>JAKOOJ010000001.1:244660940-247060940 GCA_022577455.1 Arizona elegans
TTCATTGTGTTTTATGATTGCTAATTGGTGTTCCTGAGTGCACTCTGCTAGCCTGCTGTCTGTTTGTTCTACAAGAGAAAGTCATTGTGTAGTTTTATTGCATGGAGAAACAACATGAACTGCCAGGGACTAACTATGGGAAACATGAGAAATGAGGGAAAGAGAAAGTTAAAGATAAAACCAAGGCTATCTGCCTGTTCCACAGAGAAATGGTAACATAATAATGACAAAGATAGCAAGTGAAGAAAAAAGGAAGTTGAAAGAAAAACGAGCTGTTTAGTAATTTATACTACTGTGGATTGACAGATAAATTGGTGATGTCTGGCCAGATAGCCTGGCAGCAGAAGGAGGCCATCTTAAATTTATAGTGGATGAATTTGCCATGCTCTTTTGAAACAGAACAAAGAAAGAAGGAAATGACAATATTTGTTTTTTTCCCCCAAAATTTTATTAAATTTCCAAAAATATATAAAATACATAAAAAGGGGAAAAAAGGAGTTGGGGAAAGTTGTGATAACAACAACAAACTAAAATAAGGAGTGCAAGAAACAGCAACAATTACAAAAAGCTGTAGAAAAAAGTAATGTCAAACTTTCTTCCATGGGGATAAAAACATAAATTAATGACCCTTTGAACTAGAATGCACCATATTAAACAATACTTCAGTCATCATAAACATATCCAACCATCAAAACCCAAGTTAAAATCTTATTTGTTTTAGTTTCAATCAAAAAAAATCCAAGAGTGATTGCCAAGTAGAAACAAAGCTAGATAAAATATTTTCTTTAATCAAAGCAGTCAATTAATTTTGCCATGTCTGCCAACTCCGTTAATTTTACCATCTACTTATTTTTGAAAAGGGAATCATGGCTTTCAGGAGGCAAGGCCGCAATGAAGCAGCTCTTTGTAAATACAAGATCAAGAGTGCTCAGTGCAATACGGTATAGAATAGAAAAGGCTATCAGAGGAATGTTGAAATATTCAGTTATTCTTGAAGATTGTATAAATAAATAAATCTATCTCTTGTTAGAAGAAACAGAATAGCAGAATCCTGTGAAAGACTCAGCAGAGGCACTATCGGACAGCTTCTCATCTTCTTATGAATAGCCTTGGAAAATAAATTGTTATAAACATAAGCAATCAATGAAAGATTCAATAAGAGAAGACTGGCATAAGGTTAGGGGCAAATGTGTTCCTTTTGACTACAACATAGAAGGGTTGGGTGAGTGGGTGGAAACTGGCAAGCAAAAATCCATGGAATTCTTTTAAAGCAGCAAATTATTTTCCAAATACTGTTTCAAAAGCAACAGAGAGAATTCACAGTTACAAGGGTTTTTTTTTTATCTTTTTGTACAGATTTGGCTGACTGCAATGTATCAGGGACTAAAATCTGCTTCGTTTTTCTGGCCTGGTTCAGATGTTGATGTCAATGGAAGTTTTCCAAACTTGTACAAATTATATAATAGGTGAGAATTTGTGAATGGAGGAACCTCATGAAAAAAGTTCTAAAAAGCTAAATCTTTTAAGCATGGCAGGATTTTTTTGGAATAGTTTTCCTTTTTTTAAAAAAAAAAAAAAAAAGCTCTTGCTGTGGTACAACCTCTGTTCCCTTCCACTGCTATTTTAAATATTATTGCTTATTTAGCTTTAGTTGGTGAATAAGGTTAAAAACCTGCAAAGAAAATCTGTGGGCATATTTTAAGCACATAATAAATTCTTCAGTCATTAGCACATCATTTTCATTTTTATTATCTTATGGATTCTATTTATTTAATTGTTCTATTAGAAACCCCTACATTCTATGGGATTGCATGCTTTGTTGGTTTTGATATTATGCCGATTGTAAGTTGCTTGTTTTTTAAAAAATATTTTGTGATGCACTTACTATTTTTTTGTATAAAGATTTGAAGATGCTAATTATTGCTGACATTCTAAGCTGTTAATTAGCTTAACAACACATATATTACACAACCCGCTGAAAGGCTCTGTAAGAATTCTGAATTTGTAATTCTTTCCAAATGTCCTTCTTACAAGGTCAAGTTTGAGTTTGTTTTGCAGGTGGTAGGGGAGAAAGAGGGGGGGATTAGCTTTATGGTGTGTTGATCGATTGATTATTTTCAACCACATAAATTTTCCCCATGATCTGTCTCTAAACTGGATTTTCAGGTTTTCTGATATTCCACCCATTGTGAATCTATCCTTACATACAGTATTAAAGAAAAAGAAAAAGAAAAAAAGGGACAATTTTATTGATTCCAGATGTTCCATTAAAGAAGGGCATACTTTTTATGGTTTATGAATTTATTTTAACCTCATTAATAGTTTCACCAGAATTAACATTGTATTTGCTTGTAAAGCTACAGGCATTCATATAGGATTGTTGTAACTGTAGAATGTCTAGAATTATATCTGTGTGCCTGTTGTCCTAAATATGCATTTCCAAGCACAAGTCTCTGAAAATGCTAAGCAGATATTTCTGCACTTAAAAAGCCCCTCTTGTTTTATAAAATTTTAATCTTTAAAATATTCTGAATATTTTCATAATAATCCAATTAGTTTTCAGAGATATGCATGAAAATATATTTCTTCTAATCAAAAATAGCAGACAAAGAAAGCCTTAATTAGCTAACCATGCTATGGCAAATATCTTATTCTTTTCTGAATGGTAGGCTTATTTCAAACCAACCATGGCTTTATTCTTTTCTGAATCTCTTAGCTAAAATCTGCAGGGTATAATATTCAGATGATCAGAGAGTTACTGCCATCTAGTGACTGTCCACATTTTTGGAGTGGCAGATGTGGTAGCTCCAAATGAACTGTCTGGGTTAATTTGGGGATGCATAAAACTTGCCTGATTCAAAGTACCTAAGTAATAATTGTTACAACGTTCCAATCCTGATCTATAATGATCTATTTTCTGGATTTTTAGAATATGCTGGATCTTTATGTCCAGATTTAATAAATCAATGACAGCTGCCCTAAGCCAAATGTCACATGTAAGTCTCTGTGTTTTGTTGACATTTTCTCTTTAGATCAATACCATTTGAAGAAAGAGTAATAACATTTCTTAGATGGCTACAATTACCAGAGGAAGAAAGGCAAGTAAATTGCTATCTCAAAGCAATGTATAAAATAACTGAAAGGCAAATAGTAACTGCTGTCTTGAATTGGCACCATTTGGCTTGGCTTGTGGATGTTGTGAAGTTTGTTACAAATTTTTTTAAAGGGCTCATAAAAGCTTATACTGTAATAGAGTAGTAATATAATACATATTGATTACTTCACGTTAATGGTTCAGTTCGGTGAAAGGAGTGTCTATTATTCCCATTTGTCTGTTAGCCTGGACAGAATGTCATATAGCATGATGTCATAATTCAATTGTAATTGCAGTGGAAATTTTATCTATTGAATCTGAAATCTGTTGAATTAAACTGAGGTTTCACTATAGGTAACATTTTCACAGTGCTTTCAACTGTTCAGAATGCCTCATGTGCATACTTTAAATTATAACACTCATGCATACTAAAACAAATACTGGGGGTCTTATTTTCTTTTGACCCCCAAAATAAGCACTTGGCCCTATTTTCAAGGAGATCTTATTATTTTTGAGGTGCAGGAGGCAATGAGCATGGTCACCTCATGGCTGCTGTTGACACAGCTGCTCAACAGCTGTTCGGCCCTGAGGCTGTGCATGCACTTCCAGCCATGCTTCCCAGGACCTGCACCATGCCATTGGCCCGGCCACACCGCTGCGACCAGATGTCCTGTCACCGCCATCGCTTCCCTGTTCTTCGCTAATGGCTTTTGCGGTGGCCATTAGCATGACAGAAGGGGCGCAGTGGCTAGGGTTGCGGGAGTGGCTATTAGGTAAGGGCATGTGGGGTGTGTGGGGCATGTTCCCCTTCCCTTCCCCTCCTCCGGCCTCGCCTCTTCACCTCGTGTTGTTTGTGTGGCAAGCAACCAGAGGAAATGGCGGGGACCGGCTGCACATGCATTTAAATATTTTTGAGGAGGGCTTATTTATTGTGCTCAGAAGCCTGATTGGGCTTATTATCCGGGGAGGTCTTATTTTCAGGGAAACAGTGTACTGATATTATTATTATTACTACTACTCATATTGTGGGCTGAGTTTGAGAGAGTATGATTTGCTTAAGGCCATTTAGTGAGAGGTTGCTTGATTCAGGACCCAGCCTCCTGGTCATCATGCTTTATCCCCATATGTTATCTATATGTGTACTATAATATATATTTTTATATAAACCACACCAAAATTTGTTATTAATGCAGTTGTTTCTAATGAAATTACTGAATTTAAATATTTTCACTCTTCTCTTAATTTATATGTAAAATATTAAATTTTAATGCTGTTTGATATAGACCACACTTTTACACTCTGTATTTAGAAGAACCAGATTCCTCAGGACACAGTTATGGGCCAATCAGCAGTGAAGTAAGTAACTGGATGTTATAATGGCATTTCTTTTAAATTAAGTTCCATAGTAGATTAAGGCTAAGAACATTAAAAATATCAAATTAAGGGGTAATTTGATCCCCTCACTTAAAATAAAACACCCCTTTAATTATTCATATATTATAAAAATGATGCACAGCTCTAGGAGTATAACATGATGACATATAAAAATTGAAAACAACTATGAAAGATCTTGATGCAGAATATATTTAATGGAGACTACGGATAAGATCGTTAAACTTAATTATTAAAGAAGATTTCAGATTTACAATCGTATTAAATAATTAGGCTCAGACCATCCAAAGACATTAACACTGATAGGATTAAAAGTTAAGAAGTGTTTTAAAAAGTAAGTGACCCAAATAGATAACAGAGAATTATATGTCTGTGCATTGGGATAAAGGATTGGGTGATAGCCTGAAACTTTAAAAAGAGATCACTTTAATACTTCTTGGATCAAACTTTATGCATTAAACATTTAATTAAAAGTTAATTTTTATAGGGGAAAGCCAATGCCTATCCCTGTACACCGCCCTGAGTCCTTCGGGAGAAGGGCGGTATAGAAATAAAATTATTATTATTATTATTATTATTATTATTATTATTATTATTATTATTATTATTATTATTATTATTATTATTATTATTTGGAGGAAAAAATTGTTGAACATTCAGCTGCACTCAGAATTTTGTTTGCATATTTAGATCCCCGGGTTAGAAAAAGATTATTGAAGATCATCACTGTGAGAACTTTTTCCTCCCTTTCTTTTTCTACTGTATAAAAATACGAAAATTGTTTTCATCTGCACTTTGAACCAGCCTGGTAACTTATATCAGCCAGAATGACCCTTTTGAAGATGTCCCTTGCTGCTAGAAATTTGGCTATCTAGTATGTGAGAATGGCTTTCTCTTAAGTGGTCCTCAGGCTAGGAAGAGTGTTTGGCTATCACTTTTCTAATAGTTAGGAAAATGATAAAACACATCCCTTTCCCCAAACATAATTGCTAATTGAATCGCTTTGAATGACATTGATTTTAATTTTGCTTTCATTTTAATTTCATTGTTTTTATTCCTATATTTTATCATTTGTATTTTTAATCACTGTAAGCTGCCATGGGCATTGTATAGGTAGAAAAATGGGATGTATATTTAATAAATGACAAATAATAATAACATCTGTTTTTTGTCACATGGGTTGGAAAGACAACTGTTTTGGGGGATGGATACCCGTATCAGCCTTGGCCTAATTTTTAGACATTCTTGTTTCTTGCTTTTGTGATACTCCTCCTTGGTTAAGTTTTCTGGAAATTTGGAATAGTTTCTACAATATCTGGGTAGTCTACAATGCTTTGTTTGTTTAGTTTTATTATGGAAGACTCTTTGTATTTCTTAATTCAGTTACAGGGGTGACCGAACAGCAATCCAGCATAGCTCAGCTATGCAGTCAATGAATGATCATTGCTGGAATTGCTCATCTTAGACAGTGGTCTATGTTAAATTAATTTTACTTGAGTCAGGATGTGGAAAAACGATTTGGTGATATCTAACTGATCTTCTACTGCTCATGGAAAGTATCAGTCAGCTATGTTGTTCCAAAGGGCTCTCCAAACTATATCAAGCAGAATTAAAGTTTGATAAGTGTTGAAGAGCAAGGGAGGCAAATGGAAAACCAATTCCTACTCTATATTGCTGACAGATGCTTTCTATTGGCAGCAGAATATTTATTGGAAACCATCATTTTTTTGAAATGTGAGTTAACTTATTGATCTTGCCTCTCTTCACTTTTGATTTGCAGGTCATTCTTGCATTAGAGAGAGTAGACAAAGTGGTTGGGTTGTTGATGGATGGGCTTAAGCAAATGAACCTTCACAACTGCATTAATATTATTCTTCTTTCTGACCATGGTAAGTTTTGTTAAACGATATAGATTATAGGATACATAAAACATTTTTGAAATGTCTTTTGAACTATTGTTCAAGGAGCAAATTTTCATGAGTTCACTACTGGACTTAATTCTAACCCATCTGGATGATTGATTACAGAAAGTGTTATCATAGTTTAATTGAATCCATGTGCCAAACCAACAATGTTTAGTGCAAATGCAAGTGCTAATGTGAGATACAGATGACTCATTTTAGTTATATGTGAAGTACAGATTCAGAGGATGTTGTCCATAAAGTGAGCACCAGTCAGTTGGGAAGGAAATGAATGTTTTCGATTTTCTGACTAAGGCTACCTATGTTACACCCTGCCTGCCGATCGGGGTATAAAATTGCATAAATACCAATTGCTTACATTCCCAGCCATCTGGAGCCCATATACAGTATAAATGCTGGGTCATAAAAAGGCCATAATTCTCCACCCCGATCTAGAACCTTGGATGTTCATTATTTATAAAGATCGTTTGTTTAAGTGGGTTCTAAACAGGTAAATTTTGTTCAGTCATTGGGACTTGCATATAAAGAAGTTGGAAACAATATGGAAAGTGGAAATAATTTATATTCATTTATATGAACAAACAAGTCTTAGAGCTAATTTCTTGCTGGTATTTATACTTTAGAGCTACTTTTTCTCAGTGCATAGTAAAATATGTCCATGTTTATAAATGAGCATAAATCTTCATATTTTTCTTGCAAGGAATGGAGGAAGCTAACTGCCAAAAAACAGCCTACCTGGACACATATTTGGGCAATGTTAAAGACCTGTTTGTGGTACCTGGCCCTGCAGCTCGCTTAAGACCCCAAAATTCTCCAGATGAGTATTTCTCTTGTATGTAACTATTAGACCAATTTGAATTACTTGCTTGTTATGTATTGATGTTTTAGTGTGTGAATGTTGGTCTTATATGAAGCTGTGGGATCAAATTAAATGTTTGCATTTGCTGGTTGAACTTTTTCTGATTACCTGACTCATGGAGTCCATGAGTCAGGCTCACTCATGAAGTGAGGCTGGACAATTCTCTCCTATTTTGGAGACCTTTTAAAATAATTTAGCTACATATACCATATTTTGCAGAGTATAAGACAGACCTTCCCCCCCCTCAAAGAGGCTGAAAATTTGGGTGAGTCTTATACTCCAAATGTAGCTTTTTCGAAACTGTTTTTCAGCCCTAACGAGGAGGTAATGCTTTGCTTGAGTCTCCACTGCGCTTTAACAAGGCGATAGCAAGTGAAGCGATCTCCCCGTGCTTTGCCTGTTTTTCTCATTGCTGCTTCCTCTCAGCTGTGCTTTAAAAGCTGTTTTTTATCCCCAAGCAGGGGATAAAAAAACCATCAAACTAATGTGCTGAAGCTGACCAAAGGACGCTAGCCAGATGAATACCTGGTAGGCAAATTTCCCCCCTCTATTTTCCTCCCCAAAAATTAAGCTGCGTCTTATACTCTGGTGTGTTTTATACTCTGAAAAATACGGTATATTTTTGGTGGGGGGACTGTATATGTTCTCTTTCTTCCCGGAGATGATCAGTACTGGATTTCACCCTTTATTTGTACCTGAAAAAAAAGTCATGATATTTATATTTTTAAATAACAACGGCAAAAATTTAAATACTCCTCTCTATCAATATTCATGTAGACATGGCCTGTGATTCCCACACTGTGGCTCTTGGATGCAAACTCACAGGGATGCCATGCGATGTTTAAAATTTTTGTGACATCCATTTCTGAAGCTGAATTTTGGGCGATCTTTAAGGCTATGGTGCTGTAAAAAAAATACTGAAACATAAAGGTGTTACTATATAAACGTTTGGAAACTTTGACATAGAGCTTCAGATGAAAACTGTAATGCTGAACATCTCTTAGGATCAAAACAAATAGAAATCTTGTAATTATGATTTGTCAATATAAAAGGTATTGATAGCTGAACTCTGAGCAAATGAAGTTTAAAGGCAGAATTTGAATGTTCAGTGTCAGGTTCCAGATTCCCACAATTCTTTATTACCAGTAGGTAAAGCTTTATAGAGGTTGGGGATTTGCAGTGAAGAAGTAGTCTTACAGAGAACTGAGTGATCAACTGATTTCTGAAATCTTCTCAATATATATATCTACAGTCATATTCTTTGAAATAATATCTTAAAGAAAGAAAAATGACAATTGTTGCTTGTTGCCTTTATATAGACACCAGGGAAAATTACATATTTTTATGTAATTTGGAACATGCAGCTACTCTTATTTGTTTTTACCTAGTGCAAGTCTGGACTGGGATTATGTGCAGGCAAACCAGTCTGCAAGAGGCCATCAGTATTCAATTCCTTAGCAAAAATGTTTTACCCTTTAATTCCACATTATAATATAGATTGCCTTGTTATTATTTTAACAATTCCATTGACCATTCAGAAATCTCTTAGAGCTTATGAATATTAATTCAATATGGGGCAGTTTTCAGAAAACTATTTTAGCATTATCTATACTGACGTGTTACATCCTTGTGTTCTGCTGTATGGTAAAGAGTTCCTTCTAATGGCTGCACTAGAGAAGAATATTTTAATTAGCTGATAAACAAGATGAAATGTGATATAATATTTTAGCTACCACTACTTAGTTGGATGTTCTTTATTTTTCTTTTAAATTATAGGTTACTAATTATCTCATCTAACTCTTCTAGTTGATTATGAAGGCCTTGTCAGAAACCTCACGGTAAGTACTGACATCTTCTCCAAGTCATGACTCTTATTTTAGTTTGTTGATTAGATTTAATATAGTTGCCCAACCCAGCGAACTACATTAGCTGCATTTCTCCCATCATTTATAGAATTAGTCAACTCATTCAGATCTAATATACCTTCCCTCCTTCAGACATATCAAACAAGATATGGGGGTGCATCGCCTTGATATATTATTATAATGCTGATATTGTGTTTGTTTCTTCTGAGATGGAAAAAAAAATTAAACAAGAATCAGTAATTGGTATAAGAAGTAATTCTGGATAGAAGTATTTTATTTTAAAACACTTTGACTATGTTCCGACCCATCATTTTAAAGGATAATGTGATTTGGTTTGTCTTAGTGTGATTTTTAAATCTAGAAATTGTAGAAATTGAAAGCCATAATTTTGAATATTATTTTTGAATACAAAAATATTACAAGACCAAAATTTTGCAAGATCCCCAAATCCTGCAATTTTCTTTAATTCTGATGTGAGATTTTGAATTAGAATGTCCAATTTAATGAGATTTTGGGAAATACCAGATGTGTTTTCAGTTTTCTTGCATGACATTACAGAAAGTCTCGGAGAAAAATTACTGAAAAGTTTTGAGGTTCCTGTCCCATTGCACAGGATGTTACAGTATTAGCAGTACCCGAAGAGCTCAGATCATAATAACTTGTGCTTCAAATCAAGTTAAAACAAACTATTAACTTTGTCTTTTATGCTTCATTTGACTTAAAATGTTTTTTTATAAGAGTACAGGCCCAGATGATGTAACCTTAAAGAGAGAGGGGGTAAAATATAAATGCATTTATAAACAGCTGCCAAAAAATTGGACCCTTCTTTATATATTTTTTTCTTAGTTATTCATGGCACTTCCTAATTTTCTTTCTTTCTTTTCTAATATTTGTATTGTTTTTATCTTGTTAAAATCTCTTCAATAACAATTATATTTTAAAAAAGGTAAAGGCCCAGCATGTTTATTTAGACAAGATGTGCAAGCAGGTTTCGGATCTTAATATGGAAGGAGAAATTGGTTATTTATTATGGCTGTCATTTTGTATTTTAATAAATGTTTGCTTATAGTTAATTTTGCTTTAGCAACATCATTTATGTATTACTTGCTCCTTGTGGGCCATCCGTTGGAAGCAAAGAAAGTATAATCTTAATAAAGATAGGTATATTTATCTCTAATCAGAGAAGAGGAATGTCATTGCTGATTTCTCTACCTGTTAAATCTCCATACATCCCTGAGTACTGTCCAAAGCAGATTTGTGAGGGTAGATTACAACAAGGTGGAGAAAAAAGAGCAAGATGTTTTACATAGTGTTGTATATGACCATCTACTGTGATTTCTACATTGCAGTGTTTGGTCCCAGAGCAGCATTTCAAGGCATACCTGAAGCAGATGCTTCCCAAGCGATTTCACTTCGCCAATAATAAACGGATTGAATCTGTACATTTTTATATGGACCAGCAGTGGCAGCTTGCCCGGTAAGCTCCTGGTTTTTGTTTTAATTCCTATTTAAGTGGGAGCAAATTATTTCTGTTGCTGCCTTATCTTACACTTCTAGCTTGCATTTCATTCCATAAAAGCAACAGTGGCACATATTATCCTGCTGACATTATACCAGGCACCCATATGGGCTCAACCTTCCACCTTTATCAAGCATTACAGACTGGCTTCTACTCGTTAAAAATTGCCACTTTTGGAACAGTTGTCCTCTTCTTAGTCATTTTACAGGAATCAGTTTCCACTTCAGCTTGTTATCTGTGAACAACAGAGACCACAATGAAGAAGAACTAGTTATTTAACTTAACTGAAGTTATTTGAGTGACCATCTGTGAATTCAGATAATCTTTTGTTCTGCCTTGTTCGACTTATTTTATTTGCAGTGTCAGTCCTAGTAACTGAAGAGGTTTAACAAAAGTTCTACCTAGTAGCAAGGAGGGGTATATATGTAGGGTGGGACAGAGCACCTGCTAAACAATTATATAAGCTTCAAAATCTTCCAATTAAGAACTACTGTATGTGTGGGCTCAGTAGTGGGTTTCTACCGGTTCAGACCGGTTTGGGCGAACCGTTAGCTCTGACTTCCAGCCATGAGCAAACCGGTTCTCTCTTTCTTTCAAGCGGGCCCACCGATCTGCCCACCCACCCCTGTGTTATACTTACTTATATTTCTGCTTCCAAAGCCCAGCTGATTGGGGCGGCAGAGTGGATTGTCGCTCCTCAGCTGTTTTCCTTGCTCTCAGTTCAATTTCCTGCAAATTGTGCATGTATGCACAGCACGTGTCTAGTGTGCACACTCAGTGAACCAGTTGTTAAACCGGTAGGATCCCACCCCTGTGGGGTTTGATAGATAACCACTCAGAGAAGAACATAGCTCAATAACTGGTTCTTGAAGGAGTTTGGCATGAATCTTACCAAGGATAGAAAACTAGTAAACAGACCTAAGAAAGAACATTCTATAATCAGAGCAACCAAAAAAGAGAATGGGCTTACGTTGTGTCAAGAAGACTCAATGTGGAAAAGAAAGGCCAAAAAGATATTTTATTTTAATTGATCCTGTCAGACTTATTTGTTATGGAGAAATCCCTGTGTTTTGCAGGATACGATCTGAGCTCAAATATTGCACTGGTGGATTTCATGGATCAGACAATGTATTTGCAAATATGCAGGTAAATAACAATATTCCAGACTTTTTAATGAACCTGGGCTGCGTTTGATTTCTTTAACCAGGGATTCTATTTTCAGATTTCCATATTTTTTTCTCAGGACAAACCTACTTTTATTTCTTTCATTATCCTATGGGATTGTTATTTAGCAAGAGGCCACACACTTTTTTTCCTCTTCTTTCCTCCAACCTTTCAAGGGACTTTCCTCCCTCAAGAAAGGAAAACCAAGCCCCTTTCAGTAGATCTTTGCTTGGGAGCTGCCTATGGATTTACAGTAACTTCATACTTTAGAAAACAGCAGGTAAAATGATAATATTGATGTTGAGTTGAAATGGGTTTTATAATCCATTCGATCCAACCCCCTGTTCTGTAGAGAAATTTACTAAACTATCCTGACAGGTAGCCATTCTGCCAGTGTTTAAAACCTTCACTCTTACTATCAGGAAATTCTAATATTCAGTCTGATTTCCTTTGCTGAGGTATAAAAAGTGAACCAAGTTCTTCAGGCCCTTGTATAAATAACAGAGAATATTATAGAGAGCCAGTTTGGTCTAATGGTTAAGGTACCAGGCTAGGAAGTAGGAGACTGTGAATTCTAGTCCTACTTTCTCTCAGCTCAACCCACCTCACAATGTTATTGCTGTTGTGAGGAAAATAAGAGGAGGAAGGTGAGATATAAAAAGTGAATTAAGTTATTCAGGCTCTTGTATAAATAACAGAGAATATTATAGAGAGCCAGTTTGGTCTAGTGCAGTGGTTCTCAACCTTCCTAACGCCGCGACCCTTTAATACAGTTCCTCATGTTGTGGTGACCCCCAACCAGGGGTGGGTTCTAAATTTTTTTACTACCGGTTCTGTGGGCGTGGCTTATTTTGTGGGCATGGCTTGGAGGTTATGTGACTGGGTGGGTGTGGCTAGCTGGTCATGTGACCGGGTGGCCATGGCTATGTGTATAGGGACTACTCAGAGGGCTGAAAAAAGTCATTTCTGACACTTTTGACTGGTCCTCACACTTATGACCATCCTCACATTTATGCCCGTGCAGCATTCTTAACAATCATGTCACTCATTTCACAACTGCTTCTCTTTACCATAGTGACAAGATAGGGCAAAAATGTAAAATGTGAGGACAGTCGTAAGTTCGAGGACTGGTCAAAAGTGCGAGGACCAGTCAAAAATAACTTTTTCAGCCTTCTGAGTAGTCCATATGCACAAAAGGACTACCCAGAGAGCTGAAAAAAGTGATTTCTGACAGGTCCTTGCACTTTTGACCGGTCTTCGCACTTATGACTGGTCATCATTTATGCCCATTGTAGCATTCTTAACAATGTGTCACTCATTTCACAACTGCTTCTCTTCACCATGGTGACAAGATAGGGCAAAAATGTAAAATGTGAGGACAGTCGTAAGTTCGAAGACTGGTCAAAAGTACGAGGACCAGTCAGAAATAACTTTTTCAGCCCTCTGAGTAGTCCATATGCACAAAAGGATACAGCAATAGAGAGGGATGAAGGAAGGGAAGGGAAATTAGAGTAGGAGTGAGGGTAAGAGAGGGAGGAAGAGAGGAGGAGAAGGAGAAAGGAAGAGGAAGTAGGGAGGAGAAGAAGAGGGTGAGGAAGAGAAAGTAAGAAGGAAAGAAAAGAGAGAGGTGGTAGGTTTGAGGAGAAAGATTGCTGTACAATAAAAAAGATGAAAGGGAAGAAAGCCAACCCCAAACAAATATAAAGATATTAAGATAAAGAATGAATTGTTAAACTTTAAAGAATAAAAGAGAACAAATATGAATAAATAACAATAATTAGAAACACACATACAAACATACAATGTATTTTCTTTGAACAGAGTATTTGGCCGGTTCACAAATTTAAACAGTGTTTAGTCATTTCAATTAAATTTACAATTTCTATATTTCCTTTTTGCCATATTTATTCCTCATCTATTTTTGTAAAAAACCAATATTACCCTTCATCCTCATCTCTAATCTTAATCAAATTCAATTTTTCCCTTCTATTCTATATTATACCCCTTCCCATTGTCATCTATTTTTATATCCATCCTCACATTGGTTAATTATGTAATATTACAGTTGTTTAATATGAATTCAACATTTTAATATAAATCAATTAGTTATATACCTTTTTTGTATATTAATCAATATGAACATTAATATTACAATTATTTCCATGCAATCCAATTTCTTACAAATCAATTAATTATATTTACCAATAATAATAAACCAAATAATTTCCCCCATATATTCCTCCAAACCACAACTTAACCATTTCTGCTTTCAACACAATATACAATTAATAGTATCTCAATTATTACAATTCCCTAGTTAAATAGAGCTTTTTTTCTTTTGTGTTTTAAAATCTCCTCTTTTGCCCTAAATTTCCCATTGTTTGCACCTACCATTTTTGGTGAGGAAAAAGAAATCTGCCTGCCTAATTTTCCAACCTGCAAAGCCAACAGCCTGCTTTACTTTCTCTTTCATTTTTCAGTATAGCTAGGGGGAAAAAAATCTGCACTCTTTCCAAGCAAGCAAAAAAGCCGTGAGCAAAACAGCTGAGAGTAAATCAGCTGGGGGTCGGGAGCAGATCTAAGCAAGGGCTAATTAGCCTATGCTGAAGCTCCGGGGGCCAATAAAATTACAAAAAAACACCGAACCATTCGTTAAATTGCTGGCTCCCCCGCCCCTCGCCCACCACTATTTATTGGCAATAAATAGTGGTGTGGAGGGGCGGGGCAAGCCAGCAATTTAACAAACGGTTCGGCTGCACCACTGGCTATAGGGCGGCCCTTTGAAGCCCCGCGGCAAGAATTTAAACAGTTTTTTTTCCTCTAGCCATCGGAGGCAGCAATAGATTGGGAGTGGGCGGGGTAAACGAACGGCCGGCGATCCAACAGAGCAGAGAGGGAGGGTGAGTGAAGGCGTGGGGGGGGCGAGAGAGGGCTTTGGCGACCCCTGTGAAATGGCCGTTCGACCCCCAAAGGGGTCGCGACCCCCAGGTTGAGAACCGCTGGTCTAGTGGTTAAGCTACCAGGAAGACATAACTAAATGAATAAACAAAAATTATAGCCTTCTTTGAGTCCAATCTTTGAGGAGCCTTGATAGTAGAGTGGTCTAAAGCATCCTGTTATTAAGACTAGCTGCCTGCAATTACTGAAGGTCCGAATCTCGCCAGGCTCAAGGTTAACTCAGCCTTCCATCCTTTCTAAGGTAGGTAAATTGAGGACCCAGTTTGTGGGGGCAATAAGATGACTTTGTATAAATATACAAAAGGATGAAGGCTATTGCTTAGCACATTGTAAGCCGCCCTGAGTCTCTGGAGAAGGGCGGCATATAAATCATTTTTTTTTTAAAAAAATAGCCATCGAAGGTATAAGTTCAGACTTACAGTCAGGAAGGGCTCAAAACTTACATTATTTTTATCTGCTTTGTTATTTTATATCTGTTAATTTTTACTGTTTTTTTAATGTTCTTATGCTATAAGCTGCCCTGTGTTGTTTGACGTGAGACGAATGTCGTGTCAAATAAATTTCATCATAAAGAAATTTTTACTAATTTTAGTGTGCAGATCTCAAGATTATTAGTACCTGCTCACTTTAATAAAATGAAAACAGAGTTGCAATATTCAGTTTCTCTTAAATTGCAAGACCTGCTCCTTTTTGTGAACTGCCAATGAGATATTGTGGGATGAAAGTGATTCAGTTGCTGATACCAAATTTGCAAGTTTCATCATCTATGTTTGTTTAAGTTAGAAACAGTCATTGTGTTGCTGAATGAATCAGCTTGTAGCCAGATGGTAAGCCTCTTCATTTTGCGTTGATGCTATCTTTTGAGCAGCTGTGATGAAATGTAAAAGTATAATATTTTGGGGAAAAAAGAGTAGCTAGATAGCTTTGCTGTTTTTTATTACTGAAAAAGAAAATATGCAAATCTTTGCAGTAGAATATTCACAGTAGTTGGGGGAAAAAAACCCAGATGTTTTTAGGAGAAAATAAGGAAAAAAATTCCAAAAGAGTTGATGAACTTCACTGCTTGGAATGAAACTGTTTGCAGATCATTATAATCGGCCTCAAAGCAGATGTATTCTAAATACTGATAGAAAACGGAAGCAGTTAACCTACAATTCCACTAACATTTGCACAGAAATATGTATGATTTGGTACATATTCTAATTGTTCAAAGAAATAAAAGTAGCTCTAGTTGAGTATAGACCATTATGGAAATCTGTTGTGGAAATCTGCTGTCAGCTAGTCTATATCAAACTTTGCTTTTGTATGGATTTCCTGTATGACTTTTCTATTTGCATAAATCTATTAAGCAGGGAATCAGCTGTCCATTCTCTTTTTCTGAAAGCAAGTTTTTAGTAAACTGTTTTGGGGAATTCAGCAATTTTCCAGTTAAAGACCACCTGGATATTCCAATTTCAACCAGAGTCATTTGGCTGAGTTAAGTGGCCATAGAAATTGAATAAACAAAGTAAATAAATGTGTTGTTTTTGTTGTAGGCACTCTTTATTGGATTTGGACCTGGATTCAAATTTCAAACAGAAGTTGATCCCTTTGAAAATATTGAAATCTACAATTTAATGTGTGGTATGATAAGTTGGCTTGCTCCTCCTTTACCTCTTCAACTCAAAACATTTCTTGAAAATATTTACCATTCATCTAGAATTATACTACAGGTAGTCCTCAACTTACAACCACAACTGAGCCCAAAATTTATATTGCTAAGCGAGAGATTTGTTAAGTGAGTTTTGCCCCATTTTACAATTTTCTTGCCACAGTTTGTCAGGGTTCCAAGTAACACCCCCAACCAATGAAGACTTCGAGGCAAACAGTTCCTCAAAGTTCCATTTTATTAAAGATGTCATATTGGCACATCTGAAACCCGGATCTGAAAGTCCCCGGGTTCTCCTCACCTAAAGGAAAGTCAAAGTCAAAGTCCCTTCCCCTGCCCCCACATGTCTATCACATGGTCCAGTCAATCCACCATCCCAACTGGAGATGTTTCCCCAGTCACACCTCTCCAGGTGCAGGCTGAACGTCCTTGACTCCCAGAGAAAAGAATTTTGTTATGGCTATATATCTCCACCAATTCCATGCAACCACCCCCCTCCTGTTTTTTCACAGCACTAAGTTTGGCAGCCCTGAAGATCCAAAGAAAAAGATGGTCTCCAGGGCTGACACAGTTGTTAAGTGAATCACTGCAGTTGATAAGTTAGTAATATGGTTGTTAAGCGAACCTGGTTCACTTAAGTCAATACCCATTGACTTTGCTTGTCAGAAGATTGCAAAAGATCACATGACCTTGGGACACTGCAACAGTCATAAATGTGAGTCAGTTGTCAAGCATCTGAATGTAAATCATGCGATCATGGGGATGCCGCAACAGTTGTTAAGTGTGAAAAATGGTCATAAATCACTTTTTTCAGTGCCATTACAACTTCAAACGGTCACTAAGCAAACTGTTGTAATTCAAGGACTAACTGTATTTACTTTGGTTATGTTTATTATATTGAAAAGCTGAAAGATTACTTCTGATGTCATTGCCAATGCCAGTTCCAAGTAACATTAGAAGTGGAATTTGGTCCCTATCTAATTCTCTTTCTTTTCCTTTAAAAACTTCTTTTTTGATTCTTTAAAACTACTATGGGACATCTGTCTAATTTTGATCCATTTGTTGAACTCTTCCTGTCTATATTTATATTATGTTTTAATAACAGATATTTGTACTTAGGATTTTTTTAAATAGCGTGCTTTATTTATACTTATAGTTTACTATACTTATAGTTTTATGGAATAACTGGCATGACCTGCTATTAAATTTAGCACACAGATAAGTAGTGACCATCATGTTTATTGTAAGAATTTTGTTTAGATTGTGATGTAAAGCATACCTTCAATATCTTTAACACGATTTTCTCAACTATTTTAGATCTTCTTCATTTAACACCAGCCCCTAACAATGGAACTCATGGAAGCCTCAACCACCTTCTGAAGAGAGCCAGTTATATTCCTAAGCATCCCAAAGAAGAAAGCGGCCCTTCTACATGCCCTTCGGCGGGGCAGAGGACATCCACTGATGGCCATAGCTGCTCATGTAAATCTTCGGTAAGGACTTAAAGAAACAACAATTGCTCTTCAGGGATAGCAATTAGAATTTTTGGTGATATTTAATTAAAAATGCCTCCCCTTTTCATGGTTGCAAATAAGGACAAATTAGGATACAATTCATTTAAGATTCTGTCTGTCTGATCTATCTATCTCAATCATCTATATCTCTCCCTCTCTCTCATCTATCTAATCTGAATAGAATAGAATAGAATAGAATAGAATAGAATAGAATAGAATAGAATAGAATAGAATAGAATAGAATTTTATTGGCCAAGTGTGATTGGACACACAAGGAATTTGTCTTGGTGCATAGGCTCTCAGTGTACATAAAATAAAAGATACATTTGTCAAGAATCATAAGGTACAACACTTAATGATAGTCATAGGATAGAAATAAGCAATCAGGAAACAATATCAATATAAATCGTAAGGATACAAGCAACAAAATTACAGTCATACAGTCATAAGCGGAAGGAGATGGGTGGTGGGAACGATGAGAAAATAATAGTAGTGCAGACTTAGTAAATAGTTTGACAGTGTTGAGGGAATTATTTGTTTAGCAGAATGATGACATTTGGGAAAAAAATATTCTTGTGTCTAGTTGTTCTGGTGTGCAGTGCTCTATAGCATCGTTTTGAGGGTAGGGGTTGAAACAGTTTATGTCAAGAAACAGTTTATGTCTAAAAATTAAACAGTTTATTTTTTACAAATAACTCAAGGTGGCCCCACAAAAACAACAAACTTGTAAAGTGGGTTGGGCTGAGAGAGAGTGACTGATGTAAGGACACCCAACTGGCTTTCATGGCTATGGCAGAACTAGAACTCACACTCTCCTCTGTGTGTGTGTGTGTGTGTGTGTGTGTGTGTGTGTGTGTGTATTTTCATCTCATCTCATATATCTATATCTCTATATCAGTGGTGGGATTCCAATTTTTTTACTACCGGTTCTGTGGGCGTGACTTGGTGGGCATGGCATGGCTTGATGGGCATGGCTTGGTGGGTGTGCAGGGGAAGAATACTGTAAAATCTCCATTCCTACCCCACTTGAGGGGAAGGATACTGTAAAATCTCCATTCCCTCCCGATCAGCTGGTACTTAGGAGACAGAGAATAAATGGGGGCGGGGCTAGTCAGAGGTGGTATTTACCGGTTCTCCAAACTACTCAAAATTTCCACTACCAGTTCTCCAGAACTGGTCAGAACCTGGTGAATACTACCTTTGCTCTATATCCATATCATTTATATGCCTTCCATCTTGCTTTCCAAAGCAACTCAATATCATCATTCTGTCAATTTATCAAACATTTTTTAATTTACTATAAATCTTTTTTAAAAATATACATATTTTATTTGTTTCTTCTGACTGATGCTGTATAAAAATGACTTCATCTTCTGCTTTCCTTTACATTTAGGGCTTGCCACTGATTCAACCTCAGGTAGATCTTACTACTTCAGAAAGTAAGTAATTATAACTGCTTTTAGAAATGGATAACTTAAGCGGAAAACCTTGACTGGGAAGTTACTATATAATAGCAGACCTAGTTTGCCCTTTTACCTTCTGTAGTGAAGAAGATAGAAAAATACAACTTGCCATTTGGTAGGCCTCGTGTACTTCAAAAGAAGCAGAAGTTTTGCCTTCTTCATAACCATCGTTATGTCAGTGGATTTAGCCAGAACATCAAGATGCCTATGTGGAGTAGCTATTCTGTTAACAAGCATGTAAGTACAGTATGTGGATAATTCAGTTTTCATTTGAAGAAAAAAGACATCAAGCAGTGAGTAGCCGGAAAAACAACTATGTGGCAAGCCAGATGTGGGCTTCATTTAAGTGAGGAACAAAGACTATGGTGATAAATCATTTTTAAATAGTGCATGTTTTCAGCAATGGTTTAAATAAAATACAAGAAACATATGTTGAATTTTTTTCTGATTTTTTTTCTTTTTCTCTTTACCAACTATGACCACATGTTTGCATGTATTTCTGCAGCAAAAATACAAGATAAGAATTCAGCATATTCTTCTCTCTGAGTCATAAAACAGGAAACTTAAAACCCAGTTGCTTCTTCAAAGATGCCCTGCAGAATTTTGTTATTCTGAATTTGCATCATCCTCCAGCCAAATCAGGATCGTTATTTATCTTGATCTGTCTTGCTAGTTCCTTTTCTTAACAAGAAATTTGTAACTTAGTTTTGGGAGAGTTATTGGCAGATGGATCGAATCACTACTTTTTAAATATAATTTCTCAGTATATGAATGAATGAATGCAGGGATACTTGAATAATGATACTTGAGTAATTCATACTTCCAATGTATAGTCATTGGAAGTATGTGTGACTGCACAGGTAGCAATTTTAGGAACACTTTAAAAGCAGCTGCATCTTTTCCTGCTCAGGATAATCCTGGCAAAAGACATGCTTAATGTTCTTGACTGATACTTTCTGAACGCTCTTATATGAATTCTAAAGTCCATTTCCCCCTTCGCATTCAGATAGCAACACAGCCTATACCAATGTATGCACACACAGAAAATCTCTGAATGGATTAGAAATAGAATTTGTTAAAGACCATGCAGTTGGCATGTCCCATTGCATCCTAAAAACATGCATATTGCTACTCAGTCTTTTGCTAAGTAAAGGCCTATGCGCACAGCAATTTGAACATAGGGCTACATCAGTCTACTCTTGATTTGGGAAAATATAAAGAAATTATAAAATTATAAATCCTGTGAATAGAGCGGTCTTTAGAAATCCTCTCCTCAAGCATCTAAACTTAGTCTGAGGTACATTCTATATAGACTTAATAGAGCTAAAACAAAACACTCTTTCATAATATAGCTGGTTTATTGTATGTTATGAAAAAGAACAGGGAGATATTTTGTCTTCTTTATATACAATACGTATACATAGCCACTGGTACTTTTGTTTTGTTTTGTTAATTAGGACAGCTGGAACACTTCTGCAACTGCCACCAGAAGCTGCTTCTACACAGATCATCGTATTTCCTTAAACAGCAGTCAGATTTGTTCATTTTACAAAAAGCACTCTCAGCTTAACTATGGATTTCTTTTTCCTCCAAGTAATTTCCTCTCTTATATTGTTTTACTAGCTAATTTAGCTAATTTAGCTCAGGGGTGTCAAACTCGCGGCATCACGTCATCATGTGACGTATTGTGACTTTTCCCCCTTCGCTAAACTGGAGGTGGGTGTGGCCAGCGCATGATGCATCCGGCCAGTGGGCCACAAGTTTGACATTCCTAATTTAGCTTATAGTTCTCCTGTTAAGGTAATAACCAGGTACAATTCTAGTTAGTTTATTTGAGATGAGCCATGGCAGAGATTAATTAATAGCCAAAATAAAGCTTGTTGTTTCTGTTTCTTAAAATGTGTGAACAATCTTCTTTTATATATAAGAATTAAATATTGGATATAATCCATAGCTAATTTAGAAAATCTTTAATTGACATTTATACAAAATGTTACTAAATTCGAAAAAAAGTATTATAGAATTATGATTGGCAGATAGAAGGTACAAAACACCCTTTATCTTTTAAATTCAAACTACAAAAGAACCAGCATTTTAATGTTAAAATAAATACCAGTACACAGCTGTGAGTGGTACATAAACGTTAAAATGTTTAATTTCTCACAGAGTGAGCTTCGATACAGTATAGTGTGTAACAGTGGCCAGATGACATTGAAAACTACTAATTCAGAAAGGCATATGCAAAAAAATAATTCTGAAGTGTTCCATATTTGCTTTTGGAAATTCAGCCATCTGAATTTTATTTTAATATTTAAATGTTGATTTCTTTTTTGTATTCTACAAGTTATTTATGAATTGGATGTTTTCTTGTCATAAACACAACCCCCAAATTAGATTGCATCCTCTTGTTTGCAGCTGATGTTGACTTTTAAGTGGGAATTGCCTTTTGCTCCTGTGTGAGTTCAGTGTGCTTATCAACATTCCTGGGAAATTTTGGAATGGTCTCTTTGATAAACACAGTGCTTCACAGAATTTGGTATCCTTTAAATATATTGGAACTACAAGATTTATAGTGTCCAGTCAACAGGTCAATAGCCATGTTAGATGGTCATTCTGGGAAATGTAGCTCACCCATCTCGGAAATGCCTTTGTACTGGTATATTGGCTTAAGAATATTTAGTAACAATATATAATATCTTAAGCTGCCTGGAGTTGCTTAGGTATTGGGTGGTCTGTACATTAAAATGGAACCTTGGTGGTGCAGCAGACTAAAGTGCTGTTAAGTAGCACTTAGCTGCCAGCTGCCTCCAATTACTGCAAGTTCAAATCTCACCAGGCTCAAGGTTGACTCAGCCTTCCATCCTTCCGAGGTAGGTAAAATGAGGACCCGGATTGTGGGGGCAATAAGCTGACTTTGTATAAAATAGAACACCACTTGGGGTGGGGGGCGAAAGCCCTACTAAGTAGGTATATACAAAAGTATGAAGGCTATTGCTTAACACATTGTAAGCCACCCTGAGTCTCCGGAGAAGGGCGGCATATAAATTGAACCAATAAATAAATAAATAAATAAATAAATAAAATACAGCACATAAATAAACCAATAAGCAAACATGTCTGTTTGAGTCTTGAATATATTTGGGCGTAAATGTTTGGTACCATTTGGTATTTATTTCAAAAGCTAGAAAGGTTTTTCAGTCATTTGATATATTGATATACATCATTTTATATATTTTTATGTTTCTAGATCTGATTAAAGAAGATAAGAAAAATTATTATGAAGGACTTCTCTCAAGCAACATAGCACCAATGTATTCTGCTTTTCAAGGTAAAGGTTAATTATTATGGGTTTTTGCTTCTTTTTATGGGAAAAATGCAAGCTAATAAAATATAATTATCTAAAGTTATGCTCTTGTGATTGTGTCTGCAATAATATACATGTAGTAATGTCCAGTGAATGATGATGGTGTTCTACATTGTACTATAATTCTTCAGCCTCATAACAATTTCCTGAATGCCTACATTCTTGATTCTGTATGTCTGCAGTCTACTTCAATGATCATAGGTTAAGGTAAAGGTTCCCTTCGCACATATGTGCTAGTCATTCCCAACTCTAGAGGGTGGTGCTCATCACCATTTCAAAGCCGAAGAGCCAGCGCTGTCCAAAGCCGTCTCCATGGTCATGTGGCGGGCATGACTAAATGCCAAAGGTGCATGGAACGCTGTTACCTTCCCACCAAAGGTGGTCCCTATTTTTCTACTTGCATTTTTTATGTACTTTCAAACTGCTAGGTTGGCAGAAGCTGGGACAGGTAACGGGATCTCACCCCATTATGCAGCACTAGGGATTCGAACCGCTGAACTGCCGACCTTTCAATCGACAAGCTCAGCGTCTTAGCCACTGAGCCACCATGTCCCAGTCTCAAATGATCATACCATGGTTTAACAACTCAAAACAGAAATGGATCTTCTGTTCCTTTATATAGCTTCTGTACTCATACAAGCAAGACACTTCTAAAATTGGAAGGTTAAAATAATCTCTCTATTTACTTCGGAGTAAGCCCCTTGAGCTCAAAGGGACTTCTAAATAGATCTATCAAGAATTGTTTTCAGTTCTTTAATGCAGAGATGGATAATCTTATGGCCATAGATTGAGCACTGTGCTTCCTTGGTTGCCTAGGCTCCAAGGACGATTCTCAAACTAGCCAAGATAGTCTTTATGTAAAACCATGATGGAAAATGTTTATAGTGGAAGAAATATTTTCTATTGATTATCTTTTTCAAAAGAGAAGGAGAATTTCTGGATTGTAGATCACCCCTGCAAAGAATGTCAGTGCATTCAAGAATTATAAAAAAAGATGGTCAAAGCAAATGTCATTGTTTGCTTTATATTTGGAAGTCCTGATGTTGCACATCAAAGTTAAATTCATTCATAAATATCTCTTGGACTTTATATGCCAAGCTCATATGCCAGCTCCAGATCTCCAGTATGCCAAGCACAAAATATTGGGTAGGACTGTGTAGTTCCAACATACTCGGAAATAGTTAAGAAATGTACACCGTTTTGATACATAAATAAAATAAATAAGCCCATGGTCATAGAATAACAATAACAAAAAACTAGACCTTCAACCAGCAGTGTCACTGATGGGCTTGGTTCTCTTCAGGTCATGACATTTTCTTAGTGATGTTCTCCCTTGTTCTTTCAGTGATTTGGGAATATTTTAATGCTGTCCTCCTGCCATCATATGCTGCAGCCAGGAATGGTGTAAATGTGATCACAGGTCCTATATTTGATTACGACTACGATGGCCTATATGATACACCAGAGAAAATAAGAAGGTGGGTAGATATCTCTCGTAGCTTTTTGTGTGTGAGAGACTGTGTATTGAAATAACTGCTTTAATTTAATTTACAGGAACAAACCTCCTTTAGAATATGTTTTTCTGACTTAACAGAATGTATGACCTGAAAACGTGAGACAATTAGCCATTTATACTGAGCCTTTCAATCCCTTTGTGACTTCTTCCATATGTATCAATGCACTGTATTAGATTTTAACATGTGTAAACTATTTTCTTTTTAAAAATAAAATAACATTCAAGTAAGTATTTTAATACGTATTTTATTTCAAAGTGTATGGAAGGTATGTTGATATGGTATTTAAAAGCTGGTGGGTGAAACTATTTCAATGTTCACAATAATCTAAGAGTATTGGTTCAAGTTGGTATCATTACATTCTAGCATAGCATAGCACAGCACAGCACAGCACAGCACAGCACAACACAACACAACACAACACAACATTCTGACAGTGTTGTGGGCAGCCCTTATTGGAGGCATCCGTAGAGAAGCAGGGGAGGGATATCAAAGGAGAAACGAATAATGAAGAAGTATTTGTCACCCCTCATGCACATCATGATATCCACGCATAACCATGAAACTAGTAGATCTTGTGTTGCAATAGTGCAATCCTGCTTCTATCGTATGAATGTCTCAAACCATGTGGAGCAGTGGTGGGTTGCCCCCAGTTCGGACTGGTTCACAAGAACCGGTAGTAAAACTGGCGGGAGGCTCCACCCACTAACCCAGACATCATCATAGGTGACATCATCATAAGTGACCTGCGCATGTGCAGAAGCTTCTGCGCCTGTGCAGAACAGCGTATGCCCGCGAGCGAAGCCAGCGCACACATGCGGGTGCGATGCAAACTGGTAGTAAAGGTAAGTAGAACCCACCCCTGATGTGGAGGTATCTTATTCATTGCTGTATTAAAAGTATACACCACTTTTCTGTAAAGAATATCCATCACCATTTTAGTAGTAATTATAAGATTTAGAAAAGAGAAATACATTTCAAGTAGATTTTGAAAACATAATTCGCACATCATTAAAATGATATCTACCAATTGGAACAGAAAATGGAGAAGCCCATGATTTCTGTATCTATCAAATCTAATTTCAATAGTGTGATTTGAGAAAATAAATTTGCTTGAAGATCGTGAAGCCCAGACTGACTGAAAGGAAAAAAAAATCTCATACAAATAGTCTGGCCTCATTACATATAGTTTTAAAGGTTTATAACCAGTTCTTTGAATGTACCTGGAAATAATTCCACTAATAGCTTGTGGAATTAGTTTAGCAAGAGAGATCTGTTCCCTCTAAGAGGCTGCATTACTTCATTGCAGAGTCAAGTGTAAATTAGCCTATGCTTGATACATCCTGATGGATTATATCCATCAAGCTTGCGGCCCACAGGCTGAATGTATCACACGCTGGCCACGCCCACCCCTGTTTTAGTGAAGGGGAAAAAAGTCACGATACGTCACATGATGAAAACATGACACCATGAGGTTGACACCCCTGGGTTATATCTACTGGAATAGTAGATCATTTAAAGCTATAGTTTTGGTTTAACCAAACAGATGTTTATTTCTTTGGTGTATGGAGTATGCTCAGTACAACTAACAAGAAAATGTTGCTTTTCCCCCCCTCTTTTAAAATTAAATTTCAGGCACTCCACTAATTCAGCGGTCCTGATTCCCACTCACTACTTCATTACATTGACAAGTTGTAAAAATGTTTCCCAGACGCCTTTGCAATGTGAAGGATCCCTTGACGTTATATCTTACATTTTACCTCACAGAGAAGAGAACAGTGAAAGTTGCACAGTGAGTTCAACCTGTTAATATATGAAACATAATGCACAAAAGGTGCTGTTTTTTAAAAGTGCAAGTTTCTAGTTTTTATAATAGGTGTGGGCAGAGACTTGAAAATGTGACAAATATATGGGAAAAGTTTTGAAACAGGAAGGATGTTATGCATAGCTTTTAATATAAAAAGCCTCATTTCTAGCCCTGGCATAAACTTTAGCACAACATTAACACAGTCCTAATTATGGTTGATGTGGGCATTTATGTCATAGAGCTCTTACAGGTATTCAGTATATAAATAATTGTGATATTGCCACAAAATTACTTTTGCCCTTAAATAATCATTCCCCCCCTCCCCCCAATGGATCTCATATAGAGATTTCTGTCATGATTTTTTTGAAGTTTGATATTCAGGCTGTAAGTAGCAATCATGGAAATAGGGGTAAAGTAAACACATATCAAATATGAAATTGATAATTGGGGTGGATAGTTAATACTCTAGGTGAAATAAAAAATATTCAAAGTCTTAGATCTTGGAGAAATCTTAGCCAAAAAAAAGTGAGTTGAAAATAATAAAATTTAATCTAAAAGAAACACAGGAGAAAAATAACACAAATTTTGGGCTCAACTGGGCTCATAACTTGAGGACTTCCTGTGTTTATGATGGATGCAGGCCCTGTGATGACCTTTTGCAACCTTCTGACAAGCACGTTACTAACACGTTACTAACTTAGCAACTGGAGATATTCAGTTAACAATTGGTGGCAAGAAATGTCATAAAATGGGGCAAAACTCCCTTAACAACTGTCTTGCATAGCAACAGAAATTTTGGGCTCAATTGTGGTCGTATAAGTTGAGGACTAATAGGGATGCGGTGGCTCAGTGGCTAAGATGCTGTGCTTGTTGATCGAAAGGTCGGCAGTTCAGCAATTCGAATCCCTAGTGCTGTGTATCAGGGTGAGCTCCTGTTACTTGTCCCAGCTTCTGCTAACCTAGCAGTTTGAAAGCACATAAAAAATGCAAGTAGAAAAAATAGGGACCACCTTTGGTGGGAAAGTAACAGCGTTCTGTGCACCTTTGATATTTAGTCATGCTGGCCACATGACCAAGGAGGCGTCTTCGGACAGCGCTGGCTCTTCAGCTTTGAAGCAGAGATGAGCATTGCCCCCTAGAGTTGGGAACGACTAGTACATATGTGCGAGGGAGACCTTTAACTTTAAGTTGATGACTATCTGTACTTGAAAAAAGATATTGGAATGATAATTGTTCATAAATGGAATATGAATCAACAATGTGACAGATGAGACTAAAAGAACTGGGCATGTTTATTCCTTAGATAGTGGTCACATGATGGTAGTAGTTAGCATAGCACAGTGATGGCTAACCTTTTTACCATCACATGCCAAAAGTGGGGGGAGTGCGGGGGGTTATTCGCGTGCATGCCCATACCCATAATTCCATGCGCCCCACCCTCTGTGCATGCATGTACAACCCCCCCACACTCCCCCCACTTTTGGCATGCGATGGCAAGGTAGGCCTGCTTTTTGCTCTCCCCAGGCTCCAGAGCCTTTCTAGGAGGCTGGGGAGGGCAAAAATGGCCTTCCCCACTCCCCTGGAGGCCCTCCGGAAGCTGGAAACAGCCTTTTTCCTGACTTCCAGTGGGCCCAAAAGGCCCGAAAATCAGCTGGCCAGCGCATGCATGCACGCCGGAGCTGAGCTCGTGTGCCCACCGATATGGCTCCGCATGCCACAGGTTTGCCATCATGGGCATAGCATATAGTAACGGTTTTAAAGCATCTAAGGACATGTCACATAGAAGATATAGTTCTGTGTTCTGTTGCAGCGCACAGAATAATTGCTTTAAAGAAGTAATTTCTAACTGATCATCAGGAACTGTTTCGAAATAGTGTTAACTGTTTAACAGTAGAAGCAATTACCAGGAAAAATGGAGGAGCTTCCTTCCACTGACTGTTTTCAAACAATAGGAGGATAGCCATCTGTCCTGCTGCTTTAATTTGGACTCCCACACTGAGCAGGGATTGGATCAATGAATTAAATTGGCCTATTTCAACATTATAATTCCGTGACTGTTCAGTTCCCGCTGTTATGGGAAAGCAGGCTAAATTGCTATATTAGGACTGTGTAGTTGATACACTTATACAAAGCAGTCATATTGCTACAGGGAGAAGGTAAATCCTTTGTTGGAGGCCGACGCTTCTTTGTTTGCATTTGAGCATTCCTGAGAGTGGGAACATGACATAAATAATGATCAATAACCGGGGTTTTTTTAACTGCAGCAGAAAAGAATTTAATTCGTTAGGAAATACATTATAGGAATAGGCAAATTCTACCCAGCTAATTATGTTCTAGTAACAAGAGAGTCAAGTCATGTTCTCTTTGCATAAATTCCTGGGAATATAGGCAAATGGAAGTGTCCTGAATCATTTATCTTTTTTAAAAAAAGAGGTAGAATGATAGACAAAGAAGTGATACAGAACAGGCTCTTAATTCTCTAGCTAAGCTCTGCTGCCCCCTTATGGTCAATAGGTCATGAGCTGTTGAAAGTAAGGACTATTTGATTCACCTTTCCAGCGACATTCCTTCTTGCTCTGGAGAACCTTCTCAAATCATCTTGAAAGCAATTTATCAATTTAGCATTGAATGTTTAAATTTAGCATTGAATGTTTAAATTGCTACAATGTCCTACCTGTCAATGACTACTTCAGCTTCAACCACAACAATACAAGAGCACACAATAGATACAAACTTAAAGTGAACCGCTCCAAACTCGATTGCAGAAAATATGACTTCAGTAACAGAGTTGTTAATGCCTGGAATGAACTACCAGACTCTGTGGTCTCATCCCAAAACCCCCAAAACTTTAACCTAAAACTGTCTACTGTTGACCTCACCCCATTCCTAAGAGGTCTGTAAGGGGCGTGCATAAGAGCACCAGCTAGGGATGCCCTGTCCTAATGTTCCCTTTAATTGTACTCATTTTTTATATTCAATTCATGCTTATACTTATATATATAATCTAATATGTACTTGACAAAATAAATAAATAAAAATAAATATAAATATAAATATTGAGCCGCAGTGGCGCAGTGATTAGAATGCAGTACTGCAGGCTACATCTGCTGATTACTGGCAGCCAGCAGTTTGGCAGATCGAATCTCACCAGGCTCAAGGTTGACTCAGCTTTCCATCCTTCTGAGGTCCCAGATTGTTGGGGGCAATATGATGACTCTGTAAACTGGTTAGAGAGGGCTGTAAAGCACTGTAAAGCGGTATCTAAGTCTAAGTGCTATTGCTCTCTCAAAATATCTGCAACATGAACTAAAATACTTTTTTCTTTCTTCCAACAGGTTAGCAAGCCCGAATCCTTATGGGTCGAAGAGAAAATGAGATTTCATGTTGCTCGAGTTAGAGATGTGGAACTTCTTACAGGACTTAGCTTTTATCATGAAGGAAAGCAACCTGTGGGTGATATTTTACAGCTGAAAACATATTTGCCAAGTTTTGACAAAGCCAGAATTTAACATTGTTGCGTTTCTGTACCAAAAAGAAAAAGAAAAGAGAGACTAGATCACAGCTTCGTAAACACGCTGGAAGATTTTCAGAAGATACTTGGAACAAAATGGGAACAAGGAAGAAACTGTGCCACATTTTGTATCTCAGGGACATTTAATGGACCACCTATATCAGAGACAAATAGCTTTCAGCCTTATTATTCTCTTCAATGTGATAGAAATGTCTATACTGTTCTAAAAGCCTGTTTGCAGTATCAACGCAACAGATCAAATGGGATAAAAAACCCATCAGTTTTACAATGATTTCAACAGTATAAAAAGTGTTCAGGAGTTACTTTATTCTGCCTGAGTTGTTGTTGTTATTTTTTTTACACAGAGGCAGGAGCAAATTAACTGCAAGTGAACCCAACTGGCATGTATATTTCAAAAGTTATAAGTAATATACAACATTTTTTTTAATTGTCATTTTCTGAATGTTTTTTTTCACTCTGTTTAATAAATAGAATATAATTTAATAGACGTTTTTAATTTTTTGGGAGGGAAATATCATACGCATTTATGCATATCATTTCAGAAGTTCTTTTAAGATTAATGGGATTTATTTTCAGTTGCATAGTTATAGCATTACAGCTTTAATATACTGTGGACTCCATGTTGCTGAAAACATAAAAGATGATTGCATCGTGTTGGTGCAATACTTACATAATGTTCATGTCATGTTTTTGATACTGCCATCATATCCCCAGATACTGTTTCAGGGGTCCCCAACTGCCAGTCTGCAGCCTAGTACTAGTCCGTGGCCCGTTAGGAACTGATCTACGCAAGCAGTGAGTAAGCATGAGCATGCAAAGCTCCATTTGCTCAAGCAATGGGAGCACACATGAAACCATCCCCTTCCCTGTACCCTCGCTGCCACCACCATTGCTGGAAAGCTGGAAAAGTTGGGGACCACTGCTGTATTTGATTAGCCATTCATACATCTGAAGAGGCATGAGCAAGATTTGTGTATGTTCTGTGGCTGAATGCAAAGTGAATATCAAATTGATTGATTGGTTGATTGGATTAATCTCATCATTGTCTGCAAGACACTTCACATTGTACAACTTCTATCAACACATAAATATCAAACATATTTGATATTCTGTACAATAATGCAGAATAGTATAATTTAAAAAAATCATAATATAAACAGTGGAATAATAAATTCTGTCGATTCACATATCTAATGCTTTCTTTAAAAGCTCCATTTTTAATAGCTTATGGAAAGACCACAATGTAAAGACAGATTGACTTCCCAAGTGGAAGAAATTCCACCACTGAAACACACTACTTCTGGCCTTCATTTTGTGGAAGTGGGGATTAGCAGATATGCCTAGTTAGGCACATATATATGTATGTATGTATGTATGTATGTATGTATGTATGTATATATATATATATATATATATATATATATATATATATATATATATATATATATATGTTTTCTCAGGTTTTCGCGGGTGTTTGTATGTAGGTCTTTGGTTATTCGGGTCTTCTCCCACGTAAAATTGGAAGTGTCTTGGCGACGTTTCGACGAAGTCTCATTCGTCATCTTCAGGCTGGTGTTCTCGGCTTCGTGCTTCCAGGAGCAATATTGCTTCCAGGAGCATTGCTCCTGGAAGCACGAAGCCGAGAACACCAGCCTGAAGATGACGAATGAGACTTCGTCGAAACGTCGCCAAGACACTTCCAATTTTACGTGGGAGAAGACCCGAATAACCAAAGACCTACATATATATATATATATATATATATATATATATATATATATATATATATATATGTTGTTGTTGTTGTTGGTTGCAAAGTCGTGTCCGACCCATCGTGACCCCATGGACAATGTTCCTCCAGGCCTTCCTGTCCTCTACCATCCTCTGGAGTCCATTTAAGCTCATGCCTACTGCTTCAGTGACTCCATCCAGCCACCTCGTTCTCTGTCATCCCATTCTTCTTTTGCCCTCAATCTTTCCCAGCATTAGGTTCTTCTCCAGTGAGTCCTTCCTTTTCATTAGGTGGACAAAGTATTTGAGTTTCATTGTCAGGACCTGGCCTTCTAAAGAACAGTCAGGGTTGATCTCCTCTAGGACTGACCAGTTTGATCGCCTTGCAGTCCAAGGGACTCACAGGAGTCTTCTTCAGCACCATAGTTCAAATGCCTCAATTCTTTGGCGCTCAACCTTTCTTATGGTCCAACTTTCACAGCCATACATTGCAACTAGGAAAACCATAGCCTTGACTATACGCACTTTTGTTGGGAGGGTGATGACTCTGCTTTTTAATATGCTGTCTAGATTTGCCATAGTTTTTCTCCCCAGGAGCATTATTCTTTTAATTTCTTGGCTGCAGTCCCCATCTGCGGTGCATAGGATAAGTTACATAAATAAGCGTCCCATAGAATAAAACTTATTTACTCTATTATTCAATTTATAAACTCAATTATCTATGCCAGTCTGGATGATGAACAACATATTAAAAAAATATGAGAAGTCAGTAATTGAAATGCAAATTTTATTCACAATAATGCTTTATTCAGTAAAGTTAATTTTTTTTCTCCAGTTCTACTGGCTTAAATATAGGGATGCAGTGGCTCAGTGGCTAAGACGCTGAGCTTGTCAATTGAAAGGTCGGCAGTTCAGAGGTTCGAATCCCTAGTGCTGCATAACGGGGTGAGCTCCCGTTACTTGTCCCAGCTTCTGCCAACCTAGCAGTTCGAAAACACGTAAAAAATGCAAGTAGAAAAAATAGGGACCACCTTTGGTGGGAAGGTAACAGCGCTCCATGCGCCTTTGGCATTTATTCTTGCTGGCCACATTACCACGGAGACGTCTTTGGACAACGGTGGCTCTTCACCTTTGAAACGGAGATGAGCACCATTCCCTAGGGTCAGGAACAACTAGCACATATGTGCAAGGGGAATCTTCACCTTTACCTTTACTGGCTTAAAAAAAATCTTGACTACAAAATGCACTTTAATAAGCAGTATAAATCACAGGGAGGCTGTAGAACAGGCAAGGTCCTTCCCATGTATCACAAGGACCATGAGGGTAGACTGAAGAACAGTTTCTCCAAGTTTATGTGGAAGATAATATTTGGATGAGATTTATACTGTAGCAAGTTTCATGGAACAATATTGTGTCAATAGGAATTAAACATGTAATAAATACTCTTATGTTTATACCAAACATCTTTTCTGGGACTGAATGAAGGCTGACAGTTAACAAGATCCATTTATCAGAAAATTAAATACCTTGTTACTAAAGACAGTAGAAGGCCAGAAAAACACTTATGCCAGGTAACAATAAAGTCTCATACCTATTTTGAGGAGGGGAGGGGAGGATTATGATTACTTAAGGAATAATCGTATGCAATACAAACAGCTCCCATCTTTAAATACTGCATGAAGAAAGATTATTCCTGAAAAATATTTTCAGATACATTTTTTTCCTTTGTTGAATTTTGAACCCTGACAATTTTTCCAAGGCAACTGTCTGTTGAAATAGCAGGACACAACTAAAGGATTTTTTTGTGTGAAGAACTTGGTGCCTTCTGAGCTTTGTTGTTTGCTTCCAAGATGTTTCATTATCCAACTAAGTAATATCATCAGTGCTGGTAAGCGTGGGTGGTGAAATTCAAATTTTTTTACTACCGGTTCTGTGGGCGTGACTTGGTGGGCACGGTGTGGCTTGGTGGGCGTGGCAGGGGAAGGATACTGCAAAATCTCCATTCCCACTCCACTCTAGGGGAAGATACTGCAAAATCTCCATTTCCACCCCACTCCAGGGGAAGGACACTGCAAAATCTCCATTCCTTTCCCACTCCTGGGGGAAGGATATTGCAAAATCTCCATTCCCACCCCACTCCCATACCACTCAGAGGCGGTATTTGCCGGTTCTCCGAACTACTCAAAATGTCCGCTACCGGTTCTCCAGAACCTGTCAGAACCTGCTGGATTTCACCCTGGTTTGCCTCTGTTTAGTATAAACATCCAAGTTCAAAGAGTGCCAAGGGCTCAACCCTGAGTTACAGGGATTCCAATTCTCTTCTATTGGAATTCCTTTTTGTCACATAAGATTAAGTCTAGTAGGAAGATAGTGGTACCTTCTTTCTCCGAAAGTATATAATTGAAATCACAAAATGCCTTTTTGAGAGAGTAGGAGAATTGTAAGTAAATACTGCCTAACAGATTGGTTTTCTTCTTTTCTTTTTTACTGATAACAATGATTAAGACCAATTTTTGGGAAGTCTGAGAATGTTTTGATTTGAATTCACCAATGATGTATGGTAAACTGAAAGAAATAACAGTTTCATACTGCCAACTGTTCCTTTAAGAATAAGGGAGGAAAACAAGCAAGCAGTTATAATACTGTATAATACTGTATTATCTTCTTTCAGGGATAATCTCTGTAACAATTGACCATAAGTAGATATCTAAGATAATGAGCAAGTCAAAGTCTATTCTTTTGGAATAAAATGCATTTCATAGGAGCCTAAGGAAATTATGGTAGCCAGAAATTGTCCCACCCCACACCGTGTTTAACTTGAATGCACAATATTTCAGTTTTTACACCTACTTATACCTGGTTCCAAATAATAGGAAAAGGGCAATAGAATTGGACTGATAAAAAAAACAAAACAACAATGGCTGATGATGGCATCATATTCATGTATTGCACATAGTTTTTACAAGAATTGAGATATATTGAGACAAGATGGACTCTATCAGGTTCTCAGAAGAAAAATCCAGGGGATTTTTCATTGCCATTATGACAAACAATAACTTAAAGAAAAACAGAAGTAATATTAATTATTTGAATACAAAACTGAGAAAAATATAATCAGATGGTTACATGCAAAACTCTCCTTGCTTCACCCTTTGTTATCTCTAAATCTTTACTGTTTCTCTGGAAAGTGTAAGGATTGTTTTAAAGCCTGACTTACTTTTGATTCTTTACTCTGTGAGAAATTATTCAGCAAGACAGAATCACTGCCGGGGCGGGAGGAGTTGGCGGTATATGCTATGTCGATCCCTGAAGTTCTGGTTGATGATAATGATGATCTCCTCTCCTTCCTTTGCTCAAACGTTATTGATTAGTTGAAAGTTAACCAATAACTTTCCGAAACTAAGTTCTCATTTATATGTTTTATAAATAGTTTGTAAACATTCTTCAACTCTACCACATGGGGTCAGACTGCCCTAATCATTTAGAACTTTTTTATGATAAACTACCTGGTAGAAGGAAACGTGAATAAAATTACCAACATTGAACATGACAGCATAGCATGAACAAAAACATGGACTCTGGCACCCATACCTGCAAGTTTTCAAGTTTTATTCCAGAATTTGGACATAAAAACATGGCACCACATGGTATCTTCCTCTCAGAATCCAACCAGCTAGTAAATCTTGCCCACTTTCAGAGTACTCCATTATAGTCCGCTTCCTAACTTCAATCTTCCCCTACAACATGGGTGTCAAACTCGCGGCGTCATGTTGCCGTCACGTAGTGTATTGCGACGTTTTTCCCCTTCATGGAGTTGGGGTGGGTGTGGCCTACACGTGACGCATCTGGCCTGCGGGCTGCCAGTTTGACATCCCTGCAGCCTACAAGAATAAATGAGTATACCATGATCACTCAACAGGCTCAGTACTCTTTTCCTGAGAGCTGTCAAGTGCTGATCCCAAAATATTACTTACTCTGAGCCCTTGAGTCACCGAGCTCCAAATTTGAGTTTTACTATGGGGTGTGCAAATGGGCCTAATTGAAAACAAAGACTAGTATATTTGACTTAGAGCAATAAGTGACTGATGTATAGCCACCATTTTCCACTGGAAACAAGCACAAAAGTCATAAGAATTTAATAATATCTTGAAATCTAGGGGGAAAGTTTATTTTTATTGACTGATTTCCTCAATTTCTTATATGCTTCCAGATTGCTGCTTGAAAAAGCTGGGCAAATGCCAAACATTTGGAGAGATGTTATGGGAGAAAATAATTCAGGGGGAAGGATGACCTATGGAAAAATTTCAAGCCCATTCAAAGGAACAAAGTAGGAATCCTGGGCTGAAAAACATATATGGCCAAACCCTTTTCCTTCCCCAGGATTGGCCTACCATTAGGTAAAGTGAAAGTCACTTTGCCATTCTTTGTCATGAAAGGATGGCAAAGTGAAGGCTCTAAAATGTATTACTGCATTTTACTGCCAGAAAGAGAGACCGGTTACAAGCCAGAATAAGATAAACTTGATTTGAGCAAGAGTTGCTGCTCTGACTCAGGTATGAAAATGTAAAGTATCAGGTGTGAAAATCCACACACACATCTCTCTCTCAACTAACCATGTTTATTTAATGAGTGTTGCATAATTCAAATGATTCTTCCTAATTTGTAATATAAAACTTACAATTCCGACTCAATAAAATCTAATTATTTTAGATTATTTCATATATTTATTTTTAAAAATGAACAATTCTTTTCCTGCCCACCAGGCCCCCTCATTAAAAATTAAACAGGTTATTCAGAAAGGTACAGAGTTGTTCTGTGCATCCTTCTGTGCAGTAATGGTGAAATGAGGCTAGTGCAGATTTCTCTGTAATACTGGCAGAGAAACCCATGTTCTGTTGTTTCTCTGTGTTCAGAGTCACAGGGGCATTGCACCTCTGGATAATGAGTCTTCCTATATCATCCTTTAAGACAGCTGAGGAGAAGGTATGACAATATGCCACAGTAAAGACCTGCCAGTTTTAGGTACCTCAAAATTAGTAGTTTGGGAGACAGAACACCAGTTGCATTCACTGGCTAGATCCAGCTGATCCAGCTTAATTAATGCTTTGGCCTGATCACATCCAATGCTTAATGGAAGACCTGGAGAGAAGTCCCAAAGGTGCTTTCTCAGGAGGTAACTGGACTTTCTTGTTTTTCTCTGAAGACATTTCACTTCTCATCCAAGAAGCTTCTTCAGCTCTGACTAGATGGTGGGGAATGGAAGGCTTTATATTCCTTGCAGACAGCTAGTCATTTGCATTCTTTTAGGGAGTCATTGAGGCCACTTGGAGGTTTATCTGTGTCCCCAGGGTCACCTGAATAGTGCAAATGTGTGTGAAGCCTTCTTGGTTGGAGGATGTTTTCTGTCCTGTGTCCGTTCACTGTTGAAGACAGGCGCAGGCTGTTGAGAATGACTCTGTGTTGTCTGCATCTCAAACTGAAGTACAAATGGTTCCTGTAATCTGCAATTTTTGCCATTCCCCACCATCCAGTCAGAACTGAAGAAGCTTATTGGATGAGAAGTGAAATGTCTTCAAAGAAAAACAAGGAAGTCCAGTTGCTTCCTGAAAAATCTTTGGGACAACCATGACCTAGATGACTGAGAATCTCCATAGACACATGGAAAGAAGCTCAAGGATGATATTTTAGTTGCACTGCCTGTTTCCATATGGACTGAAAATTATCCCTCATGATTAATGAGGCATGCCCAAGGAGGGAAAAAGATAATCTGAGCAAACCAATAATCGAGTATGGTCACCCACATTCTAGCCTCCACTTTCATGAGGTCTGTCAGGGTGGCATAAGAGACACAGTTTGGGACTTGTAGGGCCAGTCTTAGACATTTCAATTGTATAAGTTCTACTGGTGCAAAACTGGAGACACCATAGAGAAATTGTGTTAATGACTTGGCTGCAAATAATTTGAGTGCTGCAGATATATAGTGGCACTTGAGAGTATCTACAAGTGAAATGTCCATAATTCGTGGTATTTTAATGGATTCCAAATACTGGGTATGACTGTAACAAGTATTCTGCCTCCCAAACGACATACTTAACTAATCTCGAGGTACCTAAAAACTGGTAGGCCTTTACTGTGGCACATTTTCCTCAGCTGTTTTGAAGGACGATATATAGCCAAGCAAAACATAAGCATCTGTGTCATGCAACCATTAATTCAAAGTCATCTTAATAATCCAAATTGACCCCACTCTCCTAGGGTTTCCACGCCCATCTAAAAATATGGCACTAGGAGGAATCTCTTTTCTACTAAACAAGGTAGTCTTTTATTATAAGCTTTTAGACAGCGATTGGGGGTTATTAATTATCTGGAAAGGGTTAGATTAGATGACCGCTGAAGTTATTTCCAGCTTTATGATTCTACAATTCTCTGTTTCAAATTTAAGACAGGCAGATTTAATAGATTGTTTTGTACTGTTTCCTAGAGACCTGAAAGCTACCAATTAAAGCCAGATGTGAAAGACAGAATGAAGGAAGTCTGAGCCAGCCAAAAGTTTCGAGTTTTAGAAAAGAACACAGCTTTCACTGTCCATGGAGTTTTCTTTTGCTATTATAATGTAGGGTATAAAATTGGATTTGCTGTACTTACACAGTTTGATGTAATGGTTAAGATGTTGGCCTAGGAGTTCTATCATGTATGGACCATCTTCTTCTGCTGGTGTCACCCCAGTGCTGGGTAGCAAAAAATGGTGATATGTCACAGAATAGAGGAGCCTCTGGCTTCTCACCTATCGTGACAAATCAGGATTTGTTTTGTACCTCTGCCTTGAAGCTGGATCTTGTGTCCAAGATTTTGTGCTTTTCCTATCTTTTCTTCTCCAGCTGGAAGAAAGCTTTTTGCCATGTTCTTGCCATCTCACCAAGAAAGATGCAAAGCTGCTGTACTTTTCTGAGTGCATTTGAAGTTTACTGGCAGCGAGGACAAATGATGGGAAAGGAGCTTGGTGCTTGGTGAATACCCTTAAAATATGGAATGTGTGGCAGAAAACAGGACTAGAGATACCCAGCTTTCAAATCTACTGCAGCTCTCTGGGCAACTTTGGCCTATGGTTGCCTCTTGTCCCAACCTGTTTCAGACAATTATGATAGGGCTGAATCTGAAGCAGAGGGACGTCTATATATGTGCTTTATGTTCCTGGAGAAAAGGTATTATATCAATCAACACAAAAGATTGTGTACACATTGATGCATTTTCCCCCCAAGATTTTTTGCAGCCCAGATCTGGTAGCCCTAGCACAGAGATTTATATGTTCCAAATGGATTAGGACAGCTGTCCTAGAACTCATTGACATAAAGGTTTGGTTCAGATAACTAGTTTATTTAAAGACCCAGTGTAAATTTAGGCTCAGAGCCCTGCAATAATCACCCTGAATCAGACCATGCTATAATAACTCAGAAGAGAGAATTTATTTAGGACCACCAGATCAGGCCTCCACAATTCTGGACAACCACTAGATGGTAGGAAAAAGGTGATCTGCTTCTCTTTGCTGCCATCTAGTGTTTAGAGATGGAAAGGAGGTTTGAACACCTCTGCCTTTTATAGAAAAAGAAGCAACAATTTACTGTGACAGATATTTTCTCATTTTAAGCCTGGTAAAATAATGGTTTGTGAGAATAACCTTAAGAAATGGGGTGAAGAGATGCTGCCTAGGGCAGTGATGGCTAACCTTTTTGCCATCGTGTGCCAGAAGCGGGGGGGAGCACAGGGGGAGGGGGTCGTGCACGTGCCCACACCCATAATTCTATGCGCCCCGCCTCCGCACATGTGCACGCAGCTGGTCCCACCGGAAGTTGGCAAATGGGCTGTTTTCGGCCTCTGGAGGGCCTCCAGGGGGGTGGGGAAGGCTGTTTTCGCCCTCCCAGACTCCTAGAAATGCCCTGGAGCCTGGGGAAAGAGAAAAACAGGCCTTCCCCACCCCAATACCCCGGAGGCCCTCTGGAGGCAGGAAACAGCCTGTTTCCCTACTTCTGGTGGGCCCAGAAGGCCTGAAAATCAGTGTGCGCCGGAACTGAAGTCGTGTGCCCACGCATGCCATAGGTTTGCCATCATGGACCTAGGGAATGGTTAGATAAGAGAGAGACTAGCCTGCAGCTTCATGGTGGAGAAAGCAAGAGGGTCAGACGGAGGCCTATTCTAATTTCTTGGGCTGTAAAGGTGACCACAGGAGAATTGTACTTTCAGAGTTGCAAGATTCTGTTACTCTAATTTTTATAATAAAGTAGAATTTAGTTTATCTGGTCATGTTACCTGTTTGGTTTTGCCTGGTAAGTCTGTCCTTCATTCTCTCTTCTGGCTTTGGATAAAGAGATGTCAGGTAACAGTAACAGAGTTGGAAGGGACCTTGGAGGTCATCTAGTCCTGCTCACTAATCCAAATTAGAAGTCCACATTTGACTGCAAGCATTATCTTTTGGAGCAGAAGGTATTTTAAACACACAATGGAGCAGGGATAAAATGTCTCCTATCTGAGCCTGTCAGCCTAAACTCTACTGAAATAAAGTTGTTCCAGGCACCTCCAGATGTTATGCTTTACTTTTCTTTTCCTTTATCCCAGATACATGGTGGGCAGATGAAATGGGAGCTATTCCCATATCATCCCCGAAGGCTCCTCTTTCAACTTTTCTCTCTTCCTCTTTTCTTCAATTGAAAAAAAAAGAAAGAAAGAGCATATGACAGTAGGCCAACCTCTGCCAAGGAAGCTGGGATCCAGGCCAAAATGGCTGCATCACATATAACTGGAGCCGTTTCAGATATCTTTGTTTATTTTGCACTGGTTCACTGGGTAAACTATTTGCCCGGCAATAGTGGCAAGTTCAATGAGCTTCACTGAAAAAACAAAACTCTACTGTTTAGCATGTATTTTGATAGAATTTAACTTTTGCAAAAGCATGCCCGTGTTCAAAGCAATGTTGTGCAATCCTAAAGATGTTTTCCCAATAGCAAGGCTCCTTTCTTTAACATACATGTTCCCAGACAAACATGTCTTGGATTATCTCTGTTTCAGGGTGAATGCAGAAGAGGATTGCTTAAAGAAACCCTCGGCATTTCCTGGTTCATATCAAGCTGAGCATTTTAGGAACTTCCATTTAAGGGCATATGAAGAAATGCAGAGATCAGGAGAAAAAGAATGGAAAAAAGGAAGCTCTAAAAAAAAAATTAAACAAACTCTTTCTGTTCTCAAATTCCTCTTGTTCTTTGGCAAAGCCCCCCCCTTTTTTTTTTTGGCTGGACAGACTTCTTAGTAATTTTTTCCATGTATGTAGAACATAAAACACAGGATAATTTAAAGAAAGCCACACCCAAGCCTTTCCCTAATGAAAGCAAAGCTTGTATATTAGATGGAGTAGAAAAATGTGGTTGCCCCCCCTTTTTATGCCTTCTGAATTATAGTTAATAGCTGAAGTGATTTATAACATTGTATTTAGAGAAAGATTTAGACAGCAAGGAATGCTGATTACTTAACTGGAGTTGGCTATTTCTAGAGCATGCATTCAAGTCATCTTTCTTTCTTTCTTTCTTTCTTTCTTTCTTTCTTTCTTTCTTTCTTTCTTTCTTTCTTTCTCTCTCTCTCTCTCCCTCCCTCCCTCCCTCCCTCCCTCCCTCTCTCTCTTTCTTTCTTCCTCTTCCTCTTCCTTCCTACCTTCCTTCCCCTCTCCTCCCCTTATTTCTTTTGTAGGTGTTCTTTTGCTGTTAAAGATTCTGTACTGTACTGTAACTCAACTGAAAGTAACTGGGGGAAGTGATTTAGCATGACACAGTTTTAGGCAGATGACTCTGCAATAAGAGATAGGGAAGCAGCATCTCTCCAACAGTATTTCTTTGGTGCGTTTTTTATCCAGCCAGAAAACATGGGTATCATCATGAATCACCATATCAAGTTTGCTGTTAAACAGTCACAGTAGATTTGAATGACAAGGTTATAATGCTTGCAACTTTATTTGAACTGAATAAAAAATGCCTGTTGCTTTTCTATTCCAGGAAGCTGGAGTGTAACTGTATTGACCTCAGCTTTTTGTAAACTAACATAGGGCAAAACAATTTTCCAGTCTTGAAATTGTGTATTTAGACTGTTGTCTAACAGCTGTCTGGCTGATACCCTGGGAATGGTAAATAACTAGATGTAAGAGAACATGTGCTAGGAATATCTAGGGTCAAATTGTATCTCAGCATTAATATCCATGGGTTATCTTGTACCAGCCATCCTAAAATAGAAGGAAGTTGGAAGGATACTTTACTTGCATTCTGTCAATTTCCTATAAATACTGCCCATCTATCATCTCTCCCTCTCTCCATCATATCTCTATATCTAGACCAGGGTTGTCAAATTGGATTTCTTTGAGAGCCAGATCAGCATTGTAGTTTTCCTCCGCGGGCTGGTGGGGGTGGGTGGGGAGCTTGGAGGAAGATGGGACGGATGCCTTCTGCAGCACCTGCCAGCCAAAACGGGACACAGGGGCTGCGTGTGGGCCCCCTGCACTCTGTTTTTGGCCTGGATGGCCTCCTGAAGAAATCCAATTTGACAACCCTGGTCTAGATATAGAGATATGATGGAGAGAGGGAGAGATGATAGATGGGCAGTATTTATAGGAAATTGACAGAAGCACTTTACTGGCCAAAACAGAGCACAGGGGGGCCTTTTTTCGGCCTCCATGGCCTTCTGCAGTACTCTCCTGGCCAAAAATGGGTCGCAAGGAGGCCCTTCAAGGTCCCCGTGTGGCCCATTTTCGGCCTCCAGCAGCACTCTGCCGGCCAAAAAAGGGCCCCCCGAGTTTGACACCACTGATCTAGACTACCAAGAGTAAAGCTGGCTTAATAGATCAATTACATTATAGAAAACAGTTCAAAAAAACCAAATTTTAAAAGATATATTGTAATTTTTCTAAATTTCAAAAGAAAAGAAACCAAGCATGAACCCAAAAGGAACAAGGAAATCTAGGAGCCACAGAAGGAAAACATTTTCCTGACAAATGGACCTTTGACAATGGCACTTTACTAGGAAGGATCTTGTTTGTGCATTTTAATTATTAAAGAGATTAATTCCAGAACGGTACGCTTAGAGTTTTAAAACTAATGTCTTGAATCAAGTAAAAAGAATGGCAACGGGCATCTCTTTGAAACAAGCAGGAACTATCTCTCTCGTAAAAGCAAAATAATTGCATTTCTTAACCAATGTATTAATCCTGCCTTGGCTGATTTGATCAGAAGAAGCAAGAGTCAAAGGAAAATGATGGCAGCATTCATTGCTCCAGGGAGCTTGTCCTCATTCTCAGAAGGTTTTGCTGAAAGGATCCCAAAACTATGAGAGGAGGAGTTGTCAAGTTTTTAGGAGTTTGCCCTGTGCTAATAACACAGCCTAAACCAGTGATGGTGAACCTGTTAAACAATTTAGAAAGGCCTAACATGACTCTGCTGGCATGTCTCTGTCTGTCTGTCTGTCTGTCTGTTCTCATACACACACACACATACACACACACACACACAGAGAGAGAGAGAGAGAGAGAGAGAGAGAGAGAGAGAGAGAGAGAGAGAGAGAGAGAGAGAGAGAGAATGAGAAAACACAAGAACAAACAGAAACAATTCATAGTAACCAGGCACCTTGGATGGGTGATATATTAAATAAATAAAACAAATGCATGCATACATATATACTGACATATATACATACTGACATAATTGTAAATATTTGTCTCTGAGAAATATGCTCTGTCTAAGGCAGCTCTCCAGGTCACATGAGGCCTGGAAACTTTGGAAAATGCTCTTGCCTTGCAGCCTCCAAAAAAGGGTGAGGAAAGCACCCCCCATTCTCTCACACTTTTTGGAGGCTCCAGAGGCCACATGACAGCAAGGCACTCTTGTACAACTTCCAGAGAAAGTTCCATACACACCACATTCTTATGTGGCCTCTAAAGCTGTGAGAAGTTCCTGCAGCTTTTGGATGTCGCAGAGCCATTGGGGTGGGGTGCTGTCATGTAGCCTCCAAACCTTCTGGAGGTCACATAAGAAGGTCCTGCTCTTTTGTGGCCTCTGGAACTTCCGAAAAAATCATGTAAGAAGTTATTGTGTGATATTCAGAGGCCATGTGAGAGCAAAGTCTTCTGGTACAACATCTACCGGGTTTGGAAGCTTCATGAGAGTACACCACATTCACTTGCAGCCTCTAAACACGTGGCCAAAAATGATACTGCATGTCACTTTTGGTTCACCATCATTGACTCTAAACCAAGGTTACAAATGACTTGATATACAAACAACTAAATAAATTAGTCACTGAATGTTTCGACTACTTGTTCCCAACATCGCATAGCATATGGAAAAGCACCTCTAAACTATTCTGTGTTGTAGCGATGGTAACAAAATGGTGTGCTTTCTTCCCTCACTGACACAGCATTGAAGAGAAAATAAAAGGGAGTCAAGGAAATAGTTACCTTCAGTTTGCACTGAAGTGTTATTTATATACCGCATATTCTTGTAGATAAGTTGAAAAATGGGTTGGGCTTATCTGTGAGTACGTGTGGTAGCTGATTCCAAGTGCCTGTGGGGAAGGATGAAGCAAAGATGGCAAGATATAATACATGCAGACATGAAGAATGCCCCGTTAGATCCGGATGTTACTTTTGATCATACAAGATGGCGCTTGTTGATCTGAAAAGCGAACCCTGCACCTGCAGGAAAAATGCTAGGATGTTTTTGCTGCTGCTGCTGCTATGTGGTAGCTATTTATTTCTTTGCATCAATTTATCAATTGCATATCATTAGTGCAGAATCACACGATGTTCTCAGTGATTTAGCAAATGGAACCATGTCCATGTAAAGTATAACACTTGCCTCGATTTCCATGATTTTTCCCTCTGACAATCATGCAATTGCTGCAAGTTCATGTGAGTTGTATATAGCAAGGGTGGGCAAATATGGCCCCTTTATGACCTGTGGACTTCAACTCCCAGAATTCCTGAGCCAGCTTGGCTATCTCAGGAATTCTGGGAGTTGAAGTCCACAGGTTGTAAAAGGGCCACAGTTGCCCACCCCTGGCCTACAGGCATGGAAGATTTCTGTTTCCACTATCATTGCAATCCTTATATCATTTGCAAAATTACATCTCCAAAAAAACCCCTTCAATATATTATTTTACTTTGGCGCACTAGGCTTATGTTTAAAATAGTATTAATTTGATGTATGTTGAGTCTTTTAATTTTTTTTAAATACTAATCACTTGTAGCGTTTTCCAGAGGGCAGTAAAATCTTGGAACTTTGTGAAAAGAAGCTGGGAGCATAGATATATGGCATTTGTTTTGTGTGCATTGGATTCATTCTTTGATAGCATATGCTCTCTCTCTCCCCACCATCTTCCATGAACCTTTTCCAACTATTTTCCACTCCAGACTGGAAAAATTATAGGGTCAATGCCTACTCTGTAGTCAACAGGTGATGACAATGTACTCTTTATTTTTTACTGGGACTAAATGAGACATTTCCTTCCTTAAAAATTGCAGGCATTTCCCATGTAAATATGACCCATGTCATTTACTTCAACCACAATGACGTACAAATCAGACTTTGGATAAATAATACACGGAAGGTTTGAAAATTTAGCAATTTACAGACCACATCTTCCTATTCTCAATTTCATCCACTAGTGGCTGTCTGAAAGATACAGTTTTGGCCTCTTAAAAGAATTCCTTCAGCAGTTTTAATGAGCTGCAGCTCCTTATAATTGGTCTGCTTCTTGGGACCACATCAATACAGCAATGGGATTTCACCACAATCAGTGATCTATGAATTGTCCCTGAACGTTGCTTTTCAAGGAAAACTTAATTATCAAAGAATAGAAAATTGAACACAACTCAGCTGAAAATCCTGGTTGGCTAAATATATCACCTTTCTCCAAGAAAGTGATTCTCCATAGCCTGACATGAGTAGAATGAAGGAACTGAGGATATTTATTTATTTATTTATTTATTTGTTTGTTTGTTTGTTTGCTTTATATGTCGCCCTTCTCCGGAGACTCAGGGCGGCTTACAATGCGTCAAGCAATAGCCTTCATACTTTTGTATATACCTGCTTATAGGGCTTTTGGCTCCCCCCAAGCGGTGCTCCATTTTATACAAAGTCAGCTTATTGCCCCCACAAACCGGGTCCTTGTTTTACCTACCTCGGAAGGATGGAAGGCTGAGTCATCCTTGAGCCTGGTGAGAATTGAACTCGCAGTAATTGCAGGCAGCTGGCAGCTAAGTGCTACTTTAACATCAGTTTAGTCCACTGCACCACCAAGCTCCTTGTGTTGTGGCATCTATTTGTGGAATGTTGTAGAAAATACATGAGTATTGCTACAGCAAAGTAAGCCATAGGGTACAGTTTCTTTAAAGACTATGGGGTTCCAGTGCACTTGACTGAAAGTTTGATCTACCTGACTTTCTTTGGTAGTTCTTCACCAGCCAATGCTGGTTCTTCTAATACTTCTAAGACTCCTAGATGCTCATGAATTCCATCAGCTAGGACAGGGGTAGGCAACTGTGGCCCTTTTACAACCCGTGGACTTCAACTCCCAGAATTCCTGAGACAGCCAAGCTGTCTCAGGAATTCTGGGAGTTGAAGTCCACGGGTTGTAAAAGGGCCACAGTTGCCCACCCCTGAGCTAGGATATAAGGCACTGCAAACTGAAAGTTATAAAGTTTTGTCCATTGTAAGGCATAAAAGGCCAACTCTTTCTGTTAACATGTTCACTTAGAGCCAGAGGGAAATACTGCATGAAATCTGCCTGCAAAGAATTGCAATTTAATCAACCTTGACTATGCCAATATTAGTTCTAGCGAAGTAAATGTGAAAAGCTGTTCAGTTTATTCATGGTTATTTAGAAATAAGCTCTACTAAATGCAAAATGGCTACACTTGGGTAAAGTGAAATTGGCATTTAAATCGGCTTCAATTAAAGTAACATCTGGAAAGAATCCTAGATGAAGGTGATAACTAGTTTGCTGGTATTGTTTTCTTCTCTCTGAAAATAGAGGAAGTTGAAATACTTCTGCTGTGCATCTGCATTTGTATTTTAGAGCACAAACTCTTTACATTCATCATTGGGCAAGAAGCCAATTTCACCCATGGAAATTAAGAAATATTTTATGGAGATGGAGTGCATGAATTTTGCCACCCAGACAAGTTTCAGAATGATTTTGTTTAGGGAATAGGACAGTAAAGCAGCTTAACTTTAGTTCAATTAGACCTGCAAGCTGTGAATTACAACTCCTGCAACTGATTAATTGCATAATATGCTGAGTGTTGTATTGGAAAAAACATCTGTGAGGCTACAGTTTCCTTATCCTTTTCACAGCCATGTTGGTGAGGTGATGCTTATTTTTAGTGTTGGACCATGCTGTGTTCTGATTGCGAGCTTGTATGTGGAGTCATTCTATCAAAACAATATCCTGCTCAGATGACTGTTATTCCAGCATACAGAACAGTAGAGGGTTTAGTCTGATTCTTGCGAACCGGTAGTAAAAGCAGTGGGAGTCTCTGCCCACCCTCCCGGACGTCATCATGATCTGCGCATGCACAAAAGCGTCTGCGCAGAAGCACACGTGCACACTCCCATTGCGAACCAGTAGTAAAGGTAAGTAGAACCCACCCCGATACAGAAATATCTGTACTGAGAAGAAGTGATGCAGTGGTGGGTTGCTCCTGGTTTGGTCCGGTTCTTGCGAACTGGTAGTAAAAGTGGTAGGAAGCTCCGCCCACCCGCCCAGACATCATCATGGATGATCTGTGCATGCGCACTCCCATTGCAAACCAGTAGTAAAGTTAAGTAGAACCCACCCCTGAAGTGATGTGTAAACATACACCATATCCCAAAACTGTTAGACTCAACAAAATCAAAGTCGGTACAATCCAGTTTATATAAAAAAATAAAATACTTTATTTTTTTTTCTTCTAAAAAGGTGCAAACATGTAACTTTTGGTCACACTTCTCAATAAGTAACAAACTGTTTCCAGGTGGAAAGGTGTGAGAGCACTCATTTTGTTTCATGGAATACTAATTCAGAAAGAGAGAAATGTACTTTCCTCCCTTTGTCATTAGTTTGGTGAAATGATTGGATAGGATACTGGTGTATCTTCTTCATCAAAGCACCAGTTCATTTAATTTTTTCCCCTACTAGTTCAACAAAACTACCATTACAGACTCTATTTTATGAGCTGAATGAATGCAGTGGATCAGACAAGCTTTGAACCATAAAAAAAGAGAGAGGCTAACACTGATGTATCAAAGCATTAACAAAAAAGGCAACACAACTTTAAATTAAGTTAGATAACTGTACAATAATATATACACACACACATACAAACACGCATAAACATACATACACATAAACATATACAGTATTTACACTATTACATTATCTTTTTTTAAAAGAAAAATGTTGCCTGTGACAAGCAAACGATTGCCACAAGCTGTCCAGTCAAATTCTGATTCTTTTTGAACAAATCCTCTGAATCAGCGTTTCAAAGGCAGAATTATTGCCTTTTTCAAATAACATAATTACTTAGCACCTGCTGGATAAAAATGTCCAATCCAGCTGTTACTGTCACAAAAACCAGTGCCAATAACTTTGCTAAGGGTTTTTTTTTTTTGATTGCACAATTAACGAGGACACATGCCACATTTTTGAAAATGTTTCTCAAGACTGCTTATGCCCCTTAATTAATCTCTATTCATCCCTCTCCCCAAATATACTCTAAGACACAAATTAAGTGTCACCTCTCACTATTCTTCATCATTATTATCATCAACATTATATTCATATTATTCTTCCTTCAAACCAACGTTTGGGGTCAGTAGATAATTTGACCTTAAGGCCAGGTGGAACAATTTTGTCATTAAAAAAAAAAAAAATCAGACATTTAAATCACTTGTGCTATAGAATCACGTTTAACAAAATGAGATGTCATTATCAGTTCAAGTCGAGAGTCCAGTTGAAAAAAAAAATCTCTCTTGGGGCTTTATGCCATGTCTCCATACATCTTCCGGTAATAGACTGATTCAAAGATATCATTGTCTCCTGGACAGTTATAGTGGCAGGCACAAGTCTTGATAAACATCATGCTCTTCTTGATGACTTCACCATCAGGGCATTTGAATTCCACAGGGAGAGTGGCTGTTCTGTGGGGGGTGCAACAACGCCCATCAGTGCAGACACCACAAAATTTGGCTCGGTAGGTCTTTACACTGGTACAGCCAGACAGCTCAAATTGGATAGGCTTAGAGATCTTCGGTGTGCGGATGCATTTTTTACCTTTCTGTTGAAAAAAAAAATTCTTATATTGATACATCGGATAAACAATGCTTCCATTCAGATCACTAGCATATGCGATATTTCCAACATTTACATTTTTCTTAATTTCTTAACTTTTTAGGGTAAATTCTGGATTAGAGCTTAACCAGGGGACTTCCAGATGTTTTGGACTTCATCAATTCCAATAAGCATGGGCTAATGACCAAAAAAAATGGATAACACAGACTGAAATTCTTGAAAGGCATTAGTCTGCCCCTGTTCCAGCCATAACTGAAGTTCACTAGAGTTAGATACGATTGGACAGGGGAAACAATTGTCTTTACCTTTAATATAGGTACCAATGGGTTCTATGTTTGGCTAAACGTAGCATCCAATCTATAGATATATTTTTGCCAGTCTTATATATGTCTCATGGTCAGACAAACTCATATTTGTCCCACAAAGATACTTAAATTTGCCTTGTTCATATCCTTTATAAGTCTATTTTTCTTATTATCCTGTTTCCCCCCAAATAAGACATCCCCTGATAATAAGTCCAATCGGGCTTTTAAGCGCATGGCAATAAGGCCAAGCACTTATTTCAGGGTTCAAAAAAATATAAGACAGGGCCTTATTTTTGGGGAAACAGTATTATGATTATTGCTAAGACTAACTGTAACCAGACAACACACTGTTTATATAGACATTGAAACTGTTGCTTTTTCTATATTTAGCAAAAATTTTAAAAAATATATGTCTAATTTTCCTCGGAGGACTTTTAGAAAATTGTTCATGCCTGGATCCCTTGAAAGTTTTATTACTATTCATAGAAACCCAGTTTCATGTTGCAGTTTTTAAAGACAACCACAGAAATAGGGTTAAGACTGCAATCCCATTTTACTTTTCTTGGGAATAAGATATCTTGCATTTTATAAATGGGCCAGTTGATATCCAAAGCTGCATTATAAGTAATTTTGTTGATTATTTACATTTACATTTCACATCATTGCCAATACAAAAAAAGGAATTACAGCATTAACAAGACTTAGAGAACTTCATAATTTGGAAAAGTACACATAGCGCTATAATCCTACAAGAGGAAGTTCTCCAGATCAAGCCAATATGGGCAATGATATAGGGAACAGGTGAGCAGGAAGAAGAGGAATTCAGCGCCCTGAAGAAAAGCAACTTTTTTTTTTTGCAGATCTACTTGTTGAACAATTTTTACAACTTATTGAAAATTAGTTTGTATTAGAGATTTTCCAAAGTAGGATAAGATAATTTTTATAGAAGTACGCCGCAGAAATGGACAATTATTTACCTTGATGCTCTCCTCAAGATCTGCTTTGCATGGTCTCACCATGCAAAGTCGGCTTTGCTTTTCCAGCCTGCAGTGGGCATTGTCATTGGTGACTCTGGTCGAGATTCCCATTCCACAGGTTTTTGAGCAGGCACTCCATTCAGTGGTCTGGACCAAACAATTTGCACGCATCAGGGATGGGTCAGGTCCATAGGTATCTTCTAGTCTGTAAGCTGAAAAGCACAGGGGAACCGTTAGTTTAAATTGGACATTAAGAATCGAAGTGAGCAAATGTGGTTATGACAACAGAATGTCAAAAGTGGTCTATGTAGTTGAAGCTAGTACAGCAACAACCCAAAGAAATATGAAGGAAAGTCAGCTCACCGGCAAGAGCAGGTCCAACTGCAGTGCGGTCTTTGTCCTTGGGTTCATCACATACCCATTCCTCACAGCATTTTCCTGGGAGCTTCACTCTGCGTGGGTATGGGCAGTCAGGACTGGGCAGACGGACATCCATGCTGCAGAGAGGCACGCAGCCTACAGCTCCATCCAGGCAGGTGCACTGGTATTTGCAGCTACTCTGGAAGGACTCACCACTCCGATACACCATACCTCCAAATATACATGGAGCACCATCTTTTGCTGAAGATAGAAAACGGGTTTCATTCATAAATACTCAGTGCCGGGTTAGAAGCAATGGAGATATCAGGAATCTAGAACTATACAAGAGAAGGGCTAAAGAGGACTGACTTCCGATTTTGTTTATGTTCAGCTCCTCTGCCTTTAATAACAGGCAGGCATAGAAGTGTAAACCTTGGGTAAAACTTTCCCTGCTATATGAAACCTCCTAAACTATGGCAAGATGTTCTAATCAAACTTTTTTTAAAATACTTTTCTAATTAAGTTATAAGACTTAATATAAGACTTGTGGACTTCAACTCCCAGAATTCCTCTTGCTGGCTGAGGAATTCTGGGAGTCGAAGTCCACAAGTCTTAAAGTTGCCAAGGTTCGAGACCCCTGTTCTCATGGATGTCACCAGATGTGTACAAATTACTGTATATCAGATTCTGATATAGCTAGAATTCTGGGAATTGTAGTCCTAAACATTCCTAGAAGCCTTTGGGAGAAAACTGTCCAATCAGATTCACTTTTTAAAAAACAAAATATGCTTAAACCATAAAAGGAAGAGAAAGCTCTCAGTATGGCTTTGCATAGCCCTAGAACAGTGTTTGCCGATTTCAGCAAACTTTTAAATCCGGCAGGCTTCCCTATTTTGGAATTCTGGGAGTTGAAGTCCACACATTTTAAAACTGATGAGATCGAGAAACGCTGCCCTGGGGGTGTGAAGGGGAGAAGTCCTCCCTTTCAGCATTTCCCACTCTGCTCCAATAGCTCCCGTCCCAAAGAGAGCGCCGAACAAGCAGAACAAAAAGCAACTACTCACCGGTGCATACTCCGATCTTGCGGTTGTCCGGGGAGCCGAAGTCGCAGAAGAGCCCTTTGTGAGGATCGCAAGGATCCCGCTCGGTGCAAAGGTCGCCCAGCTGCTTGGCGCAAACCCGGCAGCACCCACAGCCGTCCAGGACCAGGCTTACCCCGGGAGGGCACTCGGGGGGCAAGGAGGAGCACTGGCACTTCGCACTGCACTCTTGGCCGGCCGCTTCCTGAGGAGACAGAGGGAGGCAGAGACGGGGAGGTCAAATAACGCTCCAGGACGTGGGCCCGATGAGTAAAGAAATAGGAGAGAGAGAAAGTCTCAGAAAATAACACTTACCCAGCTAAGTAGAGCGGCGAGGAAAATCCAGGCGAAGGTGCGGGCTTCCATCCTTCTTTTTCTCGCAACTTTTCGGCACAGGGAGATGGGTAAAAGTTGCTGGCTGCTTTGGGAGCCTTGTCCAAGTGAGATCCCTTTTTTTGGTTTTAAATGTCGCTAGCCGGCGAGGGCAGATCTTCCTTCGATCGGCTCGATTCGGGTGGGAAAAGTGCCGCTTTCTCTCCGCTTTTCTCTCTGTTTTTTAGGAGGAGAGCGATGGCGGGTCTGAGTCTCCAGCAGGCAGCGGCGCTGCTTTTATACTCTTGAGGCGCCCGGGACTCGCCAATCGGCTGAATGGAGTCCCACACAAACAGCGACATTCCTCGCATTCCTCTCCACCTTCCTGCCTCGTCAAGTCACACCGGATTGATCCTGACCCCTTGACACTCCGCATTCCTCCTGTCTGAAAAAGCTGGCGCACTCCAGCGCACAAAAAAGGCGCTGTATTTTCACTGGGTGTGTGTGTGTGTGTGTGTGGAGGGGGAGAGGAGGGGGAGAGAGAGTTTTTCCTCCAGCTTCCAGTTTAGATTCTTCCTATCACCGCAATCCTGATTTATAGAAGTTAAAAATATGTCTCCTTTGGAATCCTTATTCTCTCTTTTTACCCCCTTCAAAAGGCCGAACCAGCATTCCTCAGAAATGCAGCCTGTCCACCACTGGCATCTATCAGTCTTAACTTTCAAAAGGCATTAAAATCCACTAAAATCAACACACTTGGGGGGAGGGGAAAGGGAAAGGAGTTAAATGATTTCTTGAAAAGCGTTATGATCTCTGTTGAAGACCAGAGATTTCATGTGAACAATGATCCATTCTGAAGAGACATTTTAAAAAGGAGGGCATTTCCCTGTTAACCTCAGAGGATTCCCCCCCAAAATGTCTGTGAAATCTGTTATGAAATTGGAGTTCCTTTCCAGGTTAATGGAAAAATGTAAAATAAATGAATATATTACAAGACATCACATTCAACTTTTTCCATTATACTCCACAAAATTATAATACAAGACCAACTACAAGATTTCCTGCTCATTAAATGGCTGTTAATATACTAAAAACACTTTTTTAAAAAAAATAATCCAATCTTGGACCTAATAATCCTGTATATTGTCCTGCTGGACTTGAAGGCAATTGCTTCTGTAATAGCTCTCAATACAAACTGTATCTGGAGGAAGAGCTTCGCAGTGGAGAGATGAGATTCATATGCATCAACAATTTTTATACAGCAGTAACAATAGCACTTAGACTTATATACTGCTTTACAGTGCTTTACAACCCTCTCTAAATGGTTTACAGAGTCAGCATATTGCCCCCAACAATCTCATTTTACTACCCTCGGAAGAATGGAAAGCTGAGTCAACCTTGAGCCAGTCAGGATCGAACTCCTGACAGTGAAAATGCAGAGTTAGCCTGCAATATTGCATTCTAACCACTGCACCATCACGGCTCTGAATATGAAAAGAGGTGCCTCTCTATTTGGAATATATTTATTTGGAAGACCTGGCTTTTCCGGCTGGCCTGGGGCCGTTGATCTCGCTCTTGTGATCTGGCGAGATCCGGCCATGAATGGCGTGAATGAGTTTTTAATTTTTCAATGTCTTTTTTTATAATTATTTTTTAAAATGTATTGTGAGCCGCCCTGAGTCTTTGTAGAGGGGCAGCATATAAATTTAATTAATTAAATTAAATAGTGGCTGAAACAGATCCCAGGAATCACATTGGAATTCTCTGTCCAGAAGAATGCAGTGCTGGGAACAGCTAAGATCCTGCACAGAACTGTCAAACTCTCAGGCCTCGAGATTGAGGAAGACACATACCACCCATGCGAAGGGAGTTTTTTAAATATTTCTGTGTAATATTTATTATCCTCTCTCCCTCTCTCTCTCCGTCTCTCTCTCTCTCCCTCCCTCCCTCTCTCTCTCTCTCTCTCTCTCACACACACACACACACACACACACACACACACACACAAGACAGAGAACGACAGACTAAAGTTGGTCAGGCATCTACAGTGCATGATCAATTTATGTTCCCTGTATCTTATCCAATTACTAACATTCATCAAACACTTTAAAGAATAGTTACACCAATTGGACTGCAGACATCTGTAATCATATCCCACAGGCCCTTAATAATATTCCAGGGTTTAGAATCACTGCTTGTATTCTTCCTTCTGAGTGAAGTAAATGACACTGCTCCATTTGCTTTAATGGAGGGTAATACAACTTTGTTCTTTGTGATCATCACCCTCAACATCTAGTGCTACTTGATTCTTCTCCTGCCATGAGTGAGAACAGAGAATTCAAGAGGGGGAAGGGGAGAAGAGGGGGTGAGTAGTTGGTAGCCCAAATGGTTGCTAGGAGCAAAGCTGGGAACTCTTTAGTTTCTTTTTCTTATTAAGAGTAAAAGACTCAAGGCATAAGATTCTAGAAATAACAATGGTGGAAGGCTTTCTGCTAATTTCTTCGCAGACTTCTGATACTTAACTGTTTCCCTCTCCCCAGCCCACCCCACACACCTAGGTACTTTTCTATGGAAAGAAATTTATTTGGGGCATTTCTTATTATATGATCATCCAGAGTTGTGTATTGTACAATGCTTGGTTTGCAGGATTAGGCCACTGAATCATACTGGAATATTTCCCTTAATAACTACTTTCTGTTAATAGAGAGAAAGAGAGAAGTAGGTGGAGGGAACATGCTGTAAAATACTTGGCACATTAAAGCGAGACAGAAGCACGGAAGATATGCTCTGCTTTTCCCACTGTGTATGAACTCATCCTTCGTAAGCAACACACCCTACCAATTTTTTGCTCCTTAAACATGTTGCCTTCCCTCAATAGTTCCACAGCTTTTTTTTTTTTTAAAAAAGATGCTATTTATTGAAATGAGGCATTATGTCTGCCTGTCTGCGTCTATTTTTACATACTAATCTCCCTTCTTCAGAGGAGTTTTGTCAGGCATGATCCACAACCCACCATACTTGCAACAGTCCAGGAAGGTGGTTTAGCCTGAGGAAAAAAATGACCTATTTCCCTTAAGCAGCTGACAAGTGGAGTTTCAGCTGAGTCCAGAAAGCGGTATCCATAGTCCCGTAATCTAAGAGTCACAGCAAGTGGACAATTTAGAAGTGAATTTCTGCCTTTAAGAATGTAACCAACACAGTTAGTCTCAATTTATGGCTACAATTGGGACCAGGATATCGGTTGCCGAACAATCTTGTTGTTAAGTGAGTTGTGTCCAGTTTTACGACCTTTGTTATCATAGTTGCTAAATGAATCACTGCAAACTGGAGAGCATGGAGAGAATTCCTCTCCTGCCATAAGTGAATCATGTAGTCATGAAGCAAATCCAGCTTCCCAAACTGACTTTGCTTGTTAGAAGCTGGCTGGGAAGGTCAGAAATGACAATCACGTGGCCCTGGGATGCTACAATCATCATAAATACATGCCAGTTGCCAAGTGCCCAAATTTTGATCACATGACTTCGGGAATACAGCAACGGTTGTAAGTGCAAGGACTGGTTGCAAGTCATTTTTTTTTCAGAACAGTTGCTAACAAATGGTTGTAAGATGACGGCTACTGTACTCTATCTCTCGGCTTAACCTATATAAGGTAGTTTTTAACTTTTGGAAGACACCCAGGGATGTTTTCAGAGGTGGGCTTCAGCAAGTTATAACCAGTTCTGGAGAACCGGTAGCAGAAATTTTGAGTAGTTTGGAGAACCGGTAGTAAAAATTCTGACTGGCCCCGCCCCCATCTATTCTCTGCCTCCCAAGTCCCAGCTGACCAGGAGGAAATGGGGATTTTGCAGTAACCTTTCTTGGATTGGGGAGGGAATGGAGATTTTACAGTATCCTTCCCCTGCCATGCCACGCCCACCAAGCCACACCCACAGAACCGGTAGTAAAAAATTTTGAAATCTACCACTGGATGTTTTGATGTTGGGTAATCAACTAGCAAACTATCTTTGTAGGTATAAGCACAGATGTAAAATGCAGTGGTAAAAGAATTGGAATGACAGTCTGGGTAATGAACCCATTACTCCTTTCTGACAAGTTACTATAGTGAATTGTTTCTATTGTTTATTACTGCATTTCTCCTTGTCTTGTTGTTTTAACCTTACGCACTGCCTAGAGCCACTTGAGCTATTAAGGTGGCTTATACATTGAAAAAAAATAGAAATAAATACTCTTCACGATTTGTTTATTCATTTGTTTATTCTCTTTGTGTGCCCTTGGACCTAGAAATAAACTTATAGTAGTTTAATAAAAATGCATAACACATTATTAAAAAAAACTAAAGTTAAGATAAAACAAAAATATGCCACAATACATGGGCATGGTGGTTGCCATTCACCCCACTCCGAAATAGTTTTGTTTTATCAACTTCTGAAAGGCCAGCCATGAGGGAACCAGAGACATTCCTTAATATGGGGGACTGCACCTAAAAGCATTCCTCAGTGACTCCTCCCTCTCGTCCATTTGGGAGAACATTAAAGAATGACAGCAGTATATATATATATATATATATATATATATATATATATATATATATATATATATATATATATATATATATATATATATGTACACCAGAAGTGGTATTCAGCAGGTTCTGACCAGTTCTGGAGAACCGGTAGTGGAAATTTTGAGTAATTCGGAGAACTGGTAAATACCACCTCTGACTGGCCCCGCCCCCATCTATTCTCTGTGTCCCGAGTCCCAGCTGATCGGGAGGGAATGGGGATTTTGGAGTAACCTTCCCCTGCCACACCTACCAAGCCACACCCACAGAACCGATAGTAAAAAATTTTGAATCTCACCTCTGATGTACACTGGACATATATAACAGTATTTCAATGCCAAGCCACATAGGGCTTTATAGGTAAAGATCTGATCTTTATCACTTTGAGATGAAAATATGTCCCCAGGGCCTTTAAGGACAATGTCAATCTTTTTTCTGGCAAAAGTCTGCAGTTAGTTTTTATGTGGAAAATTTGGAACCTCCTTGAAAAATTGGGATGAGCTGCAACTAGGTCTAGACTCTAGACAGTTCCACATTTGATTTGGGTTATATTTCATTTCAACCTAATTAATGAAATGCAGTTCATTTGCCTACTTTCCCATATATGTGGTAATATTTTCCTTTCTCCCTTAGTAAAAAACAACAATTAAGTAGCTAATTGGGAAGGGCTTGGGGAAGTGGATATTAAGTGCACCTGCTTTAAGGCAATGCTTTTGCATCAGAGTGGTTGCAAGCCAGACCTCTGGGTACATCCTTTGTCCTGGTGTGGCCTAAACATCTGAGACACTACTTGCCTGGGGCCAGTCAGAGAGATTGTCTTATGTTTAAATAGGGCAGGGCTCTTCTACGTGCTCTTGAGTTCGAAAACAATGTTCCTTACAACTCTAGCCTGGTTTTTGCCTTCTCTTCTCCAAATCAGACAGCTGAGTTGCCCAGGGGAAGAGAAGTTTGCTTGCAAAACCTGGATTTTGGTAGAAGAGAAGGCAGAATTATAACAACACAAGTTCATTTAAAAAAAGAAATTGGCTGATGATCAAATTGGCCTACAAAACCAATACCGTCTACAATTTGGGAAATATAGTTCCACCAAAAGCCAGCCAAGTTATTTTGGCAAATGAGGCAGAAAATCCCACATCTGCATTTCCCCACACCTGGCAGTAAAAACATAGTAATAACAAATGCAATAACTAATAATGAGTTGCCCTTTAATGACATTCAAATCTGCTGCCAAAGGCTTGCCACCCCCGTTTTTCCCCTCAGATTTGGGTTGGCCCTGTAATTTGATCCAATACCCAGGAGTATTTGGCTTTGCCTTCTGATCTTAGAAATGTGGATTTCATCAGAAGGCTCTTCCAAAGAATTAAAGGGTAGGGTGCTTGTTCCAATTAGCTCTTGGCTCCTTTGCTTGAAATTGGGTCTGGATCTAATTAGTAAGCATGATTTTCTTAAGCAGTTGATGAGAGAGTGCTGGACAGGTTGAGCTTCTACTTTAAAGGCAAGGCATTTTTATTGAGAAAGGTAGCTTGCAAATGCATACAGGTAGCCCTTGATTTACAACACTTCATTAGTGACCATTCAAAGTTATAACTTATAACTTTTTTTTCACACGAACAACCATTTGCAGCATGCCCAAGGTCACGGGATTAAAATTTGGATGCTTGGTAACTATCATATATTTATGACGGTTGCAATGTCCCGTGGTCATGTGATCACTTTTTGCACTCTGACAAGCAAAGTCAATGGGGGGAAGCCAGATTCACTTAACAACTCTGTTACTAATTGAATAACACTAGTGATTCACTTAAGATTCTAGAATGAGGCAAAACTCACTTAACAAATGTCTCGTTTACCAACAAAAATTTTGGGCTCAATTGTAGTTGTAAGTTGAGGACTAACTGTATTTATTATGTGGCTCAATAGAGAATTTTGAGGTACAGAATATAAGGTTAATATTCAGGGCTTTTCAAAGATACTGCCCTGTAATATCAGTGCTGTTTGCCATTATTTCCATTGAAAATGGCCTTCCTAGGAGAAGTTTGCAATGAATTAAACTTGCCACCTAGCCACCTCTTTTTTTTATTATTATTATTGAAATATAATATGGGCATAGCTTCTTTCCAACACCACAATAATTTTTTTTTCTATGAACTTTCCTTAATGGAAAAAGTCCTCTTTTGTAAAAATCCAGTAAAAAGCTGTTATGGTTGTTAATACACATTTCTAAATTCATGAGTCTTTCCAAAACCTCTATTTACTTGGATGCCTGCAAGAAAAGGCTTCATTTACCCACTTCTGAGTCAATAATGGACACACCAAACTATGTACAACATGCTTACGAAAATGAAAACGCAACCAGGTAAATAGAACGATGCTTTAAAATCCCCAAATATGGTAGAAAATAGTTGCAGAGGGAAGGATAGTTTGTATTATACACGTCATCGAATCAGAAATGGCTGAATTGAGGACACTGAAAGCAATGCAGTTTAAAATGCCTGTGACTATGAGCCAAACCTGGAAGAGAAGACAAAATGAGCATTGACAAATGATGAAGTAATTTTAATTGTTTGACTGCTTGCCTTGAAGCAGATGGATGAAATCATTAACCGCTGATCAAATAACTGCTATATTTTTGTATTCATGCTGGCTGAGGAATTCTGGGAGTTGAAGTCGACAAATCTTAAAGTTGCCAAGTTTGGACACTCCTGAGTTAGATAACTGAAATGTTGGGTTAAATACTGTACACTGGTGATAGATAACCTCCTACCCTCCCAATATATTGATCCATTTCCCATCAGGGTTAGGGTTAGGGTTAGCTATTATGCAAAATGGCAAAGGATTGTTGGGATCAAAAATTCTAGAGCAGGGGTGTCAAATTCGCATTGTCACGGCGGCGTCAGGTGACATATTGTGACTTTTCCCCCCTTCACTAAACGGGGCCTGGGCGTGGCCAACGTGTGATGCATCCAGCCCCTGGGCCGCAAGTTTGACAGCCCTGTTCTAGAGGCTGTGAGGTTGCCCTTTGCTATATAATGCTTTAATGAACTGGGGGACTTTTCTCTGGACACAGGATAGTATTACATGTGAATTGGCCTATTTTGCTAGAGAACAGCTACCACCCCCAGTTCAAGTTTCCCTACATAATTCCTGGGAAATCTTCCATTTAAAATCAAATTAATCATGAGCATGACAAATGCAGCTCTTTATCCTTAGTTATCACAAAATAAGTCAAATTTGAGTATATATTCTGAATATTCAACATTCAGAGGCTGCTCTGATCATTTGAATGCAACAAACAATCCAACATTTTTGAAAGAGAAGAGGAAGGGGAGAAATTTTTGGTGAATTATGTTATATTGCCCTTTTTACACAAAGAAAAAGGAATAGAAATTGGCAAAAGAAGAAAGAGAGAAAGGGAAAGGCAAACATCTAAGTTACAACATGTTGGGTTTATCCAGTTTTACAAACTAATTTAATGGACTGGGTTTGCACAACACTAAACCACAAAACCCACAACAACCATACTTAAAATTAACTGAGAAGCCTAGCATATGAACGCTAACCACTAGACCATTATTATTATTATTATTATTATTATTATTATTATTATTATTATTAAATTTTGATTTATATGCCGCCCTTCTCCGAAGACTCAGGGCAGCTTACAATGCGTTAAGCCTTCATACTTTTGTATATTTTATATAAAGTCAGCTTATTGCCCCCACAATCTGGGTCCTCATTTTACCTACCTTAGAAAGGATGGAAGGTTGAATCAACCTTGAGCCTGGTGAGATTTGAACTTGCAGTAATTGCAGGCAGCTGATGTTAATAACAGTACTTTAGTCTGCTTTAGTCTGCTGTGCTACCAGGGCTCTTATTATTATTCTGCTAACAAATATGACACTTTTGAAAAATCCAGTGAATTTATCATTTATATTTAGCACACAGGATACACAGAACTTTCAAAAGCCTCCTTTCCCCACAAAAATGAACTCCAAAATATCACTTCTCAAGTACTTTTATACTTAAAGTCCTATAATCAGTCCAAGGACTACAACATAGAAAAATTTACATATCTTATTTATGTATCTTATTCTTGATTTCACTGGAACCATACAGTGTTGTTGTTGCGAAGTCGTGTCTGACCCATCGTGACCCCTTGGACAAAATTCCTCCAGGCCTTCCTGTCCTTTATCATCCTCTGGAGTCCATTTAAGCTCATGCCTACTGCTTCGGTTACTCCATCCAGCCACCTCAATTTCTGTCGTCTCCTTCTTCTTTTACCCTCAGTCTTACCCAGCATTAGGCTCTTCTCCAGTTGAATCCTTCCTTCTCATTAGGTGGCCAAAGTATTTGAGTTTCATCTTCAGGATCTGGCCTTCTAAAGAGCAGTCAGGGTTGATCTCCACTGGGACTGACTGGTTTGATCGCCTTGCAGTCCAAGGGACTCGCAGGAGTCTTCTCCAGCACCAGTGCTCTCTGTTCGTTAAACTTCTCATCTCTTCCTTCCTAAGGATTTCATTAACAAAATCCAATTACAATCTTTTTAATTCTCTCAATCTTCCATTTGTCTCCACTCATTCACTCTTTCTTCATATATCTAGTCCCACACAGAGAAGGACTAGGAATGTTATAATAGTAGTAGTTCAATATTTGAAAGGCTGTCACAGAGAAGATGGGATCAGCCTATTCTCCAAAACACCTGAGGGCAGATCAAGAAGTAATAGATGGAAGCTTTTCAAAGAGGGATCCAACCTAGAATTAAGGAGAAATTTCCTGACAGTGAGAACAATTAATCAAGTTGTGGGTGTGCTCCATTACTGGAGGAATTTAAGAAGAGACTGGATAGGCATTTGGTATAGGGTCTCCTGCTTGAACAGAGGGTTAGGCTAGAAGTCCTCCAAGGTCCCTTCCAACTCTATTATTATACTCTGTATATATTTGTTTTTCAATTTGATTCTCATTCTTTCTCTCTGACTGACCAAAGTATCTCATTCATATTGATCACTTTCTTTTGTCTTCAGTTTACATTCATTTTGTTTGTTCTTGTTTTACCACACACACTGCTTAAGTGCCCCATTCCCACTACAATCAAATACTTTTATGTTTTTCCTGACTAAGCCAACTTCCATTTCCATATAAGAAGTGAAGAGAAAGATTTTTTTATATACAACAAACTTTCCTTCTTTTGACAAATCTGGGTTCCGTGGAACAGCTCATATCCCCAGCTGTCTATCTGGAGTCACACAGAATACTAGCTGGTGATATCACATACCCAAATTTTGCTGCATCACTCATGGTCCACAGTATTGCAGATAAATGAGTCAAGTTGCTAGCTGGCTTATCTTGTTCAAGTGATCTGACTATGTGTCCTCTATCTAAGGATATCTACTTACTCTTCAGAAAGAAAGCCAACTTCAGTTTGGTTTTGAGAACAATTTTGGACTTAATTCTCTTTCTGTTTCATGAATTGCACAACGTGTCTAGTATTTCAATCCTGTGGATTGAAATTTTGTTGCTCTGTACACCCTTGAGGAATGACTCATCAAATCCATGTTGTGCTGATGAGGTCATGCTAAAATTAAATGTGTGGTAATTATTGTCACTAGCTTTTCTTTGCCAGGACTTATGAACAAAAGGTATTCGATCATTTTAAGAACGACGGGCTGTCGTGAATAGCTAATTGTTCATATGGACTCCTTGACTTTCGTGCAGGTGTTTGCACAGCAGCTCTTTTTCAGACAGTATATTTTTTTCTGATCCAATTAGGAATTCACTACAACAGCAACACAGTTTTATTTATACAGCTATATGTGGAATGTGTGTGCCGACATTAGTTTCAACTAGTGGCAAGCCTTTTTTTTTAAAAAAAAAACCCACAGGTGTGGATCTGTGGCATTCTTTCTTTTATGTTTATCCTTCTCCTTTTTTGAACTCATACCTTCTCTAAAGAAGTCGCTTGATCAAGTAGCAGACATACGGGAAAGGGAAAAAAAAAACAACAACACCCAACCCTGGCAGGGCTGCAGGAAAGTGGCTAGACTCGGAGTGTTTGTGTACTTAAAGAAAGAATTTTGCACACTTTCAACCTTCAGTCATGGCTATTTTCTTATGAGAGCCACTGGAGGTCTGAGCCAGCCCTCAAAGCGGAAATCAAACGTTGGCTCCTAGAGGAACACTCCCGAAGAATGTGAACCTGATCCAAAGACTGTACGCAATGCTCTTTCAAGGCTGTCAGCTCATAGGAAGTGTGTAGCCGTATATGGACATTGCTGGCCTGAGCCGTTTGTCATCCTGAGGGGCTCATAAGTTGCACTGCAGATACGTCTAGTGTGCCTCAGGTGTAATAATGGACCTGAGTTTCCTTCTCTAAATGCGTGCCAGATTGTTTCCCCCAAATGTTTAATAAATATTATCTCGCATTTCTGTAGAAGCCTGTTTAATCAGACAAGTATTTACTTAAAATGTCTAAACCAAGCACAGCTTTCTCTTCTGCTTCTGAGTTAGAAGTGAAGCATAAATAAAACAACCCTAATTTGGGTCTGAAACTTCTTTGTATCTGTAGATGCAGTGGTGGGATTCAGCCAGTTCGCACCACTTCGGGAGAACTGGTTGTTAACTTTCTGAGCAGGTTGGTGAACTGTTTGTTGGAAGAAATCATTAGGGCAGAGAACCAGTTGTTAAATTATTTGAATCCCATCACTGTGTAGATGTGTTTACTTCTAAAATTTAATTGACTAATGTAATTTGATGCTTTTTTGGGGTGTCTCTTTTACAAGTAGTCCTCAAATTATGACCACAATGGAGCCCTAAATTTCCGCTGCTAAGGAAGACAGTTATTAAGTCAGTTTTGCTCCATTTTATGTGAGTTTTGCTCCATTTTATGACTCTTTTGCCACCTTTTTTGTTAAATGAATTACCACAATTGTTAAGTTGGTGACATGGTTGTTAAGTGAATCTGGCTTCCCCACTGACTTTGCTTGCCAGAAGTTTGCAAAAGGTGGTCACCTGACCCTAGGGAACTGCATCAGTCATAAGTACGTGCCAGTTGCCAAGCGTCTGAAGTGTGATCATGTGCCCATGCAGATGCTTCAAAAATTGTAAGTGTGAAAAATGATCACAAGTCACTTTTTTCAGTGTCACTGTAATTTCAAATGGTCACTAAACGAATGGTTGTAAGTCGAGGACTACCTACAGTCTGGGTGCCATTTTTTTTTAGAAATGGCCTGCCCTTGCCTGCTTCCTAGAGTGATTGGCCCAGGGTCACCCAGCTGGCTTTGTGCTTAAGGTAGGACTAGAACAGGCATCTCCAACCTTGGCAACTTTAAGCCGGGTGGACTTCAACTCCCAGCTTTGTTGGCTGAGGAATTCTGGGAGTTGAAGTCCTCCAGGCTTAAAGTTGCCAAGGTTGGAGACAGGGTTGAAATTCTATCAGTTCGCTCTGGTTTGGGCGAACCAGTAGTTAAAAAAAGCTAATGGTCGAGAAGGCCGTCTTAAAATGTTATATTAATATATATAAAAGATTAAATGTTAAATTGTAATAATACACTATAAGTTTAGGGGAGGAGAAAAAGGGCAGATTATCGTAAAAATGGGAGTTATAAGAATAATATTAATAGGGTTTTGACAACTGTCAGTATTCTGAGGAGGGAGTAAGGGAAAGGAAAGATATTATGTATGTAACTAGTTATGAAATAGCCTATTGTTGTGAAGAAGTCACGGGGGGGGGATGGGTGGTGAGGGGGGGTTAGGGAAGAGGGGGGGGGGGGAAAGGGGGAAAACTTGTATTTGAAAACTTTTTCAATAAAAAAAAAAAAAAAGCTAATGGTTCATCCGAACTGGTATTTCCAATGATCAGCTGTGCCGCACAGTTTATATTCGTTAGAAAGCAGGAAATCCTGCTTTCTAGCAAAGCTAAATCGCGTGACACAGCTGTTCCCCCCCTCGCTGTTCTACTTACCTAGTAAAGTCTTCTTTTTCCTGTGAAGCACGCATTTAGCGTGTATTGCGCATGCATGCACAGCGTGGTTTTGGGGTGTGTTGCGCATGTGCGTGCACAGCACACATTTGGCGCGCACTGCACATATGCGGGTAGCAAACTGGTAATGATCCATGGAGGATTTCACCACTGGTTGGAGACCCCTGGACTAGAATACACAATCTCCCATTTTCTAGCTTGGTGCCTTAACTACTACACCCAACTGGCTCTCTCACTGAGCTTCTAAATAGACAGCTGATCCTATCAGCTATCCTAGAACTTACCTGAGCTTTAGAAAGGGGCTCTAATTTTCGTCTCACTGTCAGACTGGTAGGATGCCATTTAAGAAGAGCGGATATTGTTTATGTGTGTGTGTCTCTGTATCTGTGTGTACACACAGATATTGTGTACACACATATATTTATATAACGCCCAAGGATATTCCAGAATTGTGTCTAAATTTGTTCCTCTCTCTCTTCTTACCCCCCTCTCTCCCACTCTCCCTTCCCCTCCCTCTCCCCCTCCCTCCTTCCCTCCCTCTCTCTTTGTCATAAGAGCTGCAGCAGGCTATTTTTTGACCTTCTGACGTCACTGGACAGCCAACCAACAGCCTGCAGCCTAAAACTCTGTGCAAATAATTTAGGGTTGTTGTTTTTTTAAAAAAGAAAACTGGATCGTGGTTTTAATTTTACTCCTATTTATACACAGATGGTTTATACTGCTCGTTCATCTGTTTGTTTGGTTTCTTTTCTCCCTCCCCAGCTAAATAAATCCTACCTCTTTTTTTTTTTTTTTTGGAGTTGCTTTTAAAATAGAGACAGTTAAGAAATGGAAAAAACTCCAAAACACAAAGATAAAGATAAAAACATTGGCAAAGAAAAGACCAAAAAAAAAAAAAAAACCCCACCGCACAGAAAATGAAAAAAAAAGAAAGAAAATGAAAAATAAATACAACAAAGGAAATAGAAAAAAGCAATTTTATGACCTTTATTGCCACAGTTATTAAATCATTACAGCTGTTAAGCGCATCATGTGGTTATTAAAGAAATCCAGGTTTCCCATTCGCTTCGCTTGTCAGAAGCTGGCTGAGAAGGTCACAAATGGTGATCACACATGATCCCAGGACGCTGCAATTTTTGTCAATAATCCTGGTTGCCAGCATCCACATTTTGATCACATGACCAAGGAGATGCTGAAACGGTCGTAAGTGTGACACTGATCATAAGTCACTTTTTTCAGTGCCATTGTAAATTCAAACAGTGAATGGTTCTAAGTCGAGGACTACTTGTGTATTATATCAGCAGTAAATAATTACAATTCTATAAACAGTTATCTAATTCAAGTACATATTTAATTACATATATATTTCTAATACATTTATATATAACTATTATGTTCTCTTTTTGTTAACCTACTGTATTTTGCATAAATGAATTCTGTATCTCATTTCATTTGTCCATACAAAGGCTATGTCTACATACAATCCGCTCATAGGAGGCAAGTACAGTCAAATCCTCCATCCATTGAGTGAAAGAGGCCAAATAAATCCTACATCTTGTGTAGCACAGCCCAATATGTTCTTCATTATTTCTCCTCTGCCTCCCTTTCTGAATCAGAACTTCATGGTCAGCTAAGTGGTGAACTTTCCTTTCAAAATTAAGGAACAGTAGTGGGTTTCACTTACCTTCGCTACCGGTTCGGAACTGTGACTGTGTGCGTGGTCACTTCACTCATGTGCGGCACTTCTGCACATGTGCAGAACCTTCTGCACATGCGCAGAGCGTCCATGATGACTTCCGGGTGGGTGGGCGGAGCCTCCCGCCACAGCTGCTACCAGTTCGCCCGAACTGGGTGAACCAGTAGAAACCCACCACTGTTAAGGAACCTCCTGCCCCCCATATTCTAGTACTAGGAGAACCTATGCGCCCTATTTCCATTATATTATTACAACAGGTTGCTTGAGAATTTCAAAATCATTCATGAATCTCTAAATACATTTCAGAAGTTCATCCTATAACTAGAGAAAAGCATATAAGGATGGCATATAAGCCACCCAGAGTCGCTTTGGATAGTGAGAAAGGTGGCATATAAATTAAATAAACAGTAAGTAATTTTAGCAACTTACTTCAAGCAAGAAATGAAAAGGAATCTATATTGTCATTGTGTGTCAGTGTCTTATTCATTCTAATCTAATGCATCTGGAGGCAATCTCATTTTGTAGTAAATGAGGTGCGGTAAACTAAGGCGCAGTGCTTATCTCCATTTCCTGTTCGAGAGAGCCAGCGTTTCTGAAGAAATTTTCCGTGATCATGTGGCTGTATGCCAACGATGTATGGAACACTGTTATCTTTCCACCAAAGTGATACCTCTTAATCTATTTGCTTTCATGTTTTTGAACTGCTAAGTGGATAGGACCTGGAGCAAGAAACGGGAGTTTCCCCCTGTGGCACAGTGCTCAGGTCTCGAACCTGGGCTATCAGTTTTCCATTGACAAGTTCAGCGTTTTTAAATGCTAAGCCAAGTAGCACTAAAATAATGAGTTTGGTTACCTTATAGGTATCAGTCTGATTGAGATTTCAGATTAGTATACAAACCCCCTTTCGAATTATGCACATTTTGCAACTTCATTTAAAAATCCCTACTATCTGAGCAATGTAGAAAATAACAAATTTCTGCTTCTATTTTCAGGGGATTTATTGTTCTTTGGAATAATATGTGTATTGAATGGCACTGATAAGCTTGTATTATCTGACATGATGTTGAAAGTACAAGCAGGAACAAAGTTCTTGCACATTCTTTGACATGATTTAAAGTCTATATTTTTCTGAGTAATGCATGACATTTTTCTCTTAGGTTGTTAATGTAGGTAAATTTTGGCTTCAGCCACTCCAGTTAGACCAGCTGACAAGCAAACAGTAGAATTTCTTTGTCTGCAATGCTAATTAATGATGGAAGAACTGTGCCTTAGTGCTACATTTGCTTCTCTTATAAGGTCTCAAATTTGATCCTTAATGTTATTTATTTATTTGTTAGATTTACATAAGAGCTGTGGTGGCGCAGTGGTTAGAATGCAGTATTACAGGCTAATTCTGCTGACTGCCAGCAGTTCAATTCTCATCTGCTCAAGGTTGACTCAGCCTTCTATCCTTCTGAGGTCGATAAAATGAGGACCCAGATTGTTGGGGGCAATATGCTGACTCTTAGAGAGGGCTGTAAAGCACTATGAAGTGGTGTATAAGTTTAAGTGCTATTGCTATCTCTAAAAATTTCAACCTGCATGTTTTCTCTCCAAAAATATAGAGAGAGAGTGATGGGCTTGATGTCATCCAGTGAGTTCCTGTGGTAGAGGGCAGAGATATATCTGATAGCAGTCCAAGATCGTAATCATTACACCATTCTAGTACAACCCATGTTTACAAATATTAATTAGCAGGGAACTCACAATTAAGCATTATGAGTCACAGATCCTGCTGGTGCCCTTCTTCCTATTTTTGTCAATTGCACCTAGTCGTCACCTCGCAGGGAAAGGGTATTTGAATGTCATAAACCAGAAAAACGAGGAACAGTTGTGTCTTGCTGATTCATTTGTCCTAAGAACCAATGGGGGTAGAGCTCACAGCCAGAGTGAGTGATGGTGAGGAGGAAAATGTAATGGATTGAATACATCTTTACTTAAAATGGCTTGGCAAAGCTACCCCCTTGGGCATTTTAAATGCTCTGATGAATTTGTAACACTGCAATAGAAAACTGCGCCCTACAGATACTTTAGAAGGTCATGGCTGCCTTTAGATGAGGCTTTCTGAAGGCCTTATAAAGAAAAATTATGAGAGAGCTATAAAAACGTTGGAGACTTTCCTTTTTTATAACAAGCAGTAATATGTGATGGTGTGTTTATAGCTGAAAAAAAAAATCTCTTCTTTAAGACCACAAGAGGGAGCATATATTAGACTGCATCTTTTTTGCTGGTGGAAGATGATCTTGGGTAAGCAAAAAATCAAAAGTTTTGTGGTAATCGCTTCAGGGATTCTCTGGGTATATTCACCAGTGAATACATGATATGTATGATATTTTGCCCCTGCATGGAAGTGCATAATTGCAGTGTGAACATCAATTCCCAGAATTCCTCAGCCAGCATGGGAAATTCTGGGAGATGAAGTCTCCTTATCTTCAAGGGACCAAGGTTGAAAACCAATGAATGAAAATCCCAAGTCAGAATATTTCAGATGGTCATTTTCTATGGTAGCATTACTTACTGTGGGATTTTGTTATTTGGGATAAGTCAGGCTCCTTCATTTTATTTCCTGAAGCTTGTACATAAGGTACTGAATGTAACTTATTATTTATTTATTTATTAGATTTTTATCCCACCTTTATTACTTTATATAAGTAACTCAAGGCAGGGAACATACCTAATATTCCCTCGTCCTCCTATTTTCCCCATAATAACAATCCTGTGAGGTGGGTTGGATTGAGAGAGGGGTCTATGACAATTCGCCACGGTCAACTTGCCATGACCAACTTCCCATGAGCCAACTCACCATGGTTAACTCGCCACAGCTAACTTGCCATGGCCAACTTGCTACAGGACAACTCACCATGGCTATCTGGGCATAGGACAAGTCGTTGCGGGACAAGAGTGACACGAATATCAAAGAAATGGTGGAATAGAATCATTAAAGAAAGGATGCAAAAGGAAGGATAGAATAAAATGTTAATGGCAAAAATTAAAATATTTTTATTTATTTTAAATAACTAAACAGAATTGTTACATTATTCCACAGCAAATTGTCCCATGGTGAGTTGACCATGGCAAGTTGTCCTGCAGCATGTTGGCCATAATGAGTTGGCTGCAATGAATTGGGCTTGGAGAGCTGGCCATGGTGAGTTGGCCATAGCAAGTTGGCTGTGGTATGTTGTCCCATTCCCTTGAGAGAATGACTGGCCCAAAGTCATCCATCCAGCTTTCATGACTAAGGCAGGCCTAGAACTCACCATCTTCTGTTTCTAGGCTAGGACCCTAACCACTATACCAAACTGGCTCTTGAGGACTGACAATCAATGAAAATTAGTTTATTCATTTGATTTTTTTTCAATTAATATTGCCACCCATCTCATAATGGCAATGCTGGGGAACTTACAACATTTAAAAAAAAAATAAGGCAGGACTAGAACTCACAGTCTCCCAGTTTCTATCCTGTTGCCTTAACCACTACACCAAAGTAGCTGTCTGTATGAATAATATCTATTTTTTTAAAAAAAGTGGTAAAGTCCAATAAGAACTCTACTTCTTGCTTCTCTGCTTTTTTAAAAAAACAAAGCAAACCAAAATACATTTTTTTATAAAAAAATAAAACCCAAAAAGTTGAAACCCTTGTTGAAGTCTAAGACCCTAACTTCTCAGTGCATCAGAATAGAAGGGAATGCCTGGACTTCCAATGAAAGCCTTCCCTCAAAGGGAAATCTTACATCTTATTTTAAATACTCAGTATCCTACAGACAACCAAATTTTCAAAGCCTTCAACTCCCAGTGAAAAAGTAAGATGATGAAGAGATTATCAAAAATGCCAAATATCCTGAATTTGTCAGTGGAAGTTTTATGTACAGGAATGCTAAACAGTCTGGATTTACAGCCATACATTTTTATGAAATGGTTTTTAGTAATGCCAATTAAAATTCTGCTTAATGTTTTGCAAAGTTTCCAGTTATGACATATAGGATGGAAATATATATTTTATTACTTTAGTGGGATAAAACCTATAATCATATATAAAGTATAGAATAATAAGACAAAGGAACATTCTGGAAGGGTTTAAAAGCAATAAAGACTTGGTACGTACATCTGATCCAAGAATAAGAGTCTTATCATGATTGTGTTAGGAATCTGATTTTTTTCCAGGTTACAGTAGATCAGGAAATGTACTAGACGCCAAGAAAAAGGTGTCAAAGAAATAATTTCCCATGATTGTTTTTTTTTTTTAACTTTCATTTTTATTCTGCATTTAGGGTATGGATATAATCGGAGGACATCAGCAAATGAAAAGCTCCAAAGAAAGAAAGAAAGAAATGTTTGAATTAGGAAATGAAAAAAATGCTTAATCACTGCAGTACAGAAATCTAAATATAATTTAAAAATTAACCTCAAGTTGGATAATTGTTGGGTTAAAAAAATGATGATTTCTAAGCTATTTTTTTTTCTGCAATAGAAGTCTTCTGTTAGAGGAATGTCCAGAAATGTTAGGCGGTGGCTGATACCTGCCATTTATTGTCTACGGGTGTGACATTGTCATCCAGGGATGTATTTTCTCTTCTTCATTTTCATTTTTATGTATGGATTTCATTATAGTAAATGTGTTTGTGGTTTGGTCTCAGCACTAAAATAAACAATTCAGTTCTCTGAAATAAGTCTATGATTGCATTCATTTCTCCATGGTTTTCTTCATCCACATTGTATTTGTTTCATAAGCCAAGGCAAAATTTTTGTACATGAAAGCATTAGAATACTACTAGGACATAGATTATGAGAATGATAACTCTGTGTGTTTATGAGAGAGAGGGGGGGAGGGAGGGAGAGAGGGAGGGAGTGGGAGGGAGGGAGAGAATGAGGAATAGTTTCTAATCTCTTTATCAAATCAGATTAGATGGAGGAAATTATCCAGGTTGGACTGGAAGATATAGGTGAACATCTCTGAGATGCAAATTGCCAGGGCAAATTGATGTGGTTGGTATTTGAGTAAGGATCATCCAAAAGATGGATGGAGCTGTAAACTCAGTTTGGTTGTTGAAAACTGAAAAGGTGGCAACTCTAAATCATTTCTACATTTTCCCTAAGAAAACTACGTGGATGTCTGATTAAACATGAGACTTTGAATATGATAATGCAACAATGCTAAAATCATAGCATTGTATTATTATCTTTGAGCACCTTGGTGAAGTCCCAGACAACTGGAGGAATGAAAATGTTGTACCTATCATCTAACTGGAGAAAAAAAAATGTCATTAGACCCAGTTATCAAAAAAGATAGTGGGCTTCCCTTTCATGGGAAGATTTTAAGCAGAGGCTGTACAGGTATCTTTCTGGAACCAGGGCGTTTGAATTTGGATTTGGATTCTTGCATCTGTCAAAGAATTGGAATGACCCCTTTCAACTTCATGATTTGAATTACCTTCCTCAGTGTGAAGATTTTTTTTAAAGGGGGGAGATCTTAAGTGAGACAAAAGATGTATGCTATGAATGTTTGAGAGGCACAGTATAGTTCTGAAATGAATCCTGCTCCTTGTAAGTTGTATAAGAATATCAGATATCAATGATAATTATTTTCACTGTGTTATTATCAGAGCCTTTAATATGTTGTGTTACATAAAACTTACAAGAGAGGAATGGCAGTAAAATGAACAGACATATTTGCATAGTACTACATATCGCACTCAGAACTGGATAAATTAATTCTAATATCCCGCTGGTTTTTATATTAACTTTGATACGTCAGAATTGCATAATATTTAAGAACAAAAACATAGCAGAGACAAATTACTATTTGGGTTGTGGATTAAAGTTTCAAAATGTTTGTTGTTAATAGATATAATTCTTTTTATTCCTTGAAAAAAATGTCCAGAGACCTAAAAAGACAGCTGAAGTAAGAGCAACCTCTTCAAAGGTCTTGTAAATTTTAATCATTGCCAATATTTCCCCTTCCAGAGGGTATTAAATACAGACATAAAGTAAATAAGATGGGTTATAAACAAACTCCATGTGCAATGCTTTGCTTTACTGCAATCATAGTAACTATCTGGTAGATAGTTGGATATTTGGCGGACCACCTACAGCCAGCAACGATATCCTATCGCCCGGTTCGCGCCCATAGAGAGGGCTTGCTCAGGGTGCCGTTGGTTAGACAGTGCTGGCTGGCGGCCCCCAGGGGTAGAGCTTTCTCGGTGGGTGCGCCCACCCTCTGGAATCAACTTCCCTTGGAGCTCCGATTAGCGCCTGACCTTCGCACCTTCTGTCGTGAATTAAAAACTTGGCTTTTTAAATCGCTTGACCTGGTCTGATGGGGGGTTTTAAGGGTTAAATTTTAAATTTTTTAGATTTTAGATTATATTTTGTATTGTGGCTTGTGTTTTTATTATTGTGAGCCACCCTGAGTCCATTGGGAGATAGGGTGGCATATAAGCCGAATAAAATAAAATAAAATAAATAAATATTAGTGTTCTCTTTTTTAATATGATAATAAATACAATTTTATTAAAAATGAGTAAAAATTGCTACAAACTAAAATAAAGGAAGAAGGAAAACAGGGAAGAAATAAAATAGAAAACCAAATTGTACAAAGAAAATGAAAATTAAACCTATAAGAAAATAGAAATGAAAGAAAAAGATAAAGAAGTGACTTTTGATCTTCTTTTACTGCATTTAAAAGTACAATTATGGATTTACCTTTCTCTAAAGTTACACCATGCCTCTCTTCTAATCTGTTCTAGCTAATCATCTAAACCATAGATCATAAGTTCATTTTTTAATATTGTACACATAGAGTTCATAATGAGTTTCCTGTCAGCAATAAAAAAATACATATTGTCTTTTCTCTAATCAAACAGGCCAGTTTGGCCAACTCAACAGGTTCTTTCATCTTCACCAAACATTTTTCCATTGCAGGTGTTGCCAAATGTTTTCCATGTCTGTGCATAAAAATAATCTCGCTGCAGTTATCATGTACACAATACCTGTCGAAATACAAATATCTATGACTTTTTTCCAACTGTTCATCCAACAGTACAGGAGGAAATAACTATTAATATTCTCCAGCACTTTTTCAACATTTTCCTGGTGGCAGCTGACATTATAGCTGGGATAAAGTCATGCAATGAAGTTATCGTTCAAAGGTTATTTATGGGGGTTGTTGTGTAATGACTACCTTCTAAAGCCACTTGTCTTTGTGCTTCTTCTCCTTGGATTCTTACCTTAATTCTTTCCTCAGAAATGGGCATTTCTGTTCAAAGAAGTTATCAGGGAGCACTTACAACTTACAGACTAAAAGAAGCACTCAACATGTCTCCATATAATCTCACTAACAACTCTTTGGGGGAATGAAAAGATGTGCAGGCAATATGAGCCATCTAGAAGATGAGCAAAGGCTTGTAATATATTGCTTGTGAACTTGTACTATATTGCTTATTGTACCTGAATTATAATGATATACGAAGCCTTTAGCTGTTCACATGAGCGAAGAATGGGAGTGATTTATCTAAAACAATATTATTCTTCCAATAATATCCTAAATAGGTCTGGTCATATATGAGAGGATTATGAAGGGGTTCTTTATAATACCTTCAGCACAACTTGTTCTTATTTATCCAGGGACTCAGGACACCTAGAAATCACTGCTGGTTTATGAATTTTATCATTCACATTTATCTGCACTTCACATAATGTTCTTTTACACTGCAAGGAAAGAGGGTGCTGTACATATTTACTGCGTGTACTTTCTGATTTAAACTCTTTATATCCTTTGCTTTAAACACATACACTAATAGAGCACCAGAGATTTCCCTACTCACTCACTCACTCACTCACTCACTCAGAGTCAAACCTTGGCCTCTCTAGATTTTAGCTATAGAGGAATTTAAGCAGGGGTCGGCTTCAAAAATTTTAGCAAGAGGTTCTCTGCCCGGTTCCTGGGTAGGCGTGGTCATGGTGGGCATGGCCAAGTTGGCTCCCTGCACCATGGCGGGGGTGGTTGGGGTTTGCCCTCCCTGGGCTCTGGAGGGTTTTCTCGAGCCTCCGGGAGGGCAAAAACAGCCTCCCCAGGCTCTGGAGGCCCTCTGGAGGCCGGAAACAAGCCCGTTTCCGGCCTTCCTGAACTTATGGTAGGCCCGTTTTTCGCCTTTTCCAAGCCTCCAGCACTTACCTGCATCCAAAACAGACCGTGTGGGGACTCGTGGGAGGGGCAGGATGGGGTGGGCGGGCCAGCCAGGAGTGGGATTTGGGGGTTCTCTGAACTGCAGAATCTTAGCTAGAGTTTCTCCTGAACCCCTGCGAACCCCCAGCAGCCCACCCCTGAATTTAGGTGGGAATCTCACCATACCTGCTAACCCATTTCATGTAATCACATACATCTCCAGGGAGAAAGGATATCACTTTGTTGCTTGTATGTACACTGAGAGTTTATGCACCAGAGACAAATCCCTTGTATGTTCAATCACACATGGCCAATAAAGAATAAAAAGAAATATTAAATGACACAAAAGAAGAATCATCTCCTATGATATCAGAGACTTTGAAAACAGAAATGGACCAACATATTTAGAAATAGCTCTAAGCTACCATCATTTCCATCTGCTTTTAGAACTTCTTAGAAGCACTGATGATGCTACATAATGAAACATCTGCAAGAAAACAACCAGGTTCAGAGAGCACCAAGGACTCTTCACTTCTTACAAGGTTTAGCCAGTCCCAGGTAGTTAATTGTTTTCCTATATGTACATATTATATAGAGGAAAAGCTCCATGTGAACAAGTACCTCAAACAATCACAGATTAAATCAAGTAGCATGTAAGAAATGGCACTCATGTTGCTAACTTCTTTTCTCTCTTCAACCTGTTCCAAATCACAAAAATGTTGTCCAGGATAGATAAGTTTACAAAACCAAACCGCTGTGTTATTTATTGTTCCAAAATGGAAACAATTTAGGTTTTATTCAGCAGTTGTAACATCTGGAAAAAATTACTATGGCTACTTTTTTTTTGGAGTTTTAATCCTTTGTATCTTGAAACACATCTGCTGCGTTTAGATGGAAAAGGAAAACTTTCTTGCAAATCTGATATGGGTGAAGTGGAACAATGATGACAATCTCATTATTTTATTGAGCAGGCAGTCGCCTAAATCTGAATAGGGGAAAATAAAACAAGCTAGCAATTGTTTGTTGAATAAGTGAGGAGAGCCAGGAGCCTTTGTAAGTATGTATTCAAGTTCTCTAGGAAAGTACGTTATTCATATCTTAGTCATTCTAACTGTTACAATCAAGGAGAAAAATCTTGGATGGAATCAAGCACAATTGGCAATACCTTTTGACAGAAAAAAAAATGTTTTACTAAGTGGAAGACTGAAAATACAGGTACTCCTTGACTTACGACCATAACTGGATCTGGAATTATAATCATAAGTCATGTGAGTCATTAAGTGGGTCACTACACAACTGCACCCAATGTTACTTTTTTTGTGGTGTTCATCAAGTGAATGTGGTGATTGTAAAGCAGTCATTAAATGAATGCCACAGTCATTAATTGACCAAATTGGCGACAATAGGTAGGGTTTTAGGTTTGTATTTTTTTGCCAGAAATCTAATTTCTTATTTCTGCTCTAAGTGACCAGACCTTCATATGCATTCCAATATGCCCATAAATTGTGAGAGTTCACATTGAACTTGCTATACACAATAACCTTATTTTGGGGTATAAGAAAATCACATGATATTATGTGAGTTAATGCTATCTAAATAATGAGATTTCAGATATTTTGACAAGATCAGAATAGGCGGTGCAGTAGAGAGTGACAAAGTTACGTAAGGATTTGCACCACCTCCTCCCTGTGTCCTGCTAATCTCAGGTTACTCTCTTTTGCCTTTGTTCCTGAGTGGGAATGCATGATGGTCTTATTCCCTGCCATTCGGTTAGCTAGATACTTGCCTATCTCTCTTCCTATTTTAATTTCTTTAAATAAATCTTTCTGTTACCAACATCAAACCTGCTTCACTAATCATTGCTCAGGTCAACTTCCTGCTTTCAGGAATGTTCATCTACAGCCATAAAAACGTTCCCTCCAGTATTTTGAAGGTCCTATTTATCTAGCAACTATATCTTTGTTTACATATAGCTCCCATTTCTGTTGGATCACTTTCCTCTAATCCTAATTAAATTTTAGGAGATTCCCAAAAAGTTGAATATCAAATGACAGAAAAGAAGAATCATCTCCTGTGACACCAGAGACTTGGCAAACAAAAATGGTCCAACTTATTTTGGAAAACTTGAGCAAGAAGCTTTTTTTCTACAATAATAACAGTTTCTTTTCCCTCTTTTTTTTTTATCACAACTAACAATAGTTGAAGAATGACTATGAGCCATTGGCATTATTTATTCCTCTTTTGTCCCCCTAGACAAAATATGAAGGAATTTAAATTGTGTTTTGGCATACAAACACAATGGAAAATTATAATCTGCAAACCATGCTGATGGCATAGTCAAAATCATATTAAATTAAATAAACGTTTCTAATGTGTCTCATGAAAGTAACAGATTAATCTATTCACTCAGATTCTTTTACCAAGTTTTTTTAAAAAATGTTTCCTAAAAGAAAAAACATTATCTTCAACATGGCATGAGTCCAGGTTTTTGTGGAACCACCTATCTCTCATAATTTCTGCCTGGCTGATATCAATTGGCAGAATTGGCGTAGTCCAGATCCCTTTGATTGAACAATGCTATCTATCACTATTCAGGAAATATGCCTTCTCTCACATGATACTTCCCTCTGGAACAAAATCCCTTCTGAGATCAATGTGTCTGCCTGTTTCCCCAAAAATAGGATCCAACCAGAAAATAAGTCCTAGCATGATTTTTCAGGATGCTCGTAATATAAGCCCTACCCCCAAAATAAGCCCCAGTTAAGATTGTCAACCAGATGGATGCATTTAGTACCGTATTCCCCCAAAATAAGACTTAACCAGAAAATAAGCTTTAATGTGTCTTTTGGAGCAAAAATTAATATAAGACCCAGTCTTATTTTCGGGGAAACATGGTAAAGGTTTCCTGGAGACCTTGAAGGCCTTGATGGTGTTCTCTGAGGCCTTGGGGTAGTGTAGATGTAGACCAGTGATTCCCAAACTTGACCCTTTGAAGATGTATGGACTTCAACTCCCAGAATTCCTCAACCAGGCATACTGGTTGGGGAATTCTGGGAATTGAAGTCCATGCATCTTAAAATAGCCAAGTTTGGGAAACACTGATGTAGACTGTTGTTTTTCTGTGTCATATACAGTATGTGCGTATATGCATAATTTTGTATTTATTTATTTATTTGTTTTTATTTATTTATTGATTTATTCTGCCACTTATATGTAGTGTATATTGGAAGTGGTGACCCTTTGAGAGCTGTATACAATGAAATTTCATTTTAATGTATGCCAATTAGTGTACATTCAAAGTGACAATAAAGTTATTCTTCTATTCTAGATGAAACCATCTTGATGGATGAGTCTATACATGCTATTCATTCACTGGTAAGATACCATCTTGTTTACATTGTACTGTATTTTTATTTTGCTGTTTGATATTGTGATATTGCACCTGAAATCAATCAATCAATCAATCATCAATCAACCAACCAACCAACCAATCAATCTGCTAGTCAGGAAGCATATTGGGGTTTTTAATCACTGATATGGATCAGGGATGGGTTCTAAATTTTTTTACTACTGGTTCTGTGGGCGTGGCTTGATGGTCATGTGACAATTCTTTAGGATTTAGCAGAGATACTGGTCTACCAGACTTTTAACTGCTTGCAAAGCTGTAGTGGTCTACCCATTTATCTTTGCAGGCACTGGTCTACTCATGTATTTTTGCAGGCACCAGTCTACTCATTTGTTTTTGGAGACACCGGTCTACCACCAAACTGCCTTTTACCACTGATCAGCTGTAGGGCAGCCCTTTGAAGTCCTGCAGCAAGAGTTTAAATAGTTTTTCCTTATAGCCCATCAGCTGGGACTCAGGAGGCAGCAATAGATTGGGGGTGGGGCCAAATAAAAGGTATGAATAACACATGGTGGGGGGTGGGGGTGGAGGCGTGGGGGCAGAACCGGTTCGGTGACATCATATTGTCACCGCTACCGGCTCGGTGGAACTGGGTGGAACCGGGAGGAACCTACCACTGATACGGATCCTTTAGTACTTCTTAAATCTGGGTTGTGAGAGTACAAGAAGAATACTAACCCCCAGTATGGAGCATCTGTCATAGAGGTAGAAGATGAAATTTAATTTAGAAAATTCACATTTGCCTGTCCCAGATTATGTCAGTGTTTAATCAAATAGCATATTAACATACGTATATCTGATAACATTCTATTTTCCTCTTTTGTCACTGCAGGTCCTTCAAGATATGCTAAGCAGGAAGAAGCAAGAATTAGAGAAGAGATATTAACAAAAGTTTAACAACTAATTAAGGAGATCATGCACCAGCATTAGATAAAATGTATTCAAATTTTTAGGGATAAAGCAATTTTCCTCTTAGAAAAGTGGAGTTATCAAAAAACAAACAGAGAAATATCCTTGTTTTGGAGCCGCTGGCAGAAAAGTCCATATATGGGGATGGGACTATTCTGAATTTCCCACAAAGCTGCATCAGATAGGACTTCAGATCATAGTGCGCTGTTTTCATAGAACTGCACAAGCTATTCATTGTTACATATTTTAACAAGAATTCTGATGGAAGAGTCTGCTAGAGTCATTATGCAAAATAACATAAAAGAAACCTCAAAGAATAGTTAAAATTATTAGACTGCTTGTTCATTACAGATCAGGTTATTTTTCCATGGTTGCTTCCCAGCATGGGGTGTTTGGTCATCAGCCCTTTTCAAGTTCTAAAAATGGCACAAGAGGCCTCTTAACTATCAGGCTGCCCTGTACGTTTGGCACCAAATTCAGACGACTTGGAGAAGTTTATCTTAAGTTGCCTGCTTTTGCTCTTCAACTTTATATACCTTTCCATAAGAAAGCAGGCCTATTTTTAGCTGTTGACTGCTGAAACGGAATCCAGTGATGGGATTTTCAAAGTTCTTTCTCCTTCCCTTAAGTCAAAAGGCTGGGATGCGCTTGATTGATGGGGAATATATTAAAACTTTCCTCTCTCTTTTATTCAAAAAGATGACTTGAACACACCTGAAATGGTCTTCCCCTTTTGTGAAATCCAGCTGGTACTTGATTACTGGTTTTTAGGCCCTTGGTGTTTTTTGTCTTAAATTATTATATGGCCAATTGGTGTAATTTGGACTACTTATTTCCTATAGAAGAAAAAAAATATTTTCCTGAAGCATTGCGGTAATTAAAACCAGCACTTGATTTAGATAGATTCTTGGGCTAAGGCAAATGGAGGCACATACTGTAGTCAAGGCAGTGTTGTGGCTCCGTTACCTGAGCCTGTGTCATCGGCAGGAGAGGACTCCGAGAGTGAAGGAGAGGAGTTGGCAAGGCCTCTCTCTCCAGGACCCTCCTCTTTGGCAATGCCTTCGGTGTCCGCCGAAGGGCAAGAGATAGGGCCGGGGCCAAGCACGTCCACACAGCCACAGGTGGACAGTGATGAGAGTAATGAGTCTTGGCTGGATCCTCGACAGCGTCGCAGAGATAAGCGCGCACAACAGAAGAAAAGGCGTGCCAGAGATTAGGCTGAGTCACTGGACCACACCCCACAGGGTATAAAAGGGAGCGTGGTGGCCAGTCAAGCCTTGTGACGAACAAAGCTGAAAGCTTCCATACCATTCTGCATTGCCGGACTTTTGCTATAGACTTTGCTGGATTATATTTGGACTTGATTTACTCTGTAATTATTGAACATTTTACTTTGATGTACCAGAAGCAGAGAGATGTTATCTCTTCGTGAGTAATAAACTCTTGGCAGGCAGCCACTAGGTTGTTGCCAAGTTCCGTTATCATAAGGAAAAGGATTTTGTCGGCTGGTTTGGTTTTTAACTCTTGGATGTCTGTTGGTGTGTGTGCGTGTGGGACGGGGACAGAACAGGCAGGCCAAAGATGGACAATGATAACATGAGTGCAATTATGTCTTCTTGAAAATGATGCAACACGTGTGCTTGTGTCAACTATTACGACATCATTATATAAGTTCATATTGCTCGTGTTGTCATTCGATATCATTGGGTCTTGTTACATTTGCTACTGACCAGGGGTGGTATTCACTTACCTTTGCTACAGGTTTGCAAATGTGAGTGTGCACACCTCCTCCGTGCATGCGCAGAGGGTCAAAAACGGGATGTGATGACCTCCTGCTGGGTGGGCGGACCTCCCGCCACAGGTGCCACCAGATCGTGTGATCTGGATAGAGCCGGTTGAATTTCACCACTGCCACTGACACATGGTTGTGCCCATGAACCATTAGGCAGTCCACTGGATACCATATAATTTAAATTTCATTATGTTGCACCGGACTACTTTTCTGCTTGCTAAAAATAATGCTCATGGCTCTTAAGGGGATCTTTTCACCCAAATGGAAGGAGAGCGTGAGAGTGAAGACTCTTTGTTTCATACTTTTCCAATTAGTTGTTCTTCCCATTTTATTATGGTTTGTCAGTCAGCCAGATGCTTAAACTAGATTTGGCCTTTTTATTCAACTATCGGGTCCTTCCCAAGGACCAGGGATAGGAAGATGCTGTTTAATGGTGGCTATATTAACAAAAACAGTATGCCAATCATGAGACATTCCATTTCATTAGAACCAGTGGTGGAATTCAATTTTTTTTACTACTGGTTCTGTGGGTGTGGTGTGGCTTGATGGGCATGGCAGGGGAAGGATACTGCAAAATCTCCATTCCCACCCCACTCCAGGGGAAGGATACTGCAAAATACCTATTCCCTCCCTACTCCTGGGGGAAGGATTTTGCAAAATCTCCATTCCCACCCCACTCTGGGACCAGCTAGAGGTGGTATTTGCCAGTTCTCTGAACTACTCAAACTTTCCGCTACCGGTTCGTTGAACTGCTCAAATTTCCCGCTACAGGTTTTCCAGAATCTGTCAGAACCTGCTGAATAGCTCCCCTGATTAGAACTGATGTGAGAGAAACAATGGTATCTATGTAATACAGCCCTTTTACCAGAGAAAGAAAAAGTGGAGTAAAAGAGGTTTATTGTATCTTTTTTTAATATGGTAACCTGTATGCTGGAGAACTCAGAATTGGTTGAGAAGGAGATGAAAGAGAAGCATCTGTGCAGGAAACAAAGGTCAAAACCCTACCTTCATACATACTCTGTGATCTGAAGCAGCAGTAGCAGCAACAATAATAATAATGAATTATTACATAAGGATTCAATATCATCATCTGCTCTTAGCTGTGAGCTTTGCTTAAATATCATTCAGCCGTTTTCAGATAAAATGTTAATTTGCTAAGCATTATCTGAGTTGAGATGCCAGCATAGATTCCAAGTACACAAAAGTAGACACTGTGCTGTGAGGAGAGAGAGGGAGGCAGGGAGGGAGAGAGAGAGGGGGGTAGGGGTGGGGTGAAGGTGGGTGTAGGGATATTCAACTATAGAGATACAATTTAGCCAGTTCAGTGCCAACAAGAAAATCCAACAAACATCAGTTGCACAGGTGTTTTCAGAGGACAGTGGCTGAAACCATTCATCTCCTGAAAGGAAGTGTTATGGAGTAGGAAACCTTAGCAAAGAAAAGTAAATTTGATTTATTGAGTTTAACTTACACTTTTAATAGTTTTTACTGAAAAGCCACCTGCTGCTCTTTTCAGACATTTTGTTTGTTTTCCTTGTCTTATTTGTTGTCTAGGAAAAGAGGTCAGCAGTCCTTTATGTTCTCAAAACAAATTCTTAAGGCTCAAATTTTGTATTAGTTTATTAATTGCTGAGTTACTGTAAGAGAATTAGCAGAGTATTTAAACATCTGTTCCTTTTCATGGATTTCACTTTCAAGTAACCACAAATCAGTTTCCCAGTCAGTTCTGTTATTATTGGAAGATATTGCTTTAAAATCAAATATACTTTCTGGAAAATAAAAACAAAACTCCAGTATTATGACTACAGAGATGTTTAAACACTGTTCAATAGCTTCCATAGCCTTTATCTTGCAAATAAAGTTTAGATTTATGCAAACAGGCTTTATTAATAAGTTTGAATACAAAACCACTACCTCAAATAATATTGCTTACATATCTATCCTTAGCTTTCTAATAGCAGATGCTTTTAAGGTGGCAAAAACACTTCAGAATAATTACATACAAAACACTGCATTATTAGACAAATGAACAATAAAACCATGAATGAACAAACTGAAAGTACTGATTGGTCCTGAAAAGATGGATAAGATATATAGTCTCAAAGACAATCTTACAACTTTTATTTACCCCACCTTTATTATTTTTATAAATAACTCCAGAAAACAAACATATCTAACACATTTTTCCTCTTATTTCCCCACAACAACCACTCTTCAAGGTGGATTGACCTGAAAGAGAGTGACTGACCCGAAGTCACCCAGCTGGTTTCCATGCCTAAGGCAGGACTAGAATTCAAGTCTCCTGGTTTCTAACCTGATGGCTTTAGCACGCTTCTCCCTATTAGCATCTGAGGTAATAATGTGATCTAATTTTAACTACAATTGGGATTGAACAGCTACAATCTCAGCTCTCTTGTTATAGTATTTATTTACAGTGTTTCCTCCTATAATACTCATATTTCTGTCTGAACGAAGAGTTACTTCATAATAAACACATATGTAACTGAGCAGTGAGATTACTATAATTGTTAATTCCTAATGAACATTCAGATTGCAAATCTTTGATATATAATTCAACATCACATTCACATATTTAACATTTAAAGATTTTCCCACAAATCTATATGCATTAGAACATTATTCCAAAAATATATCAGATAATCCATGACTATATAATATGGGTCAATGAGTCCTCAATTTTTTTTACACCTCCATCAAAGAAAATCTGATGCTTATCTTTTCAAATACCTTCTTTGGGGAGTCTGAAAAACTGTACATGACCTTTCCTGAAAAATCCCTCTGTACTTATAGACCCCCCTCAAGAATTCCATTTTTGGGTTGGGCTAGTGAGAACATGGCAACCTCATACAACTCCAAATGGATTTGGATGCAACTGATTATCTAGAGGAGTGGGGTTTAATCTAGGAGATGGTACTAAATCTGCCTTGATTATGTTGGTGAATGACCTATGTTGGTAATTAGATGGGACTGGGTATAAACCTAACAGTTTTCCTGGACCTTTTGACAGCTTTCAGTACTATAGAAGCATGGAATCTGCTCTGTGTGACAGAATTGGGATCGTTGCTCTCTACCATCTAACTCTACATAACCAATTATTACCATAGCATTATGACTAGTGCTCAGTTGTGATCCCTCCTGCACTGATCAGATTTAATAACATCTATCCATATCTTAATTGCAACCATTTTGACTATTGTAACATACACTACACTATTACAATTCTTAAAATGTATACAAAAATTGCAATTGGTGCCAAAAGAGGTGGCTAGGATGCTAACCAATGTAAGGACAAGGATTGCTCGCTATCTGCCACAATTTAAGGTGTTGCTGTTGACCATTGACATCCTACATAGGAGTATCTACCTCTCCCACTATAAAACTGTCCAATTAATTCAACAAGAGAGACCCCTTTGAAGATTCTCCACAGCCAGAAGCTCAGTTATGTGGTCTACAGTAAAGGACCTTTTTTTCTGTGGCTCCCAGCCAAATGGTGAATTTGATTCTCATTCTCCCAGTGCTTTGAAAAATGGCAAAACCAGATTTTTTTCCCACCAAGTCTTTACTGGTAGGGAGTGGTACAGATTCTTCTGGGGAATTTATAACAATAGTAAGGCAAATAGGCTCTTCATGACCAGTTTGCAATGTTTTTTTTAAAAAGAAAAAACTGCTAGACACTGTTAAAAACTGGGTGCTTGGAGGGGGCTAAGATAGATAGACCTTCACTCTACTTCAATATGGATTTTCTTCTGTTCTTTTGGATTGACCTCAAACTGTAGCACATGCCACTGATATGTTTCTACTCATAGAAGTCTCTGAGGCTTAGTATTATTTAAGCACAGCCCAATAAGACTATTAAGCTTTGTGTTTTAGAGAATTTAAGCTCCATCCATATTTGTGTTTCACAGAGTTTTTCATGCTTGTAAAAGCAGAAAAAATGCACATGCCATCTTTACAAGCAATTTTGCTTGTAAATATTTTGTCCCAATAATTTCTATGAGCAGGGTGGATATATTCCCACTTGGAAAATTAAAGCAAAAATTGTAGCATTTTGTTTTTTTTTTTTGTACTTTTCTTGTTTTGTAATTTTATCCATGTCCCACCCAAATGAGCTATTGTGACATTACGGGAATGGCTGAATCATTTAGAAAGCAAATGATTGATATAGCATGGATCAAATTCTAGTTAGCTAAAGAAAATAAAAAAATAATAATTAAAATCTAGTTTTGCAACATACACTTCATTTACATGAAGAAAAGAACAATAACAGCATTTTGATATATACTTTGAGAATTCTGCCTGGAGTATTTACCTAATGAAACATTAAAAATTTCCTATGAGCCTAGAAACAGGCTTAGAAAGGTTATGGAGGCAGTATGATTTATTTATTTCTTTTCTGCACACTATCCTTTCTAACTCCTGTACTATAAGAAATTTTTCTGGGTTTGGATTATTTATCTCAGACCTTTAAGGTAGACCAGGTCAGGAAACAAACTTCACTGGACTGCTGAAACTCTGAAAACAGAATGTCTCTGCCCATTCTTATAGTAAAGAGAATCAAAGTGGGATAATCTTAAATTTCTTTCTCAAACCCCCTTTTTCCCCCCAGGTTCTTATGTAACTATTTCCTAAATCTGGTGATTACCCAGCCACTCTCTCATTCCATCTTCAAGCTTATATCTACACTCATCTACAGTTCCTTTATCTCCAATAAATATTCTCTGTACCTACCTTTCTATACAAACAAAATAAACCAATAAAGGAGAATATTTGTAGCTCAGGGTTGAAATGAGACATTTCATTACCCAAACTAGGTAATGTCATTGGTGCTAGTTAGCACCAATGATCTTACCTAGTTTGGGTAATGAAACATCTGCAAGAAAACAAGAAAGCTCAGAGAGCAGCAAGGACCCCTCAAAACCAACCAACCAACCAACCAAACAAACATGATAGATTCAAACTTCCTTCTGTCCCTCTCTGCTTGTTAACAGTTTATGCAACTGCTATATAGTTAGTTGAACTAGAAATTTACCGTATTTTTCGGACTATAAGAACACCTGACTATAAGACACACAGCCATTTTCGAGGCTTTTTCCGGCCCATGTTCAAGGCTTTTTGTGACCCATTTTCAGGTCTTTTTTCAGCTGGTTTTTGGGGCTTTTTGGGGCCATTTTTGAAGCTTTTTTGGCCCATTTTTCTGGAAGAAAATGGGCGAAATAAAGCCTAAAAATGGGGCAAAAAAGCCCCGAAAAAGCCTCGAAAACAGGCCAAAAAGAGCCTCGAAAACAGGCCAAAAAAGGCCCAAAAACAGGGCATGTGGAGCCCCAAAAATGGCTGGCAGGTGGGCGGGGCTTTGGCAATATTCGGTCTATAAGACGCACAGACCTTTTCGTCCCCTTTTGGGAGACAAAAAAGTGGGTCTTGTAGTCTGAAAAATACGGTAATCACATTCTGCTGCAGGACAAAAACCCCTTCATAGAAGTTCATGGGCTCTAATGTACCACACTAGTCCAGCACACATTAGTAGATAGACACTTTTTTTCTTTTTTACTCTCCAGCCTAGGGCTAAGAGAGAGTGACAGGTCCAAAGGCACCTAGCTGGTTTCTATGCCTAGGGGAGGATTGGAAGCTGCATTTTCTTAATACTGATCCAGCACCTTCACCACTACACCATATATACACACAGACACTACATTGTCTTTATGGGACTATTATAATGTATAATAGTCTTAGATTCTAGAAATATTAAAATGCTTTAGATTCTAATATTTTTCAAAATCTGTGCAGCAGGCCCCTCTCCCCTCTTTTAATTTTTTTCCAAAGGAATGTTTATTCCTGCAGGACAGGGCTAATGGCCCTGAAAGGCCTCCATTCATCAGACTATGTTTAAATGTTCATGGCTGCCAAGTTATACAGCCTCTCACCTACTCTGGTGTTTCAGAAGGAAACAACCTCCAAGGTAACAGGCTAATTTCCTTGGAGACCAAAAATGTGGACAAAATCTTATAGAAGCAGCATTTCATGCTCCCCCCCAAATATAGTAAGAAAGAAGCTTGATATGTTTCATTTTCAACTTTTTTCACCTGAATTTAATTCAGGTATTGCTCCAGGCTTTTGTATAGTTTCAGGGGTATAGGATTCATGGCATAATTCCAGTTAGATGATGGAGTTTCTCACATTTGCAAGTATTGTGAAAGTGAAGAGATATGAGAGGTACCCTTGGACAGAATAATTTGGTTGATCAAATTATAGCACACCTTCTATTTCCTCCTCATTCAAAAAAAAAAAAAAACAAAAAAAACAAAAAACCCCACCCATGAGTTTTGTTCATTTAACCTGAAATTTTCATTCCATTCAGACCAAATCATATCAAAGAGATCAAGTTTCCTCAAAATTCTGCCCTAAAAGGGAACAAATAGCATGCCCGTATGCATGGCTAACAAATGTAGAGAGCTCTGTCCATGACTTAATTACTATGTGGTCTTGATTCAATTACTTGATTCCTCTCAGCCAGGATATCAATAAGATACCTCTTTAGTAATGGGACTACAACCATCTTGAGTCCTGTTTACCACCTGTATCTTCCAACTTCTGCAAGGCCCATTCCTTTACTCCTGGATTTATTAGCAATAGCAATAGCACTTAGACTTATATACTGCTTCACAGTGCTTTACAGCCCTCTCTAAGCTGTTTACAGAGCATATTGCCCCCAACAATCTGGTTCCTCATTTTACTGACCTTGGAAGGATGGAAAGCTGAGTCAACCTTGAGCCTGTGGGACTGAAACTGCCAAACTGCTGGCAGTTGGTAGTAAGCAGAATTAGCCTGCAGTACTGCATTCTAACCACTGCACCACCATAGCTTTTAGCAATAGCACTTAGCAACCTTGAGCTGGTTAGGATCGAACTCCTGGCTGTGGACAGAGTAAGCCTGCAATACTGCATTCTAACCACTGTGTCACCACCGCTCCTGGATGGTTTGAAAGGTGTACTAAAAAAAATTCATTGTTAAATTGGAGGAAGGGTAGTGAGGGTAGGGTGGTGGAGATACCATAATTATGCCCTGAAACAAGAATTTTCCAGTATTTTGCTAGTGATCTGGATGAAGTGGTGGAAGGAATGCTTATCAAATTTGCAGATGAGACAAAAGTAGGTGGGATAGTTAAACAACAGGAGAAAAAAGTTAAAAATGATCTTAATAAATTAGAGCAGGGATGTCAAACTGGTGACCCGCAGGCCAGATGCGTCACATGCAGGCCACACCCACCCCAGCTCCATGAAGAGGAAAAACGTCATGATACATCATGTGATGGCAACGTGATGCCGCAAGTTTGACACCCATGAGTTAGAGAGAACCACAGAAAATAACATAATTTATTATTTTATTCTTTCTTTCTTTCTTTCTCTTCCTTCCTTCCTTCCTTCCTTCCTTTCTATCTGTCTCTCTCTTTCTTTTTCTTTCTTTCCTACCTTTATTCTGTTTATAAATAATGTAAAGCAGTGAACATATCAATACTCCTTTTTCCTCCTCTTTTCTCTACCACAACAACCCTATGAGCTGAGTTGGGCTGAGAGAGTGACTGGCCCAAAGTCACTCCGCTGGCTTTCATACAATAGTGATGGATTTTCTCCACCGTAGATCTAAGACAGTATGCTTGTTTTTAGATTTTAGTTATAATTTGTTTTTATAATTCTATATTATAAAAAGGGATAATATATATAGTTTTTAAAAGATACAAAACTGTTGCATAAGTAGCACATAAATAGCACACAAAACATCATTCCTAGAAATGGCTTTCTTTGCTAACATTCTTAGCAACCTAGAAGAGCAGATGGACTAAGTGAGACATGATAGCAGTGTTCCAATATCTCAGGGGTTGCCACAAAGAAGAGGGAGTCAAACTATTTTTCAAAGCACCTGAACGCAGGAAAAGAAGCAATGGGTGGAAACTAATCAAGGAGAGAAACAACTTAGAACTAAGGAGAAATTTCCTGACAGTTAGAACAATTAATAAATGGAACAACTTGCCTGCAAAAGTTTTGAATGCTCCAACACTGGAAATTTTTAACAAGATGTTGGATAACCATTTGTCTGAAGTGGTGTAGGGTTTCCTGCCTGGGCAGGGGGTTGGACTAGAAGACCTCCAAGGTCCCTTCCAACTCTGTTATTCTATTCTATTCTGTTCTGTCCTGTCCTGTTCTGTCTTGTCCTGTCCTGTTCAAATGGAGATTAATCATTAAAAACTGTATAAACTAAGATTAATCATTAAAAAGCTGATTAAACTAAAAATCAGTTGATTTTTTTTGGAAGAATTTAGTTTAATTTGTTTTCTAATGTTTTACTTTGGTTTCAGTGTAGGATGCTTTCTGAATAGCTTCAGATCAGCTTATTTATATTTTTTTATTTCCGCTATTTCTCCTGTACAGGAGTTCCAAGGGCAATATTTCAAAGAATTAGTGTGGTGAAATTCTTAAAGCATTCAGATCAGTTTTACAATCTTAATGTCTTCTTAAGCAGAGTTTTCAAACTAGATTCTTCAAAACCACAGGGTTATATGAGAACTTGAAGGGGTTCCATGAGAGATGGGGGGATTTTCTCAACTACAGTCAGTTTTCTTTCACTAGAGATTCATTCCCTCTTGATCAGAGCTTCCATAATTTTTTTAAAGGCAGGTTTCACTGCCTGAAAAAGCTTGAAACCCTTTGCTCTAAAGGACCTACCATTCTTGCTACTGTACTTTCATCAACTCTGCCAAAGCAGCTGCTTCTCTATAATAGCTACAGTCAAATCTTTTATCAGATTGAATTATGAGTGGAATGTTGTTTTTGCATCTCATCTTGCACATTCATATGGAATCTGTTTGCCTTTAAAACTCAAATATTGATTTCAAATCAACTCTTGGCCGATTCACACACTCCTAATACTCCAGATGGCTTAGAGAAGACTTCATACAATCCAAAAACAGCATTGCAGAAGAGCTGGGATTTCAAGATGTGTTTAAAAGAGAAAATAGAATTGAGCTGGTGGATAAATTGTGACTTTTAAGGGACTTTGGTCAACTGAACGGAAGCTTTGTTCATTACACCTAAAAAGAATATGCAAATGTTTATGAGGCCCCACCTTTCTTTAGCAGATGGAAAAGGGTTATTTTTTCTGTGAGATTGGGGATTCTGTTTTGTCTCAATTCCTATAATAAACTCAAAGAAGTGGACAGGCCCAGCTAGGTTAATGAGCCACAATGAAGCCAAACTTCTCAGCACAGAAATCCACTTTAAAGTAATCTAGACAGAAAGCTATTCAGCTCCTTTTCAGACATATCCAGTGATGAGGGACCAATCACCTCTTTTAGTAATGGTTCCATTGTTGATCAGCTCTTACAATTAAGAAACACATCCTAATATTCAACTTGACTCTGTTTTCTTGTTATTATTCTACATTTTATATTCTGAGACGATAGAAAACAAATCTTCATTGACACAGCTTCAGGTATTTGAAAAGTGTTATCCTCCTCACCCCTCACCTTTCACCAGAGACCAAGCCCGCTCATTTTCCCTATTTTTCCTCATAAGAGATTTTAGTCTTTTAATTATTATAATCACCTTTCTCTGCACTTATTCCACTTTCTTTAGAAGTTTTTAAAAATAAAATACTTAGAACTGGACACAGAACTCAAAATAGGTTATTAACAATTCAAAGAAGAATATAAAGCATTCCTTCTGGTGATCTGGAAACTGCATTTCTGTTGATGAATCTTAAAATTACTCATATCTTTTTTTCGGCAGGCATGTCATGTTGCTGACTCATATTTGATTTGTAATCAATCTGAATAGCAAAAAAATGCAGAGCTGCAGTTACCAAGCAGGTATACCCCACCTATCTGTGAATTTGCTTCTTTTTCCTAAGTGTCTCTGTTATATTTCTAGCACCTGGCTAGAAGCCAGGAATCTATGAGTTTTAGCCCTGCCTTAGGTATGAAAGCCAGCTGGGTGACTTTGGACCAGTTTCTCTCATCCCAACTCACCTCATAGGATTTGTTGTGGAGAAAATGGAAAAGGAAGTCTATTGGGTGTGTTTGCTGCCTTAAGTTATTTAAAGCCAGGAACTAACTAACTAACTAACTAACTAATACATACATACATACATACATGTATATATAAAAATTTAAAGGAACAGCTGAAGCATGACATGAATTTCAGAATTAACCACGAGTCTATAAAAGGTAAAATTTAGAGGAAAAACTTCACTGCTGCAGCAATAATCTAAATCAAAACAGAAGGGATTCTTTAAGTTTCTTATTAAAAACAAACCTTGCACTTTGCTTGAGATAACCCCAGTCAGATCCCTCCCAATAATGCATCAGATCCTAGATATTTGGAGGAAAGCAGAAAAAAAATAAAATGATAACCAAAGGCATTGTAAAGAAAAGCTCTCCGCTCCAAGTATATTAATGTCTGATTCCATTAATGAAATATCTATCTGTGTCTGTGTGTGTATGCAGATTCTGGCAGCAGGATAAGGGGATCATTTTACCACATCTTGGATTTTATTGCAGGAGTCCATAGCCAGACCCCAAAAAAGCATGTGCTCTACCATAAATCCTGCATTAAATTACTGGTTCAAAATGTTTACTCCTGGTGGTTAATTCTTACTCTTTGAGTTAGCCCATGATGTGACCTGTTTTTTATGTTATCATTTGTAAGAAAAAGGTCATAATTCAAAATTGTTTTGCAAAGGTTTTGACAGACCAAAGAGGTCTTTTTTTTCTTTCAGTGTTGGAAGGTGGGATGAATTCCCTACAGATTGAATTGTTGGCAGTGAAGTAGCAAGAACTCAATATATTGTGGGGTTATTTCTCCCTTATGTTTTAACTGGTAAGTGCAGAAGATTTGACTTAGTTTCCCAGCTTCTAATTTATTAATTGGATGAAAAAAATATAGCTTATAAATATTGAACTGATCTGAAATTTTTTTGGTAACTTAAGACTGTTGCTTAACAATTGTTCAAAGTTACAACAGACCCCACAAGCTACTTAAGACTTATTTTCGGAATTACATTGGCTACACATCCCTCGTGATTACATAATTATAATTTGAGAACTTCTCAACCAGCTTATTTTTACAGCCATTTGCAGCATCCAGTAATCTTGTGACATTTTTTGTTGGTTTCTGACATTTATTTCCAATTTCTCATTTTCTTCCCATTGGAGAAAACAATTTGCTTAACAATCATAGCATTTTGCTTAATGACTATCATAAAAATGGGCATAACTGTCACTTACAACCACAAAGCCTTATGACCATAATACTGGGCTCAGTTATGATTGTAAGTTGAGAATTACCTGTATGCATCATAAATACACATAAGTGTGTATGTAATTGAAATAAAACATAATTGATTGACTTTTTGTAGGATTATATTTCCTTTACTAACACAAAATGTATAGCACGTTCTACTTCATTAGAATGTTTATTTGTCAAACCTGTACAAGATAACAAGTGTATGAACCTAAACATAAACAAAGGAAGTAAACAGAAATAAATGGGGACAGTAAGACAGGTAGGGTAGGCACACTGGTGCCCTTATGCACACCCCCTTTACGGACCTCTTAAGAATGGAGTGAGGTCCACAGTAAACAGGTTGAGGTTGAAACTGTGAGGGTTTGAGGCTGTAACAATGGAATTAGGTAAAACATTCCAGGCGTTGACCACTCTGTTGCTGAAATTGTATTTCCTGCAATCGAGTTTGAAGCAATTTACCTTGAGTTTGTATCGATTGTTTGTCCATGTACTATTGTGGTTGAAACTGAAGAAGTTGTTGACAGGCAAGACATTGTAGCAGACAATTTTGTATTCTATGCTTAAATTTTAAGCCTGGTGGCATAGGGAATTCTATTGTGAGTAGAGGAGTGGAGTACTCTTCTCATGAAATACCTCTGAACCCGCTCAATCATGTTAATGTCCGAAATAAAGTGTAGGTTCCAGGCGGACAAGTTGTATTCAAGAATTGGTCTGGCAAAGCAGTGGTGAAATCCAAATTTTTTTACTACCGGTTCTGTGGGTGTGGCTTGGTGGGCGTAGCAGGGGAAAGATACTGCAAAATCTCCATTCCCACCCTTAGGGAAGTTACTAGGTTCCATTAACTTTGTCATGTCCTGTTTATACTTCTATGACAAGTAAAATATCTTTCCCTAGATTAAATCAAGATATCACCCCCCAAACAAACTTAATTCCCCCTGGTCTGTCACATTTGCCATCTTTCATCATTTTTTAAAAATCTTTTATTGACTTTATTGTAATTTCTTTACTTGGTTGACTCAGAGTATTGGGAATCAAACAACATACAAGTTTAATAAATTATTATTATTACTGTTGCCACTTTCAATTGCATAGGTAGATAATACTAGCATCTATCAAAATCTAACTGATGGCAATATATTGTGATATTATTTAGATCATGATGTTGTGCTGATTGACTAGAACTGTTGTGCTTGATCTAAGAATAAGAAGGCATATTAAAATGATACTGAAATTGAAAAATAACTGCACTGTAATTTAAAAGAAGCCCTAACCTATATATACAAATCATATATAGATATTTATATAGAAATTATATTTCTGTAATTTATTTACATATGATTTAGATGCTGTTTTTGTAGCCAAATGAGTATGCAAAATGTAATTTTTCTTCACAAAGTATTTCTTTCAGTTGAAAAAGAACTTTGTAAAGACTTGGATTCTACTTTTTAAAAAAAGTTTTGTAGAGACTCATGGGTCAAGTTTGCAAGCACACAGCCAGTTAAGGTGACCTTGGGCCAGTCCCTGTCTTTTAGTCCTAAGAAGGAAGCAATGGCAAGTCACCTTTGAAATAGTGCCAAGAAAATTGCAGGGACTTGTCCAAGCAGATGCCAGGAGTCAGCACTGACTCAACATTGAAAATATATCTATTTGTTAATAAAAATGATGACTCGTTATGTAATTTGAAAATGCACTGCTCTTAGACTTAAAACACTTAGTAATTTAAATTCAGAAAAGTATGTCTGTAAGCCACCTAGACTCTCTTCCAGCAACATGGGTGGCATACAATTTAATAAATGAATAATAATAAAAAATAAAAGTGGTTATAGTTAAGATGTGAAATGTAATTATTAATCAGATGCGACATTTAGTATAAAGCATTCCAAATCAGAATCTAGAAGTTTGAAGGTTACTCTTGCCACTGAATCTTATATTTTTGCTTGAAGAAAGACATTCAATAATGCAGCAGTGATACCAAAAGTGAGATTAGTGGCATCAACAGTTTGAAATTAGCCCATTTCGGCTGTTTGGGCTCTCTGAGTCGATTGCTACTATTCCTATCTTAAAAAATACCCTCTAAAACCCAACCCAAATTTTCCACCAATATTTGGACATTTTATGGCTTAAGATACTGGGAAAGCTGCATAGGCTCCCTCCCCTGTTTTAAGTATACCCTAAAATCTCCTGAAAAGGAGAAAGTCTATACATTTTTTTATATCAATTCCATGGTAACTTCACTTTTTCCCAGATTACTATTTGGTTTAGCAACCACACGAATACATCTTGCAACTTTCCTTCATTTTGTTTAGATATAAAGCCAGGTGAGAACAAGAGCTACCAATTGAGATGAATCTACAGCTGAGTAAATAAAATGAAAACTGAGCTTAAAAGCATGGGAATCTGTTTCCGAATGCAAAATTTGTAAAACAAGACTGGCAGAAAAGGGGCAAAAGTCAAAATGAGACAGAAAAAGATCTACTTATGCTTTTTCATCTTGATTTTTTTTTAAAAAAATAGCCCCGGACTAATAAGAACGGGTGGCTCTTGGACCAGCTAAGCATGAATTCCACCAGCAAATGGCTTCCTGTTTCAAAATGTTCAAAGCCAAGAAAACGGAGCTTGGGGATTTTTTTTCTCTCTCTCTCCTTTTGGGATTAGTTACAAGCGTGTGAGGTATGTGCTTTCATTTCAGGCCAATGCAAATGTTTTTGCATCTCTCTCCCCCCTCCCCCCCCCTTCACTCTGGTCTCCCAAAAGGATGGTAAAATTTGACCAAAATGTTTTCGTCTTTGACTAGGAAGTTCAATGATTAACCTTCATTGAATCTGTAAACATTCATGCTTCCTGTTAAAGACAGGAGGAGGAACTACTCAATGTTGGTCTGTTTTGCTATTTGCACCTGCAGGGATCTGCTCTCCAGACTGAGGTGCCCAAGCAAGAGGGGAGGAGACTGTCAGGATGAGGCCTGCTAAGCTATTTCCCTCCCTCTCAATACACTTGAACCTATAATTCATGTTATAAACTGGAGGTCCAGTTGTGTTTCTTTAGTCACCTCAACTTCAAATATTATTTTGTACAGCACATTCTCCATAGAATATCTTTACAAAATAACGAATGCTCTAATTACCTTCCAGAGAGTGAAAAATAACACACCCACAAGAACGATATGTAATCACCTGTGCTCCAAAAGTATTAGGGAAAGTTATTTATTGAAACCACTGGAATGCTTTTATTTTATCCTCCTCACCAATTAAAAAGCTATCCAGTTACCCTTTCCAGCCACTTTTATAAAAACGAGACTGAGCTTATGAAATGGACTGTTTTTCTCTTCCATACTTCATTTCATTTATTTTGAACAAGCTCATAGCTTAAACCCAACATTATAAATGTAGATGTTTTCTAACCCTGGAGTGAGATGGCTGTCTTGCCTCTGATGACCTTTCAATAAATCCAAAATGAGGATGCTGGGTTATATTTTTGTTTTTGTTTTTTATTTAAAGTCATTGCTCTTTATAGCTTTTCCTTTAGCCAGTTGAACAGTTAGGTCATTTTTGAGTCTGGCCTTTATTCCATGTGACTCTCTTTGAGTAAACAAACAGCAATTTCCAACTTAATATAAACAGTGTACTTTAGTCACATAGTTTCAAAGCAGTCACAGGACCAATTGTACGCTCCTTGCCTTTTTAGCCCTTCATGCTGTCTTAAATCTCTCTCTTTTTCCTTTATCAAATGTCCCTATTCTTCTACTGCATTCTTCTGCTGCTTCTTTAATCCAGAATGTCATGCCAGGAGGTTTCTGCAACATGCTAAGCCACAGCTCATTTAAACATGGCTTGTTAAATAAACCACCATGGATTAAAAGTTCAGACATAATGACAAACCATAAACAGCTCCCACCACCACCATAAATCATGGTTGCAATCCACAGTGGATGAGTTCATAGAACATTCCAAGCCAAAAGTAAATAGACTACATTATGCTACATGTGAGATGTGTGCACAATTGCTACAAAATAAATAGTTTTGTGCTGCCTTTCCCAAATGGTACCATGTTTATAATGCAGGATGCCATACCACTGTCTTAATTGCGTAATTGCTTTTAACTAACAACTATGTGAGAAGGCCCTAAGGATGATGACAAAGTGAAAAAGCATTCACATTGAAAGAATTTTAAAGAGAGTTTACCCAGAAAATGTTGTGAAAGCTTACTGGATTGCAGATCCATACTTCCAAAAGTTACTTCAGTAGGAGCAAGAGCCACCATCATTTCTCCAGAGGAGAAACTCAAGAAATTGACTTCAACTCACCTCTAACCAACAACGAACATAACCTCCACCTATGTGTCAACTTTGAACTGTACCTGGCCGCAGCCATCTCTCTGTTCCTCAGTTGCCACACAGGGCGGGGAGGGGGGGAAGGAGGTTAGAATGCATTACTAGACACAACAAAGAGCTTTCTCATGGGAACCGAGGTCATCTCCACTGGCAACAGATAAGGTTGGGAAAGGAGTGCCTGAAGAGCCTGCCAATTAACTTAACTGGCCAATGTGACCTTGACATTTGGGGATGGGATTGTTTCCTAGTTTAATTATACTTAAACCTTGGGAAAGATTTAGATTTGGCTTTCATTGAAGCTGTGCCGATATGATGTACTCATTAAAGAAGACCTTTGAGAAGGAGCCAAGTCTCAGGGTTCTGATTTGCTTGAGTTCATTAGTCGGAACCAAGTTCAAAACCACAGATACAATATGTAATTGTTAAGCATAGATTAGAGATGTAACTATAGTGATTTCAGGATAGGATAGGCAGATAATAGGTAAGTTGTTGTCTGTACCTCTTTGTAGATTCTATCAACAAAAACCTGACAAATGGAATCCTCCAGAGTAACCATTGACAGTAATGTTAACTTCAAGCTGTTTTCTTACATCTCTAACATTGCTTGTTGGTGTGTTTGGTTTTTAAACCCACCTAAAAGAAAATGTGGATCCTTCTCTGGCCTTGAAAAAGAACTCGCAGCTCACTCCTTCAATTTGCTGAGTCTCCATTCTCATACAGTTTTTCCTACAGGTAAAGTACTAGGATTGAATATATCAGTAGAGGCCTGCTGAGTTTAGAGAACAAAGAATAGAGTCCCCTTCCACTTTTCTCTGCTCTCTGGAACTCATATATTAGGTAGGTGTGCACCAAGCCAAAAGGCACATTCCGCAAATGTAGTTCCTTTCAGTTTTTCATTCATTTGGGTTCCAGTTAACAGTTTTTGTGCATTCTAGAAAGGTTCCTTTTGCTCTTACAAAGCAATACAATTTCCACCATTACAGTTAGGCAGGATGGGAAGGAAGGATGGATTTAATCTGACTAGCACATGGTTTACCTCCAAGGCATCTAATATGTTAGAGGAAAATTATGAATTTAAATAATAAATTATGGGAGATCCACTGTTCCTATATTTGTTTTGTCAAGGAAGAGAAACATCTTAAATCTAATAAATTCCATGTGATTTTAGTGACCAGCTGCTATTACCAGTATACAAAGTTACATACAGCTTTAATATGGAATGCAAAGTTGACCAAACCAATTAAAAAAAATAAATCTCCTGAGTCAATAGTCAGTCCCACTCAGACACTGGGCACCATGGAGAATTTTGAATGGCTTATGTGAAAATGATTTTTCTACTGACAAAAAATACAGTAGGATTTACTGGATTATGGAAAATATAAGGGGGGAAATCAGCTATGTACTAACATCCTGGAAGTCATTTCAGGAAAGCCCAAAATTCTGGAAAAAGAAAATATTCTGCTTGGCTGGTATTGGTAAGTATTATCCCTCTGCTATTGTTCAACCATAGTTTCATAAATACTCTTATAGAGAACTGCTTATAAACCATTTTTGCTGAGGACTTTCCAACATTAGCATGACTCTTTGGTCCTACTTGGGTGTTTTTCATACAATAAATGATAAGAAGAGGAGGAAACATAGGCCAGATCTTCTGCAAGGCTTTATCCTCACATCTTTGTGAACTACTAATAGGGCTTAGCGAATCTTCAGTGAGTTCCAGGTCTGTTGCACTATAGCTGCATAACAGTTTCATGTACCATTTTACTCTCTCATTATTTTGACATTATTGTTCCGACTTTTATTGCTGTTTCAGGGTGTTCTTTGGTTGACAGGCAAGAAGCCAGACTGACAATGAGCACGTCTGATTGATGTAACTGTTCAGTGGACTAGCTGGCATTTGGACTCATTGGCTCACTAATCTTGAAAGGCAGTTGTGCTGGTAGCTCTTATTTAATCCATTGAGTGGCTTCCAAGTCACAAATATAAATGAAGTGACATTGCATTTTCCAATCAGAAACAATGTGTTCTCTGGCAGAATGCTTTGTTTTGTATTTCTGTGAGGTTGGTATCACTGATGAGTCACAGTACTCACAGCCTTATACATGTTTGGAAAATGTAAGAACATTTTTAGTTGTAAGAGTAACCCCTTACAACCCAAATCCTGAGGTATTGTTGGCTGACAGATTTAATGATCCCTGAACTGTGGTTTGGTTAAATGGAGAATGTTAGGATTGTAACCAAGCATATCATCTGGAATGCAAGATAATTAAATCAGAAACCAAAAGGTAATGCCTATAGTATCCAAATCAAAACAGTATACCCCAACAACAAAAAGAAAACACATCCAAAAGTAGGGAGCTCACCGAGCCTTCTGGTCCAAATGTCTGGAAAGCAGTTGGTCTTCAGGGCTTTGAGAAAGGCTAACATGGTCAGAGCCATCCAGATTCCCAGGGGGATGCTCTTCCATAGGACAGATGCTATTATGTGCGGGTGTAATATTTTCTTACTACCCTCTGTTTTTTTATACAGAAATGGGATTTTATTGTATTTAAAAAGGGGGAGATTTATTTAAAGGTAGTTATTCAGAATTTTTCCCAGAAAGCTGGTTATGAAGTAAATAAACTATTACAACAAACGCCTTACTGAAGTCCAAGTAAATTATTTCCACAGCATTTCGCTGTTCCACTAATTTAGTCACTACAATTTAGTTGCTACATTTAGTCAATACAATAAGATTTATCTGGCATGATCTTTTATTGATATTCTGATGTTGGTTTCTGGTTATAACTTTGCTTCCCGGAATCAATTTTTTCCCCTTTTTTGAAAATGAGTACCACATCAACTGTTTTCCCATCCTCTGGTAGTTTCCTGGTTCTCCAGGATCTTTGAAAGATATGATTTGGTGGTTAATGTACTATTGCTCACATCCCACCAACTAGTTAGAAGGTAAATGCACACATGTGCATTTTTATTTCTTTTTTTTGCTTAAAAGTAATGTATTGCCACTTCAAGCACTTCCAGACAAGGGCTCTCAGAATCTGCCCAGGACTACGCCATCACATCATTTTGGCTGATTCTAAGAGTTGAGTCATCTTTTTTTTTTTTTTTTTAGCTCTCCTGAGGCTTATTTGAAACTGGTGCAAAACTGGTGTATTCTTTGTAATTGCTGTGCCCCTGCAAAGTTTGTGGTTGATCTATTTCTCCATTACAGGTAACTCATGACTCACTCTACTCTTCCTCCCCACCACCTGGCATGCCATAATTTCACCTTCAGAGGTTTGATGGTTTGGATATTTACAAATATTTTTTTCCTTGCATAGGTTTCCATCATACCAACATCAGTGCATCATGCAGAAGGGAGGTAGCAATTTGTTTTCATTCCCTTCTTGCCTGGAGTGAGGATGAGGTGATGTTTGTTACTCCAGAATTTGTGTCTGAAAGAACTAAGGGAACTGACACCACATGACAAACCCAGTCATCTAGTGTTGTATGCTGACACACACAAAGGTGACTTTATTGACAAGTGGAGGAGATGCCAGAAGTTATTAGAACATCACCCAATGAAAAGCTTCTATGTGCAATTCAGAGGCTCACCACACAGGACTTCCAATAGATCCTAAGGGTTCCTGACAAACTATTAAATCTTGAATTCTAAACTGGCTTTCATTCCTTTATGTGATGTCAATGTGCACCCAGATCCAACTGGTTATGTAGCACTGTAATTCCATGCCTTTAACTGTTTGATCCTGATTAGCTGTTTGTAAATAATTACAAGCCTTGTAGCATTTTACACAGTACATTGGCACATGGTGCTAATCCACTTTTCCCTCACATTGGTTTGAGGACCATTAGCAGTTAGAATTTATGTGAACCTTTGAAGACACATCTATCACTGCAAGCACTGGGAGCTGATTGATTGATTTATTTTATTTAGCAACATAGGACAATTTTTGACATGTATTATAGCTACTACTTTCATATATACTATGATCAGTTGCTAACCATTTGTCTGGGAAAAAAATGCAACATTCAATCCAACAGTCAAGTTAGGTAATCTTTGAATGGCCAGGAGCTTATTTTTAAACCTAAGGTATTTAAATTAATAGTAAAGTTCTGGTCCTAAACAGTTACAAATATTTTGAATTCAAAATGAAGATTTAGTAGGCATTAATCACCCTTATTAATCAATAAACACAATAAAGTTACTTAATTCCAGAAGAACCTGCAACCATACAGCTAAGCACAAAATGGATTTGCCAACCATCATGAATGCATATAATTATTATACGCCCCAACATTTTTTCAAATAATCTTTACTGATTGAAAATTGTTGAAACTCATATGGATCTCTGCTTAACCATAATGACAGCAAAATTACAAAATGGAAGATCTACCCTTTTTGTACTTGCATTGTGATGCTGCATGCAAATGTATCAAGGCCTGAGTTTTGATAGCATGATGCTCATTATCTCATTTTCTTCCCTGTAGGCTTCTATACATGAATCCTGCTTTACTTTCTTGACTGGCCAGTGTGAAGTTAGAATGTGTTTATTCATCATCAGCAATTTATTTGGTCAACAATCCAAGCAATAGAAGAATTGGGCAGTAAAATCACATTACAATAATATAGAATAATAACTGATTTAGAACTGCATGTAAAATTCTAATGTATAATATAGAACATGATTGCTCCTGGGCATAATATTTATTCTTTATTACAACAGATCTACTTCTGCAGTAATTTGTTTGCATGCTTTAATAACAGACAAAATATAGCTGATATTAGTGATGTTATGCTTATTGTCTGATAGGACAAAACCAAACTGAAACTTATTATCCTGACATGTTCCAACAAAGAAGAAATGAGATATTGACAGTTACCTTGACAATATGAGTTTTACATCAAATCAGTGTGGATAGTTTCTATCAAATCTGAAACACTAGGACAAGTTTTTCTTCTGGAAAAGGTTTCTTGGCTAATCTAACTCTGAGAACTGAGGTAAGTAAACTATTGTGCCTAGTTCTAAAAAAAGGTGCGGTACTGAGCAGGGGATAGAAGTGCGATTAAATATTTACTTGGTTCCCCTCCAGAGCATTTTAAAAGTTCCCTGATACGATGTGATATTAAACTGAGTTCATTCTCTTGTTCAGTGCCAAAGAATATGGTTTTAATAATATGAAAGTGTTGTTTATATTCTAAGGATAATAACTAGTCAGGATTCATAGAGGCAACCTTTTTGAATCATACTAAATACCAGGACTCCTGAAATTGATGTCAAAACTCGAAGGATAAATCCTGATGGGAAAAAAATGGTGCTTGAACCAATAATTAAACGTAGGTAGCCATGCTTTTGCTGCTACTTTTAATGATCCTACCTCTAGCCCTTACATTCAACACACGTTTAGGTACATGAAAAATGGATTATAGGAATTTACTTTACACTGTTTCTAAGAATTGACCTAACCATGCACCATAAAGTATATATTTTCTTTACTTCCATTTTTAACCAAAATATCTTTTCCCTACTTTCGTGTCTTCTCTTTTGCCTTCTGCTCCACTGTGAGGAACTGCCGCTTGGTTAATGATAGTCAGATATAATTGCTACATCTGGGTTTTCAAAAAGATCAACTTCTGGCTAGCTATAGTATATACCAGGGGTGAAATCCAGCAGGTTCTGACAGGTTCTGGAGAACTGGTAGCAGAAATTTTGAGCAGTTCGGAGAACCGGTAGTGAAAATTTTGAGTAGTTCGGAGAAATACCACTTCTGGCTGGCCCCAAAGTGGGATGGGAATGGAGATTTTTCAATATCCTTCTATCAGGAGTGGGGAGGGAATGGGGATTTTGCAGTATCCTTCCCCTGGAGTGGGGTGGAAATGGAGATTTTTGCAATATCCTTCCCTCAGGAGTGGGGAGGGAATGGGATTTTGCAGTATACTTCCCCTGCCACGCCCAATAAGCCACGCCCACCATGCCACGCCCACAGGACAGGTAGTAAAAAAATTTGGATTTCACCACTGGTATGTACAGTATACATTTCCTGTTCAGTAAGCTCAGAATACTCTTGAATACAGAAATGAAATAAATTCTTAGCATAACTGAGTGACAAGAAGAATTTAATACTATTTATGGAAGAGTAGCAAATAAGGGGATTTTTTTTTAAAAAAATCTTGATGACAAACCATGGCATCAGTCATACAATGATCATAAAAGTGTAGTTCTGTTCTGTCTACAAAAATATCTGTAACTGTGTGACTGGCTGAATGCTGTGGCAATGCTGGCCATGTAATATTGTCTCTGGTTTTGAATATGTCACTTTGCATATTTCTCTGAAGTAGAGAGATAAGCTGTGAGGGCCAAGTCAAATGATCCATGAAATGTATGCTCCTATTTTTTTGCAACTATTGTTCCTTCTTTAAAAGACAAAAGCCATAAAATACCATAGTTTTTTTTACAACTATTGTTCCTTCATTAAAAGACAAAAGCCACAAAAACAGCCAGGTGTCCTCGTGTATAAAATTTTATAAAAACAAAAATAATTATAACCTTTCCACTTTTTCCTCAGTGCTGTTTCTACCTTCTTTGGAAAAAGAATTAAGCCAAATACAAAACACATTAATTTTTCTTTCAAAATTTTCCATATTCAAATGTGCTGAGCAAAGTGTTGAAAAATGAAAGTACTTTTCTGTTTTTCCTCCAAGTCCTGTACTCTAATCACTGCTCAGTAAGCTTCCTGGGCAAAAGTTCATTAAAGTTTAAGATCTACTTTAGGGGTCTCCAACTTGGCAACTTTAAGTCTTGTGGATGGCTGGCTGAGAATTCTGGGAGTTGAAGTGCACAAGTCTTAAAGTTGCCAAGTTTGGATCAATCCCCCATTCACTGCATTCCCTTATGAAGTACCAAGTATTGACTCTTATAAATTAAAGTAGGATAAGTATTTTTTCTATCGAAGAATCTATTCTTATAAGAAAGAGAAAGAAAAAAAAAGAGAGAAAGATACCATCTTAGTTCTGGGTGGGCCAACAGAGCTTTGAATCATATTTTCCACCTTTCCCCTAGCCTACAAGACTTTGTAAGCCTTCTGCCTGCAGAATTATTTCATATGTGAAAGGGAGATGCTGTATGTGAGTGATTTCCTATATATCTGCTAAAATATAGTGAGAAGCTCAGGGTTAAATGAGGAGCATCACAGATGTGTGTGACAGTATTGAGCACTATAGCATTGTCCCAGCTCCTGCAGAGATTCTGGAAGGAGGAACCATTATACCATGGATGTCCCAAAGGTGCTTTTGCAAGATGGTTTTTCTTTGAAGACATTTTGCTTCTCATCCAAGAAGCTTCTTCAGCTCTGACTGGATGGTGGGGAATGGAAGGATTTATACTCCTTGCTGACAGTTGGTCATTTGCATTCTTTTAGTCAGTCGTTAAGGCCACGTGGAGGTTTATCTGTGTCATCAGGGTCACCTGAGTGGTGCAAATGAGTGTGGAGCCTTCTTGGAACTGTTGAAAGACTGTGTTGTAGACTGGAGAAAGACGATAGATAGATGTCATATCTCTCCCCCTCTGTTGAGAGAAGGCTGTTCAATTTTGACATAGATGGCCTCTTTGACCCTCTTTCAAACCAGTGGTACTTACTTTCCAAAATGTGGACTTTGCTGTCTTCAAAAGCATGGCCTTTGTCTTTTAAATGCAGATGGACTGCTGAATCTAGTCCTGATGGGTTTGTTCTCCTATGTTGTGCCATGAGTTTATGAAGTGGTTGTTTTGTTTCCCCAATGTATAGCTCTGCACATGACTCACTGTATTATACTACATATGCCATGTTGCTTAGTTTGTGTTGCTTAGCCTTGGGTTGGGCAAGCTTCTGCTTAAGTGCATTCTTGGGTTTGAACTGTTCCCATATGCTGTGTTGGCTGAAGATGCTCTTGAGCTTTTCTGCTATTCCTGCAATGTATAGAATGACAATAAACATTTAGGAGTATTTATAAAGGACTATAAATCCTTCCATTCCCCACCATCCAGTCGGAGCTGAAGAAGCTTCTTGGATGAGAAGCTAAATGTCTTCAAAGAAAAACTGGAAAGTCCAGTTGCCTCTTGGAAAAGCACCTTTGGGACACCCATGACCTGGATGACTGAGAATCTTCATAGACAATTGTCCCATGGATTTTTCTGGTATTGTGTTAAAGAACCTGATCACAACAGCGCTTCCCTCCCCCATGCAAAGAGACAAACAAGCACTGCTCCTTTTGGTGTGTTTTTTCTTCTTTTTTCTGCTTTCCATTTTATCTTTCCCAACAGCGGAAACTTAATTTCAGTAAGCATTGCTTTTAGAAATCATAAAACTTGGCCTTGAAGTTCTTATCCAGTGTTCACCATGTACCTTTTTTTCTTTCCAACAACTTCATCATCTTAAACTATATTCTTTCCCAGCCTCCACTGATACAAATGTGTGGGAAGAAGAAAAGAATAGCATTATTAAAGTATTCCATTTATGGGGAAGGAGAAAGGAAATTAATCATTAAAATTAAAATTGTCATTAAAATTTATCCTACCCCATTATTGTGAGGTAAAAAATTAAAAGTATCTGTTTTGTTTCTATAATCATGTCAGAGCACAGCTATGGGTCATATATTCTTGAAAGCTGATGTTATTTTCCTCATGACTGCTGGGTCAAAGAGACCTGGGCAAATATGTTTATTAAAGAATTCTCAGATCCCAATTTTCACAGTAAATTCTGTTTTTTAATCAGCCCCTTATTCCGAACTATTTATTATAAACACTAAGAAGCTTTGAGGAAAGAAGATACAACGTGTCAAAAAATTCAGCAACGCTTGTGAAAATAATTGTAAACACACTCATATGCGGATAAACATGTACAAATACATACACAGGCACATACTGAAGTCAACATCATTGGACAGATTGGGACAAACTTGTAAAACAATTTGTTGAGTTGCACCAAGCAGGATTGTCATTAAAGATTGATTAAAACTGATTTCATTTTCCTTTGTCCACTTTGTTTAGTAAATCAGTTTCTAAAAGCAGGAACTTGGTAGTTATGAAGGCCAAAACGTATCTCCAAGAGGTCTGGCATTTTGCATTGATAGTTTACATAGTATACAGTTAACTGCAGCCCAGAAGATTCTAGAATGTTTGCCCTGATGCTGACCTAAAGCCCTGGAACTATTGCAATGCAAATATATGCTAATGAAGTCACAAGATATTTGGACTCATATACTTCCCTGTATAGAATTATGTCCACCATTGCATACTGGAATGCCATGAATATGCATTTGGGCTCCTCAAACAAGATCAATTGACTGAGAAGTCAATAAAAAGAATGACTATTTCACAGCACTACAGTCCATCCATGCTTTATATATGAACATAGCGTCTCTTTGCAAATATAAATGTAATATTAAGTATATGTGTGTGTGTGTTCTTAAAGAGCATGTACATAATTAACTCTATACACTTAATATATTACATTTATATTTGCAAAGAGACACTATGTTCATTTGAACCGGGTATCAATCTAAACATGAGATTGTTCAACAGCAAGGAAAAGCTGCTGGAATAGATAAAGCAAAGCAATGAAATTTGTACCACTTACATGGAAAAGAACAAAAAGCATTCCAAGCAAATATTCTGTGGCATCGGAAAGGAAAAATGATAAATGTTGGAAGATATATTGAAGGAAGGGGCTCATACCACTTAAAATTTTTAAACAGGATATATGTCCTTATCTTCTGTGCAAATGGACTATTTTGTTTGTCACTGTTGCTATGACTTCGGTCAAAATTAGGGGAGACTGAACATGTTTTGGCTTCTGATTGCCAGACTATCAAAACAGAATAAGATAATGCCAAAGAGGAAAAAGGGCACTGGAAATTGAATCATGATATCAAGGTCAACATTTTGTATTCTGTGTATTCTCATATGGATTTTTCATATTCTGATAAACATTTAACAGTTAACATGAAGGATTGCATTAAATTGGGATTTATTTTGGCATACAATAGGCATTATTGTGGTATTTGGTATTATAGATTAATATTCTTTGCTTCTTTACCCTTGGAATGCATTTATATTACATAAGTAAACAATCAGTCAATCAATCAATATCAATTATTTCATTTATAGCCACCTTTTTCTCCCATGATCGTAAGGAGATTCGTGGTTGTCCTCTTCATTTTATTTTCACAACAATGGTGGGAAGATGAATATGCTGAGACAGAATGACTGGCTTGAAGTTGTCCAGTGAGCCAGCTGGGAATTAAACTCACATATTGGTAGACTGGATAAAAATAGCTAAAGGATAAATCAGTCCTCTTCTTCAAAAAAGAATAACAGAATAACAGAGTTGGAAGGAACCTCGTAGGTCTTCTAGTCCAATCTCCTGCTCAAGCAGGAGACGCTTTACATTTCTGACAAGAGGCTGTCCAGTCTCTTTTTAAAAGCCTCCAGTGATGAAGCACCCACAACCTCTGAAGCCAAGCTGTTCCACTGGCTGATTGTTCTCACTGTCAGGAAATTTCTCTTTAGTCCTAGGTTGGATCTCTTCTTGATTAGTTTCCATCCATTGTTTCTTGCCTTGCTTTCAGGAGCTTTGGAAAACAGGTTGACCCTCTTTTCTGTTTGGGGCTCATAAGAGAAAGCCCATTCTGAACTATTGCCCTTTTGGAGATAGCTACCCCCAAAGGAGGGATTTTATTTGATTTATTGTACCAAATTACAAGATACAATTGTTGTAATTATGTTAAAGCATCTCTTATCCCCAGACCTGCTCTTTCATCCTTTGCCATTATTTTAAATACTATGAAGAATAAATACCTATACTAATAAAAATGCCTGTGCCACTGTATTTGAAGCATAAAGATGGATGCCAGATAGAAAGTAAATCTCTCATGCAGACTTCTAGTGTCATGGTACAAGTTAAGGAATACTGAATTGCTAAATATTCGATGTTTTACTACGTGCGCTGCACTTTTATTCTTCAAGTCCTCCCAAGTTCATAGTGCAATAAAACAGGACTAAGTCATACTCCTTGCTGGACAGTATTAATTTGCTCAACATTTTCCTTCAGTCTCTGTTTTCTGTTTCCAGAGAAAAGGAAGGAAACCAAAAGGGCAACCCAAGAAGGCTCATTTTTCTTTTGGCAGCTCTTCCCCCTCTTTTCCTGGCCTGCAGTCTGCCCAGGTGCAAGGGGAAGATGAGAACTTGCTGACACTGGGTCTGAGGCATTTAAAATGTGAGGAAAGAGAAATTGGAGCCTGCCTGCAGCTTAAATTATAACCAGAGATCAAAGGCAGGTCGTTTCTAATGCAAAGGGCGTGTACCTGTTTGGGGAATTACTGAAAATCTTTGAGGTAGGGCCGTCTGGTCACACAAGAATCCTGGGCCCTTGCTTTAAGATATTGGTCTAATGTTACATTTATTTAACATTACATTGCAAGGCATCCCTGTCTGAGAGGTTAAGTGACTTTTTGGATAAATATAATGAAGGCAGGGAAAGCGTCCATCTTTGGGCCCTCAGGCAGAAGGGACCCAGTGAGCATTCCTTGCAGCTCAGATCTTGTCCTTGCCTTCAGCCAGTCTCAGAGCTATAGTACTTTATCTGGGTGCATAACCACAGAGGGATAGAAAGCACCTTCAATATCTGAAGGACGGAGGGAGGGAGGGAAGAGCCCAGAGGTGGTATTTATTAGGTTCTGATCAGTTCTGGTAGCGGAAATTTTGAGTAGTTCGGAGAACTGGTAAATACCACTTCTGACTGGCCCCGCTCCCATCTATTCTCTGCCTCCTGAGTCTCAGCTGATCGGGAGGAAAGTGGATTTTGCAGTAACCTTCCCCTGGAATGGGGTGGGAATGGAGATTTTACAGTATCCTCCCCCTGCCACACCCACCAAGCCATACCCACCAAGCCACGCCCACAGAACCGTTAGTAAACATTTTTGAATCCCACCACTGGAAGAGCCACCATCAGTACTGCTCCTATAACCTCCTTTCTGACTGTTACTCTTGAGTGAGCCATTGCCTTAGCTGGAGTAGCATGTATTCAGTGAGCTATTGCCTCAGGTGGAGCAGTATGGCAGCAGACCCCTTACACAGGCTCAGGCAGCTTCCCCAGAGCCTCTCCTCTTTCTTCCTGATTGTGAAAAGATGCAAAAATCTGGACAACCAGATGGTAGTAAAGCTATACAAAACTCTAGACAAAATCAACCATGCCCACCAAAATATTTCCCACCTGTGTTTTAAAGGCAAAGAAATAATAATAAATCAAATTCTCTTTCCAAACTGGCATACACTAACCAGCTCCAATAGATCTTTCCCATATTTCATGGTGATGTTTGCAAAACTGCTCATGTTGAATTTCTAGATGTTAGGCAGGGCTAAATAGTCTCTGTGGGGATAAAGATAGCAATCTGTGCTTTGTCAAATAGAGGAAAAAAGGAAACTATTGAATGTTTTAAAACTAATGTGCAGCAGCTGCCAAAAAAGCCAACACAGTTCTGGGCTGCATAAACAGAGGGATAGAATCAAGATCACGTGAAGTGTTAATACCACTTTATAATACCTTGGTAAGGCCACACTTGGAATATTGCATTCAGTTTTGGTCACCACGATGTAAAAAAGATGTGGAGACTCTAGAAAGAGTGCAGAGAAGAGCAACAAAGATGATTAGGGGACTGGAGGCTAAAACATATGAAGAACAGTTGAAGGAACTGGGTATGTCTAGTTTAATGAAAAGAAGGACTAGGGGAGACATGATAGCAGTGTTCCATTATTTCAGGTCCTGCCACAAAGAAGAGGGAGTCAAACTATTCTCCAAAGTACCTGAGGGTAGGACAAGAAGCAGTGGTTGGAAACTAATCAAGGAGAACTTAGAACTAAGGAGAAATTTCCTGACAGTTAGAACAATTAATAAGTGGAATCAGTGGTGGGTTGCTCCTGGTTCAGTCCAGTTCTATAGAACCAGTAGTAAAACTGGTGGGAGGCTCCACCCACCCACCAAGACGTCAGCATGGGTGATCTGTGCATGTGTGCACTCCCACTGCGAACCGGTAGTAAAAGTAAGTATAACCCACCGCTGAGCGGAACAACTTGCCTGCAGAAGTTGTGAATGCTTCAACACTGGAAATTTTTAAGATGATGTTGGATGACCATTTGTCTGAAGTGGTGTAGGGTTTCCTGCCTGGGCAGAGGGTTGGACTAGAAGACCTCCAAGGTCCCTTCCAACTCTGTTATTCTATGTTCTAATTTTACTCATAGTAATTTTTCCACTTTTCCTCCAGCACAAAACCCTTTTAAAGATATTGGGAAAGAAACCACCTTGTTTTAGGACATATTTTCCAGTGACACAATCAACTTTTCTTCAGACATATTTATATATAAATCACTGTGATATTTTTTAAGCCAATTATACAGAAGGATGGAAATAAACATGTGTCTTTCTTCTTGAACGTGCTAATACTATTCAGGCAGTTCCTTCTGCTGTTTCATTCTTCGACTGATTTAAATTCTTTCCCAGTGAGTGAATGTGATAATGTCTATTTCTAACTCAACAGCGAGGAAGACTTATTTAATGCTGTAAAACTTACTTTAAAAAATTCAGAATGCTGGGCTAGGAGTGAGTCACTGGGTTTCTCCCTTTTATAACTCTGATATTATGGCTGGTCATCCAAAGACCTGTCCTGATAATTTGTTTCCTGGCAACAAAGTGGCAGATCCATAAAATAGGAGAAAATGAGTCATATTTGGAATTTAAAAGGATAGCACGGATAGCAAGTGAGTACGGTTTGCTTGCTCCATTCTGGCATCCTCCAAATGCGTTGGGACTTAAATTTCCAAAATTCTTAGCCAAGATACATGAGGTGCCAGTTGGACATTTAATTACTTACTTACTTGGTTAACTTTATTTATTTATTTATTTATTTATTTATTTACTTACTTACTTACTTACTTACTTACTTACTTACTTACGTAATACAGCCTGCAAGCTCATACATAGATTACTGCAGGCAGTTTACAACTTTAAAAAATTCACCATATAATAAAAACTCATAAGAAAAACTGCTCCACACCTCCCATGACAGCAACAACACAATCAAATCAATCACCTAACTGGCTCTGTGGCCATTCATGGTCTCTATGCCCACTGACAAAGCCATGTTTTTAATACCTTTTGGAAGAGCAACAGAGTGAGGGCCAAACATACTTTGAGATGCATTGAGAAGGTTATATGTAGCCAATAAGAAGTTCTAATTAAGGGGCTTGCCTGGAAGTTCTAGATGGGCTATAACAACCAACTGGCTAATTTGGAGCTAGTCCCAAACTCTCAGATCCCAGACTGGTTCGTGTAGGTAAAAACTGGAGAAGAAAGTGTTATGTGCATTTCCTTGAGCTCCTAAATGAAAGTAATCATATAAACCTAACAAATAGCCAAATAAAGAACTCATGGATAGATAATAATGGCATTTTAAATTACACTAGTTAATTTTCACAAAAATATTTGCTCCTGCTTTTTAATTGATCCTAAATATAATCAATTGACTTAATGAATGATCTTTTCCCAGGATGCAATCCTGGATCACATATTCTTCAACGCTGTGTTCAATGACTTGGATGTTAGAGTGGAAGAAATGGAGATGCTATAAAATTGGGTGAGAGGAGGAAATAGTAGAAGATTGAAAAACATCAAATAATTCTCATAGGTTAAACTAGTGGATGGACTGAAAATAGCAGAAGTAAAATTAAATTTAAACAGGGAGGCCCGCAAGTTAATCAAGGAAATAGTTGAATAGGTATACGATATATATTATTTTATTTGGCAATAGTACATGGAGAAAATGGTCTTGGAGTTATAAGTGCCAGAGGTATTCCAGCTGAAAAAAACCAAACATGATTTTATACTACATCAATAGAAATATCAATGGCATCAAAAGAATGTGAGTTCAAAGAAATCTTGTAGTGATCAGACATATATAGTTGTTGAAGGAGATAAGCGGTAAGGCTGTGCACCTTTCAAACATGACATCTTGGTGAGAAGACAATATCAAAAAGGATATTTAAATTAGTATCTTTTTTCCAGGCTCATGCAGAAATCTAAAAAAAAAAAAAAAGACAGCTTCTTTCAAGAGATGGTTCATGCTCATATGAACACTGAAACACTTCTGAGACAGTGGTGATCTGTTTGGTCAAGGAGGCTTTAATTTAGGTTCCTATACTCAGCAGATGGCTGAGCTTCATGGCTTTAGCAGTCCTTCCAAGGATTCTGTGATCCCCCATATTCTTTTAATTTCATATTTTGCAGACATATGACCCTCAAGGACAGAGGTATCAAATTCGATTTCATTGAGGCCTCATCAGTGTTGTGCTTGACCTCGGGGGGGGGGGACATGGCCAGAGTGGGCATGGTCAGCTCGATTTCCATTTTAGACCATGATGGCCTCCCACAGTGCTCTGCCAGCGAAAACGGAGCTCGGGAGGCCACATGCGGCCCTACCAAGCTCCATTTTCGCTGACAGACTGGTCCTTTGGTGTTTCCAGGGCAGCCCCATGGGCCAGATCTAAGCACCCTGCAGGCCAGATCCAGCCTGAAGGCCTTGAGTTTGACACCCCTGCTCAAGGATATTTGAAATATACACTTATGTCTGTAGTGTAAGAGGAGGTTTAAGCTTCCACTTCTAGTTGAAACATTGATAAACATTACTCCATCCTTCTTGAACAGCATTTATCAACATATCAACTTCTATTAACGTTAATATTGTACATGGAAGTAAGGAATGATTTACAACAGAATAGGACCTGGGAATTATGGGCTGTATTGTGATCCCAGGAAACTACCAAACTTCCTGGAAGACTGCAATATTTCAATGATTACAGAAAAGCAAAGCTACATGTTTTTCTTTCCACCGGTGGAAAAAGTAGTTTCAAATGGCCACTGTGATCTCAGAATCTGTTCATTTGCCAAACTATGACGATGCATCTTTTAAAAAAATCATAGTTAAGTTGCATGATGTCTCCCAAGGTGATCAGAAATAATCTCAGATCACAATACAGAATGTTAAGTCTTTCCGGAGCTTCTGCTGTTCTGTACTATATCACACATGCACAGCTTGTTTTCTGCTTATTAAAAAGAAAAGAATTCCCCACATTTTTATAATACAACCTATTAGTTGAAGTCCTTTAAGTAAGTCCAAGTACATTACCACCATCATCATCTGGCTTGATTCCTATAACAACAGCAACATATAAAATAAGAGAGATGCTGAAGAAGGAAATGTAAAGCATTTTCAGGTTTACAGTGAATTGTTATGATTCCTAAGGATTAATTAGTTTGCTTCTTTTGATGTTAGAAGGAAAGCTCTAGCATTAAAAAAGATTACCACATCAGTTCAGCTCTTATGCTTCTTGCCCACTTTTACAGGCAGCATTTACGCAACACACAACCCAGAATTTTGTAAAAAAGAAAACCTACAACAATGCATAGACAAAGTTCAGGAAGGAAGTGCTATAAATCCGAAGATTTTCATTAGCTTCCAATACTTTGCTCTGCTCTCATTGTGCAGTTCTCATTGCCTTCAAAAGAAAAAATTACAGTATATATAGGACGGGAAGCCACAGTTGGAAGAGAACATAGTGAAACAGCCTGGCTCCAGGTCATGAAAGGATTGAGACAAAACTGTATATTCTTTCTTTAGGTGTTTAGCTAATATGCTGAATATATATGGAGGCCAGTTTGTGTTTTCCTTTATAACACTCTAGAGAGCTGAAAGCTGGACTTTGAATAATAGAAAGAATATTGATGCATTTGAACTTTGGTATTGGAGAAGATTGCTATATTATGAATAACCAACTAACCAACCAACCACCAGACAAAGGGTTCATAAAACAAATCAAATTTGATAAAGTTTGGGGGGAAAACAGAGTTCTCAACTGAGATACAAATGAGTGAGCTCAAAGTTTTCTATTCAGACACATTATGTGAAGACCTAGCTCTTACAGAAGGTTCTAATGTTAGGAAAGGTGAGAGGAAAGACAAGAGGATGACCCAACAACAGGTTGGATAGAGTTTATTACAGCAGCAATTAGCAATGAGTTTGAAAGACCTGAAGGGCCTGGTTCAGAACAGACCATCTATGTCAGTGATGGCTAACTTTTTTGCCATCATGTGCCAAAGGTGCGGGGAGTGGGGGGGGATTGTGTGCGCACGTGCCCACACCCATAATTCAATGTGCCCTGACTCCTCATGCATGCGTGCGTCACCCCCCCGCTTTTGGCACACAATGGCATGGTGGGCCCAGTAGGCCCATTTGTTGCCCTCCCCAGGCTCCAGAGGCTTTTCCTCTCCAGGAGACCCTCCGGAGGCCCGGAAACAGCCCGTTTCCTGACTTCTAGTGGGCCCGGAAGGCCTGAAAATCAGCTGGCCAGCATGCTGGACTGAGGTAGGGCAATGTTCGTATGCTCACAGATATGGCTCCATGTGCCACCTGTGGCACCCATGCCATAGGTTTGCCATCCCAGGTCTATGTTCTATCTGTGTGGTTTAGCAACTCTTAGCAGAGTGGATACTGTTTTGGTGGTACATAATCAACCAATCAAAATAAGTAATGCTAGAAATAATGTCACACTGTGACATTATGGATGTGATGTGCCAGTGCCTGGAGGCTGTGAGGGTCTGGATGGGTGTCAACAGGCTCAGATTTAACCCAGACAAGACCGAGTGGCTGTGGGTATTGCCTCCTAAAGACTATGTCGATTGTCCATCCTTGGTTCTGGGGGGTGAAGAAAATTTCCCCCTCAGAATGGGCTCGCAATTTGGGTGTCCTCCTAGATTCACAGCTAAGATTAGAGCAACATCTGACAGCTGTGGCTAGGGGGGCCTTTGCACAGGCTCGCCTGGTGCACCAATTGCGACCCTACTTGGATCAGGAGGCTCTCCTCACAGTCACTCATGCCCTTGTCACCTCACGGTTAGATTATTGCAACACGCTCTACATGGGGCTACCCTTGAAAAGTGTTCGGAGACTACAGTTGGTCCAGAAACGCAGCCGTGCGAGCTGTTGTGGGTGCACCTAGGTACACCCACATTACACCAATTCTCCGCAAGCTGCACTGGCTCCCTATTGGTCTCCGGTCACAATTCAAGGTGTTGGTTATTATCTTTAAAGTCCTACATGACTCAGGGCCAGGTTATCTTCGAGACCACCTTCTACTGCATAGCTCCCAGCGACCGGTAAGATCCCACAGAGTTGATCTCTTTCTGGTCCTGTCAGCTAAACAATGCCAGCTGGCAGACCCACAGGGAGGGCCTTCTCTGTGGCTGCCCCACCTCTCTGGAACCAGTTACCTCCTGAGGTCTGGACCATCCCCACCCTATTGGCCTTCCGAAAAGCAGTGAAGACCTGGCTTTTCTGGCAGGCCTGGGGCCGTTGATCTCGCTTTGTGATCTGACGAGATCCAGCCATGAATGGTGTGAATGGCTTTTAATGTCTTTAATGTTTTTAATTTTTAAGTGTTTTTATAGTGATTTTTTTAGTGTATTGTGAGCCCTGGGTCTTCGGAGAGGGGTGGCATATAAATTGAATAAATAAATAAATAAATAAATAAATAAATAAATAAATAAATAAATAAATACTATCAGAGACATGCTAAATAGAACAGAACAGAACAGAACAGAACTGAATTGAATTGAATTGAATTTTTTATTGGCCAAGTGTGATTGGACACACAAGAAATTTGTCTTGGTGCATATGCTCTCAGTGTACATAAAAAGAAAAACACATTCATTAAGAATCATAAGGTACAACACTTAATGATAGTCATGGGGTAGAAATAAGCAATCAGGAAACAATATCAATATAAATTGTAAGGATACAAGCAACAAAATTACAGTCATACAGTCATAAATGGAAGGAGATGGGTGGTGGGAATGATGAGAAGATTAATAGTAATGCAGACTTAGTGAATAGTTTGTCAGTGTTAAGTGAATTATTTGTTTAGCAGAGTGATGGCATTCGGGAAAAAACTATTCTTGTGTCTAGTTGTTCTGGTGTGCAGTGCTCTATAGTGTCGTTTTGAGGGTAGGAGTTGAAACAGTCCAGGATGTGAAGGGATCTGTAAATATTTTCACACAGCCCTCTTTTTGACTTGTGCAGTATACAGTATGCAGGGCTGGATTTTCCTATAGGCTAACTAGGCTTCAGCCTAGGGCCTCAAGATCAAGAGGGGCCTACATTCAAATTGTTAGCAAAATTAAAATGACACTTTCACTATAGGTGAAAGGGCTTCATAAGTGGAATAGCCTAGGGCCTCTTTTCATCTAAATCCGGCCCTGACAATATGCAGTATAATATACAGTATTTTATAGTGGAATCAATAATGAGACAAATAGATTAAAAAAAATCTATTTCAAAATTGTTCCATATGCTTATTTGTTGAATCCTTATAATACTCTCACAAAGTAAACTAACTTTGCCTTCTCTGGAACTAGCACATTTTGAGGGTCTTGGATTTTGCGAACTCCAAACTAATTAATCAGAAATTAGTCAAACGATGGTCATATTAAGACAAGGGATAATCAGACCAAAATACCCAATCAGCCAGTAAACTCATTAGGTAGCTATAGAGCAAACCTAATTTATTAATCAAACTTCACAAGGCTGCTGTTTAGATAAAATGGAGATGTGAATCCTGAATAACGATTTAGAAGATTTTACACTGAAGTAGATTAGATGAGGGTGGAAGAATCCTCATGTCAATCCTAAATTCAGCTACAGAGGTCAGGATTAATATGACCTGGAACTGGAAAGTTTATAGCCTGTGCTTTAATCCATAGCATTACATCAACAGCTGGAATACAATAGATACTCCTGGACAAGATTTCAAGTGATATTGCTTTGTTTCACAGATGCTTTTCTGCATGAGGTCAGTGGTTAAATATTTTGAAACTCATTCTGTAATCCTTGCAGAGAAGATTAAAAAAAATCCATCCTGTCTGAGTCCCTCAGACTTTCTTTGTCATACTAATGTAGTTTAAAGAAATGCAGAGTGATCTCATCAGGAGATTGCAAAATCACTTATTTTAGTTAAACTATTATATGAAACAGGACAGCTGTGATTCAAGGACTAACAAAGGAATATCTATCGAAGTTAGAGATGTTCCTTGTCTGCAGGATGAATGTGAGTCTCAAAGGAAATTTTAGTCTATACACTTTCAGAATTCATTAATAGAAGTATTCAGTTCTGTGCAAATATCCATAAGGGTAGCAGATGTCATGTCCTTAACTCACCCTGCTGATCCCATCAGCTTTTTGCTTGATAATCTACTAGAAAAGTCCTAGGTGGGAACTTTTCTTTTAATATCTATCTGACCACTATATCCTTTTTTATTTTCTGTGTTTTGGTTAGATCTCTGCCACTAAACTGTATGAGAATTAAAGTGCCTTACTTGTAGGTGTATGGATCTGCTGTAAGCTTTATATAATAAAATAAAATATAATATTATAAAATTATGGTGGGATATGCAATTAGGGTCAGAAATGTGCTGTTCCCAGAAAAGGTAGTAACTTTTATTGCAGAAGAGAATTCTTGATGACCATTGTCTAATGGTCTAATTCTTGCATGCAAGATTGCTACATTAGCAACAATTGGGGAGCTTTTCTCCTGGGTCTACAATAATTCGCCATGAGACAACTCGCTGCGGTACAAGAGTTACACTAATATCAAAGAAATAGTGGAATAGAATCATTAAAGAAAGGATGCCAAAGGCACAAAATGAAACGTGAATGACAAAAATTAAAATAATTTTTTAACTATTTCAAATAATTAAATTGATTTATTGAATTGTCCTGCAGCGACTTGTCTTATGGTGAGTTGGCTGTGGCAAGTTGATCATGGCGAATTGGCTGCAGTGAGTTGGCTGCGATGAGTTGTTCCCTTCCATTCCTCCCATGTTAAATACTATAGATCAGGCCTGTCAAACTGGCAGCCCATGGGCTGGATACATCATGCGCAGGCCATGCCCACCCCAGCTCCGCAAAGGCAAAAAATGTTGCGATATGTCACTATCCAGCCCGTGGCATGACTGAGTTTGACACCCGTGCTATAGATATTCTCCCTATGTGGATTATAGAGCACCAAAAATGGTTCATGCATTATGTCCTGATGACTACATAGTAGAGCGGAACAATGGAATGACTCACCAAAGTTGTCACGTTCATTCCCACAGCATCCCTATCATAGTGTCGCTTTAATGTGATGAATTGTAAAGACCTTAAAGGACGGCCTGTGCTCAGGCATCAAGGTGTTCAGTCAGTAAGAATGGCAACGGAAGCTTCCTTGCATGCTAATTGTGATACTAGAGTAGCATACAAATAGAAGCAGCCTTTTTCAATAGCCATTCCTGCTATCTGGTACTAGGAGATGAAGTTCACGAAGCTCTAACTCTTTTACAATTTTCAAGTGAAAGGTGGAAACCATTTTTTCCCCTTCCATTTTAGATTGGTTCTGTTAAACAATGCATTGTTTTTCTTCTGTGTCTTAAAGCTCTGTCATTAAGGCTCCACTGTGGTTTTCCTATGCCTATGTAGAAAAGTTTGGTTTTTTTCATCCAGTGAAGTGATCACTCCATGGGATCTTTCAATGATCTAAACCCGTGATGGTGAATCTATGGCATGTGTGCAACAGGTGGCGTGCAATGCCCTCTCTGTGGGCACGCGAGCTGTTCTGTCCCCGTCCCACACATGCACCCCCACAGACATAAGCCACACGACAAAATCTTTGAGGATAAAGCTGGCAGCAACCCAGTGGCTAGCTGCCAATTCAGACTTTACTCATACAAAACAAAGATTAGACTGCAAGCATTCCAATAAAGCAGGCAAAGTTTCAACAATACAAGGATTAGTCCAAATGCAGTCCGACAAGGCAGACAGAAGTCCAGTAACGCAGAGATCATGGATTATTTTTAGTTTTTGCTCATCACAAACTGAACCGACCACCACACCCACATTTATACCCTGTGGGGTGTGGTCCAGTGACTCAGCTAATCTCTGGCATGCCTTCCCCTCTGCTGCACATGCTTCTCCCTGTGCCGCTGCCGGGGGTCCAGCCAGCACTTATCTACTTTGTCGCTGTCCACTTGTGGCTGTGGGGACATGCTTGGCTCTGGGCCTATCTCTTGGCCTTCAGTGTCCTCCGGAGGCATTGCCAGAGAGGAGGGTCCTGGAGAGGGAGACCTTGCCAACTCCTCTCCCTCACTCTCAGAGTCTGCATCTGTCGATAGCCCAGGCTCAGGCAACGGAGCCACAACACGAACTGTCGCCCCAGTTCAGCTCTGCGGCGGATGCGTGCGTGCCTCCCACCAGCCAGCTGGTCATCGGGTCTCTGCTGCACATGTGCAGGGGGGCACGTGTGTGTGGGGGTGTCACACGTGTATGTTCAGGGGGCTGGGGCGCATGTTGGGGGTCACATGTGCATGTGTGTGCAGCCGGGGCATGTGCAGGGGCTGTGTATGCATGCACTGGGGGTGAGGTGCATGCACATGTGCTGGGGTGGAGTGCATGTTCAGGGGCCATATGCGTATTACATTTTGGGGGTTCAGGCACGTGTGCACGTTCACACACCCGCATGCACACTTTGGGCACTTGGCCTGGAAAAGGTTAGCCATCACTGATCTAGACACTCCATAATGCTTCTTCTTTTTCAAAGGGTTATCATTCTATGGAATCTGAGTTCCAATAACTTTATACTTTTCCTAAACCTCCATCTTTCTCCACATTTCTACCTTATGGTATTGGTGGCAAAGGGGTGGCAAAGAGGGGTGGGAAAGTTGTGTTCAGGTATTCGTTCCTACTTTCCAAGATCACTTATAAGATATCATAGCAGATTCCAAAGTCAACGATCTCTCCTCTCTTCCTGGCTATGGTCTTCTAAATACAAAAGACTCAGTTAAGCTCAGGGTAAAAAACAACAGATGTGCCATTAGGGGGAAATCATTTGCTTTTGCTTTAGTTCTATAAATAAGGATAGTGAAGGCCCATTATTGTATTTCTTCTTGCTTGCTTACCTAGCCTTCCCCCCCAGCCCCAAATGACTTCTTTTGCAAAAGGCTGGCTGTGCGGAAACACATTGATACCTTATTCAGCAAGCAGAGGAATGATTTTAAAAGACAGCCCAGGGAATTCCAGCACAAATTTTGCTGGACCAATCTTCCTGCAATTTCTTCACCAGAGAAACAGCTCAGAACATTAGCAATGTTGATGGATCATCTCTCAGGTGTATAACTTTTAAAGGCTGAGAGGTGCTTGGAAAAAAAAATGTAGAGAAGAAAAATTCCAAGATATTTAAATAGTAAAGGTAAAGGTTCCCCTTGCATATATGTGCTAGTCATTCCCGACTCTAGGGGGTGGTGCTCATCTCCACTTGAAAGCCGAAGAGCCAGTGCTATCCGAAGAAGTCTCCGTGGTCATGTGGCTGGCATGACTAAATGGCAAAAGCGCATGGAACACTGTTACCTTCCCACCAAAAGTGGTCCTTATTTTTCTATTTGCATTTTTTATGCGCTTTCGAACTGCTAGGTTGGCAGAAGCTGGGACAAGTAATGGGAGCTCACCCTGTTATGCGGCACTAGGGATTCAAACCACTGAACTACCGACCTTTCGATCGACAAGCTCAGTACCTTAGCCACTGAACCACCGCATTCCTTACTATTTAAAGAGTACATTTTAATAAAAGGATGATTGCACACAGGCAGATAGGCAGGCAAAGAAGTAAATTAGATGTGAACAATGGACCCTATCTTATTTCTGGGCCACAGCAAATGTCTAAGGATCCTGATTCTGATGGCAGGTCTAGTTACATATATTCAACTGTGGCTCCATGTGGAAACTTCCACTCTTATTCCCATTCCCATTATGATCAAAATACATTTTTAGCCAATTCAATGAGATCTAGATGAGGTCAATAAACGTGCAAAAGAAATCTGCATGGAGAACCAGGCTTTTTTCAGAGACTTTCAGAGATCAAGAATTTTGCTGATTAATTTGTAGCTGTCCATGTTGACGTTAGGATAAATTATTTGTATCTCATCTAATCAATTTTGACAAGTTTGAGAAATTTTGCTGATTAAATTTTATATAAGAAACATTAGCTTGTTGTATAGGAAAATTAAGAATGCGCTCAGATTGTTGAGGGATGATTCTTATTGTACAACTGGTATCATGTGGCTCCTTTGTAGTAGTTGTACCACATGCAGTGAGAGTCATATGTTGTGGGACTAGAGATTTTATAGCAGGATTTATTTTTCCATCTTCCCATTCATCATGGTTGAGACAAAGATCTGCATTAAAAAGGAAAAAAAATCACAAGTGCATGTACTGATTTTTTGAAACATCCTCAGCATGTGTTAGATTTCCATTCTTTGAAAATCCATGTGATCACTCAGAGGATTTGAGAGAATTAAGTTTTACGCACAACACACATTGCAAAGAAGCAAGAAGAAATAGAACTCATGCTTTAGAGAGATTTACTGGAAGAATTAGCTGGGATAAACTTGTCATTGCTAACATTAAATGTTCTTTTCTGGCTCTTATAAGGGAATACAGAAAAATCTCTGTTGTCACCTGGCTTAAAAGGCCTTTGAGGAAAGATCTTAATGTAAAGATATTAAGGTGTGAGATTGCTCATGGATAACATAGCAGTTAAAAAAGGTGTATGTGAGAGGTGGTGGAAAACAACAGTGCTACTTCTTGCTGTAATTAATGGTACCTATGCCAGCCCTAGTTTTAAGCTAGTGTGATTGAGTTCATAGTTTAGAGAGGGTTGAGATATGGTGCCTTCAATTCCTAATCTATATATATAAAAGCGAAAACCACTCATGCATTAATCATGAAATCTTCAGAACCATAAAGTCTAAAAACTTGAAATTTGCCATGTATGTTCCTCTTGGCTTCTAGGTGCTCACTAATAAAGGACTTCTTGAAATGATCATCAGAGCATTAGTATTTCCTATATTATTATAACATGCTCTGATGCTAATTAGTCAGACGTTCTACTCCCCCTCCCAACTTGAAAATAACTCTCGAGAGAATAGGATAGCATAGAGGAGGCTTCTGTGTGGCAAGCCTCATGGAGAGAAGGGGCTAGAAAGTCTGAGGGAGAGAAGGGGACAGGATAGGAGATGTTTCTGTGGAGCAAGGCTGAGGGAGAGAAGGGGAGAGGAGAGGATCTATGGGGCAAGCCTGAGGGAGAGAACAGGAGAGGAGAGGCCGATCGTAACTACTCATTAATTTTCAAACTCTAAATGTCAATTTATCATGCCCCATCACATAGTTTCGTAGCGAAGCACGCAGTGGTGGGTTGCCCTCGGTTCGCACCAGTTCTATAGAACTGGTAGTAAAACTGGTGGGAGGCTCCACCCACTGACCCTGACGTTATTAAAACACTTCTGTGCATGCGCAGAAAAGCGCGCACGCAGCCCTGTTGTGGACCAGTAGTAAAGGTAAGTAGAACCTACCCCTGGAAGCACAGGTATCCAGTTAGTATTTTAGATAGACAGGGTTTGGGGAATTGTAGTTCCTACTCACAGCTTTAGACATAGACATCAAAGCAGCTGAATCCCTTTAAATTTGCAAATAGCTGTAAATCTAAATAATAGGAAAGGGTATCCTATGATGTGATGATCACTGAAATTAATTTATCACAGTGAGGTTCTATATGTTTTCTGTGAAGTGTCTTTAAATTAAATTCCAAATTTTCATGTCAAGAGCAATCTTGTAAAAACAATTCATTTAAAGAGACCTTTAGACAGTTATTCTCGAGTGCTGTGTTTTGAAGCCTAGTTTGTTTCATTACTACTAGGCTGCACTCAAGCTCCTATTGTGATATTTATTTTCACCAACATGGATGACATTTGGGTAGTAATGCCCAGATCTGGGATTATAGGAAGAAATCTCTGCATCTTCTAAATCATATAAAAGGCCAAGTTGTTATTATTTTATATGTTATTACTATTGTTAGTATATGCCAACTGCAACATCCTACAAACATAGAGACTGTTACAGTGATACTGCAGAACAGATTAAATTAAAAAAAATAATTATTACAAACTTTTGATTGTGCTTTTGAAAAAAGGGAGGGGGGCTAATTTACCTTACAAACTGTAGAAGGAAGCAAGACATAAATGAAATTGTGGGGTCCTTGGTGCTTTCTAAGCTTGGCTGTTTTCTTGCAGATGTTTTATTACCTAACTAGGTAACAACATCAATGCTAGAATTGAGTGGGGTTTGCTCTCTGTTTATATACAAGTGGCTTGCTCTTTGGGTGTTTGTGAGAGTATTTTAGGTAGCTCCTTGATTAGACTGTTGTTTACTGTTTGATTGTTTGTCTGAGTTGGTAGTTCCTTGATTGGAGTATTGTTTACTGTTTGATTGTTGGTCTAGTATCAGTCCAGGTGTAAATATCTGTTTATTGGCTATTGATTGTTGGTGAAGAGGTGTTTTGATCCTTTTGTTTCCTATTCAGCTTTTTGATGTCTCCTTTGAATGGTACGTGGATGTATTTATTTCTATGTGCAATTACAATAAATGTGTCATCCTACTTAATTCATGTTAATAATCCCAATAATAAAACTATTACATCTTTGAAACAAAATGCTGCTCCTTATGTCCCTAGTTGGACTTGAGGACAATTTCTGTTATTTGATCTAAACAAGGTCACCTAATCACGTTAAGTTCAGCTATATAAACTCCATCCATCAACTTAATACCTGAATAAAAGGTTTATAATTGAAAAGTGACCATGAAATAGCTAATTATTTATAAAAACACATGGAAGGTCAAGGGTCCTCTTTAACTATCAGTTAAGAAAAGTCACTGCAGAACTTCATTAGCTAAGAATCAGAAAATCCCCAGGAGAGCTTGCTTGCAAAGCTTATTTGAGCTCAGACATTTTATTCTCCACAGATTTATCAGAAGCTGGAATTTCTTTTTCTTCTTTCAGTAAGTTATGTTAATAGCACAACAAAAAGCCCATGCTTGTCAGTACATAACTGGGAAATTCTCTGACTTTTATAATAAAAGTATGTAGCCAAATCAAGCCACAATTTCTTTCATGGTTGACCTCCAGTTTTAGCGATGGTGGCAGGTGGTTGGGAGAACCGGTAGCAAAAATCCCTGCCCCCCGCCCTCCCCCCATGCCCAGCTGAACCACACGAACATCAGAGGCTTTTTTTGTTTAACTTTTAAAACCATTTTTCTACAACCTCTTCCGACGAAAAAATGCTTTTAAAAGTAAAAAAAAAAGCCTCTGATGATCGCGCAGCTCAGCTGGGTTCATCAGAGGCTTTTCAAAGCATTTTTTTCTGCAACCTCTTGGCCAAAGAGGTGGTTAAAAAAATGCTTTGAAAAGTCTCTGACAATCCCAGCTGAGTTGCCTGAACGGCAGAGAGGTATTTTTTTAAAAAGCCTCTCTGACGATCCCAGCAGGCAACTCAGCTGGGATAGTCAGAGAGGTATTTTTTAAAAAGCCTCTCTGACGATCCCAGCTGAGTTGCCTGATCGGCAGAGGCTTTTCAAAGCATTAGAAAAAATGCTTTGAAAAGTTTTTTTTTTAAAAAGTTGGCCACACCCACCCATTCACATTATCCCCACCACCACCAAGCCATGCCCACAGGTGGCAAACATACCCAATGTACCTTTTCCTCCTCCTATTTTCTCCAGAACAACAGCTTGGTTGTGGTTGTTGGCTGAGCTGGGCTCAGAGAGAGTGACTGATCCCAAGTCACCCAGCTGGCTTTCATGCCTGAGGTAAGACTAGAAGTCACAATCTCCTTGCTGTCTTAATCACTAGATCAAACTCAATAAGCATATTTATCAAATCATGATGAAGGTCTAAGTGTGCTGTTGAAAAACAGAGTTGTGGGTGTCATAGTGTGTTTTCTGTTGCTTAAGCTAACCTTCTGTTTTAAATTGTAGGAGAAGATGCTATGCAGTCTTCTGTATCAGTGGTGGGTTTCAATTTTTTTTTACTACCGGTTCTGTGGGTGTGGCTTGTTGGGAGTGGCTTGGCTTGGGCATAACAAGGGAAGGATACTGTAAAATCTCCATTCCCTCCCCAATCCAGGGGAAGGATACTGCAAAATCCCCATTCCCTCCCGATCAACTGGGACTTGGGAGGCAGAGAATAGATGGGGGTGGGGCCAGTCAGAATTTTTCCTACCGGTTCTCAGAACTACTCAAAATTTCCGCTACCGGTTCTCCAGAACTGGTCAGAATCTGCTGAAACCCACCTCTGATCCGTATGCAACTAAAATTTAACTGACAATCTGGTTAACGTTCATACATACATTGAGGGTATATTCTATATTTTATACTGTAAATAAACCTTGGTTTTGGAAATCAGTATTTCAACATAGTTTATTACCATGACCCAACATTAATTTGTTAGGTCAGACTTATCGTTACAAGTCACAATTCCATCCTGAACATGAAATCACATAACTGATAATATAGACTTAGTGATGGAAATTCTGGTCTCAATTGCCATTGTAAATTGAGGAATACCTATTCACATCTCTATTATAATTCCGTAATTATAATTTTGTATTTTCTACATTTTTGAAATTACAACATGGTCAAAACTAGTGAGCTAGGATTTTTTTTTAAAAAAAAAACATTCTAATTAGTTTCCAGCTTTGTTTTATGAATACCTAGCTTGTGACACACTGTAATTCTACAAAACTTCAAGACTGTTTTTTTAAAGATTGTGGTAGTATAAATATATAGTTGAGTTTACTTTTTAAATTAATCATATTGTTACAAAGATTTTATTAATGAATTTGTTTTTAGCAGTTTTTTTTTTCAGGTCTTTACAAATTTATAGTCAGGCCATATTCTGTTTAAGACTTCATAATCAAAACAATTATATCACATAATATAGTTCTTGCCAATAAAATGCAAGAAAGTTTTGATGAGTGCTGGCTTGCAAAAACCTCATTCAGCTTGTATAACAACACCCATGGTATTCATTGCTATAGATAATTCACTGACATTTACTGGTTGACTTCATTTATTATGACAACATGAATAGTGTATACTTCTTTCTCCAAAAGCAGAGCTGCTGATGGTTCTGTTATGAAAAGATCCTCTCATAGTGTCTCTTTTTTGTCCCCAAGTGACATCTTCCATACTCTGCAGTTCCGTCTCAACACTCCTTTCAGGGTTGAAGCACTGATTGGTTAGATTAAGTGCTATCAAGTTGACATCAACTTTTAGGGACCACCTAAAAGGGGCCATATAGATAGATTTTCTTTTGGAATTGAAGTACTAGATTAATCTAATCTTTGCAACATGAGTCTCCTCTATGGATACATATTCTGTTATAAAATCTTCTGGCAGTAAATGACCTCTATGATAATCTTTCTGGATCCTCAATCTGTGATAAATTTCATCAGGGCTATAAAACTATTTTTTTGAAATTTTTGCATTGATTCCTTTCTGATTCATTGTGTCCTAATAAAATAATCCCACTAGCGTTTTTCCACTTCTGCTCTTGTGATTAGGCCTCAAAATTATACCCTGTTTCCCCTAAAATAAGACATCCCCTGACAATAAACCCAATCATGCTTTTGAGCGCATGCACTAAAATAAGCCACCCCTGAAAATATTTAAACGCATGCACAGCTGGTCCCTGCCTTTTCCTCTTGTTAGGATTAGGGAGACAGAGCTGGAAATTAGGTAAAATGGCAAGAAGAGCCCCGTCTTGCTCCCCGTGCCCCAAAATAATAAGACCTCCCTGAAAATAAGGCTAAGCGTTTATTTCGGTGTTCAAAAAATATAAGACAGGATCTTATTTTCGGGAAAACATGGTACTTTATGAAGTTGCTTATTGTTTACTTTATAAGATATTTTAATTCTGTTGTTCTTCAGAGTCTTTTAGGAATGGGGTTGCTATCAATATTATGAAATTAAAAATAAATAGGCACTACTTTATTTTGATGTGTTTCTATTCTGCCCATTAATTTGCAGTCAGAGATTTGCTTGGTACATTAAGTAACAAGAGGAAGCCAGGAGACATTCCTCTGTACACTGTCTACCCCCCCAATTCCTAATTAATTGTTAACTTGTTAACTGATCACTTATTAAACTAAATAAACAAATGATTTTTTTAAAGTGAAGCAACCAATAAGTTAGTGAAATCATCTGCACTATGAACTCTTTTAGAAAGGCAGTCTGCAATGGATTGCAGCAACCAATCTCTAGATTGGCAGAATCTCCAACTATTTTTTTATATCACATTGCAGTTGTGAGTGAAGCTAATTGTTATATAAAGTGGGGGGTAGCTGGCAAAAAAAAAATCAGTTGCACCCTGTGTAGGTCTTATTTTACTAATCTACAGTGCAAATTTCTCCATGGGAATCTTTTCACTTGAAACATTATAATACAGACTTTTACAGGGTCAGTTTCTTATTAGATGAAGTAATGCTTCTTTCTGTAAAAGTACACAGATGGAGATGGTAAGAAGCAAACTGCACATGCAGTGACTTTAAAAATGATCAAGAAAATTTGCTACATTGATTGCATTTTAATGATAATCATTAAGGATAAAACTATGCCAAGAGCAAAAATGAAATATGTGTTCCTCTGTAAATTGGGCAACCAGCTTTTTCCAAAATAAGAAATATGTCTGGATTCCAGTAGATCCTGTGACGTTTATTTAAAGCTATCTGACTAATCATATTATATGGAAGTATAATTAATAAAATGCACTTCTTTCTCTTGTTTACTTTCTCTTGTTCTATGACTGTTAGTGGATGAATGTTTTGCCTTCTGAATAATTACCTTCCAGTCTAAAATGCAAACAGCAATTTTTGCAGACCTAGCAATTTTATGCTGTGGATTACAATTAATTTGTTCAAAATAGCTATAATTGGGAAAATGGACTGAATCCTCCTTCTCTCCCTAAAAAGAATATGTTGGGTTTCATATACAACCATGCACTTAGTAAAAAGTATTTTTTTAATGGATCAAGTATATAAAAGTACAAAATAACTTTTTCTTCATAAAGAAATCTTGAGTTAACAGTTTTACCATTTGCTTAGTTTGTATTGTTACTCACCATGAGCACCACAAAATGAACATTAAATAATGCTGATATATTCATTTGTCATTATCTTATTTCTGTAATTTCTGACTTTAAAGTCCTCCTTATGCAGTGGGAAAGACTGCAAGTTGACTGCCTTGACTTTTTCTTGAGGTAAATGTTGCTTTCCAAATTTACAGATTGTTTGTTTCATTACCATTGGCAAGTGATTATTGTATCGATGACACCATTGTTTAGAGAAATGTGCTGCAGCCAAATTGTTGTCTTCATAGTCAAATTATTTAACAGAAATGTCATTTAGGTTTACATGACCACACAAGAATTGTCGGTGTTGTGATATGCTGTTGATCCAAGCATGCAATCCGAGTTCAAGTAGGTATTAGCATGTTCTATATTTGGACATGAGACGGAGGTGATAAATAGACATTACATCCTGGCAAAGATTAATTCCTGCTGGCTGAGGATTCTGTGTAAAGAAAGTGAGGAGAAGGGAAAGCACAGGACAAAATGTTTTCTGAACACAACAACCTGAACATGACTCTGTGTTTGTGTAAGATTATATGGAAACAGATTGTGGGGTGAACCAGCCTGTCAAGTAGAGATTATCTTATTACAACGCCTTGTGATCTGGAAACCACATCTTACACATCCTTTGAAAAAAGTAACAAAAACACACAAAGTAACATCGGCAGTGTACAGAAAGAAAGAAAGAAAGATCCCCTGTCTAATTTCTCATTTGACAAAGATGGGACAACAGAAGAAGGGCAATTAGGGACAAAACTGAATCGGCCATGGCTCTTTATTTTCTTATGTCACAGTTTCAATAGAAAATGCTGGTTGGGTAAAGGGATTCAAAAGAAGTTTTTACATTATTTAAAGAGGCAGGGATTTGAATATGAGGCATCAAAACCAAAAACTGCAGATTTTCATACTGACTTTTCAATGTTACATTTGATTTCTGATTTTTAAGAGTCCGATGTTAGCTTTGTTAATTTATCTTCCTTTTGTGGGGGATGAGTAGGTATAAGTGCAAGATGGCTAAGTGACTCGTTTTTTTTATTTTTCTAAAAAAAGATTCATGGAGGACAGTAAAAAGTGATGTTCAGGAAAGGCTCTTCCCATCATAGGCACAGTAACCAATTGGAGTGTAGTACATTCAATAGAATGAAGTAGGACAGCTGAACTGGGCAATATTGGTTTTGCCGGGATAGAAAGCACTAATTTTAATTCAAATCAGAAAAAGGTGGAGTTCTCAGTAGCTGGTGGGAATAGAGGATGACATCATATTTCCTACCCTTAAGAAATGGTCAGTGGTTTGGGCTAAGGCAAACTGACTGAGAATTCCATAGGAAACTTGTATGGAATTTCTTTAGTAAGCACATTTCTTTAGTAAACACATGTACTTATCCCTCTGTTTGGTTTTAAGTAGATTTTGAAAACCCCAACGGATGTTTTTTTTTTTAAATAATGATTTTTGCATAACTTCTGCTCTGAATGTTTCTTTTTGATTGAAATTGTTTTATATTTTTAATGTCAGGCCTGGAAGCCATCTTTTACATTGGGCCTTCCAGGCCTGCCACATTTTCTACTGTGAGAAAATGGGAGGGGGGACTGTAGGGAGTATGGGAGATATATAGTCATCTCCTCTTTTAAATTTAAATTTTAAACATAAATTTTAATCTGTTTAATTATGGGGTATTTTAAAATTCAGCCTAAATTATTTAATTTGTTTTAATTTATTTTAAATTTTTTATTTCCTGTGTTTTATCTTCTGGCTGTTCACCGCCCTGAGTCCTTCGGGAGAAGGGCAGTATAGAAATTTAATAAAATAAAATAAAAATAAAATAAATAAAATAGTCATAATAACATTCCTTTCTCAGAGAGTCAAGGACGCCTTGCCCTGGCACCTGGAGTCGGATGATTGGGAGGTATCTCCAGTTTGGACGGTGGATGATTGGACCATATGATGGACATGTGGGTACTGGGCAGGGATTTGAACTTTCACCTAGGTGGGGAAACCCTGGAAATTTTCAGATTCGAGTTTTCCCAGATGTGCCACTATGACATCTCTAATAAATTGGAACTTTGAGGAATAGCAAGCCTCGGAATTCTTTTATGGTTGGGGGTGTTACTTGGAACCCTGTCGTTTAGTTCACCATGATACTTGTGATTTCTTAAATATATTAATTCTAAGATCATATGAGAATAATTTATTTGGGGGGAATGAACTGATGATTTATGGAATTGCCAATTGAAAAGGGGCTGAATAGGGAAGGAAGAAAACTAGGATGTAATTTTTTATGGAGGAATGAGGATAAGACTGTTTGCAAGTGCTCTAAACAAGGTCAACATTTGTTTCTTTATGTATCTTTGTATCTATATGCTATCTTTTTTCTAAAATCTATAAAATTAATATAAAAAGAATAGTTTATTTTCAAATGGGTAAATAAATTGAGTTGTAATATTAACCTGTATGGTTTCATTTTGTATTGTAATTCCACAGTTTGAAAGTAGCATCAATAGCATTGTTAACACGATTCGGAATTAATCAATGTATGATAAACACTGTATGATATGCTATTTCTTAGCTATATCTGCAGTAATTCATCAAATTATTAAGAAATATGGATTCAGGCCTGGAATATGGTTAAGTGAATAATAATAATAGCAGGACAACTGAAGAAAGAGACAAAGGGCCTAATTCTGACTGCCCAAGGCCAAGCCTTAAGAACAAGTGCATACAAAGCCAGAACTGAGAGGATAGCAGAATCCTCTCACCTTTGCAAAGAAGCTGAAGAAACAAAGGACCAAAAGGACCAAATGGTTAGCTCCTGCAAGAAGATTGCACAGACTGACTACAAACAATGGCATGACAAAGTAGCAACAATGGTGCATTGAAAGATTTGCAAGAAGTAACATTTGCCTGCAAGCAAGAATTGATGGGAATACAAAATAGACAAATGTATACAAAATAAAGAAACTAACATACTCTGGGACTTTAGAATTCAAACAGACAAGTAGCTGTTAAATAGCATCCTAGATTTAACAAGTGTCGATCAGAAAGACAAAAAAGTCTGGATAATGTATATGGCAGTACTTGGAAACAGCAAAAGAGAAGAGAAAGAACTGGAGAGAAAAAAAACACAAAATACAAAGGCCTCCAAAGAGAAGTAGAATGACTGTGACAATAATGGGCAAAGATAGTACACTAGCAATAGGCTCTTTGGGTGTAATCTCAAAATAACTTGAACATTGACAAAGTCACCATTGGTCAATTGCAAAAAGCAGCTTTACCTGAAACAATTTACATCCTATGGCAGTAATTTTAATACTATCAAACAGGAACACCTGCCTATTCTAGGTCCTTAGGAAGGATTCAATATGTGGATAAAAATTGAAGTGAAGAGCCAGGTCTTCATGTTTCTTTTAAACAACCACAGAATTGGGAAAATCCTGATTTCACAGGGAATCACATTCCAGAGGTCAGGTGCTGCTACAGAGAAGTCATGCTTCTGGGGTCTCAATAGATGACATTGTTTAATCAAAGGAATTTAGAGCATACCAACATTGTAGGACTGAATTAGCTGGGCAGATGTTATGAGAGACATACAGTCACTCAAGGCTGTACCATGTAGGGTTTTTAGGTAACAACCAGCATCTTAAATCATACCTGGAAGCAAATTATATAGGGCTGGAAGGCAATTTACAGCAATGGATTGTTAATACATGTTTTTTTTTTAACACCTGAATGGAGTGTGTGAAAGGGACAAAGAAAGAAAACTTAAAACAAAATGGTCAAAGTTTTGGGAACAATTCAGTTTATAAGTTTATTTTCCCTTTTTTTTGAGAATGGAGCAGTGGTGAGATTCTACTGGTTCGCACTGGTTCGGATGAACCATTAGCTGTGACTTTCAGCTGTGAGTGAACCGGTTTTCTCCAACTTTACCCACCAGCCCCTGCGTTATACTCACCTATATTTCCATTTCTGAAGGCCAGATGATCAGTGCAGCAGAGTGGATTGCCGTGCCTCAGCTGTTTTCCTAGCCGGCTGCAATGCGGAAGGTGACTTTTCTTGAAACTATGCACGCACACATAGCGTTCATCTGGCACGCGCTCAGGGAACCAGTTGTTAAAACAGTAGGATCCCACCACTGGAATTGAGGTCTCCATATCAACCTCTAACCTTCTCCAAATTGATATCTTTCTTTTACATTTAACTGCAGAACCCAATATAAACTCCATTTTATATTGGGATTGAATTTTTAGCTAGAAATGATAATTAAATAAATTTGAGATCATCAGGTTTATGGATTTTACCCTGAAAACTCAAAGTAGCATAAATGACAAGCTATCCTAACCTTCTTCCCACAATAATAATCCTTTCAGACCAATTAGGCTGAAAGAAAATAGCCAGCTGAAAGTCAACCAGGGAGTTTCTGTGGTCATCTGGAGATCTCTTCAATCCCAGTCCGGCACGATGAACTGGGGTCATTTTTATAAGCAGCTAGCAGAGCCTTTGGATTGATATTTTTTGAGAGAATGTTTGAAAATAATTTTCACATGGGTAGTGTCTGAGAATAATCATTTAGGTTGGAAAGAAGTGTCAAATTGTTTATCTTTTTCAGAGTTTGGGATGCCGTTATGAAAAAGAAAGAAACAGACTAAAAAAAGAGGCAGGTTTTACTGTCTATCTAATTTGTTCTCTGAAGGCCAATAATGTAATCTGAGAAACATGTTTATAAATATTCTAAACCCTCTTGGATTTTGTGAAGGGAAAAAATAGCAAGGAACAGGCCCTCTCTCATCCTTAGACACGATATGGGGCGTAACTCGTGATATGAGAATACCACACGTCCATCTGTGGAATAGATATACTAAAAATAACAATAAACAAAATTAGATCATTATTTTGAGGGCTTGGAAGCACTAATGTCAGAAGTCCTGCAGAAGCCAGAGAGAAAAGCAATTACCACACATCAGTGGTAATAGCTAAATAGATCAATAGATTCAAGACCTCCCTTGCTATTTGGGACATTAGTACCATCTTATGTATATCAGCAAGAAATATATTAAATGTTTATCAATCCTATGCATTTCTCCTTAGAAGTGACTTCGAAATGTTGGTTTCAGTGGAGGTTACTCTATTCTTCAAATTCTGGACATTCAAATATTTCCCAAATGATGCATATTTGGTTCTCATCATTGGCCTTTAAAATTTGGACATATTGCAGATGCACTAACAACTGACAATATTTGATAGCTGGCATTATCTGACATTTAACTTTCATCTGAAAAATAAATCTAACAGCTGGCCTGCATCAGAAGACCATATTGAGCCACATTTGACACCAAGCAGGTATGTGTCAATATGTGACATTAAACTGACAGTTGACAGGCAACAAAACTCAACATTTGGCATTGCAGATGCCTCAGAATAGAACTTTGTAAATTTTATAGGAACTTCATGAATTAATTGCAACTGGACTTTTATGTCAACAGTTCCATTCTATAACTCAAATGCCATGCTTCAGAATAAAAATATGTTTGATGCAATGCCAAAGCCTTCACTGTAGGCAGTTTATTTAAAAATTTCCTGGGCACAACTGTACCCTGACTATTTCTTACCGGTCAGGTGATACTTTCTGCATACACCTAACCCATGATTTGCTATAACTAAAAATTAACCAAGAAACTGCTATTTTTTTTTAGCTACAGCAGTATTTCTAGCCTGAACATTTGTGGCTGTTACAGCAATAACTTAGGTATCATTACTCATTGTGGGATACATAGTCCTCTTAATCCAGCAACCACTAGCAAAGGAAATACAATTACCATCTGGAAAGGCAGATTAATTGGGATAATCTTCCCACATTTCCTTGCTCTCCAAACATGTTCAATATGCTATGCAAATAAACTTTATAGGTCAGCACTGCAAGAGGCAGCAGCTAATTGAGTGCCTTTTAACAGGGGACAAACTCTTAACCAAGATGTAGAATATTTTTTTTTCCTCTAGGATGTGGTTACTGATGAAGATCCCTCCTTCACCCAGATGGTAAATGCTATCAGGAGTGAGCAAAAGAAAATGTCCCTGAAAAAGAAGAAGAAGATGACAGTGTTTTCACAAGTTAAGCCTGTGATATATATAACCATATAAGAACTTATGAAACAGGGGTGCTATTCAGCAGGTTTTGACAGGTTTTGGAGAACCAGTAGCGGAAATTTCGAGTAGTTCGGAGAACCGGCAAATACCACCTCTGAATGGCCCCAGAGTGGGGTGGGAATGGAGATTTTGCAATATCCTTCCCCCAGGAGTGGGGAAGGAATGGGGATTTTGCAGTATCCTTCCCCTGGAATGGGATGGGAATGGAAATTTTGCAGTATCCTTCCACTGCCACGCCCACCAAGCCACACCACGCCTACCAAGCCATGCCCACAGAACCGGTAGTAAAAAAAATTGAATTCCACCACTGATATGAAACATATAAAGAATGGTTGCAGGGATTGGGTATGGCCAATCTAGAGAAAAGAAAGACTAGGGGTGACATGATAGCAGTGCTCCAATATTTGAGGGTCTGCCATAAAGAAGAGGGGGTCAATTTGTTTTCCAAAACACCAGAAGGCAAGACAAGAAACAATGGATGGAGACTAATCAAGGAGAGAAGCAACTTAGAAGTAAGGTGAAATTCCCTAACAGTGAGAACAATTAACATTATTTAACAATTAACCAGTGGAACAGCTTGTCTCCAGTTCACTAGAGGCTTTTAAGAAGAGATAAGTATTTGCCTGGAATGGTTTAGGATCTCCTGCTTGAACAGGGGGTTGGATCAGAAGACCTCCAACGTCCCTTCCAACTCTGTTATTCTCTTAACTAATATTATTATCTCCCCACCACCTCAAAGGAGCAAGAGTGGGAGATGACCATTTATCAAAGAGGACCAAGTGGATGAGGCCACGAGCAAGGAAGCAATTTACCAGAAGGCAAAGCTGTTATCCAGTGCTCCCTCTCATCGCCTAATCACTCATGACTTCAGTTTGCTTCCATCTTTTCCCTGGAGAGGTGAGCATATTTCTGAACAAAACATCAGTATGATGCAGCCATCTGTCATCTTCTTTTTAAGAATGCCTCTGGCAAGGTATATCCAAAACCCACAAGCATTCTTGGAAACAGAACTATCTCTGAGACATAAAGTCTGTGTCGAATCAAGCTGGATTCCTGGTGATTTCTTGTATGCCTACATGCAGTTTTCTTAATCAAAGAATACAAGGTGAATTTGTTACTCCTTTTGAAATGTTTTCTGACTTCGCAGCGAGCTCTGTGGCAAACCATGATGACTGAGGAAGGTGACACCCCTGTTATTTATATCTGACTCAAATGTGTTTAATTTTAATATTTTAAGATATGCTGAATAAGAATAATAAAACCCCAAATAAAGCCAGAGACAAAATAGCTTACCCAGGCCATACATTAATATTAATATATTAACAAAACTCAGACAGGCATCTTCTCTGGCTTAGGAAGATAAATCAGAGAGCTATTAACCCATTTTTACAGTACATTGATGGCTGTGAGCACCTAGTGTGAGGATCTGAATTCTCTGTGAAATGTCAAATTCATAGCAGTAACTTCTCATCATTCATACAGATATGGATCGATAGATAGCAAGGTTATTCTTTAAAGACAATCTTCTTTTCTTTTTTCCAATACAAACTAAAAACAACCATTTTAAAACAGCAGGATCTTAGACCTTTGAGAATAAGTGAATTCCTTTAAAACAAACAAACAATGCCACTGTCAAAAACAAGAGTGATTTTAAAAATATTTAACTCAGAACAAGCCAATAGCATCTCCTCATAGAAACATTCACCTATGAGTATGATTTCTTCCATAGATTTTATTCCCTGAATTTATTTTGGGACAACATAATAATTTCAAACCTTTAAAATAAGAGCAATTTGAGGTTTAAGGCCAATTTAGATAACATTGCAAAATTATGTGTCTCAATGTATTTTAAATAAAAAAAGGAATAAATCAATGTGTGTGTGGAGGGGAAAGACTTACTGGAGTAATTTTTCTGGTTTGATCAGAAATTGCATATTTGTGTGAGCAATTAAACATTTAGACTTGTGATGGCTACTGCACATTTATTTATTTTATTGACAATGGCCAATTTCGAGGCAAAGATTACAAATATTTCTTTTTTTAAAAAAACTTCTCATAAACAAGTTAAGTCATAATGCATGAAATGCATGGCACTGAAAACCAGAGCAACATATAAAAAGGAATCCTAATTCTAAGATGTACTGTACTATTAATATTGTAGTGTTCCTTCAACACTACAATATGGGCCAGTTCGCTCACACAGAGAGAGCCTCCTCAGGGTGCCGTCGGCCAGACAATGTCAGGGGGAGAGCCTTCTCTGTGGCGGCACCTGCCCTCTGGAACAACCTACCCCCAGAGATACGCACGATACCAGACCTCCGGACTTTTCGTCGGGCTCTGAAAACACATCCAATCCATCTAGCCGGGCTGGCTTGACCCCATCCTTACAGTTTTAAATTTATAATTGGTTTTAATTGGGTTATTTTAAATTGACGGCCAAAAGTATTTAATGTTTTTTAAATTGTTTTTAAATTTTATATGTTGTATTTCTACCATGGCTGTTCACCGCCCTGAGTCCTGTTGGAGAAGGGCGGTATACAAATTAATTAAATAAATAAATAAATAAATTGCAGAAGAAAAGATTTTTCCCCCCTTTCTAACCAAACAAGCAAATAACATGGGTAAAAATGTCTTCTTTCCCCTTACTTTTTAAAACTCAAAATCCATGGGAAAATATTATTTTGCAGCTTTTTATGGTAGCTGTGTCAACATTTTCTCTGCACTATATAAGGAAGCTTGATCCCCCCGCCCCCCTTGTAGGGATTTATTAGCAAAGAACATTCCTTATGTACTTTTCTGCTTGCAAAGATTTCCCTTTTTTGCTTATTCTTTTTGGATGCATGGGTGGTCTTATGCAGCTGTCTGCATTATTTCCTATATCTGTTCTTTTTGTAAGCAACTCACCCATCCTGAAACTTTGCTCCAAATGAAGGTTGCTTATCCCAGGCCTTTAACTGAATCACTTTAGTGTTTTGATCTGGACCATAGTGTTTGTATGTTGTAAATGTAACCTGCCATGAAATTAGACTAATGTCATCTTTGTCACCAGTTCTGTGATCTGTTGCCCATACCAAGACTCATATGCAAGACTCTCCACCTCTAAATCAAAGGAAACAAACAGCTCCATTTAATGTATTGGTGTTAGTCGCATGCAAAGCTACAAAGGGCCCACTCATTGGATACCAAGAAAGATAAACATATGGCAAGACTCTAAAGCCTGTTTCTGGAAACCTACTTGGAGAGAACAGATAATCCATTGTTCTGAGCATGAAAACATTATGAATCTGGACTGGGATATACTGTAGATATGGAAAAAAGATCCAAGGAAACAAAGACTGGGAAGTAAAACTCAGTGTCTTTCCCAAGACAGAGTCAAAAAGTCAACGGTATGGAGAAGATGCCTTCAGAAGAGGGACATGCTTACAGAAGGAAAAAGTGAGCTTCTTTACCAGAGCTGAGTAACAAAATCACTGGCTGACGGGGAAAAAAATCTCTTAATGTTCTTTCCCTACAATCTACAATCTAATAGACAGAAGGTATTAAATTAACCAGTAACTCAACAATTACTGGCAACTCATCTTCCCCACCTGGCATGGTTAAAAGAATAGGTCAGAAATGACTGAAAAAGATAAGGTGGCGGGGGGGGAACCAGAAACAATTGCAACACATACACCATCAGATTATGAATAGAAAAGTAAGCAGAGGTGTCCAGTAGGGGTACAAAGCAGTGGTGGGTTGTCCCCAGTATAAAACCGGCAGGAGGCCCCGCCTACCACCCCTGATGTCATCTTCAGCGATCTGCGCATGCATGATCCCATTGCGAACTGGTGATAAAGGTAAGTAGAACCCACCTCTGGTACGAAGGTAGAAAAATGTCAAAATGGTACCTGCAATTCAGAGGCCAATGAATTTATTTATTTATTTATTTATTTATTTATTTATTTATTTATTTATTTATTTGTTTGTTCGATTTATATATGCCGCCCTTCTCCAGAGACTCAGGGCAGCTTACAATGCATTAAGCAATAGCCTTCATACTTTTGTATATACCTGCTTAGTAGGGCTTTTTGAGGCCCCCTGAGCGGTGTTCTATTTTATAAAAAGTCTGCTTATTGCCCCCATAAACCGGGTCCTCACTAACAACCTAACAACCAGTACTGAAAATGTGAGCATGCGTGCACACTCATGCACTTCACTCACATACATACCTTCTGTGCATGCACTTTGCCCATGCGCGCGCTTGCACACATGTGCACGGCTTAAAAATACAGCTAAACAGGACAACATAGCACTGGGGCGGGTACCAGTTCGCCCATATCGGTCTGAACTGGCAGCAGCTCACCACTGCTGCAATTACTTGAAACTCTTTTTATATGTGTTGTAAGCATTTATCTCTCTTTTTAAACAGAAGAACAAATGTTTTCTTATTTTAAAAACTGCTATTCAGATACGAGCTTGAATGCCAAATGAGAGAGAGAAAAAAACAACAAAAGCATTATTCTTCATTATTTGCCAGTTGCGTCCCTTTCTGGATCGGGACCTTTTACGCACGGTCACTCATGTCCTCGTCACCTCCCGCCTGGACTATTGTAACACTCTCTACATGGGTCTCCCCTTGAGGAGCACCCGGAGGCTCCAACTGACGCAGAGTGCGGCCACGCGGGTGGTAATGGGAGCGACATGGCGTTCCCATGTAACACCCCTCCTGCGCGAGCTGCACTGGCTCCCGGTGGTCTTCTGGGTGCGCTTCAAGGTTTTGGTTACCACCTTTAAAGCGCTCCATGGCTCAGGACCTGGGTACTTGCGGGACCACCTACTACCACCAATAGCCTCCAACTGGCCGCTACGTTCTCATAGAGAGGGGCTCCTCTGGGTGCCGTCAGCCAAACAAAGTTGACTGGTGGCGCCCAGGGGGAGACCCTTCTTTGTGGGGGCACCTACTATCTGGAACGAGCTCCCCCCGGAGATACGGAGGATCCCGGATCTGCGCACCTTCCACTGCGCTCTAAGGACCTTTTTATTTCCCCAGGTGGGCCTGGCCTAACTTTCTCCCTCTTTTAAACATTTTTAATTTTTAAATTTTTAGTATTTTTAATATTCAAAGTTAAATTTGTTTTAAATTGATTGGGGTTTTAAATTTGTCTGGGCCAAACTATTTAATTCGATTTTATCTCTGCTTTTTAAATTTTGTATATATGTATTTTATTGTTGGCTGTTCACCGCCCTGAGTCCTTCGGGAGTAGGGCGGTATACAAATCAAATCAAATAAAATGAAATAAATGAAATTATTCTGGTGGCAGAAACTCATGACATTCACAGGACAATTACAGACATTTTTCAGCTGTGCTTTCCACAGCTTTTTCTCACCCATTTTGGGAGAGGAAGGAAACTGCAGCTCCACTTCTCACCTCTTCTTCCTGAATGCCTTTCTTGGTGGGCAGAATTCTGTAAGGTATCTGCTCCAACCCAAACCTTCTCTATCTCAAGAATGGTAATCGATTCCTTCATCTCCTAGTCAGGTCAGCTTCTACATCAGTGGTGGGTTGCTCCCGGTTCTGTCCGGTTCTATAGAACCAGTAGTAAAACCGGCAGGAGGCTCCGCCCACCTGCCATGATGTCATCATGGGTGATCTGCGCATGCGCAGAAGCGCCCGTGCTCTCACTGCGAACCAGTAGTAAAGGTAAGTAGTAACCCACCCCTGTTCTACATGTGTAATTGTCAGTCATTGGAGATAGGCCAACTGGGGAACAAACATCACAAGACGTGTGAGAACTGTGTTAATACGTGCTAGAGTAGCAGAATTCTAAAAATCTAGCAGCATTTTCCCTTCCTCCCCTCTTTTATGAAATAGAGTTGAGGCAAGGCAATCTTTCTTTCTTATCTTTTTCTGTTTTCCCAGGCTAAGCTCATGTTTTTATTAATGATCACCACATATTTTCTTCAAGGCCATACCTGGAAACTACTACTCTGCAGGAATGACAACGGACAGAATCTTCTCCTCTGCCTAAGACAGAGGATGTCTTGGAATAGCTGTACCTTCACTAAAGATACCTGGTACTATAACAGATCCTTCTACATCCTAACCACCATTTAGAGACTTTCGGTTTTCAGAAAACTTTCCCCTGAGGTTTTATCTGTCAAGGAACCCTTAGAAAGGTGCTTCATGTTGTAGTAATGCCCTTTGTGAACAGAACATTAAAATCCAGACTGGAAGGTTTTCAATGTCATGCTGTGGCTATATATTACTAGTCAACTGCAGTTTAGATGTCTTTTAGGGATGTGTCCATCTAGACTGATCTTGAGGAACCCTTAATAAGTTCCCATGGACTACAGTTTGAAAACTACTGTGCCAAATAGCTTTGGGTTGGACGAGGTGTAATGGTGACACAGAATTGCTGTCAAAAACTGTGGGTGTTGGGGTTTTTTTTTTGTATTTTTTTTTTTGCTACAGACCCTCAAAGTATCTCATGAAACTCTGTTATGTTTATTTAATTTGGGCTGTCATAAGACTGGATCTCTGGAAAAAAAAATCAGCTAACAATCTTGGTAAATCCTGGGATTTACACAGTTACGTGGTTGATACTGAATTTTGTTGAGTCTGGAGAAGTAAATATTTAGTCCTGGTTATTTTTATCTAAGCTGTAGCTGGACAAATGTCAGAATAAAGGACCAAAGCAGGGGCAAGACCTGAAAGGAACATAGTGAACTTAATTATTCCATCCAAACATTGCTTTCTTTTCTTTGACATCAGTGAGTCAGAATTAAACAGGAGCCACTCCATTTTTCCTATTCATTTAGGCAGTGAGTTGATAATGATACTGTTTTAGGTTGAACAACTCAGAAGATTTTAGTCTCCGGTGGAAAGTTTTGTTGTGAGCCCAGGTTTACTCCTGGAAAAAAAAAGAGGCATAGCTACACATAGCAGCTTCTTAAAAACCAAAGCTGTGTATTTTTTGCAATTGGCAGCCTAGGCTACTACAGCATCCAAAGCATTAGACATTCTGGTTCTCTGATGTAATCGGGTATGTTATAAAATCTCTACACAAAAGAAGAGTGGGACTGTAGCTCAGTGGCAGAGCTTTTGTTTCAATTTTTGGCTTCTTTATCTGATGCTGAAAAAAAATCTTCAATCTGAAACCCTAGACGAGTAAGCAAGATTGAGTTAAATGACCAGAGCTGCTTCCCAGCTCTAGAACAGTGACTTTCCTGACAAATCATGAAAAACTGTTAAAATTATGAAATATGTAGCATTGCCTGCCTCCAAATCTCACAGCATACATGCAAGAAAAATGGACAAGTATATTGTATTGTAGTAGTACCTGCTAGGCTGAGAAATTACAATTATATCTTACACAATGGGTCCATCTTCATCTCATATCTGGTGGCATATTGTTTATTTGTTTGTTTGTTTGTTTGTTTGTTTAATTTATATTGCTGCCTATTCACACATGGCAACTCAAAGCAGTTTACAGAATATAAAACCTCTTATTGGCAGATCTGAAGGCCCAATACAAAAATGGCTTCCAGGCCTGGAATAAACAATAAAACTAATAAAAGAAGAGTCATATAATAAATTAATATAATAAAATCACACACACACGCCCCAGTGACAGTGCCTTACACGAGCCATTTAATGGGCTCCATCCCGCTCTGGGTTCCCCAGGCCAGCTGGCCAAACCAGATCTTCAGTGTCTTCCAGAAGAGTGCTAGATTGGGGGCCATTCTAATCTCTGGAGCAGGGGTAGCCAACTTATGGCACGCATGCCAGAGGGGGTACTCAGAGCCCCCTCTGTGGGCATGGGTGCCATCACCCCAGCATGGAGTTTACTGATTGGGGCAGCCCCGGTGGGATCAGACATCTTGTGGGGCAACCTATGGGGGTGGGGTCCTTGCCCTTGCAGAAAGTGAGGGGGGAGGGAGATATGAGCCTGATGGAGCTGGAGCTGCAGATGTGGAGACAGTTGTCAATCTCTGCTTCTGCAGCTCCAGCTCCATCAGGGTATTCTTCCTGCCCCTCACTTTCTGCCAGGGTGAGGATCCCGCCCCCTAGGCTGCCCCACAAAATGCCTGATCCCACCAGGGCTGCCTCAATCCCTTTCTCGAGCCCTCCACCCCCGGAGGAAAAGAAGCAAGGAAAGACTGACGTGAAGTGCTCGGTTAGAAAGAACTGGAACCTTTTCTCTGTGGCGGACAGGCGGCACCAAGATCACAGATGCTGTAGACAGCCATCGTTTGGCCAGAAATGAGGATAGAAAAATTCCCTCACCCTCCCCAAAGTAACCCAAGATATATTCTAATGATCTAGCACTTACAATTAAGACTCTCTTTGCCAAAAGGGCTAGCTTTTAATTGTTGTAAATCATCCTAAATCCATACATTCTCAATCAAGTGGATAAATTGATAGTGATGTTAGCCATTGTTAGCCCATGTGTAAAAGGACCTGAAAATATTCGTCTGATTGTGTTATGCAACAGACTTCTTTGGCAATCTGCAATTACTTCTGTCTTGTAGATGGAGCATCACAACCAGGAATATTTAGTGTCTAAGAATACTTGAAGTGGGCCATACACTTGTTAGAAAGATGAATGGGAAGACTGTGTTTGATTTTGGGGTTCAAATCCTCTATTAATGTTACCCAAATGTATTTGGGGACAGAGCTGCCATCAGCAAGTTTCCCTCTTTGAGGGAGATGGACAGTTCAGAAATGTAAAAACATAATTAAATAAAATTATGGTTGAGGTGACCCCGAAATTATAAATATCAAAAGTTGTTTGTATTATTGAAACATGTTATTGTGTTTTTCTTTTAAGACAAAATATGTTAATGTATGAGTTATTTTTTCTAAACAAAACTTCAGTATTCAGGTTAAATTGCCATGTTGGCCCTTTGTGATAAATAAGTGGGTTTTGGGTTGCAGTTTGGACACTCAGTCTCTAAAAGGTTCACCATCACTGCTCTGGGGGGAGATGATGTTCCAGAGAGAGGGGACCACCATGGAGAAGGCCCTTCTTCTGGGTCCTGTTAGGTGTATCTCCCTTGGGGATGGGACTCGCAATTTTCCCTGCCTCCCCGCTCTGATGGGTCGGGTAGATGTGACCGGCAAGAGATGGTCCCTCAGATAACCTTGTCAGAGATAAGCGTGTGCGGATCATGGCTGATCCCGACAAGGAGGAGGCTGGTGTGGGGTCACGCTAGCAGCCTGCACAGCTGGCGCTCACATCGCACAGCGAGGAGGCTGAAGAGGATGTGGTGCCAGAGGCAGAGACTCAGCTAGGGCCTTCAGAACCTCCAGAGGCTCCTTCAAGTGGAGAGAGTGAAGTGGAGGAGCCTCTCCTCAGGGCTGCCAAAAGGCAGGAGTGGCTACTCAGGAGGAGGAGGTCTCTTCGAGAGTAAGGTTTGAGGATAATTGGCCACTCCCTTAGCCTATTTACGTCGCACGCAATTAGTAATTTCTTGCTGGAAACAACGTGCAATTATTACAGAGCATTTTGGAAAGTGAGTGTCTTATCGTATCTTGTTTTCTGGGCTGGTTGCCAACCTTTGCCAGACTTTGTTTATTCTTGGTACATTATAACTTCAATAAGGACCATTGGTGTGTGTCACAATCCTTGGGAATCCGGAGCTGGGGCAGAACATGGTCCCAAGGCATGAAGGGCTTTAAAGGTGAAAACCAGTACCTTGAATTATGAAAAAATACCACTAGATCAGTGATGGGTTTTAAAATTGTTTACTACCGGTTGTGTAGGTGTGGCTTGGTGGCCGTCGCAGGGGAAGGATACTGTAAAATCTCCATTCCCACCCCACTCCAGGGGAAGGATACTGTAAAATCCCCATTTCCTCCCAATCAGCTGGGACTTGGGAGGCAGAAAATAGATGGGGGCAGGGCCAGTCAGAATTTTTACTACCGGTTCTCTGAACTACTCAAAATTTCTGCTACCGGTTCTCCAGAACTTGATCAGAACCTGCTGAAACCCACCTTTGCACTAGATGCTCATCATGCTCAATAAGACTAAGGCCTGAAATACCATTTTTCCATTGTTGTATTGAATTTATACCTTGTATGACTAAATAATTCTGCTGGAATCTATTTTCTATTATCAGTCTCATGTATATTGTATGCTAAGTAGTTGCCAGAGGAAGAAAGATTATTATTGGAAGCTTACAAACAACATAAGTGTTGAAGAAAGCCATGCCCCACAAAGAATCAATTGAGACCTCTTCTCTATTTGTTGTTTGATTATGAAGCTATCTTGCATCATGAAAGGCAACAGGTAAATAGATTTAATCCAATGTTAAGATACTTATTGTCATCCTTATCAAATGTATAAAACTTTGAATTATTCTTGTTCAAAACTGCTTTGTGAAGTCAAGTGGCTCCACAAACACACCTTGTTTCAAAAGTGAAGCAGCTACATGATTTCAATTCATTACTCTGAGATGTCATCTGGATTCTCCAGTAGCCAGAAGATGTTTTTGTGCAGAATTAGGATATATTCAGAAACCTCTTTGGGTTACTGAAACTGCTAAACAAGCCTCTAGGGTGATGCAGTTTCTTGAGGACACGATTAACATAATTTCTGTGCCTTTTCAAGGCATTATGTAATAACTCCTTGGAGCAAAGTACTTTGCTGAAATGAAACATAGCTAACGGCATATACAGAAAATGGAAGATTCATGACTTGGAAGAATATAATCGTAATCATAATCTTAAGTTTATTTGTCAAGCATATATAACAGGTAAAAGTATAAACATAATGTGAATACATGAAAAGAGTAAGTAAAAAAGAATATTAGGACAGGGACGGTAGGCACGCTGGTGCGCTTATATATTGAGAAGGATTTGAGAGAAGATATTAAGCTGAATATGAACTATGAATGTGAGATAGTTGCATATTGTTCACATTTAATATCTAAAGCTACTCAAGACTAACTGGAATAGCAATATACAGTACTTTCTTTGCAGCATTATGTGTGTCAGGTTAAATTGGCTACAAGTCCAGGTATGCAACTGACTGTAGAATGTTATCCATCTGGAACTACATCTGGATTTGTATTTGGAAATACATTTTGTAACCAACAGTGCAATGAAGATAGCATCTGCATTTGGTGCGTTTCCAATGAGTTTCCAAATGCAGTGAATTTGAGTTGAATTGTGCAAATGAATTGAATTGTGCACTTAGATATGTAGACTTTCTTTCAATTGCAGCCTCCAGATATTAGGCTGGTGCCCTCATTGTTGCATTCCAGAAATTGTAAAAAACAGATCTTTTCCTGTAAAAAGCAGGGGCTTTTTGGTATGAATAGTCATCCTCCCCCAATTTATGTTATTATGCTAGATTTGCACATAATCAGTCAGTTATCATATGATCATAAAGCAGAATTCATTTTGCAAGGATAAACAAACAGGAATAATCACCTCCTATGATTCCAGCCTCTCTCCTGCAAGTCTTTTACATAGCAAGAAGACAACATCTGTTGCCTTCACTTATTTATTTATTTCTTACCTTTACATCATTGCCTTCCTTTAAGAAATCAAGATAGTTTATATAGAACTCCAAGCAATATTGTGGAGGTAAATTGGGCTGAAAGTGATTGGCCCAAAGTCAAGCTGTGACTTTCCATGGCCCAGGGTAGTCTTGAACCTTGATTCACTGGGTGTGAATTCAACTCATTAATCACTATAACACTCTGGCATCACTTATGTACTCCTTCTTGGAGTGTGGCTTCAAACATATTTAAAGGCCAACATGATCCTCATTCCAGAAAAATTTGCACATGTTTCCATTCACAAATTCTGCCCCCCTTTTGAATCCCAAGCAAGGAAGAAAAGTGACTCCCTACAAAGTATATTCAAGACTCTCAATGAATTGCAGTTTCTAATTTTAGGTTTAGAGAAAGGAGAACTTTATTGTATCTTACTAATGGGGAAAGATAGTTCCAAGTATGAAAGATGAAGAAAGAAAAATGGTTGCTGGTATGATAATTCCACCACCTTCCTTCATTCAATAATCCAAGGTTAGATTAGTACCACAGATAAAAAAAAGTTAGTCAAGAGAGAGAGAGACTAAAGTAGAGTGAGAGAAAGAGAAGACTATCTGGCTAGGAATAATATTTTCCTAGGATAAGTCACAGACAGTGAAGCATTTACTGTTCTGTTTAAACTCACAGCATCTCTTTTACACTAATTGACTGTAATATCTGCAAAACTTTCCTCTATGAATCCAGCTGTTGGCAGCCTTGGTTTTCTTCGCCCCCATCTTTTGTTGCTTTTTGATTGGCTTGCCTGTCATCACCAACATCTGGTGATTTTTCATATGAAATTTAAAAAACTAGAGGCGGAAGACTAGATATATTTGGTAATGCTTTACTTCCACAAAACGTGTGCTTCAGCAGCAAATGTTTGAATCAAAATTGAGAGAGGAGGCAGTGAAGGAGAAAGGGCTAACTTGGAAGAAATACCAGACGGACTTTAATAATGCTTACACATTTGTCTAAGGGAACCTGTTCAAGAATGAAGAAGATCTTTCATTTAACAGCAGGGCAAATCACTGTCCTGAGAAGGAACATATTCAGAAAAGCTAGTCTTTCAAATATTCTCTGGACTCACAAAGCCTTCTTCCTCTGTGTTTTTCCTGTTTTAACATTTAAAAAAAAAAAAAACAACCAAGCAAAGCGAAAAACAAGAATCAGAAAAACAAGAAAGGCCTATGCCATTAGAAACACATTTAAGCGAATTATGAGAGAAACAATTTGTTCTAAAACAAAATGCACTTATTTATCAGTGGATGACTGTATTCTTATGTATAAACCAATCAAATATTTGAAACAATGCCTCCTTTTCTAGCTAAAATGGAACACATAATTTGTTGATTGATGTCATGCCTTCCTAACCGCAACAAGAAGATGTCCCAGGAACATTTTTGTAGGTCATGTCCTCAAGATATCACCTGTCATACCCTGGTCCACAGGCAAACTAAAGTTATAATGATCTGATCTGGTTTTAAAATTATCACTAAGTGAACTTTGTTTCAGATTTCAATATCACCCTTCCTGTTTATGTGGTTGATGATACTTTGTCTGTGAAGATGGTGATGATATGTTCAGGGACAGGATCTTCCCAATTCCCATTGGTGCTTTGACTGCCTTAGGCAATCCCCTTGGGCACTGTTTCTCTGGGCACTGTTTCTCAGGACCATTCTACTTTTAACAATGAGAAAACCTGGTTCCTTCATGTTGGTCTATCTCACTGTACCCCCAGGTCTCTTATCACATGGAATAGTCAATGGAATCAGAGAAGTAGTTAGCAAAGAGCAATATTTTCCCACTTCTCGTGCCACTACTTGCAATACTGGTATTGATCTGCAGCATACGTAAGCCTGTAAATACTTAAGGAATGATATTAGTTTGCCAAGAATGTTTCAATCTGGAAGCCAATAGTTTTCCCCTTGCTCTAAAAAGTCTTGTTTAATACATTTTAAGTAATGTTCAGTGTCAAGTGCATAAGGATGATTAAACTCTATTCTAATATAAAAAATAAAAATATTATATGATTCTTTCAATGTTGTCTTGCATAATTATTCAAGAATTGCTTAACCATATTTTCCAACTTTTCACATTCCAACTTCGATTTCATCTTTTTCCAAGTGGCAAAAGCGATCACACAACCAGAAAGAAATGCCTTAAATCAATCCCATACATTCCTTAACTTTACTGAAACTCTCTTTGTCTCTAACAATTCTTGACATTTTGTTTCATCTACTTGATAAAACAAAAGTCTTGCAATAATGATGTGTTTAAATGATATTTTAAAATATTAGAGTGTTTATTTTTTTAAAAAAAAATTGGCAGGGTAACATAGGACTGTTCAGAAATTATAAATAAATCTGTATTGTATTCCTTTCAGGACAAAAAATTAAAAAATAATCGAGTCAGGAATAAGTCTTGATGTGGAATAGAGTAAACAGAATATTGATACTGAGATGGACTTGAATCTATCAAGCTACCCTGTTTCCCCAAAATAAGACATCCTCTGATGATAAGCCCAATCGGGCTTTTGAGTGCATGTTAATAAGGCCAAGCGCTTATTTCAGGATTCAAAAAAATATAAGACAGGGTCTTATTTTCGGGGTAACAAGGTAAATTTTAGTGCAGTAATTAGGTCAGCAGCACTTTCCATGAATTAGAATTCTATTTACTTAATCTAAAACTTGATTAAAATGCTTGATACTTCAACCAACTACCAAAGTAAAAACAAGCACAAAATCTCTTTGAAAGACAGTTGTGTGATTTCCTAGTGGGACCATGGTAATCAATAATCACGATTTTTTACTGCAACTTTTAATCACTAATATTTTAAAATGTATTACATTCTGAATTAGTTACAGTATTCCACTACAAATTTATGTACTTATTTATTAGATTTGTTTGCCACACATCTTGCCTCGAGTCCTTAGATTTATTAATCCATTTGTGATAATATTTTTTTCCCCTTCTTGAATATATTTTAGCTTGGCTACCTGGACAAATTCCTGCAATTTTCTTGGCAAGATTTCAGAAGTGGTTTATCATTGCCTCTTTCCCGGGGCTGAGAGACAGTGACTGGCCCAAGATCACCCAGCTGGTTTTATGCCAAAGGTAGGACTAGAACTCATGGTTTACTGGTTTCTAGCCTGTGCCTTAACCACTGCACCAAACTAGTTCTCACCAAAGATTACAGTATAATCCGTTTTGTGTCTTTATCTTCACTATAACAAATTATTATTCTTTGAAGAGTATGAGTTTCTTGTTTAAAACACACACAAAAAATGAACAGGAGGTTTTAAATCACTAATTTGTTTAAAACTTCTGTTTCCTCTTAGGCTGTAACATTCTGGGAGACCACTCAAAATGTGGACATATAGAAACAAGAGATAGCCGTCCCCCTCCAAAAAAATATTTCAATTGGTCAAGTCTAAGATTAAAAGATTAAAACAAAAACTCTTGTATGAGTGAAACTATACAAAACACACAACGATAAGGAGAAGAAAAAAAACTAATTAGAATAATTAAAATACACTACATAATACAACCATAATATATGGGCCAAATTGTGTCCCATGCAGTAATTGGGGAACTGTTTTAGCCATAATCATTTTAATCACTCCTGGAGTATAATTTGCCAAACTGCTGTCTATAAAATTTAGTTATTGCTTGTGAGCTCTTTTGGGCAGTAGAAGTGGCATAATTTGCCTGAGCTGTTAATTTTCTAGAAGCCTGAAACATCATGCCCAAGTATTTAAAAATTTTGATCTGCTCTAATTCATGAGAATCGATTGTCCACTTGTGCTTTTTTTTTTTATTGGAAAATATACTAAATCTTTAGATTATCATAATTAATTATTAGTTGTTACTCATTACAATAGGATGCCAGGGTTGTTAGTGCTCACTTCATGCCTACTGAAGATAAAGAGGGAAGAAATGTATCCTCAGCATTTGGGATGCTGTCACCTAATTTTGATGCACAGACACCAACTCTCTGAAGAGTTTTAATCAGAAAGTTGATTTATATATTAAAAAACCATGCTAGAATGCATCCTTGTTTCGCTTCCTTGACAGTCTGAATAAAGCCAGGAATCTATCCATCCCATTTGCACCTTACTCTAAGGCTGGTTTTACTGTATAGCTTATGAATTCGGAGCAAATGCCTTTTATCTACAGAGAATCTGCTCAAAATGTCCCAGAGTCTCTGCTAAGATATTATCAAAAGCTGCCTTAAAATCAATAAAGGCTGCAAACTCCACCCATTCTTATTTGTACTGCAAGGTTGCATGGGAATATATAAGGGATAGTGTTTATTTCATAATGTCACTTACTCCCATCCCTGCTTTGTAGATCTCTGAGTTATTGTCTGCTGAGTTTACTTTAGTGAGTTCAGTTTTAGCCTACACAAGTTTATGAGTAACTCCTACTGATCACAGTGAAATTATTGATTCTATTTACATCAGTGTAAGTCCACTGTCTTGACTATGCATCAATAATACTTGAAACAAAAACCTTCAGGAAACTGTAGCTAACATTAATCAATTGAGTTAAACAATTGAGCTAACATTAACCAAGTCAGCCCTAAATCTGTGGCAATGTAGAGAATGAAAGTTCTAAAATTAGCTGGTTTGATGTGGAATTGGAGTGACTTCAGTAGCCTGGACTTTCCCATTGTGACCTCTAAAGTTACATCCACATTCCTTTCTTTTTTAAAAAAATATATTGAACAGCTTCTATATATAAAATGTTGCCCTTCCCTTTTCCTCATTAATGGATTAACAATACAGTTATCCAGAAAACGTTTTGCAAGAATATTCTTTACCGCTGGGACGGATGAGTTAGAAACATGAGAAGAACATCTGGGTGCCAAATAATCTCTCTCAATTTCTCTCTTTTTTGGACAGAACAGTGCTGGTTTTTGAGAACATAGCTCAGTAAAAATACTATTTAAGTGAGATAATTTCTGTTTCACCAACAAGTAATTTTCTTCTGACATCAAAGGTATCCATTGGAACTCCCTGCTGTTTTTCTTAGCAAGAGCAACGTACATGGCTTAATTTCTCTGCCTGATGTTGCATATTCTTTTCTTTAACCCAAAGCCAGAGGCCTGAAAGGCAAAAAAAAAAAAAAGCTTAAATATTTGTGATAAGTTCCTGACCATATTGGTGATCGTCTATGGAAAATTCTCAGGTCCCAATATTTTATAGCTAGGACATCCAACATAGCAACTGGGCCATAATTGACTCTGTTTCACTCTTCCCAATTCTTTAACCCACCTGACTTACTTTCATTAAAAAAAACAAATAGATGGAATTCTGTAAAGCAGAATAATAACCTCCAACACCATCCTCACCCCCACCCCCACACACAAAATGCCTGGGGCCTTAGGCAACCTAAGAAATGGTTTATTTGGAAATATGCACAATTACCCAGGAAAAGGATAAAGGTAAGCAAGAATAATATGTCTTATTTTTTGAGAGCAGCAAATAGTATGCTGTTAAATTCATACTTTGCATTTGAATATGTCCCACACATGGCAGCCATTTTGTGAATTAGAAAAATCTCTCTAAGCAGCCATTTTGCAAGACCATAGCACATTTACAACATACCCTCAAATGCTATCAGATAGCTATACAGCTATCAGCCTGGAAAAAAAGATCATGGATGTTTGCTTATCGAGAAAGGGACAACTTGAAATAAAATAGTTCGTACATTTAACAAATGGAAGTTTTTAATAGTGAAATTGTTTTATCTTTTCTGCATCTTTCTTTTCTATCAGTGCTGTGTGATACAGATGCAGTGGTGGGATTCAGCCAGTTCACACCACTTCGGGAGAACCGGTTGTTAACTTTCTGGGCAGTTTGGCAAACTGGTTGTTGGAAGAAATCATTAGGCCAGAGAACCGGTTGTTAAATTACTTGAATCCCACCACTGTATAGATGTCATGGTTCTGAGCAATGAACCCAATTGAATAAGGATTCAGAAGCTCCATTCAGACTTGAAAGACCTTTTATTGAGTACCATTGTATCAGCTAGCTCTATTTCCCACGCTTCAGAGTAATAAAAAGAATAGAAATTTCGCACCTCCCTCAGGTGTCTTGGGTCACCTTAACCAATCAGTCCAGCAGTAGCTTCCCCTCATTCTTAGCAGATGTTTGTTGCCATGCCCTTGGTTCACACCCTGTGTCTGGTCGATGTTTTGTCTAGTGGACTCAGGCACCACATTCCAGTTCTTTCTAACTCCCACCCTCCCACCAAGAGTGGCAAGTGAGAAACAAATCGGAAGGAAATATGGCTTCAGCCGAAGTCGTTTCGAAGTTGACAACAGAAGGACAAAATTCATCGGCACTGACCTAAAACATGATAGATAAATTAAGTGATGGACATAAAGTGCATCTTTGTTTTGTGGGAGAGAGGGGCTCCCAGTAATATTATGGGAAAGATATTTTCTTGTTGCCTAAAATTCTATACTACAGATAGTTCTAATGTCAGGCCTGGAAGCCATCTTTTGCATTGGATCTTCAGGCCTGCCACATTTACTACAGTGGGAAACTGGGAGGGGGGATTGTATGGAGCAAGGGTGATATATAGCCATAATAACATTCCTTTCTCAGAAAGTCAAGGGCATCTGAAGGGCTGGAACTGGGAGGCATTTCCAGTTGGGACAGCACTTTGATTGGACCATGTGATGAACTTGTGGGTACTGGGCAGGAACTTGGACTTTCCTTTGAATGGGGAAAACCTGGAAACGTTCAGATTCGGGTTTTCCCAGATGTGCCAATATGACATCTCTAATAAAATGGAACTTTGAGGAACTTCAAGCTTTGGAATCTTGTTACGTTGGGGGTGTTACTTGGAACCCTGACATCTAATTTATCTATTTCTAAAGGTAAAAAAATTATTGATACTTTATCTCTGGACATAAAAAACCAGGTGGAACTTTGGTTGCATCATTGTGACTGTCATCTTGACCGTTTCTGTTGACCACCCTCAATTGTTATCCCAGGGTCCAGAGGCAAAATCATTCATTGTCATCAAGGCAATTTTTTATGATTAGGGTTAAAGGAAAGGGCCAGAAAAGTACTTTGAAATTCTAAAGAAAGGGATTACCGCTCCACATCAGCAAGTCTAGAGAACAAAAGTACAAGCAGTTCTCCTTTAGTGACCACAATTGATTCTGGTGATTCAGACTTTAAGCAAAATAGTCGCTAAATGAACAGGTGACTGAGAGAAAGAGGGAGGGAGATTGCAAAGATTACCAGCTGCCACTACTTAATTGAGATAAAATTATGTGTACTGTTTCTTCTGTCTGACCTATTGCTTTTCCCTTCCCTTCATAGGCAAGAAACAAACTATCTTCCTGAGCTGCAAAATTAAACACAGTTGCTTGCTTTATAAAGATATACTACTGGAGAAATGGACAAGACTCTGAATTCCTTCCATGTGTTTTAATTTTACTAAAGATCAATATTCATCCTGGGAACAGCTTGAGAAAACAAGGTGAAGCTCTGTGAATCATCACAATAAGAGAAGTTTCCATTCTGCATAGTTTATCAACCTCTAAAAATGTTTTAAGGTGCAAGAAAATTCCACAGATAATGTGTAATCTTTGCAGAGAAGTTTGGTCTGTTCTTTTCAAGGCCATAACAATTTTTATAGCTATGTAGCTTTTGAAAGCTAAATGCACATTCATTATTTTCATTAGTTATTTTTTCTTTTTCATTTCTAAAATATTTCCCTTAGTTAGAAAAGTAATGGACACTTGCATACACATTTTACTGAATGGCAGATAGAAAGCTTCAGTGCCAGGATCTTTATGTTTAATTCATGTCCAGGTTAAATTGATTTAGCCTCCCATTTGGCCTGAGTCTAATCAAGCTATTTTATGAATCAGTGCCCCCAAACTTCAGCCTAAATAAGTAATTCAAACATGTTTACCACCTAGTCTAAATTGATTACATCTCAGTTTTCTTCTTAAAAGATAGAGCAGAATTATGCTTCCTGCTATTAAACGACCTAAAATAACAAATATTAATATTTGTGGATGAAAGGACGTTCAGAAGTGGTCAAGCTGATTATGGTACAGGATTTATATAAACAACTTCAATTCATTCATATACTCCCTGTATCTAATAAAAGGAACTATAGTTCAGAAACTATACAGAGTATTATGTGACACTTAAGCCATAAGCTTTACTTCCCTTCATCTGAAGCAGGAAGTTTATCCTGGGAAACCAGTACCCTGCGCCACCAAGAGCCATGATGGCACAGTGATTAGAATGCAGTATTGTAGGCTAACTCGCTGCCAGGAGTTCAATTCGGGCACACGCGTGCACTTCTGTGCATGCACAGATCACCCGTGATGACGTCGTGGCAGGTGGACGGAGCCTCCCGCCAGTTTTACTACCGGTTCTATAAAACAGGACCGAACTGGGGGCAAGCCACCACTGAATATTTCTCTGGAAATATCCCAAAGGTGCTTTTTCAAGAGGCTGGACTTTCACCAGAATGTCCAGTTGCCTCTTGAAAAAGCAACTTTGGGACAACTATGACCTGGATGACTGAGAATCCATAGACATTTCTTTGGAAATAATCTGAACTATCAATGGAATTTATAAAGCTATCTCTGATGAGTAAAATTGTTTACTGCTTATTAAAATGAGACTCATTTTGTGTTGCTTAATATAAATGTAAGCCATTTCTAAGTTCAGTGGGAACCTGAGCCAACAATTTTGCACAGTATTTCAACCCTTTACATTGGGAAAATTCTGCATCAAGAAAGAGCACAGTGGCATAAACTGATGCAAATTGAAATCACAGTGAATTTCCAAGGCAAATAATGAACCCCAGAAATCCAGTTATGGGTTCAATGGAATCTTATTACAATATAGGTAATGGAGTGTATTTTCTATCATACTATAGGAAAAACAAGTTAGCTTAATGCATGCTTGCTAAATTACACTGTATTCATAATTTGGTTATTCAACAACTTCCAGGTACTGTATTTCCCAAGACTTGATCGATGACAGCTTTCATTTGCTTAAGAACAGAGTAACCTTCATTTTATGGGAAAAAGATTTTTTTAACAAATAGTGCTTTTTCTCAGTACAATAACTGGATAAAACAAAAGAAGACAGAGAAAAATGAAAGGAAAAAGAAAATATTTTTCTATGCTAATTGGAGGGAAAATGATTCTCTCAAATCCTGTCCATGTTTCTTAAAGTGCAAAGTTCCCAGCCTGGTGTTACCAAGACCCAAAGGTGTTTGGGGTACCATTTTTCATCATCTCCAGGTTGTATGTCTATTGCCATCTATTGGTAGCCAATTGGATCAATTCCTTGTAGTAAAAAGAAAAAAAACTAAGAAAAAGAATTAAGGGAAAGGACACTAGAGGAGTAAACTATATTCTGAATATAATGCAAAATATTTTCATGAATGAAGATATTTTTTAACATTTTTATTAACAAATGATAGTTTTAGAAATACATTAAGGCAATCAATGATGACTAAGACTGGATATTTTTGAGTGGATATAGACATTGAATGGGAAGCCTTTTAATCCACTGTTTCTTTAAGAATTTTATTGACAAGAATTAAAATACAATTGTCTCCTATTAAAATACTGTTTCTTGCTTTCCATTTTTAGAAGTATATTTTACTTCCACATTTTTTTGTTTAAAAAGATTTTCAGTCTTTGGGGAACCATCAGTTAAATGGATGGGTCAATTTGAAACACCAAAATAAAAATGACATGCTCCTATAAGAAATACAGCTTTTCATAGTAAATCAAATTAATGTTTCTTCATTTAAACTATAAGAAGACGGATTGGATTTTGCCAATGAAAACACTTGTAGTCATTTCAATGGTTGTTTTAATTGGCAAAAACTGTCCAAGTAATACCCCCTAATCTGTACAAAAATGTTATTGGGAAAATTTGAAATAGACATGCATGACTGGTGGGCCACATTCACCCCTTCTCACTCTGCATGTCACAACTGCAATGGGCTGAAACTGACAGCATTCTCAGACCATGGACCATAGAAAGATCTCTCTCATCACCATCTCCTTATGGAAATATCTTGGACTGAAAGCATGCCTTGATCTGAGGTAATGAAGAGAGGCAAAACATGAATCTGAAAAAAGGGGAAAAGTTGGCTTGAATCTCTTTCAATAAAATTATGAGACCCTAATTAATCTTTACATAGTGGCTGAATCACAGCCAACTACATGTTAAAATGTTAGGTCTGTCTAACGGATCTTTCTAGGATCAGTAAAAGGTAACTACAGGATTCTAGAACTACAAGGAGCATTGGACTATTAACTATTAGTCACAAAACTTGGTTCATACAGTATGTTCACCTTGCCTTTGGGGAGCATCTAACATTGGTACAGAAGCCAAAAACAGAAGAAAAACATGTCTTTAAATTCAGCAGAGGATCATTATGGAAACAATATCTCTTTTTTTTTCATATCATAGCCATGTGGTGAAAATTAAGATTTAAATTATTTCATAGGATATTATTCTAGCCTAGAAAGATGTTCCCTGAGTGATGGGTGACCATGATATTGAGCAATCTTGTCCCCTTGCATTTGTCCTGGGATTTCCTATATGTAGAAGGCAGTATAGTTAGCCCTAAAATGGTTGCCAATTCCATGTGTACACATTAATCAATATTATGCTGTACCTATGCTTTGATTTACTCATTCAAAATGTTAACTATGCTAACTCTGCAATCATTTTCTAGATTAACTTCCAGCTAAGGATCTCTAAGAACTAGCTAAATGAATATAACTATTGTGCAAACTAATATAGAAGTCCAATTGAACATTTGTCAAACTTCTTTAAAAAAATTTTTTTTTAAATCAATCATGTATTCTGACTTTTTTTTTTAAAAAAAAAACTATAGCTTGTGACTCTTGTTGATCCTGGGGTAACATACATTGGGCTGGAGATGTTTTCCAAAATGATATCCCAGTTCATATTGAGTCTGAAGCTCAGAGAAGTTCCTGATGCTTGAAATGTTTATTTGGCAAACCTAGTGCTGTAATTTGGCATTTGCTTCCAATGGCAAAAAGTTGTTGTGATATCCAAAACATCCTGCAAGCAAAGTTGGAAGAGTTGCTGTTGTTGTGACTCTCACCCTTTTCAGTCTGACTTGAAGACTTTCCATTTATCCTTTTTTAAACAATGTTTTGATCCAATTATCATACAAATCTCTAGACATTTTCCTGTTTCTGCTGTTTTTACGCATATTTTATTTTTCATCCTATTATTAGATTAAATGTTCTTCCAAACTCATTTCTGCATTTTGCATTCCTTATTGTCCCTTAGACTTCTGTTTGGGCAAGCCTGTGGTCTTTTCAGTTCTCCGTTAGGCAAGACAAGGTGACTGCTTTGTTGTTTGTTACTGCTTGTTGAGCTTTTTGGCTACCTTTGTGGTGCCTTTTCCAATCTGCAGTATCCTAGAAATCTTTTACTTGTCTTCTTTGTTGTTAGTTAATTAGGAGTTCAATTTCCTGCCACAGAGCACAGAGCAGAACAGTCCATTCTCAAGGGAAGACTTTTGTCCAGAAAGTGGAGAAACTTGAATAAATAAGAAATGGCTCCTTTGAAAGGAGAAATGTTTTCTCTGTACAGTATAGGATGTCGGGTTATAATCAAGTGCTAATATTAGGTATCTTAAAAGCTTTATAAAGGAGCAACACATGAAGCTCCATAGTAATTGTGGAATTTTATGCCATGATGAATGTCTGCAAAATGTTTTCTTAGAACTCCAAAATATTTTGCTCCAGCTCCATGTTCATCAATGCCTTTCCGCTTATTTTCACAGTTTTCTGAAAGTAAGCCAGCTCAAAAGCAACAAAAATCTCACACCTTACTCATTTGTCCCAGTCTGCAGGGTTGGAGGGTTGGACTGGGAATGGAGGGTTGACTAACTGACCACCCACTCTCATTCCAATTCAGCTAAATTCTGTTTGCATCCCTTTATGTTGAGAAACGTAGCGTGTCAAAGTATGAGCAAATAAGTTAAGCTGCCAACAATCCTCAAATGTCTGCCTCTGCAATGGTGGAGGAATAATATTTTCTTTAGGTTCACCCAACCAAGAATTGAATTTAATAAGTGTTTCTTTGCCCTGTCCAAATGTTGTATGCTTCTCCTTTTATAGTAAATGGAGTAAATGGAGTAAATGATTTTAGAACTGTAACAGTGACAAAAATGGTAGCTTAGAGTCAACAAACTGAGGTTTAAGTTTTCTTTCTCCAATTGTTTTGATATACAAAACAGGAAGAAAGTGGGAAGGAAGGGAGGGAGGGAAGAAGGAAGGAAGGAAGGAAGGAAGGAAGGAAGGAAGGAAGGAAGGAAGGACACCACTCTAAAGAATGGCTTTCTGTCTTTCTACCTAATTTCAAGTCTGATTCTGAAGGCTAAACAGGGCTTAGATATTTTTAGCTATAGAATATGTAAACCACAGAAAGTATGTAAACTTCATATACATATTTGCCTTTTTCAAAAGAATTCACTGCAGTAGGAAAAACATATTGCCCACAGAAAACTGGCAGCCTTGCAGGCCAGACTCACAGCCGAAATCCCTGGAATGTTTTTGCTTTGCATGCTAAAGCGTATAGCTTTATAAATAGCATTAAATATTTTCACCTCATGGGTGTGTTGCATTTCCTTAAAGGTATATGTGCAACTTACCAATATTCCATTTATAATTTCCTGCTAGCCTTAGAAAGAGAGAGTTGACTAACCAGAGTCCTTTCATACATAATGCCACTATCAATTTTTCATAATATGTTTTTTAACATTTGTCCTGAGAGAAGCATTCTGAGTGGGTATCAGGTCACAGTATATGCATCCCATGTTGCAAGGGATGCAAAGGAATCTGTAGATTAAAAGCCTTAGTTTGCGTTGAACAGTGTGAGCTGGTTTGGGATAAAACTGGACTTCCATTATGCCTGCGGCCTACAAGCCAAAACATGCAAAAACTGTCATTACAGTTAGCAGTGAAGGCTGCATGTGGCAAGGGTATGAGCCAAGATGGTACCCTCATCTATACTAAAAAAAATGTCATATGAAAGTTTTGATTAATCAATACCATGACTGGGAGCAGTGGTTAGTGTCTACAGCCATGGCATATGGAAGATTGTGGTTTGGAACATACTGTAAGTGAATTAATTGCAAAACAAATAAAGCAGTGCTGTCTGCAATGGGATTAAAAAAATCAAGATGATGGTTATGACAGTGCAGCACTGCCCCTTTATATATATACATATATTATCAGTGAATGTAAATATAAAGACACACATCCCAGTAGAGAGAAGTTCCCTGAGGAGATGGGCTCCAGCATGAATCTGAAAGCTCAGAAAAATAAACCTTTGGTCATGGTGACTGACACAGATTGGATCCTGCAACATTATCCTGGGACACATATTTGCTTTCATTCGTGACATTATCACTGTGTATATATAAAAAGGCAAGACTTCAGTCTTGGTGCCACAACCACCATCTTAACTTTCAGGTCAAACATACTCTCCTCCAGCTGTCACTGGAATGAAATACAAGAACAGAACAAAAATATACCTGTATGTCTATGTTCTATGTGTTAGGTTTCTGTAAAACTAAGGACATTTATACTGGATTTCCTAGCCCAAAATATATGCATGTTAAAATTTTAATTAGTTGTTCCAGTTTTACACTAGCGTTTTCCCTCTTATCCTGAAACAATGTTGGTTGTGGATATGATCTACAATCAATGATGTGGATCATGAGGCTGACATGAGCTGAGCTGACATGTACTGACATGAAAAAAGATTTTTTTAAACACTTTTAAACTGTTTGTAAGAGTTGCACAGAGAAATCTCCCAGTATGTTTACCATCTAATTGTTCATTCTTTTTATTTTACTTGAAAGGATCACACCACCACCATTCAGTAGAAAGAAAATTTGGGGTTGATGCTTTGGAACTATTTATTTATGACACAAATGTGAGAAATCAGATCCAGCAAATTGGAGACTTAGCTAGTAAAGAGTGAGCTCACTCCACAACCACCTGTAAGCCTGGAAAATACATTATAGTGCTAAGATGATTTAGCATGATGAAATGGGAGAAATCTTCCAGCACCTGTCACTGTTGCATGGAGTATGTTTAAACAAGGGTTTTTCTGTCATTCAGAAGATCACTAAACCCATACTTAAAAATAAGGAGCTGACAGTCACGAGAGATAGCCGTTGCAAGGTAAAGTGGGAAGGATCTTTCTTTCTGCACCAAGCAATTATCCCCCTTTTATCTCCAGCAGAACAAATATAAAATAGATATAAAGAAAGGGAATGTAGAAGCTACCTAACTTTTGGACTGGAGTGAAATAAAATAATTACACTGCAGGCTACCAGACAAGGGTGTGGAGTTACAGGAAAGGAAAGTATGGAAAAGGGTGGTTAATGATGTGTAAGAGATGATGGATAAGAAAAATGTGAATAAGAGAATGATTGCTGTGAAAAAAATAAGGACAAATATATATATATATATATATATATATATATATATATATATATATATATATATATATATATATATATATATATAGTTAGTTACCAAGAATATAGCTAAAGCAAGCAATGTATAGTTATGCCAAGAAAATGCATATGGTTTATAGAGGAAATAAAAAAGGTGGACATGGGCAAAGAGGATTAAACAAGGAATGAGTGAAATTAAAAATAAACGTTATTAAATTATTTGAGATGAAACTAAAATGAGGGAATGCTGGAATGAGTATTTTATGGAGAGCTGTGTGTGTGTATGTTGTTTTACATACATATCTGCCCTGTTAAACTTGTGACAAGATGCTTTCAAGATCCATCCTAAATATAGACATCAAATAAAAGAAATACTGTAAAAAGGCAAGGATTCTTATAAACTACAAATAAAGGATAAAAGTAATGTCTTCTTCAAGCTAAACTTAAGTCCTCTTGACTTTATAAGACCATATTCATGTAATTCTCTTGACAAAAATGTTTCACTATTTCCTTTTTTATAACTTCCCAGTCTAATCTGTAGACCTTATAAAGACCTTCTTCCCACTAGGCTCAAGCATGCTTAGTTTCTTAGTTCTGACAGTCAGCTACTTTTTCCACTAGCTGTGACACATAAGGATAGAGAAACCCGATTTTGACACAGTAACTGATGGGGGGAGGGGGGAGTGGATTTTAGGCTTTCAAAATAATACTTCATTCTTAAGTTTCTGAGGTACATCAGTTAGAGCAAAGCTAAATATTTTCAACATATTGGCCAAAGAACTTGTCATCACCACCAAAGCGAAATTCTTAAGTCCTTCACACAAACATCCATATTCTGGTTTTCCTCATATTTTTCAGTGATAGCTGTAAACCAAAGGCCCTGAAGCAGCAAGTAGATTCCCAAAAATGTGAGGAGCAAGCCTATAACCTTTATTAAATTGGTATAATGTGGTTGTAGGGTTTTTTTTTCTTCTATTCAATTATGTCCAATTCTTGGAGATTGCCTGGACAAATCCCTGTAGTTTTCTTGGGAAGGTTTTTCAGAAGTGGTTTGCTGTTGCTTCCTTCCTAGAGTTGAGAGAAAGTGATTGCTCCAAGGTCACCCAGCTGAATTTGTGCCTAAGGCAGGACTAGAACTAACAGTCTCCCAGTTTCTAGCCTACACCAAATTGGCTCTCTATTGTAATTACATTTCAGGGAAAAGTAAATTAAAATAACTTTTTTTTCCCCTACCGATAATATTAGGGAGGAATGTAGTCCTCCAAGCATACGGTACCACCTAAAGACCATTTGCAGTCCATAATTTGACAATGGCAGGAAAATCCTGGTGCAAATCTTTTACTTCACATTCCAAGCAGTATTCCTGCCAGGTGCCCTTCCTTGGTTGCTGGGAAGGAATGACTAAATTGCTTAACGTCAGGCCAGGCATCAAACAACTTGAAGCATTCTCACTAAAATACTTCCTGGACCTGTTGCAGCAAATCTAACTGGCCAAGTTATTCTCCTTCATATTCCCTTTAAAAATTTTATATCATTTCTCTCTGTCTAAAATATTTTTAGATTTCAAATTTCTACTACAGCAAACTTTATGCATGTAATTCTGCCTATGGGGCATGTTCTACTGTTAAGAAACCTTTTGAATATTTTAATATTCATAAATATTTACAGAAGAAAAGAAAGACCATGCCAAGCCCCGTCGTACATTTACACTTTGTAGACATAAGAGTGAATAATAGGCCCATTCTTATAGTACACTAAAGAAAAATGTGTTCTTTGCAGTGACACCACATCGGAATAATAAGACTTTTTGAACATAGTCTCTCTGCCAAAATTAACTACAAGAAGAATGTTAGTGTTATTCAAGTTGGAATTGTTATGCTTTCCCACTCTCATCTCTGAATTCAGCAGCTGAGCGTTCGTTTGAAAGATTTTCACTGTTGACATTTTGCCATTTTGCGATGGGACTAGGTCTGCATCAACTACTCTGTGCTCATATATACTGCACATCAGGGGTGAAATCTACTTACCCTTACCGGTTTGGAAGCGTGCACATGTATGCATCACGTGCGCGCATGCAAAAAACACATTACTTCCTGGTTAAAACCAGGAAGTAATGACACCTGGGTGGGTGGGTGGAGCTTTGCTCCGCCATCGCTACCAGATCACCAAACCACCGGCCAAGATCGCTACTGCACCGGGCGATCCAGTCCAATCCAGGAGCATTTCACCCCTGCTGCACAATGTCTGTAGTACTAAACCATATTAATAATTCAGGCCAACGATATTAAAAGAGGCTTGCATGCACCATCATGGCTGGTCATTCTATTTTCTTGTTAGAGGTAGGAAGAAAAAGCCATACACTAACCTGATGAGAAATGGTTGGTTTAGTTTTAAAACAATAAAAGGACAATTCTTCTAGTATAAATTGAATCATGCTTTGGAATCAGGATTGGCAGCTTATTCTTGGAGCATTGGAGGTCATGCAAGACAGGTCAAGTGGGTTTTTTTTTCTTGTTCTTTTTTCATGATTCACTTTCTCTGTTAGGGCTTCCACTTCAATTATTATTATTATAGATGATCTACTTTAAGATCAAGGGGAAACACGGAAAACTGTGACTTTATCATTCTTCTATTTTTAATAAACCAGGAATAACCTTTGAAATATGTGAATCAGTGGTGGGTTGCTACCAATTCACACCAGATCAGGCGAATCAGTAGCGGTGGCGACGGGAGGCTCTGCCCACCCGTCTTGACTATTCTGCACATGTGCACGCACACAAGCAAACTGGTAGCAATGGGATTTGGAACCCACCCCTGATGTGAATTAATTATAATAGATTTGGAAAAGGAGAAGACAGAGGAACAACTTTAAGTTTTTCTTTGCTAGACTTTTCAGGTCAAATGTGGTTGCTTCTATTTCTATGGAAAATGTAGCCAAAGAGGTTATAATTACAGTGCAAGGTTACATTCTACCACTCGTTTATTTGCAATAAAGGAAGGAAGTTACACATAGGACACCTAATTTTGGCCTAATTTCTCTTTTAATAATTAGATCTACTGCTTCGTATTGTCTTTCCAGAAACCAAAGTAGTACTTCCAAATAGCAGTGCTGGCTGATTTTCAACAATACCTTGATTCAGACAAAGGTTATGTGGCTATCATCGATGGATAAATTATTAAATGCCAGGAAATAAAGTTCACCATCTGGTCCACTGAATAAATACCAGACGGAGTAATTCAAGTGCGGTTTTGGAACTCCAGGCCAAATGGGGCCATGCCTTCATTAAAAAGAGAACCAAGAAAAATAATAACCTAGTGTTATGATCATTACTGGATGCAAACACTTAGAGCAAAAATAAAAATGCAAAAGGCTGTAGATGCATTTATACTCCCTTTCAGCCTTGGAAGGAGGCTAGGCAAACCACTTTGGAAACCTTAAAGGCATTTAAAAAAAAGTTTAAGTGTACTTGATGGAAAGGTGACAATGAGAAAATATTAGAGAATAAAATATGGCCTTTTGAACAGGTTCTTGAGAAATTCTCTTTTAACCATTGACCAAATGCATATGACGTGGGTGACCATATAAATTTAATTAATTAATTAATTAAATGAATGAATAAATAAATAAAATTTATGAGTATGAATATGAATATGAAATACAAAGGTAATTACATGTTTGTTCAATCAGTGTGCATGATAAAATGAATAGGTTTGTATAATGGAATGTATTGTATCAATGATTGTTGAATGCAATGAGTGGTTATATGATAGAAGTAAAAAAATGATAACCTGAATGATTTGCAATGAATGTTAGTGGCATTGTATGATGCAGGAATATAGACCCCAAACCTAATGAATTGAGTCATGCTTTGGAAAAGAGAAGGAAAAGAGAATGAGCAGCACTGGCAATTTATATATAAATGGGAATAAAGAAAAGCCAGGAAGTGACTGTATGCACCAGTTTCAGCAAGTTCTGACCAGTTCTGGAGAACCGGTAGCAGAAATTTTGAGTAGTTCAGAGAACCGGTAGTAAAAATTCTGACTGACCCCGCCTCGATCTATTCTCTGTCTCCCAAGTCCCAGCTGATTGGGAGGAAATGGGGATTTTGCAGTAACCTTCCCCTGGATTGGGGAGGGAATGGAGATTTTACAGTATCCTTCTCCTGGAGTGGGGTGGGAATGGAGATTTTACAGTATCCTTCCTCTGCCATGCCCACCAAGCCATACCCACCAAGCCACACCCACAGAACCGGTAGTAAAAAAATTTTGAAACTCACCACTGGTATGCACCTTTGTTGAATGGTTACTAAAGGAAGAAAAATGCATGGAAAAACAATTAAGAGGTATAGATGGCAGTACAAAGGTGGTGGTTAGGTATGGTCTTTTGCAAGGAATAAAAGAAGGAAGGAAGCAAAAATGGCCAGGAAAATACTTATACTCATCTTTTTTAATGGCAAATAAAAGTTGGGTCTGTCAGGATACTTGTAATGATAGGTTTAAAACAGTGGAATTGGGATACTAAAATGTAAGCAATAATGATTGTGGATCTCTGATATGTCAATACACAAGAAGAAAATATTTTGAGATGATTTAGCTATTTAGGGAGAATGAATGAGGATTAGTATACATCAAGTCTATGAAAGAAAAGTAAATGAGTTGAGAAGAAAGGAAAAACCAAAAACAGTGGATAGATGGAGATCCTCAAAAAAAGAGAGGTGAACACTTTCAAGAAAAAAAGCCAATGTATGGATATAATTAATGTATAAGGAAGATGTTTGTAAAAACTAATTTTAGCTATTTATTTCCTTTTCTTATCTCACACCATTTCTTTCTTGGTTTACTATCTGTTACTGCATTTCTATGCTTTCCATAACATGGCTTACTTGAAAGTGATCATAGTGAAATCATACTGGTTCATAACTAGATCATAATGAAACTGATTTTGACTTTTATTGTATTACATTTAATAGATTCTAACCTAACATAGCAGAATATCGATCCTCTTGGTGAAATTTTGCATTACCAGATATGTGTGTAATGCTTTGGAAAGGACACTACTGTCACTTTATGTTCAGTATCCCATAATCAGAGACATATATTTCATATATTTCAATTTATATAAACATATATTTTTTATTAGGGATTGGATATAAACCCAGTTCTCTACTTAATGAAGTACTAATACATGCAGGATCTATAATACATACATTGTCCTTTTTCAAGCTGTATATTCTTGATGAACTACAATTCCCAGAATTCCTCAGCCAGCACAACTTTTGCTGAGAATTCTGCAGTTGTAATCCATACATTTGCAAGAAGAAAGTTGGGACTCGGCTGACATTTAGGCTGGTATCAATATTTCAAACTTACTGTATAAATTAAAAATAGTTCATTAATGTCAGACTAAAGAGCATCAAGTGAACAGTGTATTTTGGGAAATTAAAAAAATAAAAGCAGACAGGTTTTCTTCACTATTGGATTCTTTAAAAATAATTACATCTCAAATTTTTATTTATTTTTGCTCAACTAAAATCACAGACTGTGTACTAGATGTCTGGAAAAAAAGGAACCCCAAAAAGTCAGATCTCGTTTATTCCAGTTTAGAATTTAAATTCATAGCTCTTTTAATACATTTAGATTAGATCACCTCCTCCTCCTCTTCCTCTTCTTCTTCTTCTTTCTCCTCCTCCTCTTTCTCACCTTCCACTCATCTTCCTCTTCCTCTTCTTCTTCTTCCCCTTAATTATTCTAAAACATTATCTCCCTTCCCCTCCAAAAGAAGAAATAAACAAAAAACCCTCTAAAACTATTGATTTTGGTCCTAAAAACTTTGCCCAAGCTGCATTTTCTATATTTGTTCCTTTTCATATATTACTCTGTTTTTAAAATTTCACACATTTTGAGTGGGCCACTCAAAAACATTATTTTGGTAAGATTGTTGAGCCAGAAATTACAAACGAAGCTTAGAGACTGCTTGCTCTGTGACCCCAAATTCATTCTGTGTTGCTATAGCATCACTCCTGAGAAAATGGGGCTGGCTCTTTTTCTCTTTTCAATGGGCTTTTGTCAGCTGTTGAATTATGGCATTAAAATTTAAATACTACAGGTTTAATGGAGGATTATTATGACACCCTTGCACATTCTTTCTGTTGCTATGAGAAACAAACCTAAGAATGAGCAGAAACATTTTTTTAAACACTCCCCAAAGAGTAGTCCTTTGGAACCACATTAATACGACAAATATATTTGGGGAAAAGAATGGTTCCCATTGTGGTTATGATGACTCTTGTACCAAAAGAGGTACAAACTGGGACAGCCTTTTTCATGCACTGATAACTGAATTTCCTTCACTCACTGTCCCTTGTTTGAAAGCTACCAAGAGTCATCAGAATGCAGTGAGCTTGTAAGTTAAATAAGCAAACAAATACATCACTTATTTTCACCTTTTGGGGTAACAAAAACTATGCAAAATGTAGAAATTTACTGCACAAACTCTTAAGTATCCTATTTCTATTGCAATTAACTTTTGTGCTTCACCTGAGATACACTGGGGATACACAACTTACATGTCATTTACAGAGCAGTTTTTGCATCTTTGGGCAAAAATTTAATTCTCATAACAGACCAAGCCCCTATGTACATCTAGCATTTATACCTTGCATAACTCCTCCACCATCTTTTTAAATATCCCAGCAAACTACTTTGAGTCATCTGCTATATAATAAATAATAATTAAATATGTTTTCCACCCTACTCTCGGCAGGTCTGGGTGGCTCCAGTGGTGGGATTCAGCCAGTTTGCACCACTTTGGCAGAGCCGGTTGTTAACTTTCTGAGCAGTTTGGTGAACTGGTTGTTGGAAGAAATCATTAAGGCAGAGAACCGGTTATTAAATTATTTGAATCCCACCAGTGGGTGGCTTTCAACAATAAAACAAAGAAATAACAATAAAAATGAATAAAAATTTAAAAAATAAAGACAAAAGATGGCAAGCACAGCAAAATGAAGGATTTCACTCTTCATCAATGGGCAAAAAATGAGATTCAGACCAGTGATGAAATCCAATTTTTTTTAGTTCCGGTTCTGTGGGCATGGCTTGGTGGGTGTGGTGTGTCTTGGTGGACGTGGCAGGGGAAGGATACTGCAAAATCTCCATTCCCAAACCACTCCAGGGGAAGGATACTACAAAATCCCCATTCCCTCCCCACTCTAGGGGAAGGATATTGCAAAATCTCCATTCCCACCCCACTCTGGGGCCATCCAGAGGTGATATTTGCCGGTTCACTGAACTGCTCAAAATTTCCGCTACCGGTTCTCCAGAACCTGTCAGAACCTGCTGGATTTCACCCCTGATTCAGACCGATGAGCACTCACATGTGAATCCTTCCAGAAAAATGTTCACATATTGATCAAACATAGAAGGGAAAACTCCTTTTCTGGAGCAGCTGAATGTTGAGTTTGGAACTTTCAGCCACCTTCCTTGGAAAGGAAAAAAATAGATCAGCCTATCTAAACTAGGGGAGGTAATGATGAGCGTGACCATAATTCTCAGAATACCTATTTGCTGTGAATTCTGAGAATTATCATTCAACAAACCCTCTGTAAACTGCTTAGTGAGGGTTGTAAAGCACTATGAAGTGATATATAAGTCTAAGTGCTATTGCTATTATATTCTTCAAGGCATGTAAGACTTTCACATCAAAGGACACAATTTAGCAAAAATGAGAGCAAGTACATGCATTTCATACTTTGAGGTTGTGTGTTTCTCCTCTGAGATGTCACAACACTCTGCCTTTCTAGTACAATACCGTAATAATAACAATAAGGAGATGTACCAAAATCAACTATAATAAGACTAGAAATAAATTCTAGTGCATGTCATAGGACGAAAAGACTTTTTTCCCCACAGTAAATTTAAGATAAAAAGCTTTGGAAGGAGAACCTTCCAATTTAAGAACCCACTTTAGAAGAAGGATTTCCTTATATAATATGATGACTCAAAAGAGAAAGATCAGCAGCATTTATTGCTTGGGTATATTGTGCGAACCCCACCAACTATAGTTTATCCATATAGTAGCACAATCTGCAGGCCCAATCCGTAGAATACTTACTTTTAATATCTACTTTTTTCTTCATTCCCAGATGTTCTTGAATTTGTAAGGTGGCTAGTAAAAAAAAAAAAAGGGGGGGGGGGGAGGAAATCAAAGCCAAAATACCCTTCATACAAAATAATACTACATTTTGTTCATGTGTGTTTAAGTTATTTTCATCACTTCATTACTTTGGCATTTTGACATGTTTGCAATTCTCTCTCTATTGCTAATCTATCTGAATCAGAGAAAGGATTGGCCTCTAATACCAACAGATGGCTGCCATATCATGCCACACATCTGACTCAGAATGCTGATGGTTTCTTGATTTACTACATTTAATTGTGGCATTTATTTACAAAATTCAGCTAATTGGACCACATTAGGATACTGCAAACTGTAATTGATCTATTGAGGCACTCCAAAATAAAATATATTCCAGTGCAGAAATCCAAAATTATCAAGGTTTAGTTTAGAAATTTACAGATATAGGCCCATTTCAAAACCATTTTAATTCATAATATTGATCTGAATTAAATATTTAATATAATATAGACTAAAATAAAGCATTGGTTGAGCAGAGATAGTGAAATGCAAGTTCTGCTTTCAGAGACAAATGGTTTAGTACAACATGATAAAGCAGCCATTTGCAATAAGTAATGAAATTCATTCAAATATCATTGATTTTTAAATAGATCTTATTGGATTATTTTGCAATGCCTCAGATTAATTCCAGATTTAAATCTCCATTTACCCAGCCAGACTACATTATGTTTTTGAGTGAGCTCATTAACTTTTCTGTTCCCCCAACCTCTCCAATTTATGGACAGCTGGACATTAAATTTAAATTCCTATTCTTGTTTTGCTTAAAGTTGAAGCAATAATTCATGTTAATTCCTTTCAGTTTGAAGTTTTTGTAGAATGAAGGATGAGGCTCTTCTTCTGGAGAAGAAACAAGATGTCCCTATTTTATTAAGAAAAGGACTCTGAGGAAACTCCATCATTCCAATGTGTTTGCGGTTGAAGAGGGAGTATGGGTTTTTATTTTTCCTCAGAAATACTACAAATAATATGAAATCTACACTCCATACTCCATATATTTCCTTTCATTTCCATAATACTTTAAAACTCTGCACCATCAAAAGATGGTAGCTATGTTTTAAAACAACCCAACTGGGATGTCTTACAGAGCTTGGCTTATGGAATTCTTTCTAATTTTGTTTGTTTAAATTGTGCCTTTATTATTTTTATACATAACTTGAGGTGGCAAACATAATTCTTCCTCCTCATAGCAACAACCTTGTGAAGTGGGTTGGGCTTAGAAAATAGGAGGAGGAAAGAATTTCATGCCATTAATTGTAGTGGATTTTTCAAAAGTTATATGTGAAATACAACAAAGTTATTCGTGCCGTTTTTGAACTTTTTGATAGTTGAAAGTTTTGAAAATTGAATTATATTCAATTCAGTACAAAAGGTAGGCAGGGCAAGGACAAATTGGATTGGTTATGATTACTTCTAGGTAAGGGGGGAAGCGCCTGAATTATAGGAATTAAAACATTTTAAACATTAAGAGGGCATTTTTGGTGAAGATCTAGGGCCTTGCCAGGTTGTAGAGGACTTAGGTGGGGAGAGCTGGTCTACTTGTGTCTAATGTACTCCTTTGTTTTAATGTGTCTTCAGAATTATGGCCACCATTTTAGATTTTCAAGAAGGCCCTTATCTAGTGGTGGGATTCAGCCAGTTCGCACCACTTCGGGAGAACCAGTTGTTAACTTTCTGAGCAGTTTGGTGAACTGGTTGTTGGAAGAAATCATTAAGGCAGAGAACCGGTTGTTAAATTATTTGAATCCCACCACTGCCCTTATCCTAATGGAGGGGAAATGGCAACTAAACCTACATAAATAAATAATAAATATATTTTTAAAAATAATTCCACTGCAGATCAATGAGATTGCAATTTAAAACACCTGAAGAATAATAGGACACTCTTCCTCCCACCACTGCTTCCTATTCTGCACATTTATCAAAATTTCTAAAGACATTCATCTAAAGAACATTTATTTACCAACCTAGGTAAAACCTCTTTTGAATTGAACTTGATCCTTGATAACTTTATGTTTTCTTAGCGGCAATACAGAAGTGGCATCTTTCAGGAATATTTTTATTTCCCAATTTAATCCATCACTGGAATTTCTTGATGGCTACCCCTTCAAGTTCTTACCAGGTTCAATCTCAGCTTTTAAAGATCAGACACAGTCAGCTAGGCATTTCTTATTGCATCTAGTTCTCTACATCAATAAAGAAAACACAGTTGGCAAGGTGAGAAGGAGTTCAAGCCATAGCAGAGTATGAATCTACTCCAGGGGTGAAATGCTCCCGGTTCGGACCGGATCGGGTAGCGATAGAGGTGGGTGGTTTGGAGAACCGGTAGCAAAAATCCCTGCCCCCCCCATGCCCAGCTGAGCTGCACAATCATCAGAGGCTTTTTTTTTTACTTTTAAAAGCATTTTTTCTACAACCTCTTCTGCCGAAAAAATGCTTTTAAAAGTAAAAAAAAAAAGCCTCTGATGATCGCGCAGCTCAGCTAGGATCATCAAAGGCTTTTAAAAGAAAAAAAAGCCTCTGCCAATCAGGCAACTCATCTTGGATTGTCAGAGGCATTTAAAAGAAAAAAACCCTTTTTTTCTTTTAAATGCCTCTGCTGATCCAAGGTGAGTTACCTGATCGGCAGAGGCATTTAAAAGAAAAAAAGCCTCTGCTGATCAGGCAACTCAGCTGGGATCGTCAGAGCCTTTTGAAAGCATTTTTTTACAACCTCTTCCCCGAAGAGTTTGTAGAAAAAGTTTTGGTTTTAAAAGTAAAAAGAAAAAATGGCCACGCCCACCCAGTCATATTACCCCCCCACCAAGCCACACCCACAGAACCGGTAGTAACAAATTTTAGATTTCATCACTAATCTACTCTACTAGACAGGTTAGTTAAAAGTACAATACTATTGATTGTTTTTGAGGAAAATAAATGCATCTTTTCAGCTGTAATCAGGAAAACGAATTCTATTGGACTGTATCTAATTTTACTCATAAAGAGAAATAAATCTATTCATGGGATAAAACATTCCAGGAAAATCCAAAAAAACAGGGCAGTGCAATAGCACTTAGCTTTATACAGGTAGTCCTCAACTTACCACCACAACTGAGCCCAAAATTTCTGTTGCTAAATGAGACAGTTGGTAAGTGAATTTTGCCCCATTTTACAATCTTTCTTGCCACAGTTGTTAATCACTGCAGTTGTGAAGTCAGTAACATGGTTGTTAAATTAATTTGGGTTCCCCATTGGCTTTGCTTGTCAGAAGGTCACAAAATGGGATCATATGACCCTAGGACCAGAGGTGGGTTTCAGCAGGTTCTGACCAGTTCTGGAGAACCAATAGCAGAAATTTTGAGTAGTTCGGAGAACCGGTAGTAAAAATTCTGACTGGCTCTGCCCCCATCTATTCTCTGCCTTCCAAGTCCCAGCTGATCAGGAAGAAATGGGGATTTTGTAGTAACCTTCCCCTGGATTGGGGAGGGAATGGAGATTTTACAGTATCCTTCCCCTGCCACGCCCACCAAGCCATGCCACACCCACCAAGCCACACCCACAGAACCGGAAATAAAAAAATTTGAAACCTACCATTGCCTGGGACACTGCAACCGTAATAAATATAAGTCAGTTGCCAATTCCGATCACGTAACTATGGGGATACTGGAATGGTTGTAAGTGTGAAAAGTGGTCATAAGTCATTTTTTCAGTGCCATTTTAACTTTGAACAGTCATTAAATGTTGGAAGTCGAGGACTACCTGTATATCACTCCATTGTGCTTTACAGCATTCTCTGAGCCATTTACAAATGTCAGCATATACATTAAAGTCAGTTCTGAACTCCATTGTTAACTTCCTGTTCAATCATTACATAAAGTTTTTTATTATATTAAATATTTCATAAGTTAATGCTACTCTTTGGATACAAAAACAGCTTCAAATGGTTTCACTTTGGATAGATTAATAGCACTAGATTAAAAAAAACCCATGACATTTCCAGTCAGACAATTTATATTTGCCAATATCAAATAGACCCCCTGAAAAACAAGTCTGGAACTGTTTTAAAATATTAATTCTGCAGGAAATATCACTGAAGCTTACAATTTTATGGTATGCTGACATTTGAATACAGAAAGGCAATGTTGAATCTGAAGACAATTAAGAGGAAGAAATAATTTTGAAAGTTTGCAGTATAACTGGCCAAGAGGTTTCAACCAAATTAAATTAATGACTACCTTCAGTCTCAAATGTGGTATAATGGGATAAGCATAAGGTACCATTTTGGCAATGATATTTGCACTGATCAGTGATCATAATAAGTTATTAATTTCCTTCACTTGGATAAAAAATGCATACCGGTACTTTATGTCTGTGCTTTTGTGTTCTTTCTTTTTTTACTAAAATATGCAGTTTTGTAAAATCTACTTTTTATTGTAAAAATCTATTTTTATTGGCTGATACTGCTAAGTGCATATTTGATTAACATGAACACATCTAATGCCAGAGTGAATGATAAAAGATTTCAATGAACGTTGTCCTTAGCAGACCTCAGGGTAAGACAGAATGTGGCTAAAGGTTGATTTGGCCCCCGGATATCCAATCATAAATATTTGTTTTTAGAATTCATGGTGATATCAGAAGCAATAATAATGATCCCCAACATCTCACTGCATCATCATCATCATCATCAGGCTTTAGCATAAGGTTTCCTTCTGAGACAGCTGTGACCAAGGTATCATTACCACAGCTGTTGAAACAGGGGCTTCAAACCAGCATTCAATCAATTTCAGGATGAGATGAAGTCTGAAGGAATATTGTAAAAGAACTGAAGAAGTGTTGATAAACCTTGTCACTGTCATTTGGAAAGCTTTAATGCTAAATTTAATTTTGATTTTTGGTGGGATCTTTTTTCCTCAGGAAGTCATATGTTAATACAGAAAGAAGAATGTCAAAATAAAGTGTTCTTTCTTAGAAAGTTTCTTGTAATATTTGATAAAATTATTCCCTTTCTGTGTAGTTTACAACCTAAATATTGAAGAGAAATATTACTAAATCCTAAGAGAAGGTAGGAATGTAGGCTTGATTTTCACTGGAAAGCCTAGATTACACAATTCTTGTGTGAAAATAAAACTTGCAGTTTGAAGTAGTACAGTCTATATGGATTATATTAGGTAAAATGCTTGTTCACATATGTTCACACTATTGCTTAATACTGTGGAAGAAATACTGCAGTTTTGTATTTTGTGTCTCAACTTGCAATGTCTAGAACAGTTACCTATACCAAATTGTCATTTTTTCCCGCAGAGAATAATTAAGTTATGCTTGTCAATTGAATACTACTACTTGCATAACCTATTCTAAAAGTTGGATAAAATGTAATACATGACTAGAGTTGCATACAAAGAGAGTGCCGTTAATTGCCAAAGTTCTTGATCTTTAGAACAGCCAAATTTAATAATGTCAGAATTTTTAAAAATTAGGAAGAATTGAAGGTGGTTTTTAAACAATATAGTTCTTCCAATTCCAAATAAAGAACATATGTGCCAAGGTTTTGCCTGATATGAGACAAATTTCATTTTACTGCATTTACTCTGCAAATATTATATTATGATTCTGTTCCCTTGGCACCATCTACTGAGTTATATATCAGTGACTACCACATAATTGCTCAATTTACTTTATATAACTGTACTTGTGTGCTGGATGTAACTTTTCCCTTTAACATATGCAGCAGTGACAATGCTGTGGCTGTTAATCTTAATCAACTGTGTTTTTTAAGAAACCTCAGGAGGATACAGATATAATCCCTTCTGCTTTAAATGGATGTTTGGTTTTGTTTTCCCTTTTTTCCTTTCCTGTCTGCAAGTTATTTCTACCTAAAAGAACTAGTACTGTAAAGTATGTGAAAGACTACTTAAAAGCAAACTGTATAGGTATAGTAATATCCTAGGACTTTGGCTTAAATTTGAGACCATCGTTCAAACAAATATGAGAAAAAAGAAAAAGAAAATTGGAAGTAAAAGATCCTGTTTTTAGAACTTTTTAAAAAACAATTCACACATTTAAGTTATATAATTCTCAAATGATGTTTTGTATGTTATGAAATTTAATAGTAGAAATACTTGAGTTTAAGTACGTAGTCATCTCTTAGCAATCACCTAGAGAGGCCTTCTCTGTCCCCTTCAGGTCTGCCAATGCATCTTATTGTTGTAATAATTGAATCATCCACCTTTCTGCTAATTCTTTTCCTCTTCTTGTTCTTTCCCACTTTTTTTCAGTTTTATATACTTCTCAAGGGAACTAGGATTCTTCATAATGTCTCCAAATCGTAACAATTTGAGGCTGGTCATTTTTGCCTCAAGTGTGGATTGATTTATTCTATGATCTATTTGTTTGCTTTCTCAGATATCCATGCTCTTCCCAGGAACTTCTCCAACGCTAAAGTTCAAGAGTGTCAACAGTCTTTCTATCTGCTTTTTTTCAAAGTCCAACTTTTACTTCTACAGATGTTTCCCTTGTAAATCTGTCTTTGCTGTTTGGGATTTTCTTTTCCTGAATGGGAACAACATCGACCAGATGTCCTAGAGGCTTTAATCTAGCAATAAATCATAAACACCATTAGTACTTCAAAAGATCCTCAGCTTTTTCTCAGATGCATATTGAGGGCTTTCTAAAATATGGGACCCATTGTCCTGCACTAGGTTATCAATCACTTTACATTATCTATCCATATGATTTTCATGCTAAAACACAGGGCTTATCATTGCCTTCTTCCTTGAAGCATGAAATAATGCCTTTTCCATTGTTAGTAAAATAACCATATGCCTCCATTATTTCCCTGTATTGCTGTTGCCTGGTTTAGCTGCTGTTTGCTATCGCTGGGCAGCTGGATGACATTCAAGCCTTGGGTTTATCTGCTGGAAGCACATATTTTTGGCATACACTCCCAACAGTTTTTGTTCATCCCTCCTAGGGATGGACACAGGATAGCAGGTTTTGAGGGAGAAATTCACAGGGGAAACTAACAGGGGGAAAAAGCTTGATCTTTTTTTAGACTTTATTAGGAATACAGAATGGTAAATTAAAAAAGATACAGATGAGTATTTGGCCTAAAAAAAGGTTTAGGCTTTAAAAGAGGGAATGAGAAGTAAGAAATAATAATTAGGGCCATCTAAGATGGTGATTCAGCTTCAGACAAATTGGGCACATGTTTTGAGCACATACAGACTAAAAACAGCATAGAAATATATGTAGACTAGATTGCTTCTTGTTTCTAGAAAATAACCCCATAATATGTGGGCTTAAATTCTTAATTTGCCAATGGTAGCTGTTTCACCTAGAGTAATTAGAGTAAATTTCTCCCTTACCGTTTAACCAAAAAGGGGGAAGAATTGCTTTCCCCCAGGAATTAAACCAACTGGCCCTCATAAACCTGTAACATAAGGGAAGGATTAATCTATGGATTAGCTGTGGGTACATTCTGATCCAACAGAAATCTCTAAAAAGTTGTGTTTCTTGATGTATTTTTAAAGTACTACAATATACTACTACTATGGCTGGGTATTTATACAAACAGAACAGATATAAATTTAATACTTATATTTATTTGTAGCAATTGTATATAAGTAGAAGAGTCTATCTGCATAGGCTCTTTCTTTCACTCTTTGCAAAAGACTTAAAATTCTCAGAAACTGCTGAGTCAAGTTCCTGCAGTTTTCTTGGCAAGATTCTTCAGAAGTTGTTTGCCATTGCCTCCTTCTTAGGGCTTGGAGTGAGTGACTGACTCAAGGACACTCAACTGGGTTGTGACTAAGGTGGGACTAAAAGTCACTATCTCCAGGTTTCTAGCCTGGTGCTTTAACCACTACACCAAACTGGCTCTTTTAAACTTTTTAATTTACAGGGAGTTTCTTCTGGTGACAAAACCTGCTTATTAAAATTTCCCAGAATTCCTGATCAACAGAAAAATCTCTAGGGATGGAAAATTGGCTGTGTTTGAAGTGAACTTGTTTTTGTTTGTTTGTTTGTTTGTCACAGAATCCATTAAATTCTCATGGAATGACAGTTTGAAAACCTCCAGTACAATTTCCCATGCTGCACCAACCTGCCATTACATGCTTCTTTGGCTATTGTGGATTATGTCAGAATCCAAACTGATAGAGACTAAAACAGAAAGGCAGGTATCTATTCCAGTTTGCAATCTGCAGCAGGTCCAGATGATGAGAAGTTGGAGCATGGAATATAAACTGTTGATGAAACTGGAATGCATTTAAAGCAGCAGAGAATTTAAAAAATTGGAGCAAATAAAATGAGAAGACAGAGGATGAGGGAAATTGTTGACAATTCTCTTCTGATAGAGGAACTATCTGGACTGCCCAATAATTAAAAATAGGTCTTGTATATGCAGCTCTGTTCTCCTCAGGAACTATGAGTTTTCTTCCTAGTAAGCAAATTCCTTCCTGTTTGTTGATAGATTGTGGTGAAGTGTCTGCCCCACAACATATTTTTGTAGCTTCTTGTGAACTGTAGGGTCTATTTTGCTTTTCTTTTATTGCTGCCCTAGGAAGAGTTCCTTCAAACCCAAACATTAATTTGCAAGTGAGCACATATTATTAGTGTAATACTTAATTGTTTCAAAAAAATTATTAGGTCAAAAATACTATTACATGAAGAAATGTAATTTTTAATGTGAGCTGAACTTACAAAATCTTTTGCAGAGACAGATGTTACTGTGCTCATTTTCTAATAGAGGAGAAGGATTTAGTTTTAAATCAGGGGTGTAATGCTCCTGATCCGGTAGCGATGGCGGCAGGTGGTTCGGAGAACAGGTAGCAAAAATCCCTGCAACCCCCCCCCCCCATGCCAAGCTGAGCCGCGCGATTATCAGAGGCTTTTTTTTTTTTAACTTTTAAAAGCATTTTTTCTACAACCTCTTCGGCCAAAAAAATGCTTTTAAAAGTAAAAAAAAAAGTTGACTACGCCCACCCAGTCACATTAAACCCCTCCAGAAGCCATGTCCACAGAACCGGTAGTAACAAATTTTACATTTCACCACTGGTTTAAATACAAGTAGTTGTATTTAAATACAAATACCATAATTAAGGCCAGAATTACAGGTCATAATTCATGAACCACCTGACTTTAAGACTTTTTTTGTGATGGTCTTAAGTGAATTCACAGTCTTTAAATAGACTTTTTGTCAGAAATAGAAGTAACCACTGGTTTCTGGCAAAAAAATGTAAATTGTAGTCATGTGACAGAAGGATGCTGCAAATGGCCCTATATGTGGGCCGAGTGCCCAAAATGCAATCACAATGCAATCAAAATGCAGCACAAAGAGATACCTCTTAGTGAGTTCAAGAACTTAATGTTGTTTAAAGATATTCTTGTACCTGTGTGATACTATGGGTATATGCTGTTTTTTTTCTACTGCAGAAAACAGTAGAACAATTGTGAAGTGTTTTTGTCTGCTCAATACTTCCCAGAAGTATTGGGAAGAGAGAAAGCTCTGTTAAGTCCTTTTATGATAGAGATGACTGTAGGCTTTGCATAAAGTGAACTGCAATTCTCTGGGAGTTCTCTGAGGGTGCTAATTCCTTGAATTTGGGATCAAGATTATGTTACAGCAATTGCCTTAAGATCTTCAAAATAGATAAATGAAGCATGGTTAAAACTAGATTGTAGTCCAATCACCTTGCTGTAGATCCTGTCAGCCAAAGAGTATCAGTTGACAAGGACTAGAAGTTGGGCTTTTTTTTTCTCTCAAACTGGCCCCTGCTCTGTGGAACATCCTCCCTTCAAAGAACAGAATGGCCCAAATCCTGTTAGCCTTTTGTAAGACCCTAAAAATCTGGCTATGTTCCCAAGCCTGGGGTGCTGAATATGTCAAGGGCCCCATTTCCTGGTTGTATTGCTAACTGCACAAGTATCCTAGCTTCCATGTATATTTTGGATGTTTTTATTGCTTTTTATTGTTTTAAAATGTTTTCAGTATTTTGATTGTAATATATTTTTGAATTGTAAACTTCCCAGAGTCACTGACTAAGATAGGTGTCTATAGAAATTGAATGAATGAATGAATGAATGAATCAATCAATCAATCAATATCAATCAATTAAATGAACAAATGAATGAAATTGTTCTGATTCTTCAGAACAATGTTAGATCTTTTGATCTACTCCAACAAGCCAACTCTTATGACCGCATATACATGATCTACTCAGAAAATACCTTCAATATGTTCAATATGAAATATTCTTGATAACTGTGCGCTGACAGTGACCTATGTTTTAAGTAATGGTGTCATCGAGATTACTACTAAATAGGAAAACTGTGCCTTCCTATTTGGCAAATCTGAGGATGTTTTCCTCCTTTGTAAATTCAAAACATATGACAATTATGAAAAGAAAACCCAAACAAACAACAGCTGTCTGTATAAGACTACTCAACTCTCTGCTGGTTCAAATAATTGGGTGACAACTTGTGATCAATGTATATCAAATATATAACAAAAAGTGATTCTTGTACTTTTTTCAAATTAATTTTATAATGTATGATTGCATGTTTTGTTTGAATCATTTTATTTTCTAATTCAGTTTTTAAAATGGTTGCAGTTCACTATCTTCCCATTGGATGCAACAGCCTTCCATTTTCTTAAAACAGGTCCATAGCTGGCTGCTACTGCACAGCTTTATTGTCTGGATATATTTCTCCAAGCAGGAAGTTGGATTCAACTGGCCTTGGATTTGTAACTAGGTTGTAACTAGTTTGTAGACAACATCTGTCCTGTGCAAAACAGAACATTTATATAAAAAAAAAAAAAAGCTTTGTGGTTAGGAAACATAAATGGCTTTGAATTTGCTCCGACATGCTGTTGAGAAAGAAAACAGTTTTTCTCATTTTTAAACCATGTCTTCTCCACGCATCTGCCCAACTGTTCAAGTGTGTAATTGTATACTGTTTAAAAAAAATTGCTTCTTAGGAAATCAGAATTATTTTTAAGTTCTGGTACTAATTTTCAATTACGTATGGTTTATTGTTTTTGAATGCCTTCCCTTTTATATGTAGGACATTTAAGGCTGAATACACATTAAAGATGTGTATTCAGAGAGGAACTCTCAATTTCAAAATGCCCAGTTTTTTTCAGCAACAACAGAAAATATATAACAGACTAACTTCTTCCATTCAGTGACCTTGTTTGGGGAGAAGCAACAAGGCCTGCAACCTGCAGGGCCTGTGAGTGGTTCCAAGCAATAGGTACTCCAGTATGCAAAGTAATTTAAGCTATTCACATATTATTCTGGAAAGAAAGATATATCATAACATTTCCAAGATGGTCTCCACCTCAAAACACTGGACAACACAAGAGAGAATCGCTTGGATGTGTCAATCTGTGTGAAAGGTGGCAGCAGTTGGGAATGTAAGTAAACATTTCCATGACTGCCATTGGAAAATCTTCAGGCTTTGCTGATTCCAGTATTGGCAAGGTGTCCATTGCTGCAGAAGTCCAACAGACTTTGCACAGATTGGCTTTCAGAAAGCTGTGATTAATTTTGTGTTGAACCCCATCTTCCAGTGTTGAAAGCTTTGTTTCTCTACAAAAAAAGAGGAAAAAAATCCTTCTGTTTTTCCACATCATTCACAGGGTGCATTGCTAAACAATTTATTTTTTTGATGTCAAAGAACATAATTTAATTGTTACAAAGCAGGGGCTGCTTTCTCGCTTGTTACGTCATCCTACAGATGTACTGCCTGACCACATTTCCTGGTTTGTAAAAGTCTATGGGAAGAGAGCTTTCTGATGGCTTGCACTAGCCTTTAGGAGTAGTATCAGGGAGCAAATAATGAGGACATTATGTTGGAGGGGTCCTTGCTGCTCTCTGAGCTTATTTTTTTGCATACATTTCATTACCCAAACTAGGTAACATCATCAATGTTAGTCCCTTTATTTCAGGGATGAAATGCTCCCGCTTCAGACCGGATTGCCCGATCCAGTAGTGATGGCGGTGGGTGGTTTGGAGAACCAGTAGCAAAAATCTCTGCCACCACCACCACCACCATGCCCAGCTGAGCCGCAGGATCATCAGAGGCTTTTTTTTTTTTTACTTTTAAAAGCATTCTTTCTACAACCTCTTCCGACGAAAAAAATGCTTTTAAAAGTAAAAAAAAAAAGCCTCTGATGATCGCGCAGCTCAGCTGGGATCGTCAGAGGCTTTTCAAAGCATTTTTTTCTGCAACCTCTTGGCCGAAGAGGTGGTAAAAAAAATGCTTTGAAAAGTCTCTGACGATCCCAGCTGAGTTGCCTGATCGGCAGAGGCTTTTCAAAGCATTAGAAAAAATGCTTTGAAAAGTTAAAGAAAAAAAAGTTGGCCACGCCCACCAGTCACATTTCCCACCCCACCAAGCCACGCCCACAGAACCAGTAGTAACAAATTTTACATTTCACCCCTGCCTCATTTCAACCCTGAGCTACAAATATTTTCCTTTATTGACATCTATATTTGTCACTCATTTCCTATCTAACAATACATACGGTAGAAGGATTACCACTGAGTTAGTCTGAATTTTTCATCAACATTTTTTCTCACCAAAAAACACTATTTGTAGTCGATCAAACTGAATTGAATGTTAGGGGGATAATCCTTAATTTTGGTTTAGCATCAGTTAACATCACAGCTTTTGTAGATGCAAAAACAGGCATGCACACACCCATCTGTGCAAAGTAGGGTCAGCATTTCACACAACCCAGTCACATAAAAACATGAAAATTGATGTGGATACATAGAAAGTCTGCACCATAAACCAATATCCAGAGAAATACAAAACATACCATCATGTGTTTCTTATTGCATTTCATCCTGCAATAAGATTGCGTTACATCCTGCATTTCCTTAGAAGTACTTGCGTTACATGCAAGTAAATTTTGTTTTTTTTTCCCAGTTTAATTCTTTCAATAATACTGTGAACTAAATTGAGTATGGACTTAAATCTGGATTATTGAAGGTTGAATTTTCCAAAAGAAATACAGCAATTCAAAGGAAAAATTTGAAAAGCAAAGTATGAATAAGTAAAAGTAGTCCTTGTGGATTTTACTCCGCTAGTCGTTGCTGACTATAGGGAGCAGTGCTCATCTCCATTTCAAGGCCATTGAGCCAGTACTGTCTGAAGACATTTCTGCGGTCATGTGACCAGCATGATGTCACAGAGAGCTATTACCTTCCTACCAAAGTGGTACCTATTTATCTACTTGCATTTGCATGCTTTCGTGCTGCTAGGTTGGCAGGAGCTGGGGCAAATAACAACAGGAGCTCACCCCATTGCATGGCACTTGTGTCCCAAACCCAGGCTGCCAGCTTTCCAGCCGGCAAGCCCAGCATCTTAACTACTGAACCATCATGCCATCATGAATAGAACATGGAAAAATTAATCAATGTGACATTTGTATTCCTGACACTCTATTAAAAAGAAGAAAATTAATAAACATAGCCTGATAAGAGTATACCCAGCTAGAACTCAATTTTAGTGACATTTTAGTGTATCGTTTTTTACCGTTACTTTTTTTAGCAGTTCTTAGAAAATTCTATGGCTACTGAGTGGGAGAAACAGGCAAATCTGTCAAACTTTAGTAAACTTTCTAATATCCCTTGTTTGGGATAAAATTACTCTTTAATTGTTGCTTAAGGATGAAACTTAGTTGGAATTAAAATTTGTAACAGCAATAGCAGCTTTGTCCAATTACTCCTCTGCATGTTTTCAAAATAAATTTACAACACTGTCACTTTATAGCTCAATAGACCTGAATTTTGTAAACATGATCATTTCAGCTTCAGATCAGTTCCACTGATGCCTAGATCAGAGTGAGACGTGGTATAACAGAAAGCTGTTCTACCATTTTTGAAAAAAGAATAATGAAGGAGCAGTCATGGGGCAAAATTAGCAGGCAAATCTTTAGCCAAGAATGAAAAGTGCCATATATACAGGTTTATTACAGTTATGCTTTATTAAGAGTCTGTGAAGTCCTGGTCCAACATGCAAGGACACGCTAAGTTATGTTCCCAGGTAAAAGACCCATACAAGCCCGCTTATCTAGCCAATTTCATACAAGGAATTTCCGACAGTGCAATTGCATTGGCTAATCCCATCTGGCTATTTAGACACTTCTAAGCAAGTGGAAAATCCCCTAAAAGTTCACCTTTGCACATGCATATCATAATAGTGGCAATGCCAAGTTTCATAGCATCTCAAAGTTCTAAAGGAATAGAATAGGTACTGAGCTTTATAGAAGTCTAGGAATGGAACAGAGCAAGTTCACACCAACCTGTTCTTCCCCAAGTGAAAATCAAAGTTACTGTGTTCCATCTCATTATCAAACCAGATTAAATGCACACTGAAGTTGACAATATTTAGGAACAATCAAGGTCTTCTTAGGATGAATGGAGAATGCAGGACCATGATGGTTATTGTGAAAAAGCAAATATCATGCTAGGAGAAGAGTCCTGTGATATACTCAGGAGAATACAGAATAACAGAGTTGCAAGGCATCTTGGAGGTCTTCTAGTCCGGTCCCTTACTCAAGAAGGAGACCTTATACCATTCCGGACAAATGGCTGCCCAGTCTCTTCTTGAAAACCTCCAGTGATGGAGCACCTACAACTCAGGAGGCAATTGTTCCACTAGTTAATTGTTCTCGCTGTCAGGAAATTACTTCTTAGTTCTAGATTGGATCTCCCCTTGATAAGTTTCCATCCATTACTTCTTGTCCTGTCCTCAGATGCTTTGGAGAATAGGTTGACCCCATCTTCTCTGTGACATCCCCTCAAATATTGGAAGATTGCTATATGTCATCCCTAGTCCTTCTCTTCATTAGACTTGACATGTCCTGCAACTGTTCGTCATATGTTTTAGCCTCCAGCCCCCTAATCATCTTTGTTGTTGTTCTCTGCACCTTTTCTAGAGTCTCGGCATCTTTTTTGGTATCGTGGTGACCAAAACTGGATGCAGTATTGCAAGGAATTATAAAGCAGTACTAATACTCCACATGACCTTAATACTAGCCCTCTGTTAATGCAGCCTAGAACTGCATTTACTTTTTTGGTAGCTACAGCACGTTGCTGGCTCATATTTAAGTGATTGTCCACTAGGACTCCTAGATCCTTCTCACAGTTACTGCTGTTTAGCCATGCAGTACCTATTCCATAGCTGTGCATTTGGTTTTCCTTGCCAGAAAAAGTGGGAAACCAGCAAGGAAAGAGAGAATAGTGAAGGGAAAAATAGAACAGCCAATAGAATTAATAAGTATAACACAGACACTTTTGCACTGGAGAGCCGATGAAGACCTAGAATAACTAGATCTCATAAAGCTCAATTATGTTGTTCTACTTAGTTAGGATTCTGTTGAAAGATACTCTGGTTAACCTTGGATGGAAAAACAGGATAATCTTGCAATGTGTGTTTCATTACTGCTATTTTTTGGTGAAAATGATTTCCATAGAATGCAGAATGAAACAATGAACAAGGTTTAATGTTTTAAATAATGAAAATAGCTTCCCAACATAATCTGTTGATAGATAGCTGGAAGGAGTGGAAGGCAGTGGATTTTACTAGGCAGTATGTTAACAGCAGCCTTGTATTCATGTTTAATATCACTGTGGTCAAAAAGGAAAGGAATGCAAATTAAGGCCATTTCTGAATGAAAGTGGTTGGCAGAGCTCACTGGAAAAATACATGCAAACCACATCAATGATAATGTACATCAGATCTCCTTCCTCAAGCTTAATGAGCAAGGCAGGAACCACAGCAAAATAAACTTCCTAGTAAGGAGATATTTTAGTGCCGGACAACAGTGGACAAACATGATCTATATGAGTTCAGCCAGGTGTTTCTATATTATCTATGATACTGGCTGCTAGATATTTTTATATGGGAAGGTTTCTGAGGGTTACATACTTTGACCTACATACTTCTGTAGGTCCAGACTTTGAGCAAAGTCTGGACCTACAGAGTTAGTGAAGGATAGATCCCAGTGGTGGGTTTCAAATTTTTTTACTACCGGTTCTGTGGGCGTGGCTTGGTGGGTGTGGCATGGCTTGGTGGGCGTGGCTTGGTGAGCATGGCAGGGGAAGGATACTATAAAATCTCCATTCCCTCTCCAATCCAGGGGAAGTTTACTGCAAAATCCCCATTTCCTCCTGATCAGCTGGGACTTGGGAGGCAGAGAATAGATGGGGGCAGGGCCAGTCAGAGGTGGTATTTACTGGTTCTCTAAACTAGTCAAAATTTCCACTACCAGTTCTCCACAACTGGTCAGAACCTGCTGAAATCCACCTCTGGATCATCCCCATAGCAATCTGTTTTAGATCCTCAGTGCATTTAATATTTCTTTGGTGGGGCTAAAATTTCTTTTTATTCTGGTGTAATGCTGTGGAAAATAGGCAGGAAAATGGCAAAATAGGTTGTCCTTAACATACAGGCCCCTAAATGGGCTTAACAAAATAAGGCTGTGTTAAGGTACTTTCCGACATCGGGAGATGAATAAATCTCCTTAAACAGTATAAGTTCTACTGAGTCCAGTGCAGATAGGTGTATATAGAGTTAATGAATATTAGGGTTCAACTTTTCATCTCTCAAAGATCAACATTTAAATTTGGGAATTTAAAAAGTTGCAATTTGATATAAAATTCTATCTCATGTAAAAAAAAAAAAAAACCTCCTCTGTGATATTAAGAAAAATGTCTTAATTTCTGTTAGGGACATTCCTATTTTTGACATGGATTGCATACCTGCATAAATAGTTTGAATTCTATATTTTACTAATCTCCAGCCTGAAATGAATCCAGCCTGAAATGAATCCAGCTGATAAAGATTGACGCAGCAAAATGGTATTGGCAGATTAGGATCCATACCAGTGTATATTGCATAATTTTGGCTCATGTGATCTTTCAGCAGTTTGTAGATTCCATGAATACAACTGAAATGAATAGGATATGCCATTCAGAGGTGTAATATTATGAATACACAATTAGCATGGTTCATACTGCCTGTAAAATATTTTTAAGTCCTTGATGTACTATGGGTAACTCTGGTGTGGGTTGCCTAAAATCTACAAGATTTTTCCCTATTTGTTATGGTTCAGGAAAGAGTCCTTTTGGACTGCTTTCAAGGAAGTCTACTATTCATAAGTCTACCATTTTCTGATGCTATCTTGACACACCACCACCACACTCAAGTAATATGAGTACTTTCCAAAAGCATCTTAATCTTGAAAGTTATTCTTGAAAGACCATTAAAACTCCTGGAATATTTTTTCCCCCAACTAGAAGTCCATAGTTCAGAGAACAGGCCACCCACATGAGTAAGAAATTTAAAAAATAATAAAATTATGTTGAAATCAGTCAAAAATGCCTACATTCTGCCCACCCCAGCTGTAATCACAAGCACCCTACCTGAATGCATTCCCATCGTTGTTATTTTTGTAGGCAGATGAGTTGAAATGAAAGTGAATAAATAACTCTCTAAGCAGGGTCGTTTTCAAAGAGGTGTTTCTTTCACAGTGGTAAGTCGCTCCCTAAACACCTACAAAGGAAAGCTCTGTTGGAAGGAACCACACAGAATGGAATCCACATTCTGTGATATTTTGATTCTCCAGGGAAGGGGAAGGGGTGAGCTACCCCCTCCCCATGTTTCCTGAACTTTTTCATGAGCCCTCAAATGTTTGCACAGTGAATTTCTAGCCCTTTGATGGGCATCCCTCTTCATTCTGCCCTGCTCTGCAGCATGGTTAGGATCCAAAGAACATCACAATCTGGACACTGTGCCAAAGGCTACTGAGTTTGTGTTTTACAAACATAAGCTGGTCCCAGCTCCTCCCCACATCTATGTCTTATGGCGAAGGTTTTCAAACTTTTTCAAGCTGCTGAACTCCGACCCCTGATCTGAATGATATCTTTTTCATGAGAGAACTAGCCCTGCACTTTCAATTCATGTTTTTTCTCCCTTTAGCCTCTCTAGAACGCTTCTAAGTTCTTGTGGAGAGAACATAGTTTGAAAAATCTTGCCTTAACTCATCCTCTTTACCAAACTAAAGGGGTCTTTCTCTCACAAAAGATAGCTTTGTACATGGTTTGCTCTTCAGATAGAATGATAGAAAATCTTACCACCTGGATTTAACCTCTCTGGCATGATTAAACTATCTTGTTCAGTCTTGACTATTGGTTACATATACTGTACAGATTTAGTTGTCGCACCAAGGACATTCTGAGTTGAGATCAGTAGTAGACTTCCATATCCCCACATGAAGTTGGGTTCGTCAACTCAACACCACTTTTTGAGAAATGTCACAATAACGACTTCTTAGCACTGGACCTGTAGAATGGATACTTCTTCATTAGCCCATGGAATTGTCCGCCTCCCTCTGAGGATCCATGAAGTCTTGTGTTTCTCTTAGTTTTTGGCTACCCTACAGAGCAGCTGAGTTATTCTGTTCCCTCACATAGCTGCTTGCTTGCTTTGTTTTTCATTATTTCATCTCCATGGACAGCAAACATGGAGAGGTGAAGTTCAAGGATAGGGCTGGAGGCCAGCTGCCTGCTGCTTTTTGCCCTTCACATTGTCCAGCTGGAGGGAGAATTCACTGGCTTGGTGTGGGAACTGAATAAATGTAAATAACGTTCAGAGCAGTCTTGCGTGTTTCCTCGTATTTGTGTTTGTTGCAACATTGCTGGAAAAAGCTAGAGTGGAAAAGAAAAGGATGATGCATCCATAGTATGCCATCGGGGAGCAAAAAGTTAGTGTCAGTCTTAGGTTTCTCAAGAGCAGCACTGAATACTTCCAACTGAATGAAGCATTCAGTCCACTTGCGAGTATGGTTTCCCTCTACTCAGGTCTGTTTCTTAGTAAATGTGTTTGCAATTTGCAATGTCTGAGATCACAAGAATGTTAGAACTCCAGTAACAATCTTCAGATACTATGTCCTCAACCATGCATGCGTTGTTCCGTTTATGCCTAGATCTTGTTGCTTTCATCAGAATAATGGAGTTCGTGTCATGAGATCAGGCTGCAGGCCCTGCCCCTTTCATATACGATGTCACAATGCATGCATAATAGAAGCAGGGCTTGTATGGCAATGCTGCAAGATCTCTTCAGTCAACCCAACTCCTTTTGCCATGTCATGGTCCCTGCTGAAAATAAGATGCCCCAAGCAGTAACTTTACAGGCCTCGATGCCAGCATGGCCAAAGGATTATTGTTGAGGTAGCAGGCTGGAAAACAATGTATTTTCTTCTCAGCACAGAAATGGCAGGACAGCATATCAATGTAGTTTCAGCATCAAAAAAAAAAAAAAAAAAAAAAAGGACAATAACTCTAACACTCTATTTTACAGGAAACACATATAATTTTTTTTAAAAGCTAACAATAAACTATCAGTTCAGAAATCCTAATATCCTTCATATCTTCTTGGAATAAATGGGCTGTGAAATTGAAGATGGCAGACCTATTCAGTTTGGTTTAACTTCCAGGTAGTCTTTAATTTACAACCACAATTTGGACCAGAATCTCGGTTACTGAGTAAAATTGTTATTAAGTGAGAGGTTCACATGACCCCTTTGCTCAATCACTGTAATCCCAGCAATCTCACTCCCAATCATTAAACAATTGTCCTGGTTATTAAGCAGAGTTTAGGGGTGTATCACAGTGGTGATTTTTTTTTTACTACTGGTTCTGTGGGCGTGGCTTGGTTGGAATGGTGTGGCTTGGTGGGCATGGCTTGGTAGGAGTGGCAGGGGAAGGATACTGCAAAATCTCCATTCTCACCCCACTCTGGGGCCAGCCAGAGGTGGTATTTGCCAGTTCTCTGAACTGCTCAAAATTTCCGCTACCGGTTCTCCGGACTGCTCAAAATTTCTGCTACCAGTTCTCCAGAACCTGTCAGAACCTGCTGGATTTCACCCCTGGTGTATCGGGGGAGGAGAGTCCTTGAGGAGCTGAAAATCCTCCCTACTGAAATCCAAGCAGGATTTTTGAGCCCTTGAGTGGAGAGACACTTGTGCCCATGTTGCACTGGACTTTCCAGGGTCTTTCCCTCCCCACACCCTCCGAGTCACCCCATCTTCCTTACCTTATTATGGATTTCAACTTCCTCTTGTCCCTGGGGGCTGGATAAAAGAGCTGCCTGGCAAAGGATTTCAGCTTCTGCCTGTTTGGATTTGAAATCCTTCTGAAAAAGAATTGCCTCCCAAAGATTTTGAGCTTTTAATTGTGTGTGTTACCAGAGCATGACATGGGCAGCTATATTATTAATATTAGACTTTCAGATATCCTCTGCATGCCTATGAGGCAATTTAATACAGCATAGAACTGTATGACAGCATTAGAGAAACAGTTTAATACTTTGTTGGCAAGATATATTGTGGCATTAAAGGTTTTAGAACAGGGGTATCAAACTCAAGGCCCAGGGGCCAGATCTGGCCCGCTGAGCACTTAGATCTGGCCCGCGGGGCCACCCTGGAAAAAGCAAAGGACAGGCCCGCAGTGTCTCTGCCGGCAAAAACGGAGCCAGAGGGCACATGTGGCCCACCCGAACTCTGTTTTCTCTGGCAAAGGGTTGTAGGAGGCCGTCACGGATGAAAACGGAGCTCAGGAACCCCTTTTTCACTGGCAGGGTACTCAGGTCACCAAGGAGCCCCCAACACGAGTGACATCAAGCTAACCATGCCCACCTTGGCCATGCCCATCCCAGCCCCCAAGGTCAAACACAACCCTCAATGAAATCAAGTTTGACACCCCTGTTTTAGAAGAATCTGTTATAGTCTTGTAAGGAGCTCCTGCCTTACATCTTCAGACATTTTCTGATGTGTTCTTGTTGGATTCGGAGCTACCTGACCAATTCAAGAGCAAAGTTATCCGGAGCTTATGTATTGGACTATAAAAAGAAGCTCTTTTCATGTGTTGGGGTTGGACTGTTTTTGTAGCCAAAGGCAAAAATTGCTGCGGGAACCCCCCTCCTCAAAATATACAAGGGCTACACTTCAGATATCTCCTGTTAAGGAAACATTGAGAAAATTAATGGCCCTGATTATCTTAAAATAGTGCTTAAAAGGGTAATTAATTGGAATAGGTAAACATATGGACAATAAACTGTCTCTCCCACAGATGTATTCCTGTTTCTTTTCAGAGTTGGCACAGGAAAGGACATCATAAACCGCAGCTTTCGTTCATTCATCACAATAGCTACACTGTTAGATGTCTCTCCATGGGTGGCACGAGACTCAGAGGTGAGAGAAATACCAAGCTGTGCAAGAACAAGACAGCAAAAGTCCAATTATTTACTGTAATTTAAGCTCCCCAGAGAAAGTAACAGAATGACTCTGAAGTTCCTGCTTAAGAGATACAGCAACATATGGCAAAAGGCTAGTCCCTAAAGCAGAAAATCTCGGTGCAGATCTTCCAGTTATAGAAAATCTCATTCATACTAGCCTGAACCGGTGTGCTGTGCCAAGAAGACAAATATGCAATTATTGTCCCCAAAGGACATTTGCTTGGGAGATTCAATTCCAGAAGTAGTGAGCGTGCAACTTTTCCCCTGCTGACCGCTAGGGGAACCAAAAAACAGAGAGAGTTTTTTTTTCTTAATGTATTTATTTAATAAAGCAGAACATAGAAGAGAGGAAAAAAATAATAAAGGGGAGCAAACAAAAGAGAAAGAGAGAAAACAACAACAACATCATGACAATAAGAGTAATCAAATGCTTCTCGTGCATGCACACATTCACGCACATATAAAAGTTTTACGTAATAGCTTCAATAAAAGATAATTATATTTTATTGTAATCTGCGTGCATCAGCTACATCTACAGGCACTGCATTCATAAGGCACAAGTAACTTCAGGTATTCAATCCAAAGGTTAATTGGCATCATTAATTTGACTTTAAAATGTTAATTATGAAGAACTAACCTCTTTGCATAATAATGCCATGAAGAACCCATTTCCTTTGTCCAACTGGAACTTAGAACCTGGTTATTTACAGGACTGCCTGCTACCACCAATAGCCTCCCACCGGCCAGTACGCTCCCATAGAGAGGGGCTCCTCTGGGTGCCGTCGGCCAAACAATGTTGGCTGTCGGCCCCTAGGGGGAGAGCCTTCTCTGTGGGGGCACCTATGATCTGGAACGAGCTCCCCCCGGAGATACGTAGGATCCCGGATCTGCGCACCTTCCGCCGCGCGCTTAAGACTTTTCTATTTCATCAAGGTGGCCTGGCCTTAATCTTCCCCCTTTTTAAATGTGGAAATTTTAAATTTTAAATTTGTCTTATTTATAGGGTCATGGGTAAGGTGTTTTAAATTGGGGAGCCATTGTGGATTTAATTCTGTTTTAAATGTATTTTAATGTTTATATTGTATGTTTTTTAATTTTAGCTGTTCACCGCCCCGAGTCCTTCAGGAGAGGGGGCGGTATAAAAATCTAATAAATAAATAATAAAATAAAATAAATAACTGGTAATTTCTATGTGGGATGGATGTAGTTGAAAAACTATGTGTGTGTGAAAACATTAAACATTGTCTCTAAATCAAAGGAATAAATGTAATTACTTCTCCCGTATTATAACTTTAGGTTATTGCCAAAACAACTATTTTAATGAAGCATTATTCCTACAGGTAGGCCTTGACTTATGACTAGTTGTTTTACAACCATTTAGACTTACATAGGCCTTGAAATGGATTCTTTATAGCAGTTTCTAGCACTGGATGGCAAGTGACAGATGATATTTATATTTTAACACAGAAAATGAGAAAATTAATTAGTATCATCCACTAATTGATTCACTATAAAGCTCCCAGGATTCATCCAAATCTTCTATAAACAAATTGTTTATTAATTTGCGGTCTGGATTATCCCTCGGCATCAATTTAGCATGAGAAAAAGGATTAAATATACATTTTTCTAAAAATAATATACAAGAGTTTTCAAACCAACAATGGTACTGGTAGGAGATACATATCTCTCTATTATATTTTGAATCTCTAATAGACTAATTGGCTAAAAGTGTTTAAATATTCTAACAGAGTTTAGGAAACCAAATTTGCACTAAGGAAGATGTCCAAAATTTGATATTAATCAAAGAATATACCTAGAGGTAGAATTCAAAATTCTGATATCTAAAACCACAGGTTTTCTTAATAAACCTTACTTCTCCTTTTGATAGCATCAAATTAATAGGGATAACAGTTCTGTATCCCTATTATACCCAAGCTGCACTGTATGTCTTGTTATTACTGCTGGTAGTAACAACTCACATCCATTTTCTTCTTCCCCAGCAGCCCTACCTTCCTTCTCATGCTTCTTAGCAGGGCCGCCTTCTGGCCCGCTGAAGAAACTTTCAGAGGAATGACCACAGGAAAGGAAGGAATGGGACATATTCCAACTTTATTCTGTTCAATTAAGAAAATATTTATGGAACACTTACATATCTAAGGCACATGTCAAGGGGAAGTGGTGGTTCCACAGACGTTGTAGAAGCCAAGGCTACATGGCTAATACTGAGGAATGCTGGGAGATGGAACACTTCGTTTTCTTCCATAAGTCTCCTGGAATAATCATCTGTGTGTATCTATTACACACCACCTTACCTTTTCTTCAAACCTGATAATGGCCAGGAAAAAGTGTCCAACATCAACTGCCCTCAAAACAGCAAACTAGGTGGATTTTGATGGCTCTTTTTGGGCTGGGGTGGGGGATAGAAATAATAAAATAGTGCAGAAAATGAGAGTGCAAGATCTTTAAGAGAGGGCATTCCTATTTATATCCCTAATCCCTCTCCACCCACCCACGACCCCTCCAGAATTGCTAGGGGAAAAAAAAACCTTTGTTTTTACCTCTGCCTCTTTCTGGTTTTCACAGCATCCCCTGAAGGCTTCATGTTGATTGCTAGGAGAGTGAGTTGTGGTTCCCTACACAGAAAACATCCTCCCCACCCCACCCCATACACACTCCAACATTACCAGTATTATTTTTTTCAAGCACTGCCAAAAGGAGGGGTAGAAGTACCTCCTGGTTCTTCTTACAGCAGCAATTACCCAACTAAAAGGTACGGTCTACAGCAGTCCCAGAAGTAAACCCACAGTAACCTCTAATACGTCAGCTGTCCCCTTTCAGAAAAGAAACAAGCTGTCCTTTGTGGATCTTTATTTGATATGTCTTCTGTACAGCCTTTTTCAAGAAATGAATGAAAGCCAAGGAAAGAATATTGATGAAAACTTTTCTTATGCTGATTGTTTTGCTATCTTAAAAAGTAGGAGGAGGAGAGGAAAGAAAAAGGAAAGGCAAGATCCAGAATACCTAAAGTAGCCAATCAGCTCATAGAATGTCTTCTGGGCATGGCAGAATTCTCTCTTCAATGGGGTCACTATAACCCAGAGAAGGAAGGAATTTGGTGCCACTCAGTTTGGCAATGTTAATTCCAAAGGGGCACAGATTCCAGAAAGAACAGGAAAATATTAGACCTATTCATGATAACTATCCTTGCCCTGGCAATGTAGGGAGCTGAAAACACAAGAAACTTATTGTGAGCCTGTGTATCAACAGATTTGTTCTAACCATCCTCACCTTATATTTCAATCATAAAAAGTTATTCTTAAAGTCCACAGATTTGTAATGGCATTCTATGGTGATGTTGCCAATTACTCAGATGCAGGGGTGGGTTCTACCTATCTTTACTACCGGTTCACAATGAGATCGCACACACGCTCTTCTGCGCATGCGCAAAAGCATTTTGATGATGTCGGGTTGGGGGGCAGAAGCATTTTGATGATGTCGGGTTGGGGGGCGGAGCCTCCCACCAGTTTTACTACCGGTTCTATAGAACCGGTGCAAACTGGGGGCAACCCACCACTGCTCAGATGCCTAAAAAGTGGTAATGATTGAAACTCCAGAAAATTTCCCTTGGTCTTCAGAGAGGAGAACCATCATGCCTAAAGAGCCGTGGTGGTGCAGTGGTTAAAATGCAGTATTGCAGGCTAACTCTGTATTTCCACAGCCAGGAGTTCAATCCTGACTGGCTCAGGATTGACTCAGCCTTCCATCCTTCCAAGGCTGGTAAAATGAGGGGGAAATATGCTGACTCTGTAATCCGCTTAGAAAGGACTGGAAAGCACTATGAAGCAGTCTATAAGTCCAAGAGTTATTGCTATTGCTAATCATGCTTTAATATAGAAGCCTTTCATGGGGCTTTCAGAAGAAACCATTTGAACCAGATTGGCAAGGGTGTATTATGAACACTTGTGCAGAGAATATTCTACTATGAGAGTATTGAATGGAAATAAAATTCCGGGCCCTTTTGAAAAGATCATAGAACAGGATGCAACAATGAAGAAGCTCTTGAAAGGACTTATTTCCCCCCAAATCCTTTTCCTATTGGTTATTAGATCTAGAGAGGGCAAAGTTGGGCCTTTGGCATATTGGAGAAGGATATGCAATTGACCAAAAAATAAATATAAAGTGGAAATTGGACCTGTGTTTGCAAGAGTCAGTACTCTCAATTTCAATTAAGTATACCCTAAAAGGCAAACAAACAAAACAGAGTTACAAGTTTTAGGTCAAGTTTTTATGAACTTGACATAAAATAATAGTCAAACATACAGGTAATATTATACCTATGCTATAAATATGGCCAAATATGCAGATTATATTAGACCTATCCTATAAAGAAGGGATGGCTAACCTTTTCAGCACCGAATGCCAAAACTGGAGTGTGTGCATGCGCAGGAACCCGGAAGAGAACAGCTGACCGGTGCGCATGCGTGCTCTTCCAGGTTCCGTCATGCACATGCACGCCGGACAGTTGGTCTCTTCTGATTTCTGGCGTGCCAGCCAGCTTCACGCAAAGACCAGCTGTCTGGCGCACATGCACATGACACAACCCAGAAGAGCAGCTGGCGATGGCGCATGTGCCCACAGAGAGGGCTCTACATGCCACCTCTGGCACGCGTGCTATAGGTTTGCCATCACAGCTATAAAGTAACCAACAAACATCAGCGAGGTATTTTGGAGAGCAGCCAACAAGCTGAAAAAGCCAGATTCATGTATCACACTTTTTGATGTTATAGCCACTGTGAAAGTAAGAAGCTGGGTCTAAATGCCCCTAAAAATTCAATATATAAGGAACTCCTTCAGCTTGGTGTTATCTTTCTTCATTCATTAAATGAAAAGGCAACTGCTCACTGACCCAGAGCACTCTCAAGTTAAAGTCCAGTGTTTTCATATTATGTATGATATGTGTGCGTCACTTGCAGAGCCAAGTGAAATAGTTCAGATGGTTTTATCAATGCCTTTCAACCGAGGCCCATGATTTGTGTATGAACATGGCTCACAACAGAATGTCAAAATTTCTCAGCAAACACCGAGTTCCACACACCAAAAGGATATTCTTTGTCAACCTTCTGCAATGTGTACCTTGAAAAGAAGGGAGTGAATAAAAGTGCGTCAGAAAATGTCCTTTTCGCTGGAAGCTGTAAGGATCTGAGGTAAATTGCAACGCTGTGATCAAAAATAAAGAATGTCTTAATTTATAAACAAATAAACAAGCCATAAAAATATATATCATACAAACTACATTCACGTCAACTTCACTGCCTGCTTTCTGAGGTGGGGATCCACCCTCCTCAATCAAATCCTCAAAATCTGCCAAATTGCTTTGACATCTTGAGCAGAACAACTCCTTTCTCCATCTTGGCAGTCATTATTATTGTTGTTGTTGCTTGTTATTTCCCATTAGTAATATTGATACATTAAAAAAAATCACACACACACACACACACACACACACACACACAGGAAGAGAAAGATATTTGTATGCTAAAATCATATAAAATTGTGTTATTTAATTATGTTATTTAAATGTGCTGCTAATACTCTCAGGTCAGAGGTCTGCAACCTTAAACACTCAAAGAGCCATTTGGACTCATTTCCCACCAAAAAGAAAACACCGGGATCCACAAAACCTGGGTGGGCGTGGTCAACTCGATGTCACTCAATTCCACCAGTCACATGATGCCCTAGCCATGTCTACCCAGCCGGTCATTAGGGCAGAGAATTGGTTGTTAAAAAACACTGGGAACCACAAAACCCTTTTGACATCTCTCTCTCCCGTCTTCCCCCCTCCCTCCCCACCTCTCTCTCTGTATCTCTCTATGTCTCTCTCTCTCTCCCCCCCCCTCTCTATATCTCTCTGTCTCTGCCCCAGCCACTTCTCCATCACCTGCCATCGCTCTTACCTTCTCAGGCCAGGTGAGGAGTGACTGGGAGGGGAGGGTGAGGGCTGGGGCCAGCCAGTACTGGGTTCACCCAACAGGGAGCGACAGCAGAGGCCCAAAGAGCCGCATGTGGCTCCGGAGCCATAGATTGCTGACATCTGTCTTAGATGGTTGGTAACATGCTTACAGAAAGAGAAAAGAGTTTGCGCTTTTTATGTTATTATAGAGAAACATCACTTCACACTTGTGACCCCCACATTGATGATCCCCTTCCTCATAATTGCCTGCGAGATAAATCCAACAGGAAACATGGCCAGATGAGCTAATCCTACTTTAATGTACTGTTACATTAACAGTATCTTGCAAATCTGAAAGCAGATTTCTCTCTTCCACCCATCCCTGTCTTTACATCAGTTGTGGTATTCAGCCAGTTCTATGCGGTTCAGGTGAACCAGTAGCGGCGGCTGTGGGAGGCTCCGCCCACCCACCTGGATGTCATCACGTCTCATTTTTGATGCTCTGCGCATGCGTGGAAGGCTCTGCGCATGTGCGGAGGGGCACATGTGCTCACATTTGCGATCCGGTAGCAAAGGTAAGTGAATACCACCCCTACTTTACATCCCAAGAAACTAGGAAGGGTTTCTTCTGAGTCACTTGCCCCTTCCACCTTCCTCTTCATGGGCTCAGCTGCCTTTTATGTGATTGGTCCCTTGGCTTGCGTCTCTTTGTTGGTTTAACCTACAGGTAGTCATTCCTGCACACCATCGCCTGAGATGGAAAGTTTCCTTTGTCTAATGATAGACAAGCTCTAATACAAAGAAGTACTATTGACCTGAATTTAGACTTTCATTTTTCCTTCAGATTCTAAAGTCAACATATACCCAATAAGTCCTTTAGAGGATGGTTTGGTGGCTGTAAAACAGACTCTATTCTTCCATACTGGGGAACAAGATATATATATCGGTAGGTGTATATATGTATATATGTACTATATATTTATGTACACCAACACTTTTACTATTTTTTTATATATGCCATCATACTGCTCACTTCCAGGCATTCAATGAGGTTTACAAACAATGCAATTACAAACCCAATCCATAAACTAATAGAATGTTCACCATCCAATTTCAAGTCCATGATCTATATCTTTTCCTGTGTGTGGAAAGAGGCCTTATCAGACCTCAGGGCAAGATTTTCCATAACATGGGAGAATTTCATGACATTAATTAGGAAATTCTGTTGTAGTTCAATTGCTGTGCATAAAGATTTGCTGGTTATAATTCATTAGCAGAATAAGCATAATGCTTAAATCTAGGAGAATATGATTGCTATCATATCACATGAATATGATTTTGAAAATGATCTCAATCTACATAGAGGTTTACCAACAGGTGTTTTTCCACATGGTGGTGGGGAACTTTGGGTAGGCCAAGTGCCTAACATCATTGGAATGTGTTTACTTGCTGCTCAAGAACAAGCACTACAAACTAATGCCATGAAAGAGAAGATACAAAAAACCACTGACAATCCAAACTGCCAACTTTGCAATGACAAAGTTGAAACTAATATGTGACTGCAGCAAAATCGTTCAAGCTGATTACAAAGCTAGGCATGACCAAGTTGCTAAATTAATCCACTGGTCGTTATGTAAAAAAATATAACTTACCTGTATCCAAAAAGTCATGGGAACACAAAGTGGAAAAAGTTGTCAAAAATAAGAAGGTAAAGATCTTGTGGGACTTTCGAATATGGACAGATCATTTGGAACACAACACGCCAGATATCACAGTTGTCGAAAACCAAAGCATACAATTTATTGATATCGCTGTACCAGGAGACACCAGAGTCAAAGAAACAGTACTAGAAAAAAAATCATGAAATATCATGACCTGGCCATCGAAACTACACGATTATGGATGAAACATGTAACAGTGATACCCATTGTCATCGGGGCACTTGGTACCATGTCCAAGAATTTTGCAAAATACATCAAGAAGTTGCAGCTTCCTGCTGTAGTACAAGCAGAACTCCAAAAGACTGTGCTACTAGGAACAACATATATTTTAAGAAGATACTTGGTTGATACCTAAGATGCTGACAGCAACCCGTATCAACCATCAGAGCCAGTCAATGATATTTGTAATACATTTTCAAATGTTCAGTTGATTGAGTTTCATGTTTAATGGATAAAAGATAATAATAATAATAATAATAATAATAATAATAATAATAATAATAATAATAATAAATTTCACAAACTGACTACCTACAACACCATGACCGTGTTGCTAAAATCATTCACTGGAAATTGTGCCAGAAGTTTGGATTTGAGTATAGCAAAAACCACTGGGAACATCAGGTTGAGAAAGTTTTAGAGAATGAGAAACTCAAGATCTTGTGGGACTTTAGGATTCAGACTGACAGGCACTTGGTCCACAACACACCTGACATAACAATAGTTGAAAAGAAAAAAGTATGGTTCATTGACATTGCAATACCTGGTGATGCACGAATTGAAGATAAGCAACAAGAAAAAATCACAAAGTACCGGGACTTACAAATTGAAGTTGAGCGACTGTGGAAAAAGAAATCGTGTGTTGTCCCGATTGTAATTGGAGCCCTCGGAGCAATACCCAAAGGGCTACCCCGCTATTTAGAAATTCTAAATTTGCCGGATTTGAACATTTTGACTCTACAAAAAACCGCCTTACTCGGAACAGCTTACATCCTCCGATGATACCTTAACAGTTCCTAGGTCCTTGGTTAGGACTCGAGCTGCTGAGCTATTAACCAGCCTCAAAGGCTGTGAATCTCACTAAAGATTAATCAATAAATAAATAATAATAATAATAATAGTGCAACATCTATTCCTGGGAATGCTCCTTGTAATAGTGAGAATTATATTTCATCAGCTAAACTCAATTATTGTAGATTTCCTCCCCGTGAAATAATTCCATAAATAATTGAATATATTCAGTATATTCAATATTCAATAAATAATTGAATATAAATAATTCAATGCACAGTAACTGTAACAGACATATCTGTCAATAGAGATGCTCTGTTAACATGTATTTTCTGCACATTATACATGTTAATTGCTATACAATATGTTACAACATATTTTAAACAGAGATATACTAAACTCTGCGCATAATAGAGAAATGACAGATACATTTAAATTAATTACCCATTCCTCAAGTGAAGGCATTAATAACTCCATTGCAGCAATACATCACAAAATTTAAAGGTCCAAAGACAAAATATATGCACTGTTTCTATGACCATGCAATATATCAACATGCAAAACAAAGTTAAATTTATCACCCTAATATTATCCACTACATTCTGAAAGGCTTGAAAAATAAATGATCCAGATAATACAATCACGTCTTTCTCTTCTCTTTCAGTCAGTCAACAGCATGAAAAAAAGGAAGAAAAAGTTTGCTTGTGTCCTTTCTGAATCTTCTGAAAAATACGATGTGTTCCAAGATCTGTTTTCAGTTTTGCGAGCCATCACCCTATCTCAAAGCAATGTACCTGCTTCACGTTTATTACTGCGTACAAACTTTCTATTCATAATTTTCCTCGCCGGTATAATTTTTGGAGGTTATGCTGGAATTTCCTTCTGTGGTGTATGGTAATCGTTCACCTGAGGGCTTGCTCCAAATAAAAGTTTACATTCCTCTAGCATCTCCTTTCAGATGCAAAGGCATGAGGTATGTGGGTCTTCTATTGAATAACTGTCCATATTGACATGTTCCAGGGGCAAAAGGAACATTGCGTTCTTACTTTCTACTGGCAACAGGAATGCCCAACCCTATTTCCTCTCATAAATATTTTTATAATAGACTTTAAAAATATGCCAGTCCTCCCCACTTCAGGTACAAGAACTAAGAATCTTGAAATAATTTCCCCCAAGTGACTTGGGCCTAGCAGTGGGAGGTCAACTACAGCAAACACAATCTCCTCCTTAGACTGAGAGGAGATCATTTCTTTTGAAGGCTATTCCAAGAGGTGATGAGAAGCAACGGAAGACCTGAGTATTTTTGAGAAGACTTCAAAGGTATGAAGAGGGGGAAGGATGTTACAAGAAATGTCCACGTGTGGGGCTCTCTTTGATGTTTCTTTAGCTAACACATGCAACTTTCCATAGTATTTTTTTTTAAATGTGGTGAAATGTAACAGTAATTTGCATGGTTCTGGTGCAAATAAAAGAATCATAAATAATGATGAACTTAAGCATCTATGAACAATCTTGCCTTTTAATCATGATTCATCTTGAAACATTCACTGCCAGGGGAAAAATTAAAACATGGCTATAAATACGTCCACATCTCTTGAGGATTCTCTATTCATGTCAGTTATTCATTGTTATTATTTTTAATGTTTGTTAGGCTTGCTAATTAAACCATCATCTGACCATAAATACTACTTCAAGAAGCTAAAGTGCCTATGCATAAGTTTTTTAAAAAATGAAAGTATTTGTGGATTCTTCTAACTGAGCTGCAAGTAATGGGAATTATCATTTTGTTCAGCTGATTTATTTAGGACATTTTAGACCAGAACAAGAAAGTTGCTTGCTGGCTGTGTGGCTGTTTGAAGAACTGCAATGGCTTTCAGAACCAATAAACTTTTAATTTGCAAGGATTTTAAAAGATCTGAGAATGAAAAAGGGAACTTCATGTGCTTCATATAATGAAAATTTAGAGATTCGGGTATTCAAACTGAATTATTGCATTTGGTACCTTTAGCTATTATGGCTTTATTCACAGCAGCTAAATAGTTTGTTGTTGGTTTTTTTTTTTTTTTTTTTTTTTGAGAAAGTGCCCCCTAATGTTCAGCTGCATCTGCTCTCCAGAAATTTAAGACTATCATTCCTGTTTTTTAACAGCAGAAACAAGTCTTTATGGGAAGATGCTACAGATAGAACTGCAAGAATATAATCTGAAATGCGGTTTCCTCAAACCAATGAAAAAATTAAAGAGTTGAGAAAAAAAAATACTGTGTGCAGTTTATTTTTTAACTGTTACTAGCTACCAAAAATATTTTTCACGAACTAAATGTATTTGTGATACCTAACATTCATAGCAGTAATTATACAGATGAAAATCTCCTTTGTCAGATGTTTTGCACTTGACTTCATTTCTGCAGAAAACAATGAAGCACATTCAAATACAGATTTCCTTTAAGGTTACTATTGGCCTGCAGTGATCCGCCTAAAGCTTTTTTGCTCAGAAACCAGACAGGATAATCAGCTATCAGGATAATTCCATCAGTCTTGAAAAATGGAAATGTATAATAAATTCTTAGGTTTTTTTTTTTTTGTCTACAAACATCGAGTATTACAGTAATATGACTATTCAATAACTAGAGTTTGTGGGGGTGGGACTGGAGATGATGAAATATTATTATATAGTTGCACAACTATAGTGCAATAATCACAGCGTTCATATTATAGCAAATACTTCATATTATAGCAAAATATGAAGTATTTGCTATATTATGAACGATGTGATTATTGCACTATGGTTACTTCTTCTGAAAACCCTATAATATTACAACGGCACTGAAAAATGTGATTTATGACCATTTTTCACAGTTACAACCATTGCAGGATCCCCATGGCCACGTGATCAAAATTCAGATGCTTGGCAACTAGTTCACATTTATTGCTGTGTCCCAAGGTCATGTGATCACCTTTTGCGACCTTCTCTCAAGCAAAGTCAATGGGGAAACCAGATTCACTTAACAACCGGGTTACTAATTTATCAACTGCAGTGATTCACTTAACAACTGTGGCAAGAAAGGTCATAAAATGGGTCAAAACTCACTTAACAAATGTCTCTCTTAACAATGGAAATTTTGGGCTCAATTGTGGTCGTAAATTGAGGACTACCTGTACTGTCATTCTGATTCCAGGTTAGCACTGATACAATACAGTGCAATTTTTAAAGTGGCTACCCAGGGTTTTGTGCCACAGATGTTTTGGCCAAAATATGACATCATTAAAACTAGGGAAGGAAATACTTTCTTTTTTCTTTTCTTTTCCCCACTAATGTTTATTCTTTACTCCCTTTGCATTCCTAGATATTATGTGGAAAAAAAAGAAAATGACAAATATCAGGGCTATAATAGCTCTGTGATACCATCATACTAAAAGGCTTTCATAACAAATGGCATTATTATCTATCCATCCAGCTGTCCAGTGTCAAAAGATCAAAATCCACTCAGTGACCACATTGTCACCTCTACCACTACTGCTTGGCCAGATGACAAATCCTCGATCCCCATAGATAGATTGCAGATCACAATCTCATTTTTCCCCAACCCAATATTTTAATTCCACAATTCAATCACAGGAAATGTTGGTTTTTAGTGGTGCTGGGTTTCTGTTGGAATTCATAGCACCATGACAGTTGTTGTAATGCATCGTACTGCTTTTCCTTATTGTTAGTTCCCTTGAGGGTATAAAGCTGCAGAATGATGTTTGGAAAATATAAGATACTTGTGGTATTTCTGGAAGCAATAGTGAAGCCGACTGAAAACCAGTTGGGGTTTGTTGTGAAAACATGTTTCCATATGCCTGTCATTCTTGTGGACTGTCTCAAGAAGACATTGAACAAAGCTAGCCTGTGACATGGGTATCATGAATATAGAGTTCCACTTCATTACACTACTTTCTTTTATTAGCAAAATAAGTCACCTTTTGAAATAGAAGAAAGCTGGTCTTTAATATGGTAGTGCCTGCCATGTGTAAAATGCTGTTTTTTTCAAAACAGGGATGGCTTTCACCTCCTGTTTGGCATAACTTTCCTTTTTTTACTTTCAGCATCAGAAACAAGATGTTTACCTTGACATGCATATCACAGGTACAAAAAGTAAAGGAGAGCATCTTCTCTGTCCCTTAAATTTGACATTTTTGACAAATATGGGAGAGGAAAGAACTGGGAGTAAATTGGTCTTTATGTGTAAATGCAAAATGAAGATGAGGTAGCTGTAAGAAGCAGCTTCTTTCTGGAAAATATAACATTTAAAAAGATTATTTATCATTAGACATTGAATGATCATCGCATTACATTCATTTTCCATTACGAGTGAAAGTTCATGTTTATTGTTTGCCCGGTGAAACTGTGGAATTTCCATTGGAAGTATTTAGGAAAAAAAGCTGTCAGGAATGATTTAAATTATATACAACACCTCATCAGTCCTGGGTGGTTTTACTAAAACACCTTTTCAATGTTAACATTGCTAAGGTGTTTTTTTTTTAAAGCTACAATCTTTTAAGCTTATTTGTTTGTGATTATATATTTTTCCAAGTGGGATACTCCAAGTCCTGAACTGTCAAGAGATAATCTTATTTCATTTCTTGGCTATATCAACAAAAGTATAATTTCTAAATAACTGGATTTAACTGTTGTACTTTTTTCTGTTTTGAACATATCAAGTTCTATGTCCAATTTTGGGCACCACAACTGAAGGATTCTGAGAAATCCAGACAAATTCAAAGAAGGCAATCATGGCGATCAGTGGAATAGACACTTAACCTGAGAATGGTTTGAAAGCTGGGGATATATTTACTTTATTTCTAGGTTTGAGAAAGGGCAACTGAGAAGGTTCAGAGGGACGTCTCACAAAAGAAGGCATGTTTTCTTGCTCCAGGGTAACTTAAAACAACAGTTTTAAGTTAGAGAAAGTCAGATTGCAATAGAATATTTAGACAAATCTATAACAATAAAGAAAGATTATTGGGACCAATTATCCATAAAAGTAGTGGGCTCCTCTTCATTGGATTTGTAAAAAAAGAAAATAAAGCAAAAATAAGTGAGTGTCTATTTACTGGTCACTATACCCCCCTATAGTATTGAATTAGAACTGAATTACATTTATGTGAGAGAAATCTTCAAGGAAGATTTGCTGAAGCCATATTAGCGAATGGTGAGAATGATTAATGTCTTGCTGCAGAAAAGAATATTTTTGACATATTTGAAAATTGGTATGATTACACCATAACTGAAAAACAATGTATTAGTATTAAAAAATTGAGCAAGTTTTCCAAATCCGTGGTGAATTCTGTTTATCCGAAGTTTGCAAAATTTTAAAGGCTTTTATTGCTGTTGTTTCTCCTGCAGCTGTTTTGGATTTTTGTACTTCAATGCATTAAAAATACTTTTAACTGCAGTATTCCACTTCTGGGGAAGAAATGGCAGACCGAAGATGGCTCCATAAAAAGTAGAACTGATGACCGTGGCAGAATGAAGACCGAGCAAGTAGACCGGCTCTTCAAAATTCCTTTCTAGACAAGGAGAAGACTGAAGATTGCCATGAATGTTCCAGACAACTGCTTATCACAAGGAGACGGCAAAGTAACAGTCTCTGAGAGGGTTTAGATTTCTGGGAGATTAGAGAATAGCCATCTTGTTCAAACCGTGGGCAGTGCCTTTGAAAGGGCACTAGGTTTGCATACTTCCTTTTCTAATCACTTTCAGAAATTGCTTATTAACTGCTTTTCAGCTATTAGTAATCTTTGGATCAACAAATTTTACAGCACTGACTGAGCTTCCTTCAATCCTTAGTGAAAGGAGTTTTAACGACAAGTTTAAGAACTTTAAACACTTTTTTTTGGAATAAACAGCAAGGAGGTGATTAAAACTTTACAAACAGACTGATGGCCGGATAAATTTGAAATAAGATTTTGGAATTAATTATACAGAATCCTTTCCATGGGGAAATCCTTTTGTTTTGAATTTTCCAAAAACAAACATAATAGAATAAGACCTTAAAAACTGGAAACTAGAGGGAATTAAATATAATTAAAGGAGAAGAACACTCAAACCTGATTTACCATTACAGAATGAAGCAAAATATGTTAACATTGGTAATAAGTTGAACAGCTAAGGGAACTAGATATGTTTAGCCTAACAAAGAGAAGGCTTAGGGAAGACATCATAGTAGTCTTTCAATACTCAAAGGGCTATTACAGAAAAGAGGGTGTCACTGAAATCCAACAGGTTCTGACAGGTTCTGGAGAACCGGTAGTGAAAATTTTGAGTAGTTCGGATAACCAGCAAATACCACCTCTGGCTGGTCCCAGAGTGGGGTGGGAATGGATATTTTGCAATATCCTTCCCCCAGGAGTGGGGTGGGAATAGGGATTTTGTAGTATCCTTCCCCCAGAGTGGGGTGGAAATGGAGATTTTGCAGTATCCTTCCCCTGCCATGCCTACCAAGCCATGCCCACCAAGCCACGCCCACAGAATCGGTAGTAAATAGATTTGAATTTCACCACTGGTGTCAATTTATTCTTCATAGCACTTGAAGGTAGTACAAGAAGCAATGGGTAGAAGCTCGTCAGAGTGAGATCCAACGTGGAAATAAGGAGAAATTTCCTGACGATGAAAATGAATTTAGAATTTAGAACAGAGGTCTTCAAACTTGGAAGCTTTAAGACTTGTGGACTTCAATTCCCAGAATTCTCCAGCCAGCTATGCTGGTTTTCTAGTCCAACCCTCTACTCAGGCAGGAAATCCTTTACCATTTCAGACAAATGGTTATCTAATCTCTTCTTAAAAAATCCCAGGGTTGGAGCATTCACAACATCTGGAGGCAAGTTGTTCCACTGATTAATTGTTCTAACTGTCAGGAAATTTCTCCTTAGTTCTAAGTTGCTTCTCTCCTTAATTAATTTCCACTGATTTATCAATGGACCAGTTTGCCTCCCAAAGTTGTGGATCCTCCATCATTGAAGGTTTTCAAGAAAAGATTGGACAACCATTTGCTGAGGATGATATAATGACTCCTGCATTGGGCAGGCAGTTGGACAAGAAGACCTTCTAGCCCTATGATTCTATGATAGTGAAAGATAATTTTGAACAAATGAGCCCAGAAGTTAATTTTGTCTTCCTCTATAGATGGTTGAAAAGATGTTATAGAAGAGAGACAGATTTTACCTGACAAAACTGATACTGAGTTGAAAGTAGTTATATAAATGGCAGGCTATAAGAATCACATGGAAAAATATGTTATACTGGACATAAAAAGAAACAATCTAATATTTTAATAGTTTAAAGTGATATACAAATAAACTGAGAGTGAATTGGTTAATTTTCCTATATTGGACTGACAACAGAGACTTGTTAAAGTTTTGAAGAGTTTTGTGAGAAGAGACAAATTAAAAATGAAATCAAATTATATGACTAATAGAATATAAATAAAGGGACTAAGGAGCAAGATTGAGAAAAGTAAAAGGAAGGAATATAAAGTTATTTTATTCAATCAAGGTGTTTGTTATCTCTTAAAACTCTTAATGGACTTTTGTTGACATCAGAATGGAAAGTCTTTAAAGGCAGTGTTTCTGAGCTTTAGCAACTTCAGGATGTCTGAACTTCAATTCCCCAAACTCCCTAGCCAGCATTCTAGTGGATTCTGGGAGTTGAAGACCATACATTTTCAAGTTGCCAAGGTTAAGAAACATTTAAGGATTTGCTTCTAGATAAGAAATGAGATATGGGAAGAAGAGATCTGTTGTTGTATTTCAAGAAAAGGTGATAAGTTAATAAAATTGTTTATATTTGTTGCAATGAAGGTGGAAGTGATGTCTTTATATATTTCTTTTTCTTTATTATATTCTTATTTTCTTTCTTTTCTCTTTTTTCTCTTTCTTCTTTCTTTTCTGCATCTTCTACTTTTTCTTTTTAATCTAAACTTAATTTGTATTGTTGAAATGGTGATCTTTAATAAAACCCACATGTAAAAATGCCTTTAACTATTATCTGTTGAAAGCCTCCTTAAAGCACAGCAGGATTTTGAATGTTTTACATAAATAATTTCAGAAATCCTGTGTTTTTACCTTCATACTTGTGGATTTTCTTGGATGCCACTGGGTGTGCTGAACTCTGAATTAAACTATGAGCCTTTATTGAAAGGATATGCTTGGTGCCTTAAATTTGTTTTTTAAACTAGCGAGAATGAGGAAAGCAGTGGTGGAATTGAGCCAGTTCTACCCTGTTCGGACAAACCGGTAGTGGTGGTGACGGGAGGCTCCACCCACCCACCCAGACGTCATCACAGATGCATGTGCAGAAAGTTCTGCGCATGTGCAGAGGTGGTGCATATGTGAAGTGAGTGTGCATGCGAGCTCACATTTGCAAACGGGTAGCGAAGGTAAGTGAATACCACTACTGGAGGAAAGGATAAGGAAAAAGAGACTTCAGTGGTGACATTAACTTTAAACAGAATAAACAGATGATCTTGGGCAGTAGTAAAGATAACATCATTCCCTTTCACCAAATTGTTTCTTCATGATGCAGAAAGAGGAAGGATCACCTGGAAGGATCCTACTTTCTCTCCCTACTCTCCTGTCTTTATGTACAGTAGCAGTCCTCAACCTTTTCAGTTGTACGGAGAGGATGGTTTTGCGCAGTGGTCCACCACTCGTGTGGCCTGGTTTCCAATGGGCCACGGACCAGTACCGAGCCAAGGACCAGGGGTTGGGGACCCCTAACGTACAGTATACAGAGCTGGAATAACCGAAGACCCATCCCTTTGGAACTGTTCATGCTAATTATGACCAATTTCCAGTGACTCTGAAAAGTTCTGTACCTTTTGATAAAGATACATAGGTAATCAAAATGTTATCTGTTGTTCATGTCCCCCTCTCCCTGTTCTTGTTTGCCTTTTGTCTCATTTTTGTCAGTTAAGAGTTTAGATCTTTGCTGAGGTTGAATAAATACATTTTTGCTGGCTGAACTGGGTGACAGGATGAAAAACGTGTGAAGATGTCATAGTGCAAATGCTGCAGGTACTAATGTCAAATTCAGGTCGCAGGTGTTAAGGTGTGTGATGCTAGCACCACAAGTGTTGTATTATTCTGGCAACACGGCAGTTTGATGTGGACGACATTGGCTCAGTAACATTCAGGTGTGGAGGATTTTAGCAACTCGTTTTCTCTAAAAGGAGCAGGTTTGTCACATTCACCTCTAAGAGAAAGTTTCTCACCACTGCTATTTAGATAACACTAAATTATCAGTAATTAGGCAATTAAAATTGTCCAACAATTTACCTTTCATAATAGATTTACAAATATTGGTACTTATTTATTTACTTGGACTCCTGGTCAAGATCATGTCTGTCTGTCTGTCTGTCTTGCAACCAGCCTACTTTTTTACCTATCTACCTAACATTTTTCTTGGCCTTCCAGCCAATATTTCTTGGCCTTCCAGCCAATATCTCATCTGGATCTTACCTTATAGTTCCTGGGCTATAAAATGCAATAGCACATAGTCTTGTTTGTAATTTAGGTTAACAGTCAAAGGTTAAGGAATCAGGAGGTCAAAAATAGAGTGAAAATTTATATCATTTGATCAAACACAAAAAAATGCATCTGCTAAGATCACAATAGGAGACCGAATTTATAGTATGCCTACTATAGTAAGTATACTATATACTATACTATAACCTATACTATAGGTTATAGTAGGTTGAGCAAATATGGGAAATAATAATACTATTGTTTCCTATATTACATTTCAACCAAGTTATGATATTCAATAAGTCACAGAATTCAAAAGTATAACTATTTAAACTAAACAACAGAGAATCTGAGTCTAAAAGTAAAACTGAGCTCTGATGTCTAATGCTAGTATTATACTGTACATCAGAGTCTAATACTAGTATTCTTCCATCTGTTAAGCAGTTGGAAAAATCACCTTGTTCTTTATTTAATGTAATCATTCCAGTTTATGTTTTGACCCTTTTTCAAAAAAAAAACAAAAATCTGTTTAAAAACCACATAATGGAATCTTCAGCAATCAATGAGACCTTCTCTAATAGTCCTATCTCAAAAAGATTTACAGGATAGCATCAGAATTACTTCTGGCCTCATTTAATTTTTTCATTTAATTTTTTCAGCTTCTTTTTATGTGAGTACCATAATCCTACTGTTTTAATCAGCTGAGGTAGAATCACTGAATCACTAGCGCCCCCCAATGGTCAATCATGATTTTTTCCCCTCCAAAATGAAGATGAATTTGAGTAAAAATCTGTTCCTGGCTGACAAAGAGCTTTGTTCCACATCCAAAATTTGCTTTAAGTCACCTCTCACTCCTTTTCATCAGAACTCTGCCAAACACCTTCCTACACATGATTAACAAAATAATCTTCTTTTTTTTTTTGCAGTCACTTTTCCTTTTTTTTATCTCCATATAATAGAGCTTGTGACTTGCTTATGGCTGAATAATTTATTTAATTTAGAAAGATTCCACCATGCCTGATGACTGGCAGAAAGCTTTTATATGGAGAAATATAACAGCTTCTGCCAGTCATCAGGCATGGTGGAATCTTCCTAAATTAAATAAATTATTCAGCCATAAGCAAGCCTCAATCTACTTTTAACATTTCTACGCTGACCCATGTATATATGCAGCCTTACAATTTTCTTTATTCTCACAATATTTATAGCATCTTTCCCTTGCACATTAACATTTGTAACACTCATAATCAGAACATTTCAACAGGAAACAAAATATCAGAAATAACCAGGTTAATGTTGATTCAAAATGTGGCAGATTTACAATTCAATGCTAATATATCACAGGTTGCTTATACAAGATACATTCCTCTTAAAAACTCAAGCATGACATCCATTCATATTTTTTCTAGGTTAAACTATGGAAATTTCTCTGAATCTTACTGTGGATCTAGGTATGAGTCAACCATTTTGATCCCAGAGTAATCTAGAAAGAAGGACTAGGGGTGACATAATAGCAGTGTTCCGATATTTCAGGGGCTGCCACAAAGAAGAGGGAGTCAAGTATTTTCCAAAGCACCTGAGGGCAGGACAAGAAGCAATGGGTGGAAACTAATCAAGGAGAGAAGCAACTTAGAACTAAGGAGAAATTTCCTGACAGTTAGAATAATTAATCAGTGGAATGATTTGCCTCCAGAAATTGTAAATGCTCCAACACTAGAAGTTTCTAAGAGTTTGGACAACTATTTGTCTGAAATGGTATAGGGTTTCCTGTCTAAGTATGGGGTTGGACAAGAACGCCTCCAAGGTCCCTTCCAACTCATTCTCTTCTCTTCTCTTCTCTTCTCTTCTCTTCTCTTCTCTTCTCTTCTCTTCTCTTCTCTTCTCTTCTCTTCTATTCTATTCTATTCTATTCTATTCTATTCTATTCTAGGCTGTTTCTGAATCAGGTCTCTAATACAAATAGGATAGTCTATGCTCACTCCTAGTTTGTAATAATTCAAGTTATGATGAAGTTATTGTAGTGACAATACTGAATTATAGGATTTCTGCCATTATGATTACGTACCATTGCACAATAAAGCTACACTGCCCAGTCAATGTCCTAGATCCGTGATGGCAAACCTATGGCACACCTGCCAGAAGTGACACGCAGTGCCCTCTCTGTGGGCATGCAAGCCGTCACCCCATCTTAGCTCTGCTGCGCATGCACACGCGCCTCCCACCAGTCAGCTGGTCTTTGGGTCTCTGCCATGCATGCGCAGGGATGGGGACCATGCGGGGGCATGCGCAGATGCATGGGGCAGGGCGCATGCACAGGGGCTGCATGCGCATTGCATTTTGGGGGTTTGGGTACATGCACTTTGGGCACTCAGTCCAGAAAAGGTTAGCCATCACTGTCCTAGATATTCTGTCCCCATGACCTTACCACCTATCCAAAATGCTGCATTGTTAGAGAGACTCATGCTGATCGGATGGTAGACCCCATAAACAGCAGCACCTTTGCTGACCTTTAGAAGAAATTCTATAGAGGCAATCCTTTTAATGGGGTTGCATTTCTTAGAAATCTACTTCAGGCAAAACAGCTAAAACCCCAGGAAAAAAACCTAGGGAGGGCAATGTGTTTGATATTTGAGCTGTACCTGTTTATACAAATTTATATTCCTAGATGAAGCATGCAAACATTTCTCTTACTAGATAAAAAAATTATCTATGGTCCTTTTAAATTGAGAAAGGACCAGTTCTTAACTGCATCCCTTCCTCTTTCTTCTTTTCCTATCGTGACATTTTATGCAAGTGCTTTGTTCCTTTGTGGGTCTTTCAGGTATATCGTTGTCATTGGAACAATTGATCAGAGTTGGAGTTCTTTGAAGCTTCTGGTGTCAAGAGTCAGCTTGATGTCAACGTTCCAAGTAATGTACCCATAGAAAGAAAAACTCTGAGTCAGGTGAATTCCTCAAAGCACAATTTATTGGAAACATCATATTGGCACAACTGGTGAAAACCGACTCTAAAGTTCCTGCGGCTTTCACCTAATTAAAAAGTAAAAGTTTCCCCTTTCTCCCAGGTCACGCTGTCCAATCCAGTTGCTGGCCAGTTGCTTGGTTACTTCACTCCTCCTCTGGCCAGCCACCTGTGAGAATGTCCTTAGTTCCCACAGGAAAACTTTATTGTTTTAGCTATCATACCCCTATCTAGCTATTTCACCCTTCCCTCTGTTGTATAGCAACTCTGAAGCCTCCAAGATGGCCTCAGCCAGGTTCACTTCAGGGTTGACATCTGGATTATAATAGAATACATTAAACCACTTGTTCTTTTCTTTGGTAAGATTGCATTGTATGCCACATTATCCAGATCTATCCCAATTATTTGAATTTCTTGTGGACCCTATGCATATTCCAAATTTAAATTGGTAACTGATATAGGGTATGGTTCAGAGTGGATTTAAATTTAGCTACTAATAACTGTACACACACTCATGCACACCATAAATGTAGATGCATCAAGACCAAGAAACTACCTTGTTTTGCCACCTATAAGAGACAGCTTATATATGGCCTGATATGCCTGATCTGCTCACCTTGGTCTGACTTAGAATCCTCCAGTTTTTCCATTTTTCTCCCCACACAGCTGGCATTCACATTTAAATAGATCAAAGCTCATCCTGTAACAAGATGATAAAAAGTGTCGACTTATTTGAACATTGTTACCCAGGAATGCAAATAAGCTGTTCATTTTCCACCTTTAAATGGGTTCTTTATAAATATAAAGATGGATCAATATGATTTCACAGGAGCAAAATTTACCTTGTGCAAAAGCTGAATGTATCTATCCTTACGTATCTATCTTTTAATAGTTCCTTTTAGGTCATGTTGTATAAGTGTGTATATTTCCCAGGGGTATCCCAGACTAATCTTGATGGTCATGGCTGTGTGTTCAAAATCCCATTTTTAAAATATGTATACATTTTTTATTTATCAAATTTCTATACCACCCATTTCACCTGAGTGACTCTGGGTAGTTTACAAATAAAAAAAAATACATATATGTGCAGTTACAACCACACTTGCACTGATATTTCTATTTTTTTTTGCATATTATTGTAGGAGATTATCAGGCAGAGGCTGAGGGCAGCGTCAAACATATCATTACTCTGGAGTCCCTATGACCCTAAAAGATACCTAAATCCAGCCCCCCCCCCCTTGACGTCCACTTATTCTTATCTGTGCCCATTTGCCTTGACCATTAGTTGATTAGATTCTTGTATAGGCTTCAAGGAATAAATTTGCAGTGCTATTGAATTCCTGGTTTCCTGGTGGGGACAATTATAGCATAAATGGAAAAGAAATAATATTGAGTTTTGCTCTTCATTTCAAAATATCACTGTAACAGGAAAACAAGAATGTCTGAAGGAAAATTAAACACTCAAATGTCTAAACGGAAGATACCATGGCAACCTGATCGGTCATTTCAAACCACTCACAGTACATAAAGTTCCCTGTTGCAGGTTCCCACAAGGAGTACTAGTGAGCAAATATTTATTTCCTAAATTTGGGTCAGGGTGGGAAATATAAATATTTTTCATGTTACTTAGGATCAAAACATATCCACTTTCGGGATTTGTGAACAATGTGCCCAATATTTAATAGATACTTTCTAAAATAATGGATTTTTCTGTTACTTATAGAATTGAGCATCAAATTAGAAACTGAGATATGCCTTCTGCTAGGCTTCCTAAACACTTTGGCCCTAAATCAAGCCCATTGATTGATTAGGTTAGGTTAAAACAGGCCTGTCAAACTGGCAGCCTGCAAGCCAGATGCATCATGCAAAGGCCACATCCACCCTGCCTCAGTAAAGGCAAAAAACATCTCAATATGTGACGTGATCAAGTTTGACACCCGTGGGTTAAAAGATCAGAAGCAGGTTACAACTTTTATGAGCTTTCTCTCTGCTGAATCTCTTTCTGACTCTTAACTTTATCACCATTACATACTGCCATCCTCTGTCAATTCTCCCTCATACATAAGAACAGTTGAATACATGGATACCAGCACTCCAGTGGTGGATTGCCCCCGGTTCGCACCGGTTCCATAGAACCGGTAGTAAAACTGGCAGAGGCTCCGCCCACTGACCTCGATGTCATCAGAACGCTTCTGCGCATGCCCAGAAAAGTACGTGCGCGAGAGAGCAAAGCGAGCGTGCACGTGCGGCCCCGTTGCAAACCGGTAGTAAAGCTAAGTAGAACCCACCCCTGCAGCACTCCTATCATTCATTCACCCATTCATATAGAAATACAATGGGTATTTCAAAATTAGCAACGTTCCAGCTAATTCATGCTGTCAGAATGGACTTCTCCCTCTGCTCCCTATTCTTTTCTTTCTTGTCTGCAAAAACTTAGGGTTATTATTTCAGTGTTGGTTGTGCTTCTCACTTTAAACTCTATGCAGTACTTACTTTGAGAACAGCTACAATATGTTGCGAACACCATGAGGTTCCCTCCCTGCAGAGGAAACACAACATTTCAGTAAAAAAGGAAATTTTCAAGAATGTGGTGCATTCTTGACTGTGGAGGGGGTTAATCAGTGTAATTGTATCTTGGAGATTAGATCGGATAGTAAACATAATTAAAACAGTCAAGTTCAATTGTGACAATTTAACCAAACAATAATATATCAACCTCACGTAACCTCTGACAGTTTAAATCATTATGACTTCTTAAATAGGATTAAGAATACGGGCTCCCTGGGGCGAGCATGAAGAAGCCAATTAAAACTATCTAGAATCAGACACATAAAGGCTAAAAGGACAAGAGTGATTTATTAAAGAAATAACATGGTGTGATCAAAAGCGGGCATCTCTGAACTTTCTTTCCTTGTGGTAGGGGAAAAGAAAAGGGGGAAAAATCAAACAGGCTAAAGGGCAGAGTTTAAGCATATCAACACGAGCATCTCCAAGGGGAGTTAGGGGATAAGTGAAGTCTCATGTCTAATAATATAATTATTGAAAAGCTGCACCTTACATTCTTGCATTAGACATTGTGGTGCAAGCAGGCAATGTAATGGTATGTGGGAATGTGCATAAGTGTCTCAGAAATCTTGAAATTAAATAGTCAAAACTTAAGATAGTGCTAAAGGGTGAGAGGCCCAGTTCCCCATTCAACAACTTTGACTATTCTATTAAAGCATTTCTGCAGCTTTTGAAACATAAAATATTAACCTGGGAATGGCTTTTCCCAGAAATCAAAATATCTGGTATGTTGCTGAACTATGAGATCAAACCATTTATTTTTTTTATACTAACTGCATTCACAATGCAGTTATTTTACAATTCCCGCTCCCATCTGAAACATTTCACAATCCAGCTGAATAATAATAAAAAAAGAGATTGGTTTGGAAATACCCTCTGCTGAGGTTGTTCAATTATTCACACTTCCATTTATGTCTTTTACCATAAGGTGGCAGCATTCATTCACAAAACAAAACACTCATTCATTTATAACCTGTTTGCAATGAGTTCTATCTCTGAAGCTAGAAATTTGTGTAACAAGAAAGTGAATGTATAGTGTGGTGTATCACGGGTGTCAAACTTGTGGCATCACATTGCCGTCACGTGACGTATCGCAACATTTTCCCCTTTGCAGAGCTGGGGTCGGCGTGACCAGAGCGCAGTGGTGGGTTGCTCCCGGTTTGGCCCGGTTCGGCCAAGCTGGTAGTGGTGATGAAGTGACGTCACCGAACCGGTTCTCTGTGACTGGGAGCTGGGCCCTCCCGCCCGCCCCTGCTTTATTCCTACCTTTATTTCTTGGTTTTTAGCCCAGGTGATAGGCGCGGCAGAGTGGATTGCCGCATCTCAGCTGGGCAGAAACCTAACACGCTTGTGTGGAGCGCAAGTTTGGCGGCGATCACACGCAAAGTGCGTGCGCGAAGAGAACTGGTGGTAACACCGGTTGGAAACCACCACTGCCAGAGCGTGACGCATCCGGACCGCGGGCCACCATCCCCATCCTGGGGTAGATGAATAGAGAAATACAACTATGTATTGATAAAATATAGATAGGTAGCAATATGTACCATCCATATCTATGTCTATATCTGTGTGTGTGAGAGAGGGAGAGAGAGTGAGGGAGGGAGAGAGAGATTTTAAGAGAAAGTGACTGGCCCAAAGTCACCCAGCCGGCTTTTATAACTAAGGCAGAACTTGAACTACGGTCTCCCACTTTCTAGACTTAACCATAAGACTAAACGATAAGATAGCACAAGAATCTGCAGTTTTCCTTTATGCGTGTGTTACATAATAAGCTCTGAATTCTTGATAATTGTTCTTATTAATAATTTAAATTGGATTCCACTCCTACTGTAGCAGAGAGGATAATTGATTGATTGATTATGTGCCATCATCATTATCCATTCTTAGCAACCACATAAGAAGATTTTCTCCACAAAGATCTGCCCCTAACCTAGTCTTTCAATAGTGAATACCTTTGTGCTGTAAATGAGTCCATCCACCTGCTTGCCCTTCTCCTACTTCTTCTCCTTCTCCTTCTCCTTTTTACCTTTCCCAGCATTAAAGTCTTCTCTAGGTCTTTACATGTGGCATCCAAAGGTTGAAGTGTGACACAACTCAGTATTATTTAACAGGCTTTACAACCTTGCAGAGAATATGGAGAATATTGCAAGGAATAGCTGTTTTTATTCACACTATTATGTATATTACATGGCATACATTATTTTTTCAGGTATTTCTCCCCTTGACCATGTAAGGCATACTGAATACATTTTTAATTAAGTGATTTCATAATTAATGAACAGTTGATACCTGTCACATGTGGTAATACTCTTTAAGATGTAGTAGATTTCTTGAACGTCTGATTTTGACAAACTGAAGAAAATTTATGTTTCCCTGTAAGAAGTGGCTACCGATCTTTAAGCAATATTAGCAATAGCGATAGCACTTAGACTTATATACTGCTTCATAGTGCTTTTACAGCCTTCTCTAAGCGGTTTACAGAGTCAGCATATTGTCCCCAACAATCTGGGTCCTCATTTTACCGACCTTGGAAAGATGGAAGCCTGAGTCAACCTTGAGCTGGTGAGATTTGAACTGCCGAACTGCAATTAGCAGTCAGCTGAAGTAGCTTGCAGTGCTGCACTCTAACCACTGTGCCCCCTCGGCTCCTTGTATTAATTGAAATATTGTCTTTTATTACGAACCATAACAGATGATAAGGAAGTCTGATACTTCAACTAACAAGATGTGGAAAAGCAAGCTAAAATTCTTGGAATTATGATGAAGTATCAATTAATTCATTCTCACTCACTCAACAATTTTCTGGAAAAGGTTCAGTGAGAGAAACTCAATATATTTAGTAACCCTATAAAAGTAAAAATATTGTTAACCATGGTTTGAAAATGGAGCCCCCTGCCTTCAAAAGCAATATGCCATTAATTACTGACTACAATTAAGTACCCACTTTGCTTTTTAGTAAGATAACCCAGAACAAATAGAAAATACTGACCCTATAATTATCTATTAAGGCCTGCGTTCCAATTACCACCCTTCTGTGAGGTTTTAGCTTCTTTAAAAAAAATTCAAGAGTTTTGAAGACCAGAGAAATTAGACAAAAAAGCAAAAAAAAAAAAAAAGTCTGATACATTTTAAAATGAAATGGAAGAACCCTAGTCCTTACAAGAACGTTTGCTTAATAATTTTTTTTTATCTTGCTTTATGTATGAAGAACCGGATGGATAAAAACACTTAAACTGTAGTCTTTCGAAGGAAAAAAGACTCAATGCCGAGAAAAAAAATTGAAAAATATTAGAAATTATGTAAACTTTTTTTTTAAAAAAAATTCTAAATAGGTAGGAATAGTAAATTTAGTCTTAGTTTTTAATTTTTTTTTGCATAATTTTATTTAAATAAACAATTCATTTATTTTTTCACCTGCTCTCTATAATTCAGAGAAGAAGACCTGTGTGTGAGAACCTTCTACAGGTTCTTTGAAATTCTTCTATCAACCTTTCCATGGAAGTAGAATGGTCACATTCCAATATCAAACTGCATCACGATCATAAATCCCTTCCCTCATTGCTAGTTACTACAGTACTATAGATCCAGCAATTTGCAATAACATAACATGGACTTTCAGAAGTCCATCATTGTTCAGTATTCTTGAGAACTCTTTAAAAAATTGCATTACATTGTTGAGTGTACAATGCTCATGGCCTCTTCAATTTCTTCAGTTTGTTTTCCAGGAAGAATTCATGAGGAGACATTACTGATAGTTCCTATGTTTCTAATATCACTAGTACCAGTAACCATGAACAAAAGTTAGACAGTATGTGATTATCTCTCTCTTTTTTTAAAAAAAAACCCACTAAGCCAATTATCAGATTTTTCCTTCCATTCCAAGAAAATAATGGAAGTTCTGGTCTCATGCCATGGAGACAGATTATGTCACACTGCTTTACCGAAATAACTCTGACAAGACTTTTTGTAACATATATAAATGCACTATTTGAAACAAAAGGCCGCTTGTTCTGATTGGTCATCCATCGAGGTTAAATGCCAAGATAGAAAACTGACCTAATCAGATGTCTTTGTGTGTGAGTGTGTTTTGTGCGGTGGAAGACTTCTTTCCCAAAGGGAGAATAAAATGAACCCATAACAAATGCATATTATAAGAATCCATTGCCATTCAGAAGTTGTTGGGTTGAGCTGGGATAATAATCCCCTTTCTAACCAAACTTTGCAGAAAAAAATGTTTTCCCCACTATTTTAAAATGATTTTTCCAAAGAGTAAGTTTCCTATGGGAACAGAATCAAAATTTAATTTCTTTCTTTAAAACAAATATCTAAATACTTTTCATTGTTGGAAACACAATAGAACTCTGACTATAATTAGGACAGTATACTTGCCAAGATTTTAAAAATTCCAACTAATAAGTGTCTATTTGTGGCCACAGAAACACATATTTAATCTTTTCATTCCAATAGAAAATAAATAGATCCAATGGTAAATCAGAAATAGAGAAATTGATCCTCTTCCACCTCCCTGCCTTTTTATTATAAGAGGCATTAAGGTTTTACAGCAGGGCTGTAAAACTCCTGGCCCATGGGCCGGATGTGTCACGTACTGGCCACGCCCACACCCAGTTTAGCGAAGGGGGGGGAAGTTCCGATACATCACGTGATGCCACCGTGATGATGTGAGTTTTATGCCTGTTTTATGGTATGGAGTCCATACCATTAAAAAATGATCACTAATTTGTCAATTTCTCTGAAATAGCGTAAGAGAAATTAACAAGACATCTCTCTCTCTCTCCATATCAGGGGTGGGTTCTAAATTTTTTTACTACCAGTTCTGTGGGCATGGCTTATTTTGTGGGTGTGGCTTGGAGGTCATGTGACTAGGTGGGCGTGGATAGCTGGTCAGAGTCATTTCTGGAAGGTCCTCGCATTTACGACCAGTCCTCGCACTTACGACCCGACTCATTTGTTTGCTTTTAACACTGATCAGCTGTAAGACGGCCCTTTGAAGCCCCGTGGCAAGAGTTTAAACAGTTTTTTTCCCTCTAGTCATCAGCTGGGACTCAGGAGGCAGCAATAGATTGGGGGTGGGACCAAATAAAAGGTAAGAATAACGTGGGGGGAGTGGGAGGGCAGGTGGGGAGAACCGGTTCGGTGACATCATATCATCACCGCTACCGGCTCGGCTGAACCAGACCGAACCGGGAGGAACCCACCACTGCTCCATATACATTATACATTTACATATACATATACACATGCATATAACAAATATAGGAACCAATATTTTTATACCACTCTATAGGAGATCTAAAGGAATGCCTGAACAGCCACATAGAGATGGTCTCAGAAAAAGCTGACCTATTGGGAGGAAATCTCAGCTCTATGTGACAGACAGCTCTTTCAGCCAGCCCCTAGAAATGAGACAGTCCTCTTGACAGATAACAGTAGCTTGAAAATTTCCATTGACTTTCTGAGGAAACCACGAGAGAAGATTGCAAATGACAATCACATGATTGTGGGACATTTGGCAATTGGTCACAAGTCCAAACAAGCATCCAGATGCAATATGTGAGGGGGAGGGGCAAAGTGATGCTTTACGATGGCCAAAAGTACTTTACAGGCCATAAAGCACCCTTTCTGAGGCCATTGTAACTTTGAAGGGTAGTTAAACAACCGGTCATAAGTCAAGGACTACCTGCTTTCTGCCTTGCATTATGGAACAGCAGAAAATAGATGTTGACCTTCTGTATGATATTGTTGTGAATGCAACTTGTGCATCAGATTGCAGGCTGAAGCTCAAGGTCCACAATCCCTTTGAGATATAACTTTTTATCATGTACAAAGTCAGATTGTTGCAGCTCCTCCCTCTGCTGGCTGCAGTGTAGGAAAACAATGGCTAGAAGTGGGGTTTTCATCATCTTTAACAGAAATAAGTGACATGTGCAAAACTAGGCATTTGTCCTAGGGTTCTTTTTGTGTTGTGCCAAATCTCTGTAATGATTTGAACCTTTCCAGTATCTTTGGAGAGTCTTTCTTTACATTTGCTCTATTTGGAGGATTAAATTTTCTTTTGAATTTTTCTTTAGCTAATTTGCGAGTGATTTGAGCAGCTCTGTACTTACCTTCTTCCACACTGAAGATCTGCATTTTAGCACCTATAAAGTTTTTTAAAAAGATTATATTTCACTTCATATTTAAAAATAAAGTTTGATCTTGTTTATCTCCTGAGATTAACATATCTCTTAAAGAAAGAAGGAAAGACTAAAGGTTGACCTTTTAATCATCAGAAAGACAGCACAGCATATGAGACCCCTGTCTCTCTTCCATACTGACAATGGAGTTGCATGCCAAGTGAGACATGCCTTTAATTACTGATGGCAGCAAGAACTACTAACCAGATGAGACACTGTGAAGTCTCAAAGGTCTCCTGGAGCAGAGGATTTGGATTCTAATCTTCTACACTGCAGGTTTCAGCATTGCTACAAATAGCGTTTCAAATATTTAATGAGTGTTCCTCCTTGAATCTTTTCTTTTCAAGGCTAAACATTTCCAGTTTCAGTCTCTCTTCATTATTAGGTATATTCACCATCTTCAGTTATTTATAAAATAATAAAGGTGGGATAAAAATCAAACAAACGAACAAATAACTAAGACTTAATTTCTGTAGTGGGAAGAGTGAATAGTTTTGAAATTTAGGTGGAAGAGCCTCTAGCAAGGCAATAATCAAATAAAAGAAGACCGAGTCAAAGTCAAGAAACTTGAGAAAATATCTCAGACAACCTGTTTCCTAGTTCACAGAAAGATAAAGTAGAAAGGGGAAGCCCATTCATAATTGCAATACTATAACATAGCACTTAGACTTATATACCGCTTCACAGTGCTTTACAGCCCTCTCTAAGCAGTTTACAGAATCAGCATATTGCCCCCAACAATCTGAGTCTTCATTTTACCCAACCTCGGAAGGATGGAAGGCTGAGCTGGTGAGAATCGAACTGTCAAACTGCAGGCAGTCGGCAGAAGTAGCCCACAGTACTACATTCTAACCACTGTACTACCATGGCTCTAAGTTCTCATAGCTGTTACAAAAGTACTGATCCTAGTGATTTTCTTTCTTGCTTTTCTCTGAACCTATTCAACTTAGCCAGAATTCTTATTAAGGTATGGTACTTATACCTAAACACAGTACTTATAACTGAACACAGTAAACGTATGGTTTGATCAATGTAGAACACAGTGGACATATTCTACATTGTTATTTGTGTCTGTGAATAGAGACAATAGTCCTCCAGGATATGAGTTTTTGCAGGAAGGAATCGCCAGTAGAACTGTTAATATTTTAAAGTATATTTCAAACATAATGAAAAATAAATTGACCTTTGCTCTAAAATGAACATTGAACTTATGAGTAGCAGGGCAGCCAAATCGAATATGTTGACGATAACCATCTCTGCTATTGTATTGAAAAGTTAGGGTCGACATGATATTAAATTGGTGTGAGCCAGGAAGTAGACCTTGTGAATGTTATTAATGTTCTCTTTTTTTTTCTTCCATAAATTGCTACTTTAATACAGCCTTTCTGTTCAACTATCTTCCTCTATTATTAACAACAAAGGAATTAAAGATATTCCCAGAAACATGTTCTCCCTGATTTAACTCCATTGGAGTGACACCAGTTGTATTTATATTGTGTCGTACTTCATTCATTTACAAGAGTTCCAGCTTTGAAAGCTATAAAATGTGTCACTAGTAGATTTAAAATATTAAACATAGCCACTTAACATATACAACATTTGATACCTTTTTCCAAATAGCAACAATTATGATGTCATACTACATCACTAGTAGATATCTAAATTAAGGAAAAGAGATTTCAGAGAGACATATGAGTCCCAGTTCAGACAAAATTGAATGATGAACCAAGGCCTTCCAAATGTATGGATTTCACATATCTAGAGCACAGGAACATAGTAAAGATCAATTTCCAGAACTATTTACGACTTCTATTGAAAAGACTAGGAATAATTTACATGCCCAGTTGGGACTGACAAAATACAACCTTATGTCATTTTGTAACTTGCAGGTCTCAAAAGCAAAGGCAAAATAAGAACAGACTTCATGATTAATAAGTTACATAGATAAAGTTTAGTTTATTTCCTTGATATCTAAATACAGAGCAGCTTTTAGAATCATAAAGTGATATGCCAGAATTTCACAAATGAAACTATATATTGACTAGTTTAGCCGGATATCGCAAACCAGTGGATCTTATATACATAAAAGACTATATTTTTGTAATGTTTTGTTTCAAATGAGATGAACACAGTATTTGTAAAAAAAATTAGTTTATTACTATGTAAAAAAAATAAATCTACAAGAGTGATGGTGCAAACATTTGAGGACTTGCATGGCACAGATATCACAAGTGAATATAATCTACAATTGTACAAAAGGTTCGTGATTCCTTGAAGCAATGGCTGAGATATGCACTAAAATCAACACAGTTAAAAAGGAATTAGCATTTAACCAGGAAGACGAGCTACATATAATTGGCTCTGTAGTATAAGGCCTTTCAATTTCAGGTGGTAAAGCCATCATTCCATGAATCTGAAATATAAATGAAATGAATTATCTACTTATTCAGGCACATGGCTAGCTTGAATTTAGCTTCCCTCTGTTCAAATACATTTATGCTACATTTTTAAGGAAGGCATTATCACTATAAATACCAACAATCAAATGATATAAAAACAAAAGAATATATAGCAATGTTTAATTGCTATAATTAATTGTTTAATTTTTTTCAATATGATTAATGCAATTTAGAAGGTGTAAGAGCAGACAATTGCAGGGAAGGTAAAATCTGCTAGAAGGCAAGCATAGGAGGGCAAGTGAAGCCCTACTCCTTTACTTGAAAGGAACAGTTGAAGGTATTAAGTACATTTAACTTGGAGAAAATAAGGCTTTGGAGAGAGAGATGACACCTGTCTTCAACTATCTGAAGGACTGGTTTGCAGAAGACCAACAGAGCAGAAACTGTCCAGAAGATTGGACAAGAAAGAACAGCTTTAAATTACAAGGAAATTGATTTCAGTGGGACATCAAGAAAAAAAAAATCCTAACAGTAATTGCCTCAGGCGGTGCTGCGCTTTCCTTCACTGGTGGTGCTTAAAGAGACAAAAGCTTGAAGATGCCACTCTCCCTGCTTTCATTTCTATATAACAAAATGGGCAGAATTGCCTGTCATCCATAGGTATTTTTGCTTCTGTTAACAGTCATTCATACTGCAGATTATGAGCCACATATTACCCATTACATTTTTACCAGTATTTGCGTATCTTAAATTTTCTCTGTTTCATCATCTGTGGTAAACATTCTACCGAAATACACCATTCATCTATATGCTCTATCGTTCCATTATTTAAATATAACATAAAATCATTTACTCAGTTTTGCCTGTCAAACAGAATTATCTTGATCTTTGATACATTAATTTTTTAGATCCACATACCTTGTTACGATATACTTAACATTTGCCTCACATGAGTTTTCAGTCAATATTACAGTTTCATCTACATTATTCTGTCCTTCAAATATGCACAATGGTTACTATGATACAGCCTTTATTTGGAATGATTTTTTAAATAAAACTGTTAATTCATCTTTTTAACAGGGCTATTTTAGAATACACATGTCCTATAATCCATGCAATTGATCTCATAATCACAAAGGAAAACAGAGAAATCAACTTACAGTCCATTCTGCATTTTCCGTCTTGGTACACCTTACATTTAATGGTAATTTAAGAACATAGTCATTATAGGAGTGACCTTGTTCTCTGGACCATTTGAATTTGTTCATTGCATCCACGAAAGACAGATTTTTGTATTGTTTTGGACTCTTGATAATGAATGGCCAGGTTCTACATATAAAAAGAAAAATACATTTCAAACTGTTACTGAGATATTTATACTTACTGGGTCTGTTCAAGATGTGACTGCAATTTCCCCCCTTTTATGTTTCTCTTCCTAACATCTTCTCTAGTGGTTTGGAGAACAAATCCCTTAGAAATAGATTTGCTAAATACACAGGAGAATCAAGATGGAAAAAGTATACAAAAGCTATAATATGCATATTTGGCATAGCCTCAGATTTGTCAGATTATGAAGAACATTCATTTTCATTTATCTAAATAAATAAATATTTTTTAAGTTGAAGCATGATCAATCTACTATTTCTTCCCCTTTCCAAAGCAATCTATTAGCAGTAGGAGTTATACAAATCCTTTACCACAAATAGTCCTATACATATTTTCTCAGAAATCATAGTGAATGCTATCATGTCCTATGATATTGCAGGAAGGCAGAGAAGAAAGAAAAGAAAAGAGCAAAAAAGCTAAACAGGAAACAGGTACCCAACAGCAAAACAGGGATGAAAACTTCAATTTTTAAGAACAATGCATAGCAAAACAAACATTTGGAAAAAAATCAATCTAGATAGAACTTCTCAAGTTAACACATTATTATTATTATTTTTTAAAAAATAAATGCATTTATATAGACCTCAAGTACCTGTGGACAGGTTGCACATTTTCTTTTTGTTAAGTACATTACTTAATAAAATAGATATACAGACATGTCACAAAATAAAATTAAAGCATTAAGCTTTATTTTAAACTGCAACTCATGAACTTTAGAGGAGTGCAAACTTGAACTATTACTAATTTTTTAAATTTATCGTAAAAGCAATATTTCCATTTTTGGAACTCCCTAAACCATTTGTCTTTTCTTGGGTCAAATGTGCATTTTTGTTAACAATGGTATAAATGTTCCTTTTGGAGAGCGATTCACTTATTACCCTGTCTACTTGCAGAGATTAGAAAGATTAATTGTAGGCTCTAAATCAGAACATGTGTTTTTTTCCCTTAGCTGTCAGGAGAGATTATAAAAAGACAGAAGAAGTCTGCAAGTATTATTCTCTGAGGAAGCAGCTCTCTGAAAGACTCTGTGCCGATCAGTCTGTAGTACGAGGCTCTTGGGAACAGTAATATAAAAACAGCTGTAAGAGTCAACAGTATATTTTATTCTGAGACATAAAAATATCAAAACTTTAAATAGTTAAAGAAGCACTGCTGAGTTTCTTGCTGCTGCAGCTACTAGAAACTTTCATCACGTAGGCCAGCCAATGTTTATTACATAGATAAATCCTGATGAATATCCTTCCTCTGGCTTGATTCAGAATAGACCAAAGCCATTCAACAAATATACCAGCCTATCATGCATATTGTTTCCATTCTGAGCCTGTTCCAAAGTGAAGGTCTTTTTATAGCCCATTCATCAGAATCAGAATGAGGTCTGTTCCTAACCCTTCAGGAAGCTACTTGATTAATGAGACGCCCAGTTCCTACTCCTTGTCTTCCTCACCCCTGGTTTATGGCACAGATGCACGAACTGTGGTCCAGGGCCATGACCAGGGGAAGGCCTCCATGTCCCCACCACCAATTTGATTATGAAAAGCCACCAATTAGTTTTCTTAAAGATAGACCATTATCTTTTTGATAAATGCAATACATTCAGAGGGATAATCCAGTGGTGGGTTGCCCCTGGTTCAGACCGGTTCGCAAGAACTGGTGGTAAAACCAGCGGGAGGCTCCACCCACCGCCCCGGATGTTGTCATAGGCTATCTGCGCACACACGATTCCATTACGAACCGGTAATAAAGGTAAGTAGAACCCACCCCTGGGATAAGCCTTCCCTAGAAAGTAATATCAAGAACAATTTTCAGCATTTATTCAAATGACAGTGAATGCAAGTATTAGTTCTGTAGTATGCTTACTTACCTCACTGGTCTGTAAATTTGTTTAACACCAATGAACTGGAGTTGCTCCATTAAGTCAGGAATACTTTCACACCGAGTAAGATTTATTTTTGGATAATATACAAGATAGGATAGGCACATTTCATTTCTGGTGCTAAAACCACCCTGAGAACAGAAAAACAAATCACCAATGCGGGCTTCAAAGATTGCTTCTGAACTCAGGCCTAAAACTACCCAATGCTGCCTCTTGCTGTTTTCTGCATTTAACTGTAAGTGCAGTTATTACTACTATGAACAAATGCCATACATCTCAAATGGCAGCCAAGAAAAGAACAGCATCAGCATTGGACAGTTACACAAAAATGAAACACCATTAAGAATAATATGAAAGTATATGTGACTAAAAGAAGCTAATTTTAGCTAATTTCTGACACTGTCTGGAGATTCGGTTTCTGCCTGCATGAAAAACCTATATAGTGCAATACATTTACTACCATTTGAAATAACTTTTGCTTAGCTTGCTCAGTTGTAATTCTCAGATTTGGCAGGTGGAATTTTTTAATATAAAAGGAATTCAAATCTTTATGAGAGATGGGATAGCACCTTAGGCAGGTATTATCTATGTGGAAAACTTGTTTTGCTTTCCTAAAGTTTATATACGCATTATTTGAAGGGAAATAAAGTTTTGGTTTTAACATTCCTTTTAAACTGAGATTGTGTAAACAGCATGGAATCTCTGCCTTAAAACTAATTTAGAACCCTTAATGAAGTGGTTCGGGAATGACGAGAGGCACAAGCAAGCAAGTGACAACAGCTCTTTAATATACAGTGAGACTTCAGCAAAAACTCAGAGGCTGCAGTCCTCCTTATATACAATCCTGGAGAGACTGTCAGCCAATCAGAAACGTAGGCAGGTTTGAAACTCCCGCTTAAAAGTATCAATACATAACACCCCTCCCTTCCCAGAAGGCACTAACACTCAAAAATTAACATATGTACAAACAAAGTCTCGCAGGTGCTTAGGCTGAGTTCTCGCCCTAGTTGACCTGCGCAGTTCAGTGTTTGGTGAGGCGTCGAGCTGGTCGGAGGGACTCTTTGTCTCTCCCGGCTCCGCCAATGGAACCTCCTGGATTTTGTCCGGGGCGTGGTTATCCCCGGCTGGGAGTGGCGACTCGCTGGGGCGGCGCTGGAACCAGGGCTTGTCAGCTAAGTATTCTCGCGGCCCCGGGCTTGAGTTAGCTGTTTTGGAGAAGTGGTCATAGTTAGGCTCGGACATGTCTGCGTTGATGTTTGCCTCGCCAACCACCCGTTTCCTCAGTTGGTCTATGTGGCGCTTCCAGAGTCTATCTACCCCCACGTCCACCGTGTATGATTTTGGGCCTGTTATCCCCACTATGGTTCCTGCAACCCACAGAGGACCGCTGGCATAATTGCGAGCGAACACCGGGGACCCGACCTGAAACTGCCTTAAGCCACAGGTCTCTCCCTTAAAGTTTTCGTGCGAATAGTTAGGGTGAAGCCTGTCCAACACGCACCGGAGCTTTCTCCCCATGAGGAGCTCTGCTGGGCTTCTCCCAGTTGCTGTGCATGGTGATGCATGCTGAACCGCAAGGAATTGATCTATCCTGGCCTGCCAGTCCCCATTGTCTAATCTGGACAGTGCTTCCTTGGCTGTCCTGACAAATCGTTCAGCCAATCCGTTGGAAGCCGGGTGAAATGGGGCTGATAGGGCATGGCGGATCCCCAGGCCGGCCAAGTAGCCTTCGAAAAGGGTTGCTGTAAATTGGGGCCCATTGTCCGATACCAAGGTATCCGGCAGGCCGTGGGTGGCAAACAACTTTCTTAGGGCCTTGATAACCGCTTCGGCCGTTGTGGATGGCATTAATACAATTTCGAGCCATTTTGAAAAGGCATCCACTACTATTAAAAACGTTTGGCCATGGAACGGGCCGGCAAAATCAATGTGGATCCTCCCCCATGGGCCTTTTGGTTTCTCCCACTCTCGGATGGGCGCTACTGGGGGATCGGGGCGAGACTCCTGGCAGGGTCTGCACTTCCCCACCCACTCGGAAATGACCTGGTCCATGTTGGGCCACCAGACATAGCTGCGGGCTAAGCACTTCATCCTAACGATGCCAGGATGCCCTTCGTGCAATAATTCTAAAACTCTATCTCGTAGTTTTGCTGGAATTACCACTCTGTCACCCCACAGTAAGCACCCCCCTTGCGTAAACAGTTCATTTCGTTTGTTGGCAAAACCTTGGTACTCCTCCCCGACCACCTTGTCCGGCCACCCTTTCAAAACCCAACCCATAACAGTCCGGATAACAGGGTCTCTATTTGATGCCTTCGCCACCTCGCCGGAGGAGATGGGCCCCAAGGTTAACGTGTCCAACAACAGGACGGAGGTTTCCGGTGTTGGGTTGTCCAGCAGGTCGGGAAGGGGGCAACGGCTAAGGGCATCCGCATGACCCAGGGTCCGCCCAGGCCGATGGACGAGCTGGTACGAGTAGGCCGATAAGAAAATCGCCCATCTAGTTAAACGGGGGGAGAGGGCAGCGGGGGTTGGCCTGTCGCCTGCTAGCAGTCCTAGCAACGGTCTATGGTCAGTCACAAGTTCGAATTTTCGGCCATAGAGGTATTCGTGGAACTTCTTAACCCCCGCAATCGCAGCCAGAGCCTCTCTGTCCAATTGGCTATAGTTTCGTTCTGTGCTGGACAGAGTTCGGGAGTAGAAGGCAATGGGTGCCTCTAGGCCGTTCGGCAGTCTATGGCCCAGGACGGCACCAACTCCTACGGGGGAGGCGTCGCAAACTAAGACGAGCGGCAGCTCTGCATTGTATTGGATCAGGAAACTGTCCTCAGATAGGAGTTTTTTTACTGCCTCAAAAGCGGCCGCTTGCGGTTTCCCCCAGACCCATGGTACATTCTTCCCTAAGAGTTTGTGAAGGGGATCAGCGACCGTGGCCTTATCTCTTAGGAACATTGAGTAGAAATTTAGCAGTCCAAGGAAGGCTTGGAGCTCAGCTTTGGATTTGGGGGCTGGTGCGCTTTTGATGGCCCTCACCTTGCTTTCGGTAGGGTGGATGCCTGTGCCGTCCACCCTGTACCCCAGAAATTCTACCGAGGGGACCGCTATCCTGCACTTGTTCTTTTTAAGTCTTAGTCCCGCTTCTCTGAATCTGGACAGGACGTTCCGTACCCTGTCCCCTAGCTGGTGTTCGTCTTGGGCGCTGACTAAGACGTCATCGAAATAGGGGACTACTCCCGGAAGTCCTTGCAACAGGCGCTCCATGGTGCTTTGAAATAAGCCGGGTGCGACGCTCACCCCAAATTGGAGCCTGGTGCATTTAAATGCACCCCTATGAGTCACGATCGTTTGCGCCTCTGCCGTGGCGTCGTCGACCGGTAACTGTTGATAGGCTTGGGCCAGGTCTAATTTGGCAAAAATTTTTCCGGGGCCCAGGGAGTGTAGTAGATGGTGCACGATCGGCACCGGATAGGCGCTCGGCTGCAAAGCCTTGTTGATCGTGCACTTGTAGTCGGCGCAAATTCTGATTGAGCCGTCGGACTTAACTGGGGTGACTATGGGGGTCTCCCACTTGGCATGGTCAACGGGAACCAACACCCCTTGCTTAATCAGTTTGTCCAGTTCTGCATCGATCTTTGGTTTCAATGCGAACGGCACTCTTCTGGCCTTTAGTCTTACTTGGGCTACGTTGGGGTCTAAGTTTAGTGAAATAGGGGTCCCCACATACTTGCCCAATGTGTCCCCGAAAACGTCCTGGAACTCGGACAGGAGGCTGTCTTTCAGGGTTGACTTGGACATCAGGTGGACGCCGGTGAAGCCCATGCCAAGGGCTCGGAACCACCCCATGCCCAGGAGGCTCGGCAGCTGCTTCGTGACGATGGTCAGCGGCAGGTCTCTTTCGTAGTCTCCGTAGGTGACCCGGAACGTGCCCACACCTTCGAGGGGGACTCGGTTCCCCTGGTAGTCTAGGATGCGCAGTCTCTGTCTGGAGAGTTGATCCTTCCGGAACGACGGCAGGAGGGTCTTTAGGGTTGTCCACGACATGATAGAGAGAGCTGATCCGGTGTCGATCTCCATCGAGCACGGTCTTCCGTTGATCTCGACCACCGTGCTGACTTTGTCCTCGACCGTTGTGCTGGCCTGGTCGATGTGTATGCTGCGGCCATCTCGCGGTTCAAATTCGCGCCGTTTTTTCGCGCCGCCTTCTCTCGTTGGCTGCTTCTGGCGCGCTGATTCCGGTTGGCTGCGGCGCTCACGTGGTTTGAGTCTTCTGGGCAGAGTGGCTCTGCAGACTCGCGCCAAGTGCCCTTTCTTCTCGCAACGCCTGCAAATAGCCTCTCTGTATTTGCAGGACAGTCTATCATGGTGCCCGCCACAGCTGGGACAGCTTCGCCGGGGGCTGCCAGTGTCTTTTCTCCGGTGCTCTGTTCGGAAGACGTCCTCATCCGACTCGGACTCCGAGCTGGATCCGGCGTCTTCTCTGTGCACCGGGGCAGACTTGGGGCTGTCTTTGCTGGTCGGCGGACGCTGTAGCGTTTCAGCGGCCTTTGTGGAGGCTTCGTGAGCCCTGGCCTCGTCAAGGGCTCCGGCAAGCGTCAGATCAGGCTTGGCGAGCAGACGCCGTTGCAGCCTAATGTCCCGAACACCACAAATCAGTTGCTCAAGCAACGCATCATCCAAGTCTCTGTAGTCGCAATGAGTTGCAGCTTTTCTCAGGCTGGCCATTTACGCGCTGACCGGCTCTCCCTCTCGTTGGACGCGCTGCCTCAGTTGGTATCGCTGCACGAACTTGGAGGGGACGGGAGCGTAGTGAGCCCGGAGAGTTGCCATCAAGGTGTCCCATGAGACTGTTTGAACCGGCGTTGGCTCACACAGTGACTCGGCCATCTCGAACACGTCCGGTCCGCAGTGGCTTAGGAATAGGGCTCTCTTTCGATTAGCCGAGAGGCCCTGCATGTCGCTGGCTTCTAGCGAGCATTCGAACCTTGTTAGGTACGAGACCCATTTTTCGCGGGTCGGATCAAAAGGCTTGGGCGGAACGTAGGCAGACATGTCCGGTATGTCTCCTGTGGTTCGCCTCGTCGCCTAGCTGAAGCTCGTGGTCTCACTGGTTGGCTTCTTGTAGCCTCAATCCCATCCTCGTCGCCAATGAAGTGGTTCGGGAATGACGAGAGGCACAAGCAAGCAAGTGACAACAGCTCTTTAATATACAGTGAGACTTCAGCAAAAACTCAGAGGCTGCAGTCCTCCTTATATACAATCCTGGAGAGACTGTCAGCCAATCAGAAACGTAGGCAGGTTTGAAACTCCCGCTTAAAAGTATCAATACATAACACTTAATGTAGAAGCAAACTCAAATTTTGAGCATGGTGAATAATGATTTTAAAAAATTTAAATCACAATGTTCATCTTTCACTTAGGGTAGCTTATTTAAAGGAATATTAAATTACAGTAAAACTGCAATCCAATCTGAGTCTAGTGCTATGTTTCTAGTGCATGCTGGCTAGAGAATTCTGGGAGTTGAAGTCCACACATCTTAACATTGTAAAGATTGAGAAACACTGGTTTAGTGGTTCATTATCTGATTTTGTTTCCTCAAGATTTGGTCTTAATTAACTTGGCATCCTAGGCATCCTTCTCAGTTATTTGAATGAGCTACTCCTAAAGCAGGGATGTCAAACTCAAGGCCCGGGAGCCGGATTCAGCCCATGGGGTGCTTAGATGTGGCCCATGGGGCTGCCCTAGAAACAGCAAAGGACCGCCCCGCGGTGCCTCTGCCAGCAAAAATGTAGCTTGGGAGACCCGCAGGCGGCCCTCCCAAGCTCTATTTTCACTGGCAAAGGGTTTCAGGAGCTATTGCAGGCGAAAACAGAGCTTGGGGGCCTGTTTTCGCTGGCAGAGCGCTCGGGCCATCACAGGCACCGACACGAGTGATGTTGAGCTGGCCATGCCCACCCTGGCCATGCCCACCTCAGCCCTCCGAGGTCCAACACAACCCAGATACAGCCCTCAATGAAATTGAGTTTGACACCTCTATCATAAAGTCTCCAGTAGTGGAGGAATCTGCCATGCTACTGTTGACCTACTGGAAGAAACTGGATGAAATGAAATATTCTAAATTTACATAAAAATCAATCTTATTTCTTAATAATAATGCTTACATGTTAACAATATCCAACATTTACTTAAACATGTTAATTTTACTCTATTTTCATTCCACATCAAGCCAGGTCATAAAATTTCTTACCCAGGTCATATCCGATCGATTGAGAGTGCTGTAGTGACATTCAGTAACTAAATTATCTCCCTGAAATGCAATGTTAAGAAAGACACTCTTACAAATTTGAGTCACTGTAATTTACGCATACATACATGGTCACATTATTGAAGAATTTGCTATGAAGTAATAAAAGTTAAAAATGCAAGCTGAAATGTTGCATTATTGATCCATATGCATATTAACAATTATACTATGAAAATAACTTTTGGGATTATATTGGAATTTTATTTCCTGCTTCTTGTTTTCCTTAGAAGCCAATATGTCAAAAGAAATTCACAATTTTTTTTCTATATTAGCCTTCCCAACTCAGATATTTTGGATTCAGTTCCAACAAGATTTTCCCCCCAACCCCCCTCACACATCCCACCTAAGAATCCAGCATTACAGCAAAGCACACCACTGTCTGAAAACAGGAAGAAATAATAGCACTTAGACTAGGAATGTAAGACAAATAGCCTTAAAATCTGATTCATATGATCACTTGGACCATTTTTGCTTGTTACACGAAACAAGGTTTGATAGATCAGAAAAATATTTTTAAGGCTTGTAATCATGGGTAAAACATTGTTATACTGTGCAAAATAGCAAAAGCAGCACATTTTTCATTATTCTAGAGTGAAGAATAGCTCTTAGAGGATTATAAAATTTAGGTTTAGGCAGACTTTAGAGAGAGATTACATTCAACAAAGAAGTGAAGGCAGGACAAACAGAAGCAAAAACAAGAAAAAATTAACATGGGTTTAATTTAAGTTAAAATGAATACCATGAATACCATCTCTAACAATTTCTTTCTTCTACATTGAAAATTATGATATATATATTTTTAAAGGGTTCTGGATATGCACTTAAAGATTTGGGAGGATACATGTGGATTCCCGGGCTACTTTGTACCAAATCATTATGTGAATCCACTTTTATTGTTTCATAGAATAATAAAATCCTGGAGTTAGAAACCTTGGCTTCTGATAAAAACTATGAAGATGAAAAAGTGAAGAAAACTGTGTCATGATATCACAATGCAAATCTACCCTTATATTTGCATCTCATCACTGCAATCAAATATGTAAGTTGTGGAGTTTGCATCATGACATCACAATGCAAGTTTTATCCCTTAAAACAGGGGTGTCAAACTCGCGTCGTCACAGTCATCACGTGACATATCACAACTTTTTTTCCCTTCGCTAAACCGGATGTGAATGTGGCCAGCGCACAACGTATCCGGCCCGTGGTCTGCAAGTTTAACACCCCTGCCTTAGAAAGAACATTTAGTGCCATATAATTCTGTGCTAGAATACAAATTAAAGCAGCCTTGATAGACTGCCTATTATACTTTCTAGAATACAGATAATCCTTGATTTACAACTTTTTGTTTAGTGACATTCACTGTTACAATGACACTGAAAAATGACCGTTTTCACACTTAATGACCATTGCAGTGTACCCTTGGTCACATGTTTGAAATTCGGATGCTTGGCAACTGGTTATAGGGGGGTCATGTCACCTTTTGTGACTTTCTGACAAGTAAAGTCAACGGGGAAGCCAGTTTCATTTAGCAACCTTGTTACTAACTTAACAACTGCAGTGATTCACTTAAGAACCATGGCAAGCTAGGTCGCAAATTGGGGCAAAACTCACTGACTCCCTTAGCAACATAAATTTTGGGCTGATTCGATATCTGTAATTTCAGAAATAATACTACTGTGTTTCCCTGAAAATAAAATCCTGTCTTATATTTTTTGAACCCCAAAATAAGCACTTGGCCTTATTTTCGGGAAGGTCTTATTATTTTGGGGCGCATGGAGCAAGACAGGGATCCTCTTGCCATCTTACCTGATTTCCAGCTCTGTCTCCCTAACCCTAACCAGAGGAAATGGCGGGGACCGGCTGCGCATGCATTTAAATATTTTCAAGGAGGGCTTATTTTGGGGGGAGGGCTTATTTTCAGGGAAACTGTAACATAAGTGAAGTATTTTTTAAAAAAAGAATCCTGCTTCTGAATAATCTGTTCGGTTTAAAGGTTTTTGAAGCAATAATTAATGTTCTTAGCTCATATTAATAGCATTGTTGCAGATGATAAATGTTCCACTTTGCAACTACACTGCCTTTTTGCCTGGACATCCTAAGAGGCCTGGCAAAGTATCACTGACTAGAGATGACAAATTGATGTGAGGAGGAGATTCCTGACTCTAGTTCACGTTCTAGTTTTACTTACCAAGCAAATAAAAACTGTTAGTAGTAACAAAAACAGAAAATACCCCAAGGAGAAATATATCCTTTAAAGAAAATCAGATTAAAATATTGGAGGGGGAAACGAAGTACATATAAGCGTATGAATTTTTAATTTCCTGCTAGATCACATTCATCATAGGTGAAAGAAATGTTTCATCCTTTGTCCACTTGTTCTTTAGTTCTGATCCTTCTTCAGTTCTTTTTCTCTCAGAAAGGATAAATATGTATGTCACACAAGAATGAATATGGCTATTTGAAACTTTGAACCCAAATATAACCTAAAATAGTCACAATTTGGCCGATAGAAACAGAAAAATGGCAATAAAGCTAGGAAAAATAGGAAACAAACATCATACAGGCAAGATGGTCCTTTCTTCTTTCAAATACTGAAACTCTTGGAAGTTAAAGTCAAATTCATCATCATAAGCCAGCGGTTGTAGTTCACTGCCTTTGCGGAAATGGCGCATCCTTAATGCCCTGCCAGCAAGATGTGCATGGAGAAGAACAGCAAAGACATGGATCCCGGTTGGCTTCTCAGCATCAAGAGCCTGGAAAAGACCAATGAAAGAACACATTCAATATTAGCAGAACACATGGACTATAACTGGTCAGCATTTGAAGGCAAAAGCTGCTTCAGAAGAGAACAGAGTGGTACAAAAGTAACTTGTCTGAAATCAGCCAATAATGTTTTTCTCCCTGGGATCATGCTACAGCAAAGAAAAGAGCAGTGTGATATTAGAAAAAGAAGCAGCTGTTTTTTAAAAAATATAATTTTAGGGAATAAATCTTTAAGAAGATAAAAACAATACAAATATTAGTAAAGAAGCAAAGAAAATAAGAAAGAATGGTGAATAAGAAAAACTATAGCAAGCAAGCTAGCAAGCAAGCAAGCAAGTGGGAGGGAGGGAGGGAAGGAAGGAAGGAAGGAAGGAGAAAAGATTATAAAGAAACAACTTCTGATCTTTTTGGCAGTGGTTATAAATGCATTTATATGTCACCCTGTCTCCAAGGTTACATACAATGTTCTTCTTTCTATAAATTACTCTTTCTAATCCTCAAACCTGTAAATCACAAATTCAGCAAAACTTTTTTCAGCAAAAAAAAAAAAAAAAAATCCATAAAGTTTTCAGATCCATAAAGTGATCAAAGATGCAGCTGGTTTAATAAGTTGCAGGGAAATGCTACATGGGCATCCTTGCATGTGAGTAACTTTCTGCCTTTGAATCCAAGGTGTTGATATTAAAATTTAGCCTATATGTTTACAAAGTCTTCACTTGGCTTTTCATATTTATAGATAGGATGTTAAAGTATTTATTGAATGAGTAGATTTGATTCAGTTCTGGCTACTAAATTTTACACAAGAACAAATGTATGGCAATTTCAAATATGAAACAAATATTTTTCAAATGATATAAAATTCTATATCTTAACTAGAGAAGAAGGTATGTGTAGATTTATTGAGCAATATTCACATCGCATTTGAAGCACTCTCCTATCATGTAGTGTCAGACACAATCATTTTAATTCTCTTTGGCTTTCCTAAAACATGCTCAATCTGTGCAAGTACTACAAAATATCAGATTTTAGGGTTAGAGGAAATAAACAAACCATGTCTTACATCCGCTTATTAGGTCTATCTGATAAATCAATTCCATAGTCTATTTGGTTTCATTTTCTCCCACCTGCTCTTCATTTAAAACACATGTGGATAAGATGGTATTGGACTGTAACTCCTATCATATCTAACCACAAGGGAAATGAGTCCCTTTGGTTTTCATTTTTCAAAATGATATTGTCCACTCATTGTTTTCAAATTTCTTAGATGGAAGCTCCCCCACCAACACAAAATGAACTAGCAAGCGCTTTTAAGCAAAAGAACACAGGCACACATTCACACGCACATTTGCTCCTGGATTATTAATATGAGTTATGTCCCTTTAGAGATATTCAGCAGAGAACCTTCTCCTTTCTTAAGCTAAAGAAAGCTTAGCTAAGTACACAATAAAATGCTTTGATTTAAACAATGAAAATTTCATAACAATGCTTACTGCATCTTACAAATATAAAAAATGTTAATCATCATTTGTATTAGGCTTAAAAAAGATTTTTGAAGCTATTTATAATGGTGCAGTGACAATAAAATAAGGGAAATAATTTTATGAGAGTCTTTGAATAAGCAGATCTAATTTCTCCTCCATAGAATTAATTGTCTCTGATTCGTAGATTAACAATGGATGCTCACAGGCAAATATAGAGGGAACTTCTGAGCAAAATGTATGCACAGGAAAAGGTACAGTATACAAAAGAGCAAATTTTGAAGGTTTTTTTTTTTTAAAACAGGAAGACTAATGAAGAAATTGGATCTAATATATTTATGAACATTTATCCATCTTTACTGACAAACCAAAGAAACTAAATGGCATGCTCAAACATAATTTGCCTGTTCTTATTTGCTATTTTCCAAAACAGATTGGCATTTTCAATTGATGGCACCATCGCTATCCCAAATCCTCTTCTGAACTAATTCCACTTGTTGATCCAGGACGGAATGGGACTTTTCGGCTTGGTCTCTTCGCCTTGCCTGTTTCACCATAAGGTTTTCGCCTCTGCGTTATTAGCCACAAACTTTTCTCCTCGGCTGACCTGCCCCCAGCCTTTCGCCCCGGCACATCGGCCACGGCCCCACCGTCCCAGTCCCTTCGCCAGGGCCCCATGGAGGGGCCGTGGCCAATGTGCCAGGGTGAAAGACTGGGGGCGGGTCAGCTGAGAAGAAAAGTTTGTGGCTAATAACACAAGAGGTGAAAACTTTAAGATGAAACAGGCAAGGCGAAGAGACCAAGCCAAAAAGTCCTAGACCCGATCCAAGACTACTGAAATAATACACACCATTTCTTACAAAGATGCTGAAACTGCATAATTTCCACAAAAGGCACATTTGCACTAGTCAGGAAACATACTTCTTCTAGACACTCCAGTGTGCAGTGGCCCTCCGACATGAATTCAGGCATGCCTGGTGGGATGTTATGGAACAGGCTGACCCAAAGCCCTGCTTCAATAACTCCAGCATCGTATCTCCTTAAATTTGCAGTATAAAATAGCCTCAGTCCAGAATTATCGATCATCCCTAGAAAGAAAAGAGCAATTGCCCATTACAATGCAGCATAAAATACCCTATTGGTTGAATTTACTTTTGGAACCTAGTTACCAACTTGGGCCACAGCATTAACATGGAGAAGGAGGAATTAGAGTTTAGATGGATCAAACAAGTTTTTCGATTTTTTTTAAAATGCCAATTAAGCAAAATCTCAGCAAAATCTCAAGAAAGCAGTGAAGTAAAACAAATGTTTAAACTTTTTTGACCAGCACAAACATTTATGCTCAGTTTTATGCCTCTGCTGGGACTTTTCCAGATGGCAGCTTTCTAATACAGTCTATAACCTAGTTGTTCTACCGTCCTTGTGAGAGGTCTTTCAGTACAGAAACATAGCTCTGCAGGCATATCTCATTTGCAGCGGTCTCCCAGAAAAAAAAAAAAATACAAGAATCATGAGAAATTTTATTGTCGTTGTTAGCTGCGAAGTCATGTCCGACCCATCGCAACCCCATAGACAATGTTCCTCCAGGCCTTCCTGTCCTCTACCATCATCTGGAGTCTATTTCAGCTCATGCCTACTGCTTCAGTGACTCCATCCAGCCACCTCGTTCTCTTTCGTTTCCTTTTGCTCTCAATCTTTCCCAGCATTAAAACTCTTCTCCAGTGAGTCCTTCCTTCCATTTGGTGACCAAAATACCACTTTCATGGATCACTGCCTTGTCATGGCGAAGGGGCTTGTGCAGCACAATGAAGCTATGAGCTATGCCGTGCAGGGCCACCCAAGATGGACAGGTCATAGCAGCGAGTTCTGACAAAACGTGATCCACTGGAGAAGGAAATGGCAACCCACTCCAGTATCTTTGCCATGAAAACCCCATGGACATGAGAAATTAATTTCTGCTTTGTCCATTCGGTTTTGGAAATCTGGAAATTTGCCATGCCAATCAAGCAGAAGAGGGTGACTTGTGAGTTGCTTTGGAGGGGAAAACGGAGTCACTGTCTGCTGTGATAGAGATCTGGGCACAGATAGTTCATCAAAGCAGAGAAGGTGGCATTCTTAACTAAAATATCTACTGAAAATGCCACCACTGTTCAAGGGCAAACAGTGCAGCCAATTCTACCCTTAAACAATAACACATCTATTTCCATAGCATAGGTATTAGGTAATGCAGCATTCAGTCCTATCCATTTTTCCTTCAAAATGCTCATTTTTACTATGACTTAAATACATATAGTATAAACATGAGCATCTGTTATAAACTATGATAATGAAAAAAAAATGAAGGAATATATGTTGCATCTAATGATTGACTTTTTATATTTACAACTTAGAAAATAGATAAATATTCCTGCCTTCTTTTCAAATGGAGGCTCAGTGCAAAAGTAATGATTTTAATCTTAAATATCCCACTTAAAATTCTCATGTCTAGATTTATGAATGTTAGCATTAAGGAAGTACAATTGTATCAGATGTAGATAACTGGCAAGATACATGTTTTTGTAAGGAATATACACATTCAACACAGGTGAGGGAACATACCTTCCAGATATGAAGGGTTATCATAATGGACTTCCATTAGCACATATTGAGGGTCTAATGCTGTTCCAATGGATAAGCCAACATGAGGAGGGTAGATAAAACCCTGAGATTGGAAACATATCAACATAAGTAAACAGATTCAATATTATAAACATTTAAATCTCATTTTAACTATATATAGCTTTACTGATATAATTTTATACAGAAAACAAATCTCCTAGAATTGGCTCATATTACAGCAAGCATATGTTAGCAGCAAGCATATATGTGATTTTGGTTTTTTTAACCTGAGCACATATTTAGCTCGTTTGGTAGATTTATTTATATTATACTATTATATGTTAACATTTCTATATTATATGGACATGTTTTCCCATCATTCAACAGAAAACAATTGGTAATCAGGCATTAGTATTCTTTTAAAAATAATTTATTAAAACCCTTATTAAAGGGTTTTATACAGTAATCAAAACAAACACTTAAAGAAAAGAAAAGAAAGAAGAATACAAAACAAGTGAATAAACAGAAAGGAAACTGAAATGTCAATGAAAGAGCATTACTATTCTACTTAAAAATGCATACTTGTTGCTAGCAAAGATGAAAATTAAGAAACAGTTTCCTGTATCAAGGAAATATTGTATACTAAAAGAGCAACTACAGGGCCAAGAAAAACCTGCCAAACGTATTTAATATTTTTTAACGTTATTCAGTTTCGAACACCCACTACAGGTAGTTCTTGACCACAACTGAGTCCGCCATTTCTGTTGCTAAGTGAGTCAGTTGCTAAGTGAGTTTTGCCCCATTTTCCAAACTTTCTTGACATAGTTGTTAAATGAATTACTGCCATTTTTAAGTTAGTAACACAGTTAAGTAAATCTGGCTTTCCCGTTGACTTCGCTTGTTAGAAAGTCACAAAGGTGATCACATGACCCTGAGACACTGCAACCATCATAAATACATGCCAGTTGCCAAATGTCCAAATTTTGATGATATGACGGTAGATATGCTACAATGATTGTAAGTGTGAAAAATGATCATAAGTCATTTTTTAAAATGCTGATGTAACTTCAGCCCAGTGGTAGGTTTCAAAAATTTTTACTACCGGTTCTGTGGGTGTGGCATGGTTTGGTGGGTGTGGCATCGTTTGGTGGGCATGGCTTGGTGGGCATGGCAGGGGAAGGATACTGTAAAATCTCCATTTCCTCCTGATCATCTGGGACTCGGGAAGCAGAGAATAGACGGGGGTGGGGCCAGTCAGAATTTTTACTACCGGTTCTCCGAACTACTCAAAATTTCTGTGATCGATTCTCCAGAACTGGTCAGAACCTGCTGAAACCCACCTCTTCTTCAGGCACTAAACAAATGGCTGTAAATTGAGGACTACCTGTATATTACCACCTCCAGCCTAACTGATTATTATATTGATGCAGTAAAGCAAAAAGTACAAATATTCATTTTAAAATAATAGTTAATTACATTATGGATAATACATTTACATTATAATTTTTATTTTGTTTATCTTTTAAAACATCAAGTTTGCTCCCCAATTAAAATAAGGATATAATAGTTCTATAACCACTCCGCTAATAAAAAAAACTTTAAAAGCATTTATTGTAAATTCAACCTTGTGCCAAATTTGGCTTAATTTTAGAAAATAAATGGGGGGGGGGTGTCTAGCTAGCTGTGGAAACCACTTCAGAAGTTCAGAGATTTTTGGCTAAACTAGGAACTCAAAGAGTCCTGGAAGAAGAAAATGGCAAAATCCTGCCAACCCCTCCCCCATGCAATTACACAGTCCCTAAAATTAAAGTGTGAATTAAAGAAATCTTTGCATTATCTGAGAAAGACATTTAAATAAGAATTAATCTTACCTCTCCTCCAATAGCCCAAGCGAAAATGACTGTTTGACAGGTGAGAAATGAATCTGGCATGTTTGGATGATAGCACTCATGGCCATAATCCACAACACTGTCGTTCAAACTGCTACTACACTGATAGAGAAGAATATGGTGCACTATACTCTCATGACCCTTCTGAATGAGTGGTTCAACCTGTCAATATAATAAGGGAATATTAGAAACATTTGAAGCATGTCTAATTAAAATATTAAGTCATTCATTCATTATTTTCAATTATAACTTTTCAAATTGCTTAAATGGTGTTATGAAGAAGCCAAAATGCAAACTGCACAAACATCCTTGTTGTTCAGTCAGTAAGTCCTGTCAAACTCTTCACAACATCACGGACTGTAGCATGCCAGCCCCCCTCCCCCGCCATACTACATTGTCTGCCAGAGTTTGCCCAAATTCATGTTTATTGAGTCAATGACACTATCTAAGTATCTCATCCTCTGCTGTCCCCTTCTCCTTGGGCCTTCAATCTTTCCCAACATCAGGTCTTTTCTCATCAGCCCTTTCCTATTAGGTGGCCAAAGTATTTGAGCTTCAGCTTCAGTATCTGTCCTTCCAAAGAGCAGTCAGGATTGACCTTGAAATCCAAGGGACTCTATATATTAAGTCAACTAAACCTAATCCAATAAATCCAACTAAACCTAATCCAATAGTTTCCATGTATTTTCCTTTTTTTAAATTATTTTTTTATTAGAGTATAAATATTAAAAAAACATAACATGACATACACACAACAAACATTTATACAACATATAAACAAAAAGAAATTATGTTTCCTTCTTAAGCATTGTTTCAAAGTGACATTCTGCTTGTTATATATTTCTTCCCCTCTCCTTAGTCTAATGACATTTCCATGTATTTTCAATTACAACTTCCATATTTCCCATTTTTGGAGGGGAAGGGCCACAACTGGTAGTCCAAGCATCGGATACAACCCTAACTCTAAGACAGAGTTGCATACTGAAAGTGGGATGTGAAATACAGGTAAGATATGATGCTGTCAAATTATGCAGTTTTTAGAACTCATAGCAAGACCTCTGTAATATCACTTAGTTCTGGGGACTGGGAAAGGATTTAGACTACGGCTCCCAGATCTTTCAGTTTGTCTGAACTATTAAAGTTTAAAATTTGCTTGCTATGTAGGCAAAACAGCACTGCAATCAGTGTTTAATGCCGAGTATTTAATTTCTAATTGCATCTCAGCATGGCATAATTTTCTAATCCTTCATGCTCTCCTGTATAAAATAAAATGTATATGAGCCAAAAGAGAGTGGGGGGGAGGGAGGGAGGGAGGAAGAGGGAGAGAGAGAGAAAAGAAAAAGAACAAACTTAGATGAAAGCTGCAGTCAAGCTGCCATAAAATGCATGGTGCTTTTGTTACTGAATGCTATGGTGGAGGAAATATAAACAAATCCACCCACACATGATGTGCAATAGAATTTTTAAAGGGTGAGAATCCAAAAGAGCTCAGAACATCTAAACAAAATAAGAAAGGAATCAGTGTAAAGGTTATGGGAATGTTCTACTGATCTCTGCTTGAAATAAATGGGACACTTATCCAAACTTGTGCAACAGCCACCTGCCTCTTTAGGACACTAACACTTGTTATGCTTTTTGCCACAATTTTTTTAAAAAACAACTATCTTCAAAGTGATGACTCATTACTAAAGTTGGCTATTCATATGCTTTCATTCCCAGTTCCTTGAACATCAAGATTCTAATAATTATTTGCCTGCTCATATTTTTATTAAAAGAAAAATCTCTTTCCCTCCCACCAAACGCAAAAGTTTTATGAATGTCTTTCTTTGAGATCATTTTGTAGGTTTTATAAACTAGCACTATTGATTGCTAGAATCATTCTAGATAATAAATATATGAATTATTGAACTACTTGGGACACTTGGGACAAGTAAAAACCAAACTTCCTATCTTATGTTATATGCAAATATAAACAGTTTTTTAAGTGACTTGCAAAAATGGAGAAAGAGAGACAAATAGGAATTTTCCAGCATATACTACTATAAAATCTATAAAAATACAGAGCCTTGGTAGTACAGTGGTCTAAAGCACCCTGTTATTAAGACCAGTTGCCTGCAATTACTGCAGGTTCGAATCTCGCCAAGGCTCAAGGTTGACTCAACCTTCCATCCTTTCTAAGGTAGGTAAATTGAGGACCCAGTTGTGGGGGCAATAAGCTGACTTTGTATAAATATACAAAAGAATGAAGGTTATTGCTTAGCACATTGTAAGCCGCCCTGAGTCTCCGGAGAAGGACGGCATATAAATCAAATTTAAAAAAAAAAATCTTGTAGGTCACTTTAATAATCAGTCTTATAAATTATAAGGGAACATTATTCATATTCATCCTTATCCAGTTTTTTAAAAAAATTAAAGAAACATTATCTAGGAAAACCCTGAATAACGTAGGAACATCTATCTGTTCTATCTTCATAGATTTAAAGGCAATTCAGTAGCAGCATACCATAGAATGAAGTGGAGGGCAACAGAAAGGCATGTAGCTCTCACAAATTTTGGTTAGCTATGTATCTACTGTTACTATCAAACAATACAAAGTAAAGCAACTCTTGCCTTTTACATAATTCATATTTGGGTTACAACTGAATATCTCAGATGCACTTTTCATATAGGCACTTGATTACATTAATCTTACATGCATTTCTAGTTTGTATCACATGTAGAATAAGCCATTTGAAAAAAAAAAGATTTAAGGTCATCAAAGTTGGGCATTCTCCAGATTATATTTCTGAATTGCTTCTCTGTTTTCAGTCAAATATCCAAATTAGGTATTAGGGACAAATTCTCTGCATTTAGAAAGCAATGTTGAAAGTATTCATAATTCTCCAGGAAAGTTTGGTCTAGTGGTTATGGCATCAGGCTAGAAACCAGGAGACTGTGAGTTCTAGTCCTACCTTAAGTCATGAAAGTTTGCTGGGTAGCTTTGGGCTAATCATTTTCTCTCTCAGTCCAATCCATCTAAACATGTGGAGGAGAATTCCACTGAGAAGCATCAAATGTATCACTCTGATCAGATTCACAAAAGGAGTGGCCAATTGAGTGAAATCAGCCCAATCTCAATAGGTTATTTCATTTATGCAGAACAACTCACCATACTGAATTGAACAGCTTGCTTCCAAAGAGAGATGCACTAATTGAGGCAGATTATGTGTGATTGATACATACAAATACATGTGTGATTTAAGCAGACAGCGACATAGCAGTCCCCAGTTTTCTCTCTGTATTACTCTCTACCTCTTGAGCTATTTGTAATATGTACAACAGGTCCTTCAGATGGTAATGAATATAGTTTGATCCTAACTTCCGTCGCCACCAGACAGTCCTTTGAGACCGCCAGCCCCGTCGCTCATAAAGAGCCACCTTTACATCTGAAAGGCCGCTCGAAAAACTCAATTTCCATAAGGAAATGTGAGATAGAGCAGGTGAGGGCAGGTAGAGCCCTCTGCGAAGTCCCCAGAGTTTTTCCTTTATTCTTGGGGACAAAGCAGGATGAGGCTCCCTATTTCCCTCGCCGCTGCTCCGGGCTTCAGGAGACCTCTGCTTCTTGCAGAGCCAGGCGACGAGATCAAACCTTTCAATGAAAACAACAGATTGTTTAATTAAAGAGGATGAGATCTGGACTTGGGACCCTAAATTGCAAGTATTTCTAATGATTTTATAAGCGTTTCTAAGCGAAGGAAAAAAAAGCTTAAAATGGCGACTGCTGAGGCTTGAGGAGCAGCCGAAAGTGAAAGTCCTTCCGTAACAAGATACAAAGTAGCGGAGCAAACAGTGCTGGCTAGAATAGAGAAAAGAAAAAATTTCTATTCTAAGTTTTTTTTTTTTTTTTTTTGGAGATCTGATATTGATCTTGTTGGAGAGAAGTCCTCTTTCTTCAAAAAGAGTTTGTCTGTGTGGCAGGATGGCGTTAAAATTAACAAAGCCAGACAAGCAAGCAGTGGGGGGGGGGGGGGGTTCCCCCATTTACAATTGTGTGAGCAAGTTTCTAGTTTACAGACTCAGAAGGATAGTTTTAATTTAAAAGAATTTGTTTTGAAGGAAATGGCAAGACATGACGAGATTGTGAACCAGAATTTTGAAAAATTTAAGCAGGAAATTAAAGAATTCATACAATTAAAATATGATAACTTACAAAGAAAGATTGTAACAGTGACTAATGCTTTTTCAGAAATAGTTATAAAGATGGATACAAATATCAAGTTATTAGAGTCTAAAATGGAGGAAGTTGATAAGATTTATAACTTGAACAATAAAATACAAAGAATGGAAAATGATCTGATAAATATTCAAGACAATAGTTCTGAAGTAAAGTCAAAAAAGGAAGCTGATCACGAGACTTATAATACAGAAAATATAAAACAAGGGATTGAAAGAGAAGTTACAATGATGCAATACAGGCTCACAGAATTTGCGGTCAGAATGAGAGGGTTACAGGAAAACAATAGAGATGATTTAAGAAAAATATCTGCTGAAGTTCTGGCTGGGATTTTAAAGATTCATCCAGAGGAGGTATCTTGCAAGATCGACAAGGCCTATAGAGTAAATTCTTGGATTGCAAAGCAAAGGCAATTGCCCAGAGATGTGGTGATTTATTTTACAGATAAAGAAATAAGAAATGATATTGTGCAAAAATCTTTTAATTCTACTCTACAATTGTATGGAAGAAAGATCTGGATATATAAAGAGTTGCCGCCCAAGATATTAAAAGATAGAAAGAAATTCGGATTTTTGGTGATGAGCTAAACAAATAAAACATCTCATTCAGGTGGGATGTCCCAGTTGGCATAATATTGAGATATCAAGGAGAAAGATATCAACTAAATTCTGTTGAAAAAGCGGAAGAATTTTACTATAAGCTTCTTAAAATGGGTTCAACTTCTTTATGTATAATACATGAGTGGAATAAAGAAAAGCAAAATCAACAAGAGATAGAAATTCAGGATGAGCAGAAAGAGATGGAAGTAATGGAAAAACAACAAGTTACAGAGGACTTTGTAGATGAGCAGCTTCTGGATTCTCCTTCAGAGGTTACAGCTGGACTATTTATAAATACAAGAGAGGCGGCTTTGGATTCTAATGTGATGATTCATCAAGTTACAGACCAGCATAGAAATCAATCAGTTGACATACAAATTAAAGAAAAGAAACCAGAATGGAGACTTAAGCCACAAAAGCAAAACCAACAAGATCAAGTTATAGATCAGCATGAAAACCAAATAGCTGATACACAATTTATAGAAAGGAAATTAGGATGGAGATCTAACCCACAAAAAGTCAAGAAAAGAAGAAGCAGGTCTTACAAAAACAAAAAATTTTAAACTAAACAACAGTGCAATGCCAGTTATCTAAGAGATGATTGAAGACAAGATAGCTGAGGCAAAGTATTGATTTATATTATCCTGAGGATAGTGACAGACCTCTGCAGTGCTGTACTTTTGGGATGTGAAAAGGGCCTTAAACTGAATGGATTGGAATTATCTATTTTGGTTTCTCTGATAAATGTATTACGTTTATGTTGAGCTACAAGGCAAGAGAGTTATGGGATTGGGGCATGCAGAAGATCTGGTTGTTACCCTATTACGGTGTTGGAATTAATAATTTAGATGAAAGACACTACTATAGACACTATATGGAATACAAATATAAAGTCACTCGGGTGGTTGCTTTTTATATATCAAGTCATCTATTGTTGATGGGGGCAGATGGTAATTGAAGATACCGAATATACTACTGGAATTAGGATGTGATGTTACCCTAACATGGGTGATGGAGTTAACAATCCAGCTGAAAGACACTACAGAAGATATTATATGGATTACAAGCTTAAAGTCATTTGAGGATTTTATTTATACAAGGGAATACTTCTTAGTGGTGTGGGCAGAAGAATAAAGAGATCAAAAATTATTATGTATGGTAGTTCTGTAGGAATGTGGGTGGAGATAGGTTAGCTTATTGATCGTTTAGCTGAAGAAAAGGGATATTATGTTTAGATATGAATATGTGTAAAAGATTTGAGTTAAGAGATATATCTATGGGGTGGAGGAAATGGGCAGACTATGAGTTGAATATATGTTAAATTAGGATTTATTATATAGTTTTATAGTGGAAGGTTGCTTTGAAATGTTATATTAATATACAAAAAAGAGATTTGATTTAAGAGATATATGTATGGGGGAGGAGTAAAAGAGTAGATCATGAGTAGAAATTGTTAAATTGGGGGATATAATAATATTACTATGCTAAATTAGGAGTTATTATATAATGTTATAGTAGAATGTTATTCCGAAATGTATAGTATAAGGGGGTTATAATAACATTATTAGAAAGAAAGGGTCAGTATATGGGGGATGGAGCAAGGGGATGGTAAAGTATTATATCATCTGTTATGAATTTGGGTTGTACCCTGAAGAAGCCACGGGGGGAGGGGGGGTTAGGGAGGAAGGGGGGAAAGGGGGAAAAATTTGTATTTGAAAAACTTTTTCAATAAAAAAAAATATATAGTTTGATCCTCAAGTGCATTATTTACTTTTTTAATAGGCTAGGTAGTCCTCGACTTATGAGTGCCACTGAGACTGGAAATACAGTCATAAGTCATTACAGTTGTAAATAAAGGTGCCCACATGACCAGAAGTGATTGTATGACCTTTTTGGCAGGTGTTTTTAAGTGAACTCAACAATCTTGACAGGAGGGAAATGGTGTGACTGTTTACAACAGGGGGGCCATAGCCATCATAAATGCAAATGGTCATTAAGTTTCCAATCATAAGTTAAGGACTACCTGTAGAACATTCACCTGTAGTCTCTATACACTTAGTTTCTACCCACTAGGTGGGTGACATAATATTGTAGTTCATGCATATTCACAGATGAAATAATGGTAAAAATCAAACCCCACTTTTGGCCTTCACAGCTACATTAGGCCTGGTTTTAGATTTACAAATAAATTACAGTACTAGATTTTCCATCCCGACGTAGGCCAACACCCCCCCTCCCGCACACTAACACTTTCTCAGATAAATATTCAAAATAAAACATCGACAACTGGTCTTGTTGGATCTTGCATTTCCAGTCACTGAAAATCAAACTGCTACTTTTTTTATAACACTACCCTTTTATCATCTCAATTATAGATGGCATGTATTCATATAGAAAACCATTGACATGTGTATTTCAGTAGTTTTTGCAAATATTTTCTTAATTTATGCAGCTAGGATCTTCCTCTCTTCTGAGTTGTATTTCAGTTGAACTAAAACTCAAATTGTGTATGATTTCTTACTGAAATGTTTTTGAGCCTGTATTTGCATTCTCAGTAAGCATGTTTTCAGAAGTAATTAAGACCTTTGATTAATTAACTTGTTTTTCAATGAGAAACCACTTACATTCCTGATATTTATAGCACTTTACCACACATGAGGTAGGATAGCTGACAGAAAAATCAATTTTAAGACATCTAAAAGTTTTTTACTAGTGTGCTCACACAGATTTCCAGACAACTTAGTATACAAGAGGCAATGTTGATAATGACTTTGATGGCCTGTAACAACCATGAGTTAAAGATATAAAATGATGTTATACCACAGTTAAGTTCAAATCTAGTAATGAATGTACATGTGAAGAAAAAGTAGGGAGAAGTAAGTGATTGCAGCAAGACAATTAATTCATATTTGAAAAGAAAATTATCAAGAGAAAATTTAGGAAGTGGTGAGAATGGAGAGCATAAAAGGAGGACCTTTGTACTCTAAGATCAGTATATTCCTGTTTTAAGTCTGAAAATGCAGAGCCCAGAAATTCTGGAAAGTAGTTCAATCCTTGGGATGGAATGAATTCTTCTCACTGTTTTCTCCTAGGGTTTCAAGCGTGTGCACATTTATAATTCTTATAGCACCAGGTAATATTTAGTGTCTCTCCAACACTCTAATTAGCTAAAGAATGTGTTCAAGAACAAAATTGCACAATAACATGATTGTGACATAGGAACATTAAGCTGAGTCAGCTGATGATTACTGAAAGCCATATTTTTATATAAGGTCAGAGTTGGAAGAGCCAAGAGTAGTAATAGGCCATTCATAGAGTCATTAATGCCATTTTGTAAGATGTCCTATAAGAGGCTTTCTGAATAAGAGAAGCTGGTTCCGTAACTCATTGTTTGTTAATCTTGAAATTTGTTAAGACTGCATCTTCCATAGTCCCCCGTTAGCTGGCTGGGAACTCTTAAAGATTCATTTTTCTAAAAAGCACCAGGTTAGTGAAGGCTGCCTCAGGTTTACACCTCTTGAGATGAAAGTTGTTACAGAGTCTCTGTCTATGAAGTTAAAAAATGTTGTACAACTTCTGCACAATTATAATGATTTAGTGCATTAAAAATTCATATTTCTAATCACTTTTGAAAATTGCATCTTAAAACTATTAGAGATCTTCAGAACAACAAGTTTGAAAAGTCATTGGGTAAGTTTTATCTTTAAGTCTGAACAAAAGAAAAATTAATTATAAGTTTAAGAACTCAAAGTATTTGAAATAGGCAGCAAAAAAGCTAAATAAAGATTTTGATTTAACAGTTATCAATGAGTAAAAATTTTGTAACATCGACTTTTCATATAAGATTTTAAAATTAACTACAAATATATATATATATATATATGTATGTATGTATGTATGTATGTATGTACAAATATGTATGTATGTATGTATGTATGTATGTATGTATGTATGTAGGTCTTTGGTTACTCGGGTCTTCTCCCACGTAAAATTGGAAGTGTCTTGGCGACGTTTCGACGAAGTCTCATTCGTCATCTTCAGGCTGGTGTTCTCGGCTTCGTGCTTCCAGGAGCAATGTGAGATCGCAGCTGTCTCTTCCTTTTAACTGCTAGTGGAGGTGTGAGCTGATTGGGTGGGAACTTGACTGTGTTCTGATTGGGTGGAGGTGTGTTCTGATTGGTTAGGGGCTTGGCTGTGCTCTGATTGGATGGGGGGTTGGTTGTGCTCTGATTGGCTGGGGGTGTGTTCTGTTTGGGTGGGGGCTTGGTTGTGCTCAGCTTAGTCTGAGTTGCAGGGGGATTTGAGATATATATGTGTGTGTGTGTGTGTGTGTGTGTGTGTGTGTGTATCACTCTCTCTCTCTCATATCATTGTTGTATTCCCTCTTCATACATAGTGATTCAAAGCCTGTTCACTGCTAACAATTTTATGAATGTTAGTACTTATGTTGCTGTTTGCAATATCACTCCTATTTTACAATGAAGCACCTTTCAACCACTGATGCATTTTTGTGAATCAACTCACTTGCAGTGAACACAGGGATTGAGTGAAAGCTGCCCTGGGAAGTTAACTGGAAATAAACATAGAGAGGCCATAGAGACTTCCCATTGATTACCTGCACATCACCAGTGATCAGTCTTTGAGAATGATTGTTTTAGTAAGAATAATGCAAAGGACACCTATCTGAAAATCAATGTTTATCTAAAGTGCTTGCTTGCTCAATCAGTTACCTATAGTAATATTTCAATACATTTTGATAATCTTGGAAAAAATTCATTTTAGCACTGGTTTACCTCTGTGAAATACAATTATATCTCCAATTATGTGGGATTATGATGTTTCTTGCAAAACTGACAACTGAATAGCATAGTATCTGTTTTATACTGTATTGCTGCTCATTGATAACCTGCATCTTGAAAAATATAAGAATTATATACATGTAGTATATCTACACAATATAAAGCAAAACCACTAAAACAGTGTCACAAATATAATGCAAGCGTTGAAATTCTTATTAAAATCCACGGAATCAACCAACTTAATTATTTTATTTCATTTCTGTCAGAAAAAACAAACACATTTCTGCTAACAGTATATTTAATAATTACAATTATTGGCCACCTCAGAAGTTTAAATGGTTTAAACATTGATCAGTTATATAGATTATGAATGGAAATTTGGGAGATTCCTGATGTTGGTAGGGTATACAAGGAAAATGTCATGCAATCAGTGCCTTTGCATCCCAGTATTTATGTCATTGAAAGAGTTACCCCAGCTGCAAAAGAGTCATCCATAAAAACAATGGTTCCCACAAAGCTAGGGTAACATACAAAGGGCCCCCTATTCCAGCTGCATTTACACTAGAGGAAATTGATCCATATCAAGTATACAATATATATTACATGATTGACTGCCCACTAATCTTCTCACAGGGAGAATTCTAAATAGCCATTGTTTGCATTATGATTCACCCCAAAGCATTAAAAATAGTGACAGTTGTGGATTTTTTTCTGTTTTGCTCCTCTTCTGTAATTCAACACTAGGGTTAGCATCATTGTACATTTAGAAGAAATTGTTAGAGATGCATTCTCACAAGCAGCAGTACAGATAAGGTAGTAAGACAAATGAAATACAGAAATTAAAAAGAGGAATAAAATAAAGCAAGCAGAATAGTCCAGATTTCTTTCTAATGCTTTGCCACCAGTGGCCCAGGGTTGATGTTTACATTTCTGTATTTTCTTTTTTGTACCGAAGAGTGTGTTGCATCTCTGAGTGATGTGTGCATTTCTCCAGCTGTTGTGTGTCTGTTCATGTGTATATGTACACATGGGGACTCAAGAGGTATGTGTAACACTGGGAAGGAGGCTGGGAGGAAGGAAGGACTGTGAGCAGTGTAGAACTGAGCAGTTGCCAACATGCTGAACTACTTCCCCAATATCAGGATTCTAAACCTTTTGCCATCGTAAGAATCTTTAGTGAAATCTTCATATACATCTCTCTCCAAAATCTAAATACAAATTAACAATGAAAACAATACAATGAAAACTTTGGGATTGGTGGATTTACAACTAAAAATTCTTCACACCTTTCCTGGACTCTGTCTGTACTTCCCCAAGGGTGAAACACCCCACAAGAAGAGAAACTCTGCCTATGTGGATGCATGAGAATGTTTGGGATTTAATATGAAAAAAGAATAATATACATCATTTTACATATAATAACTGCCGCAAGGATAGCTTTTGCAAAAGAGCCTTGATAGTACAGTGGTTTAGTGCACCCTGTTATTAACACAGCTGCCTGCAATTTCTGCTGGTTCGAATCTCTCCAAGGCTCAAGGTTGACTCAGCCTTCCATCCTTTCTAAGGTAGGTGAAATGAGGACCCAGTTTGTGGGGGCAATAAGCTGACTTTGTATAAAATATACAAAAGAATGAAGGCTATTGCTTAACGCATTGTAAGCCGCCCTGAGTCTCCGGAGAAGGGCAGCATATAAATCAAATTATAAAAAAAAAAACAATGCTGGAGAAATACAAACATACCTTCGAAGGCTTAGTAATTAAAAAATATTTGATTGTGCAGAAATGGACAAGTTGACAATTGAAAGGAGAAATAGATTTGGAATAGTACGCAATATGGGAAAAGTGGTACGACTGGATTGAGAACAGAAAAATGGAAAAGAAATAGGCAAAATAGAAGTAGAATTAAAATGTATAGTAAAAATGTATAGAATGTATTTGAATTGGAATGTTATGCTATGTAAATGGTCAGTTATGCATAAGATGTGAGTAAAATTTGTTTAATTGTAAAAATGCAACAACAACAACAAAAAAGAGAATATTTGGGATTTTCCCCCCTTGCAATCTCTGCTCATTTTCTAATTAAATCATTCATTTGCCAGGTTTGTCCACTATTCCAAATTTGGTCCTATTTTATTCTGTTTTCAATGGGTTGCCCTGTTGATGGACAGACAGGAGCTAAGATTCTTTATAAAATGTCTTTGCACTTCTTTTTATTGGGTTAGAAACAATAAAAAGTAGAAGCTATCGATAAGAGTGAGAAGGATGGTGGTGTAGCGGTGGTGCAGAAGGAAGGCTAGGGAACAGCATTTGCTGTACTAAAGGGCCAAGTACTTTTGAATACCTACCTGAATTAACTTAATCTCAAAAACTTTGGCAAAATTAGACAGGATTAGTTATTGGATGGGAAACAGAATCCAGAGGAGCAGACTAGATTGGAAATTTAAGAATAATTTCCAAAAATCTGAAATAAACCCAGTTTTGTATTCAAGCAAAATATATTAATGTCTCCATGAATTTATCAGAATTCAAGCTATACTCAGAGTCCAGTTTATTATAATATGGGCAAAAATGCACTGAACAGTAAAGAGAAAGGTGAGAATTAACTGAATTAGAGAAAAACAGAGTCTTGTGGCATTGCATGAAGATAAATTACCCACAAGCAGGTGAAAATGTAAATATTAAAATGTAACAAAAATCATTTTAATTTTTAATGTATCAGGGAGTAAATTGATCCCAAATAATTTGAATTGTGTAATTGACCTATGAGTAATCTAATCTAAAAGAAAATTAGTTTTCATTTACCATATGTATTTTTTTCCATGGGGTTTATTTGCACTCTAAAAGGTAATGTAGAATGAGTTTGAATAGACTATGAAAGAATAAATAACATAATAGAAAGTTAAAAGAAAATAAGGACCCTAGTGATTTCTTTGAAAACTGAATAATAATAAGTACTTGCAATTTCCAAAACTTTACTAAATAAGTGCAATTAGCATGGTTAAAGATAACAGAATAGGACCAAGAGCAATTATGCTATCTGTTGATTTTGGAAATTTACCAGATCTAAATAGGTATCAATTCCTGTAAGCAATGTAAACTTTGTTAGATTTTTGTGATCAGATTTTTCAGTCATGGCATCTGAAATTTTGCAATTTTGGGCTACAAAATTAAGTTCTTGATAAATGCCTTTTTACTGAATCATATTCTATATATTTTTTCTTTTTTTAAAATCAGAGAAAGGAAAATAATTTGTTTCTTGACTTGAATCACTCAATCTGGAATCAAGCGCTAACTGAAAAAGCTATTTGAAAATGATCTGGCCAGTCAAAATATTTCCTTGAAACTTGAATTCCTCATACACTGTATCTCACATCAAAATGAAATTGCGATTTTGCTTTTAGCATCCATTAATTTTTTTAAAAGAAATTATTGATTCAACAAGGTAATGTAGACTGACAAATGAAACATCATGAAATGATTTTTTAAAAAACTTGTTAAAACAGAAAAACAATAAAATATTTAATTAAAGGTACAGATTTCAAATTATTGTTCCCATTTATTTTAAAGACTATAAGTTTTTAGATAGTGTATGTGTGAACATGTATTTAAATGTGTAAATATTTATGCAGATGTGTATACACACACAACAGGGAGAGCGTCTTAATCTTTAAGAAGCTCTTTAAGTAGTGATGGGAGCAACATGGCGCTCCCATGTAACACCGCTCCTGCGCGAGCTGCACTGGCTCCCGGTGGTCTTCCGGGTGCACTTCAAGGTGTTGGTTATCACCTTTAAAGCGCTCCATGGCATAGGGCCTAGCTATCTGCGAGACCGCCTGCTGCTACCGACGACCTCCCATCGACCCGTGCGCTCCCACAGAGAGGGCCTCCTCAGGGTGCCATCAGCCAAACAATGTAGGCTGGTGGCCCCCAGAGGGAGGGCCTTCTATGTGGGGGCTCCCACCCTCTGGAATCAGTTGCCCCCAGAGATAAGGAGAATCCATGACCTCAATGCCTTCCGTCGTTCCCTGAAAACCCATCTTTTTCAGCAAGCCGGGTTGGCTTAAGAAGAAATTTTTAAATTCTTTTAATTAGTCTGTGATTTTTAACTTTCGGGCCAAAATTTATATATATTTTTAAATGTTTTAATATTTGTATTCTATGTTTTTTATCTTGGCTGTACACTGCCCTGAGTCCTCAGGGAGAAGGGCGGTATATAAATTGGAAATTAAATTAAATTAAATTAAATTAAATTAAATTAAATTAAATTAAATTAAATTAAATTAAATTAAATTAAACCATGGGCATCTCTTCTTAATTTAATTACGGTTATCTCTTTATTCCTGAAGCTTGATTAGGGAACTAAAAATCTTTATGCTTGAGGGAACGAGGAAAATAAAAACCTTTCAATACACATGCCTTATGTGCCAAAGACACAATACCATAATTTTTTCCAGCGTTAGCACATCCCAAACAGGAATCAACGCTTTTAAAAATTGTTCATACTGGTATTCAGTTGATTCCTATGTATCCATTCCATCTTAATGAATTCCCTTTGTCTATAGCTATAAACATCATGCAATTATACCTTCCATGTGTTTATTTAAATAAATAGAGATCCAAGAAAGGGATTGGAGAGCCAATCATCATATTGCAATTATGAATTACTTTAGAGAAGAACAATAAGCTCTCCAATCATCAAATGAAACAGAATCAAAGGCAGCTTTTTAGAAAAGTTTGAGTTGAGTGTGTAATATATATAGGCTTGTACTTTCTTGTCTTTTAGAACACCTAGGGCTTTAATACTATGTGTCAGCAAAAATAATATGCAAGGAATTTTGCCTCTGGCATCAGTTATGTAAACAAAGCAATATGATGCAAAACCATACTTAGCCACAAATCAAATTTCCCTGCATATCGAGGTATTGGCTACTATGTGAAGACTGCATATAGCTCAGATCTAAATTTGTAAAACTTCATAATCTACAAATAATTTTTATGTATTTAGCAACATCTTATCTTGGGGCTGTTCGTTCAAAATGAAAGCATATAATTAAAATAATTCTGAAAGATATCTTATATCTGCTTGAATCTCGTTTTTCTCTCCTCTTTTTTCCATGCTGGTAATGTTTCCTTGATCTTCTATTCCTTAAACCATTGTTTAAGGAATAATAAGGAATAATAGCATAATGCTTTTAATATTTACTGTTTAAAAACCAGTTTGATTCTAATTTAAGATCTAATTTAAGATCGACTGACAGTGAGAACAATCAACCAATGGAACAGCTTGCCTTCAGAAGTTGTGGGAAACTGGAAACTTTCAAGAAGAGACTGGACAGTCATCTGTCAGAAATGGTATGGGGTATCCTGCTTCAGCAGGGGGTTGGACTATATGCCCTACAAGGTCCCTTCCAACTATATTATTCTGTTGTTGTTATTATTATTAGCCAAATTACATTAAAGCATGAGTCTTTATTTATGGCATAATTCAGTTTATGGCTTAAAGAGACAGGAATCAAGCACCCAATGCCAAAAACTGTAGGACATATGATTTACATCAAATATTAATTCTCTCTAGCTTAATAATAAATAAAATAGATAATAATAATAAATAAATAATAAACAAACAAACAAACAATAAATTAAGGAATGTTGTGACCAAGTCAGCTCGTTGTCTTGTTTCCACTGAAGTATTATAGGATTAATTTAAGGGATTAATTTATTTGTGGACTAATATATTAATGGATTAATCCATCTATGAAATAATCTGGTAATATTGATTTTTTTCAGAAATGGTTTATGGGTAGGGTGTGGCAAAAAGAATCATATTGAGGAATTGGAAATGTGGTATTATTCCTGATGTCAGGGAATGGTTTGAATGGCATGAATGATAGCAAAAAATACGGTAGCTATGGATTGCCATAAGATTTTTAACCCTAAATCCATAATAATGTATTTAAGCAGCAGCCCCCAACCTTTCTGGCTCTGCGGACTGGCAGCAGCAGTGGTGGCTGGGGAGGAGAGGGGATAGTTTCACACACGCGTGAAACACAAATGGAGTTTGTACGCTCGTATACCGGCCCACAACTTATGTGGCCTAGCTCCCAATAGGGTGCAGCTTGGTACTGGGCCACAGTCTGGGGATTGGGGAACCCTGTATCCACAAAACACCCACAATTTATTCTGAGTTTTCAAGAAAGACTAACAAACCTCTGTGTTCAGAGATGTCATATATGCTCAGAAAAAAATTATATGTAGCAATACATGATTTCAGCTAAGAGCTGTATCAGTTCTGCACAAGACTATGTGTTAATCACATCATGAAAGAAATGGAATTTCGAATAGTTCTGTATGCATCACTAGCTAGATCACATACCTTTATCACATGATGCTTTTCATGCAGGATAGGTATCTTAAACATTTGACACCAATAGGTCGTGTCTTGTTCTGGTATAGCCACCTGTCTTAATAAAATGGAAAGAAAAGACTAATATAATATGAAGTTTGTTTTTCCTCCAGACAATTCATCATACAGTTCGTCCCTTTTACACTGATACTTAACCCAAGTAACTTACGTTTTGGTTTGCCAAGTCAAAATATGGCAGGGAGGGAGGGATTATAGCATTCTTCTCAGGATTCAATAAACGAAGACTCTTTGTTCCACGATTAGAACCATGGTAATTTTGACCTCTGTATTTGAAGTCTTTGTCATGATAGGCCCATATTACTCGTACTGTGCTTTCCTGGAAAAAAGGAAAGTTGCTTCTGAGTTATGTAAAGAGAAATCTAATCATAGCCAACTGAATATATTTTCCATCTTGCAAAGGTTTGAGGAGCATATGACCCCTCCAGATATTGCAAAATTAGAATTGCTTGTAGTTGCTATCAGAATGACCGAAGTTGAAGAACACTAGTTCAGAAGTTCAGAAACCTCTGATGGGTCACATGTTTCAAATACTATTGATCATACTTCTATATCAATACACATTGTAAATGTATATTATTTCAAATCTGAATGGTATTATTATTTCCCCATTTTAATTTTACATTTTGCTTTTTGCTATTTTTATTGTAAACTATTTTGATACAAAAGTAATTTCTCCTTAGGTAACCTTCCATTTGGTTTGCTATAGCATAATCTTCACAGGCTAGTATGGCTGTGAGGCTGTTATCTAGAACAGACTTCAAAGACCCTATAACTTTTGTTCTTAACTTGCCACATCGTCTATATATTCAAATTCTGTCCCAGAAAGTTCCTCAGCCCTCAGTTCCCTTGTCCAGTTGTTCCCGGCTCTAGTGGGCTGTGCTCATCTCCATTTCTTAGCCAAGGGAGCCAGGGTTGCCTGAAGAAACTTCCATGGTCATGTGGCAAGCATAACGATACGCCAAGGCACATGGAATACCTTCCCACCAATTTATCTATTCACATTTGCATGCTTTCGAACTTGTAGGTGGGCAGGAACTGGGGTAAAAACAGGAGCTTACCTCATAGTGCAGTGCTCGAGTTTCAAATCTGGGTTGTCAGCTTTTCAGCTGGCAAGCTCAGTGTCTTTAACCACTGAGCCATTGTGCCCCCACAACAGAATAAACTCTCACTGAATTACAGATCAGAAGAGACACTTAAACTGTATCTACCCTAATCAGCACATACAGCAATACAGACTATTTATTATGGCATAATCAGCATAATGATTAGACTGAGAAGCTAATATTTAAGCTCTCTTCTTCATTCTTTTTTCTAATTTAGATTCATCATTAGGTTTAACATTTCCCTTTACCGTTAGGCTCTTGTCGTTTGGGTCACAAGTGTGAAGCTGCCGGCTGAAAGCTAGTATTGTGTGAGTATTATTTTCCATAGCATACTCCAGATGGTAATCCTGCTGAGAATCTTTTTTCAGTACCCTGTCTGCATTTGTGAAGCAATCCTGTTGAAGATAGAAATCAAAACATTATCCTGCTGCTCTTCTTTTTAAATGTTCTGAACTCCATAACCTTTTCAATTTTGTGGGAAAGAATGTATAAAGAATGTGTTGTAATTCTCCAAATAAATACTTTACATTAACCAATGAGTGAAAATCTAATTATTTTTTAATCTATCCTTTTGAATATAATTAACATTGCATAAATTCCACATTCAATAAGTGTGATATAATAAAAGACCCTTACTTAAAAAGGTATCTATTTTGCAACCATAAGGGTAACAGTGGACTTAGCAAACATATATTTGAAAAAAATATGATCCTCAAGAACAAATTGTAAAAATAGTGTATCTCTGCATTACACACTTTCAACATGACTTCATAGTGGTTTTCTCTGGCTACTACATAATATATGCACTATTTTTGTGTGTGTACTTTTTTACTGTTTTTCTCTATTGGGTGGTGGGTAAAATCAAGAAATATGATATTTCTACTGTAACTCTAAATCCATTTTCTGAGTTCCCATGCACTTATTTATAAGGCAATAAGCATACCACTTATTGTGAACCTAATATATACTCTCTAGAGAGGAAACATTAAAATGGAATATGATATTGTATACCCCCTCATTTTGTCAAACTATAGAAATGTTTTAGAGAGTCTCCCTGCTGTTTCAAGGACAGATTATCCTAGTCCTCATTGTAGCAAAAGACGATATTAGGAATAAGCTGCGTTAATAATGTACTATCGTTAACCTCTTCACCTCTGAATTCTGTGTTATAAAGTGCAGCTGCTTTTTTGACCATCCAGTTCATCACAATTTCAGCAACTTTTGTGATTGCTATTCCAAAAACACATTCCCTTGAGATTAGGATGATAACATTGCTTAATGTTCTTTCCAAGAGTTTTCTAAGAACTTTATGCAATTGTTTCTAGTTTGCATAGTGACCATATAGAGATACAAAATTTGCAGATGTTTTAAGGAGGTGCAAAGCTACCGTTTAAAGGAGTGTTTTCTTTTTAACAGAAATTTGAGTAAAATTAAAATGTATCTTTTTTTTATTTTTAGATGTAAATAAAAGGATACTGCTGTAAATGTCTCCACTCCCAAAGCTTTTAAGCAACAGTAAGTGGAAGACAAGAATAGATAGGCAAGATCAATCCCAAAAATCAACAGAATGGAAATCTATGGGCAAAATGAAATATCTAGCAGCCCTTTGTGGTAAGGAATTTATTTTAGCAATTGTATTGCAAGCTTGTTTTTATAAATAATAATGTGACATCGTACTAGCTGTAGTAATCAGCAGTTATATGACACCACTGGTTGGTAGAACTTCAGAGACACAACTGTTTTTGTTTGAAATTTAGTCACTTCCCTGATAAGCAACCACTTTTTGTTACATGATCTATTTTTTAACCTACCTGTAATTAGGCAAAAACTCAGTTTACATATTATCTTGAATGGAATATTTATTGTCATCACCATTTTGATGCTCAATAACATGGGTCCATACATGGCAACCTGGGTCATTGCGTTCCAGATATTTTGAACAATTCTCATTCATTGCAATCCTCATTTTATAGGCTGGAAGATAAAACATCTGGAAGACATTGGGCTGTCTATTTTGCAAGTTGGCTATCTCTATTATGGTAAAGTTAACATGTTGTGTAGCAGTTATTGAAATCAACCTATATACACACATTCACATACAATCACACCCTACTATAGGCAATTCTAGGCTGCTGGATAGAATGAATGAATCCGATACGTTTCATTCAATAGAAGTCATTTAGAAATTGCAGGAATACATAGTAAGATGATTTTACAGATCATAAAATTTCTAGTGTATAATTTCTTATAGATTAAGGCATTGAGGCTGAATTGCTTCTCAAATGCTGTGACCCTGCACTTGTTCTCTTAAAAAAGGATTTGCAGTTGATATGGTTTCTGATTACTGCTATACAAAATGGCAGGGAGTAATTTCTTAAGGATGTAGCAAAAAAGATGCAAATAAGTTTTATTTTAGCCCTAAAAAAATGAGAGCACAGCTGCACAAGAAACCTTGAGAAAAAAAAATGACAGCTGTCTTCATAGGCCTGAACAGGTGTTTATACAGAGAAGTAATCCTCTACATCCATACAACCTATAGTAGATTTTGCCTTCTTTTAACAATGAAGTCAGTAATAAGAAAATACTGTTTAGGGCTCTCTAGCATAAAATCTTACCAAGTTTATCTGAGACCTTGATTAAAGCAATTGTATGCTACATGCAAGCCTTTATGCTAGCAACGTTTTAATTATTGGACTGGTACAGCGGCTGCTATGTTGGGTATGGATTGCCCCCAGTTCGGACCAGCTCGCAAGAACCAGTAGTAAAACCGGCGGGAGGCCCTGCCCACTGCCCCAGATGCCATCATCGGCAATCTATGCATGCGCAGAAGCTTCTGCACATGTGCAGAAGCAAGGCGCACGCGCGAACCCGTTGTGAACTGGTAGTAAAGGTAAGTAGAACCCACCCCTGGTATGGAAGTAAGAAACTTTTATGAATGTAAAGAAATCTATGTAGCATCATACCATCCTCTATCTCTGTAAACCAGCATTCTTTTTTGCAATGGTGAAGTAGATGCAGATCCTATTATTGTAAGATCATAGTAGGGTATAAACTGAAATGCCCCTTTCTTTTGTTTTCCAGCAATTGGTGAGTAACTCTGGTATCAGTAGTTATTTTTAGCTTCCACAATTTGCAGCCCATAGTGTATTTCCATGAATATAAGTGAATGTCTATGAAGATTCTCAATCATCCAGATCATGGTTGTCCCAAAGATGCTTTTCAAAAGGCAACTGAAGTTTCCTGATTTTTTTCCCTCTTGGAAACATTTTGCTTCTCATCCAAGGAGCTTCTTCAGTTCAGTTCTTCAAAACTGAAGAAGCTTCTTGGATGACAAGTGAAGCATTTTCGTGAATATAAACCATTTTAACGTTATTCAAAGTTAAACCTCACTGTATAATCTGGCAATAAATTCCATATTTAATGCACTTAAAGAAATGTAAAATAATTTATTTTATTAACTGGGAATCTTCCATTCAGTTTCATATGTTTTTACATTCCAGTATTTTAAATCAGACTGTGTATGCCAACTTTTTCCACATTATGCAAAATTGTATGTATCTTATCTATCCAATTTTTTAAAAAAAATAAAGTAGTAAAAGGTTTTGAGAATGTAGGATTTCTAACAGAGTTAAATGTCCATTAAATGGCTACTGGGATTTTACACATTCAAAAAAACTACTAAAATATAAATAATATATGTAAAATATAAATGGAATGTATGTTAATTATGACAAAATCTGCATACATTCTTCATACTGATTCATCAAACAACACACTCTGTTCATTCAGGAAAAATCCAAATTGTGGGTTGGAGACTGAATGAAAAATTAATCCCATCAAAAACCTATTTGTTGTACTGTAAATTCTTTGGGCATGATCCAGAGCCTCAGGTGGTGGTAGTGACTGAAATGCACCCATGTCGTCTATTCCATGAGAATAGAAACCTAGTTAAGTAGAAGTATTTGTTTATTTATTTTATTCAATTCTACATCACCCATCTTATCTAAGCGACTCTGGGCAGTTTACAACAACATAAAATATACTTTAATTACTTCTTGTTTCAGTTGTTACAATGCATTCTACATACGGCTGCTTCTGAAAAAATATTCAAAAATTCCAGTTTGCCCATAATGCAGCAATTTTTGTGCTAACTATAAATTTCATATGGGGAAAATAAATTACCTCAATTGCACTGACTTCCAATTTGTTGCCAGATAGAATGCAAAAGTCAAGATGTCTCTAGTTGATCTTGATAGTTTAAGATTAACAGATTAACAGAGTTGGAAGGGACCTTGTAGGTCATGTAGTCCAACCCCCATCCAAGCAGGAGACCCCATACCATTTCTGACAGATGGCAGTCCAGACTCTTCTTGAAAGCTTCCAATGATGAAGCTCCCACAACTTCTGAAGGCAAGCTGTTCCATTGGTTGATTGCTCTCACTTTTCAGAAAATTTCTCCTTATTTCCAGGTTGAATCTCTCCTTGTTCAGTTTCCATCCATTGTCTGGCTTTCAGGTGCTTTGGAAAATAGCTTGACCCTCTCTTCTCTGTGACAGCCCCTCAAATATTGGAACATTATGTCACCTCTGGGACTTCTAGACTGGCCATGCCCAGTTCTTGCAACCATTCTTCATTATGTTTTAGCTTCCAGGCCCCTAATAATCTTTGTTGCTCTTCTCTGCACTCTTTCTAGAGTCTTAACATTTTTTTAAGTGTGGTGACCAAAACTGGGTGCAGTATTCTAGGTGTGGTCTTACTAAGGCTTTACAGAGTGGTATTAGTACCTCACTTGATCTTGAGTGTATCCCTCAAGTTGTGTTAATGCAACTTAGAATTGCATTGGCTTTTTTGGCTGCCGCCATACACTGTTGACTCATTTAATTGGTTGTCCACTAAGATGCCAAGATCTCACTCACAGTTACTGCTATTAAGCCTGGTTTCACCCGAGTGTATATGTGTACTTTTTGTTTTTCTTGCCTAAGTGTAAGACTTCATTAAGCTGGTCACTTAATGAACACATTCATGTGGTTTTCTTGGCAACAGTACAAAGAACCTTTTATTGTCCTTTTCCTAGACTAACCCTACAGCCCTGATCTTTCTGGATATACCAATTTCTATATCAATCTGGTCAGCTTAGTTTTTCACGATCAAGCAAGAAAACTCTGTCTATATGTCTCTACGTAAATTACCAGAAGTGAATTTCAACCAAAAAGCAATTTTACATTACTTGCATTAAATAGTATTTGTGGTGATGACATTTAAAGCACTGAAACATCTAAGACCCGGATATTTGAAAGGCTGCTTCTTATTTATGAATTGGCCCTTGTCTGTTCAACTTCTGAATCAATTTGTTTAAAGTTATGGAACAGGCCTTTTGGTACCAGCATTTAAATGTGAAATCTGTTTAGTGAAAAGCAGTTTTCATGTCTTCCTTAACAACTTTCTGGAAGTTGGTAAAGAGTTTCCTTTCTGGCATACGTTCAGTCTATAATCTCTCTAATTAAGACTCTTTTTAATATATTTTTTGTTTTTCAAATATTTTTGTTTTGCTTCTATAATTTACAATAAAACTGATAGAAATCTGTGGAGAATAAATGGTGATATTCAGAGTTTCATTTTACATTTTTCCTAATAATCCTCAATTCAGAATTTGCCATTTAATTACACATTAGATTGATTTTTCACTGAGCAATCCAAATTATTTTCTCTCACTAGTTACTAACAAACTTCACTTCTACCAAGTATATTCCAAAGTGGGCATCATTTGCTGACTCTGAATGTCATCATTTTGAAAGATTCTTTGGAAGTTTTCCACTGTCTATTTTTAAAACACCCTTCATTATTTTATTTCAATGTTACATGAATTTTGTTTTAATGAGTCAGGATTATTTGTTATTGATTCACTATTCAAGTTAGTTTAATGGACCTAAAGAAGGAAAATGTGACCAATAAATCTGAGTTTACATCATTGTTGTTGTTTTTTAAAGTTTCATTTTGCATCATTTTACATAAATGATGTAAATTGATGCAAATAATATAAATTAAATCAATTGCCTGGGCAGAGTTTGGAAATCACTTGGGCCAGAACCTCTTAGACATGATCAGACAAAATAAATAATGAAAAGTATTTTTCTATTTTTAGCGTAACAATAGGCATCAGATGACTTTTTCTGCCAGTTAATTATGCAAATGGAATTCAGGTAAGGTATACAAATAGGGTTTTACTTTCTGCTTCCTCCTGTGTTCAACGGAATGTAGTGAATTGCCTTGTGGCCTAATTGCTCTACTACTATGAAATTAACTTTCTCCTCTGCAACATTATTGCTTCTGTTAACATGACAGCCAAGCTTAAAATGTAGCTGCAGCTAAATTCCCCAAAGAGTTAATCAAGGGCTTTAACTAAACTTAGCTGGCAGCCTTTCACAGCTACTACAACTGTGAAATTCAGACCTGCTTCTCCCCCTGGATATCTGCACTAGATAGACAGAATTGTGTCTTCTTTTCATTCCAGATATCTCCACCAAGTAGATAGAATTGAGTCTTCTTCTCCCTATGGAAATCTGCACAGATTATCTGGATTCTTCATTGTGTCATTCTCCTCTTTTGTTATCTTGCATCACCATGGAACATACAGTAGCTTTTTTCAGTAGACTGGTATTCCTTAACTTGATCTTTGGTTACTAGATGTTTTGCTTCTTCTCTGGTTCTGAATCTACTCAAATTAGCTCATTTCCTCTCCCTCCATGAGAAACTTAGTGCATTACCTGCCTTTCTCCCAGCTCTCAGTCTCTCCCATAGATGTAGTTTGTATGTCTTGAAGAGCATAAATAGAATGGTAGATGTAGATACAGATACAGATTAACAGAGTTGGAAGGGACCTTGTAGGTCATCTAGTCCAACCCCCACCCAAGCAGGAGACCTTACACCATTTCTGACAGATGGCAGTCCAGACTCTTCTTGAAAGCTTCCAGTGATGAAGCTCCCACAACTTCTGAAGGCAAGCTGTTCCATTGGTTGATTGTTCTCAGTGTCAGAAAATTTCTCCTTATTTCCAGGTTGAATTTCTCCTTGTTCAGTTTCCATCCATTATTCCTTGTCGGGCCTTCAGGTGCTTTGGAAAATAGCTTGAGTCTCTCCTCTCTGTGACAGCCCCTCAAATATTGGAACACTGTTATCATGTCTCCCCTGGTCCTTTTCTTCACTAGACTAGTCATGCCCAGTTTTTGCAACCATTCATCATATGTTTTAGTCTCCAGTCCCTTAATCATCTTGGTTCCTCTTCTCTGCACTCTTTTACATTTTCCATTCTGTTGTAGATCTTTGTTATTTCTGGAGTGAGATCTGAATACAATTTTCTCCATTACATCCAAAGTCCACTACATGAATGTCTGGAGAACCACAATTTTACTATTACAATATTACAAATATGAAATTCTATGTAATTCCAATATACAGTACATAGTGGGTCTGATGCAGAGTATTGAATTGAATTGACAAGAAAAAGAACTGAGTGATTAAGGAATGTCATCATGTTTAGAAACATACAAGCTGGATACATTTAAATTAAGCAGAAGACAGGGTTTGCCTTTGCAGCCAAACTGCCCAAGATCTCTCACAGGTTAAGAACGACCTGTATATGCATTGTATTTCATCTGTTCTTTAAACATCATGTGCAGGAAAGCATAACAAATGATGACTTCTTCCAGAAAGACCCTTGCACTAGCAGAAAAAACCAATAGCTGAGCAGTGTTAACATGCCTTAGCTGGTGCTTGGCTGTAGATATTGCATGCCTTTGGGGAACACACTGAATTTTTATGAATCTTTTTATAACCTCACACTAAGATGCCAGAAAAGATTCCTAAAGATACAGTGAGTTTCCCAAAGGCGTGCAGTATCAACAACCAAGCACCAGGTGATATTTAAAATGTGTGCCACTGTGACATTTCTCCTTGTTCTATCTTTCTGTTTCTTTGCTAAAAACTTTGTCAAGAGTATGTTTATAAAACAGCAGAGTTCAATTCATGGCTTTTCACTATTTAAAATCCGATTACTCCTTAATAACATATCAAAATGATTTCCATGCGTATACTGTATTTGATAAGCAGATGTTCTTTATTTGGGGACCAGCAAACTAGTGAGTGTGATGAGTATAGCATTTTTCATATACTAATGAAGAGCTATTCACAAAATAATCCTCAAATGTATTTTTATGTTAGAGTTCAACAGAAGGCCCTTACAATGCAACCTTCTTAAATAAATCACACAAAACCCGCATTCATAAAGAAGGATTACTGTCTGCAAAATGGATACTGGGAGCTACAGTTAGGGATGCACGATTCCAGACCAAAAGAAAGAGGATTTGACAACGAAAGAGAAGGTTAAGAATGGAGTTGCAGAATGAAAACTCAAGGAGTGTGCAAGTAAGCCCTAAAGGCTTTTTAATAGTAAAAAAAAAAAAAAGATGCAAAGGTTAGAGCTGCCTTGAGCATTCTTGTGGCAAGTAGTCTGTAAAAAATTTACTTTGGCAATATTGTATGCATAATATAACTACAAGCCTGAACAGATTGAGCAATTTCTCTGAGGCAGGACCCATATTTATCCAGCCAGCATCTTATATTTATCCAGCCAACATCTTTCCGTCACTGCACTGTTGGGGGTTGGATTCTCCATACTTTAACATATTCACAATAACCTCACCAGTCTGCATCGCATAATTATTATTATTATTATTATTTATTAAATTTGTATACCGCCCTTCTCCCGAAGGACTCAGGGCGGTGCACAGCCAAATTAAAATACATACAATACAAAATTTAAAATAATTTAAAACAAAATTAAATCCAATTGGCTTCCCGAAGTATTAAAACCCATTACCCTTAAAAACCCTTTAAAAAATTTTAAGCCAGGCCAGCTTGCTGGAATAGGAAGGTCTTCAAAGCTCGACGGAAGGTACGGAGGTCTGGGATTAGTCGTATTCCTGGGGGGAGCTCGTTCCAGAGGGCGGGTGCCCCCACAGAGAAGGCCCTCCCCCTGGGGGCCGCCAGTCAGCATTGCTTGACCGACGGCACCCTAAGGAGGCCCTCTCTGTGGGACCGAATTGGCCGGTGGGAGGTTATCGATGGCAGAAGGTGGTCTCGCAGATAATGACCTTAAAACGTGCTCCTGATTGGCCTTATGCAGTACATCGTTCTATAAACTTTCATAGTATTTTTCTGTTTGCTCAGCTCTGAGTTTTTCTTTGTTATACAGTTCACAAATCTATGAATCACATGAATAGAATAAAATAGAATTTTTTTATTGGCCAAGTGTGATTAGACACAAAAGGAATTTGTCTTGGTGTATATGCTCTCAGTGTACATAAAACAAAAGGTTCGTTCATCAAGAATGATAAGGTACAACACTTAATGATAGTGATAATCTGACAGACTCCTGCTGTTTAAACATGGATCTAACACTTCCCAAGCAGTGCTAGGTTCCCACTTTGTAGTCCAGAATGCTTATCATAATACATCATCCTCTGCTCACTCCCTCTCAGCCATACCTTTGAAGAATGTGTCAGCCCTTTAGCAAGATCCTTTTTGTGTTTCAGTCTTTACAACGTAATTGCACCCTTCAACCTGATTGATCTATTTGCAGGAGGCAACAGAAGAATCCTTTAAGTTGTACTCTATCCTAGCAAATTTTAAAGCAGTAACCTCAGGTAGAATATAGTGACAACATGAACAGGCCCCCCCAAAAAGTATTATTTATGTTTTTATCAGAATCTTTGCTGATACCTAGAAAATAGATTCCTTTTAAAAGAACATTCTGGCTTGTTTATGTAATTGGAATTGTATCTATTTGTGTTTCTATGTGTGCATCAACTACATTCTTCTTGTGTAGCAACTCATTATCTGGTCATAAATGACCAAAATTTACAGACACGTATACATATTTATGTATTTATTTGTTTATATCCCACCTTTATTATTTTTATTGACAACTCGGGGCGGGAACATATATTCCTTCCTCCTGTTTTCCCTGTAAATCCCTGTGAGGTGAATTGGGCTGAGAGAGAATTACTGGCTCAAAGTCACCCAGCCAGCTTTCATGTCTAAGGTGGGACCAGAACTCATGGTCTTCTGGTTTCTAGTCATATTTCTGTACTAACTGACTGCAATGAAAGAAAAAGTCTTGTCCTCTAGAACCAGCATGAACACTGAACACTGGAAGGAAAACATTTTCTTCTATTAGTAAATGGGAGATCATTATTATTATTATTATTATTATTATTATTATTATTATTATTATTATTATTATTACTGTTGTATTTAAAAAGGTAACTTGCATCTCAGAAATATAAATTGGGCAACTCAGTGATATATTTTATTTCAGAATTGATATGACCTGCAATTACCCTGAGCCAGAGATCTGTCTTTTTTATTCTACTGAAACAAGGAAAGCACCAGAGATATTGACGACATTATAAATAGCAATTGCAACTAGTTGCTTGACTTAAGGATAGAAACAAACATATAACTAAGGAGAAAATGTGATTAAATATTTAAATAAAAAGACACTATAATCAATTCCTATTCTGAAAACATCTGGAAGCTTATTGTGAGCACTCAGTGCAGAGCTGAATCACTGAAGTAGATGGACTGAGAAACCAAAATTCACTGCTGCATTGTATCAGTATCTGACTTTCAGATGACATTTCTAAGGAAACAGCATATATTTTCCTTTAAAAGTTAATTTTTCACAAGTCTAGAATTTAGTTTCTATGCAATAGGTCTTTTTATGTAGCTTTTGAAGAAGCTAATACCTGATGGTTTGTTATTTGTTCAGTATTTTTAGGAATCATTAATACCACTCAAAATGCAGATAAATTTGCAGATACTGAACAGAAAAATCAATTCATTAATGCCAACTAATATACATCCTAATGCTATGGGTCTAAATTAGAGTTATTTATTTATTTATTTATTTATTTATTTATTTATTTATTTATTTATTCATTCATTCATTCATTCATTCATTCATTCATTCATTTGTTTATATTTATATATCATTATAGAGTTAGATAGACAAAATGCTTGTCCAGGTGGTTCTACTTGCTCAATTTATGTTAGGATTTCTTGTGAGAATCTCACTTTTTAGAAGTATATCCAATCAACCAGATCTTCCCACTTAAAACTATGAACAAAAATATGTATTTAATTACAGCATGGAGAAAAATATCAATCAAAATACATAACCATGCAACTGTCTTTAAGGTAGGATTAAGGTAGTGTTAGTATGGTTCTCTCATTTTGGTAGAATTTAGCTGCTAACTGAACTATAACCAAAGATCATTGCACTAAGTATGGAATTGATCTGAAGTTGCATCTGTATTTGCTACTTTTCTGCCTAGAGCCATTTAAATAAATACATAGAGATTACATGGTACTTTATATTATGACCTAAAAACAGAGGTTGGACTAGATGATGTTTGTAGTTGATTCCAACTCCACAGCTACATGATTCTAAGAGATTAAATTATGCATTCATTCAGTCCACATATGTTTTTACCATATCATTTATAAGTTTGAATGCTAATTAACTATTAAATGAGAAAGGCAGACATTATTCAATTAATTTGCCTTTGCCCTGGGGCCACTACCAGAGACTTGGCAAACATCAGTATTTCAAATTGTTGTGCAAACACAAAGCACAAAGATTATTAACAATACTTATATTCTCCGTTACTTCTGAGAACCTTGCACATGAAGATAAAATATGTATCAGCTAAATGCTGAAGTGCGTAATTCAAGATACTAAGATAAAGCTGAAATGCATCTTTACTGACTGAAAACATAAAAGGGACGCAATTGTTGCCTGTTGATATGTGAAATGGACAGGAACCCTTCCCTTGTCATTGTGGCTTTGCTAGGTGGCATGCCGGTCACTTTGCAATTAGATTTAGCGAAGTCTGAAAGGCACCACTGATACAAGGAAATGATAAAAGAAGCCAGTTGTTATTGCTAAAAATGGCTTTCACTCTTTCTCTGGGACAAGTAGCAGAGGATTGCATGATCTTCCCTGCAAAGAAATTGAGAGGGGGGAGGGAGGGAGGAAGGGAGGAAGGAAGGAGAGAAGGAGGGAGGAAGGGAAAGAAGGAGAGAGAGAGAAGGAGCGAGGGAAGGAAAGAAAGGGAGGGAGGGAAGGAAAGAGAGGAAGGGAAGGGGGGGGGAGTCATCATAAAAGTCAAATGTAGCAGTTGTGTTGTCTTTTTATTGACCATGCCAGAAACTTATTGGATTTGTATGCATGTGTGCGTTTAAATAACTCCACTGGAAATCTGCTTGACACTAAACGAATAAACATACTGAGGGAGGCTGCTGGACCAGCCGACTCAAACTCAAAAGTCGGAATTGAAGGATGTCCCACCGCTGCTCTGATGTCCAATTCAAGTATTAAGCTTTATGAACGAACTTCAGGTGGAAACAGGAGTTATCACTGAATATTACGCTCGCCTGGAGAAGAGGAGGTGGCCCTCTCACGGCCCTTCTCTTCCCCCCCCCCCCTTTCACCACGCTACTCACCTGCAAATAGGGCTTGCCCCGGTCGAGGCCGCCCACCACCATATCCGCCGAAGCCATCGCTCCTGTGGAGGAGAAGCCGAAGCCCACGTAGCCTCGAGTGCGCACCTCCAGGCGGAAGGCGATGGTGTCGCCCTGGTGAGCCCACGAGAGCCGGTAGCGGGACGAGCCGTCCAACATGGCGCTGTGCGGGTAGTGGCGCCCACCGGGCACGGGCGGTAAAGCCCAGAAGAAGAGCAGCAGCAGCAGCGGCAGCCGCCAGCAGCGCATCTTACCCACGGCGCGCGCTCCAGGACGCAGAGTCGGACTTGGCGCCAGCGCGCCCTTTACTGAGGGCCCGGGCTGCGCTTCGGCTTGAAGCTGCCGCTCTTGCCGTCGCCGCCTCTTCACGCCTCCCCAGTCGCTGAGCCTCCTCATTGGCGGGGGTCTCGCCTGGCCTCGAGGGCTGAGCGAAGGAGCCGGGGTGGCGCAGCTGGAGGTGGAAACCTAGACGTGAAGCGGACGGGGTGGCGAGCGGGAGCCGAAGGACTCGCAGAAGCCACCTTCTGAGAGGGGAAAAATGGGCAGCAGCTAACATGGGACAGGATAGCCCACCAATGGAAAGGCTGGCTGACCGTCCTCGATTCTGGAGAGAGTTCAGCAGCTTGTTCAGCAAAAGCAGCTTTCCCTTTTCTCCCGGTCCTGACGCTGGGAACTCTTTCCCAGTTGCTGAGGAAGGGCTGAGAGAGGCTTTATTTTGCTTCTTAAAGCACAGGGCAACAGGGCGTCTTTATCATTTTCCTCCTGCACATCACGGGGCGTAAACCTGATTCCCCGAATAAGGCGGCCAAGTTATTTTGGCACCTTGAGGCAGAAAATCCTACGAGCTCTTCTCCTGTTGCCTGGCAAGCAAATGATAATTTTTTTAAAAAAAAATTAAACGCAATTTGCTGCCAATTCAAGGGACAGGGGCTACCTGCCGCTTCGCTTTGCTGAACAAACCTGTAAAAAGGTGAAATTAAGCAGAGATGGTGGGGGTGGGGGGAGACAGGAAAGCTAGGCTGAATATTTTTTTTCCCCAGAGTGGGGTGAAAGATTCAGGAGATTCATTGCCTCTTGAAGACAACATCAGTCTGCATACTGAATTATAACAGATTAGGCACCGTAACAGATTAACAGAGTCAGAAGGGACCTTGTAGGTCATCTAGTCCATTCCCCACCCAACCAGGAGGCCCTACACCATTTCTGACAGATGACAGTCCAGTCTCTTCTTGAAAGCTTCCATTGATGAAGCTCCCACAACTTCTGAAGGCAAACTGTTCCATTGGTTGATTGCTCTCACTGTCAGTCGATCTTAAATTAGAATCAAACTGGTTTTAAACAGTAAATATTAAAAGCATTATGCTGTTATAAGGGCTACAAGTGTAATGACATGTGGGAATGACTGTCAGAGAGAGGGGGAAGAGCCATAGCTTGTGGGCATGGCAAATGTTTCTGAAGAGCCCCTTCCTGGTTTCTTGGGCTGTAAGAGTGACAAGGGAAGAAATACACTTTCAGACTTGTGAGATTCTATGAATGAAGTTGAATTCGTTCATCTGGGTTTATTTCCTATCTGGACTATTTCACAAGGTTGACAGAGAGGTTCAAAGGCTCAGCAGAAGCAGAGCAAGGGCCTGTGATGGAAGAAGACAACACAGTAGCATTACTGTGAAACTGCCCTAAGTTTTGTGCTGCAAGGAGAAACTTTCTTCAGATGCTGGGCTCAGAGATTTGGCATGCCAGATTCCTTCTGTGGAAATCCAACAAGCTGATGAGCAGGTTAGGGCATAATCAGGGTGATTCAGAAGAGAGATTTTAGCAAAAAATAATAATAATAATAAAAACCTCTTAATACCAAAAAACGAATCAAATCATAACCACTACCATTTTTACTGACTGGGCTACCATCCAGACTGTTTACCACTATTCTAGCATTGAGTTAACCATGAGGTAAACTGCAGTCTGGACAAGTCACAGCATATCGTGCAATTACACAGGGTGGAAACATTTCTTATTTTGACATTTTATGCTATTGTATCTTAAGAACTAAGACAGGTCATAACAGAGTGAAAGCTGCATCCCAAAAGATTTAAGTAAAAATCCTGTGAAAAATACTGATTATGCATACTCATCTTAACTGCTAATTAGGTGCTCATTTCTAGCTTTAATTACCTAGGAAAATGGATACCAAAGTGGTTTATTCATCACCACTTCATTTTTCTATGCAATGTGTATAAAATATATGAGAATCTTAATACAAATACATGTTAAAAGAATTTTTAATGTAACCATACTCTGAATAATGTTAAAGTTTAAGAATGTTGAGAGTTCAGACACTATATTTGACTACTGGAAAACTCAAAGGATGAACTCAAGCAAAGCAATGTTTATTGCAGAAGATTATGTGATACTGCTATAAATTCTATGCACCAGAAAGGGCTGCTATGTATAATCAATTTTTACTCTCTAAGACATAGAAGAGTTACCTTAAAGTTATTTTTCCAGTCATTCAAACAAATGTTGAAATCACAACTGATAGCATCTTGGAAAATTTCTAAAGCAAATGCTGAAGCCAAGGGCTAGCAAGCTGTTGAAATTCACAAAACCCAATTGCGTAATAGAGGTGTAGTTTTGATTAGACCAGATGGACAAAGAAGAAAACAGAAGGTCAATTGTAACCATTGCTTTTTCCTATGTATGTTGCTCCACCAGACTGGAAGTAGGATTTTCTTCTCTTCTTCTAGAGACCATCAGGATCAACTGCCTTGTCAGAAGAAGGAACAAAACAATATCTCTGTCACCACATTAAATAAAGCTTGTTTTAACAGCACATTATTGAGTTACTATTCTTATGATAATGTTCTGTAAATCTTGCAGCTGAACCTATTTAAGAAGTTGCTTTATGATGATTTAGCCCAGGTGAGTCCAGCAATGTGTGGCTCCAGAGCCACATGTGGCTCTTTCATCCCCCTGCTGTGGCTCCCTGCCGGCTTGCTGGCCCCACCCCTCGCCCTCCCCTCCCAGTTATTCCTTGCATGGCCTGAGAAGATAAGGGCGACAGCGGGGATGGAGACTCGCTCCATATTCCAGAGCGAGAGGGAAGCGCCCCTGTACTATCCTCTCATCTTGCGGGTGCTTCCTCCAGCAGTTCTTGGTGCTGCATACACCTCGGTTGCTCGGGGAAATGCATGACTCTCTCCGCCCTGAGACATTGGCCCGGCTGTGGCCAATGCTCCATATCATAATAGGTTCCAAGAGGAGGAGGGGACACTGTCTCCCCCATTGTGAAGTGCGCTAAATTTAAGTGTGCTGTTCAAGGGGCTGCGAACTCTAAGCAGTTTACAATAGAGTTTAAAAACAAAGTAATCAAAACAACTCAGAGAAGTCAAACTCTCAATGTTTGTTCAGACAAAATTATCTTAACTACCTATCTGAAGACTGATAGAAAAATATTGGATCCATTTCCAATGAATTAAGACCAAACTGAGAAGGATTGCTTTGAGATTTGATTCTGATTGAATTATCCTATGGATGGGATCTTGCATGTACATGCTGGCCAGGCATATTCTATCTGGACAAATGATTGCTACAGAGCCATGGAATATAGGTCAAAATCAATGCTTTGAAATGTTAATAACATTTTCTGGCCCTTCCTCCTGTTGCCATCATCATCAACTTTGAAGTTATATTGTATAACTTCATTGTAAATATTGCATAACTATATTGTAAATATCAATAAATACATATATACTGCTATTTTTTCTGCTAATTAATTGGAACAGTAAAATCTGTCTACTAAACAATGGAATTTTAGAGTTACCAAATCCTTTTTTTTTATTTACCCCAACAGAATTGAATGGCTTCCAAATAAGTTCCAATCAGTTTTGAAATTAGGACCCAAAGACAAGTATGTATGAAGTGCCATATTTTTTTTTTTTAAAAAAAACCTTTTAAAATTCATTTCTGCTTTTGTTTCAGCGGGTAAAAGCATTTTACCAGGTCCCAGAAAGTGAACAAGACCTTAGTACTTAAATCAAGGGTGCTATTCAGCAAGCTCGGCAGGTTCTGGAAACCAGCAGTGTAAATTTTGAGTAGTTTGGAGAACCAGCAAATACCACCTCTGGCTGGCTCCAGAGTTGGATGGGAACGGAGATTTTGCAATATCCTTCCCCCCAAGAGTGAGGAAGGAATGGGGATTTTGCAGTATCCTTCCCCTGGAGTGGGGTGGGGATGGAGATTTTGCAGAATCCTTCCCCTGCCACGCCCACCAAGTCATGCCCACAGAACCGGTAGTAAAAAAAAATTGAATTCCACCACTGACTTAAATGAGAGAGTTCTCATTCAGACAGTCTGAAGTCTTCATGCCAGGCTGGAAATTTTAAAATGTTCTAGAAAAGGCCAATGGGAAACTCATTCTATACTGAAAGAAACTTAAAAGGAGATGCCTAGGAAATAATCAGAAATAAAACTGACGTGAAAGAAATTGTACCCAGAAAGCTCCAAACAAACTGTATTTATTGTCCTAGTTAACATCCTTGCAATTGGATGTCTGATAATAGGAAATATTATTTCTGATGTAAGAATTTTGCATGGCAAGAGTCTCATTTTATTTATTACAGGTAGGGAGGAAGACTCATTTAGTCCCTTTCTTTCCTAGTTTCCATTATTAAAGATCATTATGACAGGCCATCACTAGGAAAACATCTTGACGCACTCTAGGATATCTAGCTGAGTTCTTCTACTGTGGAAAGTAAGGTATTTTTGACTTCCCAGCAGCCTGAAGAAATAATAAACTTAATCTTTGGCCAGTCCTGAATTGTAGGTCATAGCTGCGTAACCACGCAATCATAATCAAGAGGAAGGTTTTAATACAAACATCTCTTATTAAACAAACCAGCCAAATCTCTGGGTATAAAAATGGATTTGCTGGAAAAAGGGAAACAAAAGAAAGCAGAAGAGACTTCCAAATAAAATAATATAGTCAATTGGGTGAATCAGTTACTTATTATTATTTGCATTAATGAGATCTTGGATTTAAGTGCACGTTTTAAGAGAAGGAATAGTCTGTAGCTGAATAATGGGCAGGATATTCAAGTAACCAATCAGTAGTGTCTTAATACAAATAAAAAGATGAAACCATTTCTTAGAAAAATAAATCATGAAAAGAAGACAGTTCTTAGAAATCAATAGGAATTTTTCTCTTACGTACACGATTCAAATGCCAAAGGGCTGGAATCAGATACAAAGTCACAATTTTGCAATTTGTCTTTTAGGTTTCTTTTAGGTTTCTATTTGGAAATTTTCCTAAGCTGTGCTGTGTAGACATTTTCACCTGAAACATTTCCTGTTGCAGGCCCTCACGACTTCATCCACAGCTCATAGTTCAATGGAGCAGATGTTCTGAACATGTTTCTGAAACTTGAGTGTCCCCCGAGAATTTCAAAGAGCATTGCCTTCAAGCCAGCAGGCTTTTTCCACGCACTTGTTTCCTAGATCTAAAATGTGTATTTCCATCAGAGGCCTATGTGCTAATTTGTTTAGATGCTAGCAAGCCTTGCAGAACTGTATCCACTGAAGAGGGAAAAGATCTCTGAATAAAAGTGAAAGGGGCAAACTTCAAGATAATGAAGGGAAACTCTGTAAAATATTGACTGGATTAGAATGCTGCTAGAAGTATGAGCAATGCAGAATTCTGGGGAATACATTTGACCCATTAAAGAGAATATATTGAATGGCTACTTAAATCTAAATAATCAAAATATATTCTGAGTTCATTTATCCACAGTAACCATAGTTTCTAGAGTACACTATACACATATATATGAGGCATAAGGAAATTGTGCACACACAAAGAGAGACATATATGTCTCTTATATACTGCTCAAAAAAATAAAGGGAACACAAGCAGAAGACATCCGAGATCTGAATGAATGAAAAAGCCTTATTAAATACGTTGTTCTTTACATACAGCAGTTTATACACTGCTCAAACAACTAAAGGGAACACAAAACTACTGTATGTAATGAACAACGTATTTAATAAGGCTATTTCATTCATTCAGAACTCGGATGTCTTCTGCTTGTGTTCCCTTTATTTTTTTGAGCAGTGTATATATATGTATGTATGTATATGTATATATACATATATATACATATACATACATGAGATGTATATGTATGTGTGTGTGTATTCAGATAATTAACCTAGATTTCTCCATGTGCATACATATACGGAGAAATCTAGATTAATTAACTGAAATATATGTGTTTCAAGATATATATATCTTGAAATATATTATATATATTTCACACAATTAATATAGATTTCTTCATATATGTATGTCTTTTTGTGTGCACAATTTTCTTATGGCTCAAATCTGTGTACATAGACTACTGAAGGCAAGTAAATTGGAATTAGCCTGCCACTAAAACCTTTCCCCCCAAATCTTTCAGGCATTTATTTACCTTAAAATTGCCTGAAAATAATATGCCATTGCTATTCCAAATGGAAAGAAAGAAGATTGAGGTTGAACATCTCTGCCTTTCTGAGTAATCAATTCAACTTTTCAAACATTTCTTTTTGTTAAAATTGTTTTCCTGATATTCAAATTTCCATTTTTCATCCTATCCTACACAAGGAAGAACAGATGTTCACTTCCTGTCATGGAACAGCTTTTCAGGTACCTAAAGATAGCTGTCACGCTGTCCCAATTCAATCCCATCTTCTCAAGCTTAAACATCACTAGATCCTTCATTCCTAGTGAATTATGTAATCTTGACCAGATTTCTCCAATGTTCTTTAGACCGATCATCATGTAGAAAATCATAATGTTTTTCTACCTCTCTTCATATCCCACCTCATCCTAAGGATCACGTTCAAAGACTGCCTCATTTCCATTGTTGCGTGTCTTCCAAGGACACTGCTGAGAAAGAGAGCTCGCTCTGCCTTGGGAAACAAATATTCTAAAGCAAGGTTGCTGCAAAATAAGAATATTGCTTGGAGCATGGCAAATGAGTTTGACAGGTATAAGACTACGCACGAGTGTGTGCATGCATGTACACATGCAGCCCTCAAAGGCACAGGCAATGTTCATCCTACCCTGTTTTTACCTGTTTAACTGATAATATTTATGGTGGGAGGGGAAGAGAAAGTTTAGAGTTGCTGTTGCTTTTTTCCCCTTGAATATATGTCTGAAGGTTCCTGTATATATGGAATCTGTAATCTTACCCATACTGTAGTGGATGTTTGAATAAGTAGAGTTGCTGAATGCATAGAGATCAGGGGTGAAATGGTCCTGGTTTGGACCGGATTGCCCAATCCGGTAGCGATGGCGGCGGGTGGTTCGGAGAACCAGTAGCAAACATCCCTGCCCCCCCCACCACCACCACCATGCCCAGCTGAGCTGCAGGATCATCAGAGGCTGGTTTTTTTAATTTTAAAAGCATTTTTTCTACAACCTCTTCAGCCAAAAAAATGCTTTTAAAAGTAAAAAAAAAAAAAGCTTCTGATGATCTCGCGGCTCAGCTGGGATTGTCAGAGGCTTTTAAAAGCATTTTTTCTATAACCTGATACACTAAAAAAAGTGAACATAAATCACTCCTGGATATATCATGAGACTGAGATACCATTTTTAAAAAAATTAATTATATAAATATGATAATTGGCCAATTAACATGATCATATTTTGCTCAGAATACAACCTTAAACATGTACAGACTTCAGCTGGTTGCTTTTTTTTTTTTTTACAGGCTCAGCCGTATAGTTCAATTTGTAATTTTGCCATTTCTTAAGTATGCCAATTATTTGGGTTAAGATGCACAGCTAAATAATCATGATGTTTTGTTAGGAATGGCAAAACCTACACAATTTGCTAGCCATTACAGATGTGGAATCATCTAGTTTGTGTGTGTGTGAGAGAGAGAGAGGAAGGAAAGAAGGAAGGAAGGAAAGGAGAGAGAGAGAAAGGAAGGAAGGAAGGAAGGAAGGAAGGAAGGAAGGAAGGAAGGAAGGAAGGAAGCCATTGGAAACTTCTCTGTATAAGTGGGGAAAAGGACATCTTGATTGCATGCTTTTATTTCAAAATGTTTAAAGACAAAAGCCTTGTCAGCGTACACATATTACTTTCCCATGTTTGGGTTAAAAGTTTCTTAAAGTTTTTGCTCCCTAACAATTACTTGAGGAATTTTAAGTGGAAAAATTGCAGGGAACAAAGGGTTAAGTAATTATAGCCCTCACTATTTTTTTTTCCTGTTCCAGATGACTCTCGGGTTGCTGCAAGTTTGAGCAAAGAAATAGCCAACCTTAGTTGTTCATCCCCAAAGATACATTATCTGCTCTACAATATTTCATTTGGCTTGAGATGAATGATGATTTAGGATAATCTTCCTCAGTGTGGCACCTTTGGTAGGTGTTGAAGTACAGCTGCCATAATCCTCATTTAATAGAGATTACGGGAGATGTTGGCAATGTTGAGGAAACCAGGATACGGGGTGAGGGAGGGGTGCGAGAGAGAAAGTTTAGGCAGTTCTCATTGTAGTGAGAGCTTTGAAAGACCTACTTTAGATACAATCAACAATTACTACATTTTCTGTGCTCAGTTCTTCTTTTAATGAACAGAGCTAGAGTCAGGAAAAGGAAGCCTTTAAAAATATTTTTTTTTTAATATTGACAGTAAAATTTAAATTAAAAATCAGTTAAAATTAAATCAGTTATAAAAATCTGCCAAATCCATAGCTGCAACAATTCTCTTGTAGAAAACTGTATTTTAAAAAAATCATCATTTTGACATCTAAAGATAAGCAAAGGGTTTTTAAAGAGATTGAAGTTAAGGAAAGTATGTACTTTTCTTTTATGTACACTAAGAGCATATGCACCAAGACAAATTCCTTATGTGTCCAATCACACTTGACCAATAAAGAATTCTATTCTATTCTGTTCTGTTCTGTTCTGCTCTGCTCTGCTCTACTCTACTCTACTCTACTCTACTCTACTCTACTCTACTCTACTCTACTCTACTCTACTCTACTCTACTCTACTCTATTCTATTCTATTCTATTCTATTCTATTCTATTCTATTCTATTCTGTACACAACTAAAGTTACAGTATCATACATGACATATTTATAAGAATACCGTATTTGCCCAAAATCTAATACTCACTTTGGGAAGTATTATAGCATTAAGCCAATTTTAAACCATCTGGTTCTGGGGTTCATGAACACCCCCCCTTTTTTTTTCTCCTTTGCTATATCTGCTAAATACTAAGATGCAGGTGTCCCCTAAAGCAACTGCATTGTTTATCATGAACTCAAATGTAAAGATCTTTAATTTCCTGGTAGAGGGCTTGACCTCCATATAATAACATCTGGCTACTCCCATCTTAGAAATCCCCCAAAGAATGAAATTGGTCATGTGAAACCTACCTCCTAATGATCAATTTTCTAATATGTCTATTCTTTTTAGTTTCCAAGTCTGATTGGAAGCTTAGTTTCTTTTTCTCTCAAACTCGCTTTGAATTGCAATGAGTCACTAAGCAGAAAGAAAGAGTGAGAGAAAGATTAGTACAATCAAAATAGGGAACAAACTTGAAGAAGAGTACTGTAAGATTGTTGGTCTGATCCATTGGAAGGACACTTCTGTCCAGAACAGTTCTGTTTATTGTTAGCCAATTCTACGAATCTGCTATATTCCATAGGAAAAAGGAGTTTTGCTTCCAGAAAAAATAACTCATCATGCTAAGAATATTATATTGTTCCTATTTTTAAAACAGTAAGCTACCCAGAATTATCTGGGAATCTTGAATTTACTTGAGAGAGGGGAGGCCAGTATGTAATATGTGAGATAAATTAGGCACGTTAAAACAATGTTATAATTTAGCCCACACAGAATTGCCAATATTACTTTAGATATTGTGATATGATATACACCGGTTGAAAGGCAACACAAAGAACAATGGGATGTGTAGATGATTAAAAATGAAATGCAAATTGAGGAAATGTAAAGTTCCTCGTTAATTGGAGTTGCTGTAAGATTCTGACAGACTAACCTTAAATTATTACTATTTTAAACAAAACCAAATAACCACATTCACAAGGACTTGAAAATTTTGCTTTGGGGCAAAAAAAGTAATTTGGCTGACATAAGTGGACAGGCACAATGGTATGTGGGAATGGCCTTGGGAGACAGAGGAAAAAGCAGCAGCAAGGACAGATTAGAGGCAATTTGGCCCACAGAAGGAATTGCAAATGTCTCAGAAGTGACCCTCCCTATTTCTTGGGCTACCAAGGCAATAGGGGAAGAAATGTACTTTCAGATTTCCAAAATTCTATGAACGTAACCCTACAACAGGGGTGTCAAACTCACAGCCCATGGCCAGATCTAGACCATGGGCTGCTTAGATCTGGCCTGCAGGGCCGCTCTGGAAATAGTAAAGGACCACTCCGCGGTGCCTCTGCCAGCAAAAATGAAACTCGAGAGGCTCTCCCGAGCTCCGTTTTTGTTGGCAGAGGCTTCAGGAAGCTGTCACATTCAAAAATGGTGCTCGGGAGCCTATTTTTGCTGGCAGAGCGCTCGGGCTACCACAGGCGTCCCTGACATGAGTGGCATTGAACTAGCCATGTCCACCCTGGCCACATCCACCCTGGCCCACCGAGGTCAAACACAACCTTGATGCAGCCCTCAATGAAATAGAGTTTGACATCCCTTTATTTATTTTTTTTGAAATATTTTTTATTGTTTTATATCATACATTCCATTTCTATGTTGAGCAGTGCATTCTCTATATGTCCATGGTGTTAACATACAAACATCATCCTCGTCACTATAAACATATATATATATATATATATATATATATATATATATATATATATATATAAACAAACAAATATACGGTAATGTATAAACAAATATGCAATAATATCAATCATCTTTACAACATATACTAACTTCCATCAAAGTATCAATTATATAACCAGCAAAATAATAGCTTGTCTGTTTTTCTTTCTCGTGTAGACCCTATTTCATCCAATTCCACTCCTCTAACGTCAATATCTGTCATTTAACCATATGTAAAATAATTCCCATGTTATAAAACAATCTGAATCTTCTTTCCTTTAATTTTTAGGGTTAACCTGTCCATCTCTGCACACTTTAGAATTTTTTTGATAAGAATGTCATCTGCAGGGGTTTCTGGGTTTTTCCAAAATTGTGCATATACCATCCTAGCTGCTGTTAGGATATGTAAAACCAAATATGTATTACCCTTATTATAGTTTCCTGGAAGCATGCCCAACAAAAATGTCTCAGGTTTCAAATCTATGTGTTGTCTTGTGATGTTTTCCAGCCATACGCATATTTTCTTCCAGTATTATTTTGCTTTGGGACATGTCCACCACATATGGTAATATGAGCTTAGTGTTTGATTACCCTTTCAACATTTAATAGACCTGTTTTTATACATATTCACTAATCTTGCAGGTGAATAATCCCATTTATAAAACATTTTATAGAGGTTTTCTTTGTATGCTGTTGACATTGTAAGTTTATGATTTCTATTCCATAATTTCTCTCACCTGTCCAAATCTATTGTGTAACCAAAATTCTTAGCCCAAATTATCATTGCTTCCTTTACTTGTTCCTCCTCCAACTTGTAAGTCAATAAGTAACTGTATATCCTCTTGATTAATTTTTGATCTGTTCCCATTAAGATCTGGTCCAGTTCATTTGGTTCATTATAAAACCCATATTCCTGCCTGTCTTTTTCATATATGGATTTCATCTGCAACTGTGGCCACCATGATAGGTCAATCCCTAATCCTTTTAGTTCTTGTTTTGATTTTAGTTCTCCCCTTTCGTTTAATATGTCCTTATATCTTATAATTTTGTCCATATTTATGACATTGGGATATATCCATGCCTCCATTATACTGGCACTTTCAAATAGGGTTGTTGTTTAATTTTGGTCCATGCTAGCAGTAATGCATTTCTAATATGATGCCTCTGGAAGTAACTGCCATCCCAATTGCAGATCATGGCCTTCCAATGTTAATAGCTTTATATCCCTCAGATTAACCCACTCTTTCACCACATCTGAAGTGTGAAGATCCATGACTTCAGTTCCTTGTAGATGATTTCAGTCCCATAGAATTTACAGAAGGTGGGACTGACAACTATAATTGTTGCCCATGAAATCCAGTGTCAAAGTCATCCTTAATTTCTCAGTGAAATGCATTTTTCTCCCTTTCTCCTCCTGTGCCTTAAAAGCTCTTTTCTTAGGTGGCATATAAATCCTCACCAACTGCATTTATGACCAATGTTGGACATAAGGCTGCTAAAAAAAACCCCAAAACTGGTTGAGATTTCACATCATTACATTGTATTTCCTTGGTGTGTGTGTGTGAACATATGAGAGCATTGGGTCAAGTGAATCAAATATATTTTCATGTAACAAGCCTTTAAAAGGCCACATTCATCTCATTCAACATTGACTGCTGTACTTACAGGGAAGAATTCTGAAGTTTGAAAACTGAAAACAAATTCTGAGTCAGAAAGAGGAAATTCTTTCCCAGTATTTGAAGGTATCTGCATTTGCATGTTACCATAAATGGTTTAACCACAGATAAAATTAAATTTATAATTGCAAATATAGTGGATGGCAAAATCAGTTTCCTTTCTCTGATCTTTCTCTGATTTCCACAGAATTCAGATTTGGGACTCAACTTGTATTAGGTCTGATTTCAGCCTTGTCGCTCCAGCCTGTAATCACTCATCGGTTCCCACACTGACTGTATTGTGGATGCTACCTTTACTTGCATATGGAGTAGTGGTTGGTTGCTACCGGTTTGTCCCTGATCGGGCAAACTGGTAGTGATGGTGGTGGTGGGAGGCTCTGCCCACCCACCCAGATGTCTCTGGGCATGTGCAGAAGCACAAACCGGTAGCGAACAAAATTGAAACCCACTACTGATATGGAGGATCTGTGGTTTTGAAAACTTGGGCCTCAAAGGAGCAGAAGCTGCCATCCATTACACAAATTCAAAGAAAAGTCAGTCTACTCCCTCATTTCCAGTTCCTCCTCCATCATGAGATATAAAAGATCTGCTTTATTTGATTGGGGAAACCATTTATCTCTATATATGTCTCTGCCTGAAGCTGAAAACATTTGGAAGTAATACAGGTAGACATCTGCCTCATTTCCCTTTTTTTTTGGCCTTCTGATTCTCAAGAGATTTTTCAGGATTTGATTGGTTTTTCTTCTTTTACGGTTTTAATGTCCACCACCAAAACTTTAAGCTTTTATGCTAACAATTTCTATTATTATGCTTTCTAACGAAACAAATGCTTTTGTTAGATTTATTTCTTTAATCTTGCAACTTGTTTTCAAAACAGTTGCATAAAGAAGCAAGCATCTGTGCTCATACTGCATATATTTATCGGCATCTACAGTAGAGGTATTTTAAAGTGCTTGTTTGCTTGCTGACCCCTCATTCCACTACAGTCAAGGATATTCAGTTCACCAGCCCACCCTTGAAATATGATCTTTGCTTTTAAATTGTCTGCCTTTCTTCTTGGAGTGAAGCAGCCTATAGGTACCTTTTCACCTATTATTGATCTTGCAAGGCAATCCAGTTAAAAAGCATGGCCAGATAAACTAATTCTGCTTTATTGTAGGGCAGGGGTGTCAAACTCGATTTCATTGAGGGCCACATCAGAGTTGTGTTTGACCTCAGGAGGCCAGGGTGGGTTGGCCGGGGTGGATGTGGCCAATTCGACATCACTCATGTTGGGGATGCCTGTGGTAGCCCGAGCGCTCTGTCAGTGAAAACGGGCTCCTGAGCACCATTTTCAGCTGTGACAGCCTCCTGCAAGCTTCTGCCAACAAAAATGGAGCTCGGGAGAGCCTCTCGATCTCCATTTTTGCTGGCAGAGGCACCGTAGGGTGGTCCTTTGCTGTTTCTGGAGCTGCCCTGCAGGCCAGATCTAAGCACCCCACATGCCGGATTTGGCCCAGGCCTTCAGTTTGACACCCCTGTTGTAGGGCTACATTCATATAATTTTGCAAATCTGAAAGTACATTTCTTCCCCTATTGCCTTGACAGCCCAAGAAGTAGGGAGGGTCACTTCTGAGACATTTGCAATTCCTTCTGTGGGCTACGTTGCCTCTAATCTGTCCTGGCTGCTGCTTTTCCCTCTATCTCCCAAGGCCATTTCCACATACCATTGTGCCTGTCCACTTATGTCAGCCAAATTACTTTTTTTGCCCCAAAGCAAAATTTTCAAGTCCTTGTGAATGTGTTTATTTGGTTTGACTTAAAACAGTAATAATTTAAGGTTAGTCTGTCAGAAACTTACAGCAACTTCAATTAAGGAGGAACTTTACATTTCCTCAATTTGCATTTCACTTTTAATCATCTACACATTCCATTCCATCCACATGCCTTTCAACACAAATTCCACCTTGAAATCAACTTGTTGAATCCAGTGCCTTCAAATAATCAGTGAAGTTTCAATGAACTCCTGTACATACACACATACATATTCATTGAATCAAAGCTTAAAGTAAATTGAATTGTGTTGTAATTTTGATCATGGCTGACTGCCCACCCTTAATCCCATTTTATTAATTGTTAGCTATTTCAGATATACACGCCCATTCCAGAATTTGTACTTGCAATGTAAAAAACAAAAAACAATTAAGAAATGATTCAAAAGAAAAAAGAAAACTTACACCCTAAGTAACAGGAATAATACTGGAGTAAGGCATGGCTGTAATCCTGATTACTTCACCGGTGCTTAAAAAGTTAGGAATTTAACCAGCCATTTGGCTTTAATACCCATAATAAACACCTTTTCAACTCTTGAAGTGTTCTACTTTCATTGTGATAATCTGTCTTTAAATGCTGTGCACTACATCCAGAAGCCACCATGTGCGCCGACTGAGTTTGGATTCACCTTAGTGAATTCTGCTTTTGCTGGATTGCAATTTGACAGACAACGCATAAGAAAAAGGACTGTTTCAGACCATAGAATTTTATTCTAACTCCACCCATGCACCAGGATACAAGGAAGCTTTGTGTTTCTACAGGTGAAGCCTACACACACCACGCTCTCTGAAATGATTATTATTTTTGCTTCAGTAATTACTGCAGCAAGAAAAAACATCTCTGTAACCTCCCTGCCCTCAAAGTTCAAAGAATATGCAACCACATGCGATTCTTTTTCCTGTACACATTGATGCCATGCTTCATGTTGAGACCTTAAGTGCACTAGAAGGTCTGCTTTCTCTTAAAAATAGTCAATACCGTTAGCTTCATAGCTTCATCTAAAACTGGCTATCTTCAAGCAAGCGTGAAATTATGTCCTCATGGACATTTCTTGAGGTTGTAAGATACTTAAAACATTTTCCAATACTTTTTATACAGGCTAAAATATTTGGATATCCCATCGTTTTAGTCTTCTTACACTTAAGGGCTAGGAATTTAAGCAAAGAGATGCAAATTCCCCTTAAAGAACTAAAATGCAATGTCTGAGGCTTTACTGTGTTGAAATCAAATGGTTTTTTAAAACAACAACAACCTTAATTCCTGTAAACTGTAAACTAATCATGAATATGATGCAATTTGATTGTTCTTTGATCATGGATATGCAGAAGGAAACACCAAGGAAGTATTCTGGGAAAAAAAATATAGTCATTTGGAAGCAGTTCTTGCAATTGAAATTGCAGAAGATAGAAAATGGGAGAAAAACCTGGGAGACATATGAGGTTAGTTTTTTAGTTTATTGTTTGTTATAGCATGCCTATAGATGATTGTGTGAATATTGTTGGATTTAGACTAGGGACTTCTGGATTCAGATGCTGCTTAGACACAACATTTTTAGGTCACAAGATACAAATACTTTGTACAGACAAGATATACTTTCTTTTCTGCAGTTCTCATTTCTTTCCACCTCCCAAACTACAGAAGATACACACACACACACACACACACACACACAAAAAAAAAATTACTTTCTTAGATGAGTACAAGGTGTGCAAACAATATTTATCCCATGGGATGGCAGAATAATGACAATAGCAGAAGACTTAACAAGACTGGGCTATGTTACAATGCATCATATTGACAGCTGTTCTCCTTGAACTGCACAGGTCACTGAAAGGACTGCATATAATGCACTATTCCACTTTTCCATATGTGGAAGGCATTCAGAGTGAAAACTCTACAGTGGAAAGCCACGCAAAGGCCAAGCAACTATCTTGTTGGCTTCAGCGAATCATTAAAAAAAAAAAACCCAGACTACCTAAGGAATGGATACAATGGACACAATTGTGTGCTCTTAAAAGTGTAGCAGGAGCCAATCCTTGGGTTTACTATCTAAGTTAAAGACTCATGTGCAAGTACTAGTAGTTACAAATAGATTTAGCTTGTATTTAAGAAACAGATCAAGGTATAAAGTTCTGGAATATTTTTTTCCAGGTGACAAAATATCAGTCTGAAAAACTGGAACTGCTAAAATAATATTCAAATTTGACTTTTGAATTTCTTGAGAATAGGGATTTCTTCCTTGATGGGTGTGATGGATGAAGAACTATACTATACTGGAGCAGTCATTTCTTCAATCGAAGTTGTAGAGCAGGGCTGTCAGACATGCGGCCTGTGGGCCGGTTGCGTCACATGCTGGTCCTGTCCACACCCGGTTTACCGACGGGGAAAAAAGTTGTGATATGTCATGTGACAACACTGTGACAGTACAAGTTTGACACCCCTGTTGTAAAGGAACAAGAATCTCTTTGTACAATTCAGGGCCACACAACTTTTGGCAGCTATTGAATGTTAAAAGTGTGTTTTGTGTCCTTATAAACTTCAGGGGTTTGCTGATTTTCAAAAATGGCTGCTTGGTGCATATGGCAAGTCACAGACCAGACATTAAGAGAAGACAATGAGGTTGATTATTGCCATATTTTTGGGTTGTTCTAGATATTTTAACAATCCTGAATTTTCATTTACTTTGTTTCCTAATTGGCAGGCTATAGCAATCCACCATATTTGTTATGACATCATGGGTATAAAAGAGCCAAGGGACATTCAAATAAATAAATAAATAAATAAATAATTAATTAATTAATTAATTAATTAAAATCAAATAGGACAGGAGTCAAGGAATGCCAGAGATTATACGCAGAAGCATTTTGGTCTCTCTAACCAAACTTTATGTTAGACTTTTTGAAGCTTTTCCTTCATACCAAAATAAATGTCATTGTATCCGATATAATTGTTTGGCTAAAGAAATCAGAACTGGGATTATTTTAAAAAATTCCACAACTAGAGCTTTTCTGCATCTTGAGATAGCCAACTATCAAAACCACCAGTAATAGTTTAATAATAGACAAGTATTTATTTACTTAATGCATATGCTGACTATCTCGCTATCCAAAGGGACTCTGGATGGCAAGTATCCCTCTATCTTCCCCAATCTTCTAGTTTCAACTGGAAATAACAGAGCTCATTTGCCCCCCTCTCTCTTTTAGGTTACACCAGTCAACCAAATTTTGATTGATGGAGGAACTCAATTCAGATTGACATGCTCATTTGCGTTATTGCTCAAGTCATCCAGAGGTGATCTGTTGCCATATTCTCTGAAATGCATTCACTCTGAATTGCACATGGTTTATCCTGGCAGTGACTTTAATGTTCTTCCCTCTCATGTTTGATACAGCAGAAAAGACAATTTATTTTGAAAAGTGGGGGGGGGGGAAGGTTGTTAGATTTTTTAAAATCCCACCTTTGTTACTGTTCACTGCTTTGAGAATTACTACTCAAGGCAGTGAACAGACTTCATATTCCTTCCTCTTCCTATTTTCCCTACAACAACCCTGTGAGGAGGGTTGGCTGAGAGAGAATGACTGGTGCAAAGTCACCCAGCCCTTTAGCTAGCACTTCATGCCTCAATAGGTTGCCTCAATGTATTAAAGTGACTTGAAAAACAAGGCTGGTTTTAGGTCTATGGCAACCTAGACAGTTGGCAGGGGTGCCAAAGTTAAAGACTTCCGATATACACATTAAAAAAAGTAGAAAGTGGTAATGGCACAATCTCTGTGCAGTGACCCCATTCAAGGATCAAATATAATTTTGCAAAATTATTGCCCTATGAATGCAGGTGATGCAATTCAAATTGGGTGAGACAGTAAATAGAATGAACATGTCACAGGGGGAAAAAAAACTATCCAAGGCTGAAAATCTTTAGCATAAAGCTAAAAAATAAATAAATCCCAAGATGATTTAGGAATTCATCAGTAGTTGAACCAAGCTATAGTGGGTGTCAGAATATGTCTTTGCCTACAGCATCAAAATATCTAAACCTGGCCCTGGATCTAAAGAGGGCTCTAAGGGTACAGTACATTAACTCTGATTCTTAAAGTACTAGCCTCCCTTTAGGTTTATGTTCCTATTTATAAAGCCTAGAATACAAGGGGAAAAAAATGAAGTTAAAGGGAGGGTCTCTCACATAGCTGAAACAAAATGGATGTAAACTTGCATTGGCCAGTCACTGGACAGGAAGGAAGGTTCTTAAATGGCCATTTAGACTTGAGCAGATCACAGTCTCAGATCACATCACACACACACACACACACACACACACTTATGTCTCCAAGGTGCCCAATGTTGCCTGTACAAGTTTTGTGTTGAGAAATGAGTTAGTTATCCCTTCCACAATCAAACAACTAATGATGATTCTACATTGCCTCAGCAGTGGCTGGAGAATGAAATAGAGGTGACATCATGAGCGTCAGAAATAATTAGTAATGTATCTTTGGGCCATAGTAAGCAGAATGCAAGATTAACTTTCTAGGCAATCCTATATTTGTTCAGGGAACTCAATCAAAATGTGTTCTGGTTCGCCCAAGGCTCAAAATTTAGACAAGATCGTTCTTAGTGATATAGTTTTTACATTTTTTTCTATAAAATGACAAACAGAATTGTAGTTGACTCCCTGCATGAGGGGAAATATTGCATGTGTAATGTTTATCTAAATTGCTATGGTCCATTGAGATAAGAGGTTTGCCTTATGGCAGAGACCCATTTATAAACGAGAATCAGTGTAACAACACTACCCCCAGCAGGACAATTGTAGTAAATTCAAATGATGCAGTATTATTTTTACTAGCCTTGTTGGTGTTCTTTTTCTGGAATTTGTTTCACCCTATGATTACTTCCTTTCAAAATGTTACACGTAAGATATAACAATAAAACATAAACAGCTTCACTTTTTAAGGTATCTTTATTTAGATGGTATCATCCAGGTTTGGCTTTAGTTCACACCCCACCCCCAAAATCTTAAGTCTCAAGAGTTCATACTGTAAATGCTGCTTTTCTATCAAACTGCTGTACAAAAAAATGTAACATTTATACAGTAATTTAATAAGTTTAATTTATACAGTACAATTTAATACATTTTTTAAAAAAGCGAAGAACTGATTAGCTGGCAAAAATAACAAATTTTCAAATTTAAGTTATCTCAAAATGGCACCCAAAAAAGCAGTTTTAAAAACTTTTAATCTTGAGACAATTAAACTGTATGTAATTCTTCATAAATCAAAAGGTTTAGTACCCAAGTAGTTACATGATGAGGAAAAGGGGATTAATTGCTTTATTAAAAATTGGATACAAGATCTGCTGTTCATAGTGGCAGTTGATTGAAGTAGTTCAAGTATAATTCAAACTGTTATTGATTGCTCTACGCAAGATCTTACCCTTTAATCTGAGGTCATGCAAATAGGGAGCCAGATGATCTGAATATGTTTCGCTCCCAGTTTAAAAGTTTCATCCACTCATTGGGGACCCTGTGGCTCACAAATATACACAGGAATGTAGGATTTCAGATCCACGACTCAATCCACTCACAGAGCTCCCACTGCCTCATTCAGTTGTGTTCCACAACATAACTAACAATAGTTCTCCAAAGAGAGAAGTGCAAACTATGGGCATTTGCAGTAAATGTGCAGTTAAGCAGCTATACATACTAACTTTGCCCATAGACTTTAAACTTCAACCACCTAAGGAGTGCATAAATTAAGGTGCAAACAACTAGTTTTAAGTGTCCCAAAGTCACAACTGTAAAGTTACACACACGAATCTACATTGGCCAAGCTTTTTGGTTCAACGAGAATTGGTCAGGCTTGTTGATACCCAGTATCATGTTTATACACCAAAAATGTGCCAATAGAAAAACACAGTTTTTAAGCAAAAGAAAAACAGCAAAAATACATTTTGGAAAATGACAAGAGGCATTCTCCAAGAACCTATTAGAACTAAGCTTGGCACGGAGTGAACTAAATGGGCAGACCGTTCTCTGATTAATGGAATGAGTCAATGAATGATGAGACATGATATCTCAAAGACGGGACATATAACATTTCTATCAGAAAGACAGCCTTTGTAAAAAAAACAAAAAAAAAACACCCGTTCTGATAAAGTTGCAGTTAAATTGATATTTTAAATTGGCAACTGATAGCCCGCATGCACAACCCCTTTGATTCATGTGTAAAAGGTTGACCCACTTGGTCCAATGAGCTAAAATTGTCCTTGTATGCAGAATTCCAACTAGTTTGGCCCAGAGGAGAAGAAATGCAAAGGAGAGGTACTATATAAAAACTTGCCTATCCCAGGGTTAAATATTGGTGAATTAGATATAAGTGATAACTTCAAATTAATCCTAATACAGAAGCCAAGAAAAAGCACTCTTGGATTAAAAATGCGATAAAGCAGAAATTATCAAGTTTGACATATCATTTACTGAACAGCTTTCACAATGGGACATGACCAGAAGCCTCTTGGGTAATTGATCCTATGTCTTCACTGTTGCCCAAATAATTAGCCCAAGGACAATTAATCCTATTACAAGTATAAGAATGAGGATGCATATTTTCTTCCGGGACTTGCGCTGAATGAGGCGGAAGAAAAAAAAAGGATACTATTAGTTTAACTTTCCAAAGAAACACACATTTGATCGTATGCAATCATCCCCTTGCTCTCTCAAATGAGTGCTTCAATGAGTTGCTTTTGCCTGTTTCAATATTAGACCTTTATGTCCTTAGATTCCCTCTACACAAATTTATTTATTTAGCATATGATAAGAGTACAGGTGTTAAGTGAATCTGGCTTCCCCATTGACTTTGCTTGCAAAAAAAAAAAAAAAAAAAACCCACAAAAGGTGTATCACTTGATCCTGGGACACTATATCTTGTCATAAATATTAACCAGTTGCACAACATCCAAATTTTGATCATGTGACCATGGGGATGCTACAATGGTCGTGTGAAAAAAAAAATCATATGTCACTTTTTTTCAGTAGCGCTGTAACTTTGAATGGTCACTAAGCGAAATGTTGTAAAGTCAAGGACTACCTGTACATGGATAACAGTAGTAAAACTATACAAAAGGAGCACATATTACTATGGTTGCCCCTATGATGGAAATATGTAGTTGATTTTGTAAGACATGAGGAATTCAAGAAGTTATATATAAGTTATAGGTTACACTTTGAACTTTGCACTGGCTCCCTATTGGTCTCTGATCTCCAGTCACAATTCAAGGTGTTGGTTATTACCTTTAAAGACCTACATGGCTCAGGGCCAGGTTATCTTCGAGACCGCCTTCTGCCGCATAGCTCCCAGCGATCGGTAAGATCCCACAGAGTTGGTCTCCTCCGGGTCCCGTCAGCTAAACAATGTCAGCTGGCGGGCCCGCAGGGGAGGGCCTTCTCTGTGGCTGCCCTAGCTCTCTGGAACCAGTTACCTCCTGAGGTCCGGACCATCCCCACCCTATTGGCCTTCCGAAAAACGGTGAAGACCTGGCTTTTCCAGCAGGCCTGAGGCCATTGATCTCGCTCTTGTGATCTGGCGAGACCTGGCCATGAATGGTGTGAATGAGTTTTTAATGTTTTTAATTTTTAAATGTTTTTTATAATGATTTTTAAAAATGTATTGTGAGCCGCCCTGAGTCTTTGGAGAGGGGCAGCATATAAATTGAATTAATTAAATTAATTAAATTGAAATACATTGGTTCATGAGAATGGAACAAGTCTTCTATATATTAATATCTAGGCCAGGGGTATCAAACTCAATTTCACTGAAGGCCGCATCAGGGTTGTGTTTGATCTTGAGAGGCCGGGGTGGGTGTGGCCAGCTCGACGTCACTCATGTCGGGAGCGCCTGTGGTGGCACAAGCGCTCTGCCAGTGAAAACGGCGCCCTGAGCTCCGTTTTAGCTGGCAGAGGGGTGCAGGAGGCTGTTGCAGCTGAAAACAGAGCTCAGGAGCACGTTTTCGCTGGCAGAGGCACTGTGGGCCAATCCGCTGTTTCCAGGGCAGCCCCATAGCTCAGATCTAAGCACTCCATGGGCCGGATCCAGCCCCCGGGCCTTGAATTTGACACTCCTGATCTAGTCCATTTATCCAATTAAGCAAAGTGTTTGTTAGTTGGAGAAAATCTGCTTTTCCTTCTGCATAAGCTTTCAAATGGCAGCTAGTCACTAAATGATCCAGTTTCTGACAAGGAGCACCACAGACACATTCAGGGGAAGATACTCTGCCTCATTTAAACAGACAGTTTTAACAGATGCCATGCAAGGTTGAGAATCCTATTCGGAGTTTTCCAGCATTGGCGGGTAAAATCCGCTAATTTGTTGTGGTCCACCAGCAGCCTGCGGAGCTGGCAGCGGAGTTGGACAGTGAGGAGGCTGGGGAGGAACATGGGCAAATCCTGGAGTCTGGGGAAGGCCCGGAGGAGGCTCTGTGTCGGAGGGAGAGATGGGGCCAGGGTCATCTGGGAGTGATGTGCGGAGTCCGGAGCCTCCAGAGTTGGACAGCAGAGAGGCAGAGGAACAGGAGGAGCCTGTTCCTAGTGTGCGCATGCGCAGAGCAGCCAGAAGGCACGAACAGTTAAAACAAAAGGGACAACTCGGGAGTAAGGCCTAGAGATGACTGGCCCCTCCCATAAGGCTTAAAAGGGGAGCAAAGGCATGTGGGCACTTTGCAGGAAAGCAAAGTTGTTAATTCTGTTCCCAGTCGGCATCTCTGTTTGATTCTGGAATCCGTGTGGCTTTGCCAAGTAGTCTTTGGCAGAGTGTCAAGGGAGATAAAGGTTGGTGATTATCCTGAAGGACTTCTCCCAAAGGACTTTTTGCAACTAATTGGGACTCGGCTGTGAATGAACGTAATTCACAACTGTTGCAATAAAAGTGGTTTTTGGGACTACTCGTGTGTTTTAATGACTCAGGAAGCCTAGGTCACAACATAATTTTTGTGCCAGGTCAGATATATTTTTTCCCAGAATCTGGATGATCGATAATCCAATTTACTTTCCATTGGAATTTTACATCAATGTTAGTGTACAGTTGCTGTGCTAGTATGAACTGTGGGGTTCCTGAAGTTAAAGCCTTCCAATTGATAAGTATGGCATAATGTTTAAGTACGGCACTGGCAATTGTGGGTTACTAACAATTTTTTTTGTACAACTCTGCGAAGTGCATCTTGTCTTGTAAGGCTGGGGGGTAATGTGGCTCAGTACGGGAAGCCTCTACACAGAAAAAACACTACTGAGAGGAAAAGGGACACCAGCCCATCCCTTTTAAACAGGCGGAGTTTTTCAAAGGGCAAATAGTTCAGTCACACAAGCATCACAACTTGTAACCTGAAGTGTGAAATAGCAATAGCTGAATCTAACACCTTATGACCTTATGCTCTAAGTTGGTTTTTTAACTGTGTTATTGTAAGTTTGGTGCTGACGTCGATACAAAATGCTTGCATCTACTGCTTTTCGTCTTTCAATTGCTTTGTTCAAATTGTTAAAGGGTTTTTTTTCTTGGCAGGACAGTGCAACCTTCAAGAGTGCTAACTGCAAGTTAACTGCGAATTGTCAAACTGTTTTTAAATAGCTGAATCATTGAGGGACTCTTACAAATGAAAGGCACAATAATATAACTGCACAGGCACTTCTCACTTAAGAACCACATTTCAGATTGACAACTTCATTGTTAAGAAAAACAGTCACTAAGTAAAACCATGACTGCATTTATGAGCTTCCTTCATCTTTCCTTCACTTTACAGGATCACAAATTGGTCATAATGCTACTTTTTCATCACCACCATAACTGTGAATGGTTCCTTAAACAAGGCAGACACTAAACAGAAACTACCTATAACCAAAGTTGAATGGAGTGTTTATATTTACCCAGGAAATAGCATTCTGTCATTGAGAAGGATTTCTGCACTTACAAAACTTCACATAAGTGCATTACTCTGGCTAGTAATGCAGCAAATTGTGTCCTTCATATGCAGCAAAATCATTAACTACCATTGCTTGCCTGCAATCCCGCCAGTCCCGAGGCAAATTATTGAAGCTGAAAAGCTCAAGGAAGAAGAGGCAATTGAGCTGCAGTGACAAAATTCAGACTACACAGATTCTTGGCTTACATCCAAATTTTGCCCTCCAAGGCAAGAAAGCATTGCCTTGGAAAGCCAGGAGAAGTGCAAAAGTATGCCTAATCTGAAATGCAAAGTTTAAGCTCTTAGTCCATGTTTAGCATGGTAATCATCATCTTCATTTAACGACCCCATAATCCCTTGCGGGGTGGAGTCTGGGCAACTGAATGGAACTAGCAGAGTGTTTTACTGGCCGGATGCTCTTCCTGTCGCCAATATGGAGTTTTGTTCAGCAGATATATTCTCATTGTGCCCAGAGAGAGAAATATCTGTCACTACCTAGGGTTGAACTCACAGCCTCCTGACTGTGAGGAGAGAGCTCCACCTCTAGGCCACTGCACCACTCCATGTTTAGCATGGTAATAAAAAGTTAAATTTCTAACCAATGCCTGCATTTACAAGAAGAAAAGCCTTCAGTGTGAAACTGATTAAAGTCTGGTCAGTTTCAGGCAAGTTGCATCTAGCTGGTGGGTTCTAAACAACTAAGAACACAAAGCTGAGTTTGTCAACTTGCAGTTAGCACTCTTGAAGGTTGCATTGTCCTGCCAAGAAAAACAGCTCTGGAAGAGATAGCTTGTTTAAACAATCTCTCTGCCTTGCCAGAGGGCAAAAAGAGGCAAAGAAATATGCTAGGTACCAGATTATTATACTAGAGAATGTTATCTGTAGAAGAGAATATTTGTAGTTTAGGGTTGAACTGAGGGATCCTTAGTGCTCTTTGAACTTGTTTATTTTCATGCAGATGTTTCACTGATTATGTTACCTAGCTTGGTAATGAAACATCTGCAAGAAAAATATCAAGGTAGACAGCACCAAAGGCCCCACAGAACTTTATCTAAATGAAAAAGCAGCAAGCAGTGATGTGGTAGTATCTCTCTCTCTCTTCCTCTCTGTGTCACGTGTTCACTTAGCACCCATTTCACTTAATAACTATGTCATCAGAACCAATTGCAGTTACTAAATGAGAATTATCTGTGGTACTTTTGCTTATGGTAATCTTTACCTGGTACTCGGATGCTCTTGACAACTGCTGGTTTGCTTGCTGAACATGGACTTCAGCTGTTTCTACATTAGCTTCTATGCTATCTTTGAGAAAGGAGAAAAAAGCATTACAATTTGTCTTCTACAGTTGACATGCATGCAGAAATATCTTGCTCTGAGACTGTATATTTTTAGATTCATTTTGTAGCTTTGGAGATAAATCCTAAGAACAATTATTTGAAAAGATAATTTAATTTAAATTAAAAGCAAGGACAATGGTACATGTTCCAATACAGGAGTTATTATTATTAGCATATGGCATTGTTACATTAGCCAGAAAACTACTGCAATTGCAGACTAGTAGTTTGGCTGCCAAAGTACCGGCTCTGTTGTAAGAAATGCTCGCACACTTCCCATAGTGTTCCACAAGAGGGCAACCTGGTTTTACACAAGAAGAAAAATAAGCAGTCCCTTCCCTCTCGGGAGTTCCCTTGCATATGGGATGCTGCAACCAGGAAGGTTCAGAGGGTAAGAATCTGACTGCCTGCATGGAGCACCAGCTCGTCCCCTTCACCAAAGTGGTACCTATTTTATTTATTCACATAGAACGTGAGCATTAAGCCACTGAGAACCACATCTCTTCCAATACAGGTAGTCTTCAATTTACAACCATTTGTTTAGTGAGATTCAAAGTTACAACAACACTGAACAAAGTGACTTATGACCAGTCCTTGCACTTATAACCGTTGTATTGTTCCCGCAGTCCCATGGTCAAAATTTGGGAACTGGGTATGTATAATGGTTGTGGTCCACGTGATTACCTTCCCAGTTGGCTACTGATAAATTGAGTCAATGGGGTTAGCTGGCTTTGTTTAATGAACATATGATTCACTCAATAAATGCAGTGATTAACAACCATGGCAAAAATGCACAATTCACTTAACAACTGCCTTAGCAACAGGAATCTTGGTCCCAATTGTGGTCATAAGTCAAGGAATACTTGCCCCAGATGCTACTGGAAATGCCAATAACAGTATCCCGATACCAAGAAAATGTGCATTTACTGTCTCAAACAATAGGAATCAAGATAGAGAAAGAGACTAAACACTTCAAAAGGGGAGAAGCTACGTTGAATACATGTAAATTATGGTGGAGGAGAGAAAAAGACTATAAATGACTGGCATTTTAGTAGAGTCCATTGTTGTTCTTATTTTGAAGCACAGTTTCAAATATACTGTAATTCTTTTTTATTATGGATCTCACTTCCTGTATTATAATCACAACTATTTTATAAAATGAACTATGTATAAACCATGTAATAAAAAAGAGACTTTAAAAAAACTCATATATTGCTCATATATTTTATGCATGTTATTTATTTTTTTTAAAGTTCTAATTAAACTGGAATACTTTTAACAATTCTGCTATGCATCTTCACCATTTTAACTCTCTGATCTGAACTCTCTGTAGAGTAAAGCTGCAAGAAGTAAAGCTTCAGGAAATCCTGAAAAATTCTAGGTAACAATTTAATAAATTCTAACTCTTGAATATTCTCATTCCCAAAGAAAGGGAGCACCTGCTGGTACATGACAGTACCTGCATGACAGCTGATATTATACTGAAATTGAACAAGGCATTCTATAACCAATTGCTCCTCCCATGTAATTTGAGCTAAAACTCTCATCCTACTTATATAACATGTTCAAGGCCCATGAGGCAACTAAGCTTTTTAAATCAATCTCGCTTCAGATCCTGGTGTATCAAATTTCCTGTTAATGCAAGTCTTTTTCCTAATTAATTCTAGATTTCTCTCAACTGCTACCACATTTTTACTTGTAAAAGCTATTACAATATAACTAGCATGCCCAAATGCAGCAAAAAAGCAAGATCTCAAAAGGTTGACCTTTGCTTACCTATCACATCTCCTTGCTCATGAATCATCATCCCCAAATCTTTAAATATTTCATTTATGTCAAGAATGTCTGACTATGAAGAAAGAAACTGTATTAAAACAATGTTCAACACCGAACAATACAATCACAGAAATAAACCGCAAGCAATTTAGAGTAGAAAGAAGGAAGGAAACAGTCATAGGATGAAGATGTTTTGATGAGACAGCTAGTTTGGAAGCAATTTTCAATTTGTAATATGGTATGTTTGAGAAAAGTAGAAACAACACCACTGGAGAATGTAAATTTGAAGGGTAGGATAAAAACTATGAATGGGTTGCTCATTAAGAGAGATTATACATCGATAACAGTGAAATATGGTATGTCTGTGTTTGTGGGTGTGGGTGTGGGTGTGACCTGTATCAATATCACAAGTATAAGCAATCTCTGTACATTTGTGTGCATATTGTTTAATTAAAAGCAAAAATAGAATGAAAAAAATCACAAAGTACAAAGTAGAACAAATGTGTTTTAAATGCTTAATGTAAGCATCAATGTGACTATGTTCATTTTCTACCTTTTTAAAAATAAAATTTTAGGCTTAATTCTTCCAATAAAATCATTTAAAAATCACAGGCATCCTGAGTAAGAATACTCAGGAAGTATTCTTACTAGAATTCTAGAAGAGTATTCTAGAAGAATTCTGAGGCAATTATTCATTTCATGTTTATATCATACAACAATAAAGAGGACAGAAGTATCTAGTACCTCTGGTTCCATAGCCTTAATTAAATTCAAAGACTTTGGATTTTACTGTACAAATGGGTGTATTTTTGTCTTAGCAAGTTCTCTACTGAATGTATAGATTATGTTTAGGTTATTCTATAGCAGTATTTATCCCAAAACTGGGGAAATTCATTTGTCTTAGGAATCAGACTCTAATTTTCAATGGGAATTGACATCCTAGCAGATCTTCAAGATTCAAGATTATGAAAGACCATTTTAATGGCACTTTGGTATCCATGAAAAAAGCAAACTTTAAACTCTTGTAAAGGAAAATATGTGATGTCCTGAGTAATGGAGTACTTATTCATTAATTATAGGAACTAATAACTTAAAGGGCAACAAGTTCCATCTTGAGCTCTTGTTCACGAGCATACCATGTTTTCCCCAAAATAAGACCCTGTCTTATATTTTTTAGAACCCTGAAATAAGCGCTTGGCCTTATTGCTATGTACTCAAAAGCCCGATTGGACTTATTATCAGGGGATGTCTTATTTTGGGGGAAACAGGGTAATATAATAAATAACATCTTGTTCTTGATCTCACCAGCCAGTGCTCACCTCCAGCTGCCTAATGGCCGATTCTCTTTCTTCAATGAGCCGAAGGTCATCTTCTGTGATTTCTTCATCTAGTACTTGGGTCTGAGGTTGGCTTTAGGTTAAACATACACAGAACACATTATGCATTACACATACATAGTACATTATTTATTTTTTTTAAATTTGATTTATATGCCGCCCTTCTCCGGAGACTCAGGGCGGCTTACAATGAGCTAAGCAGTAGCCTTCATCCTTTTGTATATTTATACAAAGTCAGCTTATTTCCCCCACAACTGGGTCCTCAATTTACCTACCTTAGGAAGGATGGGAGGCTGAGTCAACCTTGAGCCTGGCGAGATTCGAACCTGCAGAAATTGCAGGCAGCTGGTCTTAATAACAGGGTTATTATTATTATGCACTATTAGGTTGTTGTATGTGGAAAATACACACACACACACACACACATTATATATATATATATATATATACATACATACATACACATATATCTTGACTCCATTAAGAGAGATGCACCATAACCTCAAAGTAAGTAATGGGTGTAAGCAATCCTCCGAATATTCCTACTTATTAAGAATCCAATCATTCAATCTTTCATGAAAGAAGTCCAGTGTCCTTTTTTATCCCAACTACAAGATACTTCTTAAAGGCTTCTTTTAAAGAAATTTTGAGATGCATTTTGGTTAGAGTTTCTGCATTTAAATTGCAGTCCTATTGTACTATTGTTGCTTATTAGAGATGCAAGGATTTATATCTCTAATAAGAAGCCGTGGTGGTGCAGCAGTTAGAATGCAGTATTGCAGGCGAAACCCTGCCTTCCACTGCCAGGAGTTCGATCCTAACCAGTTCAAGGTTGACTCAGCTTTCCATCCTCCAGAGGTCAGTAAAATGAAGACCCAGATTCTGTAAACTGCTTAGAGAGTTCTGTAAAGCACTATGAAGTGGTATATAAGTCTAAGTGCTATTGCTATTGTAATAAAATTAAATACAGAGCTTTTTTCATACTTTAATTTTTTTAAAGTGTGATGCTTTTATATTCTATCATTTTTCTTACCTATCCCAAGATACAAGGGTTCCTTCTTTGTAACTGTCTTCTGCACCACCCTGTCAAGTGATATAAAAATAACAAGTTACAACTTTGGAAGGGGAGTCAAATGTACTTCAACGCTCACCAGCAAGAGTTCAGCACTTAATCAGATAAAAGAACAGATCTGGAGGACTGAACTGTAGTTCCAAATTAAACTCTGATATAACAAGAAGAGATCAAGGGGGAAATGTAGTTCTAGAATCTGATATTAGAAGATTTGTGTACCACAAGCATTCAACACTGTGCGATGCCCAAATCCAAGCATAAATGTGATTTAGATTATGGCTTAATACAGAAAATTTAAAAGACAAAACAAAAAAAAAAGCACCGAACATCTTTCTGATTAAAAATACGCATGAATATATGTGCATTGTGATAATAAAAACTGAAAGACAGAGAATGAAGGCAAAACAGAAATGGGTATCTCGGAGGTTGGAGATTAGCCGTCTTAGTGGGTTGGGAATGTTTTATTTTTCTATTTTCAGAAAACAAGAGTGGATATCTGTCTAGGATATCAGACAGATCTTATAATGCGCAAGGAGAAACAACCAGGATAAGGTTAGCTGCAACTGCTTACGATGGTAATATAAAATAGGAACTCTTTGCAGATTAAAGACTAAATTGCTTTTTCTGATTATTGTGATCCTGAACACCCTTCAGAGATGGTTGGGACATTCCTCTAAATATTGTGGGATCAGTGCAAGAGTGATCCAATTTTAGATTATCCTTTCCATCCACAGCAGCAGTTTTATCCCATATCCCAATCCTTCTTTTTAGGGGAGAGGGGAAGGTGCAGGAGGTTGTATGGGATGAAGAGATTAGGCGTTGGTCTTACCGTGATATGCCTTTTCTCTGCATCGTCCCAGGAGTGGCCAAGAATGGGTTGAATCATCTGTTTCCTATTGAGACCGAGCTGTCTATTTCTTTTAGCCACACCTCCTGCCTCCACTTTCCTGCCCCAGTTTTGGTGAGGACGTAGCTGTAAAGACAACTCAAACCATTTATGCATTAGTTCCCGGATCACAGGCCAAGCGAAGGAGGGTGGGGCTTGGCCACTCCTGGGACGACGCAGAGAAAGGGCGTATCATGATAAGACCAACAGTTATTCTCCTGCAAGGTCCCAGGAGTGGCCAAGAATGGGACTTACCAAAGCCTCCCACTAGTCACGGGTAGGAAGCCGCTTGGCCAGAGCCTGAAGCCTCCCCATGAACACGTTGTAACACCCTTTGTCCAAACGATGCCTCAACTGAGGCACAGACATCAATCTTATAATGACGAATAAAGGGTGAAGGGGAAGCCCATGTGGCGGCTCTGCAGATGTCCTCAAAAGAGGCCTGCGTAGCCCATGCTGCAGATGTGGCAGCACTGTGGGTGGAATGGGCTGTAATCCCCCTAGGGGATGGTAAGGCTTGAACCTGATAGGCCACTGCAATGCAAGCCCGCAGCCAAGGGCCTATGGTAGATGGGTCACCTTGGAACCTGTAGATGAGGGATGGAAAGATACAAAAAGAGCTTCTGTCCTGTGAGACTGTAATGTTCTCATAATATAAATCTTAAGAGCCCTCCTAATCTAAGGTGTGCCATCGTCGCTCCAGGACATGGGAAGGTCCTGGGCAGAAATCAGGCAAGATGACCTCCTGAGCCCTATGGAATTTAGAGTTCACCTTAGGGATGAATGATGGATCCATACGGAGCACAATCCTATTAGGATGGAAAATACACAAATCCTGACGTACTGAAAGAGCAGCCAGTTCGGAAATGCGCCTGGCGGAGGTGATAGCCACTAAAAATGCCACCTTAAATGTTAAGAAGCACAAGCTCACAGTACGCAAAGGTTCGAACGGGGTGGATGTAAGGGCCTGAAGAACTCGAGATAAATCCCATGTGGGGTAACGATGGACCAGCGGAGGTCGGAGGTTAGCAACTCCCTTAATAAATTGCCTAAGAATAGATTCATGGGCCAATGATGTCCTCTTCCCACACCGCAAGACCGTGGACAGTGCTGCAACCTGCCTGCGGAGCGTGTTGTGGGACAGACCTTTGTCCAATCCATCCTGCAAAAATTCTAAAACATGTGAAACTGTAGCAAAGGTGGGGTTGAGATCCCTAGCCCCACACCACATGATAAATGCTACCCATGTGGAATTGTAAATATGATTCATAGAAGGTCTGTGAGAGGACGGTTACAATGACCCTGGAAGAGAACCCACACTTCCTCAGGAGTCCCTGGTCAAGTGCCAGACGGTTAAGTTGAGCCACTGGGACTCTGGATGTTGCAAGGCACCTTGGCTGAGTGATATCCGCTTCTGAGGAATCCTCCAGGGCCGGGAGACTGAGAGGCCCAGCAGGTCTCCAAACCATGAGCACCTGAGCCAGTGAGGGGCAACTAGGAGGAGTTCCACCCTCTCCTGAATTACCTTCCTGACAACACCTGGTATCAGCGGAAGAGATGGAAAGGCATAAAGTAGGCTGCTTGGCCAAGGGCTGCGTAAGGCATTGGTCCCCTCCGCCCCTTGTGACGGGAACCTGGTGAAATACCTGGAAAGCTGAGCATTTTGTTGAGAGGCAAACAGGTCCACTACTGGCTGACTGAATCTGATTGTCAGTTCCAGGAAGAGCATGGGGTGTAACTGCCATTCTGTGTTGTCTATTGTGGACCGGCTGAGGCAATCTGCCTGAGTGTTTGCTGCCCCCGCGATATGCTCCATGTTGAGGGAAAGCAAATGCTTTTCCACCTACTTCCCCAGGAGCTCCACTTCCGTCATGAGGCTCCTGGAGTGAGTGCCTCCTTGATGGTTTATGTGTGCCTTGGCCGTGACGTTGTCCATAAGAATGAGAACATGTTGGCCCTGTACTAAGGTCCTGAAGTGGCGAAGGGCAAGGTGTGCTGCCCGAAGCTCCAGCCAATTTTTTTTTAAATTTGATTTATATGCCACCCTTCTCCGGAGACTCAGGGCGGCTTACAATGTGCTCAGCAATAGCTCTCATCCTTTTGTATATTTATACAAAGTCAGCTTTTTGCCCCCACAACTGGGTCCTCAATTTACCTACCTTAGAAAGGATGGAAGGCTGAGTCAACCTTGAGCCTTGACGAGATTCGAACCTGCAGCAATTGCAGGCAGCTGGTCTTAATAACCAGCTTAATAACAGGGTGCCTTAGACCACTGTACTACCAAGTCTCTTGATGTTGTGAGTCAGGTCTGCTGGGATCCAGCAACCCAGAGCCTTGTCCTGAAGATGAGCCCCACAGCCAAAGAGGCTGGCATCTGATGTTATCGTGATGTGACTGGGCTCCCGGAAGAGACAACCCTTGTCCAGCGCTGGAGACATCCACCACTTGAGGGAGAGCAACATCTCTGGGGGAACATATTCCTTGGTCTGAGAGCTGCTGTTACCTGACGGTTGGTATGGAAGCAGGAATCAGTGAAGGGTTCTTGCATGCAGCTAGGCCCAAGGCATTATCGAGATGCATGACACAAACATCCCCAACAGTCGTGTTAATAGGGCAATGGGGACCCAACACTCTGCTCTTACCTGTCTGAGCAGGGATGTCAGGTTGCCCTTGCGGTCCTGGGAAACGAAGACCCATCCCAAGCCTGTTGATTTCCATCGCCAAGTGTAAGAGTCTCATGGCCGGAACCAGCTGACTCTTTGGAAAGTTCATGGAGAATTCATGAGTGCTATCGTAAAATGGTGGTTGTTGTCTGCAACGCCTCCCTGGTTTCCTCGAAGGAAGATGCTTGCACAAGAATGTCGTCCAAATAGCATTGTAGACGAATAGGAATTGATCATAGATAAGCCGCTAATGCTGCCAGAACCTTGGTGAAGGCCCGGGGCACCGACACTAGTCTGAAGGGCAAGGCCCTGTATTGGTAGTGAGACTGCTTGAAGCAGAAGCGGAGATACTGATGATGTGCCGGGAGGATTGGCAGAGGTCGCTCGTGATCATCTCCCATTGGGGCGCAAAAAGAGCCAATCGGCTGCCAATGGGTGCGCTTGGCGTGTAGTCATCTACGAAAGGCACGATCTCCTGCCCCTCGAAAGGGCCATTTGCTCTGGAGGGTCTGTCTAGGCTGGGTGCGAAACCCTGTCCTATCCATTTGGCAGTCATAACATTGAGGAAAAGGTTGTTGAGACCGTTGAAAAGAAGAGCTGGAATCAGGCAAATATGAAGATCTGCGATAATGAGGAGCTGTGAGCCTCTCGCCCTTCTTAAGGGAGGATGGCAGGACCTTCCTCTCGTCCTTATTCTCAACTAATACAGGCTCCAGAGCCTCCCTGAAGAGGGAGCCTGCTGAGGGGCCGAGGCCAACCGCCATTTGGACTTGGCATCCACCTGCCAATTGCGGCGCCAGAACATCCTCCTTGATGTGATGGAGGAGGCCAAAGATTGAGAAGCATACTTAGCCGCAGCTAATGTTGCATCTGCAGAAAATTGTGTTGCTGCAATCAATTTATTCAAGTCCTGGTGGAGCCTGATTTCACTGGGTGGAACTCTCTGTTGCATCTGCTGGAACCACAGTAACGAAGTGTGATTAAAAAATGAGGCTGCAGATGCAGCCTTAACCACCCAGGCTGAGGACTGGTGCACTTTGCACAATGTCAATTCCACTTTTTTATCCTCTGCTTTCAGCCCCTCCGCTATATCGCCAGACACCAATGAGGGGGCGACAAGAGATGCCACTGGAGAATCTACCGTGGGCAAAAGCAGTTGGTTTTCCAATGCTGGTGCCAGCTGGTAAAACCGACGGTCAAGACCGCCTGGTGTTGGGAAGGATGCTGGTAGCACCCATTGTTGTTGCACCACATCAATGAACAACTGTGGAGCCAGAACATCCTCCTGTACAGTGGCCAGCTTGGAAAAAAGGAGGTCACTGGGATTTGTGGGTCCTGGTGAGCTGAGAGAGGGGTCTAACCCCATCCCTGCTGTCAGACACGTGCCTTGTGCAGAAGAGATTTAAACATGGCAGGAGGAAAGAGGCCGGAAAAGGCCGGCACATCGGGTGTTAACTCTTTATCCTCCGATAAATCCATCACTTCTTGACTCCCTTCTTGTATAAGTGAATCTTCGCCATCAGAAGATTTATCATGCGATTGGGATTCCTGCCTGTAAGACAGGTCTCTTGCCAAATGTTCTCCATGGGGAAGACTGCTGAGAGCCTCAACTGGAGAGGCGACAGGCCTGGGAATACTGCTCAATTTATCCGCAATTGCCTGAGAAACAGTTTGCGCAATGAGCAATTTGAGATAAGCAGGTAAATCAGAAGTATAGGTCTCACCTTGTCTCAAACCAGCTGCAGATGGTGTGAAGGTGGCTGACACTTCTCTTCGAGGAGCTGAATGTTGAGTTGCAGCAGCAGCAGTAGCAGCAGCAATAGGAGCAGCTGCAGAAGCTGGGCAGAAAACAGAATCTTGCACAAGAGAATCATTAGTATTAGGAGACAAGTTAAAGGAAGTCTCACTTGCACCCTCTGGTGACAAGGGTGGAACAATTACACGCTGATTAGTCAGCAATCTCTCAGAGGAAGAAGAGGAAGAAGCTGGGCGAGAAGTACCCTGTTCAGCCCTAGCATGGGCGTGTTTATTTATTTATTTATTGGTTCGATTTATATGCCGCCCTTTTCCAGAGACTCAGGGCGGCTTACAATGCGTTAAGCAATAGCTTTCATACTTTTGTATATACCTGCTTAGTAGGGCTTTCAGCCCCCCCTAAACGGTGCTCTTAGGTGTTGGGATTGATCTTTCTCTGTTCTGTGAAATTGTTTTTCCAAAGCCTTATGTCTTCTGCTGGCATCTTTTTCAGAAGCTTTGGAATGTTTTTGCTTCCCTTGGGCCCCCGTTAGGGGAGTGGCCTCTGGAAGCACTGCAACATTAGTTGCCAGATTCGAATTACTGGAACCTTGCTTCTTGCTCTATGCTCAGTAGCTCTTCCCTCCATTTTGCAATTTGAAAAATGCAGTGGTTACAAACTGTTTGCAGACTCCTGTAGCCCAAAACCTCCTGCAATCAGTATACCTAGCCGAGACCAGGCAGGGACTTAAAGCCAATCAGACTAGTAGGGAATTCTGAGTGTGCCTAGCTGAGACTAAGCAGGGACTCTAATGGCCTCCACTGACGCTGTGGCTCTTAGGTATGCCCAGCAGCCGCTGGGTAGGGACTCCATGCCTCTCTTGAGGCCACTGCCACTGAGTATGCCTAGCCAAAACTAGGCAGGGACTCCCTCTCGCTCCAGCGAGGGAAATGAGCCTTGGTAGCACAGCAGACTAAAGCACTGTTAAGTAACACCAGCTGCCTGCAATTACTGCAAGTTCAAATCTCACCAGGCTCAAGGTTGACTCAGCCTTCCATCCTTTCGAGATAGGTAAAATGAGGACCCGGTTTGTGGGGGCAATAAGCTGACTTTCTATAAAAAAGAACACCGCTTTGGGGGGGGGGTGAAAGCCCTACTAAGCAGGTATATACAAAAGTATGAAGGCTATTGCTTAACGCATTGTAAGCCGCCCTGAGTCTCCGGAAAAGGGTGGCATATAAATTGAACCAATAAAATCGAACCAATAAATTGAACCAATAAATAAATGAGCCCTCAAGGACTGTAAAGTCCTTAAAGTAGCAGCTTTAAAAGCCAGCCGCCGCCTCTAATCCTTAAAGGAAGGCAGAAAAATAGAAAAGGAGAAATTTTTTTATAAAGCTGACCATCCTAAAGATCAGAAGTGACCAGGAATGCTTTGAAATGTCTCGTTCAGGTTAAGACCGAGTTGAAACTGGGGCAGGAATGTGGAGGCAGGAGGTGTGGCTAAAAGAAACAGATAGCTCGGTCTCAACAGGAAACAGACGATTCAACCCATTCTTGGCCACTCCTGGGACCTTGCAGGAGAATAAAATATTCTATTGGTTTTAAATTCACCTAAATAAGGACGAAGTTAATACACTTCCAAGTTCAGTAATAATGGCTTAGGATTCACTGCTCAATGCAGACTTCAACTCCGTAGAAAAATATAGCAAAAAGCAATGATTAGAGAGACAGTTTGGTGTATTAGGCAAGTGTATCATATGTTTCACATTACACAGTGTTAACTATTCTATTCAGGTGTCTGAAATCTCACACACACTGACAAAAATAAGGCTGAGTGTCTTCCTTTTTGGCCCACTATGCCCCTATATTCTGATCTGACTTGATTCTTGGACATAACAAAATATCTCAAGTTATTATTTCCTCTTGTCTCAAACTATTTATTTAATGTATAATTTATTGCGATTACAGAAGATCTGGCGTTTGACCAATTGTTATTGCATTTCCTAAATGGACTTTAGTAACAGATTGTACAGAAATGATATTAATACTGTACTTCATGCACTCTAAAACATATGTTGTAATGAGAAAAAAAAATGGTATCATCTATTCCATTTCTTTCAATATCTCCCAGAATTAGTGCAAGTGTAGATTAATTAATTATACTTACTGATACCCTAGAACTGGCTCGAACTCTTGCTACAAATTCTCTCTCCTTTTCAGCAGCTTGTCTTTGGACCCGTTGGAAATTTGTAAGTGCTGTGGTGAACTCATTCACTAGTCGATCCTTTTGAATTCTTCTCTGTCGCTGAACAAACAAACAAATACATTGAATAATTTCGCCGCCAATCAGTTCTTTAACTAATCTGCTGAAGTTTGGAGAATTTTAATTTTATACATGTTCTACTGTTCAAATAACGTAATGTGTGAACCCAGCAAAGAATTGTCCTATAGAATTCCATGTCTCATTCCAACGGAAATCAAATCCTTTCTTTAAAATGAATGTCAAAATTCATGTATAATTATAGTGGCTGAATGTTTAAAAATTCAGCCACTATGACAAAATATTCTGCAATCATCTTCCCCTAATTCTTTTTATGTAATTTTATAAAATATATAATTTAAATAAGTATATGTATGTAAAAGTACATATATACAATATGTTGATTTCAATTCAGTTTCTTCTGACTCATATCTCTGATAGATCTATCTTTCTATCATCTATCTATCTATCTATCTATCTATCTATCTATCTATCTATCTATTTATCTATCTCTAATCTAATCTAATCTAATCTAATCTAATCATCCATCTATCCAATTTAGATGGTCGCCCATTTCAATGAGTGACTTCAGGTGGTTAACAAAATTGAATTAAAATAAAAACAATTACAACATTATAAAAGTTAATAAAACAAAAGAAGCCAAGAAGCACAAAACCCAAATCATTAATATTTTGTACCTATTTGCAATTCTTTTTAATTTTGCAGAAAAAAAATGTGTTCACTTTCATACACATTCCCCACATACAAATTTTCTTCCATTCTTTTACAAGACTGCATTGCAAAATGTGGAATAATGGGGATATGTGGATATAATTATATTAAAGAGAATATAGAGAAGTGGAAATGAAGTTCACATTAAAATGCAAGTAAAATAATTTCTTCACCATCATTATTTATGACAAGATAGAGTGGTGCAATGGCCTAGAGGGAGCTCTCGCCTCACAGTCAGGAGGCTGTGAGTTCGATCCTAGATAGAGGCAGATATTTTTCTCTCTGGGCACACTGAAAATATATCTGCTAAATAAAACTCTGCATTGGTGACAGGGAGGGCATCTGGCCATTAAAACTCCACCCCGCAAGGGATTATGCGGTTGTTAAATGATGATAATTATTATTTATGACAACTATTATTATAGTATCTCTGGATATTAATAAGTATAGTATAATTATTTAGTATAAGTATAAATGTTTAGACATTTAAATGGACATGGGGACAGCTATTAAGGGCTGCCAAACCAGTTCAAACAGACATGTATTTTGGGTAATTGTGACTTACCCAAAGGTATCCATATTCTGGTAGCTCCTATCCCAAACTACTTAGAATATTTATTAATCACATGTATATCCTGCCTTTTCTTTAGAACAGGGGTGTCAAACTAGTAGCCTGAGGATCGGATGCGTCATGCGCAGGCCAAACCCACCCCAGCTCCACAAAGAGATAAAAATCATCATGATACATCATGTGATGCAGTGGTGGGTTTCAAATTTTTTTACTATCGGTTCTGTGGGTGTGGCTTGGTGGGTGTGGCTTGGTGGGCATGGCAGGGGAAGGATACTGTAAAATCTCCATTCCCACCCTACTCCAGGGAAGGTTACTGCAAAATCCCTGTTTCCTCCTAATCAGCTGGGACTTGGGAAGTAGAGAATAGATGGGGGTGAGGTCAATCAGAATTTTTACAACCGGTTCTCTGAACTACTCAAAATTCCTACTATTGGTTCTCCAGAACTGGTCAGAACCTGAAGAAACCCACCTCTGATGTGACGGCAATATGACACTGCGAGTTTGACATCCATGCTTTAAAAGTTCAAGATGATGCACATGGAAGTTGCTTCTAATCGCTGCATCTGGGGGTAACTTGGGCAGAGAACTAACTAAAGTCATCAAGAAGAGGACTGACAAGTATATAATTCAACCTGGGTTTCTTTGGCTCCAGTCCTTCTATCTTACGTACTACATCTGGTAGATAGGTAAATAGGAATGCAAGATATATTCAAGAAGTCAGGGTCCCATTGATTTTGGAAGTACATTTTGTGGGACCATGGTAAAAGGACCTTTTCAGTGGTAACTTCTTCTCTATGGAACATCAACAATCCACCCTGTTGCTTTTCCCCAAGATCCTAAAAACATGGTTTTGTCAGTGGGCCTGGGGACCAAATAAAGAAGGAGCAATTGATTATTGGATTGGATTGCTGCTGCCATGGGGGTAAAGGTTATAGGAAGTTGTGGTGGCACAATGGTTAGAATGCAGAATTGCAGAATGACTCTGCTCACTGCCAGGAGTTTGATCCGGACTGTCTCATGGTTGACTCAGTCTTCCATCCTTCCGAGATCAGTAAAACGAGGATTCAGAGTGTTGGTGGCAATATGCTGACTCTGTAAATCCATTTAGAGAGGACTGTAAAGCACTATTATTATTTATTTATTATTTATTAAATTTTTATACCGCCCTTCTCAGGGCGGTGTACAGCCAAGATAAAAACCAACAATATAAAAGTTAAAAACAATTTAAAATTATTAAATAGTTTGGCCAATAATCTAAAATAAAATAACCCATTAAAATAATATTTTAGGCCAGCCCTGCTTGATGGAATAATAGTGTTTTAAGGGCGCAGCGAAAGGTACGAAGGTCGGGAATCTGATGAATCTCCGGGGGCAGCTCGTTCCAGAGGGCAGGTGCCCCCACAGAGAAGGCTCTCCCCCTGGGGGTCGCCAGTCAACACTGTCTAACCGACGGCACCCTGAGGAGACCCTCTCTGTGGGAGCGTACTGGTCGATGGGAGGCTATCGGAGGCAGAAGGCGGTCTCGTAAGTACCCAGGTCTTATGCCATGGAGCGCTTTAAAGGTGGCGACCAACACCTTGAATTGCACCCGGAAGACCACCGGGAGCCAGTGCAGCTCGCGCAGGAACAGTGTTACCACTATGACATGGTATATAAGTCTAAGTGCTATTGCTATTATAGGTTTTTATGTTCTGGATTTTTATATGTTGTAAATTGCCTGGAGTCAACTATGTGTGAGTTGGGTGGCGATATAAATTTGTTTTAACCATTTAATTAATTAAACATAATTCACTGATAAGATGAACATCTGTTTCTATCACATATGTGCTAGAGGGACTTAAATGAAAAAGTTTGAATAACCTAACTTCTCCTTTCTCAAAAGCACAGGAGGCTATTTACAGCCCAAACAAAATGAAACCAAATGTTATGCTATATGTCTTTTACATAAAAATCCCCCAAGAGAATAGTTATCATGAGGGATGTGCAAAACATTTCAGCCACCTGTTTTGATCTCAGAATAATACATCCACATTTCAAGGGTTTAAAGTCCAATCTCACATCTTTTTTTTTTTTTTATGTGAAGATTTGTTAAAATTCTTTCTCCAGCCTGGTCAAAGCAGTAGTTGGCAATTACTGCTATTAATTTAGGAAGGGCAGGATGAGGTGGAAGAGAATATGGAGAAGAAAGCAATGGGTTAAAAATACCAAGAGAAAATGAAAGTACTTACACAAGAGTGTCTGCCAAGTAAATTATTGCTGTTTTGAAAAGATTCTATGCTATAGGGAATTTAAGCCTGTATTCAGATAATGAACTGCAGTTAAAGCTCATAGGAGATGTGTCTTCTTGGGTGTTATTCTTGAAGTTAAGAAATAGTATCACACCACACACACACACAAGCAATTCATTTACATGTTCAAACAAGAACTTCATTTACAATATCACAATAAAGTTCGGGGAGGAGACATGCCAAACCTGATATCTGATCTTAGTAGGATAACATGGCTATTACAAACAAACAAAACAATGCTGCATTTTTCTGAAAACTTTTAAGAAAACGTCTCACGGGAAAAAATTTTGAAAGTATATTTTGCGCATATCTGCCTGATTGTCTGAAGGCAAGAAGAACTGCTAAGTAAAAACCGGCTGAGATGTTAGCGCTTCTGTCCTACTAATATGTCACCCCGTAGTTCAGGAATTATTTGAAGAACTTAAAAATACTTCTTTGCTGAAAATTAAAGGCTTCAGCTCTACCAATAACGATTCTAATCTAAACAAACTGCTTTTTCAGTAGGTGACAGCAGACTTGTATTCCTCTGGTACTTCTGAGGATTTATTTTGATATTTTACAAATTGTTTTTAAAAACACACTATATTTATGGATGTTTCAGCAACATTGTCCAGTAGCAGTCAGCATGGCCTGCCATTTCACCTTCTTTTGCAGCCTTTATCCTAAATTTAATTGCTATCTCTGAAAGAATTTCAAGATTTATCCCCTCAGAACAGAACCAATTAAAAGAAATTGATGGAACATTTCAATTTGGGTGTTTTATCCTAAACATTAAACAAGATACGTTTTTCATTTTTTGTGCTTCCTATCTACTAGGAAGAAAAGTTCCTTCCTGAGGTAATTCTACAATTCCATAGTGTGGCAAAAAGACCTTTCTCAAAGTGATGTACCCCAGACACAGGTTATTCACTACACTAGTTGAAATTCAGGAATTTGGATGCATGTCACCAGGTATGGAAAATCTGCTGTTTCAGAAATTTGGACTAAGTACCCAAAATTTGGGGTTACTTTAATCTTTACCCTTATTTCTCTCATGTTTAACACACATTTAGTGAGAAGTACTCACCAGAAAAAGGCAACTTTTAAAAACAGAGCTATTCCAGACCTTTTTAATTCACCAAGATAGCAACCTAGCCTACATTTACATACTATGATATGAAGATAGTTCTAAATATTTGTTATAGTGTTATCATTAGACTGCTATGTTGCAAATGTCTTCTTTTGTAACCAGTCACAAAATTGCATATTCCAAATAAAACAGCAACAAATATTTGCTCCAAATTCAGCTTAGTGCCATATACCAATGAAGTAACAGATTAACAGAGTTGGAAGGGATCTTGCAGGTCATCTAGTCCAACCCCCTACCCAAGCAGAAAACCCTACATGTGGCTCTACCTAGGATCGAACTCACAACGTCCTGATTGTGAGGCTAGAGCTCCACCTCTAGGCCACCGGGTCTTGTAGTGCTTATATGCCAACTCCAAAAACTCACTGCAGTTCTGGATATATTTTAGGCCCAATAAGATCAATATGATGATTGCACAATTTTACAGCTTGTCTTGTTACAATGATTATAATAAGCAGGCCAATTTATAATCCAAACAGTTCAGAAATATCTAGTTTCTTAATTATGACAAATACACCAACTTTTTAAAATATGTTTTGCTGGATTTGCTTCAGGAACCAATGTTTCCAAGCACATACCACAGACTTAAAGAATAACAACTTTATAAAAAACAAAATGTTTATACAAACACTACATTCCTATACCTGCTCGCTTATTGAAGGCAGAACTCCAAATTCTTTTATGTATTTGTCTGTCTCTTTGGCAAGTTGGTTTGTATATTGCTGCTTTTGTTGCCTAGAACAGAAAGTTACAGGTGATTTGCTGGGTTATTTTACAAATATTACTGTATCACTGTCAACTGTCTTTAAGATAAACCTTTGGGAAATAGATGTTTATTCCTGAATGTATTCAAAATAACTCCTGGCTTTAGTTCAATGCAAATGAAGAACAAAGAACTGAATAGTGCTGGAGCAGATTTCACTTCATAAAAAGAATAATTGACCAAAATTGGTGACATAAACTCCACAAAAGAAATTTAGTATTTATACATAGAGAGGCTCACAAAATCTTCATTCTGAGTTTGTTGCAGTTTGACTGTAACAATTAATGATAAATGTGGAAGGTAGCAAACATGTAGTTCAAACTTTCTGAATCAATTTGATGACTTTTATTAGCTCAATAGTGGGTTTTTTTTTGTTTCCATCCGGGTGTTTGGCAATGCCAACAATATACTTGATGTATTAACATGTCAATAAACAGATAAATGTTCGTTCCCTCCCTCTCTCATTTGTTCTCAAAGGTTTTCAAGATGCTGAACACTTTGATAAGATCCCAGCGCTTATTGAGAAGTTATTTACAATGCAACCCAATGAAAGGTCATCTCATGAAGCACTTACAGCTGTTGCCGCAATTCATGTGTGTCTTGTGGGGTTCCAAGTTGATTCAGTACTCTTTGTATTTCTGCAGCTGTTTGGGGGTGGAAGGAAGAGGAAGAGATTTTGTAAGTGGTACAGTTCCACCACAATGCCATGAATCCCTAATTGAAAATTCAGAAATACATACCAGTTAACAGGGTTGGGGAAAATCCAAATTCAACACAACTATTGTGATACCCATGCACACTATATAAAATAGATAATGGTACAACTGAACCAGCAAAAGCTGAACCCTTTCAAATCACATTTTAAAAATCTTTTAGCACTTTAAGTAGAACTGATGCTACACAAACACCAAATGCTTAAGAAAATTCTTACTTGATATCAATAATTCCATATCTTCAATGTTATGTTAAAAAAACAAGAAATGTACATCAAAACAGATAGACCAGAAGGGCCCCAAATCCATATCAAGGTACAGATGATTCCTTTCTGTATTATTTCAGGCAATGACTATACTACAGATGTCACAAATATTGGCAAATAAAGATTTTGAATCTAGTTCTCAAGCCCCTAAAATGTAAAGAGATTACCTATAATTTAACAAAAGGAAAGGAGGATTGTGTGTGGAGATGACCTAATGTTGTGATTAGGAATCCTATCTTAAAAAATCCAAAACGTCATCCAAATGTATACAAATTATGGGATATGCTCACTAGAATTAACCCTTTCCACGTACATCAATTGGTACATGAAATCAAGAATGAAAATATTTGTATTTTGTAATCACACATATAAAGTGATGGTTAAATTGAAAGCACACCTCTATCAATTGCAAGTAATGTTTTTTTTACTTTTGAATTTACATTTCACTTATTCCACTCCTGAAATTGGTGTAGTCCTCCCCAAACTGATGCTCACCAGTTGTGTTAAATTTGAACACTAGACAGATACACTGAAGGCAGAAGGAATCAGAATAAATTTATTCAAGAATTCAACATGGTTAACATACATCCTGGAAAATTAGTATGAATCAGGATCATTGTGCCAAGCCATAGAACATTTGATCTGCAAGGGGATGGGGTGGGGAATGCTGTTCAAAATATCCTAGGTTTGTGAAACTACATTAACCATATTTTGTGCTATGGTTAAAATCAAATTTAGCAGGATTTTAATAGTTCATATTTAAATATGAATTTAAAGTATTTTCAGCTTTACAGTATTTTTAAATTTTAAATTATTTATTATTAAACTTATTTGCCACCCATCTTCAAGATGAAAATAAAGAAGAAGGTAAATAACAAATTTAAGACTGCTAAACATTCCTCCCAGAATATTTTAAACTAACTCTTAAAGAGTTCGCAGAAATTGTGGTAGAGAAACTATATAAAAATGATTTGTAGAACTACTGAAAATGCTTGAAATGCATAAACTGACACCTAGCTTTTAAGATTATCATTCAGAATTCACCTATCTTTGAAGGATGTTACATTTACTTAATTGATTGCCCATATTCAATGTGGTCTGAATTGGTATATAGCATAGGTGGGCGTCACATACTGTAACAATTAGTTTACCCAGAACCGAAAATGTGAACGGCACACATGCTTGCTTTGCTCGTACATCTTCCGCACATGCGTGCTGCATTAAAAAACCCAGCGGGCCCAGCTGCTGGTAGGAACTACCGGTTCGTTCAAACCGGTCTGAACCGGCAGCAGCCCATCACTGGTATACAGATCATTAGCACATTTTCTGGGTGATTGCCATCTGATGGGCATTTTTCTTCAGCCTTAGAGGTTAATTCCATGTCAAAATTCGCCCAAGAAATACAAACTTCTATTAAATAAATTCAGAGCAATTTTTTTTAAAAAAAATAAAATTAGGCTAAATTACAAGGAAACATTCTATTTGTTAGTTTAGCAGTCTCTTTGTTGATGTGAACAAATAGATGCTGACCTTGTCTAGGCTCTAAAACTAAGTAGGTTAGAGCCCGATTAGCTTTTGGATAGGAGATCTCCAGGTGATATCAGCAGTGTAGGCAAAGCTGGAACATCCAGATGGCAATGGCAAACTACAGTACTTTCCAGATGTTGCCAAGTAAACAAGGATGCCAGGAGAAAAGCTTGACTTGAAGGAGATGTTATGATTGACTGAAAATGTGGCTTTAATTAGTTACAGTAAATCTAATTAAGGTTGACTGAAAGCCAGCTTCTTACAAAAATGAATTATAAACTATATTCTTACACCTCTCCCTTTCTCTCCCTGACTTCTACTGTGTAACGTTAGCATTTGAGACATTGGATGGGCCACTAAAGTGGAGAAAACTCAGCAAGCTAATTATGCTTTTATTGGTTAAAAAAATTCAAAGAACTAAAATGGATTAGAACAGGATGGATTAGAACCATGATGGATTAGAACAGGATTAGAACAGCCTGATGTAGTCCAAATGTCTTGAACCCCCATCATATCAAGTTAGCATGGCTAGAGAGTGAGTTTGAAGCAAAAGCCAGTCCTTGCTTACAAATATGATCAAGGCATCACCTAGTGCAAGAATTGTACTCAAAAAGTACATCAAGAAGAATACAGAAAGAAAAGTGGAATGGTGGAAGCGCTGAATTTTACTGTAAATGATGCTGATTGTTTAAAACCATGTCCTTCTAGGACTAAAATGGCTTGACATATACACTGATGAAATATGTTGCAAGAAGAGGAAGTGCTGTACTCATCCTTATGAAACTCAAACAGCAAAATATTATTGATCAGCATATAACTATGAGGACGAAAGTCCTTAAAAGTCAATCTAAAAACTGTTGCTCCAGAGAAGTTTCATAAACTTTCACACTACACCCTACAGATAAAACTGAAAAAACTTCTAAGGAATGAGGACTTGACATTCATCACATATAAAACATCATTACTATTCCTTTGTTCTGCACTGAGATAAAGAGAGAAAAATAGTTTCATAATGTTACTTCTAAAAGATGTTAATGATCCTCAGGGTACCAGACGACTCTACATTAAAGATCATCATCATTTTATTCCTGTACTACACGTAATAGCAACCATTAAGTTAGTACCCAAGACATTTCTAAACCATAAACTGTTAATCAAATTGAAATATGTTTGGGGTATTTTAGATAGTAATATGGCTATTTTATAAAATAAAGTTTCCTGTGTCTTCTGATCCACTAATAATAGGTTATTATCAACAGTAATGACCAAATTCACATATTGCACTAATGTAGTGAATAATTGCCTGGGTTGGCATAACACTATGCATATAAGCAATAACACTAAGCTGTAAACCATAGGAATTGAAGTTTACTACACCCTCAGTCAATGCATTATGATTCATCAAGATATGTGAACCTAATCAATATGTTCATCTTTATTTTATAAAATAAGAACTACATCAAATTATCAGCGGCAGCTAAAAGGCCCAAGGAATAGAACTATGTAAAGAAGCATTCTATAATGGTATGTGGGAAAGACCTTGAATTATGGGGTACAGAGATGCTGCCAAGGGAATGTTCAGATAAGAGAGAACATAGCCCAGAGTTGAACAGTGGGCAGAACAAGAGGCTCAGAAGGGACCCTCCCCAGTTTCTTAGGATGTAAAGATGGTAGGAAAGTTGTACTTTCACATTTGCATGATTCTGTTAATATAGCTTTACAAAAATAGCTCATCTGGTCATGTTTCCTGTCTGGTTTGCCTCCTTAATTTTACTGATTTCTTCTTTCCTGATGAAATTTGATTGCCACGAAGTCTATATATATATATAGTTTAAGAGCAGATTTTATTAACTAAAAATTATAAAAATTATAATGTTTTTATGACCAGAAGTAAAATTACTATTCAATTAAGGGGAATTAATTATACCATCCATCTTACTCCATTTTAAATACAAATGAACCATAGTTTCGTTGATTTGTGTGGATTTTTAAAGATAAATTCCTTGTGTCAATTCCATGCTAAGTATTCCATGACCCTTGAACTGAATCTTGTTCAATCTAGAATGATTCAGAAGTTAATAAATCACAGTAGTAAGGTTAGATACAAAATTGTGTCAACAGCATAATCTAATTGCCTGTGTTTACCCTGTCATTCCTACTCAAGGACTTTCCCAATTTTGGAGTTCTGAAGTTGAAAAAGGAACAAATTCAAATGTTGAATAGTGGGAGGAGTGTGGGAACTGTTAGTGGCTAGGTTCAAACTTTGTTCTATTATATTTTTAATTAAGGAGATCCAGTTGATCAACATGAATCAGATTTATGTTAACCCAATGTCATTCTATGTTCCTCAATCAGGGAGGAACACTCTGTTGCCTTCTAGATGTCTTACTTCTGGATGTTGCAACTTCCACTCTTTCTAATCATAGGTGATGCTGGCTGGTCCCACACGAGTAGATTACTAAGACACTACATGCCCTATCATTTCTCAAAGCGATTGTCATGTAAAAATGTCTTCCTTTCATTTATTATTACCATCCAAGATGCTTAGCACTGCAAACTCTCTCACAATGATGGAATATATGGTGGAGCCTGTGAAGTAGTTGATGTTGGATTTTGATAGTTGTTTATAGTTTTATCCTGATTTCCAATTGTATATTTGTTGTTATGCTGTTTGGGTAGCTCACAGCAATTTAAAAAGGCAGCCTAGAGTCATGACAATGAGATGGATTGCCTTACAAACCTAAATAAATAAATGGCAATCAATTCTAGTGCAAACTGGTGTGTTACAGATATTTTGAACTAGAGCTTCTACATGATTGGCCAGTGGGAGCTGAATTTCAAAATGTCAGAACTAAATTGCTTTTTCAGTGGAAAGGATCTTGTCTTCTGTCCACAATTTCACCACACATAAACAACAAATCTCCCAAGCAGTTTGGATGTTATTTGCATGTGAAATAAGAATGAGTCACATTGATAAATATTTACATATCAATGTATGAAAACAAATGGGACAATTCTGATTTAAATAAAATGTGGTTGAAGGCAAAGGAGGTGGTAGAGCAAATCAAGCTTAACAAATACTTTTAAATATATACAGGTAGTATATATATAAACGACTTACAACAGTTCATTTAGGGACTGTTCAAAGTTACAACGGCATCAAAAAAAGAGACTTATGACTGTTTTTCACTTATGATCTTTGCAGCATCCCCATGGTCACGTGATCCAAATTCAGACACTTGGCAACTGACATGTACTTATGACGGCTGCTGTGTCCCAGGGTCATTTTGCGATGTTAACAACAAACTCAGTTAACAACCATCTCACTTAGCAACATAAATGTTGGGCTCGATTGTGGTCGTAAGTCGAAGATTAGTTCTTTAAAACTGTATTAAAACTGCTATTGTCTGTAGCATGTAATGTCAACCATTACATATAAAGCCATGGAACAATTTTTTTTTTGTAGTTTTATACTATTTGTTTGTAAACATTTGTTTGTTACACACATATAAAAGATGCCAAATTCAAAGCAAGATATAGAAGCAGAAAGAATTGCTCAGGAGGATTTCAGCTGAAATTGAAAATGGAGAATTAAGAGATCAAAGAAGAAAAAGATAATGGGACTCCAGAACAAAAGATGATGGCTCCCAAAACAAGAGATAGTACCCACATAAACTGAATCAGGCAACAGCAGTTTGATGTGAAAGTACCGGTACTAGGAGGCATGAAAAAAGTGTCCACTTGGGACTGGTCACACTTTGATGTAATGGTCAAGTCTTGATGGATGTCTTAAGTGCAGGGCATTTGCAGCCATAGCAAAGAATGAAGTACTGTGCATAATCGTCCCAAAGGTGCTTTTTCAAGAAGCAACTGGACTTTCTGTTCTTTCTTTGAAGACATTTTGCTTCTCATCCAAAAAGCTTCTTCAGCTCCAGCCAGAAGCTGAGAAGCAAAACATCTTCAAAGAAAAACCAGAAAGTCCAGTTGCCTCTTGAAAAAGCACCTTTGGGACAACCATGATCTTGATGATTGAGAATCTCCATAAACATATTGTGCATAATGTTCTCTCTCTCTCTTCTCAATGCACTTGGAACTCAAATGGAATCTGTCCAGCTAGTGTTGGATAGGATGTGTATGTGTGTGTTTAATTAAGAAAATGAACAATAGAAGTGGATAACCATTTGTCTGAAGTGGTGTAGGGTTTCCTGCCTACAGGGTGTTGGACTAGAAGACCTCCAAGGTCCCTTCCAACTCTGTTATTCTATTCTAAGTTGTTCTGCTTTTGCTTCAATGGTTATGAATCTCTGGAACAAGCAGCACTAGAGATGTGACAATCTTCATGGCCTTCACAGTACGGTAGTGGCCAAAATTGTGGAAACCTTTTGGGAAAAGTGTATTTTTGAGGTTTGATGACTAATAACACCACTTTTTTGTGAGTTTCAAGATAATCATATTCCACTACTGGAATGGCGTGGGAATAGTCCAGACCTTAACCCAATTGAAAATCTATGGAGCTGACTAAAGAAACTTAGTCAGGCTTGTTAGTAAAAGCAACCCAGCAATAAAACCCAGTTAATAGAAGCAATCATTCAATCTTGGTTTCAAATTATAGCAGCTGCAGAACTAAAAGACTTGGTTCACTCCATGGGAAGACGTTGTAAGGCCGTAATTCATGCTAAAGGTTACCCAACTAAGTATTAACTGACATGGTGATAATTTTTGTATATCTTGTGTTTTCTACGTGTTTCACTTTTCTTCTTTATACTGTAACTGCTATTCTAATAGCAAATCCTTCATAAAAGTTATTGCATTACATTCATGATTAATTTATCTTTCCATTGATATATAATTTTATGGTACTACTCCAAAAAAAAGTGGTGTTATTAGCTAGTTTTAGAAAATACACTTTTCCCAAAAGGTTTCCACAATTTTGGCCACTACTGTATATTAATGTGTTCAGAAACTTTTTACTTTAACATGATCATTTTAGAATGGATTAAAAACTTAAGACACTAAATTATTCACACGTCACACATGCTTTTCCTTTTGAAAAGTCGGTATCCATGGGAGAGTAATTTTTAGTCTATTCTTTTTTTGTTAGCATGCTACAGTGCTAAATTGTTATTGTGTTATCTGAAATAATATTTAAAGATCACATACTGGTTTGTTATAGCAATGCTCCTCTGAATTCAATGTAGGGCAATCAGAACAGCCTTTGCACAAAAGAATTAATTAATTTGACATAAGGATTCAAGACAAGGACAAAGTTAATATCAAAGCTTTTCAACTTTCCAGGACTAACTTGTCACTGGCTATTTTGGAAAATAGGGCTTTAACTCTACTACTGAGCAACAGATTACTGATTCATATACATCAAAAGGTATCTGGCAATTTCAAAAGGTCTCAAGAAGCACAGTGGGTTTTTTGACACAATACAATGATCAAGTGATAAAAACCTGGCCCTATCTCTCTTTCTGCTTTCATACAGATTAGATGGAGCAGACAGTCCTTATTATCAGATGGGAGATATAACTCAGAAGTTTTAGAAAAATGTTTGCATTTTGAGTAACCCATTAAACTTGGGACATACTTCACAAAGAGACGTTTTAAAAATGCTTCATTGTGTATCAATTGTGTAGTTCAGGAAGTCCTGTTCCTAGCCTGAATGCAAATCTCCACTTCTACTGGGGGAGACATTCCTGTTAGTAGAATTCTCTGTAGCACCTTCAAAATTAATTCTGAAAAGATTTACAATCTCATAAACTTCCTCATATTCTCCTGAAAGCTTGTCAGAAGGAAAGCCGAAAGGTTCAATTCTGTTTTGGGCTAACCACAAATTATCATGCCAACTGAATTTTAAACTGGTTGATTATAATAAGTGATCACAAATCAGATTCATAAATTGTGGTTGGAGTTTGCTTATATCCAGGGGTGGGCTTCAAAAATTTTAGCAAGGGGTTCTCTGCCTGGTTGCTGGGTGGGTGTGCCCATGGTCAGAATGGCCAAGTCGGCCTTCTGCACAACAGCAGGGGGGAGGCTTTTTGCCCTCCCTGGGCTCTGGAGGCTTTTGTCAAGCCTCCGGGAAGGCAAAAACAGCCTCCCCAGGCTCCGGAGGCCCTCTGGAGGGTGCGCACAGAAACAGGCCCATTTCTGGCCTTCCCGAACCTCCAGTAGGCCCATTTTTTGCCCTCCCTGAGCCTCCGCATGTGCCCTGCATGTGCCCTGCACTTACCTGCATCCAAAACAGGCCGCGTGGGGACTCCTGGGAGGGGCGGGTGGGGCCAGCCAGGAGTGGGATTTGAGGGTTCTCTGAATTGCACAGACTCTTAGCTAGAGGTTCGCCCAAACCCCTGCAAACCCCCAGCAACCCACCTTTGCTTATATTTACCAACTAAGCAGACTATCTGCTCCATTTAATTATTTCAAATGACTTGTGAGCTGTGGTAAATTTTAGCCTGTAGTGAAGGCTTTCCAATATCTCTCTGGCCACATGGGAGAAGGAAGAACAAATGTATAATCCTGGGAGCAAGCTATTCTTAATCGCATAATAAAAAAACAATTGTTTTTGTTCAATATGCCATCCAGATCAGTCCACTCTTGGTTTGCTCTCTCTACTATTCTTGAAAGCGCCATTGTTCCGCTTGTTATTCATATGCATAATAAGCCTGCAATAGTTTTAGAATGGAATTAATGAGCATTCACTAAAATTATTCACAGCTTTAAAAATCTAGGGTAGCAACATGTTTGAATGCCAATCTTTAACAGGAAAAGAAGCAAGGATATTCAAGTAGTGAGGATTGTGTGTGTGTGCGTGTGTGTGTGATAACACAGATGATTTTTTTAAAACAACAACAACCAAGGTTTGTATAGATTTTTAAATAGGGACATTGTTTCATTAGATATTGTGTCTATTCAAAAGGATGGTGTGAAGAAAAGCAATGCCTTTAGAAAAACAAAGCAAAGCAGTCACTTAGCATGAGATTTCAAAAACTGTAATATCAGACAACTCTGACAGTTTGCCTACTCCTGTTGCAGATTAAACTGACCAGACTTCTTTATATTTCTGAAAATTTTGGGGTTTTCCAAGATGTATCCCTCCTACATTTGAATGGTGTTACACTGGTAACGTAAAGACTCCCATTTTTAAAAAGGAGATATGTCTAAATAAAAAATCTTACAACTATTGCAACTCTTCTATTATATAGATTTATTTATGAGCTCACAAAAGAGGATCTTTGTTATCCAAATGTTGAATTGTAATTTTACAGACAGAAGTTTATTGGCATTAAGATGTCAAACCCAAAATCAAGAATGGCACATGGTGATTCTCCCAAGCTGAGTTCTTTATGGTTTTCACTCCTATAGACAGTTTTGACAGACTGAGGATTCTACGATTTGGAACTGTAATATACTCTGTGAACCAGTGGTGGGGCTGTCCCTGGTTCGCACTGGTTCTATAGAACCAGTAGTAAAACCGGTGGGAGGCTCCGCCCACCGATCCAGATGTCATCAAAATGCTTCTGCGCATGCACAGAAAAGTGTGCACGTGCGCAAGCAAAGCAAGCATGCACACAACCCTGCTGCGAACCGGTAGTAAAGGTAAGTAGAGCCCACCCCTGCTGTGAACTGCTAGGGAGGGGCATTTTTCTCACACATGACATCTGGACTGAGTTGCCTCTTACTCCTCTGGAATGCAACCCCTTCCTCCTAGGACTCCACTTCCTTACTACATGTAATCACAAAGTTATATAATAATTTGGAGCCCGAGATGCTGAAAAACACGTCTCTTAAAAATTACCAGATCCTCATAAAAACTAGTTATCAATCATCAAATCTGGTTGAGTATTTCCACACTGGAAGAGAATCCACATTTTGTAAATTAGATATAGTGTTATGTGCTAGAATCCACTGGAGTTGGGTGATAATAAGTAATAACATAGAGGAGGGTACAAAACAGAAAATGGTTCAGTTGTTTGGACAATTTTAAATGGTGCTTAGTCTAGACCAGGGGTGTCAACTTTGAGTTGTCACGGCATCGTCACATGACGTATTGTGACTTTTTCTCCCTTTGCTAAACCGGACGTGGGACTGGCCAGCACATGACACATCTGGCCTGTGGGCCACAAATTGACAGCCCTGGTCTAGACAAACTAAAATGGAGAGCATTTTCTTTTCTCCTGACCTCTTCTAATTGCTACATGCTGCCATTGATAGTCTTACATCTTCTCCATTATCACTCATCACAATATACCTCTGGTTGGATCTGTTTGCTTCAAACTGGGTGGAGAGACAAATTGAAACTGACTGTTTGGGGCACATCCGTCATAAAATAGCACTTGGGCTATTATGGTACTTAAAAGCAAACTGAATCAACAGTTAGGAATTGGGAAAACACCATCAGGAAAACTTTAGCACAAACACCAGCAAATTTCTGTAGAAATCTAATTCACATATTCATGAAATTCAACCGCTAAAACATTACATAATATACATTTTCTGTTGTTCTTATAAAATTCTGGATCTACATTCATATGAAGCCAAATGCACTGAACAAATAAAACTGAGTTATCCATTGTGCACTGCTAATTTTCTTTAGGTTTTGGGGATAAAAAGTGTAAATCTCATACTGACACCTTTTATCACATTCATTTCACCAATTAATATGAAGCATAAACATTCTTGCAATACTTCTATTTTAATAAGAGCTTTGCTTTTTCTACTTTTTACATATGAATACCTGTCTTGAATTAGCACTTCATCATTTAACACAGCAAAACTAATTTCTGCTTTTAATTCCCCCCTCCCCCCAGAAGGTTTAATAACAGGTAATAAAGTGAGAAAATTGAATGGCATATATTCAGATTCTACGTGGGGAAAGGATCTTTCCAGGCCAATTTTGTCCACTGCAGTGTTTTCTTAGGATAAAAACATTACACAAGGTGAATTCACTCTTAATTCTTCACCACTCAGAATATATACTTTAGATAAGACTATCAAGAGGTTTAATTAGTAGCTAGTGTCAAACATTTACCACACAACAGGCACAAAATATCACTGCCTAACTAATAAAGTCAAGTATTACAAAAATGACAGCATGCTATTTACTTGTGGACATTTAAAATCTCTTTTAAATGAAGTTTCTAAATTTGCATCAGTCAAAAAAATCATTAATATGAGTAGTTAACTTACTGCATTGTGTGATTTTCTGTATATTAGACGTTATACGTTGGGCCAGTTGGTTAGCATCCCCAGAAGTGTTCGCATTATACTCCATGGTGTATTATAACCCCACTAAAGTCATAGAGTTCAGGGACCACTAAGCAACAACACCTGAAAATAAACAAACACAGTTTAAGGACTTATGCACAACAAGGAACTGTGCTGTAGAACCCACATTAATGAAGCCCTTTGTAAAAAAATAATAATTTGGGGTGGGGGGAAGGTTAAAATACAAAATTACAACAAAAGATAAAAGATGAGAGATGGGAACAACAGGGAATGTTTAAAATTTGACATTAAAAACAAACAAACACAAGAATAACAAAAAAATAAAGATTACTTCCAACTCTCTTCAATATCAATACTGTTTTTTAATAGTATAATAGTATCTTATTTTAGATTATCAAAAGAAAGGTACAAAATTTAAAATATAAATACAAATAATAACAGCAACAGTATACATCATAATGTCTTAATTTGAATAAAATATATCATATTGAATAAAACGTATGTGCATCATATTATCATTCCAAAAATACACATTACTGGATATTTCTATAATAAAAATCTATAATAGAACATCCTCCACTTTCAGATTAGCCAAAACATAAAAAAACTAAGGTAAAAATGTGTAGCTATCAATCTCCTACATTTCTACAATCAGAATAATCCAATCCTTCTTGAAATCAGTAACCGATATCCCAAAGATGCTTTTTCAAAAGGCAACTGGACATTCTTGTTTTTTCCTGGAAGACGTTTCACTTTTAATCCAAGAAGCTTCTTCAGTTCTTCAGAACAGAAGAAGCTTCTTGGATGAGAAGTGAAACGTCTTGCAGGAAAAAACAAAGAAGTCCAGTTGCCTTTTGAAAAAGCACTTTTGGGACAACTATGACCTGGAAGACTGAGAATCCCCACAGACAGTAACAAATACCCAAATATATAAATACTGTACATCTGCATAACCAGAATCCCAAATATTACTGTTGGGTTCCCATGTAAAAAAAAAATAATTTGGTACACAATTTCCTTTCCTTTTACTAGCTGTAACATTTTAAAAGAAATGTTAAATTTCTGTTTTGGTTACTTTGCATATTCCATATGGTTTATTTTTCGTAGGCTTTCCCATTTCTTCTGAAAGATTTGCTTTCATGTTGGCATTTGCACCCCTAAGGAGGAATGAAAGCTTAGCAAGGGAGCAAAAGGAGAGTTCAGGAGAATGAGACATTGAGGACAGTTAAGACTTCCAGCAAATCCCAAAGGAATCACACTAATAAATAAGGACAGCTAGATGGGGAAGGAAGACACAACTCTGAAAAACTGTCTATGTAGAGAAGACCAACTCATTTCTATACAAAGGTGGGCTTGAACAAATACACATCTAATACAGATTGAAATTATCAAACAGAGATCCAACCTAGAACTAAGAAGAAATTTTCTTGTGGTGAGAACAATTAAACAGTGGAATGGCTTAACTCCAGAAGTTGTGGGTACTTATCACTGGAGGCTTTTAAGAAGAGATTGGGCAGCCATTTGTCCGAAGTGATATAAGGTCTCCTGCTTGAACAGGAGGTTGGATTAGAAAACTTCCAAGGTCCCTCCCAACTCTGTTATTCTGCTTTCTACATCAATTTCCCCCAAATTGTTATCTTCCAGGTTCAGTGAATTATATAATGTTCAGACATCATGAAGGATAAAAGAGAACATAATTGTTTTTGCCTATTTCAGGAAGGTTTATTTCTGCAAATTTACCTGTTCCATGTACATAAAAAGCTTTGCTAAAACCTATTTGTCAGATGTACGTTTAAAAATAAATAAATGAAAATATGTCAAGAAGTAGCTGAGATATTTCTAAGAAGGTATAAGACCGATGAATAAGAACATTATGAAGCTTTCCATCCAATTTCAAAAAAACATCATAGCAGAAGCCACAATAAAGATACAAGCTGCAATTTTTAAAACCTATTTTTAAGTTCTTTTTCAATTCCTTTTACTACAGTGTCATCTTTACACATGGTGGTATTTCCTCTTTCTTTGTTTTCAGTCTTTAGCAAATTTCTGCAGAATTGGCTTATGGAGGTAAAAGAAGTTTCCCAGAGACTTATTGAACTCATTAGGTCAGGGTTTCCTTCATCCTATTGTGTAAGATATTAATCTTGAAAAATCAGCAGGTTTTCTTTAAAAACACAAAATATTTTTATTCTAAAATAAAACCAACCACCATTCCTATCACCCTATTCCCTTTTGGGATAAGCAACATATAATAAGGTGAGGAAATGAAGGACTGTGGTAAAAAGCAAAGTAAATAAAAATAAAGAAATAGCAAAAATGTGGCATATTACAAACACACTTCAGTGTGTCTCTCTATACCTTTCTATCTTTGCAGTTCACCCTTGTTTCCACTATATCCATTCATCATTTCAATACAATTGGTTTTTTCTTTCCATTTTTGGACTTCCCATCTCTATCATTTTCAAGTACTCAAAAATTCCATCTTTCCCAGTCTTCCTCTCCCTCTGCAACAACTAGGTACTTCTTCCAATTATTTGTTATGAGAGTTAATCTTTCATGAAGTTTCCTTGAACAAACCACTTCTTCTATTCCGGTCGCTCACTTTTGTAGTGATCTACATTCATTCAGCTCAGTGGTGAAATGTAAAATTTGTTACTACCGGTTCTGTGGGCGTGGCTTGGTGGTGGTGGTGGGGTAATGTGACAGGGTGGGCGTGACCAACTTTTTTTTTTTATTATTTGATTTATATGCCGCCCTTCTCCGGAGACTCAGGGCGGCTTACAATGCGCTAAGCAATAGCACTTTACTTTTAAAACTTTACTTTTAAAACCATTTTTTCTACAACCTCTTCGGCCGAAGAGGCTGTAAAAAAATGCATTTAAAAGCCTCTGACGATACCAGCTGAGACACGCGATCATCAGAGGCTTTTTTTTTTAACTTTTAAAAGCATTTTTTTCTACAACCTCTTTGGCCGAAGAGGCTGTAAAAAAATGTGTTTAAAAACCTCTGACGATCCCAGCTGAGCCACGCGATCATCAGAGGCTTTTTTTTTATTCTTAAAAGCATTTTTTCTGCGGAAGAGGTTGTAGCCTCTGAAGATTGCACGGCTCAGCTGGGCATGGTGGGGGGGCAGGGATGTTTGCTACCGGTTCTCTGAACTACCCGCCACCATTGCTACCAGATCGGGCGATCCGGTCCGAACCGGGAGCATTTCACCCGATTCAGCTCCCATTCATTCTTGATCTACTTCTGGTTTTACCACTCAGGTCTTTAGTGCACGCAATTATTTACTTTTACATTTCTCCAAACACGCTCCACTGCTCCTTTCATTTAACAAAAGAGGCAGAAAATATGCTCTTATGCCTGACTAAGATGATTAAAGGCCTGGAGACTAAAGCATAAGAAGAATGGTTGCAGGATTTGGGTTTGGCTAGTCTAGAGAAAAGGATAAGGGTGTGGGGGGGGGGACATGATAGCAGTATTCCAGTACTTGAGGGGGTCAATTTATTTTCCAAAGCACTAAAGGAGCAGGACAATGGATGGAAACTAATCAAGGAGAGAAGCTGTGAGGACAATTAACCAGTGGAACAGCTTGCCTTTAGAAGTTGTAGGTGCTTCATCACTGGAGATTTTTAAGAAGAGACTGGACAGTCACATGTCTGAAATGTTACAGTCTCTCCTGCTTGAGCAGGATGCTGGGCTAGAAGACCTCCAAGGTCCCTTCCAGCTCTATTCCGATTGATTGATTGATTGATTGATTGATTGACTGATTTTCACTAATTTTGACATTCATTCCTCACCAGGGATCACACATTTGATTTTGTGCCATTAAGTCAGTTTTGATTCTTAGTGGCCACATAGATTTCCTCCATGATGGATCACATACTACCCCGTCCCATCTTTCTACCAAAATTTGTATGTCTTACAATTTCTCTAGCCTTTTTTTCCTATTTAGAAAACATGCCACCAATGTCCAAAATGCCTGCTCTAGTTATTTTGCCACCTATGCCTAGCTAAGAACTATTCAGTTTTTCTTGTCATATCCAATTACCTTGCCTTCTTGGTACATTAATTCTCAGATCTAAATGCTTCTTGGCATCATGCAAGCTACTATATGTTCCAAATTATTCAGGAGCTAGCCAACAATATGACAGCAATTATAAACATGAAGATCACGCAGTTGCATGCACACCCAGTCCCCTTCTAAAATCATGACATCCTTTATACTTTATTCATAAATACATTAAACAACCATGACGCCCTATCCTTCCTGTTGACCACTGAACAGTATTCAAGTTTTACATTTATTTTCACTTGCTTTTCTCTCATATAGTCTTGTTTTGAATTCAGCAACTCACTTCAGTTCCATCTAAAACTTTCCAAAATCCAAAGCTATTCACTTTATTATGTGCTTTCTCTAGTTCAACAAATGTGGAGCAACCTTTCTCACATTGATACTTATCTCACTGCCTAACATCATATTTCTCAATTGTGCTCTCCGCCTTTCACTCTATGAAAGATTGTGGGGAGGCCAGTCCTGATCTAAGCAAGTCCATTGGCAATTCATCTTATAAATCACAATTCAACAGAGGCCAAGAAATCTGGGACACTTCAAATCATCCAAAAAGGTTCTGATTCAATATAATGAAACTTATACATTCCTTCTGCAGTTTCCAAGTTTTTGCATTTATCCCAAAATTAGCATAAGGATTCCTTAGTAATGTCTCACTTATTTGATCTCTGATCATCAGTTGTGTGGGCCTTGATAACATCATAATTCCACCAGATATCTTCCCAGGCACATTTAACCAGCTAATCCCCCATACCTTTTGAATTTACTCTTGCCACATTTCCTTCTATATACTATAGAGCAGTGATGGCTAACCTTTTTGCAATTGCATGCCAGGGGGCGGGGGAGGTTCGTGCACATGCGCATGCCCACACCCATAATTCTATGTGCATGTGCCTGCGACAACCCCCCCCCACAGTTCCTGGAACACAATGCCCCGGTTGGCCCATTTTTCTTTCTCACCTGGCTCCAGATCCTCTCTATGCATCTGGGGAGGGCAAAAACAACCTTCCCCACCCCCTTGGAGGCCCAAAACGGCACATTTCCCAACTTCTGGTTGGACAGGAAGTGACTTTTTTGCTGTCCCCTGCCTTCAGAGCCTTTCTAGGAGTCTCTGGAGGCTGGAGACAGCAAAAAACATCACTTCCTGTCCAACCAGAAGTTAGGAAACGGGCCATTTCGGGCCTCCAGAGGACTTCTGAGGGGGCGGGGAAGGCTGTTTTCGCCATCTCCAGATGCATAGAGAGGATCTGGAGCCAGGTGAGAAAGAAAAATGGGCCTTCCCCACCCCCAAGGCCCTCTGGAGGCAGGAAACAGCCTGTTTCCCTACTTCTGGTGGGCTCAGAAGGCCCGAAAATCAGCTGGCCAGTGCGCGCATGCGTGCCAGAGCTAAACTAGCGTGCTAGGCAACATGGCTCTGTGTGCTACCTGTGGTACATGTGCCATAGGTTCGTCATCATGGCTATAGGGAGACAGTAGCAGCGTACTTCTGATCGTCAGGCATGAATGCAGTGTTTTCACACCTAAAACAAGTTCCACAGCCATTTTGTAAGCAACCCATATCTACATTTAAGGCTTTTCAGGTGTACCATGTACACTTGCAGCCTGGTGGTTTTCAATGTTTTCAAAACATGGTATCTTTTCAAATCTGATTAATAATTCCTCTCAGAATCTTAGAAGACAAAGCCAATCTAAAAAGGAAATCTGGAATAACAGTATTAAATCCATAAAATCCATAAAATCATACTATAGTACTGACTAGACCAGGGGTGTCAAACTCAAGGCCCGCGGGCTAGATCCAGCCCACAGAGTGCTTAAATCTGGCCTGTGGGGCCAGACTGGAAATATCAAAAGATCGGCCCGCAGTGCTTCTGCCGGCCAAAAATGGGCCATGCGAGGCCCCATTTTTGGCTGGCAGAGTGCTGCAGGGCTGCATTGGACTGGATTACAATTATGTGGCCTCAAAGTAAGTGCCTGATCTGGATAGAAAACAAGCACTATCCTATGTTAATGCTACAGTTTAACGTCAGATTTTACATACTGTAGGTCCATTTAATCTACAATCAACAATCTATAATTGACAGACATTTCTATTTACTATCCTGGAAATTTACCTCTGCTGTTAGATCTTGTATTATCATGTTATTTATGCCATTTCTGCCTGGAAAAGCAATTTACTATTAAACAATAGGGTATAAATTTAGAAATAAAAAGTTTAGTGGAGTATGAAAAATAAGTAATAAATGTTTGCCAGTAGTATCTGGTAGAAGAGATAGGAAAATGGTTATAGTAAAGTAAAGAAGGAGAAAAAATGCATCTTGAGCCTGTGTCAAACATTCACCATGGCCATGCCCCCCGGCCATGCCCATCATGGCCCTCCGAGGTCAAACACAACCCTGATGCAAAATCGAGTTTGACACCCCTGGACTAGACTGTTCAATATGTAACATTCCAGAATTCTCAGGAAAAGTCTAATAAGATCACTGGAGCAATTCAGCAAATTACTTGAGTGAAACAAGCGCACTTTAAAAATAGATATTCATTTTAGCTTAATTATTACAAAGAACTCTTTAACTGAATCGTGATTATACAACAACCAGAAGCATCAGCAATATGTTGTTTACACAGTTACTAACTATCTTAAAGCTGGGATTAGGTTCTGATTTTGTTTTAGAAAAAAGAAAGCAACTAAAGTATTTTAACTAAGAATAATAGAGTTGGAAGGGACCTTAGAGATCTTCTAGTCCCTGCTAAAGCAGGAGACTTTATACCAGGGCTGTCAAACTCCCAGCCCACAGGCCGGATGCGTCATGCAGTGGCCACGCCCACATCTGGTTTAGTGAAGGGGAAAAAAAGTCCCGATACGTCATGTGATGCCATGACGTGAATTTGACATTCCTGCTTTATACTATTCCAGACAAATGGCTGTCCAATCTCTTCTTAAAAACTCCAGTTATGGAGTACCCACAACTTCTGGAGGCAAGCTGTTCCACTGATATTTTGCTGATGGACTATCTTACAAATATATTGGGAAATTTTAAAGTCACAGATTTATGTTTTAATATTCAGGCACCAGATTTTTCTGAACTTAAAGAAGGCTTATAAAGTTGAAGTTCATCTCAACTGGCAAATATACTGGATGGTTGTCTCACTGAGATTGGAAAGGCAGCTTCCATCAATGGGGGAGTTGAAATCCTACAGAAGTTTCCATTTGAAGATTAACAGGAATGTGAGATTTCTGCCAATATCCCTGTAGCACCTACATTTTCCATGATGCTCTGGATGGTATCACCAACCCTCTTCAGAGGTCTTCCAAGAGAAAGACATCTACATTCGTGGGCCTCAACCAAAGTCAAATGTAGATACTATTCCTTGGCTGACTTCATACATAGTGTAATGCTACTGTTCATTTATTTGCACTTTGCTAAATAAATTCCAGTTGGCTGGTTTTCCCATAACACATGACTCTATAAATCATGCATTATAAAAGAGTATGGGTGGATTCATACCAAGCCAAAATGAAACTAACCACATTATAATTTAATATTGTTTAATGAAAACAGCTAATGTTTCAAACTGCAAGATTGATTGCACAATCGGCAGAAATTCACAAACAATTCCTTGGTGTCCCTAATATTATTCAATGGAGCTCAAATTAGAATTGCTGTCAATCTAAAAAAACTTTTAATATTAGTTACACTATTGATGAGAAAATGTATAAACAGCACTGTACAAATTTTCAACAGAGGAGTTTATTCAAATATCTAATTGAGATGCCAAACTGACTAAGCCTTGATCTTGACAATACTTAAGTACTTACCTAAATACTTTGCAAACATTCCTTAAATTTTCAAACATCATCTCAGCAAAAATGAACCGAAATTTCTCTTCCAGATTTTAGAAAAATAAAAGAATCAAAAGCCCTCAAAAGACTACAAATGGAAAGAGAGGAAAACCATATGGAGGTTGATTACTTGCATCTTTTCTAACCTGTTTTTCCGCTTAGGAAACTAGGAGCAACTCTTCTGGTCAATCCAGCATTCATTTCCCACACAGGAAGGATGTGGTTCAGCCCTTCCAGCAATTAGCAATGAGAAACTTACTGCTTCTGATCCTAGACCTAAGATGCACCCATTACTACTATTTATATATATATATATATATGTGTGTATGTGTGTGTGTATGTGTGTATACATATATACATAATACATACATACACACAGATGTGTGTGTGTCCCTAAAAATAAGACATCCTCTGATAATAAGCCCAATCGGGCTTTTGAGCACATGCGCTAAAATAAGCCCCCCCTGAAAATAAGCCCTCCCCGAAAATATTTAAACGCATGTGCAGCCGGTCCCCGCCATTTCCTCTGGTTAGGGTTAGGGAGACAGAGCTGGAAATCAGGTAAGATGGCAAGAGGAGCCCCATCTTGCTCCATGCGCCCCAAAATAATAAGACTGCCCCAAAAATAGGGCCAAGCGCTTATTTTGGAGCTCAAAAAAATATAAGACAGGATCTTATTTTCGGGGAAACATATATATAAAAACACATATACACAATAAATCAATCATAATAAATGATAACACAATACACTGAAAAGCAAGGGCTTATTAAGCGTTGTCAAGCTAGTTTTGGAGCTATTGATAACCTTGTGCCATGATTTTTGTTTAATCTCCTCTTAAAACAATATAAGGCTTCCAACACCACAGAATTCCCCCCCAAAGACACAACAAGGGTTAGGTTAATCCTGGGTTACATGCTTAATTATAAATTTATACTAGAAGCTGCATGTCACAAATTTAGTCTAGTTGGGTTCAAACATTTGTGTTCCAATCAAACAAGTCCAATTAATTTTAAATAATTGTGAATTTATAAGTGAACTAGTTTTACTCCCAAGGACTCTTTCACCCAGAAGCCTTTTTTCTCACTTTCTAATCTTCTTTACATTTACAGATGTGCACATTAGCTCTCAAAAGAGTTTCACTGCAGACTTTCCCAATCACCCTGTTTTGGGTAGGAATAGAAGAGGCAGAATGAGGTTGTCAAACTTCATTCTTTGCAGTCTAGGTTGGAAAGTGTTAATTCCAAGGAAGAATCAAAGGATCTGATTAACAGCATTCACTGGAAAGAGTAAAGTTACAAGAATGAGCTACATTCAGAAAATATACATACATACATACATACATACATACATATATATATTTGTTTTCTCAGGTTTTCGCGGGTGTTTGTATGTAGGTCTTTGGTTAGACCTACATGGGAGAAGACCCGAATAACCAAAGACCTACATGTATGTATGTATGTATGTATGTATGTATGTATATACAATTTAAAAGAGATTTGTTCTGTTTCCTACTACTAGTCTTGCCTCTTTTAAGGCAATCTGAATCTTAGTAACTAATTCTTATCCATGTGAAAAACAATGGCAGGGAGGGTAAAAGATACCTATCTCATCTCTTTCAACATCCTCCAGTTGCATAGTCCTTGGTCCTTCCAAACCCACACCAAGTTTTTCTAAACAAGATTCATTTAACATGCTAAGCCATGGGGTGGTTTGTGAACCCAGGCAACTGCAACTTTAATTAACCATGGTTAAACAAACCCAAAGCCTTTATAGTATATAGCCCCCCTACATATGACAGGGTGACTGTAAAAGGAATCCGGTTCACTTAAAATTGAGAAGTGTGGGCCTTTTCATGACTGATTGATCAAGTGCCATTAAGAGTGTTTTCCACTCCTGGGGATCACATACATTTAAGCTAGATTTTCTCCATGTCTTTCACCTCTTTGTACCAACAATGTATTCTATAGCAGGGGTCTCCAACCTTGGCAACTTTAAGATTTGTGGACTTCAAGTGCCAGAATTCCTCAGCCAGCTTTGAATTCTGGCACTTGAAGTCCACAAGTCTTAAAGTTGCCAAGGTTGGAGACCCCTGCTATAGAATACATTGCTAGAACATATATAGCATTTAGCTAGATTTTCTCCATGTCTTTGGCCTCTTCGTACCAACAGTGTATTTTATAGCAATACATTGCTATAGCATATATAGCATTTAGCTCCATGTCTTTGGCCTCTTCGTACCAACAATGTTATCTATTGCAAACTTCTACAAGGGAGACTTTAGCAGCAGGGTCATCAACCTACAAGAACTCAGACTCCCGTGTAAAAAAACAAAAACCCATGCACGGATGTATGTGTACACACGGGCAGGCTTAATCCCGTTTTCCCTTCCTCCGAAGGCTTTCAGCCCATAAAGAATCGCATTTTCCTAATATTATCACCCTCACATGACTGCTCCGCCCAGAGAAACGAGGCGCTGAGCAAAAAAAGCCAGAAAGGACGGAGCTAATTTCCCCTGCCTGGCCGTCAACCACACGGGCCTCCTCCAACAGTCCTCAGGCACAAGGCACCCCGCAATTAATCCCTTCGCTCCTCGCCTCTCAGGGATGCTGCAAAATACACACACACACACACACACACACACACAAAACCCGTCTCGGCAGCGCAGAGCTGGCTCTCCCGCTCAGCAGGAAAGGGAGGCGAAATTCCACAGCATCAGGAAATCAAGGGCAGGAAAAGCAGGCAGAGAGACTAAACCCCGAGGGAAAGCGCAGGAGTAAAACATATCCAAGGATATGGATCCTTGGATATGGCGGGGCAGGATCGGCGAAGCGCGGGGGGCTACTTGAGGCAGGAGGAGGGCTGCAGATTAACCTCCGGCTCCCCCAATGTAGGGGTGGGGGGAAATGCGGAACTACCGGCCAGCGCAGCAGCCTCAGTGCTCAGCTGGGAAACTCGCCCAGCGAGTCTGCGCTTATCTTGCTTCCTCCTCCTCCCCCCCTCCACCAAAGAGAGCCAACAACCCCCCCACCGCTTCTTTTGGTCCCCCAATCCTTCCCTCTCGGGATTGCAGCGGGGCGGCGTCCACCTGAGCTATGCCACGCACACAGCTCGCGAGGGAAGAGTGACAGCCAGAAGCAGGACCCCCCCCCCCCCCACCTTTCACTCCTCAGTCCGGGTGCACTACTCGCTTCTTACCCCCCAAGCTCGCAGATTTGGCCTCTCGGCGTGGGGCGTGTGGGGTTGGGGTGGATGAAGACGGGGCCAGCTGTCAGGGTTCCGGACTTGGCTCGTCCGAGCGCTCAGCTGATCCGCCGGAGACTCGGCCACTCCCCTCAGCCCAACCCAGTTTACTGCAGCAGGAGCATTCCCGGAAAAGGAGGAGAAGGAACCGAGGGAGGCCCCGCCTCGTTTCCAAAAGACGCTTCGCAGCTGAGATTTCGGTCGGCGGAACCTGCGATGGGGAAATTATGGACACGCGTGGGTGACAAGTCTAGCGCGCTCGTGTTTTCCTCCTGGCTGTCCGGGGATTCGGTCCTAATCAGCTGCTACTACTACAACAACAAACCACTAGTTCTCCTGTGTGGAAAAGACGGTGGAGGCAACTAAAAAACTATGTCTCCGGAAATCAGTTTGCCACCAAATATCTTTTAACTGCCGGATCCTTTAAACACACACCTGAGTGGTGGTAGGAGGCTAATGCCTCCTACTAAGGCAGCATTTAACATCCAGCTGCCTGCAATTACTGCGAGTTCAATTCTCACCAGGCTCAAGGTCGACTCAGCCTTCCATCCTTTCTAAAGTGGGTAAAATGAGGACCCGGTTTGTGGGGGCAATAAGCTGACTTTGTATAAAATATACAAAAAGTATGAAGGCTATTACTTAACGCACTGTAAGCCGCCCTGAGTCTCCGGAGAAGGGCGGCATATAAAAATAAATAAATAAATAAAAACACACACACAGAGAGAGAGAGAGAGAGAGAGAGAGAGAGAGAGAGAGAGAGAGAGAGAGACGATGAAACATGACACTAGTGAAAGGTAATACAAACGGAACAGTTACAGTATGTTACACACAGAGAGAGAGACACGCACACAATGAAACATGACACTAGTCTAGCGAGAGGTAATACAAACAGAACAGTTACAGTATGTTACTTCTGAAGTGAACCTTGCCTTCCGTTTTTTTCTTGTGAATAATTTTATATTGTAAAAGAACAGAGTGGGGTTGTTGTTGTTTTTTTGCTGCTCTACAAAATGCTACGCACCTCTAAATGCCAGAACAATATGCACACCTAAAACTTATTCAATAACCCAATAATTGTTTTACCATGTTGTGTGGTATATATAAGCCCATTGAATCTGGTGCCCAATGCATTGTAACATTTTTAGTGAATTCCGTGGGGGCAGACTTCCTTTTCTCAAGTCCTGGTTCCCTCACAGTGGAGGTCCCTGAAAATAAAGAGTATAAGTAGTCCTTACCGCCACAATTGAGCCCAAAATTTACGCTGCTAAGTGAGACAGTTGAGTGTGTCATAAATATGAGTCAACTGCCAAATGTCTGAATTTTGATCATGTGATTATAGGGATGTCACAATGGTGTGAAAAAACCAGCTTCCTGTAACTGGTACACTCTCTTATTTTTTTTTTTTTACATGTGTTTTTAAATTCTGGGATCATCAGTGACTAAGACAAACTCTAAAACATCTGTTTTAGAGTCAATTGCCAAGTGTCTGAATTTTGATCACATGATACAGGATGTTGCCACGGTCATAAGTGTGAAAAACGGTCATAAGTCACTTTTTTCAGGGCCAGTGTAACTTTGAACAGTCACTAAATGAACTGTTGTAACTTGAGGACTACCTGTACATGATTGCATCCTCCATTTGTCATACATCTGACTGGGAGGGTAATCACACAATCAAGGTGTGCCCCATTACAACTTTAATCATCTCCAAGTCTCTTAGAAGTTATTTCCATACTTCCTCTTATGCAAATCTTTTCAGAAGATTATTGCCTTGTTGCATTTGTTGTAGCTGCTCTGTTAGCTGCTCTGTTGGTTTTAATATTTATTTAATTTGTTTGAACAATTTACAAGTCCTTATATCTCATACAGTGATCTTAGGCAGCTCATAATAACCAGTAAAAACAGAATTAAAAAAAAAAAAACCTTTCTTACCAAAGGCCGGACCAACCAAACTATTCATTTTTAGACTCAACCACAACCCTAGCCCAATGCTTTTGTGTGTGTGTGTGTGTGTGTGTGTGTATGACCCAGAGGTGGTTTCAGCAGGTTCTGACCAGTTCTGGAGAACCAGTAGTGGAAATTTTGAGTAGTTTGAAGAACTGGTGGTAAAAATTCTGACTGTCCCCGCCCCCATCTATTCTCTGCCTCCCAAGTCCCAGCTGATTGGGAGGAAATGGAGATTTTGCAGTAACCTTCCCCTGGAGTGGGGTGGGAATGGAGATTTTGCAATATCCTTCCCCTGACACACCTCCCAAGCCACGCCCACCAAGCCGCACCCACAGAACCGGTAGTAAACAATTTTGAAACCCACCACTGGTATGAACCATGTCTTCTCAACCTTCTGGAAGTTAAAAGGGGGTCTTACATCAGACCATGGCGGGGGGCCCTTCAAAATCCCATCAGAGGACAGCATTTGAGGCAAGGGACCTTGATTGTGCTCACCTTATCTGACCTAATAGGATGGGCAGTTACCCTTGGAGATAGGCAGTCCAGTAAATAACCTGCCTCTGTGCCATGTAGATCTTTAAAGACAATCACCAGTCTTGTATTGAACTCAGAAAGCAACTGGGAGCGGCTTCCGGTTTGGCTTCCATCGCCACCAGACGGTCCTTTGAGACCGCCAGCCCCGTCGCCTGTAAAGAGCCGCCTTTACAGCTGAAAGGCGGTTCGAAAAACTCCATTTCCTTAAGGAAATGTGAGACAGAGCCGGCGAGGGCAGGTAGAGCCCTCTGCAAAGTCCCCAGAGTTCTTTTTTACTCTTGGGAACGAAGCAGGTTGTGGCTCCCTATTTCCGCTCGCCACTGCTCCGGGCTTCGGGAGAACTCTGCGCTTTGCAGAGCCAGGCGATGGGACCGAACCAATTAACGAAACTAACAGATCATCTGAACAAGCAGGATGAAATCCGGATCTGGGATCCTAAACTGCAAGTATTTCTAACCCTAAGACTGATTTTTAAAAGTAAAGAAGAGTGAAAGAAGGAAAAAAGAGAGTTTAAAATGGCGACTGGCCGAGGCTTGAGAAGAAAGCTGAAAGCGAAAGTCCTTTCATTTGAATAGTTTACTACGTTACAAAGTATCTAAAACAAAAGTGCTGGTTAGAAGTGAAGAGAAAACTTTTTATTTCATGCTTCTTCCTTCTTAGAGACTTGATATTGATATTGTCTGGAGAGAAGTCTTTTTCTTTAAAAGGGGAAAAAATCTGTTTGTGTGGCAGGATGGCACTAAAACCGACAAAGCCAGATAACCAAGCTGTGGGGGACTCCCCCATTTGTAAACCACATGAACAAGTTGTGAGCCTGCAGATGCAGAAGAATGGCTTTACAGACCTAAAAGAATTTGTACTGGAGGAGATGGCAAGACATGCTAAGACTGTGAATCAGAACCTTGAAAAATTTAGACAGGAAATTAAAGAGTTGGTTCAACAAAAGTATGATATCCTGAAGCAACATATGAAAAGTTTCTTAGACGTAATTATGAGGATGGATAAAGAGATTAATTTAGAAATAGAGTCTAAAATGAAGGAAGTTGATCATAAGATTTATAACTTGGACAATAAAATACAAAGAATTGAAAATGATTTAATAATGATTCAAGAAAAAAGCTCAAAAGTAGAGTTTAAAAAAATAAAGGAAGCTGACTACGAGACTCACAATGTAGATAATATAAAACAAAGGATTGAAAATGAAGCCACAATAATGCAATTCAGATTCATGGAATTTGTGGTCAGAATTAGGGGAATACAGGAAAATAAAAGAGAAAATTTGAGAAAGGTGTCTGCTGAAGTTCTGGCTGGGATTTTAAAGGTTAGTTCTGAAGAGGTATCCTGCAAGATTGATAAGGCCTACAGAGTTAATTCTTGGGTGGCAAAGCAAAGACAGCTGCCTAGAGATGTGGTGATCTACTTCACTGATAAAGAAATAAGAAATGATATTATGCAAAAGTCTTTTAACTCCACTCTTGAAATGCATGGAAGGAAGATTTGGATATTTAAAGAGCTGCCGCCCAAGATGTTAAAAGATAGAAAGGATTTTGGATTTTTGGTGACTGAGCTAAAGAAACAAAACATCCCATTTAGGTGGGATGTTCCAGTTGGTATAATATTGAAATATCAAGGAGAAAGATATCAACTAAATACTGTTGAAAAAGCGGAAGAATTTTACTATAATGTTTTTAAAATGGGTTCAACATCTCCATGTATAACACACGAGGGGAATAAAGAAAAGCAAAATCAACAAGAGATTGAAATTCAGGCTAAGCAGATGGTGGTGGAGATAACGGAAAAACAAGTTACAGAGGCCATTGTGGATGAACCTCTTTTGGATTCTCCTTCAGAGGTTATAGTTGGATTACTTATAAATACAAGAGAGGCGGCTTTGGATTCTAATGTGATGACTTATCAAGCTACAGACCAGCATGGAAATCAAGCAGTTGATATACAACTCATATAAAGGAAACCAGGATGGAGATTTAAACCACAAAAAGTTAAGAAAAGAAGAAGCATGTCCTACAAAAATAAAAAAAAAATAGACTAAACAACAGTGTAATGCCAGTTACTTAAGAGACGATTGAATACATGAAAATATAGTTGAGGCAAAGTATTGGTTTATATTATTTTGAGGAGAGTGACAGATCTCTGCAGTGCTGTACTTTTGGGATGTGGAAGATGGCCTTAAATTGAGTGGATTGGAACTTTCTATTTTGGACTCTTTGACAAATGGATTACGTTTATGCTGAGCTACAAGGCAAGAGAATTATGGGATTGGGGCATGCAGAAGATCTGGTTGTTACCCTAACACATTGGTTGGAATGAATAATCTAGATGAAAGACATTACAAAAGACACTATATGGAATATAAATATAAAGTCACTCGGGTGGTTTTTTGCTATACGAAAATACTTACTATTGATGGGGGCAGATGGTAATTGAAGATACCGAACATACTGTTGGAACTAGAATTTGATGTTACCCTAACATGGGTGATGGAATTAACAATCCAGTTGAAAGACATCACAGAAGATATCATATGGATTACAAGCTTAAAGTCATTTGAGAATTTTATTTATATATGGAAATATTTTTTAGTGGTGTGGGCAGAAGAACAAAGATATCGAAAATATTATGTATGGTAGACCTGTAGGAAAGTGGGTGGAGATAGGTTAGCTTACTGATTGTTTAGTTTAGGAAAAGGGATGTTATGTTATATTAATATACGTAAAAGATTTGAATTAAGAGATATATCCATGGGGGAGGAGGAAATGGATAGATTATGAGTTGAAATTGCTAAATTAGGATTTATTATATAATTTTACATCTGAATGTTGCTTTGAAATGTATAGTATAAGGGGGATATAATAATATTGTTAGAAAGAAAGGGTCAGCATATGGGGGGTGGAGTAAAAAGGATGGTAAAGTATTATATAATCTGTTATTAATTTGGGTTTTATTTTGGAGAAGCCACAGGGGAAGGGGAGGGTGAGGGGGGGGTTAGGGAGGAGGGGGGGAAAAGGGGGAAAAATCTGTATTTGAAAAACTTTTTCAATTAAAAAAAAAAAGAAAGCAACTGGGATCCAGTTTAGCTCATGTTACAGTGATGTAGCTCTGGCGAAATGAGGGGCACCCCCGAAAGTCACATGCTGCTGCATTATGGATCCGTTGTAGCTTATGCATGGTCTTCAAGAGTAGGCCAGTGGTGGGATTCAAATTTTTTTACTACTGGTTCTGTGGGTTTGGCTTGGTGGGCGTGGTGTGGCTTGGTGGGCGTCAGGGGTGAAATGCTCCCGGTTCGGACTAGCTCACCCGATCCGGTAGTGATGGCGGCTGGTGGTTCGGAGAACGGTAGCAAAAATCCCTGCATCCCCCCCGCATGCCCAGCTGAGCCGCGCAATCATCAGAGGCTTTTTTAAAATTATTTTTAAAAGCATTTTTTCTGCAACCTCTTTGGCCAAAAAAATGCTTTTAAAAGTTAAAAAAAAGAGCTTCTAATGATTGCACGGCTCATTTGGGATCGTCAGAGGCTTTTAAAAGCATTTTTTTCTGCAACCTCTTTAGCCGAGGAGGTTGTAGAAAAAAAAATGCTTTTAAAAGCCTCTGACGATCCCAGCTGAGTTGCCTGATCATCAGAGGCTTTTAAAAGTATTTTTTTCTACAACCTCTTCGGCCGAAGAGGTAGAGAAAATGCTTTTAAAAGTTAAAAAAAAAAAAGTTGGCCATGCCCACCCAGTCACATTACCCCTCCCACCAAGCCACGCCCACAGAACTGGTAGTAACAAATTTTACATTTCACCACTGGTGGGCGTGGCAGGGGAAGGATATTGCAAAATCTCCATTCCCTCCCCACTCCAGGGGAAGGTTACTGCAAAATCCCCATTTCCTCCCGATCAGCTGGGACTCGAGCGGCAGAGTATAGATGGGGGCGGGGCCAGTCAGAGGTGGTATTTACCGGTTCTCTGAACTACTCAAAATTTCCGTTACCGGTTCTCTAGAACTGGTCAGAACCTGCTGAAACCCACCTCTGGAGTAGGCCCACCTAGAGCACACTGCAGTCATCCAATCGGAAAGTGACTAAGGCATGAGCAACCATGAACAAAGCAATCCAGGAATAGCTGCAATGAACACATTAAGATGAATTTGTGCAAAGGTCCTCCTGGCTGCAGCTGCTAACTGCTCTTCTGGCAGGAGCCATGAGTACAGAGTGACCCCCAAATTACACAGTTCTGCCCAGGGGGGAAACAAGAGTCAGAGGTATCACCTACCCTGACTTGGGGAAGGAGGGCAAGGCCCCAAACCACGCCATCTTGCAATGGTTGACTCGCAGCTGGTTTCTCCCCATCCAGTGCCTCATATTCCCAACCTCCAAAGCTGCTGCAGCAAGATAGCATGGTTGATGGTACTGAAAGCTGCAGACAGTCCAGAAAGGGACAGACCACTCCCACCCTGAGCCCTCCAAAGGTCACCCGCAAGTATGAACAATGCTGTCTTAATACAATAAGCCTCTCCTGAATCCTGACTCCAAAAGGTTGAGATAATATACTGTACTTCATACAGGGCCCTCTGAGCCTGGGAGATCACAACCCTTGCAAAAATCAAATAGTGCTTTTTACATTCTTAGGTAAAAAAACAACAACATTGGCCTTGAAGACTAAGTATGATGGGACTTGAACTCTAAAATATCTGTAGATTAGTTTGAAACAACTATTTTAATAGTTTTTGTTTTTATATTATTAGGTTTTAATAGTTTTTTTAAATATTATTAAATCTGAATTCCTACAACTTAAATACTGGCAGGCAAATATTTTTAAGTAAGTAAATGCATTTATATAAACTGATATTTAGACCCTATTAAGCAGGTTAGTTCTTGATGGCTACATAGACATGGTTACAGTTTTCCTGTTGGCCACCAGATGGCAGACCGATAACAACAAGAAGCAGATTTCAGTCCTTGTGTTTGGATTTTTTTTCCTAATGCATTTAGAAATGTTATACTGATAAGTCTTTGACTTAGGACCACAACTGAGCCCAAAATTTCTGTTGCTAAGGGAGACAATTGTTAAGTGAGTTTTGCCCCATTTTACGCCCTTTCTTGACACAGTTAACTGAATTGCTGCAGTTGTTAAGTTAGTAACACGGTCAGGGGTGGGTTCTAAAATTTTTTACTACCGGTTCTGTGGGCGTGGCTTATTTTGTGGGCGTGGTTTGATGGTCATGTGACAATTCTTTAGGATTTAGCAGAGGTACCGCTCTACCAGGCTTTTAACTGCTTGCAGAGCTGTACTGGTCTACCCATTTGTTCTTGGAGCGTTCCGGTCTACCCATTTGTTTTTGGAGGCATCGGTCTACCCATTTGTATTTCGAATGCACTGGTCTATCACCACACTGCCATTTAACACTGATCAGCTGAAGCCCCTCAGCAAGAGTTTAAACAGTTTTTTTCCTTCTAGCCGATCAGCTGGGACTCAGGAGGCAGCAAATAGATTGGGGGTGGGGCCAAATAAAGGGTAAGAATAACACAGCTCCCAAACAAAGAGAACCGGTTCGGTGATGTCATATCGTCACCGCTACCGGCTCGGCCGAACCAGGCCGAACTGGGAGGAACCCACTACTGAACACGGTTGTTAAGTAAATCTAGCTTCCCCATTGACTTATTTATTTATTTATTTAGCCAAGCATATATAAGATAACAGGTAGAAGTATAAACCTAATTTGAATACATGAAAAGAGTAAGAGTAAAAAGGAATATTAGGACATGGACGGTAGGCATGTTGGTGCGCTTATGCACGCCCCTTACAGACCTCTTAGGAATGGTGTGAGGTCCACGGTAGACAGTCTAAGGTTAAAGTTTTGGGGATTTGGAAAAGAAACCACAGACTTTCCTTGTCAGAAAGTCACAAAAGGAGCTCACATGACTCTGGGACACTGCAATTGTCATAAATATGAGTCATTTGTCTGAATTTTGATCACGTGGCTGAGGGGACGCTGCAACGGTCGTAAATATTAAAAATGGCCATAAGTCACTTTTTCCACTGCCATTGTAACTTTGAATGGTCACTAAATGAACTGTTGTACATTGAAGACTACCTTTGTACCATTAGGTTATTGAGGCTTTCCAATCTTGTTCCTAATTTATTTAACATATTACTTTTTTAAAAAAATAAAATAATTTTTATTGAGTATTTTACATTTTAAAACCAAACACACAATAGCAAAAGAAATCAAGAGACAAAAACAAAAAACAAAAACACACGTACACCAGACGTTAAAATACAATACTAACAACAGATATATACAATTTTACAACTTTCTGCATCGACTTTTGTTTTTACTCTTAGCTTTTATCCTCCCGCTCCTTCTCTTTATTTTTAAATATTCATAATTAACTGTTTTGTTAGCAGGATCATTATTTACATTTATACCCAGTATGTTAATACCTAATTTCACTTTATATTCTTATTTCTTAATTTGATTTCTGTTTTCCCACCATGTATAAAACTTATTCCACACTTTATAATAATCCGAGTCTTCTCTTTCTTTGATCTCCATCGTTAATTTTTCCATAATTCATCCATAAATTATTTAACGCATTACTAACTTATCCTATTATGGATGAACGTTACATAAGAAATAAAGGTGGAAAGATTATTGTAAGAATAATCTTAATAATTATAAGAATAACAGGATAATAGAGTTGGAAGAGAGCTTGGAGGTCATCTAGTCCACTACCCCCTGCTGTTCTGCCCTAGCTACGGACCCCAGCCTCCTCATTGTCTGACTCGAGTGCCAGCTGCACAGGCTGCTGGCGCAGCACCACACCAGCCTCCTCGCTGTCGGAATCAGCTACTAGCTTCACAGGCTGCTGACAGGCCAGAACACCTGCTCAAGCAGGAGATCTTATCCCATTCTGGACAAATGGTTGTCTAATATCCTCTTTAAAAATGTCTTCTTAACCTTTTATTGAAAAGATGTGTATGAAATGAAAGAAAAAAAATGCAAAATAAAATACTTTCTAACTGAAAAAAACAAGAGGAAAAAGACCAGTATTGACCTACTGGTCAGAAAAAGGAAGGCTAAGATTACATTTTAGCAGGAGTGTTTTATACTTTGCCAGTTTGTCTTTTGGCATTGCATAGAATTGCCTAGGAAATGTGTGAAATATTAAGTGTTTCATATTTTGATGTTCCATTTTTGGCAGTCTATAAATTTCCTAGGCATTCTATAAAAATTCTAATTTCATACATCGATGGTAACACACACACACACAATTTATATTTCTAGGCACCTTTACTGTTCTTAAACTTTGTCACTTTTTTTTCATAAACATGGAAAATTGAAACTTATTTTTCTTTAGTCGAGGAAGGGGAAAAAAAACACCTTAAAGGGACATGCATTTGAAAGAAATTGTATATCTAGTTCTATGCAGATTGCAGTTCAATATGAAAGGCATGGCTTTATCATTATTTTTTCTTCGTATGACTGCAAAATTCTCCTAAGAAAATTCAGTTGATCCATAATTTTCAAAAACAACCTCCCTCCTAAGAAAAAAGTTTTTGATCAGTGTGTGCTACCTGCTCTTAACATAAGCCAGTGAAACATGGACACTAACCTCACAATCGATACAAAAGCTAGAAGTGGCACAAACAGCCATGGAAAGATACATGCTTGGTATTACAAGATAGAAAGACCTGCATATGGATTAGAGAACGAATGGAAGTCCATGATATCATCAAGAGAATTGAAATGGAAATGGGCTGGTCACCTAGCAAGAAGAACTGATGGCAGGTGGCTCAAGGCAGTCAAAGAATGGATCCCACTTGATAAAAAACATGGATCGACGACATCAGCAAGTATCAGCAAGTGCTATCCAAGTATTGTGCCCAAGTATTGTGGGCCCAGTTGGCAAAAGAAAGCTCAAGTATGAATAGGATGGAAACATGCAGAAGAGGCTTTCATCCTGCAGTGGATAGACAGTGGCTAAAATGATGATGACGATGACGATAATGATGATGATATTAGACAGTTATTATATCTGTAATAAATAAAACTGTGTTTTATTTTTTTTTTCTGAATTAATTTTTTAAGGACAGAATTTCCTGGTATTCTCTTGGACTTTGTTTCAAAGCAGAGAATTGTTTTCCTGTCCAGAAAGGTTAAAAATAGATAACATGCCCAGTCACTATTATCTAATAAATATATATTTGAATAGGGGGCTCAATGGATCAGCGGTTAAAAACACTGAGCTTGTTAGCTGCAGAGCTGACAACCCAGGTTCGAGACCTGAGCTCAGTGGTGAAATCCAAATTTTTTTTACTACCGATTCTGTGGGTGTGGCTTGGTGGACGTGGTGTGGCTTGGAGGGCGTGGCTTGATGGACGTGGCAGGGGAAGCATACTGCAAAATCTCCATTCTCACCCCACTCCTGGGCGAAGGATACTGCAATATCCCCATTCCCTCCCCACTCTGGGGCCAGCCAGAGGTGGTATTTGCCAGTTCTCCGAACTACTCAAAATTTCTGCTACCGGTTCTCCAGAACCCATCAGAACCTGCTGGATTTCACCCCTGCCTGAGCTCCATGCAAAGGGTAAGTTCCTATTACTTGCCTTAGCTCCTGCCCACCTAGCAGTTCGAAAGCATGCAAATGAGAGTAAATAAATAGGTACTGCTTTGGTGGGAAGGTAAACAAGGTTCCATGCACCTTTGGCATATAGCCATGCTGGCCACATGACCATGGAAAATGTCTTTGGATAATGCTGGCCATCCTCAGCCAAGAAACAGAGATTAGCACCTAGCATCAGACCAACATGGAAACCTTTACCTTTATATACAGGTAGTCCTTGACTTATGACCTCAATTGAGCCTATAATTTCTGTTGTTAAGTGAAATGTTTGTTAAGTGAGTTTTGCCCCATTTTATGACCTTTCTTGTCACAGTTGTTAAGTGAATAACTGCAGTTGATAAATTAGTAACCGGGTTGTTTAGTGAATCTGGCTTCCCCATTGACTTTGCTTGTCAGAAAGTTACAAAAGATGATCACATGACCTTGGGACACAGCAATAGACATAAATATGAACCAATTGGCAAGCATCTGAATTTTGATCATATGATCATGGAGATGCTGCAAAGATCACAACTGTGAAAAAATGGCCATAAGTCACATTTGTCATTGCCGTTGTAACTCTAAACGGTCACTAAACAAACTGTTGTAAGTCAAAGACTACCTGTATTTGAATAAGATTGGAAGAGGCCAGCCAGAAAATAGGCTTCAATTTATTTCAGAGTGAAACACCTGGGTAGCTACTACAATAAAAACATCAGTCCAAAAATAAAAGGTGAGAGCCAATTTGGTCTCGTGATTTCAATGGGACTATTTTAATCCAAGCTAGGCTAGAATCGAACCAATCCATTCTGTCGGGTTGTAAAAGAAATCTTTATGTGTGGAGTGGGAATCTTGTCCTGAAAACCCAGTAGTGGTTCTGCCTAATGGAATGCAAGAATGGAATCTTGAATAAAATGTTGCTGCAGACAATTGGCAAGTAATATATTGGGAGAAGATGACAACCTTACAGAAAGAATGAAATAATGCCAGCAAGCTGTAGATATTGCATGCAAACTCTCATCCAGCCACAAGGGGGAGCCAAATACCAGTTTCATAAAGTCTTTTCCATAGTTAGCTTAGGCTGTCCAAAGATCAAGTGTCTGTGGGGGCCACACATGCGCAAACACACAAACAAACTTGCATTGTTTATTCAATCTGTTTTAGATTTTGGTTTGTTAGATTTACAGTATATGCACCCTGCCTTTCCTCCAAGAGCTTAAGTTATCCTACAACAAGCCTGTGAGATACTTTGGCACAGAAAATGGGCCAATGGTATCAACTGAAGTTTCTGGAGCAGAATGACTAGAGATGTCCCTGTTTCCCATTGTTCTCCTCATCTAATATTTTAACATTATTTTATGCTGGTTATGAATTTCTTGTTAGGTTGCATTGTTAACAGGTTTAACATTCGGAAACGGCTTCTCACATTTTCTAGCTGCATAGAACTCATTTTCAGTGCCTCACCTGATGTTAGCAAAGTTTTAAATCCTACCTGAGGCAATTCTGAGTTTCTCTGCAGAATAACAGAATTGGAAGGAACCTTGGAGGTTTTCTAGTCCAACCTTATACCAGTGATGGCTAACCTTTTTGCCATCGCATGCCAAAAGCGGGGGTAGTGGGGGGGATTGCGTGCGCGTGGGCCCACACCCATAATTCAATGTGCCCCATCCCCCCACGCATGCAGACATGACCCCCCCCGCTCTCCCCCTGCTTTTGGCACATAATAATAATAATAATAATAATAATAATAATAATAATAATAATAATTATTATTATTATTATTTTATTTCTATACCGCCCTTCTCCCAAAGGACTCAGGGCGGTGTACAGCCTATTAAAAGCACAAGACAAACATCAATTAAAATAATTTAAAATTATTAAATAATTCGGCTCAATTTAAAACCCCAGAAATTTAAAACACCCAATTTAAAATTATTATGTTGATAGCCCAGCCTGGTGGAACAACAGGGTCTTGAGTGCACAGCGAAATACCAGGAGGTTGGAGATCTTACGCATTTCCGGGGGCAGTTCATTCCACAGGGCTGGGGCTCCCACAGAAAAGGCTCTCCCCCTGGGTGTCGCCAGCTGACATAACTTGGCCGATGGCACCCTGAGCAGACTCTCTCTGTGGGAGCGAACTGGCCGGTGGGAGGCTATTGGTAGCAGAAGATGGTCTCGAAGGTACCCGGGTCCTATGCCATGGAGTGCTTTAAAGGTGGTGACCAACACCTTGAATCGCACCCGGAAGACCACTGGGAGCCAGTGCAGCTTGCGCAGGAGGGGTGTCACGTGGGCACAACAAGTTGCGCCCATAACCACCCACACGACCGCATTCTGGACCAGTTGATGCCACCAGTGATGGCATGATGGGCCCGGTAGTCCCATTTTTTTGCCCTCCCCAGGCTCCAGAGCCTTTCTAGGAGCCTGGGGAAGGCGAAAACAGTCTCCCCCCACCAGAGGCCTTCTGGAGGCCTGGAAACAGCCCGTTTCCTGACTTCCAGTGGGCCTGGAAGGCCCAAAAATCAGTTGGCCAGCTCGCACATGCCTGTTGGATTGAGGTAGGGCAACGCTCGCTTGCCCACAGATATGGCTCCGTGTGCCACCTGTGGCATAGGCATGCCATAGGTTCGCCATCACAGGCTTATATCATTCTGGACAAGTGGCTGATCAGTCTCTTCTTAAAAGCCTCCAGTGATGGACCATCCACAACCTCTTCCTCTTCATCTGCAGTTAAAAGAATGTGTGATTTATTCTGTTTTTTTAAACTTTGTAGATTACAGATTTTTAATTGCTTTTAATATATAAACATAAAGAAGGAGAACAATAGGCATATACAAAAAAGTAGAGAAAATTTTAAAACATAAAGGGATAGGGAAGAAGGGAGAGAGAGAAAGAGAGTTGAAATAAATATAAATACAACAAAAACCTAAACCATCAAGTTAACTTGAACACACCCAGAGTAATATCGATTAAGCCCTCCACAACATCAATGGAAGGATGATTCATTTATAGTAAGTGAGTATTTGTTTTCCATCCAGGGTTTTAACCCATGTGTAACACAGTTTTTCCACAGTCAATACCGTAGAGAACAACAAAAGCTAACAATGGCTTCCTGGCAACAGACAGACAACCCATCTTACCAATATGCAAAGTTCCTGCTCCCTCAGACTTTCTCATCAGTGGTGGGTTTCAAATTTTTTTACTACTGGTTCTGTGGGTGTGGCTTGGTGGGAGTGGCATGACTTGATGGGCATGGCAGGGAGAGGATACTGTAAAATCTCCATTCCCACCCCACTCCAGGGGAAGGTTACTGCAAAATCCCCATTTCTTCCTGATCAGCTGGGACTTGGGAGGTAGAGAATAGATAGGGGCGGGGCCTATCAGATTTTTTACTACCGGTTCTCCAAACTATTCAAAATTTCCGCTACCGGTTCTCCAGAACTGGTCAGAACCTGCTGAAACCCAGATTATATTTCTCATAATATCTTCTCACACACAAAAATTATCTAGGGTAGCTGTGAAGAGCTATGTAGATTAGAGTGGTTTCACACATTGCATTAAACCAGAATGTAATGTTCACTATCGGCTTAGCCTATTGTCTGAACCCAGTCATTACGATTTCTAAACAACAGTTTGTGGCAGCCGGTTGTATTTAGCAAACCAATTCTGGTTTAATGCACAACTCATTATTAAAGAAACTATAATGTAGCAGTGTGTGAATCCGGTTATTATCTTTGCCTTGTATATTTCAGGATCCAGTCTGCAAATGCATAAGGCAGCACCTTCCTCTGTCAAGGTATCTATCCCATTCTTAGATGGTATGCATACTTCCATTTCATATATAATAAAACTTGTGCTGAAGCTCAGAAGATATTTACCATCTTGGAATAATGAGATCTTATATTTTGGTTACTATACAGTAACTTGTGAGATTTTAGCTTTTGGAAGTGATTGTTCTGCCCCAGCTACGGACCCCAAAGAACGCAGCACACAAACTCTATACAAAGCTTATTTACTCAAAATAACTTAGTCTTTATTATTTCAAAGGCTGTTAATGAATTGTCTTAACAGCCTACCAGAATTCTAAGATAAGATAAATCACAGTCTTACTAGAGTTGGCAGAAAGCCCAGAAGCAGTTTTGCAGACATGAAAGAGAGTGAACTAAAGTTGTTCTCTACAGCTTGTTGCAAGTGGTGTTCTTTCTTAAATTAGGCTAAGGGAGTGGCCAATTAGCCCCAAGGCTTACTCTCGAGGAGACTTCCTCTTGAGGAGCCATTCCTGCCTTTTGGCAGCTCTGCATGCCCGTGCATTGAGAAGAGGCTCCTCCTCTTTGTCCTCTTCACTTAAAGGAGCTTCTGGAGGTTCTGAAGGCCCTGGCTGAATCCCTGCCTCTGGCACCACATATTCTCCAGCCTCCTCACTGTCTGACTCGAATGCCAGATGCACAGGCTGCTGGCGCAGCACCACACCAGCCTCCTCATCGTCTCATCGGAATCAGCTACAATCCGCGCAGGCTGCTGGCAGACCACAACAGTGATGAACTGGAAAAGCCAGACTGTTCTTACAATAATATAACCTAGTACAGACATAGCTGAAATATCATTTTTTTCCCCTTGACTCAATTTCTGAACTCTTATTATCTAATAAAAGTTTGTTGCCATTCAAAAGCGTGTATTAATTAATTCACTACCTAACAAAGTTGCTGCTTTAATGTGGATTTTGGACGTCATTTTTCATTTCATAGCTTGAAAAAGCTGGTTCATCTTTTAGAACAGGGAAATGACAATCTTACATTGCAACTGATAACAAAACTGAAAGAAGCTAGGTAAGAGCTACCTTATTTATACTGCTCAGCGTGGTTGCTTGTTCATGAAGAATTTGTCAGCAATGCATCCAAATAAACACCTCTAAGCTAAATAATGGCAAATATCCTGAAAAATACTTTGGCCACCTAATGAGAAGGAAGGACTCACTGGAGAAGAGCCTAATGCTGGGAAAGATTGAGGGCAAAAGAAGAAGGGGACGACAGAGAACGAGGTGGCTGGATGGAGTCACTGAAGCAGTAGATGTGAGCTTAAATGGACTCCAGAGGATAGTAGAGGACAGAAAGGCCTGGAGGAACGTTGTCCATGGATTGCGATGGGTTGGACATGACTTTTCAACTAACAACAACAAAGCTAAATGAAGAATGGACCATCAGTTTTTCTTTTAAAATGCACCCAATTTGTTGTGATTTTATTCAGAATACAAGATGTTGGACTCTATTGTACCATGAAACATTTATAGGAAGTCCTTGTTTAAGTACCACAATTGAGACCAGCAATTTGATCATGAAGTGAAGTGGTTGCTAAGTGGCACTGCAATTGTTTCTGATGTTATACCAGCTTTCTTTTGCTTTACAAAGCTATGAAGGTCATAATTATTATCAAATTTATTTCCCATCTTGCTCTGTTAAATGACTTCATTAAATATGATGATTGTTTGTAAGGTTATTTTTTTCACCACCATTACTAAATGAGACAATCACTAAATGAGGATTATATATTTCACCTTTTTCTAAGCCTTTTTCGTGGGAGAAGAATATCATAATCAACTGAAAAATATAAGAATTTATCAGATTAAACCTGACCAGCATTGTTTTCCCAGCAAGCAGTCAACAAGATATCAAGAAACCAATGAGAACACCCAAAGGCAGGAGATCTTCCTTGTGTATGTTTCTTATATCGGTTATTCAAAGATAGACTGCCTTGCTTCATGAAGGTTCAGTGATATGTAACCAGTACCTAACATTTGAAAACAAATTTGAAGACATTCTCTTTGTCATTCTTGCCATGATGAAATGAATAATCTAATGTATTAATTATAAAAATCCCCAGCTACAGAAAGTCTGCCTTCCTTTATATTGGCACACATATTGTGAGTCAAATACAAAGGAGCAGAACTCAAATTGTGATGTTGTAAGTTATATTTCATCATTTCGGTGTTGTTGAGGTTAGGAACCAACATCTATCTCCATTGTGCTGCAACGGATAAAACAGATCCATATAGTTTAAGCACCTTGCAAGATTAGGAGAAAAGGAAAAAATGTTTTCTTATCGTGTCATGTCCAATCTTAGGGCACAATCTTTACTTCCCTTTCATGGTCAAAGGAGTCAATCTTATCCGAAGACAATTTCCATGGTCATGTGGCCAGCATGGCTATAGGCCAAAGGTGCACAGAATGCTGTTACCTTCCCACCAAAGTGGTACCTATTCATCTATTTGCATTTGCATGCTTTCAAATTGCTAGGTGCTGTAAGCACTCCAGTTGACAAGCTCAGCGTCTTTCACCGCTGAGCCCCGCACCTCCAGGAGAAAAGCAAACCAAAACAATTTTGCTTTACAGAATGGATTGAAATGAGCATAATAATATTGACCGAAGTATTGTGTATTATAAGCTGACCAAATTTACCCAATCTAATTTTGTAACGGAAAGGGGGGAAAATGATTGTTTCATTTTTCATTTTTTATTTTAGTCTAAGGACTGTCTAAAATTGTCTAATCTAGAGAAAGAATGGCGAGCATAAGAGGGATGGGGGAACATCACTTCCAGTTCATTTCTTCCTTCCTTGTCATGAAATCCCTTTTACTTTCAATGCCACCATAATTAGAAGTGAGCCTTGATGGTACAGTGGTTTAATGCACCCTGTTATTAACACAGATGCCTGCAATTTCTGCTGGTTCGAATCTCTCCAAGGCTCAAGGTTGACTCAGCCTTCCACCCTTTCTAAGGTAGGTGAAATGAGGACCCAGTTTGTGGGGGCAATAAGCTGACTTTGTATAAAATATACAAAAGAATGAAGGCTATTGCTTAACGCATTGTAAGCCGCCCTGAGTCTCCGGAGAAGGGCGGCATATAAATCAAATTAAAAAAAAAAAAAGAAGGTGGCGTTTTTGTGAATAGTATACTATAGTCAGTGGTGGGATTCAAATAATTTAACAATTGGTTCGTCCAGGGTCAGGTTGGGAGGTGTGGCCAAATGGAGAAAAGGGGAATGGAGCAGCCAATACGAGGGGAGGAAGAGGAGCATGGAGAAGAAAGAGGGAAAGCAGATTTCTTCCCTCATGCCAGCCACTCTGCTGCCTGCTTCTCCATTGCAGCCCAGAACCCAGGATCCACTTTGATAGTGGAGGTGGGGTGGATAATTTAACAACTGGTTTGCCTGAACCAGTACGAAGCAGCTGAATCCCACCACTGACCATAGTTATAATGAATCATTTGAATCCAGCTCAGATTTAAAAAGGAGATTTGCAGATGAGAGGAGGAGAGGTACAGCAAGAGGACAAGGTGTGTGTAGCAACTATTCCTGGCTTTTTGACAGTAATTGAGCGGCCTGGCGACATTCTCTCTTCCCATATCTGAAGTAAGATTAACATCATAATTGATAAGGGCTGGATTATATCATGCTGATCAGGGGTGGGTTCTACTTACCTTTACTACCGGTTCGCAATGGGGCCCCTCACAGGCACTCGCTTCGCTCACGCAGAAGCTTCCTGATAACTTCGGGGGCGGGGGCAGTGGGTGGAGCCTCCCGCCAGTTTTACTACAGTTCTATAAAACCGGTCCGAACCTGGGGCAACCCACCACTGATGCTGATACACAATATACTTGTTTGGTTTTGGTTCAGCCTGTCCTTTAACCCAACAACATACGATTAAACAAATAATGGCATAGTACAATGTGCCAAGCAGCTTAATATACAACTGCAGAAGCCATTGTCCATGGCTTTGATACCAAGCAAAAAGAAAACAAGATACATCTTGCAGTGGAACAAGAGAGCTCAACTTTTATTGCTTAGACATAATTGAAGCTGAAAGATACTAAACAGATTATTGATATTTACATATTTCTTCACATCAAAAAATTATTTCCAGAGGGATTCATTTGTGTTTCTTATTTGCAAGCAATATATGATCAAACATGGGGAAAATATTTCCTAATTAATAAGTAGTGATGATTAGGTTTTGAACATGCAACCACAGATAACATCTTTCACAAAGAACATTTCTTTTTTAATATATTCCCATTTGTCTTTTTGTTATTATTCCTTATTATTATTTTTATTCATCCTTATTATAATTGAAATATAGACGTATTATTTTAAAAGCAAATGAGCTTTGATTTACTGATGTCACCAAGTAAAATTGCCTTCTACAATTAATCTCCGGTTCCTATTTTTCCTGATTAACTTGTATAAGCTTTCAACTCTATTTGGACCGTTTCAGCAGTGAAATGCTCCTGGTTCGGACCGGATCGCCCGATTCAATAGCGACGAAGGCGGGTGGTTCGGAGAACCAGTAGCAAAAATCCCTGTCCCCCCCATGCCCAGCTGAGCCGCATAATCATCAGAGGCTTTTAAAAAAAATTTAAAAGCATTTTTTCTATACCCTCTTCGGCCAAAGAGGTTATAGAAAAAATGCTTTTAAAAGTAAAAACAAAGCCTCTGTTGATCAGGCAAGTCAGCTGGGATCGTCAGAGGCTTTAAAAGCATTTTTTTAACAACCTCTTCAGCCAAAGAGATTGTAGAAAAATGGTTTTAAAAGTAAAAAAAGAGAAAAAGTTGGCCACGCCCACTCAGTCATATTACACCATCACCACCAAGCCACGCCCACAATTTTGTTACCGGTAGTAACAAAATTTACATTTCACCACTGTTCTGTTTGGTTAAAATGAATAGCTAGGCCTGGACAATGCTGATCCCATTTGACTATGGAGATTATCAGTCATCCAGGTCATGGTTGTCCCAAAGGTGCTTTTTTCAAGAGGCAACTGGACTTTCTGGTTTTTCCTTGAAGACGTTTCACTTCTCATCCAAGAAGCTTCTTCAGGTCTTGGATGAGAAGCGAAACATCTTCAAAGAAAAACAAGAAAGTCCAGTTGCCTCTTGAAAAAGCACCGTTGGCTGATCTCTTTTCATTACTAAAACAAAATCATTCTTGTAATAAATGTAGAAAGAAAAAGAAACGAATAACAGCACATTAGGTTGCCTTGAAAATAATGGAATCAAGTTGGAGTCCTTTGACAGTGAACTTTAGCACTACTCTCAGGAAAAGTAAAGTGTGGTGCAATGGGCAGCAAACAAATTAACTAACTAACTAACTAACTAACTAACTAACTAACTAACTAATTAAAGCATCTACCCAAGAAAGTGATTTGGTGTGTGTGTGTGTGTGATGAAAGAGCAGAAAATGATGAGCTATTTAATTCATTATTGTTATTTGATTGTCAGGAAGAGGAAGATTTTCTCATCTCTGATACCAAAATAGCTTCATTGACCTTCAGTTTTATGTGCTTTGATTGCAAGGTGTGTGGGGATGCTATTTCCCCCCAACCATATTTGACCTCCCAATCATAGACTATTCCTCTTGATATAGATCAATTGCAGATGTTCTAGTAGAGAAGGCCTGGCATGTTAAAATGAGCTTCACCGCTTTCCTGAACCAACGATAGGAAAACACATAAATCAAAGGGTTGCAGGCAGAATTAAAGTAAGCAAACCAAATAAGAACATCAAACACAACAGGAGGGGTAATGAAATCCAGCAGGCTGTCTACCATAGTGTCTATGGTAAATGGCAACCAGCAAAAGAGGTAGATTCCTACTGCAATACCTAAGGTTTTTGCTGCCTTCCTTTCTCTTTTCGCAGCTCCTGTTTGATGTTTGCTCCTTCTGGGCTTTTTGTTCATGTTCCTGATCTGTTTAGCTTGTCTAGTTGCCACTATAAATATTTTGATGTATAACCCTATCATGATGAGGCAGGGAAAAAAGAAGACCGGGAAGTTGATCCAGCCCCAGAGTTTGTTGTACAGCAACTGACAACTCCCAATGCAGGGCAAGTCTTGCAGAAACTGGCCTAACTCTTCCTCAATTCCTTTGCTGTAAAGGAAGATGGACGTGTAAACCACAGGAACCCCCCACCCCAGGGTGATGTAGATGCAAGCAACCCGTAGGGTGAACTTGGTGGGATAGAGCAAAGGATCACAGATGGCAGAGTGACGGTCGACAGAGATAAAACAGAGGTGGAATATGGAAGTCAAGCAAAAGACTGTGTCCAGAAAAGTGTGGAGCCGGCAAAAGTCATCTCCAAAATACCAGCAGCTCTCCACAGAGCGGATTGTGCTGAAGGGAAGGACTGTTAAGCCCAGGAGGAGATCTGCCAGGGCAAGAGAGAGTAGCAAGAAGTTAGTAGGAGTGTGAAGTATTTTGAAGTGGAAGATGGAAATCATCACCAAGAGATTCCCCATAATGGTAATTAACACACCAATAGCACAGACTACGTAAATGGCTAACTGGACTCCAAAGGGATGGAGGGTTCTCGTGCAGGATCCATTCATCATAAAGCACAGCGGGACTGGCGTAGTTTCATCCGGTGTGGAGCTCATTTGGCTTCCGACTGCGTTAAATTTCATTCTGGTACAGCAAATGTTCTGTAATAAAAAGGGGGCATTATGTGAATCACGAGGCAGAGAATGTGATCCCCAACACTGGGAAACAATATGAATCAGAACTTGAAAGGTTGCTACTGTAGCCTAAGGCGCTAAATGAAATATGTATCATCATTCCCTCTGGTATAATCCCATTGGTTCAGTATTCAACATTATTCTGCTCTTCTCTTTCCTGATTTGTCACTGTGGAATCATTCTTAGTTCTTATCTTTACCATCAATCAATATGCACTTCCGTTATATCTTTTCCCCTTTTTAAAAAAACAAATATGAAAAGGTTTGTATATTTGTCTCTTCCTTCCTATTTTTTTTTTTTTCATTTCTGGGATTATTGAGTGAAATTTAAAGATGAATTCAGTTTTGCTAGCTAGATGAGACAGCTGTGGTGGCACAGTGGTTAGAATGCAGTGTTGCAGGCTAACTTTGCTGACTGCCAGGAGTTCGATCCTGACTGGCCTCAAGGTTGACTCAGCCTTCCATCCTTTCGAGATGGGTAAAATGAGGACCCAGATTGTTGGGGACAATATTCTGACATTGTAAACTGCCCAGAGAGTGCTGTAAAGCACGATGGGATGGTATATAAATCTAAGTGCTATTGCTATGGCAGTTGGAGGTTGCACATAAGTTTACCTATTCAGCTTTTGAGACAAGGTCTTAATAAAAGTAACTAAGGATTCACCACCACCACCTCTTTAATTTGTAACAGAGCTTTGGAACAACTGGATAACATGGTAAACCGATCCAAACTAGACTGCAGAAAATACGACTTCAGTAACAGAGTTGTCAATGCCTGGAATGCACTACCTGCACTCTGTGGTTTCTTCCCCAAATCCCCTAAACTTTAACCTTAGACTGTCTACTGTAGACTACACCCCATTCCTAAGAGGTCTGTAAGGAGCATCCATAAGCGCACCAGCATGCCTACCGTCCCTGTCCTAATGTTTTCTTTTATTCGTATCCTTTTCATGTATTTATAATTATGTTTACACTTGTATCTGTCATAAAATACATGCTTGACTAAAATAAATAAATAAAAAATAAAAAAAATAAAAAAAAATATCTGTATTGAAGGGTTCTGCCCAGTAAGAGAAAGAGAAGGGAGAATTTAGATGCATTTTGGGGACTCCTATACAAGGGGATACTGGAGGAGGCGATGGGGAATTTGAGAGGATTATCAGAGCTCCTTGTTAAAAAATGAATTTGATTTTTTATTTTTTACAGAGGGTTGTGTGATAATGTGCACAGGAATGCCAAAGAAGGATTTGTTCAGAGTGGTTTGGTCAAATCCTTGGAGATGAAGGAACAAAGGCAGATGCTATAAGAGTTACAACTTGATTCCATTTGAGGAATGTAAGGCAGGAGGGTATTTGTGGAAGATCTCAGAGAAGGTGGGCTCACTCACTATTACCTGAATTACTCCTCTCTCTCTCAATTAATCTGGCCCCAGATTAATGGCAGAAAGAGAAAGGAAGCAGGATATCTTTGTTTGTCCAGATAAGCAAGTAAAATATGCTCTTGTCACTCTTCTCTATGACATCTGTGACTGAAGAGCCCTTCACTTGCAAATTACCCACCCTGAATGGTATATATTTCTGGGTATTCTAATATCTTTCTCTAAATGATTTTTACCATCCCCAGGTTTCCTACCTACAACTTTTTCTTTTCGTCTTCTCTTCCACCAGGTATATATTTGCATGATTCTCTCTTCGTTGTTCTCTTCCCAGCCTTACCAAATTGCTTGCCAGAGGGGTGGAGTGCCTCTGCTTTTTCCTTTCCTGTAGCTTAAACAAGACTTGGCTGCATAAGTGCATCCATGCCCAATATCTTCATTTCTCTAGTTGGACAAATAAGGAATTTTTTTAAAAAACCACAAGAAAATGGAGAAAGACAGAAGAGAGCAGCTCTGTTTTTCTCCCCCCACCTCTTTTTTTCCCTAATTCATAAACATTTTGAATACAGTGTATTGTCAGGGAATATCATTTACAAAAGAAAAACGAAGAGAGAACAAAAAGAAATATTACTGGTAATAATAGTAATAGTAATATACTGGTAATAATAGTAATAATATAACAGAATAGTTTTGACTAAATTTCTCTTTATAGTAGCTTATTTAAAATTCTATTAATTATATTGGCATATTTATAAATTATAAATCGTTTTTATATTTAATTCATATATAGCAATAGCAGCTCTGTTTTTCAAAAGAAAGAAGTCATATTGAAATTAGAGGCTGTCTGAGCCAGAGAGAGCGCTGTGTACATATGCATGAGTAGCATATGATTGCGCATTTGCTAAATGATTTTTTTTTTTGCTTAATCTTGTATTTCTTATGCATTGCTAGAAAGTGGGCTCTTTTTCCAAACGAAAGATAATAATTGATTATAATATGAATGAGAAAGCAAAGAGTTGTTAAAATAACAGTGCAAATCGATACATGTGTCGGGGAGAGATCTTGGTCCTCTTCCCTGATGAAAAGATTATATTTCCCTCTTTCTCTCTCTCTCTCTCTTTCCTTTCAAGCAGACTTTCCTTCATTTTCAGTTGCATCAAAAATATAAATAGAAAACCAGCTTGCAGGTAGCAATTACAATGCAATTATTTTTTAGCTGATGTACTGATGTACTGTTTAATAATTAAACTTCTAGTTTACAAAACAAATAAGCTGGGATAAAGCATTCTGCAATATAAATAGTGCCTATACCGATTTGGAAAGGTGGAAAGGCGGAAGTAAAGCCGAATAATGTGAATACACAATTGATAGGTATATTAGGGGACATCTGTTTTCAAATCAAACATCTTTTCAGCTTCAAGCCAGTTATAGGTTAAACAATATACGTTTGCATTAAAATGAACTCAATGTAAACCTAAAGGCTTTTTTTTACAACTGCAACAAAAGAAGAAAGAACACATTTGGCTTGGAATTGAAATATGTAAATAACATGGGGGTGGGGGGTGGGGGAAGTTTACCTGGTAGAATCCACTGCATTAATTTTCAAAGTCTGTCTTCATTGTGCATCTGAGAAATAGGAAATCAAGTAAGGCCTTATATAAACCAGTCGGAATAATATTCTCTAGTGAATATTATATTGGAAGGTGTGGTCTCCAACATGTTCATTTAGCATCAATGTGCACGCAAGTGTCTGGAGGACCAGCATATTCCTTGCTGCTTAACAAATTTATTTTATTTTATTTTATTTTATTTTATTTTATTTTATTTTATTTTATTTTATTTTATTTTATTTTATTTTATTTTATTTTATTTTATTTTATTTTATTTTATTTTATTTTATTATTTTATTATTTTATTTTATTTATTTTTATTTTATTGGATTTCTATACCGCCCTACTCCCGAAGGACTCAGAGCGGTGAACAGCCACAGAATAAAACACATAAATACAAAAATTTAAAATAGAATAAAAATGAATTAAATAATTTAATTTTAAATTAAATTTAAAATACCCAATAATTTAAAAACAAATTAAAATTTACATTTAAAAGGGGAGAAGATTTAGGCTAAGCCAGCTTGATGAAATAAGAAAGTCTTGAGCATGCGACGGAAGGTGCGCAGATCCGGGATCCTCCGTATCTCCAGGGGTAGCTCATTCCAGATCATAGGTGCCCCCACAGAGAAGGCTCTCCCCCTAGGGGCCACCAGTCGACATTGTTTGGCCGACGGCAGCTGGAGGAGTCCCTCTCTATGGGAGCGTACTGGCCGGTGGGAGGCTATTGGTGGTAGCAGGCGGTCCCGTAGATAACCAGGTCCTAAGCCATGGAGCGCTTTAAAGGTGATAACCAAAACCTTGAAGCGCACCTGGAAGACCACCGGGAGCCAGTGCAGCTCGCGCAGGAGAACTGCAAATGATAGCATAATCCCACAAAGTAAGTATTGTAATGACTAGTTCCATTAAAGATTGCAGAGCTGTTACATAAGAGACAAATGGCCTATAAAATCTACCATAAATGTGACACCTACCCTGAGTTGTGCTGGATTGCATCTCCTATCATTCCTAAATAGTACCTCCTCATTATGATTGCTATTTGTTAAGCCCAGTAGTAGCTGCACAAAGTAGCTGCATCAGTGAGATGGATGACATAAAAATCCAATACATAAGTAAATTAGAGGTAATAGTAGGTTAGTATTAGCAGTTGTTGGAAAAAGACTAAAGAGACTTAAATGGACAAATATTTATTTATTGTGTTAAGTTTACATCCTCTCTTTCAAATAGGAACTCAAGGCAGTACAGTATACGCTATGGTCCTTGTTTTTACCCAAAGCAACAATCTGAGATGCGTTGTTCTGAGAGAAAATGGCTGGCCCAAAGTCACCAACTGTGCTTCCATGTCTGAGGTGGACTAAAACCTGGGTTTTTCTTCTCCTAGTCCAACACATGAACCCTTATTCATTGTACAAAAATATATCTGTCTTCTGCTAGTAGAATTCCCATTGGTTGGTAGTCACCACAATTTTACATTCTTTTTTTTTAAGTCAAGTTTTTTATTTATACATAAAAATTTTGAAGACAGTGTATTGTCCAGGCACTTCATTTTACAAAAGGAAAAAATACTGATAGTGATAATATACATAACAATTATAGCAATATTTATAATTATATTAGCTTATTTATAATCATATTAATTGTACTAGCATATTTATAATTATAGACAACATTCATATTTTACTTACACATAATAATAACTTTCTTCATCTAACTTCTATCTCTTATCTCTAACCATTGATAAAACCTATTCCACGTTGAATAGTACTCTATATCTCCTTTATCTTTTATTTTCAGTGTCAATCTATCCATCTCTGCACAGTCCAATATTTTCTGGATTATGTTTTCATCTGGTGGGGTGTTCTTATTTTTCCAATATTGTGCAAATACAATTCTTGCTGCATGTAGCATTAAGTATATAGTCCCTTTATCATAACTTTCTGGTATTATACCTAACAAAAATATTTTACATTTTTAATGGATGTCAATCAATGTTGTTACCACCTTATTTATGTTAAGAAGTGACATTTGCACCTTTGGAGGCACTTTTTAAAAATTTCTAAGCAAATAAAAAAGAAAGAATCAGTTTTAGAAGGTTAGCATAACTGAAGTATCTATGGTTGCATATTATCATACATGTATTGGAAATATCTAAGGTACGTAAGTATTTAAGGCATTTAAATTTCTAAGATACTTAAAATAAGGTTGTTTCTCAACAGATCCTTCATTGAGCTTCCTTGTTTTTTACATTGTTATTGTCGTTAAGCACATTACACACATCTTAGCTCTTCATTTTAAGCATCCAGTAAGTTTGTGTGTGTAGAAGAAATTTTGTTCTTCAAATCCCATAATTTGCTTGGGACCAGTCAGGCCACAACCATAGAAAAACATGCAGTTCTCCATCGTGTTCCTCCCATTCTAAACTGTAAACAGTGTAAACTAGGAGTATTGACATAATACTTCTGTTTCACGTTGTATGCAATAAACAGTGAAATGTCCCAAGTCACATAATTCTCAAATCTACTGTATAAAGTCAAATAGTTCCCAACTTTACAAAAAGAAGTGAAAGTGCCTGAGTTCTGAATGTATTAAAACATGTTCCCTATTAATAGGAAAATGAGGAAAATATATAATTACACATTATGGAACAAAGTGATTATCAGAGGACTGGATACAAATAGGCTGTATATGTTGCTCATAGCAAAGAAAATATAGAGATAAAAACCTTGTACATAACAAAGTCTAACTATCCTTTGACTGCCAGGGATAAAGGAAGAACACATTTCAGAGGTCAGTAGCCATACTATACTATACTATACAAAACTATAATGTTAATGTGTTTTTTCAGTGTGTGTATATACTACATATATAAACTAAGAGTTCATTCACATGGTAAGTAGAATTTAGCTTAGGGAAATTTATGTCACAATCAATTCATTAATCTTATAAATATCACAAGATAGTGTTATTTTTGAGGGTGGGAATAGTGGTGATGTAGTATCATTTAAAGACTGAGAAATACCAGCCTTTCAAAGCTGGATCAAGTGGATTAATCATCAGTAGTGTTTGTCCATCTCAAGGAATTGTAGCAAGCAGATTCTTGTAGAAGAATCTTGTCTGAAGAAGGACCCTGTCACAATCATTTTTCATGCTTTGCAAAAACATAAATAAAATAAACCATAAATGATGGGATTACAAATGGAATTGAACTATCCCAGACAGAAAAGCATTGTACAGATCTTCAGGGGTCATGAAATCAATATAAGGGTCCGTTATGATGAGAAAAAAAGGAAGGAAGCCAACTTAAAGTAAATATTCCCATAAAAAATACTTAACATCTTAGTAGCTTTGTTCTCCTTTTTGGTGGACCCACCAAAAATGGGGATTTTTGCATCCAATTCACAGTGTGAAAACCAGCAAATTGAGCAATTTGCAGGGAGCAGGTGGTTTCTAGAACATGATATTTCTGGAGATACATTTGCACCATCACCATGTTGGAAAGAAAAAAAGGCTATGAAGGAAGATAACAGACTCAAAACTCTTATCTCCCTGCAGGCTCCAGAGATTGCTGGAATTCATAATGTGTTGTTAAGAAACAAGTATGCCATTCAGAAGAGAAGAACATAGGAGATTCTGTGGAAACAGAACACAATCCACAATAATCAGAGTTTGTGATAAATATAAGGACCAATGATTCCTGGTATATACAATACATACAGTGACCATTTATTTATTTATTTATTTATTTATTTATTGGTTCGATTTATATGCCGCCCTTCTCCGAAGACTCAGGGCGGCTTACAATGCGTTAAGCAATAGCCTTCATACTTTTGTATGACCTGCTTAGTAGGGCTTTCGCCCCCCACCCCAAGCGGTATTCTTTTTTTAAAAAACATTTTTTTTATTTTATAAACAAACAAACAAACAATACATAATCAATCATTCAGTATATCTTCTGAATACATCTTTTAAATCTTCTTTTTGCTCCTCCAATATTTATCATATCTTAATATTGTCATTCCCTTTATTATAACATTTCCCCCATTTTTCTTACTTCTCTATTAATACCTTAATCTATCTTTTAATTATATTAAAAATTAGACAACCATTTTGTCCCTGCACAACCTTCAACCCCTCTCCCCACCCCCACCCCCAACTTCCCAGAGCAAAACCAGGGTATAGCATTAAACTAAACATAAGCTAAAATATGCTAACTTGCTACAAGATTCAAAACTCCCTCATCCTCTTCAACTCCTCTTTTAAAAATTCATCAGCCTCCCCTTTTAAAATTCTAATTTAAACATTTTAAAACTTTCTTTAAAGCATATCTCTTTAAGAAAAAAAAAAGAAGATTCAGAAGATTATTTCAGCTCCATTATTTTAATAAGACAGAGCTATTGTGAGGTTAATGATAAATGCAGCATGTTAATAAATGACACAGTACTGAAATCCCATGTTACTCACTGGTGGTTTTCTTTTTTAAAAAAATTCTTTCTTTTCCAACTGCATCTTGGCTATTAACAGCTACTTTTCAAGGCTATTGAATATTCTCCCCCCAATTTCAGACATATCATGTTTTAATTCCACAAGTCATTCAAATAGTGACTTATCTTATTTCATTAGTATAGGAATATGTTTATGCTCATGAAGCATATAGATGTCAGTTTGGGTACTGAAGCCCTCTGGTCTCCTTTCCTATAATTCTTGAATTTTAAGGGAGACTTGGGTCAAACAGATGTGGAGGTTTGTACAATATAAAGTAGGACATTGTTATGTCCTTATAAGGACATCCGCCCGGATTGGCTGCCAGCCATCGAGTGGGAAAGTTTGAATAACTGTCAGGGGCGGTGTGACTGCCGGAGCGAATATAAGGAGAGCTCCGGCAGCGCACAGCCAGTCTTGCTACTGTTTCTGGTTCTAAATAAAGTTACAAATGTAACGAGCTGGTCGCGTCTTCCATTCCTGCGCCGATCTAACACTGGCGACGAAGGACTAGAGAAAGAGACAAACCTCGTGGCGCCAAGCCAACAAGACCAAGACTCCGGCACCTGAAACCACAGTAGGCATTTCCGAAGGCATGGCATCCGCTGAAGTCACTTTGCCAGCCCTTGCTCCATTCCGCCCAGGGAAGGATAAGTGGAAATCCTACATGGTCAAATTTCGGCAATACCTGAGAGGCAACAACATCAGGGATGCCAATGATGACCCAAAAAATGGCATCTTCTTGGCCAACTGCAGCTCCGAAGTCCTCGATATGGCAATCGATCTTGTAGCACCACGAGACATCGAAGAAGTGCCATGGATGGACCTGCTGCAGATCCTGGAAGACTACTATGCCCCAACTGGAACACCAGTGGCGAACCATTTCACCTTCCATCAGAGGGACCAGAAGGAAGGTGAAACCATCAAAGAATTCGTGGCCGCCCAGCGCCAGATCGCAGCCAGCTGTGAGTTTGACCACGTGGACAACGCCATCGCTGACCGCGTGGTCTTCGGCATGAGGGACAGAGGCCTGCAAAAGAAATTCCTGAGCAGGAAGAAACTCGTGCTCAAGGATGTGGTGGAGGAAGCCACCGCATCCGAAATCTCAGAGAAAGCGGCTGCCGCAGTAAGCAGAGCAAAGGGAATCCACAAGATTCGCTCAACGGCGCAATCATCAACCGAGGACTCCACAGCTGGATCAGAGTCGGAGGAAGAGTCCACCGTCCACAAGGTATCCAGACCCCCAAGGTGGGAAACCGCACCAAGAAGCTACAAGGGGGAGCGCTGTGCCGGCTGCAGAGGGGACCATGCCAGGGCAACCTGCAAGTGGAGAGATGCGACCTGCAGATGCTGCAACAGAAGGGGTCACATCGCCGAAGCTTGCAGAGCCGAGGAGCCAGCCCCAGACCCTTCCAGCCACCGTCCCCGCGAGAATCAGAAGGATTACCAGAGAGCATCCAAACGGTCCTCTGGCCCATCCAGACGCAGAGACGAGGATTTTCCCCAGAGCGGAGCGGTCCACCAGACGACCATCACACACACAAACTCAGACAATGCCACCAAGTTCCATGTGACCATCCACGTGGAGGGAGCACCCTGCTCAATGGAGGTAGACTCAGTCTCGGTCTACTCCATTATGGATTGGCAACAACTGAAGCGCCTGCAACCCAGCATCACCAAGCGAGACCTGAAGCCATTACACTCCAAGCTCGTCGACTTTGGGGGAAACCCCATCGGAGTCTTAGGAAGATAACATCCGAGTCTCCTACAATGAGTTCAAAGGCAAGCTTCCCATCACAGTCATGGAGAACAGCTGACCGAACCTGCTAGGAGTGGAATGGTTTAAGCTGCTGGGGCTATCAATCGAAGGCATCAACCAAATTCGCAGGGACGAACTCGACAACCTCATCGAAGAGTTCAAGGAAGTCTTCGATGGTAAGCTGGGGAAATTCGTGGGGAGGCCAATCTCTTTTAATCTGGACAAGGGAATCACCCCAATTAGGCTGAAGCCCCGCCGGGTTCCATTTGCCCTGCGGCCTAAAGTAGACGAGCAGCTGGATAAGCTGATCGCCCAGGGCATCCTGGAACCAATCGATCATGCCTCATGGGAGACCCCCATTGTGACCCCACTGAAGCATGATGGGTGTGTGCGCATCTGTGCCAACTATCGTTGTACCATCAACAAGGCGTTGGCACAGAGCGCATACCCAGTTCCAGTAGTGCAGCACCTGTTGCATTCCTTGGGAACTGGCACAATTTTTGCAAAACTGGACCTGGCCCAGGCTTACCAGCAACTGCCAGTGGACGAAAAAATGGCGGAGGCCCAAACTATAGTCACACACAGGGGGGCATTCAAATGCAACCGTCTCCAGTTTGGAGTTAGCGCTGCCCCCGGCATCTTCCAATCAATGATGGAACGCCTTCTCCAAGGCGTTCCAGGGGTGGTGCCATACTTTGATGATGTACTAATCTCCGGAGATTCACAGGCACAACTCCTTGAAAGGCTCAGGCTTGTCCTGCAGCGCTTCAAGGCCAAGGGCTTGAGAGTCAGGAGAGATAAATGCATCCTAGGAGTACAGGAAGTCGAGTTCCTGGGCTATCTCATTGATAGCACTGGCATCCACCCCACCAAATCAAAAGTGAAAGCAATCCATGAAGCTCCGAGCCCCAAAAACAAAACGGAACTTCAGGCATTCCTTGGGTTGCTCAACTTTTATGCAATGTTTCTTAAACAGAAAGCCACAGTTGCTGAGCCACTCCACCGCCTGCTGGGGAAAGCGGTTTCCTGGAAGTGGAAGCAGCATTCCGAGCCGTAAAAGGACTTTTAACCTCAAACAGCGTCCTCATCCAGTACAATGAGATGCTCCCCATCAAGCTAACCTGCGATGCGTCGCCCTACGGGGTGGGGGCAGTACTCAGCCATGAACTGCCCAATGGCGCCGAAGCCCCAATAGCATATTTCTCAAAAACCATGTCCGGCGCGGAACGCAACTACAGCCAGCTGGACAAAGAAGCCCTGGCCATCGTTGCAGGAGTGAAACGATTCCACGAGTATCTCTACGGGAGGAGTTTCACCATAGTCACCGATCACAAGCCACTCCTGGGGCTCCTCGCAGGTGACCAACCCACCCCGACCTTCATGTCCCCGCGGATGACGAGATGGGCCATCTTCCTAGCCGGCTACTCCTACAGGCTCGTGCACCAGCCAGGCACAGCCATAGGAAACGCCGACGCGCTGAGCAGATGCCCATTGAAGGATCCAGTGGAAGACCCAGCCCCCACGCTCCACCTCTTCCACATAGATGACGACGCCAGCTGTCCAGTCTCGTCCGCAGGTGTGGCCGTCCACACCCAGAAGGACCCCACACTCCGCCAAGTGAAGTCCTGGATCCTCAGGGGGTGGCCATCTGAGAAGACGGAGGAGAAGTTCAGCCCGTTCGCCAGGAAGCAGAAGGAGCTGTCCACCATTAAGGGCTGTTTACTATGGGGAGACAGGGTGCTGATTCCAAGCACTCTGCAACGGCGGACGCTAGAGACCTTGCATAAAGGGCACCCAGGCATCGTCCGCATGAAGGCCCTGGCACGGAATTACGTCTGGTGGCCCTCACTGGACAGAGACATCGAAAAATGGGTCTCCAGATGTCACCCGTGCCAAGAAGTACGCCCAGTGCCGCCACAAACCGAAACAGCGAAGTGGGAGACCCCCAGCAACCCCTGGTCGAGGATCCATATCGACTTCGCGGGTCCGATGCAAGGGCGCCACCTCCTCATTGTCGTAGATGCCTTCTCCAAGTGGCTCGAGGTGGTACCCATGGCATCTACCACAACGGAAGCAACGATCCGGGCCCTGCGCCGCCTTTTCGCCACCCATGGCCTACCGGATGTGCTGGTCTCTGACAACGGCCCCCAACTCACATCCCTGGCCATGGAGGCATTCCTGGCAGGACTGGGCATCCGCCATGCCCTGTCCACCCCGTACAGGCCGGCTGGGAACGGACAAGCGGAACGAATGGTGAGGCTCACCAAGGAGGCACTCACCAAGATGGGCACGGGCGACTGGCAGGAAAGAATAGACAACTTCCTCCTCACCCAGCACATCACGCCGCATGCCACCACCCACAAGAGCCCGGCCGAACTGTTGATGGGCAGGAGGTTGAGGTCACCATTGGACCGGCTGCACCCCCAATACAGCCCAGAAGTGTCCGCAACGGCCAGCCGCCCGCTTCGCGCTTCAGCAAGGGAGATTCGGTTTTCGCGCTGAATTTCAGCGGCTCTCCTAAGTGGCTGAAGGGGAAGATAGACAGCACAACCGGCCCGAAATCCTACACCATGGAGCTGGAAGATGGACAGGTCTGTAGACGTCACATCGACCAGCTCCGGAAAAGGTGGGGGGGAGCACAAGAAAACCAGCCTGACGAGGGAGGCCTACAATACCCCGAAGAGGTAGGCCTGCAACACCCCGATGAGGTGGGCCTGCAACACCCCGACGAGGTAGGCCTGCAACACCCCGACGAGGTAGGCCAACGACACCCCTGCGAGGTAGGCCAACGACACCCCAACGAGGTAGGCCTACCCCACCCCTGCGAGGCAGACCACCGCCACCCCGACGAGGCTGGCCAAGCCCACTACCAGGCACTGACACACCGACAATCCAGAGTGGTAGACTGAGGCCAGCCGCATGGGGGATGGCAACACCAACCCAGCGAGGTGGGCACCCAGCACGACAGGGCGAGAAACTACCAAACCAGCCCATGAGTAGACCGGGACCTGCCCAGGGGGGAAGCATCACACCCCCCCAGCGAAGGCAACCCACGACAGCCCTGCCAAGGAGACCTCCACTCCAGGCGAGTAGACCGGGAACCATCCGAGATGGCCACACCGCAGCACGGGGGTGAGGGTGGCACACAACTCCCCAGCGAGGGGGACCCCCACCCAGCACTGAAGGCAACCCGGCAACAACAACCCAGCCCAGATGACCCCAGCCACCAACCAACGGTAGACCAGGGACTAGGGCGAAGGGAAAGCCGACAACAACCCGGCCAGGGAGGCCTGCGACACCCCGGCATGGGAGACCTCCACCGACTCATGGAGGCAGCACCGCAACGCCAGCCCAACCAGGTCGACCACCGCCAACCCGACGGGGTAGGCCAATGCCAGCCTGGCCAAGGAGACCTGCACCACCCCTGCAAGTTCGGACATCACGACTCGTGCCAATACCATCCACCGCTGGCAGACCGGACCCGAGGGCACCGATCCGACCCACCCACCAGATGACAACGAGCCGAACCGCAGCCGAACTGCAGCGCCCGGGACACCGGAGAGGAGCAAGTGACAGCCTGTGACTTACCAAGACTCAGACGCTCTTCCCGGGTCGAAGCAGCCTCGATGAAACGATAGATCCACAGGCCAGGAGGAAGACCACCAGGACCAGCCATCCATGGTCTGCGGTCCGGCCGGAGGCGCTGAGGGTGACCCCGCACACTCGCCAGCCGAACCGAGCCCGGTTCCGGGGAGGGAACCAGGAGACACAGGAGCCCCGTCCGTCCAGGTCGGGGACGAGGAAGAAGTGAGACTGCGCAGGTCAGCTAGGGTGCCGAGGCGTACCTGCGTGACTACGTAACGTTTATAAATGAACTTTGAATTTTTTTTCCGGATTAAGGGGGGAGGAGTGTTATGTCCTTATAAGGACATCCGCCCGGATTGGCTGCCAGCCATCGGGCGGGAAAGTTTGAATAACTGTCAGGGGCAGTGCGACTGCCGGAGCGAATATAAGGAGAGCTCCGGCAGCGCGCAGCCAGTCTTGCTACTGTTTCTGGTTCTAAATAAAGTTACAAATGTAACGAGCTGGTCGGGTCTTCCATTCCTGCGCCGATCTAACAGACATCATGAGATGGAAGAGACAAGGCCTGGAAACTAAATGTTCATTCATGAATCTCCTAAGCTTATTCACATTTTGGAATATAAAAATAATTTTTCGTTCTATGATGGAGAACATGTAGGATTATATGTTGTGTGCAATTGCATTCCATTGAAAATCCTGAATTAATTACTACTGTTATTATTAATATCAGTGTGGGTTCATGCATGTATCAACCAGATTCATACTGTGGCTTACAGTTTATTTAACAAAACTTTCTAGTTTCTTTTTTATCAAGCAAGAACACCAAACCAATGGAAGTGTTCTGGCAAGCAATATTCTGCTAAACAGTTGGCTCTGAGAAATGCAGAAAAAGAAAAGAAAAAGCACAACTTATGGCAGAACAAAGTACTTAAAATTCGGACAAAGCAGTATAAAAAGAGGGTACTCTTCAGATAAGTTTCTTTCAAGAGGATGGGTTTTCCTGTTAAATATTTATTCATAGCATTGCATTATGCCGTGTAAAAGATTGTTGCAGACTGAACCAGCTTACTTCACAATGCTGCAAATGACTATTTACAATTAATTCTTGCTTGTTATGAAGAAACAAGTATAAACTCCATTTATAATTATTTTAAAAAATTAAAAATAGAGATACTGTTTTTAAAAGTTTGCAAAGATTTTGATTAACAAATATTAAAGATTTTTTAAACAAAAGAACATAGTTCCTTATTAATCATGTACACAAGTATGTTTTTGAATATTTTTTTGCATATAAAGTTAAATTGGAAGGATTAAAATTTATGATTTTATTTTAGAACCTTGTGGGAAAATAGTATCTTGGTAGAAATTCCTGCTTCCGGTTTAAGTAACATGGCTTCTGGAAGTTTTTTGCATATGCTGCATGTAAGACCAAAGTGTTCTTGATACTTATTTATGGAAGATAACTGGAAGATGATTTGGAGAAGATTCTCATATCTGTTATCATAAATTCTCTTCAAAATACCCCTTGCAACTTTTTACTCTGTAGCTGAGATGGAAGGCTGACACTCTCATGAAATGTACACCATCTTTCAGTGAAAAATTCCGCTTCTTTTATGCCAAATATGTCCCCCTGGGGGTTTTCACCTCATCATTTCACAAAAACTGCCTTTTTCAGTTTTCTCTTGATATTATGGACCAGTGAGGAAATCCAAAAAAAAATTACTACCGTTTCTGTGGGTGTGGCTTGGTGGGCATGGCTTGGCGGGCATGGCAGGGGAAGGATACTGCAAAATCTACATTTCCACCCCACTCTGGGGCCAGCCAGAGGTAGTATTTGCCGGTTCTCAGAACTGCTCAAAATTTCCACTACCGGTTCTCCAGAACCTGTCAGAACCTGCTGGATTTCACCCCTGTTATGGACCCAACCCATTAATATAAAGCCTTTAACACTACCAACCTGCGAGAGCAGATATGATTTTTTTAACAGACTTATATTTTAAACCAATTATTAAATATACAGTGCAGTACAGTGCAGTACAGTGTGGATGAAATCGCATGTGTAGTATCTTCCTAATTTATATAGTTTTACTTCCAAGAGTATATAAAGACTGTAGAATGTTCAGTGCCTCCTGAAGTATCAGCTGGACCATTGCCAAAGCTTCCTACAAAAATACTTATCATCATCACCAGAATCCTTCCCTTTCATTGATGACACAACTCTGGCTTCTACCACATTTCTTCCATCCATATGACATTTAAGAAGCTGGGTGTTGGGTTTATAGAACATTTTCTATGCTTGCACAAAGGATATCATTTTAAATTAAAAAACAAAACAAAACACTGATTGCCTTAGTTTGATAAATAAGATATTTATTTATTTATTTATTTATTTATTTATTTATTTATTTATTTATTTATTTATTTATTTATTTATTTATTTCCAGAAAAGAGATTAGCAGTAGCGAAATGTTGTTGGAATATCTTTCCTGAGAGGATGTATCTAAGTGCTTTTCGAAACCATGGGTAAAAAAAGCCATATATTAATGGGTTACAGCTGGAGTTGAAGTAACCAAGCCAATTGAGGCCATCAAACAGCACAGCAGGAGTTGAAAAACCTAAAAAAGGGTCAATTAAAATTGTGATAAGACATGGAAACCAACAGAAGAAGTAAACCCCTATCACAATACTTAAAGTCTTAGCAGCTTTTCTGTCTGTGCTTTTGGAAAGCTGGTTAGAATTTTTGTTGCCTGAACTTTTCATGACCCTCAGATGTTTTTTAGACACCGCAAAGATTTTTATATAAATTCCAGTTATCACAGAGGCAGGAATGAAGAAACCAAATGAAAACAAAACAGTTCCCCAAAGTTTATTGAATAATATTGGACAAGAACTAGAACATGCAACCAAAATCTCATAAATATCGATGCCAGAAGCATATGCTTCAGAAAAACCCAACCCAAAAGCAAAAGAAGATGGCACTGACCAGCAAACGATAATTAATTGCCTGATTCTAGGTACTGTAATTTTGCGTGAATAATGAAGGGGATGGCAGATGGCGTAGAATCGATCTACTGCAATTGAACAAAGGTGAAAAATAGACACCAAGCAGAGCATCAAGTCAAAACTGTAGTGGATCTTGCAGAAAGTCATTCCAAAATGCCAACAACGTTCCACTGATCTAACCATGCTGTAGGCATAATGAAGAAGCCAAGGAGGAAATCGGTGATGGCCATGGAAAGGATGAGGAAGTTAGTTGGGGAATGCAGCTTTCTGAAATAGGTGATTAAGATGATGATAGCCATATTTCCGAAGACTGTGATGATGATAATTCCAGTTAGAGATATATACATGGCCCCTTGCATACCCGCAGGCCATGGATTTTCAGGACAGGATTCATTTCCAAATTCAGAACAATCAATGACACGCTTGGAGGCATTAAGAAAAACCATAGTATTTTATCTGAAATTGAGACAAGTATTAGATGCAGAAATGTATACTACTGCCTGTAGTTCCCACTTAACTGAAATATTTTACATTAGAATCTCCAGAATGTATCTTTTAATCATAGGAAGATATTAATTCCTTCAAGATTCAAAATCTTTAACAATTTATTTATTTAAAACATCTATTTTATACCAAACCCTGGGCAGCTCAAAATCAAGAATTTACACAGAACAAATGGCAGAACTATAGAACAAATGGTCTAGGGTCTCCTGCTTAAACAGTGGGTTGGACTAGAAGACTTCCAAGGTTTCTCCCAACCCTATTATTTTATGTTCTAAGTCAGGGGTCTCAAACCCACGGCATCACGTGATGTATCGAGACTTTCTCCCCGTTCCCTAAACCTGGCGTGGGTGTGGTCAGCACATGATGTATCCGAGTTTGATAGCCCTGTTCTAAGTGGAAGGCAGTAACCAAGTTCCTTCTATCACCAGAGAAGCGGTATGATGTAAAGGTCACCTTGAAAAAAAAATCCTGATCAAGGTAACCCTCCATACTCCCTATGAATTCCTTCATGTAATAAAAAGTATCTTACCTGTGCCTTAAGAAAAAAATATGTGCCACAAATTATATGATGACATTAAAATCAATAATAAAAATAATTTTCTACCATAACTAACTATAGCAGCAAATCTAATCATTTTCCATTTCTGATATTTCTGAACAGGACTATGTAAAAGAAATATGGCTCATTTTCTTTTCCTTATTGTAAAATAATTTGAATAATTTCCACTGGCAGGTTGAATTTAGCATAAAGCTATGTAAACTAAGATGGCTGCCTAATCTTCAGTCCCCTCTGATTTACTGCAGGTTTCTGCTATACCCCTTCCATTCCAGAAGATCTCCAGGAATTTTTAAGTTAGGAAAGGATTAATGAAGATTGACCCAGAAACTAACTCTTTCTCCTAGAACTTTTTTAAGAAATTAAGCAACTTCTATTTTTCTACAACAACCCTGAAACAACATAAAAGGTTGCCAGGGTATGCTTGGTGGCATGCAGAATCAGGCAAAGAATAATTAAGAGGAATTCAAGTTTTCTGAGAATGAATAACTCAGAAATAGCTCAGGCTCCACATTAACCAGTGGCTGGTCTTTTAACTTGTTTCATGCTTTGGTGGGTACTATACATGCCATGTCAATTATTATTTATATATTCTTCTCAGGTTTCACAGGAATCTGTAACACAGAGAGATTTATAATTCTTAAATTCATTCTGGATAATGTTATTGTTTTATTTGTTTGTGTATGTGTGTGTGTGTGTGTGTGTATGAGAGAGAGAGAGAGAATGTTTATTTTCTATTGCTATTTCAAAGTTTATATTACCCAGACTGCTAATTTTAATCTCTTTTTTCCTTGTTGCATAAGCCTGAGCCAGTCCCTTAGCCAGCCTTAAGATATAATATTGTCTTTCAGCCAAAACTGATTCCTGTTATTATCAAATTAGTTTTGGATATTTGAATAGCAATTCCCTTCTGCTTGTTAATGACTGCGGTATGCTTTTCCTTCTACCTTCCTTTCAGTCCTTCTTCCTTTTTGTAGAGACTGCCTTCCTCTGAAGAATGCTTCTGGATTCACATGGATAGGAGTTGTAAAGCTCTTCTTTTGAAACACTCCAGATCAAATGTACAATTGGAATCAAATAAAAAAAAATCAGTCATAAGTCTCAGCAAAAATTTCATGATTGCACTGAACGGAACCTGCAACTATAGTGGTGCTGATTGGTTCCACAATATTTACTCCTGGTAAACATATTCTCAAATATTAGTAAGCTTCACAGAAATTACTAGAATCCACCCCACTGCTTGCAACACACAGCGCATTGCAACTCCTTCCTTCTTTTATCTCCTACCTGAAGACCATTTGTATGGACTTACTGAAATTATCAATGTTCTGTTAGATATCCAGAAGATCTTGTTCCTTTTCAAAAACAAATAGGAGTAAAATCATGCTGTGCTTTATAACACAGCAACTTCCCAGAGACTATTGGACAGAAGAAAAATTGCTCAGAATGTTGGGGAGAAGCATTGAGGTTGACTGCTACCAATGAGACTGAAGCTCAACTCTCCTGGAGAAATTATTCCTTTCAACATTGGAATAATCTAAACATGAAATTAATAGAGGCACAAGTAAAAACAATAAGGAAATTCTGATTCAAGAAGTTCTGCGGTTGGTGTACCAATCAAAGGCTGGGCAGGAGGTCCTTGTCCCTGGCTTCCATCTGATGCTTAAACAGGAACCATCGGTACAGAGCTAAATCATTAGTCATCTACAAACCATAATTCTGTTTTGTTGGGAATTAAAATTATTTTCATTTATTCAATTCCTCACAAACTCCAGGTACATGATCAAAACAACACAAAGCTCTAGATTAACTTGGTATGCCACTATATAGCTGAATATTGTCAAAGTATTTATTTCCTCAGTGGTTTCATGTAGATATTAAAACTGCGTAGGGGGAAGGCTAAGCTCTGAGAAATCAACACTGGAGCTCCTTTATAGATACAAACTATTACAGAGATCTGTATTCAGAATGTGATACATACTCAGTCTTGAAATAATGTTAACCATCTCCCAAATTTAACCACACATTCTTCCCACCCAAGCACACAAAGGAGCCATTAAAATATGGATCCAGATCGTAGATACAGAAGCTCATGTCACACTGATGCCTGTGGAATATTTGGTTTCCCTATCAAATTGCTCTTTTTGTTAGGTAAAGATAAAAACTGTTTTTAATTTGAATTTACAGATATATCTATATACTTTCCTTGACAATAGCATGAATTGGATTCTGGTGGCCTCCTATGCAAATATTAAAAGGTCCTAACTTGATTAGTTTTTCAAGTTTGGCCAAGATCAGCTATGCTTAACTACCTAGCTGGGTGTAATCCTTAGGATTTTTTTTAAAAAAAACAACTATATTCAATTGGAATCTACTTTCCTTTAACTTAATTCCCTGCATTCTGAAAAAATATTTCCTGTCCTTCTTCTGTGTAACAATGCACTTTCATTTCTTTTTTTCAAATTTAGGAATTCTCAGGGATATCATAGAATTTAGTTTCCAGTTTCCTAATCATCTTCCCTGCCTGTACCTGCTCCAGTTTATCCAAATGCTTTTTAAATGGGGATGCTTAGAGCTGCACATAATACTCAGTAGGGGGTTCTGAACAATGCAGAATAAACTGAAACTACCGATTTCTGTGAAACCTGAACCCTGTTAATACAACCTAAAATTGCATCTGTTTTGTGTTTTTATTTTTTTGCATTCATTTTACATTACTTGGGCTCAAACTGAAAACAATCAAAACCATCAATCTATCTATCTATCTATCTATCTATCTATCTATCTATCTATCTATCTATCTATCATCTATCTACATTTGAGAAATGGAAAGTAAAGCATATTAAGCGATAAGGATGGGATCTACAGTATATCATCTGTCTGTCTGTCTGTCTATGTATCTATATCTATCTATCTATCTATCTATCTATCTATCTATCTATCTATCTATCTGTTTTCTTTTCTTTTCATAGGCCTTTATGTGTATTTCTCTTTAGCCAGGTTCTTCCTATGTAAACCAAGATTTTTATGCAGCCCTAGTATCTATCTGTCTGTCTATCTATCTATCTATCTATCTATCTATCTATCTATCCATCCATCCATCCGGGTTTTCCTGTTAAATATTTATTCCAGTGTTGAAATCCAAATGTTTTTACTACTGGTTCTGTGGGCGTGGCTTGGTGTGTGTGGCAGAAGAAGGATACAGCAAAATCTCCATTCCCACTCCACTCCAGGGGAAGAATACTGTAAAATCCCGATTCCCTCACCACTCCTGGGTGAAGGATATTGCCAAATCTCCATTCCCTCCCCACTCCAGGGGAAGGATGCCAGAGGTGGTATTTGCCAGTTCTCCAAACTACTCAAAATTTCCACTACCGCTTCTCCAGAACCTGTCAGAACCTGCTGGGTTTCACCCCTGCTATAGTTTCACCCTGTTGTGACTCCGGCTCCTGAGCCTGTCCTCACAGAGGAAGATGACTCTGAAAGTGATGGGGAGGAACTAACAAGGCCTCCCTCTCCAGGACCCTCCTTTCTGGCAATGCCTCAGGTTCCAGCTGAAGGCCAGGAGGAAGGCATGTCAGAGCACCCACTAATAGGGAGTGATGAAGATCAATCTTGGATTGATCCCAGGTAGCGTTGGAGGGAGAGGTGTGCGTAGCAAAGGAAGAGGTGTGGAAGGGCCAGAGATTGCCGAGTCACTGAGCCATGCCCCACAGGGGATAAAAGTGGGTGGGGTTGCTCTGCAGGCTCTGTGATGGACAAAAACTGCATATTGTGAGCTTCGGATGGGATATCTTTCGGAATTAAGGCTTGGACTTTGTGAATAACTTCTGACTACTCTTTTGTGCCTTGTGAACTCTTGGTTGCCCCAGCAACGGACTACAGATACTCTGACTCCTGTTTCTAGAGGTGATAAGAAACTTGGCAGGCATTCGGAAAGTAGCTGCCAGAACTTTTATCTGCCAAAGGATTCAGGTCAGCTTATAAAAATAAATTACCGGTAGATGTCTTTTGCTTGTGTGTCTGCCTATGTGAAGTGGGGGGACAAAACACACCCCAATCCATTAATATAAAGCCTCTAACACTACCAGCCTGCAAAAGGAGATATTATTTCTTTAACAGACTTATATTTTAAACCAGTTACTAAATATAGGATTGCAATACAGTGTGGATGAAATCGCATGTGTAGTATCTTCCTAATTTATATAGTTTTACTTCCAAGAGTATATAAAGACTGTAGAATGTTCAGTGCCCACTGAAGTATCAGCTGGACAATTGCCAAAGCTTCCTGCAAAAACACTTCTCATCATCATCACTAGAAGCCTTCCCTTTCTTTTCTTTTCTTTTTTTTAAAAGTTTTTTATTAGTAGTTCAAAATTAAAAACATTGGACATAGATATGACATCACTGGTCCCAAGCATCTTCCAACACTTTAAACTAATACATAATATACTAATGATAATATAATAATATATTCCTTACACCTTATATGTTATTTAAACATAGTATTATAATAATAATAATTTTATACCTTATTCCTATACAGTTATACATGTATACCTACATATACCTATCTATACAATTCACATACATATTTATCTATAATAACGTATATAATTCTAGTCTAACACTACACATTTGTCTTGGCTATCCTCCTTTTACCTAACCATTCATAGAATTTTGCCCAGATTTTATAGTACAATGCTTTGCTTTTATCCTTGAATTCCAAGGTGAGTCTATCCATTTCTGTGCAGTTGAAAATTTTTAGTAGTATTTCCTCTTCAGTTGGCGTATCTTTCTCTTTCCACTTGTGCGCAAATACTATCCATGCCGCTCTAAGTATATGCAGTAGTAGATAATTTATTGTATTTGCCCTCTGTCATTCCAAAAAGGAAACATTCCGGTTTGACTTCTATGTTTATTAACAAAATTTCTTCCAACCAACTCTTTATCAGATTCCAATATTTTTTTGCCTTTGGGCATTCCCACCACATATGATAGAAGTTCCTGGGAGCCACCTCGCACTTCCAACTTATTGAAGAATTTCCCTTATTGATTCGTGCTAATCTTGTGGTGGGGAGGTGCCACCTATAAAACATCTTATATAAATTTTCCTTATATGAAGTTGCTAATGTAATTTTTAAATTTTTTCCCCAGAGATTCCACCAATTGTCCAAATCAATACTATGCCCAAAATATGTACTCCAAATTATTATTTTTCTTTGACTTGTTCCTCAATCATATCTTGTTCCAATAAATAGCAATATAATTTACTTATGGTTTTACCCTCCCTGCTTAATAGAATCTTATCTAATTCTGATCATTCTTGCTTTATACTCCCTTCCTTTTTGTGTTTGCTAAATTTAGATTGTATTTGGAAGTATGCCCACCATTCCAATTCAATTCCTAGAAGCCTTCCTTTTCATTGATGATAAAACTCTGGCTTCTACCACATTTCTTCCATCCATATGGCATTTAAGAAGCTGGGTGTTGGGTTGATAGACCATTTTCTGTCCATGCACAAAGGATATCATTTTAAGTTAAGAAACAAAACAAAATATTGATTGCCTTAGTTTGATAAATAAGACATTCATTCATTCATTCATTCATTCCCAGGAAAGAGATTAGCAGTAGAGAAATGTTGTTGGAATATCTTTCCTGAGAGGATGTATCTAAGCGCTTTTCGAAACCATGGGTAAAAAAAGCCATATATTAATGGGTTACAGCTGGAGTTGAAGTAACCAAGCCAATTGAGGCCATCAAACAGCACAGCAGGAGTTGAAAAACCTAAAAAAGGGTCAATTAAAATTGTGATAAGACATGGAAACCAACAGAAGAAGTAAACCCCTATCACAATACTTAAAGTCTTAGCAGCTTTTCTGTCTGTGCTTTTGGAAAGCTGGTTAGAATTTTTGTTGCCTGAACTTTTCATGACCCTCAGATGTTTTTTAGACACCGAAAAGATTTTTATATAAATTCCAGTTATCACAGAGGCAGGAATGAAGAAACCAAATGAAAACAAAACAGTTCCCCAAAGTTTATTGAATAATATTGGACAAGAACTAGAACATGCAACCAAAATCTCATAAATATCGATGCCAGAAGCATATGCTTCAGAAAAACCCAACCCAAAAGCAAAAGAAGATGGCACTGACCAGCAAACGATAATTAATTGCCTGATTCTAGGTACTGTAATTTTGCATGAATAATGAAGGGGATGGCAGATGGCGTAGAATCGATCTACTGCAATTGAACAAAGGTGAAAAATAGACACCAAGCAGAGCATCAAGTCAAAACTGTAGTGGATCTTGCAGAAAGTCTTTCCAAAATGCCAACAACGTTCCACTGATCTAACCATGCTGTAGGGCATAATGAAGAAGCCAAGGAGGAAATCGGTGATGGCCATGGAAAGGATGAGGAAGTTAGTTGGGGAATGCAGCTGCCTGAAATAGGTGATTGAGATGATGATAGCCATATTTCCGAAAACTGTGATGATGATAATTCCACTTAGAGATATATACATGGCCCCTTGCATACCCGCAGGCCATGGATTTTCAGGACAGGATTCATTTCCAAATTCAGAACAATCAATGACATGCTTGGAGGCATTAAGAAAAACCATAGTATTTTATCTGAAATTGAGACAAGTATTAGATGCAGAAATGTATACTACTGCCTGTAGTTCCCACTTAACTGAAATATTTTACATTAGAATCTCCAGAATGTATCCTGTAATCATAGGAAGATATTCATTCCGTCAAGATTCAATTTATTTATTTAAAGCATTTATATAGCCATCTGTCTTATACCAAACCCTGGGCAGCTCAAAATCAAGAATTTACACAGAACAAATGGTAGAACCATAGAACCAATGGTCTAGGGTCTCCTGCTTAAGCAGTGGGTTGGACTACAAGACATCCAAGGCCTCTCCCAACCCTATTATTCTATGTTCTTGTGGAAGGCAATAGCCATGTCCCTTCTATCAGCAGAGAGGCAGTATGATGTAGAGGCCACCTTGAAAAAAAAAATTCTGATCAAGCTTACCCTCCATACGTCCTATGAGTGCTTTGAAATAAAGTTCCTTTGTGTAATAAAAAGTAACTTCCCTGTGCTTTAAGAAAAAATATGTGCCACAAATTATATGATGACATTAAAATCAATAATAAAAATAATTTTCTACCATAACTAACTATAGGAGCAAATCTAATCATTTTCTATTTCTGATATTTCTGAACAGGACTGTGTAAAAGAAATATGGCTCATTTTCTTTTCCTTATTGCAAAATAATTTGAATAATTTCCACTGGTGGGTGAAGTTAGCATAAAGCTATGTAAACTAAAATGGCTGCCTAATCTTCAGACCCCTATTACTTATTGCAGCTTTCTACTATCCCCCTTCCATTCCAGAAGAACTCCAGAATTTTTTAAGGTAGGATGGGATTAATGAAGAAGATGGACCATATTTCACCCATTCTTTTCTCTTTCAATATCCCTCCATACTAGCTAAATTGACCCAGAAACTAGCTCTTTCTCCTAGACCATTTTTTTTAGGGCACTTTGTATCTCAGCTTAATATTCTACATGAAAGAAAGGCTTTTATATTAGCATCTCTGGCTGGAAAATACAAAAAGAAACCATATTCATTACAAGTATGTCCTTGTAACTCAGGACAGGTAGAAATTATTGAGCAAGTGTTGCCAGTTTTGTACAAAACCTCAAAATGCTCTAATTACCTTACTCCTGACCAGCAAATCAGGATACAACAATTAACAGTATAAGCAATTTCTATTTTTCTACAGCATCCCTGAAACAACACAAAAGGTAGCCAGGGTATGCTTGGTGGCGTGCAGAATCAGGCAAAGAATAATTAAGAGGAAGTTAAGTTTCCTGAGAAAGAATAACTCAGAAATAGCTCAGGCTCCACATTAACCAGTGGCTGCTCTTTTAACTTATTTCATGCTTTGGTGGGTACTGTACATGCCATGTCAATTATTATTTATATATTCTTTTCAGGTTTCACAGGAGTCTGTAAGAGAAATTTATAATTCTTAAATTCATTCTGGACAATGTTATTGTTTTACTTGTGTGTGTGTGTGTGTGTGTATGAGAGAGAGAGAGAGAGAGATTTTATTTTCTATTGCTATTTCAAAGTTTATATTACCCAGACTGCTAATTTTAATCTCTTTTTTCCTTGTTGCATAAGCCTGAGCCAGTCCCTTAGCCAGCCTTAAGATATAATATTGTCTTTCAGCCAAAACTGATTCCTGTTATTATCCACAGTTCCCTTCTGCTGGTTAATGACTGCGGTATGCTTTTCCTTCTACCTTCCTTTCAGTCCTTCTTCCTTTTTGTAGAGATTGCCCTCTTCTGAAGAATGCTTCTGGATTCACATGGATAGGAGTTGTAATGCTCTTGTTTTGAAACACTCCAGATCAAATGTACAATTGGAATCAAATTAAAAAAAAAAACCAGTCAGCAAGAATTTCATGATTGCACTGAATGGAACCTTCAACCACAGTGGTACTGATTGGTTCCACAATATTTACTCCTGCTAAACATATTCTCAAATATTAGTAAACTTCACAGAAATATATTACTAGACTCCACCCCACTGCTTGCAACACGCAGTGCACTGCAACTCCTTCGTTCTTTTATCTCCTACCTGAAAGCTGTTTGCATGGACTTCCTGAAATTATCAATGTTCTGTTAGAATCCAGAAGATCTTGTTCCTTTTCAAAACAAATAGGGGTAAAATCATCTGTGCTTTTATAACACAGCAGCTCCCCAGAGACTATTGGACACAAGAATAATTGCTCAGAATGTTGGGATAGAAATGTTGAGGTTGACTGCTACCAATGAGGCTGAAGCTCAACTCTCCTGGAGGAATTATTCCTTTCAAGGCCATGATAGTCTCAGCTATGAAACAGCATCTACCAGGTTTTATGACCTACACAAAAGGGACACTTTTAGATCATAGTGCAATCAGAAAATCAGATTTCTTTAAGTCAAGATTTTGTTAAAAATCTTCTCTGTGGGCCAAATTAGACTGTGTAAAGTTAAGTTTTAAATTATGTGAGTAGGAGAAGGAGAAGAATCAAAATAAGTATATGGTAGGAGAGGTTGAATTTAGAATCATAGAACTGTAAAAGGCCATTTAGGCCCCTCAGTCAATTTGCCAATCAATACAGATGAAAGCAAGGAATTTGCTAATCAGTTCAGATGAAAGTAGCATCACTTTGTAGCTTTTTAAAAGACAATCTTTAAAAAAAAACTTTTGTTTCTGCTTGGAAACTGCTTTTGGACTTATGCTTGAGGTGGGAAAAAAATGAAACTTTGATTTTGGGTTTTGCTTATTAGATAGGTTTGTTGTTATAGAAACAGTTAGTTTATATTATTATATAAAAGTAAAAAGTTGAGGTATGATTTTATTATCTTTTTCTACTGCACGAAAAGGAGTTGAAGGTCAATATTTTTTTTCCTTTTTCCCTCTTGCCGTACACTTTTCCTCTTTTCCTCTCTTATTTTCCCATTATTGGTTTTTTTTGTACTTTGTATTTATATTAAATCTTGATAAACTAATAAAAAATTTGAACAAGATAATGACTGAAAGGGATTCAATTTTCTATGTGGTTGATTTATGGGGATATCAATAGAATTGCTGATATATAGTGAGTCCTGATAAAGACTTAAGTTGGTTCACAAATAAGGAAAATATAGAATTAGGCTGCCTTGGCAGATGGTCTGATGTTTTGATTATAACTAACAAGGCAGCTCAACTCTCTGTGCATATAAAAGGGTCATCAGAATGGTAGTTTTTAAAAGTATAAAATAAAGCAAAATGGTCCTCCGAAAGCAAGGATGTTCTATAATGTGGGACCACCACTGAGAAACACCCTTATTCTTCACTTTATAAAGAACAAGGACTCAAAGTTTGTATGAAGATGCTGAGTGAAATCCCAAAGGGAGAAACCATTAGATTGCACCCTGTGTTATTCTTTATAGATGATAACCAGCATCTGTTTGAATTGAATCTTGGCAGAGGATCTGATGTTAGTTATAATTTATCTGATTATAACTAACATCGGATCCTCTGCCAAGGAAGTTTAATTCTCTGTGCATATAAAATCAGAATGGTAGTTTTTAAAGGTATAAAACAAAACAAAATGGAGTTCAAAAGTAAAGATCTATCTATCTATCTATCTATCTATCTATCTATCTATCTATCTATCTATCTATCTATCATCTATCCATTCTACATCCACATATACATATTATTCAAAGTAAATCATATGATATGTGAAAAGAAAGTGACAGTGAGTGAGCAGCAATGATAATTCAGAGCAATAAAATGCCCAGACACATCTCAAACATTTCCCATTCTTTTCTGGTGCCAACCTAAGTAGAGAAGGACACTTTGACTTCTTCTTATCTCTAGTCCTCATAGTGACAAATGTTTGTTTACATTCTTGGCATTCCTACTTTTCCTGTTCTCATAAAGCTATCCTGTTAGGCTGGACTCTCTCAGTGATTTTATGAGCCTACAAATACTGCTACCGGACCAGTTATCTCCATCCTAGGCTTTTCTATTTCAATTCTTTTTCTTCAATGAAGGACTTTGCATTTGTCTGTGCATTCCTTGTGTTATTTTCAGCTCATTGCTCTTTCGTATCAACTCATTCAATCTCTTTCTCTCTGCTGAGTCTACTTTATAAGAATATTATTGTGCTGATAAAGTAAATAGAAATCCTGGGTAGGTCACCTTGAACTCTGAAGAATATAAGACAGAATATAAAACTAGCAGAATAAACAACCCCTTTTGGAGCTCCAGGGATAAGCATAAAAGGCAGTTAACTTTTCTGTAGCAGCAATAGAGAACTGAATAAGGCAAAACTTTTGCATTCTAATCCTTATAATCAAAGTGCTGTAGAGGTAGAGTTATTGAACTATCAGTTGGGGATCTACATTCATCCATCTGTAGCCATAGAAACTTATGGGATGGTGCTGGCAGTGGTGAAATGTAAAATTTGTTATTACCGGTTCTGTGGGCGTGGCTTTGGGGGGGGTAATGTGACTGGGTGGGTGTGCCAACTTTTTAAAGCATTTTTTACAACCTATTCAGACGAATAGGTTGTAAAAAAATGCTTTTAAAAATAAAAGAAAAAGGCTCTGACAAAGGCTCTGAAAATCACAAGTTTTATTTATAACAAAGTAAATATTTGAATACCTAAGAAGACTAAGATTACAATCAATTATATTTCTGCAGACAGTACAGAGACTAGAGTTTCTAATTCAATAGATTGAATTATATAGCATTTTAGCTCATTATCCTTTTCCAATTTTGCCTTTTAGCAAAGGTTCAAGACACTGCTTAGATGGTGAAACATTTCTATCTGTGAAAACTGCTGAAAGGAAAATGCTGGAATTTTTATCTTCTTTCAAAAGCTGATATTTTCCATAGTGATATTTTCCATAGTGACAACCTATTCCAGCGAATAGGTTGTAAAAAAATGGTTTTAAAGGGTAAAAAAAAAGGCTCTGACAATCACAGCTGTGGCGCGTGATTGTCAGAGCCTTTCTTTTACCTTTTAAAAGCAGGAAGTAACGACACCCGGGTGGGTGGGCAGAGCCTTGCACCGCCATTGCTACCAGTTCTCCGAACCACCTGCCACAATCGCTACCGGATCACCTGATCCAGTCTGAACCGGGAGCATTTCACCCCTGGGTGCTGGGCATAGATTGTTGCTGTGGGGAAAATTGGAGGACAGACTTCTGTGTGCAGCTTATTCCACTTTGACCTTCTGGAGAAAAGGTAGAAATGAAATCCAATGATGGGCCATGATTTATATCCCAGTGTAAATTATCTATGGGAATCGGGTTGAACCAATGAGCTTTGCTTTGAAATGAGAATGATGAAAATGAGTGGAATTCTGCTTTTGGGAAATGAGAGCTGTTTTTAATGAGCATAACAGACACAACAAAGCAGTGTTCTCCAATCTTGCCAACTTTAAGACTTGTAGACCTCAACTCCCAGAATTCCTCAGCCAGCTATTCATTCTGGGAGTTGAAGTTCACAAGTCTTAAAGTTGCCAAAGTTGGAGACTATTCTGGGAGTCTTCCAGGACACCTTAAAAAAAAAGGAAATGAAAGATTTAACTCTTTTCTTCCCATGCTGCATTCAACTCAGAAAGTATGGAATTGGGGGAACATTAATATCATGTCTACTTGGACCCTGAAAAAGTGGTCCATAGAGATGGAAAGCAAGTTAGATAGCAGAATCAAGAAGAAAAGCTGAAGGAAAGGCAAAAGTGACAGGGGGAAAAAAGGATATTTGCTGATAAACAGTGGAAGAATTATTGGGCTGAGTCCATATGCATATGATCTCTAGATTGCTAGTAAGAATCCATCCTTATTGCTGTTCTCACTGCTCTCAATGATCTGTTCAAAAGTTTTCAGGAAAGTTAAGTATATGATGCCATCTAATGAAAACCCATTGGAAGCAGGTGGGGAATGCTCTTTGGGGACTGGCCAATGAGTGTAGCAATTAGAGGTGTTGATAGCAAATGTCACAGGCTTAATAGTGCAAATGATGCTCTGAAGGCCAAAGTTTGCATCCTGGCAAACATGAGTATAGTGGGGCTGGACACAAAAAAAGCAAAACATATTTCTCACGTGCTTCAGATTTGCTGTTCTGCTGGGTTTCAGTAGAAAACAGAGACCTTGTTAATGCATCTCTGTGGTACTTCTTGGCTATAATAAGCGAGAGCTATGCAACAGAGGCGATTAAGGCGCTAATGAAGTTAAGTGTTGCTGGACTTCTGCAAAATGTTGCTCTCCCAAATGAGGTCTTCTGTTTTGAAAACAGATGGCAAGAAGGTTCTCTGGGAATCTGCAGTGTTTGTCTCTAATCGGACACAAGAGGCCCAAGGTTTTTTTTCCCCCCAAGTTCAAGTATACACTTAAGTGGTGGTAAGCTTTACATAAACTTTCTTTGGAAGGAATGTAATATATAATAAAGATTTATTCACTGGCTCGTAGAACTAAAAGAACAGCAACACAAATATTCAATCCAAAATTCAGAGGACTGTTTTCAAAATTAATCAAAGAAACTTAAATTGAAGAGCTGCATGCATATCAGTGGGCGATTTTCTAATCCAAGAGAAATGGTTGCTTCTCCTGAAGTCATGTTCTCAGTATCAACTACTGGCACCAGTTCCTCATTTTCAGAATCCACTAATCCAAATAGACATCCTGATAAACAGATTAAAATGATGTCTCATTGCCTTTCTTCCAATGTTGCACCCATCAGTTTAAAAACTGCAAAACTAAGTGTAAGTCTGGCTTCCTGGAATCTCACTTGTTTAATCTTCAAAATGCTTAGCACCTATTTCCAATTAAATCCATTTCTTTGCAGAATAGAATACCCTAAAAAAAAAAAAAAACCCTCTTGTTAAACCTTGCTGGAAAGATTACCACAATTACTTTGGTTTTTACCATGTGATTCAAATATATTGCACATGAATGCAAAGTTTATAAAGCTGAAGATAAACACCATGGTGATAATGGACAAACATTAATGGATAATGTTTTTGTATAGAAACTGAGTCACGTGGCAATTAAATCTCTTTTCACTCAAAATTCTGAAATCCAGATTGATCTCTCAGCTTCAAGTACAATCACTGATCAAATTATTACCTATGTTTCGTCTCCAGGTTACAAACTCATGGATATTTATCTTCTGCCTATTCTTAGTATGATCCTGATGACTAGTAGCTTCAGGAGAGATTGTCAAATTAAATATTTGTCCTGTTTTGAGCCATAGTCTCTTATGCAAGGTTTTGAAATTTTGTAGACCTTAATTGTGGAAAGTTTAAAGAACAGTTGACTGTTCCAGGACCCTATAAAATGAAACACAGAGATCACAAGGCCCAATCCCTTCAGATGTAGTAGCAGGATGGCTTTTTGTGACGAAAGTAGCAACCCAGGTTGTGTTGTGTTTTCCTTGATCTGCTAATGGCAGTCAATTAGGCAGAAGTGAAGAGGGAGAGGAAACAGCACGCTGGGGTGACATCATGACATTGATAAACGTTGCCACATATTGCAAGAGCAAAAATAGACACATAAGTCACATAATAACTATATTTTATCTGTAATCATGTGTCACACTCAGTTTGCACAAAGGACGCTGGGTGTTGAGATCGTACTGAATTCATTCTGAAGATAGAGTAACAGAATAGCAGTTGTGAGGGACCTTGGAGGTCTTCTAGTCACTTAGGGAAGAAAAACCAAAAGTACATATACTGTATAAACTGGTTGAAACCAGGCTTAATAGCAGTAACTGTGAGAGGGATCTTCGAGTCTTAGTGGACAACCAACTAAATATGAGCCAGCAGTGTGCACCGGCAGCTAAAAAAGCCAATGCAAACCTAAGCTGCATTAACAGAGGGATTCAATCACCATCAAGTGAGGTACTAATACCACTCTATAAAGCCTTAGTAAGACCACACCTAGAGTACTGCATCCAGTTTTGGTCACCAGACTATAAAAAAGTTGAGACACTAGAAAGAGTACAGAGAAGAGCAACCAAGATGATTAGGGGACTGGAGGCTAAAACATAGGATGAATGGTTGCAGGAACTGGGCATGGCTAGTCTAGCGAAGATGAGGACCAAGGGAGATACGATAGCAGTGTTCCAATATTTGAGGGGCTGCCACAGAGAGGAGAGAGTCAAGCTATTTTCCAAGGCACCTGAAGGCCAGACAAGGAATAATGGATGGAAACTGACCAAGGAGAAATTCAACCTAGAAATGAGGAGGAACTTTCTGACAGTGAGAACAATCAACCAATGGAACAGCTTGCATTCGGAGGTTGTGGGAGCTTCATCACTGGAGGCTTTCAGGAAGAAATTTGACTGCCATTTGTCAGAAATGGTGTAGGGTCTCCTGCTTGGACGGGTGGGGTGGGTGGACTAGATGACCTACAAGGTCCCTTCCAACTCTGTTAATCTAATCTAGCCCAACCCCCTGCACAAGCAGGAGAACCTCTTGTCACTGCTGCACTACAAGCAGATTGATTCCCTAGGATGGGGGGCAGTTTAATTCCCCCCCCATTCCATTTCTACTGTCATTTCTCCACTGTTTGTGACACCTTTCTCTTTGATGGGAAAAACAGAAGGAGCTTCACTGACTAAATAAGACAAGTGAGAGAAATGTATGTGGAAGACAGAGATTTCAAACAGTGGGAGAAGAAAATAATACATTTTAAAGATTTATTTTCCCTTTCTCAAACAGGAAACAAAGCAGAGTATATATTGCAATGGGTCTGAATGGGACAGGCTGAATAATTTTGGTTTAAAATCTATTGGTCTTTCCAGTCAGTGGGCTGGATTCTAAGTTGTGTTGCTAAAATCAGTGAGATCTGTTAAGAGTCAGTCCTGTTGATTTCAAGTGGACAAATCTACGTTATTTCAAGGTCTTATCTATCCTAAACACTGTCAAGTCAGTTTTCAACCCCTGACTTTAGAAAGCAAACAGCAGCCTATTAAGCTGCTCAGCAGTACTGAAGCTCTTAGTGGAGCTTCTATAACAAGAGGCAATCCACATCCAAGGAGCCATGGCTTCCATGCAAAAAATGACAAATAGGCAGCTTTAGTGATAGATTTGGTAGCTTCCTAGAGATCTTTGTGTAGCATGGGTGTAGGTCACAAAGGTGGAGGAGCAGGTACCTTTTGATAGGAGGAGAAGGGAGACGGGTCATCTCCTTGGGGATTCTAATGTTTTTATGACTTCATCTCTACAGGCTAAAGTATCAGTTACTGCCAGTTATCAGCAATCAGAGCGAAGATGCCTTCCTAGATTCCTTCCAGTGAGGCTCCTGGACTCTGGGGAAACTTCCCTCTTTTTGTAACCCATTCTTAGAGGGGTGAATGAGGGTGAGAGTTTGGGTCAGGTTTAGGGTGGCAGTGAGGGTGAGAGGGTTAGGGGGAGGGGCAGGGATAGGCTGAGAGAGGGAGGGTAGGTTGGGAGTCAGGGTCAGGATCAGGGAGGATAATGGGTATGGGAGATGGGAGGAAGAAAAGGTAAAAAGGGGAGGGCAGGGAAAGGGAAAGGGGAAAGAAAGGTATGGAAGAGGAAGGAAACAAAAAGATGTAGTAGGATGGATAGGAGAGGATAGGGAGAGAGGGGAGGGGGAGGGGACAGATAAGGAGGGAAGAGAGGAGAGGGGGATAGGAAGAGGAGGGGCATGAAGTGGAGTGGAGTGGGCCTGGTAGGAGAGGGGAGGGAAGGAGGACAAGACAGGCAGAGAAGTGAAGGTGGTACAAATAGGGAGGGGGGAATTCTGATACTGTTATTACTTCACTCAGGCTAGTTATTATCAGAGGTAAGGGAGAGGGAGGGAGAGACAAGTGGAGGGGGGGTAGGTAAGAGGAAGGGTGAGGGACAAAGAGGTAGACTAGACTGGGGCAGAGTAGCAACGGGAGGAGAGAGGGAGGGAACAGGAGGAGATGTGTGGGTGGGGACAGGAAGAGGGGAATTCTAATGTCTTTAAGACTTTATCCATGCAGGTTATTATCAGAGGCAAGTGAGAGGGAGGGAGAGGAAGGGTGAAGGGAATAGTGAGAAGAGGGGAAAGGGCAGGAAGAAGAAGGAGGAATGGGGACAAAGAGGTACAGTGAGCCAGGGAAAAGAGGGGAGAGGGAAAGAGGGGGAGGGTGACACACAGAAGGACACATTTTGTGGTCCTAGGGTACATGGGATTCCCCAAAGCCATAGATGCAGTCACCAGAACCTTTCCAAATTTTCCTGTTGAACTCCTAACATGACAGAAGGCAAGTTGCATATTTTACAGAAGAAAAGACTCTGAGAAGTTTAAAATATCTAAAAGGCTATAATATGCAAGAGGGGGCAGTCACCTTCTTGAGGGCAGGATATCAACTGGAAAGTTATTATGAAAAGTAAGATGGCTCAGGATGAACATTAGGAGGAATTCAGAACTGTCAAGCAGAGGAACAAACTGCTTTGAAGACTGGTGGACTTGCCCTCATTGGGAGCTTCAAATGGAGGAGACCGGATGGCAAACTGGTGACTGTTTAAAGAATTTTTGCAATGAACATAAAAGGATGTATTGCACTGAGTTTATAGTCCCCTCCAAGTCATACACTATTATTCTCTGATTCATCACATTATCCATTTAAGTTGAATTCGGTTTAAATTTACAATTCATTGTTGTTGTTCCAGATCATCCCATATTTTGGATGTAGCCTTTAATATGCCATCCAAAAGCCAAATGCAACCTTCATTCTCTCCAGAAGGAGCATATAGCCTCACTTTGGCTAGAAAGTGGCTAGCTTGTATGAATGCTTCTATAATTGCATATGACTTGCTCAGGCTTTACAAAAGCCAATAAATATTGTGAAGCCACAATGTTTCTTCTGTCAAAGGAAATTGGCATTATAAAATATATCTTGTATTATGGTGCATGTTAGGTTTATTTTGAAAACTATGCTTTGGATCCAACATACTTAAGTCAGGTAGAAAATACCAGGACACGGTTTTTATTAACAAAAGCATTCAATTTCAGTCTATTAAATAAAGCACACTGGCCAATTCTGTTAGGAGTTAAGCTTTGTTAAAAATCATATATACTATTTATTTATTGAATGACAACTTATACTGTAAATGTGACTGAATATATGGACATGCAGAATAGTTAATCCAACTCGTAGTTGTTCAAGCATGTATTGTTATGTCTTTTCTAATAAAAATATCAATATAAATTATTGATTATATTATTTTCAAACTGCAAAGAACTTTTTTTTTTTGTAAGCTGGATTCTCAGCCACAAATACAATTAGTTCTCGCATAGCATGTATCTATAGAACATGAATTCATTCATACATGATTGATAGAGGAACGGTATTTATATAGCATGAAGTATGTATTTGTCTATGCAGGACTTTCCCGAGTCTCAATTTTGTTCTTTTAAGAAATGGGAAGTGAACATTATCAGCACTACTCAGCTGAACACTTACGACTTTCTTTGTCCATCCAAGTCACCTACTACATGTACACTACTTTATAGTATCTGTTGTGCCTCTCTCCTCATTGTTCATATCATTTCTTCCTAAGTGTGCTGCCCTCCCACCAACTAAGTAAACTAGAGCAGGCCAAAGAATGTATTTATTTATTTAGCTTATGACCATACCAGAGAAGTATGTTTGTGATGAAATCTCCAGTAGAGAAAGGGCCGGGGGGGGGGGGGAAGGTGAAGCTTACTCAACTGAGGAAAACTTTGAAATTCTTGATTGTTTTGAAAGAAATGACAGAATGTGTGACATCAAGTGTTCTGTTCGCCTAAAGGAGGTGGTATTATGGACCATCCAAAGATATCTTGGGAAAATATTTGGATTATTTTAAAAAGTATGTAAACAAATATCTCTGGAGCACTCAGCTTAAAGGTATTGAAACAGCAAAGATAGATCAGCCACCAAGTCCGATATGGCACAAATTTGTGTTATCTTTTTTATCCCAGCCTGGTCTCCTTGCAGTGTGGAGGCCTTCCTTTCATAGGTCCATCTCAAAGTCCATGTTGCTGCTGGAAAGAAATTAGCTGCACATATTATTTGGTTATTCTCATTTTTAATGTTCCATTTCTGTTAAACTTACATGTAACAATACAAAGTTACGCTAAACTGCTCCTTCACCCTCACCTCTGAGGTGAACGAAATACTGAGGAACTGTGTCTCCCTTTCAGTATGGTTTAGTCCAAAAATAATTGAGTTCTGGATGAGTCCTGCTGAAAAACCCTCCCCAATAAAATCAGCTTCAAGGCCCTTCGAAACCATAAATAAAAGTATGCATAAACAATTGGGTTAAGTGTTGAATTCAAATAACCAAACCAAACCATTGCATCAATAAGGATGGGTGGGATTGTATAATTCATAAATGGGCTCAAGATGGTGCAGAAGAAGAACGGGGACCAGCATATGAGGAAAACCCCAACCACTATACCTAATGTTTTTGTAGCTTTTCGTTCTCTGTTGTGGGAGATATGACGCTGTAGTTCAAACCTAATCTGTATTTGGCTCATAGCAGCTGTAATGGATCTGGCTTGCCTTTGGGCTATTATGTATATCTTCCCATAGACAACTAGCATGACAAACCCAGGGATATAGAAGGAAAACATGGAGGCCACCACACCCGAAGTTTCATTGAAAAAGACAAAGCATCCTCCCACACAATAAATAAACTCGTGGAATATTTCTTCTGCTCCCAATACGTTGAGTTGCAAAAAGACCAGTCCAAAAGCAAACAAGGCAGGAAATATCCAACTGATAAAAATCATGATTAATATGACAGAAGTGTTTATCTTAGTTTTATATCGCAGTGGGTCACAGACTGCATAGTAACGGTCAATTGAGATAAAGGAAAGATGGAAAATGGAAGCAGTGCTCAGCATGATATCCATACTGGTGTGGATTTTGCAGAAGAACTCTCCAAAATACCAGCAGTTCTCAACAGATCTTATCATGCTGTAAGGCATGACGCAGAAACCGAGAAGGAAATCCACCGTGGCCATTGAGAGTATAAGGAAATTTGTAGGCGTACGGAGCTGCTTGAAATGTGATACGGAGATGATAACAGCCAGATTGCCAGCCACAGTAGCCAGGATCACACACAGCATGAAGAGGTACATAGAAAATCGGATGCTCATTGACCAGCTGTTCTTTATGCAGGAGCCATTGATGGATTCACAGCACAACTGCATCCTTTCAAAAGGTTCGGATATATGCAAGCCCATCTCAGGCGCAGTCCTATGGATATCACATGTGATATCTTCTTTTAGTTGCAAGAACCAGGAATTCTTTAGTCTTGTGTCTTCCTGCACAGGAGTATCATCTGTCAAGGAGGATAGGTAGGAAGCACAATATGAATGTTTACAGTTGAGATAAAATTCTTCTCTCACAACTTCAAAGCACATTAATCCTTATCCTATGGTGTATGTATCTCATTTGTGTGTGTGTGTTCAGGAAATTGTATACATGTAGAAAAGGGCTAGTCCTTAGGCTCCCTAAGTGGCTCCCTAGGTGGCTCAGTGGCTAAGACACTGAGCTTGTCGATCAGAAAAGGTCGGCGGTTCGAATCCCAAGTATAGCTCGTCTGCGTGAGCAGGGGGTTGGACCAGATGGCCTCCAAGGTCCCTTCCAACTATGTTACTGTTACTACTTAGTCCCCTCTCCGGTAATAACAGGGCATTTACTTATTTCCATAACTTCTCCTGGATTGTCACTCTAATCTTTTGACTCACAAGACAGCAAATTAAGGGCATGATTGGGCTTCAGGGATTATCAGAATGCCAAGTCAGAGAGAGAAAGGGAACAGGAAGTCCTGCTATGGATAGGTAAGGCATGATGTAAAAAAAGCGGGGGGAGTCTAATGATCATTTACTTGTTACCATGACTTCACTGTAAAGAGGAGAAGCATTGTATTACACCACTGGCCAGTATTTATTGTACATTGTTTCAACTTTTTCATAAATAAAGGTAAAGGTAAAGGTTCCCCTTGCACATATGTGCTAGTTGTTCCCGACTCTAGGGGGCGGTGCTCATGTCTGTTTCAAAGCCGAAGAGCCAGCGCTGTCCAAAGACGTCTCTGTGGTCATGTGGCTGGCATGGCTCAATGCCAAAGGCGTACGGAACGCTGTTACCTTCCCACCAAAGGTGGTCCCTATTTTTCTACTTGCATTTTTAACATGCTTTCGAACTGCTAGGTTGGCAGAAGCTGGGACAAGTAATGGGAGCTCACCCTGTTACGCGGCACTAGGGATTCGAACCACTGAACTGCTGACCTTTCGATCGACAAGCTCAGCATCTTAGCCACTGAGCCACTGTGTCCCCCCCTTTTTTTCATCAATATTGTAGAACTAATCAGGCTTATTCAGCTATGCTACTCCAAAACCTGAGTACTGACCTTGCTGCATAGCAATCCACTAGGGGAACCAGCATCCTCTGTTGTGTATTTGCCAGCCCAATGGATTTAAGCAATTTCATATGCTGGACATCTTTGCTCGATCACAGTCAATGATTTATGGCCTGGTTCTGTATAACTAACAGACAAAACGGTAAAATAAGGAGTCTTGAGACAATTGCAGTTTTATGAATGCCATCTTTCTTTCCCCTGGAAGCAATACATTTTTATACTGTTATTGCCTATTATCTGAAGGAAAGCTGTTCCATTGGCTGATTGCTCTCACTGTCAGAAAATTTTCCTTATTTTCAAGTTGAATCTCTCCTTGTTCAGTTTCCATCCATTATTCCTTGTTTGGCCTTCAGGTGCTTTGGAAAACAAGTTGACCCTCTCATCTCTGTGACAGCCCCTCAAATATTGGAAGACTGCTATCATGTCTCCCCTGGTCCTTCTCTTCACTAGACTAGCCATGCCCAGTTCCTGCAACCATTCATCGTATGTTTTAGCCTCCAGTCCCCTAATCATCTTGGTTGCTCTTCTCTGTACTCTTTCTAGAGTCTCAACATCTTTTTTATTGTGTAGTGACCAAAACTCAATGTAGTATTCTAGGTGTAGTCTACGGCTTACTAAGGTGTTATTCAGTTTATGTCACTGAGTTCATTGCTGTAATACTTCTCTTCACTATTTTTGCTCAGTGTGTTGTGTACAGCTAGCCTTTTTTATTTATTCAGGTTGTTGTGTTGAAATAAACCACAGTTTAGTAAAGTCTGTGAAATTAACCCTAAGAATGGCATACCTGTCATTTTTATTTTTTTCATTTTATTTAATTTGTATACCACCCTACTCCCGAAGGACTCAGGGCGGTGAACAGGCACAAGATAAAACACATAGAGTACAAAAATTTAAGAACAGAAGTAAAATCGAATTAAATCAATTTTAGCCAAGACAAATTTAAAACCCCAGGTTAAGAACAAATTAAAATTTACATTAAAATTTATATTAAAAAGAGAATGGGAAAGGTTAGGCCAGACCAGCCTGGTGAAATAAAAAGGTCTTGAGAGCACGGTGGAAGGTGCGTAGATCCGGGATCCTCCGTATCTCCGGGGGGAGCTTGTTCCAGTTAGTAGGTGCCCCCATAGAGAAGGCTCTCCTCCTGGGGGCCACCAGCCAACATTGTTTGGCCGACGGCACCCGGAGGAGTCCCTCTCTGTGAGAGCGTACCGGCCGGTGGGAGGCTGTTTGCCCTGCCCTCTAAACTGCTTAGAGAGGGCTGTAAAGCACTATGAAGTGGTGTATAAGTCTAAGTGTTATTGCTGTGTTGCAATAAAGGAAGTAAAATAAAAGGCAAAAATTGCAGAATACATTTTGCGAAGTAAAGGGGAGAGATATGAGGTGAAGAAAAGATGGATTGGAACAGGGAAAAAAAGAGAAAGGAAGAGGATAATTGGTATATTTATTATGATTTTCTTTTTATTTATGGTTGGCCAGAAGGACATCAGGCATGATCCGCATTGGAAACTTAATTCAAAGCAAGAATGAATGGTACTTAGGTCACCATGACAAGGCAGTATTGTAATGGATTCAAAATTAAGAATGCAAATCATATCAAATACTAGCTGAGGCTAGAATAAACATCTTTTCCTCAATCTCGGCTCATATCCCTTCTTGCCCCAAAGCATTTGCCCAGTAATGGATGATTGTGCTTTATATTGCTATATGTTCTAGAAAAACCCTCAATATTTAAAGTCTGGATAGCAGGAATTACATAGTATCATCAGCCTCCAGTTTTTTGTTAGAATAGAATAGGCTGCTTGCTTGGAACTCTCCAAGGTGCTGCTCTCAGAATATTAGAATAACACAATTGGAAGGGACCTTAGAGGTCTTCTAGTCCAACCCCCTGCTCAAGCAGGAGACCCTAGACCATTTCAGACAAATGGCTGTCCAATCTCTTCTTAAAAACCTCCAGTGTTGGAGCACCCACAACCTCTGGGGGGCAAGTCGTTCCACTGATTGATTGCTCTCTCAGGAAATTTCTTCTTTGTTCCTATCCTTTCATGATCCCAGGGATATGTATTTGAGGCTTTTGACTTAGCCTAAGATAAGAGTAAATGAGTTCTCTTGGCTAAAGCAATACAAGATGGTGACTTACTCTATAAATTCTCTAAGCCAATTCTGGCTTGCCAGACCTAAACCAGTCAATTGTTAGAGAAGTCTGAGATATAAGTTGATTTTGAAGGGGTAAAATGGAGATGAACTGGTGTTCTTTGATAATCTATTTATTTATTATTTACTTATTTATTAGTTCGATTTATATATGCCGCCCTTCTCCGGAGACTCAGGGCAGCTTACAATGCATTAAGCAATAGCTTTCATACTTTTGTATATACCTGCTTAGTAGGGCTTTTTGGCCCCCCCCCCCGAGCGGTGCTCTATTTTATACAAAGTCAGCTTATTGCCCCCACAAACTGGGTCCTCATTTTCCCTACCTCGAAAGGATGGAAGGCTGAGTCAACCTTGAGCCTGGTGAGAATTGAACTCGCAGTAATTGCAGGCAGCTGGCAGCTAAATACTACTTTAACAGCAGCAGTTTAGTCCACTGCACCACTAGGCTCTTAATCTAATGAAGATTATTGCTAAGCAAATGATGGACAGAGCTGATAACTGAACGTTTCATTTTATGCAACTAGAAGCAACCTTCATTAATATCATTAACAAAAGTAAAAGCTTGTATTTTTTTTTAGCAGAAGCAAAGGCTAGGAAGAGAGTCAGTTTGGTCTAGCGCAGGGGTGTCAAACTCAAGGCCCGGGGGCTGGATCTAGCCCACGGGGTGCTTAGATCCGGCCTGTGGCACTCCCAAACTCTGTTTTCACTGGCAGAGGTTTGCAGGAGGCTGTCGCAGCCGAAAACAGAGCCCGGGAGCCTATTTTCAATGGCAGAGCGCTCAGGCCATCACAGGAGCCCCCCGACACGAGTGATATCAAGCTTGCCATACCCACCATGGCTACGCCCACCCCAGCCCCCAAGGTCAAACACCACCCTGATGCGGCCTTCAATGAAATTGAGTTTGACACCCCTCATCTAGCACTTAAGGCATCAGGCTAGAAACTGGGAAAAAGGAATTCTAGTCCTATTTTAGGCATAAAACAATCTGGGTGAGCATTGAGCCAGTTCGCTCTCTCTCTCTTAGCTCCAGGAAGGAGACAATGGCAAATCATTTCTAAACAACCTTGCCAAGGAAACTGCAGGAAGTTCTCCAGACAGTTGCCAGGAGTGAAAGCTGACTTGGAGTCACACATAGAAGGAAGTTAGGGAACATGGAATACCATGCCATGCTATGGAATTCTAACACTGGAGCTATCTTCTCAGTTTAGGTGCCTTTTATTTTTATTACAGTGGGTGTGCTGAGCTTGACAGTGGGTATCCTGAGTTTGATAGCTTGATTGTCTTGACCATGATAAGGTATTTTGTGAATAGGCAGGAGCATCCTTCCAGGATCCTATATGTTGCTATCTGCTCTGAAAGATTTTCTGTTTCTCATTTAAAAAAACGACATAAATATTTTTTTTAAAAAAAACAACCATACAGTGAAAATGCAAAAGATTAAAAAGCATGGTGGGTATCAAGATATTAAGTCTCCCTTTTTGGTGAAGTTATTTCATAATTGATTGAGATGCTATTTTAAAAGGGGTTTAAAAGTTCTGAGGATTTAAAACAAGAACCTATCCAATTTTGCTGAAGACACTTCATTTCCTAAGACTGATTTTCAATGAAATGGGCATGGTGATTTGTTGGGAAAAGAAAATAAATAAGAGAAAAGACTTATATAAAGAAGTTACTTCCAACCTTCATCATAGCAAATATAAACCAATTTGGTGACTCTTCACCTCCTTGTAATGTTACAGATATGTATCTCTTCATCCCAAATCCCATCTCTTATCCATAAACAAATCCATTAAAAATCATCTTTTCAGTTCTGATGTCAGTGGAGGGTCTTTAAAGGGTTGCCAGAATTTCTCTTTTTAACCTTGATCAAATAAATCAACTTTAACTTTGTTTTACTTCTAACTATCTAAATCTTTAGTTCATTCAAATATAGCCATAAGGTTTGATTTCTTTCCCCTTCTTTTCTTTCTTATTCCATTGCATCAAATTCTTCAAGCCTCTTTTGTAAATCCAATAGGAAAAAAAATGTTCATATTACTCTCTGCTCCCAGCTATTACTTAAGCCTACTTCAGAAAATCAGTCTGGATTGCAAGACTCTGCTCAGCCCAGAGTCTAGACTTAATCCCTCTTCCCCTGCTTCTGGTTTTCTCATCCATGCAACGATGGTTCCTACCTGAACTGCTTTTTCTTTTTTTTTAGGAATTGTTTTTCCTTACTTGCTAGTCCCTGTGCCTATCCATTTATTCCTCAGATATTTGCACTTACGGATATTTCCATATCTCCTTCCCATGTTAGACAACAAGGAACCTTTCTTTTCTTCTTTTTTTCCATTATGATATCTTCACTATTCTGATGAATCAAAACAATAGGGAACAGGTTGTTATTTTGTTCCTACCTTCCTCTGTAGGTCCATGGAAATTTGTGGTAAGGAAACAAACTGATAGGTCAGCTTTATAGAAACAAAGTAGCACTATTTCTACTTTGCAATTTAAATATGTTCTTTTAAAAGGATGGGGAAGGGAAGCTTTGCTGTGCTGTGAGCTGGAGATATGAAAGTTAGGAGAACATGCTTGGTCAACCTGGACAGAAACCCTGGGAGAGGTAAGGGTTCATAAAGCATGTATGACTAGGTTTGAAGATGATTCATTGACTTAATGGGCCATCAGTTTCAAGATTATTAAAACAGCAACCGCTGATCAGCAAAGAACATAGCAACCTGGCAGCCAAGGATAAAATTGTCACTTAAGGCAATAACTAGCCACAGAGGGGAAAGGACAATGACAGGCACTGCAACAAATCAGATTTGGGTGGTATAATATTTAGAATAACTGTACTTGAAAACTAAAATTCAACTCAAACATTCCCAAACTGCAACTTCATTCATGGACTTGTACTGTACTCAACATTTAGGTTTCTTTACATATGCAGCCTATATTTCAGTTTTAGAGGATATTTAAATCCAAACAGATTTTTCATTATGTGGGTTGAATTTATTATAATTGACAATTAATTCAATTATTTAAACTTTGTTGATCATAGTTCTTGATATTCCTTCTCAGTTTAGAACATATGAGCGATTTTTAATATTTTTAAAGTAAATACTCAGTTATTTACAACTAATTAATGGTATAGTGGAAAGCTATAACTTCTGCAACATTTTGGTATCCCTTATTTATTCATCTGCATTTTTTTTTAAATCTCTTCTTTCAGTCTCTGTTTTGAATGGTTGTTTATACCTGGCATGAGCTCCTGACCTCTGGCTTTGAACAACCTGAACAACCTAGTCATATAAATATAGAATGCAGAAGTATTTGAGAAATAAAAGCAGCATGAATTAATAAGACATAAAGATGTATGTTCTGGACAATACTAATAAAGTGAAGTATGGTGACATGTATTAATCATCACTGCAATTACAAAAATGGAGCCATTTTAAGTAAATGAAGGAGTCATCTGGATGAAACTGACACTAAGATGATTATTTATTTTTATTTATTTATTTTTCAATTTATATACCGCCCTTCTCCCTAAGGACTCAGGGCGGTGCACAGCCAGAATTAAGAACATAAACTACAAATATTAAGAACAATTAATATATATATAAATTTGGCCCAAAAATTTAAAAAATCACAAACCAATTAAAACATTTAAAAAATTTAAAAATTTCTTCTTAAGCCAGCCCGGCTTGCTGGAAAAAGTGGGTTTTAAGGGCACGGCAGAAGGCACTGAGATCTTGGATTCTCCTTATCTCTGGGGGCAACTGATTCCAGAGGGTAGGTGCCCCCACAGAGAAGGCTCTCCCCCTGGGGGTCACCAGCCTACATTGTTTGGCTGATGGCACCCTGAGGAGGCCCTCTCTGTGGGAGCACACGGGTCACTGTGTTAATCAAAGACCTGAAGAGATCTGAAATAACCCATATTTTCTCAATTTCTATTCACCTTTTCTCCCAGAAATTATTTTATTAGTGAGAATGACATATGTGTAAACATGCAGATGTACTACTATGTTTTCCTGAAAATAAGACCTATCCCCAAAATAAGACCTAGCTTGATTTTCATATGTGCATCCAATATAAGCCCTACCCCCAAAATAAGCCCTAGTTAAGACCCCACCACTCTGTTGCACCTGGTTGCATAAGGCAGGGTGAGGCGCATAGGTAAAAATCAAGGTAAGGTGGGTAGGAAGCCCTTTGATGGTGAAATGGAGGCCGGGGGTGCCACGCAGTGTCATGTGATGTATCAGGACTTTTTTCCCCTTCGCTAAACAGGGTGGGGGAGGACCAGCACATGACGCATCCGGCCTGCAGGGCGCGAGTTCGACACTGCTCTAGACTATCTTGAGAGATTCTAGGGTAGCCACAGGGTGTGGCTACCCTGAACATCTTTCTCCCTCCCCCATTCAGCTCAGGACTATGCAGTCGCTTAATCTGGGCCTCTCTTGTGGAAAAATATGTTGCTAAAAATTTTCCCATTGCTCCTGCAGGTGCACATTCCATCCTATATGAGTGCAGGATGCTGCAACCAGTCATAAATATTTATCTGGTCATGTGGTCATGTGACCAGAAGGAGCTGGCATCACGTTTTATAATGTTTTATGAACTGTAAAGCACTCATATGGGGCTCATTGTAATTTTGAATGGTTGTTAAGCAAACAATCCTAAATCTTGTAAAACTATTGTTGATCTAAATAACTATTCGTTATCTCTTCTAAGTTATGCTTCAGAAGTATAGACATTTCCATGAGAGAGGGTTCATTCAAGAGAGGGTTCATTCATTACTGTCACAAAATAGCTTCTACAGGTAGTGCTTGATTTATGACCACAATTGCCCCACAATTTTTGTTGATAACAGAGACATTTGTTAAGTGAGTTTTTTCCTGTTTTATTACCTTTCTTGCCACAGTTGTTAAGTGAATCACTACAGGTGATAAGTTAGTAAGTTGTTAAGTGAATCTAGTTTCCCCATTCACTTTGCTTGCAGGAAGGTTGCGAAAGGTGATCACATGACCTTGGGACACAGCAATGGTCATAAGTATGAACCAACTGCCAAGCATCTGGATTTTGATCACATGATCATAGGGATGCTACAAAGGCTGAAAGTGTGAAAAATGATTGTAAGCAAAGGTGGAATTCAGCTGGTTCAGGCGAACTGGACATTAACTTTAATCTGTTTGCTGAACCGGTAGTTGCAAGGACTGGCTGACTCTGCCCACCCCTGCCCCTCCCAGGAGTCTCCACATGGCCCATTTTGGATGCCAGATAAGTTCAGGGCCCACGCAGAGGCTCTGGGAGGGCAAAAAACGGCTTACTGGAAATTCTAGAAGTCCGGAAACAGGCCCGTTTCCAGCCTTTGGAGGGTCTCCGGAGGGTTCCGAAGGGCCTCCGGAGCCGGGGAGGCTGTTTTTGCCTTCCCAGAGGCTTGAGGAAAGCCTACGGAGCCTGAGTAGGGCAAAAAACGGGCCTACTAGAAGTACTGGAAGTCCAAAAATGGGCCCATTTCCAGCCTATGGAGAGCCTCTGGAGTCCAGGGAGGCAGTTTTCACCCTCTCAGAGGTTCGAGGAAAGCCTCCAAATCTGGGGAGGGCAAAAACACCCCCCCTCATGGTGCAGGAGGCTGAGTAGGCTACACCCACCATGGCCACACCCATCCAGCAACCGGGCAGAGAACCGGTTGCTAAAATTCCTGAATCCCACCCCTGGTCGTAAGTCACTTTTTTCAGTGCTGTTGTAACTTTTAACTGTCACTAAATGAACTGTTGTAAGTCAAGGACTACCTGTATACATATAACCTGAGAACATTCTTGTTTGTAATTAACTACTTTCTACTTAAATAATTAATTTTATAGGGGCTTCACCCAACTCTGGAGCTTGTTATTCTTCAAGAAATGTCTCAGAGAAAATAGGTTGATACATTGCAAATCTCATCTAGAGTTGCATGGCTATAATGGAAGGAATAAGGCCTTCTATTTCCATATTTTAGAGATGAGAGTGGATCTGTAGGAAGACCAGAGATACTAGTTGTAAGGAAGAGTAGGGGGTAGTAATTTGTGAGGTGAGAAGTCCAGAGAATGGGCTGTATCTTTTCTTTTATATACACCGAGAGCATATGCACCAAGACAAATTCCTTGTGTGTCCAATCACACTTGGCCAATAAATAGTTCTGTTCTATTCTGTTCTGTTCTGTTCTGTTCTGTGTGAACCTTGCTTTTTTGCAGATGAAGCAATCTGGAGAATGTTAGAGAGCAGGACCTAAGACTTCATTGCTCACTGCTGACCTCAGCTAAGGCATATCCTATTGCTATATTGCTACTTTCCCATTTTAAGATTAGCAAAGCTTTTCAGCCTCCATCTAAATATTTACATTTTCTGAACTTTCCATGGTTCATTTAGTGGTTTGCTCTACTGCCAAAATTCAGAAATGTTTAATTCTAGTTATTTTTAAAACAATTATTTTCTCAGGATTTGATGAACTAAAGGAGGAAATAATCCCTATCGTTCTCTATCTAACTTTCATCTGTGAATGTTTAACCCCCCCCCTTTTTTTTTTAGTTGAATGATACAAGAGCTTCAATAGAAGCTTGTGCTACTTTGACTGGGGTGCAAAAAAAAAGCAAGTTTAAACATTTTTTTTAAAAAAAAATCTTCCTCAGCTATGGTTGGCAATAAATCATAAGGGGAAGGGATAAGAAAAAAAGAAGTTTCATCCAACTACCCACTTAAATTGGCAGGTCACAAGATTAAACAAGCTTTATAATACCTTTGTCTACAAGTGGCAAGGAAGCCAGCCAAATTAAGTCAAATCTGGGTGACCATAACAAACAACAATAACATGCTTTCAGCAAGACCAAATCAGAAAGTTCTTGCCTTCACAGGCAAGTGAAGTTGGTGAGTTTACGCACCATAGTAAACCATGAATTGGTAAGTGACAAATAAATATTTGTTTTGTATAGTACATTAGGCCATCAGATACTTGTAAGTCAGCTAGTGCCACAAATGGGAGTGCAACCTCTGCTTTTAACAGAATAACAGAGTTTGGAGGGAACCTTGGAGGTCTTCTAGTCCAACCCCTTGCTCACGCTGGAGACCCTATATAATTTCAGACAAATGGCTGTCCAATCTCTTCTCAAAAACCTTCAGCGTTGTAACACACACATGCAAGTCATTCCACTGATTAATTGTTCTAACTGTCAGGAATACTCTCTGTCCATTGCTTCTTGTCCTACCTTCATATGCTTTGGAGAACAGATTGACTCCCTGTTCTTTGGGGCAGCCACTTAAATATTGGAACACTGCTATCATGTCATGTCAGAGTTTAGGCAGCGTAACTAGTATTATGAGATAAACCCAGGAGCAAAACACAGCACATAGAGCCTTTAGATAATTAACAGTGGTTTATATACAGCTATGCACAGACTTATATATGGTTAAATACCTTAACATACAGCTACTGACACAAGGAGAGCAATGAGATACACGACGAGAGAGAACATGAGGAGAAGGGAGATGCCCTCTAATAGCTTTCCTTATATAGGCAGCTTCTGCCCAGCTTCTTAAAGTGGCAGTAACCCTGCTGCCTCATTCCCATTGCATCAGCTTACAGTTGCCTCTGCTTACAACCTTCCATCAGTTTACAGCTATTAAATCTACATACTCTGACATGTCACCTCTAGTCCTTCTTTTCATTAAAATAAACATACCCAATTCCTGCAACTGTTCTTCATATGTTTTAGCCTCCAGTCCTCTACTCATCTTTGTTGCTCTTCTCTTAACTTTTGGTCCAATGGAGTGAGTCCTTCCCAGTGGTGAAATTCAATTTTTTTTACTACCGGTTCTGTGGGTATGGCTTGATGAGCGTGGTGCAGCTTGATGGGCGTGGCTTGGTGGGCATAGCAGGGAAAGAATACTGTAAAATCTCCATTCCCACCCCACTCCAGGAGAAGGATACTGCAAAATCCCCATTCCCTCCCCACTCCTTTTTTTTTTTAATTTGATTTATATGCCGCCCTTCTCCGGAGACTCAGGGCGGCTTACAATGCGCTAAGCAATAGCGCATTCCTGGGGGAAGAATATTGCAAAATCTCCATTCCCACCCCACTCTGGGACCAGCCAGAGGTGGTATTTGCCGGTTCTCTGAACTACTCAAAATTTCTGCTACGAGTTCTCTGAACTACTCAAAATTTCCACTACCAGTTCTCCAGAATGTGTCAGAACCACTGGATTTCACTCCTGGTCCTTCCTAAATTGTTTTTCTGACCATTAAGTGGGCTCCTGTCACTCTTGTCTGATTGTTTCCTAGACAGCATATCTTCTTCCCCTTTCTCCCAAGGTAGTTCATACTTTCCATTACATCTGCAGATCCTTGTGTGCCAATTGTGTGACATAATCCTTAGAAAGTTTTAGAAACAATATGCTATCTGGTGTAATTTGTCCATTTTACATTTATTTATTTTTGTAGAATCTGGCTGCTTTCTAAGCTTGATAGTTTGCTCTAGGTCTCTATATAGCAATGAGAAAATAGTGTAGAACTTCCAGCTGGCTAGCTAGAAGTATTATCTTCCCATTTTCTGGGTTCAAAGGATGCTCCCTCCCCCCCTCCCCCATTACATCCCCTGTTGCCCCTTTTTTCTGACCTTGCCTTCCTTTCTTTCACAAAATGTATTCCAAAGATAAAATAATTCATGTCTTCTCTGCCATACTGACAGGAAAGGGAAAACACGCTTCTAAAGCATATACACTATTGCATGTCATATTTATTTTTAAGGCCTCCAGTAGTCAGAACCAAGCACATCGATGGTCAACATGACTAGAAAACAACTGGTAACAGGAACTGAGAGTCAGGCAAACAACTGTGTAAAAATCTTTTCTCTCTATCAGAAAAGGCAAATCTTAACTCCCATTTAATTAAACTTTATAGGTACATTATGGACAAAAGGAGCCACGTCATCCACCTTGTGCAAGCATTGCAAAGGGAAGGAAATATAGCCCTTTTGTGTTTCTTTTCAAAATGGTTGATGTGTACAGAGAGTGATCCCAAATGGCCCAGTGTGGCTTAAACTATTGAGCAAACAGGCCAGATCAACAGACTGGATCAGTTAATATGATACTAGATGCTTGTTTAATGCAAACGGTGTTTGCACATTACACAAATTATGAAAAGCTATTGATGAGCACTACTAATTACTCTCTCTATAGAAATGACAATCCTTCACTTTTTTTTGAAAAAAAAAATCCTTCTGCCTCTAGGATAAGACTGAGGTTTTAAAACAGATCCTGCAAGCTGTTTTTGTTTTTTTATCTTTTCATTTCTAATGTTTACATGAAATTGTGCCTGATGATTAGTCATTTTTCCCCCAGCAGAATTAGCTAATCATTTCCTAGTTTTTATTCTCAAATAGCTGTTAAATAAAACCCTCATAAGAACAGACACTGTGCATCAGTGCTTGTAAGTCACTGTTTTAATTCAAACTGTCACTAAACCCAGTGGTGGGATTCAAATAAATTTAACAACCGGTTCTCTGCTCTAATGACCGGCTGGGTGGGTGTGGCCATGGTGGGCGTAGCCAGGGGGTGTGACAGGCAGCACTCAGCCTTCCTGCACCCCTCTGGGAGCAAGAATAGGCCCGGGGGGGGGGGGAACGCACCACCTCTGTGCCCTGTTTTGGGTCTAGGAGGTCTCCCTGAGGCCTCATGGGAGTGAAAATGGACTATGGGTGGGTGCACCGCCCCCCTGTACCCCATTTTGGGCCTAGGAAGCCTTCCTGCACTTACCTGGGAGCCAAAATGGGGTGCTTGGGGATTCCTGGAAGGGGCAGGGAGGGAAGGGGCAGAGCCAGCCAGCAATTTAACTATCAGTTGCCCAAACTAGCCAGAACCAGCTGAATCCCACCACTGCACTAAACAAATAGTTGTAAGTTGTACTATCTGTATGTCTACTTTTCTTTTTGGGGTTTTAATAGAGTTTTGCAATTTTGGGGGTTGCGATGAATTTTTTAAAATTAACTGATTCCCCCATGGTGATTTTTATACTGTTTTATCATTTGTTTTTATTTTTAATAACATGCTTTAATTTCCTGACAAACAGACAAGTTCTTGCTGATTGCGTTTGAAGTCCAACAAAGATTGTCAGAATTCCATGTGGAATTGATAGCCTATAAATGTTCTAATCAATAAATATATGAACATTGTCTTGAACTACATGGGATGGATTGATGGAATTTAACAAAGCAATTGCTTCTCTTATTTATACAGAATAATAGCACCGCCATCTTTAAATGCTGATGTTAGCTTTGGAAGCCATATTAACACCATGTTGTGGCCTGTCAGCGGCCTCTGCAGTTAGTAGCTGATTCCAACAGCGATGAGGCTGGTATGGTGCTGTGCCAGCAGCCTGTGCAGCTGGTGCTCGAGTCAGACAATGAGGAGGCTGGAGAAGATGTGGTGCCAGAGGCTGAGATTCAGCCAGGGCCTTCAGAACCTCCAGAAGCTCCCATAAGTGAAGAGGAAGAAGAGGAGGAGCCTCTTCTCGATGCAGAAGCACGCAGAGCTGTTAAAAGGCAGGAGTGGCTCTTCAGGAGGAGGTCTGCTCGAGAGTAAGGCTTGGGGCTAATTGGCCACTCCCCTAGCCTATTTAAGGAAGGACGACGACTGATGCAATTTGCAGGAAACAACTTTGTTCATATTCCTTCGCATCTTGATTCCAGAAAAGTTTGATTCGGCTCTTGTTTATCTCGTCAGTTTTCCTGCAAATTGCTTCTGGGCATTCTGCCAACCACAGTAAGATTACGGTTATCTGAAATACTGTACCTCAGAATTGAGTTATCATTCTTTGGATTCTTGTCGGCTGTTAATGAAGTTAAATTAACAGTCCTTGTTCAGAAAAGACTGATTTAAACTGTATTTGTGTTCGAACTACTACTAAGAAAGCTCATTAGTAGTCTTTAATTAGTAAACTAAGGTTTGTACGGACTTTGTGTGTGCTGCGTTCTTTGGGGTCCGTAGCTGGGGCAGAACACACCGGAAGATTCCACGCTGTCACCTTCATGCGCTTGGGAAAGTAGGAGGGGGGATTTTGTAGAGAGATTGTAATTAGACATAATAGCATTCTTCTTTTTGGTCAAGGTTCTGGTCTTCCTGCATCTGGAGGAGGAGTGGTTGCAGTGGTGGCTCAAGTTGGGATGGATGGTGATTGGGCCATGTGATGGACTGATGGGTGCAGGGATGGATTTAGGTTTTGATTTATTGAGGGACAACCCGGAACTCTCAGATTCAGGTTTCCCAGATGTGCCAGTATGTCTACTTTAATAAATGTAAGTTTTGAGATGATGCTTGTCTTGGAGTGTTTGATTAGAGTTGGGTTGTTCTGGAACACTGACAGCTGATGCACTTCATATCCATCAAAGTATGTTCATTTATATTAACTTTGGCACGGGGAAGAGATGGGGCTTGTAAAGCTTGTGTGCATTATTGAAAACCAAAAGGGTAGAGAAGAAAAATAACGAAAGAAAGTCTATAAACATCTCTAGTACTGTGGTTTGAGTTTCATGGTTAGGAAAATCCTTTCCGTCTTCCTTCCTTCCCTCTTGTGGGATTGGAAAGAAAGACCAATCCCACAAGAGATGAATAAAATGCAACATTGTTTTAAAAAAAGAATGAATGAATGAACGAACTAAAATGCTTAAATAATCACAGATAATTGGAAATGAGCTACATAGAAATCCATTAAAATTGAAGGGAGATAAAAGGAAAGAGCTGTGTGACAAAAATCCCCCTAAAAGATATGTTGATTTACTTCTCAGTTTAGAGAAGCTCTGCCATTCTACAAAAATGCATTATTTACTGAGCATGTACCAAAAACAAAAAATACCAAAGACAAAACAGTAGACATAGAACAAGAGAGATTAAACTGAATGCATAATTCCAAACCGGACCTATTACTGATTACTTAGGATGGCTGGTTCCGAAGCTAAAGTTGTCCACTCACTCTGTTAGAATTTTGTTCCATCTTTCTGTAGATTTTCCTAATAATTGGAGAATAGGACTTCTTTTCTTTCCCTAGCACCAGTATCCAAATTCGCTAAAATTCAACTACTTTTGGTTCTGAAAAGGGCAAACATTTTATTTCCATTATGGGGAGGAGTTGAGATTATTTCCCCATGTCTGTGTGACAGCAAAACTGATCAGTGAAAATGTGTATTCAGATTCAGACATTGGCTGGCTGCTCTCTAACTGGCACTAAATTTGGATGTTGGGGCTGGCCTATCAATTACAGATACAGTGATTACAGGTTACCCTTATGTGGCTGGGCCACAATAAGGCTTTTGTGGTTTGGGGCTAATAAGGATATGTGAATCCTAGTATTGTGATTTGTAAACATTATAACTGACTTCAATTTGTGGACTTGTAAGAGTTTAGCTAGTGTAAAGAAGTGGAATTGGAGAAATAGAAATCCTGCCTTATCAAGTATGACATTCCAGAGCTTCAGCTAGTTTCAAGTAAAGTGTTTTCATCTTAATAAAATGTAATTTTAAAATAATTGAATGTTTGTGCCTCGTATACATGGAAATACTGTACATAAAATAGAACTCTCTCTTAAGGAATGAAAGCTTTTGAAATATTACCATTTTCATGACAAATAAACAATAAAATACTTTTTTTTTAAAAAAAGCCATGGATTGATAAGGAATGTACAATAGTGGATTCCAACAAATGTATTTAGCGTATTCCCCATCTCCCACAAATATTTTCTGTGCTATCCAACATGTCAAATTATATGTCTTTATATAAATTATATATCTGTATTCATATCAATATTATGTCAATTTAGCAATAAAAATTAGAGTAACATATTTCTGTTTTAACATTTTAATAAACATTAAAATAATTTATATTCCATATTTACTCCCACAAATAAATTAAAACATTAAAGGCATCAGATTAGAAACCAAGAGAGTTTGATATCCAGTTCTGCTTTAGGCATGAAGCCAGTTGGGTGATTTTGACTTAATCTCTCTCTATCACTCTTTGTCAATCACTCAAGACAAATTCAAAGAATATTATAAATGTTATTCCTAAATAGATTAAAAATAGAATGTTTATAAATCTCCTCTTAAATTTAAACTCATGTTTAAATGGGCAGGCTATAAACCACTTCCTCGTGCCAAGAGATTAATTACACTTTTCAGAGCCTTACTCAAACTTCTTTCACTATCTAAGACATGCTTTTAATAGGTTTAAAATAAAAATTAATGCTCCGTCCAGCTCTGTCACTGTGCTGCTAATAAGCAAACTTTTTTGTTTAACACTTTTGTCCCATCCAAATCCCCAGATCAGAAATAAATCTTACCTCCAGAAAATAATTCTCATTAGCTAAAACAAGATGTTTCTTGAATGCCAATCCATCCAAAATAGCCCAAAATATCACTTATCAGCCATTCAACTTCAATTAACTGAAGCCGAGTCCAACCAAGTCTGAATTTCATTTGCAGCCTGATGCAAAGTCTTAATTAACATGATGACGTCAGTATTAAGTATTCAGACAAGATAAGCTGATGATAAATCTTTCCAGGCGCAAGTTTGCTTGCAGTGTAGAGGAAGTTAATGGTTTTTTTAAAAAAATAAATAAATCAAATGTGTATCAAGACCATGAAAATAAATATGCTAAAGATAGGCACATAGTTATTACCACTAAATTTGCATATCTTACACCTGAAAACACATTTCTCATCCTGTGTATGAAAAGTTTAAATACTGAAATCTAATTTAATATTGAAATTTATTTACTTAAAATTGTCAGATAGTTGATTGTTCCTGATTAAAATGAATCACAATGAAAATGTGCAGAATGATTTATTTAAGTTTGCCCCTGGACTACAAAATTACAGAAACATTTCAAGCATATTGATGATAATATTACACATCAACATGACTCTTAAATCACTATTGTATATCCGCAGAATTTAACCTTCATCCTTCTGTTTATCATTAGGGTTTATAATTCTTAATATTTACCATATTTTTCGCACTATAAGACACATTCCCCCCTCCAAAAAAAAGTGGGTGGAAATGTCCCCCCACTCCCCGGCCCCCACCCTTTGGCCATTTTCAGCCTCCGCGCATCCCATTTTCGGCCTCTGCATACCCCGATATTTGGCGGCACCGATCCCCGCCACCTGGAACAGCTGATGGGCAGTATTCCGGGAGGCTGATCCAACCACCAATCAGCTGCTCATGCTAAATCAGTCTGCAATAACAAGCTGAAGCTGACCAGGCTGTTTGCTATTTGCTGCAAGGACGCTAGCCAGATAAATATCAATAGATGCTGGGAGGCAGAGGCAGATTTTTTTTTCTTGTTTTCCTCCCCCAAACCTATGTGCATCTTAGAGTCCAAAAAATACAGTAGTTAGTATTTCATTGGTAAATCGGGCAATGGTTTTGCTCAACACCTGCACTGATGTTTCCAAAAATAGCCATTTTAAAAGCAGTTTGCAGACAGAGATTTACATATAACCAGTTTGTCTCCTTTCATACAGTGCTGTAGAATTGAGCAGTTTTATGATTCAATTCTACAAACAGAAAAATGTACCCAGCAATTTCAGCCTACCAATAGTATAGTATCAATCAGTAGAATGGATTCCTTTGAATCTGGAGGTAGGTGTGGAAGAAAACCACCGTTGTAGGAAGGCAAGTTCCATTGCAATGAGATGTCCCCTTGTGTAGCAAGCTGTTTAATACAATCATTAATGGTGCTACTTAGAAATAAGCTCTATTACGTTTAACAATAGTTACACACATACAAGAATACACTGAATCGCAATATCAGAAGCAATCAGTTGCCATTATGTTTTATTCTGAACGTGGACATCTTTCCAGGTTAATACAGAGTTAATTACCTTTTGCAATGCTAATATTTTTTGAATTTGCTTTGATTTGTCAGCTTATCAGTTAAAGGCTATTATGCATGGTTTTGAAAGCACTGCTTTTCTAAGGAACAGAGCACTGTGGACAGGTGCTTCTTGTTTATCCTGGCAACATCTGAAGGTTGCTATGCAGGCATACTGGCAAAAAGAAAGGGATTTCTTTTGGTCAGGAGAGGACTATAGCAAATTATTTTCATGTTCCAAAGCCAGGAACGCTTTCCACCAAGTTTCTTTAAGGATAATATTCATACTTAACATTGACAGAGTTAATTTATTTGTTAGCCTTTAAGGTTTTAACAGTGTTCAAGAAATTAGGTTTCCTGCCTCTTCTTCTTGCATAACAATTGTATGTCTGTATCAGGGGTGAAATGCTCCCGGTTTGGACCGGATCGCCGATCCGGTAGCGATGGAGGCGGGTAGTTCAGAGAACCAGTAGCAAAAATCCCTGCCTCCCCCTCATGCCCAGCTGAGCCACACAATCATCAGAGGCTTTTTTTTTTTACTTTTAAAAGCATTTTTTCTACAACCTCTTCAGCCAAAAAAATGCTTTTAAAAGAAAAAAAAGTCTCTGATGATCGTGCGGCTCAGCTGGGATCATCAGAGGCTTTTAAAAGCATTGTTTTCTACAAGCTCTTCAGCTGAAGAGGTGGTTGAAAAAATGCTTTTAAAAGCCTCTGACGATCCCAGCTGAGTTGCCTGATCGTTGCCTATGTTGTTACAGTCAATGTTGACTGTAACAAAATAGCATTTTTCTGTCAAATCGCAAAGGGAGGATTTCTTTGGTCCTCCCTATCCTGGCATCCTCCCAAAAGTGTTGGACTAACAAGTACCATTATCCCTATGGGAGAATGCTAGGGAAGGATGGTTTATAGCAATGCCCAGCATACGATAACTGGTTAAGGAACACTCAAGGCCAATATTTAAAATACAGGCAGACAAGGACAGCAACTTCAATCAGATCAATATCAGACTGGATTTCAAAGTTCAGCTCCCTCAATCACATCAATGATCTGTCTTAGCATATAAAATGGACATACCATTGATTTCCAAATCTGTGATTGTTACTTATCACTGACAACGCACACTGTAATACGAAAGTAAAGCAACATGTCTAAATTTCCCCATGTGATGGAATTTTTATTTGTTAGTCAAGAATGACTCCCATTTTCCAAACAGGAAGCATCAATTTACATCTTCTGGATTCTCGAGGGATGCATACATGCACAAAATGTGTGCACGTATATACATACCACATACACACAGAACCTCTGTAACTGGGACCTGAGTCTAAAGAACAGTTCTCTAAGGCTACAATAACATTTTTGCTTCCTTGCCATATCCTGCCTTTTGTTATTACCAAAAAAATTCTTGGTAATTCAAATGCTGGAATATTTTTTCTCCCATTTCATCAGATTCTATGAATTATTTTGCCCATAAGTAAAAGTATTTGTTTGCAGAATGCATGCATTCTAACTTATCACTCTCCATTTTTTGCTGATCCTTCATTTTCTAAGAATCTCTCTCTTTCTCTCCCTCCCTCCCTCCCTCCCTCTCTTTTTCTTTCTCTCGCTGTCTCTTTTGCTCAATCTCAAGTTTGCATGATCTCTTAGTTTACACTTATATTCTATAGGCATTTTTTCTTCAGCATAGTTTCACCATACCTTTTCATTCATATTTAGTTTGCTTTTCTGCATAGCCATATTAATTATCATACAACAGAAAGTATTACTGATGTCAATTTAGAAATTCTTCTCACTATCTGAGAACCCAATTGATTGCCTTAATTGAAATTACACATTTTTGACTCTTGCAAACACAACATTTCTCTCTTCTCTAGGACATCTTATTTTTAAAATAGCCTCAAATAAAGAGCACCTGACAATGGGTTGGGTGAAGGCTACAGTAACTATGTGAGTTTTGACTAGCATGGATTATAATTTTCAATCAAAAAGTTGGCATAATTCATATTACAATCTCAGACAGACTCAATAATTCAACCCAGCTGTCTTCCTGGTTGAAAATTAATGACAAACAAACAGTGTTATAGCAGTTTGAGTTTTTGTCATTCTTGATTACAAAGAAACTGAAGTCTGGTTTTCTGGTTCCTTCTGATTAGAGGACTGATTCTTGCTAAATAATCCCCAGAACAGACTGAAACAGTAAAAGAATCAAGCAACTGAGTTGTTGAATAGTGGATTCAACCTTATTCTGAATGTGCGGAGGATCCTTCTCATACCATCTTCCAAAAAGTGTCACAGATAAAACGGACTGAGGAATATCATTCTGACTGACCAGTTGTCCATCTTTCAAAACCTAGGAATGAATGAAAGAATTTTAGTAATACAGTTAGCTAGATAAGGTATACATTTCTCCTATTTCCTGAGTTAAGGCATTTTTAATGTAGTAGATTAAGAGGAGTTGTAGTTCTTATAACATAATATAGAGAAGATCCCACAGTGACAACTCTCATATTTGGATAAGGTTGGGAAAGACTCCCAACTATGAGAGTCACTGGTAGTCAGTGTAGTTCAGGGGTGTAAAACTCAAGGCCCGTGGGCCAGATCTGGCCCACGGGGGTACTTAGATCTGGTCCATGGGGCCGCCCTTGGAAACAGTGAAGAACTAGCCCACAGTGTCTCTGCCAGTGAAAACGGAGCAAGTGCGGCCCTCCCAGGCTGTGTTTTCAGCCGGGATGGTCTCCTGCAGCCCTCTGTCAGCAAAAATGGAGCTCAGGGGGCTACATGTGCCCCCCCTCAAACTCCATTTTTGCTGGCAGAGGGCTACAGGAGGCCATCCCAGCTGGGTGGGGCCAACCCAACTCGGCTCGACCACCCTGGCCATGCCCACCCAGCGCCCCGAGGTCAAACACAATCCTCATGCAGCCCTCAATGAAATACAGTTTGACACCCCTGGTGTAAATAATACTGAACTGGATCAAGATGGAGAAATAGTCACAGGACCCCTCATCAGTGGACATGTGGATTAGGGCTGCTGGGAGATTTAATTAAGCAACTTCTAACATTTACAAGTTTCCCATTCCTCAATTCAATAAAAGGGGCCACAGTTAGCAACGGGATTTTAAACTCTATGTGAAAAAAACCATAGGACAAAATATCATCTGACAGATCTTATTTTGGTGACATTTAGGCAGCTTTTGAAGCCATGCAATGTGTTTAATACAAATTGCTTACTTACAGCAAGACAGTTTAAAAGTTGAGTATTTAGAAAAAAGCATTCTACTCTATTATGTATGACATAATCTAAAATCATAGATTACACTATACAGATGTAGGTAGTCCTCAATTTACAACCGTAATTGTGCCTGGAATGTGACTGTGCCCAATTTTATGACCTTTTTGCAGCAGTCATTGAGTGAATCACCACAGACATTAAGCAAGTCTCCACATTTGTCAAGGGAATCCATTGTCTACAATGGGTGGTTTTTACTGGAAACCAGAAGTAAACACCAATTGCTAGCAAAAAAAATTATTCATAAAGCGTGATGGTCATGTGACTATGAGACACGCAAAGAGCTATAAATGTGGAGTGGTTGCCAAATCCCCAAAATGCAATGATGTGATTGTTGAGGGCCCCCAGCCATTGGAACTTTGAATCTAAGTCAGAAGTAGCCCTGGGGAGATCAGTCTTAACTTTGAAAGATTACTAAGTGACCAATCGTAAATCAAGGACTACCTGTATAACCAGTTATGTAATACTGTATAACTATTACCTGCACGGATTGCTTTATTTCATACAAAAGGTAAATAATTGTTACCTATCTTCTGCTATCTTCTGTTACCTATCTTCTGCTATCTTCTGCTGCATAGAAAATAACATCTTTTCTGTCCTTCCCATTTTAAATAGAGAAAAGACTTACGGAAGGATAGTGTTTCCTTTCCTTCAACTCTCCCTCCCCCAATGTTCTCTGCTTCCTGAAAGAGCAAAATAGGAGGAACGTGTGTGTGTGTGTGTGTGTGCGCGTGTGTTTATACTCAAGTAAAAACAACACAATGAGAAGCCTCATTTTTCTCACAATTCAATTTTGGCTTCCAAAAAGTGACTAAAACACCTTCTTCTTCTGAGCCTTATTAGGGAATTCATTTCTGCACTTCTTCTATTCAAGCCCAGTTTGGGTCATACCCACCCTAACAATATTTGTATACTTAAGATGGGAAAGTACTGGGGTACAATTCATATTTTAAGATTCTTAAAGTGAATAGAAAAAATTAAATCAGGAACTTTTAGGTTTAATGGATAAAATAACTTGAACAAAATCTGGAACTGATCAGTTAAGTTTGTTGTTATAGAAATATTAAGTATGTAAAAGTAAGAGTCCCAAAGGTTGCTTTTTCAAGAGGCAACTGGACTTTCTGGTTTTTCTTTGAAGATGTTTCGCTTCTCATCCAACAAGCTTCTTCAGCTCTGTCTGGATGGTGGGTCAGAGCTGAATAAGCTTTTTGGACAAGAAGCAAAACGTCTTCAAAGATAAACCAGAAAGTCCAGTTGCCTCTTGAAAAAGCACCTTTGGGACAACCATGACCTGGATGACTGAGAATCTCCGTAGACATAAATGTAAGAGGTTGAGGTTGTCATATTATTATGTTATTCTACTATGCTAAATAGAGTCGGAAGTCAATGCTTTCCTTCTTCTTTTTCCCTTTATCCCACACCTTTTCCTTTCTCCCTTTCCCTCCCCCATTTTCCCAATACTTTCATTTTCACTTGTATGTTAGACTTTGACACATTTAATAAAATTATAATTTAAAAAAAATTCACCTTACCTGAAACAATCCAGGGGCCAAACGAATCCCACTGAGTAAAACCTCTGGGAAGACATAATTTGTGCCAAATGTGCCACTGAGAGAATAGAAGTCAAAATAGGATTCAGCAGTCATGGTTGCCTGGCCACAGCTCTGAAGGTTCGTACTTCTGCACTTCAGCAATGTGCAGATCTGGAAGGAGAAGAAGACCAAACAATACTTGAACTACTCACTATAGAGGAGCCAAGTTGCTACTATCTGAAAAGGAACTGCAAACCATTGTTTTAATTTCCTCCATAGCAAGGAACTTTTGTGGAACTCACTCATGTGCATCAATGGTGGGTTTCAAAAATTTTTACTATCAGTTCGGTGGGCGTGCTTGGTGGGCGTGGCTTGGTGGGCGTGGCTTGGTGGGTGTGGCAGGGGAAGGATACTGTGAAATCTCCATTTCCTGCCCATTCCAGGGAAAGGATATTGCAAAATCCCCATTTCCTCCTGATCAGCTGGAACTTGGGAGACAGAGAATAGATGTGGGCAGGCCACTCAGAGGTGGTATTTACCGGTTCTCCGAACTACTCAAAATTTCCGCTACCGGTTCTTCAGAACTGGTCACAACCTGCTGAAACCCACCTCTGATGTGCATGTTGGTGGCTGGGGGAGAAGCCCTACTGATTATTGACTCAGAACTAGCAGATGAAAGCACGAGCTCAGCTTGGCATAAGAGGAGTTCCTGGTATCACAGTGACCAAGGACTTGCAGCTATATAAATCTCAGTTTTTAAAGGTAGTCCTTGATTTAGGACCACAATTGAGCCCTAATTTCTATCTCTAAGTGAGACATTTGGGGCCTGGGGCCGTAGATCTCGCTCTTGTGATCCGGCGAGATCTGGCCATGAATGGTATGAATGAGTTTTAATGTTTTATAATGCCTTATTGGAAATAGACTCTGAGACGAAACTGGTTAAAGATTGCATGATTAAATGGGCACAAAATTTTCAAGAGCCAGTGATGATGGAGACTTGGGAAAAGATTTGGATTAGAAATGTGAAATTTACACAAGCACAAAATTTAAGAGAAAACTTTTATAAAATGTTTTATAGATGGCACTTAGATCCTAAAAAACTATCATGTATGTATCCTAATGTGCAAGCTAAATGTTGGAGATGTGACTGTGATGATGCAACTTATTATCATATATGGTGGACTTGTAAAAAAATCAAAGCATTTTGGATAAAGATTTGGTGGGTGATGCAGAATATTTTTAAAAAAAGATTGAAATTTACTCCGCGCTTGTTTCTACTGGGTATAACTATGGACTGTACAGTTGTAGAGACTAAACTGATCCTGAACTTAATAACAGCAGCAAGATTGTTGATAGCACAACACTGGAAGAAGGACTTTTTGCCTACTATTGATGCTTGGATATTGAAAGTAACTAACTTAGCTGAAATGGCTAAAATTTCAGCATATTTGAAGGATCATACACAAGAAAGATATATACAAGACTGGAGAAGATGGATTGATTATATTCAAAATAAGTATCAGACTAAAAAATATCAAATAGCTTATGAATGAATCTTTAATTGTATAAGCGCTACATGAGTGATATTAGAAGTATTATATCCAAGAAGCAGGATTTTATCTATGGGGGGTTAAGAATTATTTTTTAGAGGGTGTTAGTTTAATGGATAGTTAAGCAATTTAGTTTATTGTTAAAAGTTAATAGAAATACCTTGTGTTCTGCTCTGGGAAGTCGGGGAGGGGGAGGGGGGGTTGGGTGGGAGGGTTGTGGGAAAACTGTGGGTTTTTTTTTTCTAATAAAACTTTTTCAATTAAAAAAATGTTTTTAATTTTTAAATGTTTTTTAACTTTTAAGTTTTTAAATGTTTTAAATGTTTTTATTAGGATTTTAAATGTATTGTGAGCCGCCCTGAGACTTCGGAGACGGGCGGCATATAAATTGAATTAAATTGAAAAAAAATTGAAAAAAAATTGTTACGTGAGCTTTGTCCCCATGTTATGAACCTTTCTTGCCACAGTTGTTCAGTGAATCACTGCAGTTCAGAGGTGAAATCTGCTTACCTTCCTTACTGGTTCGGAAGCGCACACGCACATCAAGTGTGCGTGCACACCTTCTGCACATGCGCAGAAGGTAAAAAACATGACTTCCTGGTTAAAACCAGGAAGTAATGACACCCGGGCAGCGATCACTATCAGATCACCGAACCACAAGGAAAAATTGCTACCGGATCAGGTGATAAGAAATTGCTACAGTTGATAAGTTAGCAACCCGGTGGTTAAATGAATCTGGTTTCCGGACTGACTTTTTTGTTTGCAAAAATTGATCACTTGATCTCGGGACACAGCAATGGTCATATGTATGAACCACTTGCGTCTGATTTTTGATCACATGATCATGGGGATACTACAAAGGTGTAACTGTGAAAATTGGTCATGGGTCACTTTCTTCAGTGCCGTTGTAACTTTTAAAGGTCGCTAAATGATTTGTTGTAAGTCAAGGACTACCTGTAGTTGCTGGATATGTACATTCTAGTTTCTCTCTCTGCAAGTGTTTTTCAAACTCGATACATTAAGATATGTGGACTTTGACTCCCAGAATTTCCCAACAAGAATGCTGGCTGGGGAATTCTGAGAGTCAAAGTCCACACATCTTAAGTTGCCAATTTGAAAACAAGCCACTCCAAGATTTAAAAAAATGCCAAGCAGTCTAATGCTTTGTGTGGTGCTCAGCCTCGGCAATTGCCTGAGAAATGCCTTTGCAGGTAATTTTTTTTTAAAAAAGACATCCTTATCCTTGAAAAGCAGTTTGGCATTTGCATGCTGTTGAAGTTTCTGCCATCTTTATATTACCTTTTAAAAATAAAATAAAATTTCCTATAACTCAATAGACTAAACCCAAACAGAATTAATAGAATTAATCTATTCTAAACATAATTAATACTAAATCATAGTAACTACAATATCTTCTTTTTCCTAGCGTATTCCTGCAGATGCAGGGTCCTCTTTTCGGATCATTGAACGCACGGTCAGTTGCGTCTCCGGGGCCTGCGGCTTACATTTCTTTGTTGATGGTGTCTTGCCATCTCTGTTGTGGACCGCTGCGAGGTCGCTGGCTATTGACTTCTAATTGGTAGGCAGTCTTGGCAACGGTGGAAGGTGCTGCTCTCTGGACATGTCCATACCAGCGGAGCCGGCCTTCTCTCATCTTCTCTGTAATTGGTGCCACACCAAAATGCTGTTGAATGGTGTCATTTGTGATGTGGTCAAGAAGGGAGATGCCTGATATCCAATGGCCCATTCGCATTTCCATGGCATGGAGATAGCTTTCGGTCTCTGTTATTGCTGCCCAGCATTCAGTGCCATACAGTGCAACAGGGCAGATGGTTGTCTTGTAAATCTTAGATTTAAGACAGGTTGGCATTCGTCTGTCACATAACACACCAGTGAGTTCTCGCCAACGCATCCAGGCTGCATTCACCCTTGCTCGTACCTCACCATTGATGTCGCCATTGCCTTAGAGATGGGATCCCAGATACCGAAAAATAGTAACTACGATATATAACCCTAAAATACTAGTCAAACAACACAAGCAGCAGTAGCAGAGAAGTTAACAATGGTCTAAATAGCAAATTTCTTTCAGATCAATGTGTTTATTGATTAAAGTAGCCAGGGAAATAAATATATCTCTGCCAGGTGCCAAAAAGACAATGTTTCTCAGAGCTGTCTGGAGTTCAATAGCATAGAAGGAAGGGGAGGTAAAGTGAGATGAAGGAATAGTCAAAGCTAATTGAGAAAAGCTATTCCAAAGAGGAATACCATCAATGGAGCCACCATTGAAAAGGCCCGTTCCTAGATGTTGCGTATTTATTTCATTACAAAATCCCAAATTTATGGTGGATCTCAGCCTGGGAGAAACAGCCTATCATCTCAAGCACAACTTTTGATTCCATACATTTGGGAGGCTCCAGGGAGCCATCAGGTGTAGTGTACAGGTGGGCCAGCATTCTGTGCAAAACAAATGCTTAGGTCTGTTCCAATAGTATTGGAGCATTGGGTGGGTCCTTGCCCACTATCCAAATATTCACAGTTTATTGACTGCTTATCAATACTTCCAGTGACTGTTGTCCAAACATATCCATGCAATGTATTCATGCATGATTAAGTACCAGTCAGCCACCGAAAGTATCAATGAATATATGATTCATTAATTAGAATCCAGATAATTAAAGGATGAAACTAAATATTGGTCCTATTCTTATGCCAGTCAGTGTCAGCATCCTACAGGACATGGTAATCAAGTTTCCAGAACTCTGTGTGAGGGAACATTTCCCTCAATCCTCCCAGGAGTAAGACATGTAGGACTTACTTTTCTTCCTGCTAATAGAGACTTCCATTCATCATGTGCATGATGCAGCCACAAAGTGATCGAATATTTAAACTAGACAATTATTCCAAGCGAGATAATGAAAATAAAGTGCTGAAGTTTATCTAGACATACAACCTGCAAATTTAGTGGACATCTAGTCTTTCATCTTTCCATCTAGCGTTTCCCCCATAAATAAAAGAATACCTGTAAGTAATATTGTCCCTCAACCTCATGAAGACCATCGAATGCTCCTAGCACATAAAGTTCATCTTCTTGTTGTTCCATCATCCTGTAGTTTAAATGGCAGCAGAGACTTTTCTGGCACACTGTAAGATTGTCAGCTTTTTTTCCAAGGGTAGATAAGGTGAAGTCATCATGGAAAATAAATCCAGAGAAAGTATGGTTCTCAGGAAACCCTTCAACATTTGTGGCATATGAGCTCCAGTTAACAGTAGGAAGAGGGGTGGGAAAACGAGAAGGATGGGAATAGATTTCTGCAACCAAAAGATGCCCATTCATCGATTCTGCATAATGATAGGCTTCCGATCCAGATGGTGTGTAGATACCACTGCCTAAAAATGACAAGAATAAAAGCCATTTTTCTTATCATGTGTTTGCAAGACAGACAGTATACATTATTTCTTGTACCCTACCCCACCCCCAAACATATTTAAGAAAACAACACCACCCCAAAAACACACATATTTATCTCTGAAAAAAGACCAGAAAATGTATTCATAGGCACAAGAATTCACCCCATTGGCCTTCTCTTTTCCTTTTTCTACTCTGATGAGCAAGAATAGAATAGGAAGAATATACCTTATGCTTAAGGAACAGTGGAGTTCCAGGCTCTCACAAAAATTTAAAGAAAAATTGTATTTATGATCAGCAATGCAAAGAAACAAAGCAAAACTTGGCTATTACTGCAGGATCCTATCTAGGTCAGTCACTGGAACCAGTGGTTTTGTCTTCCAAGCTTTTGGACTCATACTGGAGCCCATCCTCAGGGAACGACCTTGTAGATGACCCTCACTCTGTCAAGGACCTTGGAGTACTCATATCTAATGATATGAGAGCCAAAGCCCACTGTAACAACATTGCCAAAAAGGCATTAAGAGTTGTAAACCTAATCTTGTGTAGCTTCTTCTCCGGTAATATTACACTACTAACCAGAGCATACAAAACATTTGCTAGACCAATTCTTGAACACAGCTCATCTGTCTGGAACCCGCACTGCATATCGGACATTAATACAATTGAGCAAGTCCAGAAATATTTCACAAAAAGAGTCCTCCACTCCTCTGCTCGCAACAAAATACCTTATGCCACCAGAGTTGAAATTCTAGGCTTAGAAAATTTAGAACTACGCCGCCTTCGATATGACCTAAGCATAACTCATAAAATCATCTGCTACAATGTCCTACCTATCAATTACTACTTCAGCTTCAACCACAACAATACATGAGCACACAATAGATACAAACTTAAGGTAAACCGCTCCAAACTCGATTGCAGAAAATATGACTTCAGCAACAGGGTGGTCAATGCCTGGAATGCACTACCTGACTCTATGGTTTCATCCTAAACCCCCACCCCCCCAAATTTTAACCTAAGACTGTCTACTGTTGATCTCACCCCATTCCTAAGAGGTCTGTCCTAAGGGACGTGCATAAGAGTACCAGCGTGCCTACTGTCCCTGTCCTAATATTCCCTTTATTTGAATTCATTTTATGTATTCAATTCATGCTTATACTTATATATATTAACTAATATGTACTTGACAAATAAATAAACAAACAAACAAACAAACAAATAAATAAAATAAACTTCTCTCTAGCAGCGTGTGTGCTTTGGGTTGTTCTGTGTGTGGTATTTAATGGTGCCTGTTATATGTGGCTTTTTAGATGTTGATTGGGGTGTTGATGACTAGCTATTAAGTTGTTGGCTGTTTGTTTCTAATGCCAAGCCCTCACCTCCTAAGTACTTGTATTATATAAATAACAGACATAGAACAGCCCAAAGTACACACTCTGCTAGAGAGAAGTTCCCTGAGGATGGGCTCCAGTATGAATTCAAAAGCTCGGAAGACAAAACCGCTGGTCCCATTGACCGACCCAGATTGGATCCTGCAACATTATCCTGGGTCACGTATATTCACCTTCATTCGTAGGCTATTTCTGTTTACATGCCTAATCAGAGATTATTTGTAGAAGCACCATAAAGAAAGAATAGGACTGTACTCTGTATACTACACTGATGGCAATGCCTTCCCTACTCTCTGAATTTCTGTCTGCCGGGACCACACCAGCGTATCTTAATTTTGGCAAGCGGGCATTAAAGGATTTCTCAAAGAAGAGACTTTTCAACCAGCTGGAGGTTCTCAACTGTCTGATGAATAGAACCAAATACCAATCAAACTTTTTATCCCAACCAGTATCTTACCTGTCATATTTAACATGGGATTATGAGTATTAGCTGCCAGAACATTGGCACGCATGCCCATGGCCCAAGCTGAATGGAATTCAATAGCAGTTAAATGTGGGAGGACGTTCATCCAGGCTGTCGGGAAAAGCATGGTGTCCACAGAGAGCTGGATTACGAGGGTTACAGCGGGATCATGGAAGAGAATATCAAAGCAAGTGAAGAGGCCAAATTTTCCAAAGGCAGTATCGAAGGTTGCAAGTTCAGGCTCTTTAGGGAAATCAAATTGACGTTCCACCTTAAACAGGTTAAACTGTTAAAAAGATAACACATTTAGTTAACAGGTAAGGTGTTTTTCAGTAAACGTATGAACCACGTAACGCTGACTTAACACTGACTTGCAAGTCATTTTTAACTGAAAGTGAAAGTGTAATGCATTTTTAAAAAAGAGGGAAAAAATCCCAAAACTTCTTTAAATTCTGATTGACTGGTTTCCCAGAACCTCTGTGCCTATTAATAATGTAGTATCAGCACCTATTACAAGGAGAAGATCTTCTTTATGTAATTGAGACACATTTATAGTGGTCTCCTGCATTTTCACAGAGCTTGGTTCCAGTTGTGCTGGAAAACAAATATCTTCTATTATCTATTTTAAATATTTCATTTAGGGCTCATTTTTGGTTTCAACATTGAAATAATCTTGATTATATATGCTATATCATTGGGTACAACAAGATCTAGACAACTCTAAACAAATGGGGCTATCTGATGGCTTCTGTTCTTTGTGATTGTGGTGACATGCAAACAACAACACATATATATATATGCCACTTTGTGAAGTGTGAAATTTGTAATCTTACCTTGTGGTATCGTGCCACCAGCTTTCCCTCTGAATCAAAGACAACATTTGTGTTGTATTGATAGCGGCCATCACGGGGGCACTTTGGGTCTATATAACGGCAATTCTTCTTATCACCCATATTGGCAACCACATAGATCGAATTGCTCCTGGCCAGACAGCTTAGTCTTTTTTGGACTGGAGTAGATCCAAATCTAAATGTGAAGACCACGGAACTGAAGAATTAGTACAATTAAATTCTGTTAATTTATCTCCATGTTGAAGGATGTAATACAGAAAGAGACACCAAAACAGGCAATAAATCAGAAGCGAGGTTATTTCTTTTAAAATACAAAAGAGAAGAAAAAAAGAAAGAAAAGAGTCATAAAGGTTGGAGTAGATGACCTTTAGATGCTGTGAAATCTTTTTCCTTCCAGCTATATTTCTGTTTGAAATTGATTCGGGAAGATGTTTTTTTTCACTGAAGAGGAAAAGATACAGGAAATAATTAGGTGCTCTCAATCAGTGGAACACCTCACTGGGGAAAAGAAGAAATGAATCTTTTTGGCACTGGTTCCCTGCTGAGAGATACTTTGAATTAATAATGATATAATTTAGTAGGTTGTTTATAAATCTACAACATGTAATTTATAAAGTTATTTGTTTGATATTGTGTGAATCCAGTAACTGTAATTTGTAAATCATAGTCTAAGCCTTAGTATGCAGCCTTAGCCATCAAATTATGGTTTATTTAATAAAATACAGTTAAGCAAATAATAGATTAGTGTATGTAATGTACCCAGTTTCTTCCCCACTCCAAATTGCTCCATTCCCATACCAGCTATTTTCAGCAATGAGACTTTAAACACACATAAGGGCAGAGATTTAACAAAACCAGTTAACTTACTTTATTTATGTAATTTATATATTCCCATCTAAACAACCATGATTCTAGCTGGTACACACACACACACACACACACACACACACACACACACACAGATATATATATATATATATATATATATATATATATATATTCTCAGGTTTTCACGGGTGTTTGTATGTAGGTCTTTGGTTATTCGGGTCTTCTCCCACGTAAAATTGGAAGTGTCTTGGCGACGTTTCGACAAAGTCTCTCCTGGAAGCACGAAGCCGAGAACACCAGCCTGAAGATGACGAATGAGACTTCATCGAAACGTCGCCAAGACACTTCCAATTTTACGTGGGAGAAGACCCGAATAACCAAAGACCTACATACAAACACCCGCGAAAACCTGAGAATATATATATATATGGTTGAAGATTGGAAGCCCTCTTCTTTAGATTGTTCTCATAAAAGAGAACATGCCACATCCAATTACATTGTGATTTGATTAATAAATCCAGGACTCCATGCTGTTGTTTTCCTTCTGTTATGACATGCTACCTTTTGGCACTTGGAGCCCTCCTAATATGTTGAAATATCTTCTAGAAGATTAAACTAATATGCCCATGCATAAACATGTACATATAGAAGATGACCAGGCTGAGCCTGAGGGAGGGGTCAAACGCGTCATCAGGCATGAGTCCCTTCATGCCCACAAAAGATATAAGTCCTGGTCAACTTGAAATCCTACTCTTAACTCTTGCTAATTTCCCTTGGCCGCTAGTAGTTCAGATTCTTGTAGAGAGCTCAATCTTACAAATAATCTTGATGATCAGTTGAACAGTCTGGACACTTGACTGTACCCTCACAGGGAAAATAATATTACACAAGGAATAGAAAAAGAATGAGAAATAGTAACTGAAGAATTAAAGGCAAGAGATGGGGAAAAAAGGACACACCATTTATTATGCTTCTGCATACCTTTCTACCCCTACCAACCATGGATGTGTCCATCAACATCACATGCCTTTTGTTTCTTATATTTCTCACTTCCCTTTTTAAAAAAATACATCAACTCCATTCAACCTTGATTTTTTCATCTTCCCCTTCCCCTCAACCCAATTACTCTTCCTTTGTACTTTCAATGTATTGCCTGCATTTCATTCATACTAGTCACTTATTTGTATTCAATCCAAATTTATTCCCATGCATTTTTTACAACTGTCGGTACACTTTCTACCAAATGTACATGACATAAAATTTCTCCAGTTATTTCCCCGCTTTCGATAAACAAGTAAATTAATGTACATAATTTCTTCATCTGCTTGCAGTAATCAGGTTTAATAAAAACCAACGTAGGCCAGAGAAATGCATGTTGCAGAACATTTTTTTATACCTGGTCAACAGCATCAGGATTGCTTTGTGCAATGACCACTCATTTCTTCTACTTCCCCCTCCCCAGCAGCAAATTCTTTTACAAATATATTTTACCTTGATGTAACATTGCATGTATTATAGTATTCATTCCTTCTGTATTCTATTATTGAGGCATGATCAGAAACTACCCCTTTACCCCAAACTGGAGAAAAGGGGGTGAGGGTGGGAGTGTGTCCAAAAATCAAGCAATTCAGGAGACCCCCAGGAATGAATATGAGTAGGTCTTTGAAAGTACAAGGTACCATCTCTCTCTCTCTCTCTCTCTCTCTCTCTCTCTCTCTCTCTCTCTCTCTCTCTCTCTCTCTGTCTCTTTGTCTCTGTCTCTGTGTGTCTCTCTCTTGCAAATACTTGCAATTGTGTTCTATGCATTTCATAAGTAATTGGTGGCTTTTATAAAAGATGGCTATAATAAACACTTGGTAATCAAAAATAATTTCATTCTGTTAAAAAGAATTTCTGGTTTTAAAGAGATCTTTTTCCCCTCTGGTTTTCTTTCACTTTGCTTTTCTGTTAAATGTGATTCTGTCCTCCAGACATCCTTTTTCTGCCAAATTATGTCAAGTTGCCAAATGCTGCCTTTTTCTTGTGCCAAAATGTGCTTTTGACGAAGGGATTAAGCAGGGGTGAAAAAAAAAATGACAATACCTAGTTGCTAAATGAGGGGCAAAATACTGACAAAAATGCCTCGTTTCTTAAGGTCACTGAAAGAGATGAGGATGGATAACAAACTAGATGTATCTGGTTCTGCCAATGTGTTGCTTGCGCTCTTTTTATTTTATTTATTCTATTTTGTCAAGCATATATAAGATAACAGGTAGAAGTATAAACATAATTTGAATACATGAAAAGAGTAAGAGTAAAAAGGAACATTAGGACAGGGACGGTAAGCACGCTGGTGCACTTATGCACGCCACTTACAGACCTCTTAGGAGTGGGGTGAGGTCAACAGTAGACAATCTAAAGTTAAAGTTATGGGAGTTTGGGGAAGTTACCACAGAGTCAGGTAGTGCATACCAGGCATTGACCACTCTGTTACTGAAGTCATATTGATGATATTGTGACTATAGGAGGGGTGAAATCCAGCAGGTGCTGACAGGTTCTAGAGAACCGGTAGCGGAAATTTTGATTAGTTCAGAGAACCAGCAAATATCACCTCTGGCTGGCCCCAGAGTTGGGTGGGAATGGAGATTTTGCAATATCCTTCCCCCAGGAGTGGGGAGGGAATGGGGATTTTGCAGTATCCTTCCCCTGGAGTGGGGTGAGAATGGAGAATTTGCAGTATCCTTCCCCTGCCATGCCCACCAATCCACGCCCACAGAACCGGTAGGGAAAAAAAATTAATTTTACCCCTGTCCCTCCCCATTTCCTCTTCTTTCACTCCTGAGCAGCTTAGCAGGCACAGTTAATGATTAGAAGAACACACTTAAAAATGGGAATGAATTACTGGGATGGATGTACTTGGGCATAGCTTGGCATATCTTTTGACTCAAGATGGACTTCTGCTGATTACATGGCTGTTTTATAGTTTTCTCATCATTATGGAAGTGATTTATCATTTCCTGCTGAGAAATTTTATCCATTTCTCAGGCTTGCCTAGTGAGTTATCCTGGTAGTTCCCATCCAAGTGCTTACTGTATTCATTTTGATCCTTAGCTTTTGCAAGATCAGCTAAACCTGGCTAGATGCTGGCTTAAATTCAAATTTGCATTCTGTTGCAAACATTTTGGGGAATCTTGAAGCAGATATCCCTTTTCATCCTATTCCTTGAGTGGTTATAAAAACAGAAGCAGAGATTACATGCACTGCCTGAGCGCTATGGAGAAAGCTTGCTATAAATATGTACTCAGGCCCTAATTATTGTATTGCTGACCATTATTTCAGTTTAGATTAAATCCATCCCAGTCTATGTAGCTGACAGATATTGGCATATTCTCTTTTTTTATTTTTTTGTAATTTGTAGCTATTTTATATATTGTTTTTAAAATAATATTATTCTTTTTAATTTTATGATTAAATTGTATTCTGGAACCCTTCTCTGAGGCCAAGGGGTAGTTAAAAAGTGTGATAAACAGACAAAGAAGTAAGCAAGCAAGCAAGATATGGCCATGCTGGTCAGGGTGGATGGACACTGTAGCTCAACTTATCTGGAGAATGTATACAGATGATAACAGTTGAGGTCTAATGGATGCCTAAATGGGATGCTACAATGGAAAGATCCTTCCTTCCTTCAAGACACATTGACCATGTCATGGTGTACATTGTAATACTGAAACACAAACCTAAGAGAAGGCTACCACAGTCAAGTGCCTTTAAACTGAGACTACACAAAAGCAAAGCACAAGATACCTTTCAGGATCGGTACATGGAATCCAGTTGACCTGTGGGTCTGGAATGTCCTCAAGGTAAGGATAAATGGTCTCTCTAGTGAAGTTAAATCCATATATGGCATCTTCTGGAGTCACAATGATATGTGCTCCCTGTCAAAAGAAGTGAAGGTAAAGCACCTTCCCTTGCAGGACAACCAGATGTGGTATTCAGCAGGTTCTGACCAGTCCTGGAGAACCGGTAGGTGAAATTTTAAATAGTTCAGAGAACCGTTAAATACCACCTCTGACTGGCCCCGCCCCCATCTATTCTCTGCCTCCCAAGTCCCAGCTGATCGGAAGGAAATGGGGATTTTGCAGTATCCTTCCCCTGGAGTGGGTAGGAATGGAGATTTTACAGTATCCTTCCCCTGCCACACCCACCAAGCCACACCCACCAAGCCATGCCACACCCACCAAGCCACACCCACAGAACCAGTAGCAAACAAATTTGAATCCCACCACTGAGGACAACCATTTTACCAACAAATGCATATTAGCAAGTAGTATCCAGTACCTGCTTTGCTGCTTTTTGGATGGCATCTTCTAAGATATCCATGTTTTGGTTCATCAGTTTTAAGGCCTCTTCAGGGGAAACAGGCTTTTCTGTTACTTCCGGCAGTATGACTGCATGTTCGTATACTGCTGCTGTGTATTTGTCCAAGGCTAAAGTCCTGAGCCCCACCAGAAGTATAAAAATAAAAGCAAACTGTAAAGATGAAGAGGAGGCCAATGCCATGTCCTTATAGACTGGGGGGGGGGGGGGAGAGAAAACAAGATTGAAAAGGTAGATCAAGTGAAGACAGAGTGTTTGGAAATAGCATATATTTAATCAGATGACCTTTGATAATGTGATTGTTTCAGTTGTTGAGTTTTGATAGAGTTTCTTGAAATCAATCAGTAACAGTTTGATGCACTTTGAACTTTTTATGCTTCCAACAATATTTTTGTGTTTTGACTCTAATTCAAATCACCCAGACAAAGAAACAAATCTTTGAATACGTATGGTTGGATTCAATCTGAGCAAGCAGACATATTATTGTGCTCTTAATCTTCTTCCTCTTTACGAAAAAAAAGGAATATTGTACTATTTTTCTATAAATATCCCAATACTAAATATATAGACTGAAATCTAGGTGCTTTAGATTAAAACGCAGTCCTCAATTTACACATGGTTACTTAATGACCAAAGTTACGACTGACCCTTCACAAAAGGCATTTATGGCCCAATGTTGAAGTTACGATAGCCACACCTATCCCCGTTAGAGTCAAGTATAGTCTCCCAAAATTAATTCTATTGCCTCAATTTGCCTCTCTCTTATCTGGGCAAGTGGGAACACTTCTAAAGAAACATTTACAATGGAATACTTTTTAAAGCAATTGTCTCAATTAGAAATAAAACAAAGAACGCAAAAAGCCAATAACATTCAAACTTGTTCTACTCACCGGCTTTCTTTTGCAACTTCTGCTTCTACTTCCTCATTCTGGAAGACCAGAGGTTGTCCAAAACAATGCCTGGATGAATGCCTGAAAGGGTGATTACTGGTTTTTATTGGACCGTCTCTTGATTTTGCCTGAGTCCAACTAATAGTTAACACATTGCTTTCCCAATACTATTTGGCACCTAATACAAGCAGTTGTATGCTGATTAGAGTCTCAGACTTTTGTCTGTTTCTTTGCAGGGAGAAACAAAGTTGCTCATAATTTCAATCTGCCATAGAAAGAGAGAAGTGGGCAACTAGGAATGCATTATCTGTCTCTGTGGTTTCATCCCCAAACCCCCAAAATTTTAACCTAAGACTGTCTACTGCTGACCTCACCCCATTCCTAAGAGGTCTGTAAGGGACATACATAAGAGCACCAGCGTGCCTACCGTCCCTGTCCTAATGTTTCCTATCTATTTTATGTATTAAGTTCATGCTTATACTTATATATATTACCTAATACGTTCTTGACAAATAAAATAAATAAATAAATAAACAAACTCTATACATAAATATGTATTGTAGATGAATATAAGGAAGTGCCAGTTGCTAACTTAGAACGGAAAAGCAAATGATAGACTGTATTTTAAAATTGCCCGTCTGGAAACAGATTTCTTAGTAACTTAACATTGGGAGATGTTTTAATTCATTTATTAAATTATTTATGAGCCATGGTGGCACAGTGGTTAGAGTGCAGTACTGCAGGATACTTCTGCTGACTGATTGCAATTTGACAGATCAAATCTCACCAGGCTCAAGGCTGACTCAGCCTTCGATCCTTCCAAGGTAGGTAAAATGAGGACCCAGATTGTTGGGGGCAGTGGTGGGTTGCTCCCAGTTCTATCCGGTTCTATAGATCTGCTAGTAAAACTGGCGGGAGGCTCCACCCACCCAGCACGATGTCATTATTGGTGATCTGCGCATGCGCAGAAGCTTCTATACATAAGAGAGCGAACCGGTAGTAAAGGTAAATAGAACCCACCCCTGGTTGGGGGCAATAGGCTGACTCTGTAAACCGCTTAGAGAGGATTGTAAAAGCACTGTAAAATGGCATTCAAAGTCTAAGTGCTATTGCTATTATGGGAAAAAGTGATTAACTTTTGTGAAAGCTATTTAGGAATTGATGTTGGTTTGAGAATTGGCACATAATGCAATAATGATTTGCGTACAGCAAGTAAAATATTGACTCTACCTGTGATGATGGTTGATGCTATGAATGGAGTGAGGAGGAGGAGAAGAAGAAGAGTCACTCCAGAGGACCCATGTCTGGGATGCTTGAATCGTTTAAAGCAGCAAAACAGATTTTTACAAATGGCAATCTTGGGATCAGTGGAATGTATTCAGTGATAGGATGTCATATATTTTTAAGCATCCTTGAGCCTAACAATCCAAGCTCACAGGTGCTTCAGTTCATTGGCTCCTAAACACTTGAGGGATGTTCCTGGCAATAAGCACCAGGAAGGATTTATATATAAATGTCATTTGCATATAAAAGCCCCAAGATGTCTCAACATATACTGTAACTTTACCAGTTAGCATAAAAATAAAGTAAAATAACTTTCAATGAGAGCTTTAATCAGCATTCATCTACTAGATGCCTAAGGAAGGCAATGTGTTAAATGTAAGTTCAACTCACACAAAATCCAGTGGACAAACAATTTGATGCAATGATTAAGATCCTGGACTAGAAACCAGAAGACCATGAATTTTAGTCCCACCTTGGGTACAAAGCCAGTTAGATCACATTGGGCCAACCGCTTTCCCTCAGCCCCAGAAAGAAGGCAATAACAAGCCACTTCTAGAAATGTTACCAAGAAAGCTAATGGGATTAGGCCAGGAAGTTGCCAGGAATCAACAATGACTTCAAGGCACAATAATAACAATAACAACAATAACAATAATAGCAACAATAATAAAAATAATACATAATATATAATACATAAAATATCAATTTGCTCTGCTTTCAGGATATCCCTAATTCCCAAGACAGTCACTTCATGCTGCATAAAGATAAGACTGATCATAGGAGATATACATATACATATCACTGATATCTATATATCAGTGGTGAAATTCAATTTTTTTTTACTACCGGTTCTGTGGGCGTGGCTTGGTGGGTGTGGCTTGGTGGGCATGGCAGGGGAAGGATACTGCAAAATCTCCATTCCCACCCAACTCCAGGGAAAGGATACTGCAAAATCCCCATTCCCTTCCTACTCCTGGGGGAAGAATATTGCAAAATCTCCATTCCCACCGCACTCTGGGGCCAGTCAGAGGTGGTATTTGCCGGTTCTCTGAACTACTCAGAATTTCCGCTACCAGTTCTCCAGAACCTGTCAGAACCTGCTGGATTTCACCCCTGACACACACACCTTTCTTGCTTATAGTACAGTGATACTGCCTTGCCCATAATTCTTCTTTTAAGATTTACATATCACATTCCAGTAGTTTATAACAAACTGCCATTTTGGCCACAATATGTGTGTCCAAGTAAGCCAGGGAGACTTGCTTAAATAAATCAAGTCATTTATTTTAAGGGGAAAAAAGTGTTGTAAACACAAAAAGAAAATTCAGAACATTTTATTCACCACACAGTGGCCTTTCCACTCCAACTAACAGAACATAGAATGACTTATAACAAATAGAAGTAAGTTGCCTATCAAGTCAGTTTGTTTAAAAGAAAAATGGGGTTCAGAAACTTCACTGCTTGTTTCTGTGGGGAAGGATTTTTTAAGTCTCTGAATATAGGAAATGCCAATGCTTGTTTAAAAGAGCTAAGAGATAATTTAACATTGCTCAATATTCAATTGGTACAATCATTCCATTGATGAAACATGAAGAATTCAAACTTGTTCATTTGGTTTCAAGATGAATAGAGTATTTATGGCCTGAAATGAGGATTGGATTGTCCATACCTTCCTCTTCCCAGATATGACAATGAAACTAAGGAAAGGAGAAATTTAATCAACAATATTGACTTTTCCTGGGAAGATACTCTTTCCCCTTTACCAAAGCAAAATAGATCAGTTGCCTCAACATTCATCACTGACACAGTAATTAGTATATAAGATCAGCTCCCAACCAACTTGAAGATGATATTGTGACTATAGCAGGGGTGAATCCAGTAGGTTCTGACAGGTTCTGGAGAACTGGTAGCGGAAATTTTGAGTAGTTCGGAGAAGTGGCAAATACCACCTCTGGCTGGCCCCAGAGTGGGGTGGGAATGGAGATTTTGCAATATCCTTCCCCGAGGAGTGGGGAGGGAATGGAGATTTTGCAGTATCCTTCCCCTGCCATGCCCACCAAGCCACGCCCACAGAACCGGTAGTAAAAAAAATTGGATTTCACCACTGGACTATAGGTAGCCTTCAATTTACGGTCGCAATTGGGATTGGAAATTGATCATAAATGATTATGGTTGTAAGCCGAGGCACCCATATGACTCAAAGTGATTTTACAACATTTTTTGCACCAGTCATTAAGCAAATTTGTTGACATAGGTGTGAATCCATTCATTCAAATGGATTTGAATTGCAAATCATAGCCAAATGACCACAAAATGCCATAACCAGTTATAAAATTGATTGGTATCCAAACATCCAATTCGCAATCACATGACCGGGGTGTGGGGGGTGGAGGAAGCAATGTGACCATTTAGGATGGCAGGGGTGTGATCATTCTATGGCATAAATACTAACAGTTGTTAAGCAATCAGTCATAAGTTGAAGACTAACTGTATTAAAAAATACAACTGTTATTTAAGTTTTTTAATATTATATTTAAGCACAGTTGTTCCTGGTTATAAAATATAACCAGATGCCTTCTAGAGCAATCATGCGCAAATGCAGAAAACTACCAATCAATAGGGATATGATACGAATTTTGCCTTTGAAACCTGGGCGCCTGAGTTGGTGTAGGGCTGGAAAGCAGCTAGCCCCTGAATTTGAGACAGAAACACTCAATATCTTTGCAAAGTGACTTTTTGCTCCCCTCACCACTGACAATAAGAACCACAAATACTTTGGGAGAAGCAAAAAGCATTTTATTAAAGGGCTTCAAGATTTTATATAAGGCAGAGAAACAAATGATACATACATTTTAATATATATGGGTCAGAAAGATAAATAAATAAGGCATTGATAAGATATGAGAGAAAACAAACTTCTAAACCAGTAGTAGTCAACCTGGTCCCTCCCACCCACTAGTGGGCGTTCCAGCTTTCATGGTGGGCGGTGTGGTTTTGTCCGATACTGAAGCACTTTTCTGTTTTTTAATTTAATTGACTTTTTAAAAAATTTTCATAGCATTATTTAAAAACATTTTCATTAGGTTTTCATAAAATTCCCCGTGACAATTTAAATTTCTGAAAATATACTATTTGTATTGCCCACGGATAAGTTTAGTTCACATTATGTAAGTGTAACTAAATGGCGTTATAGTGCGACCGCAAAAAAAAAGAGCCTCGTCCCAGAATAGCTCGCGCATCACCATTACTGTGGAACTGGTGGGCGGTTAGAAAATTTTACTACTAACAGAGATACACAAGTGGGCAGTAGGTATAAAAAGGTTGACTACCCCTGTTCTAAATAGTGGCTTGGCGGACCAGTGGGGGTGAAGGAATGGTTCCATGTGAGCCACAGGCATGCGTGTAAACATGCTCAACTTAATTTGTGCAAGTAAGGGTCGTATGCACCCACCGCTCGTGCAAATGGAGCTTTGAGTGCAAGCACACACACACACACACCACTTGCACAAATGGAGCTGCACATGCACACCCGCCACTTTCTTGGTCCAGTTCCGAATGGGGCGTGGCCCGGTAGTGAGCTGCAGACCGGGGGTAGGGGACCCTCTACCCTAAAATATGTTGTATCTTCTCCTTTTCCACTCAGGCTTGTTTTGGGCTAAATTTTGTGCTTTAAAATAAATGGTTTTGGTTTAAAAGGAAAACATGATTTCCTACACTTAAAAAGGAGTGTGAGAAACAGACTCACCAGTCAGAAATTTGACAGAGTCATAAAGTGAAGCAGCAAACAGTTTATTATAAAATATGTTCTTGCAAGAGTGGGTGACCAGCTATGTGGGTTACACCCAGGAATAGATTTCATCAACTTTTTATTCCTTCAGCCCGAAGCACAAATCCCTCCCCTGCAGCCCCCTTCGACAAAGACTACTGAGTCACAATCTTCTCGGAATGCCTCTTCCCCTCTTCATGAACATCTCCATGTTTTATCTGTTTCTTCACCTTTTGTCCAGTTCCTTTTTTTTCTAGACACCTTTCCCCCTTTTTAAATTGATTTCTTAGCCTACAATTCCTGTTTCCTTACAATCTTAGCAGTTTAAGCATAATAAATTGAGGCAAGCAGTTAATTTCTCTACTGCTTGCCTCAATTTAATGTGCCAGGCTGTATGGTTAAAACTGTTGGTTAGTCTGCTTGCACAAGCTGATTCGCTTATCAGAATAGCAGACCCTTCCTGTGGTAATGACCTTTTTTCCTTTAATGTCCCAATGTCCTTTTGAACTTTTAAACACACATCTCTCAAAAGTAGTTTTCTCTGCAAAACAACACTAGCCCCATGCCTGTAAGGAAACATGAATGCCATGCTAAAATCCTAATATCATCTTTATTAAAATGCTAATAATGAGGCCTAAAGTTCCAAGTAGCACTATCCTTTCTTTTCCTGCTCCACAGCTTTGTGGTGGAAGGTGAAAAGATGGAAATTGTTATGAAAAGTACTGTATTTTTCGGAGTATAAGATACATCTACCTTTTTTGGTGAGGAAAACAAGAAAAAGAAATTTGCCTCTGCCTCTGCCTCCAGCAATTTTGCCTCCTTGCAGCAAACAGCAAACAGCCTGCTTTACTTTCATTTTCGTTTTCAGCATAGCTTGATTAGCACAAGAAAAAAAAATCTGCTCCAGCAATTTACCTCCTTGATACCAAGCAGCAGAGCCCTGCGCAAAACAGCTGAGAGTCAGGAGGCCTATCCAATCAACTTGTGCTAATTAGGCTGTGCTGAAGCTGAAAGGAGCTGTTTCTTCTTGCTGCTTACTACAAGGGGGTAAATGCTGGGAGACAGAGGCCAAAGAGTGGGAGCCAGTGGGTGGGCGAGGCTACATTCGGTGTATAAGATGCACCTAAATTTTCACCCCCTTTTAGGGGGGAAAAAGGTCCGTCTTATACTCCGAAAAATATGGTACCCTGACTCATATAGACAAGGGAATACAGTAACATCTGGATTCCCATAAATTTTCAAGGATGAAGAAAGTTTGCATCATTTGAAGTATTCATTTGGCTCCTGTGCATATTGGAATATTGATCATCTTTCACTTTGACTTTTCTCTTTAGCTACCAGAAATGTTAGAAAATAGACATAACTTCTATGCCAGGATTAATATTTTCAACCCACAGAATATTGTCCACATGAAAGGAAAGGAAATCATGAAGGCCTGGTTCATGGTGCAGTGGAGGTAGGATGTGGAGAGTCTTTTTCATACCATCTTCCAAAAAGAGCTGCCACTAAAAGTGGTTTTGACAGGCCTTTCTCACTTATCATCTGTCCATCAGGCAAAACCTGGAGGTTAAAAAAAGTATACTTTTAAAAATCACATGTGCGAAACTTTTATTGGAGAAGGAATATGCTTGAGAATACCGACAGCTTAATCCCTGAAAATTAAGCATAGCAGCTTCCAATCAGGATTTTTTATTTATTTTTTGCCTTATGCAGCTTGCTATCTGACAAAACAATCCAGTTTCATCAATCTCTACTATTGACTGTTCTAAATAAAGATAACATCTGGTTACTCGCTGATCTTGGAGGGGAAATGGCCTGGTTTGTTTGGAGGCCTCTATGATTCATATTCCTGATACTTTTGGGGCCAGAATTACAGGTGATGTTTGGCAGTGATGTTTTGTCACAAATTACAGTATAAGCACATAGTGGACAAGGGTTAGAACTCGTTCAAATATGAAGAGAGACTTGACGTACAGGGGTTTACTCTTTGATTCTCAGTATAGGCCTAAACTATAGCATGGAGCCTAGATGGCAACAGAAGTGTCTTCTAGCAGGACATGGTCATACCTTCTCTTTATTATAAAAAGGTAAAGGTAAAGGTTCCCTCACACATATATGCAAGTCGTTCCCAATTCTAGGGGGCGGTGCTCATCTCCGTTTCAAAGCCGAAGAGCCAGCAGTGTCCAAAGACATTTCCGTGGTCATGTGGCCGCCACGGCTAAATACCAAAGGGGCATGGAACACTGTTTCCTTCCCTGTTTTTCTACTTGCATTTTTACATGCTTTCGAAATGCTAGGTTGGCAGGAGCTGGGACAAGTAACAGGAGCTCACCCCATTAAATGGCACTAGGGATTCAAACTGATGAACTGCCGACCTTTCAATCAACAAGCTCAGCTTCTTAGCCACTGACCTACCGCGTCCATCTCTCTTTATTATAAGCTTAGAAATAAAGAACATAGGGACTCAGTTTGTCTTTCATGGCTGAATAATTTAGTACACAACCATAGAGAACAGGCATGGGAGGTCAATGGGCTAGTCCAGTCTAATGTAGCCTGCTTTAGATGAAACCCTCAGCCCTTCCAGCAAAAGCTGTTCTTCACCTACCACCTACCATGTAGATCCCAGTTCAGAGGAGAAGGAGGAGTTGAAACCAGGACCATCCAATGGGGATAGCACGTCTCCTCTAGAATGTTTGGAGAGGTCAGGGATGAAGGTGATGCTGTCCCAGACCCCTCAGGTATTGGGAGAGGTGGGTTGACCAGACAGGACCTTCTTGCCCTCACAGACATGGGGGGGTGGGATCTGCTGCAGACAGGCAGTGGTGATGAGAGGCAGCAGATTCCTCTGATGAGGAACAGTTACAAAGGAAGTCTGCAAGCTGCTCAGGAAAAGGTCTTCCTGCCCGTCCTCACAAGAAATGCCTGGCTAGGGTTGACTTAAGCAGAGGCGGGCGGGGGCGGGGAGATTGTCTTCGCTTCGTCGGGAACAATTGTTTGCTTTGGCATGCATTCCCACAGTCTTGGAAACACTCAGCCTTGACTCATGTTTCTGCCAGTGCCTTGCCTTGTGCCTCTACCTTGTCGACTTGACTTGCCCTGTGGACCTTGACTCTGGACCTCGTCCCATGAACCTGCAGCTTGTCTTTGGATTTCTCTTTGCCTTTGGGAATTGATTTTTGTTGCTTGCTGGCTTTTGTTTGTGGCTGCCTTCAGGGAAGTTTGGGGTGGAGCCTTACCGGGCCATTGTAGGGCTGTTTGTTGTGGAATTTAACAGAGCAATAAAGGACTCTATTGAAATCTGCCACTGCCTAGACAATCTGGGTCATAACACACTATTGGTTTTCCAGTGGTTACTTGCTGGATATAATGGGTGCAAGTCTTCTTCACTGAGGAAAAATAGTATATTGGATGAATTACACAGCAGAGTCGTCAACTAATGATATTAGAAAATAATGGTTACCAAGAAGCAATGGATGGAAACTAATCAAGAAAAGAAGCAACCTAGAACTAAGAAGAATTTCCTGACATTTTGAACAATTAATCCGTGGAACAACTTGCCACCAGAAGTTGTGGGTGCTTGGACACTGGAGGCTTTTAAGAAGAGATTGGACAACCATTTGTCTGAAATGGTATAGGGTTTCCTGCCTGAGCAGGGGGTTGGACTAGAAGACCTCCCAATTCAGTTCTGTTCTGTTCCATAGAGACTAGTGAAATTGCAGATATGCTTTTAACATAATCACAACACTATTCTTGTAACTGCGTATGTATTTTTCAAGTGGCTTATTTGTTAACCTAAAAATATCTCAAGAAGTCAATATGCTTGCTGAAGTTTAGAAACTTACCTTAAATTCTCCAGGAGCCAGTTGGGTCCCACTGAGTAGCACTTCAGGAAACACATAATTTGTGTTAAATGAGCCACTGAGGGAAAAGAAATTGAACCTGGTAACAGCAGTATCAACTCGCTGACCACATGATTTCAGCTCTGTGCTGTTACACTTCAGGAGTGTGCATATCTACAGTCAGAGGGGAGAAAAAAGGAATCAGGTCAACCAAAATGAAGAATAACAGCCCATGCTGTCCCCAACAGCTGGAACAATCTACACTACTACTAAACACTTATGCATTAAAATTGTTTTTATTGCCATTTCTTCAGCTGAAAAGATTCCTGGGTGGATTTATACAACCTCAAGCAATATAGAATACTCTATTTTCAGGAGGTTGCTAAAACTAAAAAAAAAAAAAAAAAAAGAGTGAAAGAGCAAATAACTCTTAGCGCAAGCCCTTCAATATTATTTTTGTAATCTGTCCTTTAAAAGTTGTACACCATATTCCTCTAGCAAGTCTTTTCAGGGTCCCTATTCTTTTAGATATAATGAAGCTATTAGGAATAGTTCATTTTTTAATTTCAGTCCTTTTCCTAGAAAAGGATTGTTCTATGAGAACTGTCATACATCACTCTTTTATATAATCATCTCATAGAATGGCTCAGCAGACTAAAAGCATTATGATTAACACCAGCTGCCTGCCATTACTGTAAGTTCGAATCTCACCAGGCTCAAGGTTGACTCAGCCTTCCATCCTTTCTAAGGTAGGTAAAATGAGGACCCAGTTTGTGGAGGCAATAAGCTGACTTTGTATAAATATACAAAAGTATGAAGGCTATTGCTTAACGCATTGTAAGCCGCCCTGAGTCTCCAGAGAAGGGCGGCATATAAATCAATTTTTTTAAAAAAATAACTAAAATATGTGTGTTTCCAGAACATCACATGTTACACTCCAGCTCCGTGAGCTGCATTGGTTGTCAGTTTGCTTTCAGGCCCAATTCAAGATGTTGGTCTTAACCTTTAAAGCCCATCTTGGCATGGGACGCCAAGAGAGATCTGAGAGATCACCTCTTCCCAATTATATCAGCCTAGCTCATCATTTCGGAAAGTCCTCAAGACCTAGTTATGTCACCAGGCCTGAGGCTCCCAGGGAACCAGAAAATTGCTTAAATGGTTCCATTGTTGAGGTGGTCATTTTTATCCTCTGTTTGCCTAGTGGGGTTTTATATTTGTTTTTTATACTATTTATTTCTTAATGTGTGTGGGTGTGGGTGTGTTTTCTCTGATTGTTATATGCCATCAAGAGTCACTTTTGACAACTATACAAATTTGGTAAATAAATAAGAATGGTGAAAAGACAGAAGAATAGTCTTATTTGTGTTGTTTGTGCGTATGTAGCCCTGACGGCTTTGTCACGCTGAAAGTTTTTTTCCCCTTCAATTCATAGAAAGTACTTTATCATGGAAAGTTTCCCCATCCCACCCCCTTCCATTCAGTAGAAAGTATTTTATTCAGGTCAGGCATATCCTGAGGCAATGAAGCAGATGTTTTAGGCATCCAATACTGACGCTGAATGTCAAAGCTATTTATATGCCTTTTGGCTTTTGCTGACTTTCTAAATAGCCTGCTGCCTTCTGCTGCGGTAAAAGATGCCGGCAAGAAGGAGAGTTTAACTGGAAATCTAACTGTTGACAACATGCCTTAGTCAGAACAATAACCTGCTCCAGTTGAGATATGGATCCCTGCTCTTCTCCCTTCCATACACGAAAGTCCCACAACCCATCATGCCTCATCGAGTCCTTTACCTGCAAATAATATTCTCCTTCAATCACATGAAGCCCATCAAAAACACCCAAAGCATAAAATTCATCCTCTTGTTTCTCTGCCATACTGTAGTTCAAATAACAGCACAGGTTTTTCTGGCAGACGGTATAGTTTCCTGCCTCTTGCAAGAGTTCTGTAAAGGTGAAATCATCAAAATAGATACTGCTGTGAAATACTGGGCTCTCTGGTGAGAAATGCTGAAGCCCTGATGCATACAAGCTCCAGTTGAAAGGTGGAGGGTAGGTGGGAGAAAGACGGGGACGTGCCTCAATTTCTGCAACCAAGAGTTTGCCATTCTGGCTTTCCATATCAAAGTGATATGCCTTTGGGCCATTGGGTGTAAAAATGCCGCTCCCTGTGAAGACAAAATAGATGGACAGATCTGTTCATTGTTCTACTGGTAGATCACAACTGTAATGGAATGCAGCTCGTCAAGTTCTTGCTAGAAACTGGCTTATGAAAATTTTGCAAAACCTGAAACAAAGCCAGATTCCTCCCTGGTGAGTGAAAACAAGAGGCCTGGATTTCTTACATGGATGATTCGAAATTCTAATCCTGATCAGTTCAGAAATCTGTTTCTTAAACAACTATTCAGCTTCATCCTGCACCTGAAGGGGCTTCTTGGTGTCCCTCAGAGAAGGAATAGCAAAAGGAATAGAGGTAGTCCTCATTTACTGACAGAAGATGGGGCCAGAAAGTCTGTTGCTAAGGTGATGCAGTCCACCTTAGTAGTTCAGTTCTCTGAACTACTCAAAATTTCCGCTACCAGTTTTCCAGAACCTGTCAGAACCTGCTGGATTTCACACCTGGTTTGTATGATGCTTCTTTTTATGTTTATGCAATTGCCCTATCTAAAACAAATAATGAATTAAAAGTTTGTTTGTTTGTTTGTTTGTTTATTTGTTTGTTTGATTGATTGATTTATATATGCCGCCCTTCTCCGGAGACTCAGGGCGGCTTACAATGTGTTAAGCAATAGCCTTCATACTTTTGTATATACCTGCTTAGTAGGTCTTTTGCCCCCCCCCCAAGCGGTGCTCTTTTTTATACAAAGTCAGCTTATTGCCCCCACAATCCGGGTCCTCATTTTACCTACCTCAGAAGGATGGAAGGCTGAGTCAACCTTTAAGCCTGGTGAGAGTCGAACTTGCAGTAATTGCAGGCAGCTGGCAACTAAGTGCTATTTAACAGCGCTTTAGTCTGCTGCTCCACCAAGGCTCCTTAGTTGGAGTTGGAGCCAACAGGAGATTGTTTCTCCCTGGATGACTGAATTACTTTAAGTTTTGACACCAAAACCACCTTGGCATATTCATACCTAATTTATATTTGGGTAGAGCAATTTTAAATGCAATTATTTAACAATCAGGCAGAGTTTTATAAAACAAAATTTAAGCCTTTTTCTTCCAGTTCCTCCCTCTCAATGTTCTTCTGACTTTGTCCCCATTGTGCTGACTCACTTCCCTTTTTATTCTTTACATTCTGTCAACATGGTCATTCTGTCAACATGGTCTCTATAGTATTATGCTGAGTCACTTCCAAGTTGCTATATTCCCATTTCAATGTTTTGCTATATTTTATTTATTTAAAACATTTATACAGCCACCCATCTAATAACCAACTCTGTGCGTCTTCCAATCAGAAGTTAAAACAGCATAATGGCCATATTAAAACTATAAAACTAAGCACATTGAAAGCAATGAAAACCTGGCACCAAATCAAATATAATACACCATCTCTCATCATTAAAATAGCAATAGCTATAGCACTTAGACTTATATACTGCTTCATAGTGCTTTACAGTCCTTTCTAAGTGGTTTTGCAGAGTCAACCTATTGCCCCCGGTCCTCATTTTACCGACCTTAGAATGCTCATCAGCAATAATAAATTTTATTTTCCACGGTATTTGCCTATACATTATATGCTTATTTTATACATGTTGATAAGCCTCAGTAAATCACAACAGTTGGATAGATTCTCATTACATGCTAAGCCATGAACTATGGTTCCAGAGCATTAAAGCCAAGGCCACACAGCATGTCAAGTAAGACAAACAAACCACCTTATGATTTTCTGTGAGGTATTAAGCCAGTCGTTAGTATGCATTCATTTATATGCATGATACATATTAAGATCTAATTTTAAACCAAGTATAGAAAGATTGTAATTACCAGTAATGTCCAAACTGGGTTTGTGTATATTAGCTGCAAGGATATTCACACGCATTCCCATTGCCCAGGCTGAGTAATATTGAACAGCAGACAGAAGGGGTAGAGTATTTAACCAAGCAGTTGGAAAAAGGATGGTGTCCACTTTGAATTTTTCCACCAATGAGACGGCAGGTTCACGAAAGTTAAGCATATCAGCACAAGTGAAAACGCCAAACTTCCCAAAGGAGGTGTTGAAGTTGACAAACTGTGGCTCCTTTGCAAAATTGAAGTGGATTTCTGAGGCAAAAAGATTGTACTGTTTATAAAAGGGGTGGGGGTGGGGGTGGAGAGAGACAGAGATAAAGACAATTTATATCATTAGAAGAAAAATATTCCATAAAAACAGGGACGAACACATGTGATGCTGATGTTTTTCTATTACATATCTGTATTTTATTGCTTTCCTTTACAATGTTACAAAAGAAACAATCAGGAAAAACTAAGTTATTGATAATAACTGGATTTCATATTCTCAAAACAAAGAGATGAACCCCTGAATGTTTCATGCTTCTAGTAGCACTTGGAGCAATCCTTGATCCTTGAAGCTCTTATGGAAAAGTCAGGTGAGAGTATATGTTTCTTTTAATTCAAATACAGCAGCATTACTTTATATTTTGTACCGTATTTACACAGAGGACTGTCTGACTGATAGCGCTATCATGTTTAGATGGCAACTAATGGACATTACAACATTTGAAGCCTATATTAGTCAGCCTAATAATAGTTACCTTGTGATAACGGGCCAGAAACTTTCCTTCTGAATCATAAACAACATTGGTATTGTACTGATAGCGACCATCCCTGGGACACTTTGGATCACTGGAGTTGCACGGTTTCTTGTCGCCCATGTTGGCAACCACATAGATGCCATAATTCTTTGCCATGCAACTAAGCCTTTTCTGCACTGGGTTAAATCCAAACCTAAAATGGAAAGGAAGAACTGAATGAGAAAGGCAGTATCTAGGAACTAGAAATCTGGCAGATCGATCCACAGTGCACAGATACTAGCTTGGTAAAATGCATTTTGCATCTTGATATTGTATGCCTGGATGAAAGGGCTGGAGCTTGTGTCATGCAATTGCTGATTTTTGTTTGGATGAAAACCTCTGATTCTGCAGATCCCTTTGTTCAGAAGTATTAACAGCCTTAAAGAGATCTCTCTATTTTCTTTTCTTTCTTTCTTTTTTTTTTTGAGTAAGAACAAACGAATAACATATTTTCATGGAAATCTTAAGCAAAAATTATATACGGACGTCTTACTATCAGTATATCATTGGTGGCTAGAAAAGTGACCCCAGAAGAAGAGGCAAATTTATTACCTGTGGCTGGTTCATATTTTGTATAACCGTTTGCGTCTTCAAAATATATATCAAGATTAGGGCTTGTATATTCTTTTGCAGTGTATACATTTATTCTACATACTAAAACTAAAACTAAGATGGTGAAACATTGCATTAATCTGCCAGTAGTTCTAGATTGGCAATTCTGAGAATTTCTAGTCAGGCTATCCTGATGGAGGAATTCTGAGAGTTACAAGATCCATTCTTCTGGGTGACACTTGGCCTCTGGTCAGGTCACAGCTGACCAGAATTCTAGAGTTAACTAATATTATAACATCCCTTTAAATTTTGCATAAAATTGCTGGAAGAGGCTACCCGTTGCTTTGGATTGAATCAGTAGTATAGAAAGTAATGAAGATAATCTTGAAGCTATATAAGAAGCTGTTGCTTAGGCAAAGGGGGATGAAATATTTTTCATCAAAATGTCCAGATGATATTTGGATAAGGTGACCAGACGTCCCGCTTTTGGCGGGACAGTCCCGCTTTTGAGCAATTTGTCCCGCGTCGCGCGGCGTTTTAAAAAAGTCCCGATTTTTCATTCTGCCTCCTGGTTCCCGGCTGCCTCCTGAATCCCCGCTGATGGCTAGAGGGAAAAAACCCGTTTAAACTCTTGCCGCGGGGCTTCAAAGGGCCGCCCTACGTTAATTAGCTCGGCTTCCCCCTCTCAGCTGATTTGCACAGGGCTCTGCTCTTGCTAAATTGCTCAGTTTTTTTTTCCTCTTTGTGCAAACCGAGCTCAAAATGAAACTGAAAGTAAAACAGGCTGTTGGCTTTGTGGTTTGCTTGCAACGTTGGAAAATTAGGCAGCAGATTTATTTTCCTTTTCCTCACCAAAAAAGGTAAGTGCAAACAATGGAAAATTATTTAGGGCAAAAGAGGAGAGTTCAAGATTTTAAAACACAAAAGAAAAAAAAGCTCTTTTTAACTAGGGAATTGTAATAATTGAGATATTATTAATTGTATACTGTGTTGAAAGCAGAAATGGTTAAGTTGTGGTTTGGAGGAATATATGGGGGAAATTATTTGGTTTATTATTGGTAAGTATAATTAATTGATTTGTAAGAAATTGGATTGCATGGAAATAATTGGAATATTCATGTTCATATTGATTAATATACAAAAAAGATAGTTATATAACTAATTGATTTATATTAAAATGTTGAATTTGTATTAAACAACTGTATTACATAATTACATAATTAACTAATGTGAGGATGGATATAAAAATAGATGACAATGGGAAGGGGTATAAAATAGAATAGAAGGGAAAAATTGAATTTGATTAAGATTAGAGATGAGGATGAAGGGTAAAATTGTTTTTTTAAAAAAATAGATGAGGAATAAATATGGCAAAAAGGAAATATAGAAATTGTAAATTTAATTGAAATGACTAAACACTGTTTAAATTTGTGAACCAGCCAAATATTCTGTTCAAAGAAAATACATTGTATGTATGTGTGTTTCTAATTATTGCTATTTATTCATATTTGTTCTCTTTTATTCTTTAAAGTTTAACAATTCATTCTTTATCTTAATATCTTTATATTTGTTTGGGGTTGCCTTTCTTCCCTTTCATCTTTTTTATTGTACAGCAATCTTTCTCCTCAAACCTACCACCTCTCTTTTCTTTCCTTCTTACTTTCTCTTCCCCCCACCCTCTTCTTCTCCTCCCTACTTCCTCTTCCTTTCTCCTTCTCCTCCTCTCTTCCTCCCTCTCTTAACCGTCACTCCTACTCTAATTTCCCTTCCTTCATCCCTCTCTATTACTGTATCCTTTTATGCATATGGACTACTCAGAGGGCTGAAAAAGTTATTTTTGACTGGTCCTCGCACTTTTGACCAGTCCTCGAACTTACGACTGTCCTCACATTTTACATTTTTGCCCTATCTTGTCATCATGGTGAAGAGAAGCAGTTGTGAAATGAGTGACATGGTTGTTAAGAATGCTGCACGGGCATAAATGTGAGGATGGTCATAAGTGTGAGGACCAGTCAAAAGTGCGAGGACCTGTCAGAAATGACTTTTTTCAGCCCTCTGGTTAGTCCTTTTGTGCATATGGACTACTCAGAGGGCTGAAAAAGTTATTTTTGACTGGTCCTCGCACTTTTGACCAGTCCTCGAACTTACGACTGTCCTCACATTTTACGTTTTTTGCCCTATCTTGTCATCATGGTGAAGAGAAGCGGTTGTGAAATGAGTGACATGGTTGTTAAGAATGCAGCACGGGCATAAATGTGAGGATGGTCATAAGTGTGAGGACCAGTCAAAAGTGTGAGGACCTGTCAGAAATGACTTTTCAGCCCTCTGAGTAGTCCCTATACACACAGCCATGGCCACCCGGTCACATTACCAGCTAGTCACGCCCACCCAGTCACATGGCCTCCAAGCCACGCCCACACAATAAGCCACGCCCACAATGGTGTCCCTCTTACCAATGTTAAAATCTGTTCACCTTACCCTATACACATAGCCATGGCCACCCGGTCACATGACCAGCTAGCCACGCCCACCCAGTCACATGACCAGCTAGCCACACCCACAAAATAAGCCACGCCCACAATGTCCCTCTTTACCAATGTTAAAATCTGGTCACCTTATATTTGGAAATTGTGCAGACAGACACCCACCACTTCACTGGAGTGTAAGAAGAGAGAGGTGGTATAGATTGATTAGATTTCCAAGATTCTATTGTTATAACCAGTCTCAATTCAAGTATCCTAAGCTTTCCTGTGGAGTTGGTTTTATGATTTAGTCTACCTAATGAGGCTGACATCTCTGCTGATAATATCCACATATTTCAACCCAGAGCCAGTCCAGAAGTCCAGTGGACTCTTGATCTGGTGTCTACAGGCTGGGTGGGATAGAGAAGGTTGAAGGTGAATTCCACCAAGAGAGGAATGTTGTTTGTTCAGAAAACCTTTTAGCACTGTATCTGCTTGGGCCATAATATTCAGGGCAGCACTCCCCCAAAGGAAATTAACTTGATTTTTTACAGAGAATTATGTTCTCAGATATACAAAAGTGCAGTAAACTAAGGGATTTAAAATATGAATATATTACATGGAAAAAGCTATTGCCATACTGCCACCCAGTGACAGAAATCTGGGCAGACAAGTTTATGACTGCTTATCAATTCAGTCTGAAACAATATTTTTAGAACTCCATAATTCTCCACATAACATAATAAAAGAAATCTGCAAAATGTGTATGAACATTTTCTCTCAGAGACTTGTTTACTTATGGCAATATACTTCCCAAAGAACCCAGCTTTAATAAATTTAAATACAGAAAGAATTTTTTTTTTTAATGAGAAATCAAATTTCACTGGGAATCACTTGAAAACTCACATTTTAACAGCATTTCCTAATTACATATGCAATCTTACTCAAACAAAATTCAAGTAAAACATAATAAAATATTTTATATATGAGGTAAATAAAGTTGTGTGGCTATTCTTAATTATCCAAGCAGCTATAATTCTGCCTTTACAGTACAAATACAAATTGGAATCATTGTTGTGTACATACAAGAGCATTAGAAAAACCGACTGTTAGTTCACTATAAGAATGGAGAAGTGTGCTTATAAGTAACTGAGACTCATTATACTACTTTGTGTACTGAGCCTATATATTAAACTTATATGCTACACATCAGCGGTGGGTTTCCAATAGTTTTACCACCAGTTTGCCCCCCGTGCATGCCTTCCGCGCATCTACCCGACCTTCCATGCATGCGCTTTGCTTGCTCACATGCTTTCCGTACATGCGCCTGGCCTGAAAAACATGCCTAAATAGGACGTCATAGAGCCAGAGCATGTGGATTCACCTGAACTGGTATGAACCGGCTGAATACCATTTTCTCTACCCATCACACTAGCCAAAGTGGCTCTTTACCTTCAAGGAGATTCTACTTAGATTTGATGAGATTACCTTTCTGGATCATTGCATGGAATCCAGTTTACTTCAGGATCTGGTATATCCTCAAGATAAGGATAAACTGTTTCCCGAGTAAAGACCCACCCATAAATGCCATCTTCAGAGGTCACAATGATACGGGCTCCCTACAAAAAGAAAAGAAGAATGCCAGTTCAGTGAAGAGATTCCACAGCTTCCAAGTACAAAGAAGATGGAACTTACTATCCCTGTGTGCATTTTACCTGTTCAGCAGCTGTTTTGATGGCTTCTTCTAAGATGTCTAGATTTCTGTTCATTAAATTCAGGGCTTCTTCTGGAGAGACAAGTTTAGGTGTGGGTCCTGTAAGTATAACAGCATGCTCATAGACGGCAGCAAGGAATGTTTCCACAGCAGAGGCCCCAACAATAACCCCAGTCAGAAAGACAACCCAAAGGTGAGGCTGGAAGGCAGCCATGCTTACAGAGCCTAATTCTGGCTCAGACTGAAACCAAATGGGAGGTCTGTTTATCTTAATAAGAAGGGAGGGATGGAGTTATTTGGTGAGTGACAATTTCCCTGTTACATCACCAGCTACTCTAAGAGAAGAGTATATTGCAAAATGCAGTAATTACCACATTACATCCTTTGTACCCAAACTTCCTGAAAGTATAATTATCTTTATTAAGAAACATATTAGAAGAGACAGAGGCAGCATTCAGTTCCTGAAATGAAGTCAGATTGATCTACCTGACACTGTAACTGGGAAATTCCCCATTCAGGTTTCAAAGACACTTGGTAGAAAAGGTCAACCAATTACTTTGTATTCCACAATCAGATCAGAAGCATAACTTTTTCTAAAAAATTACCAGAGATAATAGGAAATGTTATAGGGGGCCTGTTAAGCCAGTACATAACTAGATTTTAGTAAATGGAGAGGGCACTTAACCTTCCCTTCTCACCAGAGTCACTTTTGTGTGTGTCTGTATGGTGGGGGAACTTGAATCCAGGGGTGAAATCCAGCAGGTTCTGACAGGTTTTGGAGAACCGGTAGCGGAAACTTTGAGTAATTCGGAGAACTGGCAAATACCACCTCTGCCTGGCCCCAGAGTGGGGAGGGAATGGAGATTTTGCAATATCCTTTCCCCAGGAGTGAAAAGGTAACAGAGTTCAGTAACAGAGTTGTTAATGTCTGGAATGCACTACCAGACTCTGTGGTTTCATCCCAAACCCCCCAAAATTTTAACCTAAGAGTGTCTATTGTTGACCTCACCTAAGAGGTCTGTAAGGGGCATGCATAAGAGCACCAGCGTGCCTACCATCCCTGTCCTAATGTTTCCTATCTATTTTATGTATTCAGTTCATGCTTATACTTATACATATTATCTAATATGTACTCGACAAAATAAATCACTAAATAAATAAATAAAGAAATAAATAAATAAATTCTGCTTGAAATTTTGGCAAGGTCTAAAGAGGCATCTAATGACATTAGTTACAAAGTGCTCATGGTTCCAGGATCCAGCAGTTTTCAACATGTGATGACTTCCTGATGGCAGCTCCCTTTCTGGTACACTTCCTGGTAGGCTTCTACGGTAGTCTTTGTTTGTCCCCTTAAGGTTTTTCCTCTCAATTAAGCCTTTTTTGGTTAAGGTTACAAAACCTGCTTTACAGCTACTTGGTAACATTCTAAGATTCTCACTCTCAGAAATGTACACATCCACACACAGAATGCTTTCAAAAAGGTTCTTCTTCGCTAAGTTATATAAAAGTTATCAATACCAATATTTCTTAAATTCTTTAAAATTATAACATACTCTTCTTCTTTCTATAATCTATCTGTTCTAATAATCAAAGCCATAAATTGCAAGTTTATTTTTTTCCCCAGTTTTATGCAAAAAGTCCTTAAGAAGCTTCGAGTCATCAATAAATGTAGGTCGCATCGCACTCATGTTGAAAGCATTGATGTGCTTCTGGATTGAAAGGATTAGTTGGTGACATCACCACTGTCTGGAGGAAGCCCAGTTGGGGGAAGCCCAGTTTCATGTCCCCATCAGGAGCTGGAGCGAAGGATGGGAGCTCACCCTACCCCATGGCAGCGCTTGGGTCTCGAACTCAAGCTTCCTAACCTTCAATAAATGTAGATAATGTCTTTTCTTTTTTCAAAGAAGTCAGTTTACTCTTTTCAACAAAATGTGTCAAATTTACCAACCAGTCCTCCATAATGGAGAATGCTGAATCTTTCCATTAAATCTTCAATTGAATATTGATCTTTAATATCCTTTGTATCAAAGTATATATTTGAATCCAAAACTGTTTAGCTATTTTACAAGTCAACAAAGCATGAAAATGTCCCATCAGGATGTTCACATTTCAAACATACTTTTGAAGTGCCTTTATACATTCTAGATCAGGTGGGATCAAACTCGATTTCATTGAGGGCTGCATCAGGATTGTGTTTGACCTCGGGGGTGGGGGGTGGGGGGCATGGCCAGGGTTGGCATGGCCATCTTGACATCACTCATGTCAGGGGCGCCTGTGGTGGCCCGAGCACCCTGCCAATGAAAATGGGTTCCCAAGCTCCATTTTCGGCTGTGACAGCCTCCTGCAACCCTCTGCTAGTGAAAACGGAGCTCGGGAGCTTCGTTTTCTCTGGCAGAGGCACCATGGACCAGTCCTTCACTATTTTCAAGGTGGGCCTGTGGGCCAGATCTAAGCACCCTTAGATCTGCCTTAAGTTTGACACCCATGTTCTAGATAATTTCTTTAGTGTCCTATACCAACAACACATTGTTTTATAAAAAATATATTTGAATCATAACACAATATATCCTGTTTTCCCCAAAATAAGACATCCCCTGATAATAAACCCAATCGGGCTTTTGAGCTCATGGCAATAAGGCCAAGTGCTTATTTTAGAGTTCAAAAAAATATAAGACAGGGTCTTATTTTCAGGAAAATACGGTACATTTCAACTCTTTTAACCACATATTTCCCACTGAGAGTTTCCCATCCCATCTTTATATCATAAACAAAATTATTAGCCCATTTTATCATATATTCTCTAACCAGTTTTTTTTCCTGTTTCAAATTTCAACAAAAGTTTATACATTTTCAAAATTAATATTCATAAACCATATGCAATTGTATTTCAAATTCTGTCTTACTTTGCTCCATATGTATTTTTACTGGAAAGTTTTAAAGGTTTTTTTGGTGAAAGGTCTCAGGAAGAGGAAACTGTTTTGACTCAAAACATGGAGACAAAGGAGAATATAGTATCATTTCAAGGCTTGTTAGATAGTAGTGAGCTGTTAGAAGAAGATGGGGCAGAAATCCAGTTTAATGTGACTTTGGATAAAAAAGATGCTTTCCAGACCAAGAGGGAAAAGCAAAGGAATCTGGAAGAGTTTAATCAGGAGGACTTGAGAGAGATTTATGGGGGTTTCAAATTAAATGAAATAACTTTAAGAAGACAAAAACTTTCAAAGAGACATCAACCTCAAATCCAAATTTTAAAATTCTCGAAAACAAAAGCAGGAGGAGGAGCAATGCTGAAGAAGAAAGAATTATCGAAGAAAAAGGACTGGAAAAAATACAGAAAGAAGGGAAGAACTGAAGATTAATTTTTTCTGGGGAGGATTTTGGCAATAGGTTGAGAAGCTTAATTAAATTTGTTTTTTTAAAAGTTTATTCTAAGATAATATAAAGGAAGTGTGTTATTACAATTGGTTTTGGATATAAAAATGATTTTTAGCTTTTTAAGAGTTATCGAGGCAAAAATGATAGCTTTTTAAGAGTTATCGAGGAATTAAAATGGCTAATTAAAAATTTGAGGGATACCTTTCTGAAGGGCTTGAAATTTATATTTTGAGAAATGACTTAATGTCTTATTGATGTATTAAGAGATTTTTAAAATGTTTAACATAATATAGTATTTTAAGAAGGTATAGGTGATAAAATGTTTAATGTTTTAAAATGTTTAATTTAGAATTTTTAATGCTGAATAGTTAGAAATTGAAAATTGGGTTTATGAAGGAATAAAGAGAAATGTTTAATTTAGAATCTTATTAGGGAGCAATGTTGAAAAAAGAAAGGTGTTGGAGGGATGAAAATGAAACTTATCAGTGTTTGTTAATGCTTGTAATATTGTTAAAGTTATTGGATTACATACCAAGAAAAAGGAAGAAAGAATTTAACCCAATTGATTTTGAGAATTTACAAAAGGAAGGTTGATGAATTTGTAAAAGAGGAGTTAAAGTGTGTGAGGGAGTTTTAAACTTTGTAGTAGGTTAGTATATTTTAGCTTTTTCTTGTTAAATGTTATACCCTGTTTTTGCTCTGGGAAGTCGGGGTGTGTGTGGGGAGGGGGGGAGGGTTGGGTTGGGATAAAATTGTTGAATAGATAAAGGTACAAATATAAAAGTAAATTTGGGGAAAATGTTACAACAAATGAAATGATAATATCAAGATATGATAAATATTGAAGGAGTAAGAAGAAAAAAGATATATTCAGATGATACACTGATTGTTTATATATTGTATGTATGCTTGTTTATAAAATAAAAAAAATTCAATAAAAAAAAGAAAAATCAGAAAATATACAAATAAATAAAATTGTTATTTCCTACAAAATTTATTACTTTTTATTGTAAACCAGTAGGCAAAGTTTTAAAGATGGTACTACATTAGCACAATGCTGTTTGAAAAACATTAACAAAATAAACCCTCTGACCTACAGGTTGTGTAACCGAAGATCAGATTTTTAGTTCTTGGCCAAATGCGCTAGTTGTGTGTCAATGTCTGGTATCTAGCTTTAGATTGGGTAAGAGCATATAGCCCACTGGTTTTGATTCTGCTCCTCAATGTACTAGAGAACAAGTCTGTTGCCTCTTCTGTATGACAGTGTGAATATGATTATCACATTTCTCAAGTCTTCTCTGTAAGGGATTCGACTGGAAGTGTTGTGGCGAGACAGTCGGGGAATTAGCGGGTTCTGATGAGCTCCATGAAAATCCAGACTGACGAACCGCTGCCGAGGGGTCTTCAGACCAGAACCATCCAGGGACGGGGAAGAAGGAGAGGCACCTTGGAAGACCAAGAGGTACAGGCAAGTTCCTCGAAGGTCAGAGGAATCTCTCTCCGATTCGGCGGCAGAGGCGGCAGCCATTGCAGCTGTCAAGAAGCTGGGGCAACTGGAATAAGTATTGAGCAGGAGTGATGAATGCAATGGAGTTTTTGAAGCCAACCCACAGGCGAAATAACAACAACAAAATTATTTTAAAACCTGAAACCCCCAGTGTAAAACTAGCGGCTAACGGGTATGGGGGAAGAAAAAAGGATGTAAGCGGAATTTAAAGGGACAAAAACCCAAAAAGAAAATTTATTTTTGAATAAAATTAACTGGAAAATTTTAAGAATTAGAAGAAATAACTCCAAAATTGACTAAAGAATTGGAAAGAAAATAAATACATCCTTTCTTGTTGAAGACTAAGAAAAATAAAAGACAATTGGATATTAAACCCTGCAACACAGGTGCTCTATACCTAAAGATAAACTAAAGGAGAAAAGAAAAGAGGGGAAAAGTATTGTTTAATTTGGACTGGACTATAAAACTGATTAACTTTTTTTAACTTTAAAGTTAAAAAAAAAGAATTTAGATTGTTAACAAAGATTGATACAAAATGGACATTCTGTTAAACAATTAAGAGAATTGTGGATTCTAGAGAGACATCCTCAGGAGAAAAAAGAGCATTGCAAATTGGAATCTTTGTTTTGGAATACTTTGAACTATATCAGTGATAATACTTGTGAGATAATCCTCAGGGAGGATTGCTTTGTCTGCAAGCGGCTTGACTTTGGGGAAAAAAAGGAAAACAGCGGAACTTTTAAATCTGGAACAATACTAATACAGAAAGAATAAAATGATGCAGGAAATTAGAGAAATGATGGAAATGATGTATTTATCGTGCAAAGCAGAAATAAGAGGAATAATTACAATGCTACATGGAAAATCGAAACTTGAGGATCCAAAAACTGAGAGAGAGCATGTTCAAGCTGACAAGGAAACAAAGATGGAGAAGCAAGACACAGAGACTGAAAACAAAGAAGAAGTTAAAGACAATGAGATTAATTTTGGAAAATTAATTGAATATATGGACAGTAATAATAAAAAGGAGGTTTTTAGAGATTACATTGGGATTAAAGATGGAAAGGGCAGAAAGACACAAAGAAGGAGAGAAGGGTGGAATAGAAAGAACACAAAATATTTAAAGGATTACACTGGGATTAACAGTGAAAAGAAAAAAAAGAGAGGTAAAGGATGGGAAACAACAGGAAATGCAGGGCAAAATAGAAAAGTCCAGATTTGTGAAGCACAGAATGGTTACACTGGGATAAACAGTGGGATAAATAATGGGGACATAAGAAAAGGAGAAAAGAGATGGGAAACAATGGGAAATTTAGGGCAAAAGAGGAGAGCTCAAAATTTCAAAGTACAAAAGAAAAAAAGGGGAAAGAAAAGGGTAAAAATAAAAATGGGAAGGGAGAAAAAGAAATGAAAGAGAAAGATGCTATAATTGAAATATGAATTGTAGTAAAAAAAATGGGAAACCATATGATTGTAAAAATGAAATGAATAATAATTGGAATATTTGTATTGTATCTTTGAAATTTAGATAGTGATAAGCTTTGTTTTTTTTACTTTTTTTAAAGAAATATGAATAAATTTAAATTGCAACAATTGAAATACTTTTAATGATATATGGTGGAAAGTAGAACGGATTAAGTTGTGGCTTGGATAACAGCTAGAATATTTTCAAAGTTAACTAGGGAAACTGTAACGGTTGAAATATTTTTAATTCTTTAATTCTATAATGTGATGAAAGTAGAAATGATTAATTGTAATAATTGAAGTACTTCCAATTGTATATTATGTTAAAAGCAGAAATGGTTATAAGTAATCGATTTGTAAATAATTGGATTACATGGAAATAACTGGAATATTCATGTTCATATTAATATATATGTGTGTGTGTGTGTGTGTGTGTGTATAGTTAATATTTCGGGTTTCTTCCCGTGTAATTGTGGATATATCCCTAAAAGGGGATATATATCCACAATTACACGGGAAGAAACCCGAAATATTAACTATACACACATACATACCCGTGAAAACTTACATACATACATACATATATACATACATACATATATATATATATATATATATATATATATATATATATATATATATTAATCCAACATTGGATTTGCATTAGCAAAGGAAATGTATGTTATAAAATAAACGGATTTATTATTATTATAAGAATTAAACAACTGTAACATTACATAACTAACCAATGTGAGGATAGATATACAGATAGGTGACAAGGGGAAGGGGTATAATATAGATAGAAGGGGAAAACTAAATTTGATTAAGATTAGAGATGAGAATGGGGTAATATTGGTTCTTAAAAAATAGATGAGAAATGAATATGGCAAAAAGGAAATATAGAAATTGTAAATTTAATTGAAATGACTAAACATTGTTTAAATTTGTGAGCCGGCAAAATACTCTGTTCAAAGAAAATACATTGTATGTTTGTGTGTGTGTTTGTCTAAAAAATAAAAAAAAACATGGTAAAAAAAAGTCTTCTCTGTAAGCTGAAACTATCCAGCTAATTGTTCCTCACAGGAATTTGTTTGCAGTTGCCTTGTTATCTTAATAGCTCTTCTCTGGAGTAGTTTGTCAGTATCCCAGTGGTGGGATTCAGCTAGTTCTCTCCAGTTCGTGCGATCCGATAGCGGCGACTGCGGGAGGCTCCGCCCACCCACCCAGACGTAATGCACGAGTATGGCACATGCGCAGAAGGCCATGTGCATGCGCAGAGGTGGCACGTGCACTTACATTTGCGAACCGTTAGGGAAGGTAAGTGAATCCCACCTCTGACTGCAGTGTCCAAAATGGGCAGAGTTTTCCAAGGGGGATCCATCTGAACAAGTCAGGGTAAAGTGTGAAGGTTACATCATGCAATCTGGCCTTTATCCTCCTGTTAATACACTCAAAATAGTATTTGTGTTTTTAGCAGCCAGGGCATCCAGATCTTTTTTATAATTTCTACTAACCCTCCCATCCTTTAATCTTTATTTTTTCCTCTCCTGATGTAGACTTGACATTATTCTCGCTTAAGTATCATCCTGTTTGTTCTGGCCCACTATTCAAGCCTGTCTAGATGTTTTTAAACTTCTCTTTTTTAAGGTATAGCTACTTTTCCTAATTTTATGTCCTTTGCAAATTTGACAATCAACTCCTGAATCCTTTTATCCAGTTCATTAGTAAAAATGTTAAATGGCACAAGGTCCTGAAAAGGAGCTGGGGTTGCTCCCCTCAGTATTTTCCAATTTAATATGGAGCTGTCTATGAGACTTCATGGCAGTGGTGGGTTGCCCCCGTTTCGGACCGGTTCTATAGAACCAGTAGTAAAACTGGAGGGAAGCTCCGCCCACTGACCCCAACATCATCAGAATGCTTCTGCGCATGCGCAGAACAGCACGTGCATGGCCTCGCTACGAACCAGTAGTAAAGGTAAATAGAACCCACCCCTGCTCATGGGTATGGCCAGTTGGTCAATTATGGATCACTAAAACACTTGTATCATTCTAGATCAGGGGTTCCCAATCTTGGTAACTTTAAGACATGTAACTTCAGCTTCCAGAATTTCTGAGCCAGCCACACTTGGAAACCCCTGATCTAGACCACTTTTTACTATGTGATTAATGAAAAGTTAATCTCAAATATTTGCAAATATAACAATAAGATGCATCAATATAAAGTTCAATAGCAGCATAGCGCATACAACAATAATATTTAACAAAGTGCAAAATTCTTAGTATTGTCTAATCTATATATTAGCTGTTCTTACCTTACTTCAATAGATGTAAAATTGAATATCACAGTTTATGGAGAAACCGCTGATAGCAGTTTCATCTATCTATAAACACAGAAGATCTAACAAAAATTAGCATTAATTTTTTTGTTGTCTAAGTGAGAATCAATAACGAAGCAGTCTCCTCCTTTCATCAAATGTACAGAATGCAGTTCCATATCAACATCCAGTAAACAGACCAAACCAAAGTAGGATCATTTGAAATAATACTTTATTAGTTTGCATTCTTTGTGCGTATCCCTATATCAAAGTATAAAAGTCACCTTTTGTGAAAGCTACTTTTACCCTGTAAATCTCTTTGACAGTCTTTTCCAGTGCAATTTTTTCAGAAGACCACTATAGACATGAAAAAAGGCTAAATTTGGAATGGCTATTCTGATGATAAAATGGCATGTTATTGTCTAATTAGAAGCTAATCTTTTAAAATCCAAAAATTGTGAAGGGGGATTTTGAAAGAACTACTCTTCATGACATTTGCTTGGTCTTTTGCACATTATGCCCTTAAATTTGCAAATGAAGTTAGATTTAAACTGGCAATGAGAAAAAAACAACCCATTAAGTTCCATTCAATAAAAGAGTCCTCTCTTGTTCTGAACCAAGATGAATTCCAGGACGGGACCTATGCAAAATGAAAAGAAAAAAAAATGTTCTCAGCATATTGGGACACTACAAAGACAAAGAGGCAATATAAGCACACTTTTCTCACAATTGGGCATATTATTTTGCGTAAACCAAAAAATAAATTGTATTACACTGTGGAAACTGACTGTAAAAACAATGACATTGCTTCACAGAGTCCACTCACAGGTAGCTACAATATTATATATATATATATATATATATATATATATATATATATATATATATATATATATATATATATATATATATATATATATTCCTTTTAATTCATAGGTATAAATGTGTGATATTTTTGTAATCAGGGTTTTTCCTATGTTGATAAAAGATGTTAAATGGCCATGGTGGGAGATTTCATCCCACCATGGCCATTTAACATCTTTCATCAACATAGGAAAAACCCTGATTACAATCACACACACACACACACACACACACACATATATATATATATATATTCTTATTCATGTGGGAAACCCAGAAAAAAGCACTGCTGTAGAGAAGGTGGCTATGTGGCAGCTTCAGAGGACTCTGGAAGAAGTGGATTATCTGGACCAGTGGTGGGTTGCCCCCGGTTCGCACCTGTTCTATAGAACTGGTAGTAAAACCGGTGGGAGGGCCAGCCCACCAACCCCGATGTCATCAAAATGCTTCTGCACATGCACAGAAGAGTGTGCGTGCAAGCAAAGCAAGTGCACACGTGTGGCCCCGCTGCAAACTGGTAGTAAAGGTAAGTAGAACCCACCCCTGATCTGGACCCCTTTCAATCAGGATTCAGGCCTGGGTATGGGACTGAAATAGCATTGATCACACTGCTAGATAACCTCTGGAGGGAAAGATGGGAGTGGGTGCATCCATTCTTGCTCTTCTTAACCTCTCAGTGGCTTTCGATACCAACAAACAGTATCCTTCTGGACGAGGGCGGAAGACATGTCATTGTACTGGTTCTCTTCCTTCCTCTGGGATTGGTTTCAGTGTTGATAGGGGAAAAGAGATCCAGCCCACAGACCCTACTTCATAGGGTGCCGCAGAGCTTAGTACACTCCTGTTTAATATCTAATTGAAGCCACTGCATGAGGTCATTTAACAGATTAGGTGAGATGCTGATGATACTACTCAGCTTTATATTCTGGGTGTGCTATAGAGGTTCTCTCCGTGTCTAGAAGTTATGAGGTCTAGATGGGGCACAGTAGGCTTCAGCACAATCCAAACCAGACTGAGTGGCTCTGGGTTTTTGGACCTCCTCCTTAGGACCTGTTCATATTTGGCTTTGTATGAGGTGGTACCTCAAACCTGTGCATAATCTGGAGGTCTTCCTGGATTTGCAGCTCTGCTGCAAGAGCAGGTGGCAGATGTGGTTAGGAAAGACCTTTGCACAACTTCAGGTTGTGCGTCAATTGCACCCGTTCATGGACTGAGGGGCCCTATTCACAGCCACTCATGTCTTTGTGACCTCCAGATTGACTATTGCAAATAGCTTTATATGGGACTGTCCTTGAAGAGTATTTGGAAACTTCAACTGGTGCAGAGAGAGGTGGCATGGGCAGTTATTGGTGCCAGTTAATTAGCACATCTAACACCATTGCTTTGGGAGCTGCAATGGCTTCTGGTGTGCCAATTAATTCAGGAAAAACACAGAAGATCTAACAAAAATTAGCATTAATTTTTTTGTTGTTTAAGTGAGAATCAATAACGAAGCAGTCTCCTCCTTTCATCAAATTTTAAGAAAAAGTATAAAATTTCACTGTACCTCTTCCTTTGTATGGCTTCATAGGTATAATAAATTGCAGCTGCTAGTCCCTTCAGAGAAAGCAATTATTAGTATATTTGTGACATTTAGATATAATAAAAGAATGAATAAACCATGTTAGCGTACATACACTTAACAATGTAAATCCTCCTTGTATGGCTGCAGACCATTCAAAACCCAGTTTCTCATTTAAGAAGCCACCTAAAGTTGGACCCACAAAAGACCTGTAAACAAACAAACAAAGAAAACCATACATACCAAATTTATCATAGATCTAAAAATATGTAAGATAAGGAAATAAATATGTAGCAGGGAACAACAGATTGAGGTAATCAACATCCACACAAACCATCTTATGGGAATTCCACGCTCCCAATCATGGGTATGGCTTTTCCACAGGTAAAACAAATCCACTGTCAAACCCAAAACTGACATATAAGTGTAGCCATTTTCGTTAGCTTTATATTATACTAATTTATTTCTTCTCTTTCTCTCTGTTTTGTAAGGGGAGTTTCTCAGGCTCGCCACATCCTTAAAATGGGAGGAGGGAATAGATGGACTTTGACTATTTCTTTTTTTGAGTGGGTTTCATCACTTGGAAACCTGACATCCTTTTTGGCAGGTAGCTATTCTGCCATCATCTGTTCTGCTACCCTCTTCTGAAACCTAGACCTTTGAACCTTCCCCAGAAATAAGCTTTTAAATAAATGGCTCCAGTTTTGCCCTTTGAACCAAGGTTACCCAAGTAGTTTCAGACTGCAGGTCGCTAACAAAAAACTTCATCCAAATTTATTTATTTATTTATTGGATTTGTATGCCGGCCTATTCCCGAAGGACTCAGGGCGGCTCACAACAATAAGAATCAGAAATACAAAAGTTAAAAGACAAATTAAATCAGAATATCCAATAAATAAGGTTAAACGTGGGAATAAAAATTCAAATTCAAGATTTAAGAATTTAAAAAGCTACAAAATCAGTTTCATTAGGTGCAGCGGTTAGAATGCAATTCCATTAGGTGCGGTGGTTAAAATGGTTAAATCAGCATGCAGTGCTGATTGCATGCTAAATCAGCTCATTGCCAGGAGTTCAACCCTGACTGGCTCAAGGTTGGCTCAGCCTTCCATCCTTCTGAGGTCATTAAAATGAAAACCCAGATTGTTGGGGGCAATATGCTGACTCTGTAAATGGCTTAGTGAGGGCTATAAAGCGCTATGAAGTCTAAGTGTTGTTGCTAGTGCTATTGCTATCCTAGAATGAAAAAGAATAAATGCTTTTATTTTAAGAACAATAGCAAAATACTTTAGATGCAACATTTATGTGAGGTTGATACAGTACATAGCAAAGGTAACCATCATTCATCTGTAAACAGCCTGAACAGACTAAGAGATAGGCCAAGAACAGGAATGCACATACAGCTATTCCAAATTAAGTAAACCACATTGAAAAGAAAAGAAAAAAAATCTGACCTGGCAACTTTAATTTGCTTATTTCAAATCTCTGGGAATACCTGAATTCCTAGGCTCAGTCAGATAAAATCTGTTTCTTTAAGGTTCTTGCTTCTCCCTAAGGCCATTAGTACGGTGACCAGACGTCCCGCTTTTGGCAGGACAGTCCCGCTTTTGAACAATTTGTACTGCATCCCGCGGTGTTTTTAAAAAGTCCTGATTTTTGGAAAGAATGCATGACAAGCTAGGGAATGGCGCAATGGTGGGTTGCTCCCGGCTGCCTCCTGAGTCCCAGCTGATGGCTAGAGGGAAAAAAAACTGTTTAAACTCTTGCCATGGGGCTTCAAAGGGCTGACCTACAGCTGATCAGTGTTAAAAGAAAAAAAATGAGTAGACCAATGCCTGCAAAAATAGAAAAAACAGCCCCTTAAAGCTTCAGCATAGGTTAATTAGCACAAGTTGAGTAGATTGGCTTCCCGACTCTCAGCTGATTTGCTCTCAGCTGTTTTGTTCAGGACTCTGTAGTTGCTAGATGCAGAGTGCTGGAGATTTTTTTCCCCTAACTATGCTGAAAAAGCGAAATTGAAAGTAAAGCAGGGTCTTTGCTGCAACGTGGCAAAATGAGGCAGAGAGATTTCTTTTTCTTTTTCCTCACCAAAAAAGGTACGTGCAAAACTGCAAACAATGGGAAATTTAGGGCAAAAGAGGAGAGTTCAAGATTTTAAAACACAAAAGAAAAAAAGTTCTATTTAACTAGGGAATTGTAATAATTGAGATACTATTAATTGTATATTGTGTGGAAAGCAGAAATGGTTAAGTTGTGGTTTGGAGGAATATATGGGGGAAATTATTTGGTTTATTATTATTGGTAAATATAATTAATTGATTTGTAAGAAATTGGATTGCATGGAAATAATTGGAATATTCATGTTCATATTGATTGATATACAAAAGATAGTTATATAACTAATTGATTTATATTAAAATGTTGAATTTGTATTAAACAACTGTATTACATAATTACATAATTAACCAATGTGAGGATGGATATAAAAATAGATGACAATGCAAAGGGGTATAATATAGAATAGAAGGGAAAAATTGAATTTGAGTAAGATTAGAGATGAGGATGAAGGGTAATATTGGTTTTTTAAAAAAATAGACGAGGAATAAATATGGCAAAAAGGAAATATAGAAATTGTAAATTTAATTGAAATGACTAAACACTGTTTAAATTTGTGAACCAGCCAAATATTCTGTTCAAAGAAAATACATTGTATGTTTGTATGTTTGTTTCTAATTATTGCTATTTATTCATATTTGTTCTCTTTTATTCTTTAAAGTTTAACAATTCATTCTTTATCTTAATATCTTTATATTTGTTTGGGGTTGGCTTTCTTCACTTTCATCTTTTTTTTTTTTTGTACAGCAATTTTCCTCCTCAAACCTACCACCTCTCTCTTTTCTTTCCTTCTTACTTTCTCTTCCCCCCGCTCTTCTTCTTCTCCCTACTTCCTCTTCCTTTCTCCTTCTCCTCCTCTCTTCCTCCCTCTCTTACCCTCACTCCTACTCTAATTTCCCTTCCCTTCCTTCATCTCTCTCTATTGCTGTATCCTTTTATGCATATGGACTACTCAGAGCTGAAAAAGTTATTTTTGACTGGTCCTCGCACTTTTGACCAGTCCTCGAACTTATGACTGTTCTCACATTTTACATTTTTGCCCTATGTTATCACCATGGTGAAGAGAAGCAGTTGTGAAATGAGTGACATGGTTGTTAAGAATGCTGCACGGGCATAAATGTGAGGATGGTCATAAGTGTGAGGACCAGTCAAAAGTGCGAGGACCTGTCAGAAATGATTTTTTTCTATACACATAGCCATGGTCACCCGGTCACATGACCAGCTAGCCACGCCCACTTGGTCACATGACCTCCAAGCCACACCCACAAAATGGTGGGTGTCCCACTTTACCAATGTTAAAATCTGGTCACCTTAGCCATTAGCCAAGACTCTACAGAAATAGATTCCTAATTTTGTTTCCCTTGAGAATCCCATCCCCTGCCTCTTAATTGAGAAAGATAGTAGGTGTGTTTGTAGATTACTTGGGATTCCCAAGAGACCCCTCCTGGCCAGGTTCCTAGTTCCACTACAAAGTACAAAACAACTATACAAGATGTACCAAATGTCAGGCCCCACAGACTTTTTATTGTATACGTTACATTAAAAATCTGAATTAGTTGCCAGTTATTTCTAAACAATTCCTTACTCAATTGATAGTTTGAATGTTTTAAATTACAATAACATTTTCTTTAAAGAAAAATAATGGAACATATTATAATTGACTTTTAGTACACTGTGTATATCAAGCTCAATATCCAAAATAAGCGCATGTAATTGGCATTAAGAAACATTGAAGCCAAATTTAACCACCCCAACCGACAGAAGCAACTGTCAAGCCACATGCTGTTTTTCTAGAGAAACATAACAAAAAGTACTTTCTTCCATATCTATACATAAAGACTAGGCAATCTGTATCCGTTGGGTTCTCATTTCATATATATTTCCTTACTTAACTTACCCCACTCACACACTTGCTGCACCTTCTCCATACCCTTCCAGACACACTTGAATCCTCCCCAACCTGTACAGCCCCTCTTGTGCCCCCCCGCCTGCATTCTCCACCAGGTGTCTCTTGTGCACCCACGTGCACCCTCATATCAATAGCACTTAAATTTATATACCACTTCACAGTGCTTTACAGCCCTAAGTGGTTTGCAGAGTCAGCCCAACAATCTGTGTCATCATTTTACCAACCTCAGAAGGATGGAAGGCTGAGTCAACCTTGAGCTGGTCAGGATCGAACAGTTGGCAGTCGGCAGAGTTAGCCTGCTATACTGCATTCTAACCGCTGTGCCACCAAGGCTCATGCTGTCTCCTGACCCTTATGGTGATTCTTGCACACCCACTCACACCCCACTTACCCTCCTGACCTGTGTGTGGCCCTCTTGCACATTGTCATGCATCATCCCCAGCATAAATGGATGGCATGGATTGGCGAGGGCGTGCAGCAGTTTCATAGAAATGTGCAAGATGTGCAAGAGGTACTGTGTGGGTCAGGGTAGTACGGGTACAGCATGGGAATCAGGGAGGGCACATAGGGATGTGGCACCTATCAGGAAAGGGTGCGTGAGATGTGTGACTTCACAAGTGACAGTTTTTTAATAGTCCTGATTTACCACTTGTTGCAATGGGCCATTTTGCCCCATTTCACAAATAAGCAGTTGAGGTGTGCTTGATCCATCTGATCCTACTTGACTTTTCCCACCAGTAGGAATAGCTTCAGGAATTCTTCAGGAAGAAAACTCTTAATTATTATTGATACCGATTATAGATGTGTTGCTCTCCAATAAAGCAGAAATAGACAAATCCAAACTATGGTTTCAGACTCCAATTTATTGGAAACAACAGACCAAAACTTCCAACTTTATGTACATGTAACTCTGAACCAGGGGTGTCAAACTCAAGGCCCGGGGGCCAGATCTGGTCAGCCGGGCTACCCTGGAAACAGTGAACGACTGGCCTGTGGTCCCTCTGCCAGCAAAAATGGAGCTTGGGAGGATCGTAGACGACCCTCCCGAGCTCTGTTTTTATTGGCAGAGGGTTGCAGGTTGCCATTGCAGCCGAAAACAGACCCAAGAGCCTGTTTTCTCTTGGTAGAGCATTCGGGCCACCATAGGCATCCCCGACACAAGTGATGTTGAGCTGGCCATGCCCACTCTGGTCCCCTGAAGTCAAACACAACCCTGATGCGGCCCTCAATGAAATTGAGTTTGACACCCCTGCTCTAAACCTTTTCCTCTGGTTTTGGTTTTTCCCTGATTCCTGAAGCTTCTCCAACTGGTAGAAAAACAAGTATGTATTTGTCAGCATATTGTTTCTGATTTGATAAACCATGATTCTATAACATGTGCTAGCTTTATAAACTGTATATCCAAATGCACCTTTAACATCATCTCTCTGGTTCTCTATTGGTGCCCTTCTTCTTTCTGTCCTTCTCATCTTTGGTTTTTTCTCAGTAACCATTGCTGGACATAGATTCTTTAATACACTGATTAGAAATGAATGAGGCATAAAGTACAATATTTATTAGAACTATCTGAACTTCAGTAACGATTAACCATAATGGGAAATCCTATTATGTAGGACATGTCAGAATTCTATCGATCTCTGTCGCCTAACAGTAAATAATTTAGTTAAATTATTTACTGTATTAAGGTAAATTAAATTTAAATTAAATTAAGGTAAGCTATTAAATTGCTGCATGCTTTAAAAATGGTTTAGAGGAAGTCCTTTGAACCTGTCTACGTAGAGTATTTCTCTTATTCATTATAGCACACCTTTGTTGAGGCTTCCTGAAACAAAGATTGCTGCTGTTTTAATGAATCAAATAATTACATGCAACTTTTAAGGCTGCTAAACCTTTTCTCAGCATCATATAGAAACTTGGAAAAAGATATCTGTGCTTTAAGAAAAGACAGAGAGGGGCTGGATTTGTGAACATACCCTTAAGAGCCATTATGTGTAGCTAGCTCTCCCATATATGCCAATTTGGCCCAGGAGCTTAAAGTGCTAGCCTAAAAACCAGGAGACTGTAAATTTTAGTCCTGCCTCAAAGCTGAAAGTCAGCTGGGTGACTTTGGGTCCAGTCACTCACTGTCTCTCAGACCAATCCACCTCACAAATAAGAGAATGAAAAAGTATTACAGATGTTTGCTGCCTTGAGTTACTTATAAAATAATAAAGCTGGGGTAAAAACCAAATAAACAAATAAATCCCAAATCTTCCAGGCAATTAAGAAATAGAAGCTTTGGACTAAAATTAGAATAGTTAGAAGAGATAACCAGACAGCGTATAGAGATGAAGCCAGAAATATTTTTATTAGGAATACTTCCAGGGACTTATGATAAAAAAATACAGTATTTATTTATACATATTACAACAGCGGGAAGAATAATATATGCACAAAATTGGAAAAATAATAATATACCAACAGAAGAAAATCTGATTAGAAAAGTTTTGGACTGTGCAGAGATGGACAAACTTACAAAAGAAATACAACAAAAGGAGGAAACAGAATATTATATGGTGTGGGAGAAATGATATGAATGGTTAGAGGAGAGGGATAAAAGGCAAGGAAAGAGTAAATGAGGAAGATATAGGAGTTGAAATGCAGTAACGTGCGAGTGGAAATGGAATGGACACAGAATGTATGATCGCTATTGAGTACACTGTTATCTTTATGTATATAAATCAATATAAGAACTATATGTATAAATGGCAAATTGAAGTAAGGGAGAAAAATGGATATGTAAGAAATGTTTACTGATGCGAAATTGTTGAAAAGAAGAAAATTGTAAAAAATTCTTTTTTGTTTTTTAAAAAAACTGCTTAATATTTTTTTTTAAAAAAAGAAAGAAATAGAAGCTTTGAGATGTGCTCATGACTGAATGAATCACTCTCAATGTCCATTTCTAGGAGGAAGAAATTTTTGGCAGCTGCAAAATATGTTCAGTGCATATGACTTTCTAAATATTTTTTTAAAAGCCTTCTTTATCTGTTCACATAACTTTATTATCCTTGTCTTTTTTTTTCCATTGGGAATAAAAATGACATTAAACCATTAATCTTAATAATTGCAACTAGCATTAATAATTACTGTATATTAGTTTGCTGCCTATTAGTTTGCTTTTAAATGTTATGTTTATTTTCAAGAGGGAACAGCTAGTTTTATTTTTTGCGTTAGGACAACAAATCCCAAATCAATAATCAGAAAACTTTCAATTTGTATTACTTTTCTTCCCATCACATAGAAAATACTGGCTTCTGAAGGAAACACTATGATTGATATCTGTTCTTTAGCAAAGCCTATAACCAGCTTTCAGTGCAAAAGTAGGGCCTGCTTAATAATACAATGAGATCCAAAAGAGAGCAAAATGACCACGATTGTGATCTATAGATCCCAGAAAATCAGCTGCCCTTTAGAACCAGAATTACTCTGTATAGTGCTTTGGTGTCTTTGTGCAGTTCAACCTTCTATACTTCTGGAAAGGTCCTGCATGGATCACTCAACACTTATGGAGGATACAGATATTGGGAGAGATCATATGTTGGAAAATTTAAGGCCCAATGTTTCAGAGTCATCTCTCGTTAATATCCATGATTGTTATGCCAAAGATTGCATACAATGTACCTGAGCAAGCATCACAGGCTAGTAGCTAACAAAAGTAGCATCATTACTTGAAGCAATAATAATTTTCTGTGCCATTTTGTAAACCTCAAGTATCATGTTTTAATAGATGAAGGCCGACTACACATTCTACTGCTCATGAAGCACCAATATAGCATCTTGATGATAGAATGATAGTAGCACTATCATGGTGCAGAAAGATTATGGGTAGGGCTTGATTTGGGGTGCTGCATTTATCAGTGTGAAATCCCCACCACCACCACTGATTGGCTCTTCTCCACAGATGCTATTGTCCTATTTCCTGAAGCGTTATTGGCTTTTATGTATTTCTCCCCAACTCTTAAGAATTTATTTTGTACTTGATAATGCTGTTCAAAAGTCTACATAATGTTTAGGCAACAGTTGTATTTCTGATCATGAATTGTATAGATTTTTTATGAAGGTTACATACCCAAGTGCCCATAATGCACCGAAGAGTCCAGACACCAATCCTAATAAGCTTAATCCTTCCTCAAATCCATTCTCACTGCAGAAGGAAAGGCAGAAACCCAGAATTATTTCCAGCAATGATATTTCCATTTACAACTACAAAACAATTTAAAAGGTAATCATCACAAAAATAATTATATAGTCCCAGAGCAGCAACATCTGTAACAGAATGGTTTGTCCTTAAATGTAGAAAATGAAAAGAAAAATATCAAGGGTTATCTTTCTCCTCAATACAATATATTCAGCATTTAAAATCTTTTCAGTGATTGGGCTCACACACTGAACTCTGCCATGGTTTGCTTAGAATAGAATAAGAGAGTTGGAAGGGACCTTGGAGGTCTTCTAGTCCAACCCCCTGCTCAGCAGGAAACTCTATACCATTTCAGACAAACGGTTGTCCAATTTCTTCTTAAAAACTTCCAGTGGAGCATTCACAACTTCTGGAAGCAAATCGTTCCACTGATTAATTGTTCTAACCATCAGGAAATTTCTTATTAGTTCTAGGCTGCTTTTCTCCTTGATTAGTTTCCATCTATTGCTTCTTGTCCTGCCCTCAGGTGCTTCAGAGAATATCTTGACTCCCTCTTCTTTTGGCAGCCCCTGAAATATTGGAACACTGCTATCATGTCACCCCCTAGTCAGTGGTGAGATTCAAATAATTTAACAACCGGTTCTCTTTTCATTAGACTAGACATATCCAATTCCAGCAACCGTCCTTTATATGTTTTAGTCTCCAGTGCCCTAATCATCCTTGTTGCTCTTCTCTGCACTCTTTCTAGAATCTCAACATCTTTTTTACATCATGGTGACCAAAACTGGATGCAGTATTCCAAGTGTGGCCTTACCAAGGCATTATAAAGTGGTATTAACACTTCACATGATCTTGATTCTATCCCTCTGTTAATGCAGCCTAGGACTGTGTTGGCTTAATCATGATTATTTCTGGGTTTGGCCGAGGGCCACACTTAATCTTCTTAATGATAGTCAAGGATTGTTTCAGATATATGGGATGGCAATTTGTGAAGATGGGGGATATACTTTGTTTAGATTTTTTTACATTACTTTTTTTTTTTAATTTGATTTATATGCCGCCCTTCTCCGAAGATTCAGGGTGGCTTACAATGCGTTAAGCAATAGCCTTCGTACTTTTGTATATTTTATACAAAGTCAGCTTATTGCCCCCACAATCTGGGTCCTCATGTTTTCATGTGTTTACCAATTCAAACATCATGAAACTGCCATTAGGTTTCAGCTATCATAAATGGGGTCACCAAGCAAGAAAGAGAGACAGAAACAGAGCACTCAGGGGCCACATGTGGCCATAGATTGGGATCAGTGATGGGTTGCTACCAGTTCGCCCCGGATTGGGCGAACCGGTAGCAGCAGCAGCGGGAGGTTCCGCCCACCTGCCCAGACGTCTCTTCGCAGAAGCTTCTGCGCATCTGCAGAAGCGGCGCACACACAAGCGCGCTCACACCCACGAGCAAACCAGTAGCAATGGGATTTGAATACTGATTGGGATGTTTATTCCAGTTTATTGAATAAATGGGGATTAACTAAATATGAGAGAGAGAGAGAGAGAGAGAGAGAGAGAGAGAGAGAGAGAGAGAGAGAGGGAGAGGGAGGGAGAGAGAGAGAGAAGAAAAGGTTTTTCTAAACAGAGGCAGAAGCCAAACCATAATTTGGTTTAATAACTATCTCTGTCTTTAAAGCAATCCTAGCAATTTGATGTAGTTGTTAAGGCATCAGGCTTGAAACTGGGAGACTGGAGTTCTAGTCCCAATCTGAGGCAAAAAGCCAGCTAGATGATCTTGGGCTAGTCACTTTCTCTCAGCTTTTGTTGTGGTCTACAACAAAATCCTCTGTTGGCAGCATAGTCAGACAGTGAGGAGGTTGGGGAAGAACATGGGCCAGTCCTGGAGTTTAGGGAAGGCTCAGACAAGGGCTCTGCTTCGGAGGCAGAGATGGGGCCAGGGTCATCTGGGAGTTATGGGCTGCCTCCGGAGCATCTAGAGTTGGACATCAGTGAGGCAGAGGAACAGGGGGAGCCTGTTCTCAGTGCACGCATGTGCAGAGCTGCCTGAAGGCAAGAACAGTTAAGACCAAAGAGACGACTCGGGAGTAGGGCTTGGAGATGATTGGCCCCTCCCATAAGACATAAAGGAGGAGCAAAGGCACGTGAGCCTTTGCAGGAAGCAACTTTCTTCGTTTTGATCCGTTTAAATTCTGAAGCTCCGTTTTTTTGACTCTGTGCTCTGTGTGGCCTTGCAAAGCTAATTGCCAATTAGGTCTTTGGCAGCATGCCAAGTGAGATAAAGGTGGGTGGTTATCAGCCTTATCCTGAAGGACTGTGGCAGAGTTCTGTCAGACTCTTTACAAACTAATTGTGACTCATTATGGGCTGTGAATGAACATAATTCACAGCCGTTGAAATTAAAAAAAGGGTTTTGGGACTAATCATGTGCTTTTTACTGCCTCAGAAAGCCTAGGTCAGCACAGCCTTAGGAAGGAGAAAACAGCAAACCACTTTTGAAAAACCTTGCCAAGAAAACTGCAAGGACTCGTTCAAGCAGTCCCCAAGAGTCAGGCATGACTGAATGGAAAGAGGGGAGGGAGGGGAGGAAAGAGGATATACAACTGTAGATAATTATTCTAGTCTTTGAGAATAAAGAATAGCATCAATATGAAGAGAAGATCACTTACTATGCACAATTGATTGCTTCAGGGTATATTGGGATAGCAATCATTGCAAGAGCAAAACCATCCAGGACCAACATCAGAATGAAAAGCCAAAGCTGACTGCAAAATCAAAAGCACAGACACAATGCTTCATTTCAGCTGTAATTCATAGTATCTCTCTGCCACCTGCCATTAAAAGGCCACCCAACTGTCAGTGACCTTAGAGATTTAGAGTCCACGACTTCTTTTATCTCTTAAGTGTCATTCTCACTGACTGCAATAACACTACACATAGCTCCTTTCTGTTAGTCGGGGACTGCTATGTTTGTTTGTTTTTTTAATTTGATTTATATGCCGCCCTTCTCCGGAGACTCAGGGCGGCTTACAATGTGCTAAGCAAAATCCTTCATCCTTTTGTATATTTATACAGAGTCAGCTTATTGCCCCCACAACTGGGTCCTCAATTTACCTACCTTAGAAAGGATGGAAGGCTGAGTCAAACTTGAGCCTGGCGAGATTCGAACCTGCAGTAATTGCAGGCACCTGGTCTAATAACAGGGTGCTTTAAACCACTGTACTACCAAGGTTCTGTTAAACCATTCGGGTTTCATGCTGGTGCTACCAGGATTTTAAGCCATTTTAAAAATATTCTGCCTAAACTCTGGGTCACTTCAGTGAAGATCTGCCAATTAAGGCTTCAATTAAGTTTCTCAGCTACAGAACAGAAGCCCTCCATTGAGCAATTCCCTTACTGTTGGTCCCTCCCAATGTTTCATGCCTGGAAAATAATTGACAATTGTATGTACTCCTAAGCATATATTTAACTAAAGTTAAGCTAAATCTATACATACAGCATTAAAGTATCAAAATACACATGCATGCAGATACAACAACCAAGTTTTAAATAAATAAAATAATCCTTTCTTGCATTTTTTCCAGATTTAGATCAATAATGTCTGACGCAGATACTGATAAAAATAGTCTCTCAATAGCATAGTTCTGGCTGACATACAGAAATTCACTGATTCAAAACTTAGAGCAGGCATTTCCTTTTCAGTTTTTTTTTTTTTTTTTCTGAACTACATTTCTTAGTCTTGGGCTTTTTTTGAACAAAGTCACTGGTGCAACTTTTCATTATTTCCCATGTCATCTAAGATGAGAGTTTCATTCCAGTTCCCAAAATACCAGGAACAGAAGGGAAGGGAAGGGACAACTTGCTGCAGCCAACTTGCCATGGCCAATTTGCCCATGGCCAACTCGCTGCAGCTAACTTGCCATGTGATAATTCACCATGGCCAGCCTGCCATGGTACAACGTTCTGCAGGAAAATTCAATAATTCAATTTATTTATTTAACATAAATCATTATTTTAACGGTTATCATTTAGTCCTTCCTTTGGCATGATGATGATTCTATTCCACTGTTTCTCTGATATTAGTGTAACTCTTCCCCTAAGGCAAGTTGTCCCATGATGAGTTGGCCATGGGGAGTTGGCCACAGTGAGTTGGCTGCACCAAATTGGCTATGGGGAGTTGTTATAAACCAGGGAAGGGAAGGGAAGGGAAGGGAAGGGAAGGGAAGGGTGATTTTGCTAAGTTTTAAGTCAGTGACCCTCTGCGTGTCAGAGAAATGTCCTGACTCCTAACCAATATGCAACTGGAACATCAGCAATAACAGTAGCCGGAACAGAGCTTAGAGATTAGTGATCCAGATGAGAGGATGTTCTAGTCACTATGCACTGTAGGCGTAAGGATGAGAAGCAGGAAATGTCTCTAAGCCTTCCCATTCACAGATAAGGAAAAATAGAATTGTACAGCTGTTATTCTATCCACGGGCTGAAGAAAACATTAAAAAGAGTACTACTGCTAGGCAGCAGAGTTCATTTATTGGGGTACAAAAATTTGATATTACTAGTTAATACACAGCCGTTTCCTTATTGACTTAATGAAAAGGAAAACTTCAGACCAGTGGTGGGTTGCTACCGGTTCGCCCCAAATCGGGCGAACTGGTAGTGGCAGTGGTGGGAGGCTCCGCCCATCCATTTTTGTGCATGGGTGCGCATGCCAAGAGAAACAGTAGCGACAGGTTTTGAAATCCCACCCCTGCTTCAGACCAGGAGAATTGTCAGTGTAGAAGTTAGTGAAGTATATCTTACCTTTCAATATGCAAGATGGGAGCTGGCCCTAAGAAAATATAGCATAATGTGGTCAGAAAAGCTCCAACAATTAGTAGCCACTTCCTTAACCTCTGTAAGAGATAGACAAAGAACTTGATTCTCATCAAAAAAACCATATTTGAATAATCTGAATGCATTAATTCAACCAATAGGGAATAAAGTGAAATAACTGAGAAATTTCACATTAGATCATTTCATGTATTCAGTTCAACCAGAACCTAACATTCATCTTCACGTTCTTTTTAGAAGATGTAACCAATCCTATGAAAGAGGTTACTTTTTCAAGAGCAAAGGGTGACTAGGGAAAACTTCTTCTCTTTCTCCCAATGAAAGTGTTGCACGAGCAAACTGGTTCTTCCAAAAATTAAGATTCAACTTGTCTGTTTTCAAATAGGAGTCCTCCTGCCTGCTAAAATGTAAAACGTACCACTATGAACATGGATCTACGTGCTATCATGGGCAATGGCTTTCCAAGTTACCGAGAGCCATGCTATTGGTGATCTTTTTGCTTGGTGAACAAAAACAGAAGTTTCATCACATCTATCAAATCAGAGATGGGACTTTTTGATTGGATGGCAGTGACAAACCAGCTCTACAGTTCTTCCACACATTATGAATATATTGCATTACTATTTCTTACCATTTCTTGTCTGAGGAAACTCATTAGGCAGAAACACGTCTTCATAGCTGATCTATGGGATTTGGTAAGATCCAATGTCAACACAAGGATTTCTATTATTTGGCTTCTGAAGCATGTCAAACCTAAACACCAATACTGGATAATCACAACTGGCAAATCTAAAGAAGTTTAAAAATTGAAATAAGGATGGGGTAAGATCTTCTACTCACCGGCTTTTTATCACTTAGAAAACCAAGAAGTGGTGAAGATAAGGAATAAGGGAGCGCTAGGGCCAGAAAAACCAATCCTACGTATCCTGCTGGCAATTTAAACTATAGAAAGAAAACCAATATTCTTGTTAGGGCATAAAAATAGAATACAATATTAATTCAATACAGGTAGTCCTTAACTGACAACAGTTCATTGAGTGACCGTTCAAAGTTACAATGCATTGAAAAAAGTGACTTATGACTGGTTTTCATACCTGGGTGGGTGTGGCCAGCTCAGCATCACCCATATCGGGGGCGCCTGTGATGGCCAGAGCTCTCTGCCAATGAAAACAGGCTCCTAAGTGCTATTTCAGTTGTGACAGACTCCTGCAACTCTCTGCCAGGGAAAATGGAGCTGGGGAATGCCGCCTACAGCCCTTGCAAGCTCTGTTTTCAGCTGTGATGGCCTCCTGCAACCCTCTGCCAGCGAAAAGAGATCTTGGGAGGGCTGCACACAGCTCTCCCGAGCTCCATTTTTGCTGGCAGAGGCACTGTGAGCCGGTACTTCATTGTTTCCAGGACAGCCCCGCAGGCCAGATCTAAACATCCCACAGGCCGGATCCGCCCCCCCGGCCTTGACTTTGACACCCCTGCTTCAAAGTGTACACAAATGTAGCACCTGTCTGCAGTTCTTTAAAACAATCCCATCTTTTCCTGAGATCATGTGGCAGCAGGCAATCCTACTGGCAATTTAAACTATAGAAAGAAAACCAATATTCTTGTTAGGGCATAAAAACAGAATACAATATTAACTCAATACATGACAAATGTATTGTCAAATGACAACAGTTCATTGAGTGACCGTTCAAAGTTACAATGGCATTGAAAAAAGTGACTTATGACTGGTTTTCACACTTACGACCATTTTTCACACTTACAATGATTGCGGCATCCCCATGATCACGTGATCAGAATTCAGATGCTTGGCAACTGATTCATATTTAAGATGGTTGCAGTGACTCTGGGCCCTCTGACAGCCTTTTGTTTCCTTCTCATAAGCAAAGTCAATGGAGAAACCAGACTTATTAAACAATCGTGTTACTAACTTAACAACTGCAGTGATTCACTTAACAACCATCATGAAAATGTCGTAAAATTAGACTTGAGTCACTTAACAACTGCTTTGCTTAGTAATGGAAATTCTGGTCTCAATTGTGGTCTTAAGTCAAGGACTACCTGCTTTGACCACATGGCTGAAGATGAATCACATTAGATATATTTCATGTTAGTAATGTTTTCCTCATATTGTTTTAAAGCAGGGGGCCAAACTTGATTTCATTGAGGGCCACATCAAGGTTGTGTTTGACCTTGAGGGACCAGGGTGAGCATGCCAAGGTAGGTATGGTCAGTTCAATGTCACTTGTGTCGGGGTGCCTGTGGTGGCCCGAGTGCTTTGCCAGCAAAATGGGCGCCTAACAATGGTGGGTTTCAAAATTTTTTACTACCGGTTCTGTGGGTGTGGCTTGGTGGGCATGGCAGGGGAAGGATACTGTAAAATCTCCATTCCCAACCCATTCCAGGCGAAGGTTACTGCAAAATCCCCATTTCTTCCCGATCAGCTGGGAATCGGGAGGCAGAGAATAGATGGGGGCAGGACCGTCAGAATTTTTACTACCGGTTCTCCTAACTACTCAAAATCTCCGCTACCGGTTCTCCAGAACTGGTCAGAACCTACTGAAACCCACCTCTGGCGCCCAAGCTCCATTTTTGGATGCAACAGCCTCCCAAAGCCCTCTGCCAGCGAAAACTACCATTTTTGCTAGCAGAGGCACATGGGTTGGTCTTTCGCTGTTTCTGGGGCAGCCCCGCGGGCCAGATCTAAACACCCCATAGGCCAGATCCGGCCCATGGGCCTTGAGTTTGACAGGTTATAATTTCTGAGGCATGAACTTATTTATATTTTGGAGCCCATATGACCCTTTGGCACTGCTAATTAGAATTACAATGTAGGAAGAGACATCTAGAAATGTAGCAACCATTTGAAGGGTTAAAACAAACAGCTAATATGTGTTATACACCCATGATTTATAAATCTTTGATCAAATCTATTAAGCTTGATGAGTTCTTTTAGAATGGATAGGATTTATTTATTTATTTATTTATTTATTAAATTTATATACCGCCCTATTCCCGAGGGACTCAGGGCGGTGAACAGCGAAAGATAAAAATACATGTAATACAAACGTTAAAAAACCAATTAAAATATACTAAACACTCTGGTCCTAGATAATTCAAAACATCCCAGTTTAAAACAAAATCAAAAGCAATATAAAGGGAAAGTTAGGCCAGGCCGGCCTGCTGAAACAGGAATGTTTTGAGGGCACGGCGGAAAGTGAGCAGATCCGGGATCTTCTGTATCTCTGGGGGGAGCTCGTTCCAGATGGTGGGTGCCCTCACAGAAAAGGCTCTCCCCCTGGGAGGAGGATGTATCTAAAAGATATTTTTTTTCTTCCAAAATGTACCTACTTTTTCCAAGACAAATAAAGACATTGTAGGATCCAGAAAAGCTATACTTGAACTTAGTCCAAATATATTTAGACAAAGGATTGCAACTTTTGGTAGAACAATAAGCTTCAAGAACGAATCTTTCTTAGGAATTGAATCTGAAATTGGAAAAGCATAGAATATAAAATTAATTATTATAGTAGCTAATCTTTTACACATTAAATATTTTACACATTAAAAGATTTGCCCTAAGTCTACAGTCCTGAATTCAGATAAAGAAGAAGAAATAGCCTTTCCCTGTTAATATCTAACCAGGCTGACATAGGCTGACACACAAATTGTATTTATCATGCATTTTCCTTATAAACAAGAATATGAATCATTTAAAATATCAGTTATAAGCAGGATTAATGTATAAGGCAGAAGGTAGCATTCTGTATACCATGTATAAAAAAGCAGCAGTAATGTCTAGGATATGAATGGATATGAATGATAATATAGTTAGAAGTTATCACGCCCAAATACAGTTCTTGCCCTGATATCACCTTCAGCCCAGCCCATTTCTATGCATTTTAAATGCTAAAAGAACCTGCCGAACTTGTTCATCAGAAAGGCCAACAGCTTCCATTAGCAATAATGCCGCTACAATTAATTTTCTATAGAAAATTATATTTACTACACGTTCCTGAAGAACACACCCATGTAAAATACCACAATATTTTTTTTTATTCTGCTATCATCATCTCTCTTGTTTTTCATTGCTTTCTAAGCTTTCCCTGAAGCATATGAGGAGAGATTGCCATTTAAGACAAAAAATATTTTGGCAAATATATACAGCCATTGCAGCAGAGCTCTGGCATGCTTCAGAGCAGATATGTCAAACTCAATTTCATTGAGTGCCGCATCAAAGTGATGTTTGACCGTGGGGAGCCGGGGTGAGTGTGGCCAGCTCAACATCACTCATATCAGGAGCACCTGTGATGGCTGGAGCAGTCTGCCAATGAAAACAGGCTCCTAAGCGCTATTTTGGCTGTGACAGACTCCTGCAACCCTCTGCCAGGGAAAATGGAGCTGGGGAATGCCGCCCGCAGCCCTTGCAAGCTCTGTTTTCAGATGCGATGGGCTCCTGCAACCCTCTGCCAGTGAAAATGGATCTCAGGAGGGCCATCTTTTCCTGAGTTCATGTGGCAGCAGGCAATCCTAAGAGAAGTTGAAACTGCTTTCAAGATTTGCTGAATGAACACAAGATTCACTTAACAACTGCAGCGGTTTGCTTATCGAATGTGGCAAAAAGGTCATAAAATGGGGCAAAACTCACTTAACAACCATCTCGCTTAGTAACAAAAATATTGAGCTCAATTGTGGTAATAAATTGAGGATTACAGGTAGTCCTCGACTTACAACAGTTCACTTAGTGACAGTTCAAAGTTACAACAGCACTGAAAAAAGTGACTTACAACCGTTTTTCACACTTATGATCGTTGCAGCATCCTCACGGTCATGTGATCAAGAGTTGGATGCTTGGCAACTGGTTATGATGGTTGCAGTGTCCCGGGGCCATGTGATCCCCTTTTGTGATCATGTGACAAGCAAAGCCAATGGGGAAAGCAGATTCATTTAACCACCATATTATTTAATAACTGCAGTGACTCACTTAAGAAATTGGGAAGAAAGGAAGAAAGAAAGGAAAACTGCAGAAAGGAACAAAACTCACTTAACAAATTTCTCACTTTACAACATAAATTTTGGGCTCAATTTCAAAGAAAGAAACTTCATTAATTGAGTTAAACAGCACAAATATTATGTTCCCTTTCCTTTTCCCAGTTGTAATAAGGAAGGCAATAAAACCTCCACCTACTATAATTTGGCAAGATGAACATATTCAGAGGCATCATGAGCAGCATTACACTTCCAAGTGCAATGAAAGGGATTTCATAGCCAAAACTCTGGTACAAAAAGCCACCAATTGGAGGACCCAACACTAATCCCAATCCGGTAAAAATTTCAAGAATGCCCTAAAAAGAAAGAAGAAACAGCAGTGCAATCAGAAAGGATGGACTTTTGGCACCAGAAGAAACCCACAGGCTGGGTGAATAACTATAATTTATTAACAAGAGTGCTATAAGAGTGGACTGCATGTGGTTTCTTTTATGTAACAGGTGCACAGAACCCCACTACAAATAATTGCTGGCACATTTTTAAAAAGCCGGTCATTATTGTGACTGATTAAAATTCCGCAAAACAAAATGGCATCCTGCTTCACTGACTTGCTGTGCAATTTTAAAACAACAGCTTCACCAGCCTTTTATGGCTTTTCAGGACACATCACTGAAAACCTTTCCAGTGAAGTAAAGTGAACTGCGTTATGTTTTAGTTAGGGTTGTCCTGCACCTTAATTAAGCCTGGGATATTCCACTTTGGTCTAGTGATTAAGGCACCAAGCTAGAAATCATGAGACTGTAAATTCTAGTCCCATATTAAGCACAAAGCCAGCTGGATGACTTTGAGCCAGTCACACTCTCTCAGCCCCAGAAAGGAGTCAACGGCAAATCATTCTGAAACCTTGCCAGGAAAACTGCAGGAACTAGTCCAGGCAGTCAAATAATGCTGACTTGAACTTGGGTGGGGAGGAGGGGGAGATTATTAAACAAATTATAGTCCAGTTAACTTTTCTGGCCTCCTAGATTACTTACAGAGATTATTCTGAATTGTTACCTATTAAGGTCATCTAAGAAGCTGGCAAAAGTACAAGATCATTCACTTTAGAGAAATATACATATTTATTTATTTATTTTATTTATTTATTATTTAAATTTCTATACCGCCCTTCTCCTTTCGGACTCAGGGCGGTGAACAGCCAAGATAAAAACATCTATACAAACATCAGTTAAAAAATAAGTTAAAATAATTTATAAAACTTGGCCTATAATTTAAAACTTGTCAATTAAAATCAATATTAAAATATTAAAACTAACCCTAACATATAATTTAGGGTTTTTTTTTATCATTTTCAAATAGTGTATTCATTAACAAATCCCTATTTAATTAACAATGAGCTGATTTTTTTTTCTCTTCCTCTGCTTGTTGCTTTATATTATGTTACTGATTTTACTCTGAGTGGCTCTCTATTGTCATTTTAAGCTCTAAAATGTTTCTGTTTGTTTAGCACTTAATGCTTAAGTGCAAGTGTTTGATGTATTAAAACATTCTTTCCAGGATCCTTAAACAGTACTTTTCTGAAGTGTGGAATAAAAATAGAATAAAATAGAAACAATCAGCAAGCAAAGGATCCTTGTGTTACTATTAGTATTACTACTGGTATTATTAAAATTCATTATAGCTGCCCACTCTCACAGACTCTGGACTGCTTACAAACACAAAAACATTGCAAGCGTTTAAAAACATACAGCACCTCAGACAACCTGGACCAAATTAATCATAATGATAACACACTAGATCAGGACTCCCAAAAACACATTAATCTCAGTCCTGACAGCAAAGCCAGGTCTCATGAACTTTCTGGAACCCCAAGAGAGAAGGTGCTGTTTTATCGCTGAGGGGATGTTGTTCCAGAGCATGGAGGCCGGCACAGAGAAGACACACTACATCAAATCATAAGATATCAATGTTTAATAAAAGTGATCTGGAATATACATTATTTGCTGGAACATATTAGGCGGAGAGAAACAGTTGGCAGTCCCACAGGTATCTAGGCTTGATGCCAGAAAGGTCTTTATAGATAACAACTAGCATCTTCAATTGCTCCTGGAAACTGACTAGCAGCCTATGCAGCTCAGTGATATATTGGCATACTAAAAAAATGATAATACCGCTTTATACTGCAGTAGTGAGGCCCTACTTGGAATACTATATACAGTTCTGGTCACCACAATATAAAAAAGTTGCTGAAACCCTAGAAAGTGTGCAACAAGGATGATATACGACCGTGATGGCGAATCTATGGCACGGGTGCCACAGGTGCCATGCAGAGCCCTGTCTGCGGGCACATCAGCCGTTGCCCCAGCCCAGCTCCACCGTGCATGCATGCACGCCTCCCGCAAACCAGCTGGTCTTCGGGTCTCTGCCATGTGTGTTCGGGGGGCGTGGCCTTCCCCGATCTCCGCAGGTTCCCTTCCCAGCACACCCTACCTTTCTCCTCCATTTCTGCTGCCCTCACCAACCTGGAAACCAAAATGGGGTGCAGGGACACCACGTAAGGGCCCCCCGCACCCCATTTTGGGCCTGTAAAGCCATCTGCGCCAACCTGGGAAGCCAAAACAGGGTGCGGGAGGTGCATGCGCAGGGCACATGCATGGGAGATGCTCACATTGCATTTTGGGGGTTGGGGCACAGGCACGTGCATTCGCACATGCACACTTGCGCATTTGGTACTCAGCACCAAAAAGGTTAACCATCACTAATATAGGATATGAAGACTAAATTGTATGATGAATGTTTGTGGGAACTAGATATGTCTAGCCTACCAAAGAGAAGAACTGGGAGGACATGATAACTGTCTTCTAATATTTGAGGGATTGTCAAAGAGAAGAGGGGATTGATTTATTCTCGGAAGCACAAGAGCGCAGGACAAGAAGTAATGGGTGGAAGCTTGTCACATCCAACCCAGAAGTAAGAAAAAACTTTCTGACACTGAAAACAATAAATGGAATATCTTGTCTCCTAGAATTGTGGGTGCTCCATCACGCAAGGTTTTCAAAAGTAAACTGGACAACCACTTAACCAGGATGGTATAAAGCTCCTGCCTTGGGCAGGGATTGAATAGCCAAGATCCCTATGATTCTATATTCTAAATGCCCATTACTAGTTAAGATTGCTGCATTTTGTATTAGCTGTAGGCTCTGGATGATAGGGTTCATTAAAACCATGAAAGCAGAAGGAATTCCACCAGAAGCAAGGAAAAATCTATAAAATGAAACAACTACTTGTTATTAAACAACAGTAAGAATAAGTAAATTTACTGAGGAGTCATCTTGATAACATCTTTTTCAACTAATTGATCGTATTAAAAGGCGCAAGCTTTTGTGAGTTTATCAGATGTCCAGAGAGGTTTCATTGTAGAGGGAGTTTAATTCTTTAGTCTCTTCACCAGCTCCTTGTAGCTTGCAATACTCTTATTACTCTTCCTCCCTGTTATTTTGGTAACCAATTTCCTAAACCCTATTGTCTGCAGAATTCCTTGTTACTCCAAAAGTTCGCAATAGTGCATTATCTTAAACAAAAAGAATGCATATTATTTCATTCCTTTTGCTGTGATTGAAATTCATCCGCACTCAATTTAAAAGCTAGCTTATAAAAGAACGGAACTGCCCTTTGGTTTAATTAGGTTATCCATAGAAAATCAAAATTGCATTGGCTCATAAATTCATTTTTTCTGGTTAAACTTTTTCTCAAGGGAGTTCAGCGTATTACAGCCTTTCTATGAACGCATGACAGAGGTATCAAGCCACAGTTAGATGGCTTCTGGTCTCTCCCCCTCTATATGAGCTTTTATGGCAGCTTGAGGCATCTGATTTCTGGCAACTGATGTAGAAAGAGAAAATTCTTCACTGTTGAACCACAAAGCCTAATTTACCCTCTTTCTTAAATGTTTTGTGGGAGAAGCCACAAGTTAATTTCTTTTCAGCAAAGACCTCATACAGTATCTTAGATAAGTGAAGGAGGAGAGAATGGCCTCCCCAGGCTCTGGAGGCCCTCTGGAGGGGCTTCTTCCCAAACTTCCAGTAAGCCTGTTTTTTGCTCTCCCTGAGCCTCTGTGCGCACCTTGCACTTACCTGCATCCAAAACAGGCCATGTGGGGACTCCTGGGAAGGGCGGAGCAGGGTGGGCAGGGCCAGCCAGGAGTGGGATTTGGGGGTTATCCAAACTGCACAGAATCTTAGCTAGAGGTTCTCCCGAACCCCTGCGAACCCCCAGCAGCCCACCCCTGCATCTAGCTATATTAGGTCAACAGCCTATTATGACTGCAGGAAATAGGCAAGGGAAGACAGAGTCAATTACCTCAAAATATATGTGTAGATATGGAAGATACTATGTTTTTCTTCTCACATTCTACTGGTTAAAGTATGTTACAAAGTTGGAATTAAGCATCCTCTATTTCTTGATTGGGGTGAAATTACAAAATAGGGGTCAGACTGAGGATTAAATAAAAGCACAGGAAAAGGAGAGACAAAAAAGTGAAAGAGTCAGGGTAGCTTTCAAGAAAAGGACTGTGTTCTTTTGTTGTATATTAAGATGGAAATACTATATTCACCAGGGTGTGGAGCAAGGCTGTCAAACTTGCGGCCCACAGGCCAGATGCGTCACATGCTGGCCATGCCCACACCCAGTTTAGCGAAGGGGGGAAAAAGTCACGATACGTCATGTGATGCCACCGTGATGACACAAGTTTGTCATCCCTGATGTGAAGCTTTTAGATTTTTTAGAAAAGAGATGCTCATTCTTATAACAGTCATCCATAGATCCAATCAATCAATTAATCAATCAGATTAGACCTGGAAGGGACCTTGAAGATCTTCTAGTCCAATCCCTTGCTGAAGCAGGACACCCTATATGATTTCAGATAGCTGGCTGTCCAGTCTTTTCTTAAAACCTCCAGTGATGAAACATCTACAACTTCTGAAGGCAGGCTACTCCACTGGTTAATTGTCCTCACTGTTATGAAGTTTCTCCTTAATTCCAGGTTGCTTCTGTCCTTAATTAGTTTCCATCTATTGTTTTTTGTCTTCTGGTGCTTTAGAAAATAAGTTGACCTCCTCTTCTTTGTGGCAGCCCCTCAAATACTCTATCATGTTATCATGTTATCATGTTATCATGAATATCGCTATCATGTTATCCCTGGTCCTTCTTTTCTCTAGACTGGCCATACCCAATTCGTACAACCGTACTTCATATATTTTTGTCTTCATGCCTTTAATCATCTTAGTTGCTCTTCTTTGCCAAAGTACGTAAGCAAAGTATACATTATATTTTAAATGTTATTAGATATACACTACATGGACATTAGTCTTAAATAGCTATTCACCTGGCTCTGTTCCCAAAAATAATCCCATGTTACATGGTTTTGATTGGCTTCATACATACCATAACTGTAGCTACATTTTGTGGGAAAGCATTTATGAGAATAGAAAATGAGGCTGTTGCTGCAGCAGCAAAACCAATGGCATCCATTGCTCGGACTAAAAAACACAGCCCTATGAATATTGGCCCATCAGGTGCTTTGTCCAAAAATCTAAAGAGAAAGATATAACGAATCACTCTGTCTCTTAAAGCAGAGAATCCTGCTTTAATAACAGATGTTATTTGGACAGATGTTAAAGTCGCAGTATATGGACTGGTTTAGCAGTATTCTACTGCAGAATAAAATAAAAGTAATTTGTATTTTCAGCAATGTTCCAGATCATAGAAGTATTAACAAACATTTCTTCCTGCTAAATTTATCAGGGTCAAGATAATTGCCTGGGACTTACAGCCTAATATCAAAGGGAATGGAGAAAAAAAAAACACTACTTCTTTTTTTCAAAGGAATTCTAACAATGAACTCCAGAGATTACCCATCCTTTCAATCAGTGAGTCTGGTTAATAAAAGAAAAAAGAAAGTAGATACATATGCTAAAATAAAATAGCCACAACAACACAGTGAAGCTTTTAGGAAAAGACGCTGCATAAAACAGATATCTATACTCACCCAAAGAGAATTGTGACACATCCCGAGACAAACATACCAGCAAGAAACATGAATTTTGCTCCAATTTGTACAAGCTGTAAATTATTAAAAAATAAATGCTTGTTTTGGAAATTTTCTTATATTTCTTATATATATTGACATAGCTACATTTGTAACATTATACAAATCAACCTAGTTTTATACAGTGATAAAGTAAACTAGTGCAATTAACTGTTCTTTACTAACAGTTCATACATTAATGACATGGAGGAAACCGGAAGTGTCGCAGTGACACTGGCTGGGAAATAGTGAAGCTCCATTGAGCTTCGCGAAAACCCAGGCAGACAAACCACTGTCGGGGAGTCTTTGGACCAGAACCATCTTGTAGGGACGGGAGAGAGAGAGAGAGGTGCCTCAGAAGACCAAAGAGGAACAGGCAAGTTCCTCGAATGATCAGAGGCAGCTCTTTGAACCAGTGGTGGGGGAGGCGGCCATTACAGGGTAACCAGACTAAGAGATGTGCAGGAGTGGAGTTCTGAACAGAGCTTTGTTGCCGGGCGAGTAATTGGCCAACTCACAGGTAAAAAGGAAAAAAAACTTTTAATAGCTTAAAGAAATCCCAGCGATAAATTGGCGGCCAATTGGCACGGAGGAACTTAAGTAGAGGGGGAAAAAAAGAGGAACTTTAAAACCAAACCTAAAACCCTAAAACAATTTTCCACCTGGAATTAAAATTGGATTTCGAAAGAAAAAAAAATATAAGACAAGGAAAAAGGAGGCAGAAAAGCATTTTTTAAATAACAAAAGGATTTAATTTGGAAAAGAGAAAGTAAGCGTTTTTGTGGATTACAAAATGGATACGTTGTTACTAGATGATTTGTGAATCGGAGAAAGACATCTGCTGGCAGAAAGAGCGTGAGAAAGAGACGTGGGAGTACATATTCATGCAGCTGAACCAAGATTAAACAGAAGTGAAGGATAAAGATTGAAATTGTGTTGGCTCAATATTTGAATTGGACATTAAAAAAAAGGATATTATAGGGACTTTGAAACCTGAAGTATATGTAAATGAAAAGAACAAATTTAAAAATCCTAGCCTTTTAAATTGAAAATATGAAGAATTGGGAGGATGAATATGAGATACTGAGGGAGATGTTTCAAAAAACAAGAGAAGCATTTAAGGGAAATAAGGAAGCAGAGGATTGGTTAGAATGCAAAAAAAAAAAAGAAAGAAAGAAAGAGAAAAGATGAATGAGAAGCAAAAGAAACAAGGAGATAATATTGAAAAGGAAACAATTGAAAATAAAGATAAAGATGATTACACTGAGTTTAACAGTGACAGAATAAAAATAGATAAGGGAAACTACATCTCAAATATGAAAAGAAGAGAAATAAATGGGGAAAGATTGAGAAGGAAAATTAACAGAGTTAAAATTAAAAAAAAGAGGCTGAAGGGTAGAAATAAGAAAAGGAAAAAGAAGAAGGTAAGGGAATGGGAGAAAGGGAGGAAAGCATCAAGAAATGGGGTTGTGGAGAGTCTAAGAGGAAAATGGTTAAGAGTCAGTGAAAATGTTAATTTGTTAATAAAGAGAAGGATGTTAGTTGTAGAAATTATATGTGAAAATGTTGTTAAATGGAAAATATACCAGTAGATGCAATGTGAAAGAAAGAATGATATTGGAGGAAGCACTAAATGGAGAGAAACAAATAGTAACATAAGGATTAATTGAAACTAAGACAGAAAATTGAAATTGAATGTAAAATTGAATGAAATTGAAATGTTAAAAAATGATTTAAATGTCATACTTGTAAGGGAATGGGAGAAAGGGAGAAAAGCATCAAGAAGTGGGATTGTGGAGAGTTTAAAAGAAAATGGTTACGAGTCAGTGAAAATATTAATATGTTAATGTTAGTTGTAGAAATTATATGTGAAAATACTGTTTAACGTAAAATAGATCAGTAGATGAAATGTGAAAAAATGAACTATGTATTTGATGTTGGAAGAAGCACTAAGTGGAGAGAAATAAAAGCAACAAAAGAATTAATTGAAATCAAGACGGGAATTGAAATTGAAATGTAAAATTGAATGAAAATGAAATGTTAGTAAATGAATCTAATTCTAAATTCACAGCAAGATAAATTGGCCCTGATATTGCTGAAGCACCAGCGAAAAATCTTGAAATTTCATAAATGCAGGTCATCTAGTCCAATCCACTGCCAAGCAGGAGACTATACCATTTCTGACAGATGGCAGTCCAGTCTCTTCTTGAAAGCTTCCAATAATGAAGCTCCCACAACTTCTGAAGGTAAGCTATTCCATTGGTTGATTGCTCTCGCTGTCAGAAATTTTCTCCTTATTTCTAGGTTAAATCTCTCCTTGATCAGTTTCTATCCATTATTCCTTGTCTGGCCTTCAGGTGCTTTGGAAAATAGCTTGACCCCTCTGAAGGGACAGCCTCTCAAATATTGGAACATTGCTATCATGTCACCCCAGGTTCTCTTCACTATACTAGCCACGCCCAGTTCCTGCAACCGTTCATTGTATGTTTTAGCCTCCAGTCCCCTAATCATCTTATTTGTTCCTCTCTGCACTCTTTCTAGAGTCTCAACATCTTTTTTATAGTGTGGTGATCGAAACTGGATGCAGTATTCTAGGTGTGGTCTTACTAAGGCTTTATAGCTGAAATCAATCTTCAATAAAGATTGATTAGTCCTTGGGCTCTATCAAAGTGCAGAATTCCAGAAACAAATTATTACTAAAATTTGATAAATGCAATATAAAATGGAATTGGATAAAATACAATTTTAAATAAAATTGGAATAAAATACAATTTAAGATGAAATTGGAATAAAATACAATAATTTAAGATATAGATAAAATATGATAAAATTATATTTCAGTGTCACCACTGCAATCTACCCCAATCAGTCCCATATATGCAGATCTCAACTGAACCATTTTGCTTAAGTACTTAAGTGACCAAAACTTGATGCAATATTCCACATGTGGTCCAAAGGCTTTATAGAGTGGTATTAGTACCTCACTTGATCTTGGTTGTATCCCTCTGTTAATGCAATTTAGGATTGCATTGGCTTTTTTGACTGCCGCTGCACACTGTTGGCTCATATTTAATTGGTTGTCCACTAAAAATCTAAGATCCCTCTCACAGTTATTGCTATTAAGCCTGGTTTCACCCAGTCTATATGTGCACTTTTGGTTTTTCTAGCCTAAGTGTAAGACTTTACTTTTCTCTACACTGAATTTCATTTTGTTAGATAGGGCCAGTGTTCAAGTCTGTCACGATCAGTGGTGGGATTCAGCCAGTTTGCACCACTTTGGGAGAACCAGTTGTTAACTTTCTGAGCAGTTTGGCAAACTGGTTGTTGGAAGAAATCATTAGGGCACAGAACCGGTTGTTAAAATACTTGAATCCCACCACTGATCAAGATCCATTTGGATCTTGAGCCTATCATCTAGGCTGTTGGCTATTCCTGCCAGTTTAGTATCATCCGCAAATTTGATATGTTCCCCTTCTAACTCACTATAGAATCTTAATTTATCTGGTTAGCAATCAGCCAATATTTTCTGGGCAGCATCTCTAGAAATGTTCTTAAGATTCCAATTGACATATATAATGAGACAATTGTTCACATTAATTAGCCTAAAGTCATATAAAATTACTATTTAAAGCCAAGACTTTAAATAGTACTATGAAACTGACTGGATCCAGTGAAACACGAAATGTAAGAGCATGCCACTTTCTTGGGCTTGCACTTCAAAAGAAACAATTGTGAGACTTTGATGATCAAAAAAAGGTATGGCCAATGTCATAACATTACTGGGTAGCAGGGCCAACATTTTCAAAACTTAAAAATTCAGATGTGGGAATATTTTTGTTTTTCTCATACAAATGAGATAGGTTGGTGCCTAAGGGTATTTCTTGTTTTATATGCCAATTTTATTATATTTCCTTGGTTTCCTCCGTTTTGTAAATTGCCAGAGTTGTATATTGCATTTGTAAACCCAAATATTGCCATAATATGGCAGAAATATAACTTTCAATTAATAGATTTAATTGTTCTTCAGAACTAGTTATGATTTCCAAATAATCTTATAGGTCCATAAATGGGGTCCCTATGATTTCTGGTGGGATCAGGATAGGGGTAGTGCAACTCTCTGGATTCTGCTTGACCTCTCACTGGCTTTGATGCCATCAATTATACTATCTCACTGAGCTGTCTCTAAAGTTTAAGAGTGAGAAGCCTAGTACTTTTCTTCCTTCCTGAAGAGATGGTCCAAGTCAGTGGTGAAATGTAAAATTTGCTACTACCGGTTCTGTGGGTGTGGCTTGGTGGTGGTGGTGGTAATATCACTGGGTGGGCATGGCCAACTTTTTTTTTTTCTCAGCTGAAGAGATTGTAGAAAAAATGCTTTTAAAAGTCTCTGATAATCCCAGCTGAGTTGCCTGATTGGCAGAGGCTTTTTTCCTTTTAAAAACATTTTTTCTACAACCTCTTCATCCGAAAAAATGCTTTTAAAAACCTCTGAGGATCCCAGCTGAGCTGTGCAATCATCAGAGGCTTTTTAAAAAACTTTTAAAAGCATTTTTTCGGCCGAAGAGGTTGTAGAAAAAATGCTTTTAAAAAAAGCCTCTGATGATTGTGTGGCTCAGCTGGACATGGGGGCGGGGGGCAAGGATTTTTGCTACCAGTTCTCCGAGCCACCCGCCGCCATCGCTACCGGATCAGGCAATCCGGTCCGAAACGGGAGCATTTTACCCCTGGTTCAAGCCAGTGGAGATGGTGGAGTTAGTGGAGATTGACACACACACACACCCAAATACCTCCAGTGTGGGGGTTGCTACAAGGCTCACTGTTTTGCTTACTCTGATTCAACATCTATATGAAATCATTGGATGATGTCTATTGACATATAACCACATTTCAACAATAAACTGATGATATCCAATTGTATATCTCAACCTCCAGTTAAAATAAATAATACTGTCAAAGTCCTATGCAGCTGAACAACTGCAATGAGGTCTACATTAGGTTGCCTTTGAAGAGCATTTGGAAGCTAAACTAATCCAGAATCTAGCAGCTTGAGTAACTAAGGATGCATTTTAAGGCACTCATATAAGATTTCTACTACGGGACCTGTAGCAGATATTAGTTAACTTCCAGGTACAATTCAGGATTCTGGTTGTCATCTTCAAAGCCCTTCTTAATTTTGGGCTTGGGTAACTTAACCTTCTCTCATTAACATCTGCCTGCCAATAGCAATAGCACTTAGATCTATATACTGCTTCACAGTGCTTTACAGCTCTCTCTAACCGGTATACAGAGTCAGCATATTGCCCCCAACAATCTGGGTCCTCAATTTACCTCAGAAAGATGGAAGGCTAAGTCAATCTTGAGTCTGGTGAGATTTGAACTGCCAAATTTCAGGCAGCCAGCATGCAGCCGAAGTAGCCTGCAGTACTGCATTCTAACCACTGCGCCATCGCGGCTCATATAAGATCTAATAGGATGGAATCACTAAGTGTCCTACTGATTAGAATTGTCATCTTAAAGTACGTGTTCAGTCACTACCACCATCCTCTGGAATAATATTTCCTCTGATGTGAGATCAATCTCTTCCTTCTAGGATTTTTTTTTTTAAAGTGTATACTTGGCTATGCTAAACCTAAGGAATGGGAGCTAGGCTGTTATGACTGCCCTTCAAATAAATGGATTGGTCTTTATTCTTACCATCAATGTTTTAGTCATAACTCCTGATTGTATAAGAATATAAAATATTGTTTTCAATTTTAATTTTTGGTTGTAATCTGTAATATATATTGTGGAGCTATATTCTACACAAAGATGGTAGATTGGAGCAGTGTAGAAACTGGATAGATGAGATAGATATGAGAGAGAGGGAGGGAGGGAGGGAGAGAGAGAGAGAGAGAGATTGAGAGAGAGAATTGAAAATTTTGCTTGCTACAGATTTGCATTTATTTATCTGCTCGGAGAGATTGAACAGTATGCCATTGATATTAATTCATTCTGTTGCCCTTGGGCCATGAATTAAGATTCTCATATAGTCCTAAATTCGTTTTTTACTACATAACTTAAATGGTTTTGGATTTCGGAGAAATTGAGAGAGTCAATTTTTGCAGAAATCTAAAGGTACATGTTCAATTGACAATGTTTTAGTTAATATGCACTACCATTTAAAAAGCTGACTTTTCCCAGAAACAGTGATTACAGAGTTTAGAACATTATGATCTATTTCACTGGTGCAATGAACGTTTTATTTATCAGGCAATATGTTATTTTTGCTTAGTCATCATGGTATTTTTGAAGATACTTACATATTTGCCCATTATCAATGATGTCAGGAAGTTGAATAATGCAAAACATCCAAAAATAAATCCAACAATTGTACTACTAACTCCTTTCTTTTCTGCCTTAAAAAAATAAAATACAAAAACTTACAAAACAAAAGCCTGTAGAATGTACAAAATAATTACATAGCTCAAATTTTACCACAATACCATAGGAAAAGAAGTTCTGACTATTATATAATATACATGTCTTTTGCCTGATTTATTTTCTATAATTAGCATTTTTGTGATATGGTTACGTTTACACACTCCCTCTTAGCTGTCTTACAGTATTGTGAAAAATGATTGCCGCATTTCTCAAGTATAAAATAAGAACAGGAAAAAGTGGTATGTTGGCCTAGTGGTAAAGATGCTTGCTTTCTACTAAGAAGGTTAAGAATTCAGTCCTAGATAACAGATTTTTTCTCTTAGAGCGGAAGGAAAAAATATCTGCTGCAAACTCCATGTGGTATCAGGAAAGGCATCTGGCCTGTAAATGCTCAGCTCCACTCCATCAGCCCAGCTCTACCCTGAATTAAGGGACTAGAGCAGGGGTTGGCCTGCAGGCTGGATGCATCACGCGGTGGCCACCCCACCCCCATTTTAGCGAAGGGGGAAAAAGTTACGATATGTCACATGACAACGTATCATTGCAACTTTGACACCCCTGGACTACAGGGTTGTAAAAAGCACAAAAAAAAAAACAAAAAAAAAAAACACCAACCCCAAGCAAAAAGAGGAAAAACAAATTTAAATGCATGAATGCCTATGGCATTGGAATGGTGGCAGATATTGAAAAGTGGTATGAATTAAGTCTATTTTTTTGCTGCTTTTGGTACCCATCTCTCTGGGTTCAGTCATTTGTATAATTATTTTTGTCATCTTAGGTGAATGTTTAGCAAGTGGTAACAATTTGAGAAAAACTGCACATATATACAAATGTATGAGTGATTATATATTGCACACCAAAAAGAACATTGTTACAGTAAATTGAGGTGATGCAATTATTTGTAATGCATATCCACAATTATGCAAGCAGTTTCTGAGTGTGAATGCGAAGTGAATGTTCTGAATTCCCTTTTAAAAACCAAGCAGCACAATGGTGCTCAGTCCTCAAATAATGCAAGTATACAACTTTGTAGAAAACTGCTTTTAAAAGGCTGCTTAAACTCAGTGGAAATCTAATCCAACCGAGAGGCAAGACGTCGGAAAAATTGTACATATTTATTTGGTTTTAAAAAATAGTAAATAGACAAAGAAAAAAAAGCTAATGATATAATTATTTTAAACTAAGTTGAAACTACAACAACTTTTTAAAATGTTGTAGCTATTATATTGCTCCTACATATGTAGTAGATTTGAGGAGGGAGACAAAACATTTTTTGTAGCAGCAAAAGTTTACAAAATGTTAGTTTTTGTATTTCGTGAACTAAAAATTGATACAAGAGCAAATGAGTCTTTGTTGTATGCACTGCTATGTCACAGAGGCCATCATTAAAGAACCTTATTGTAGACTTTTGTTTTAAACATATTCATCCATTTACCTCTCTTGGAAAAAATGGTCCCAGAATCGAGTAGCAAACCATTGAACTGAAGTTGAGGGATGCTGTTGAGACCATGATAAACATCTGCTCTCTGCTCAGCCGCTTCGGTTCCTCATTAGCAACCTGCGATCTGTCATTATCTGAGTAGGAAAAATCTCTCTTAGAGTAGAAAAAGGAATGCAGCCTTCAAAACTAATAGAAACAAGTACTTATTTCTGACACCGAACAACTAGCAAAAAAAAAATAATAAAAATGCAGAACCTTATATTTCAATAGGAGCATGCTTTGTTTCATAGCTTGTCCCAAATCTATTCACATGACTACAGTTCTGACACAAAGCTGTAGTGAAAACAAGAACATATTTCTAAAACACACTCATTAAATAGTGCATTCTTGAGCAAGTTTTAGAAATACAGAGATTAATATTCAAAATCTGTCTTCAGTAGGATTAGGAATATGAGAATTCAGCTGTCCTTTAGCCTCCCCTAACCCAGAGCCCTTCAAATGTGTTGGGTTGCAGCTTCTAGAATTCATATGCTAGCTGAAAACTTGAGAAGATTCAGTCCAAACAGTTGAAGAGCATCAGATCGAGAAAGACTGTGTTGGTATCAGATTTTTGAAACTAAAATATTTATGTCTTGAAATGCTTCAGACTAAATACTAGGTGTGAACTAAGCAATTAGAGAAGAAAAATATCACCAAGATGTTTATCTTTAATTTAATCCTTCTAAGAAGTTATTATTTTACATATTTACAATGCAAGTCAGTGCTTCTTTATTCAGATCAAGTATAATGTAATATTGATCTTAGGTGTTTTCATGTCCCTCTTGACTCCTGGCGAATTAATAGACAGGTCCCTGCAGATTTCTTGACAACATTTTTCAGAAGTGGTTTGCATTTGACTCTTTCTACCACTGAGAGAAAGTGACTAACTCAAAGTAACTTAACTGGTTTCAGCCTAAAACAAGACTAATCACTTAATGGTTTTCATTATGATAGAATAGAATAGAATAGAATAGAATAGAATAGAATAGAATAGAATAGAATAGAATAGAATAGAATAGAATAGAATAGAATTCAATTCCTTTTTGGCCAAGTATGATTGGACACACAAGGAATTTGTCTTGGTGCATACGTTCTCAGTGTACATAAAAGAAAAGATACATCCATCAAGAATCGTAAGGTACAACACTCAATGATATTTTCATACTCATCTTTCTTCTCTCTCTCTCTCTCTCTCTCTCTCTCTCTCTCTCTCTGTGTGTGTGTGTGTGTGTGTGTGTGTGTGTATTCTTTTCTTTTCGTAGGCCTTTATGTGTATTTCATAGGCCTTTTCGTAGGCCTTTATGCCTGAAAAAAGCCTAGAAACTAGTGGATTGTGATTTCATTGAACTAGGGCTGCATAAAAATCTTGGTTTACGTAGGAAGAACCTGGCTAAGGAGAAATACACATAAAGGCCTATGAAAAGAAAAGAAATACTGTACCTTTACAGGGAGGATACATGGGATGAGGGTGTGGCTAACTGATGAGGACTAATAAGTCCGAAATAGATCTATCTTAGTCTCTTTAGTCTCCCAATGGTCAGCAGGGAGCTTGCTGGCTGCTGGAGAAAAAAAGCCTAGAAACTAGTGGATTGTGATTTCACTGAACTAGGACTGCATAAAAATCTTGGTTTACGTAGGAAGAACCTGGCTAAAGAGAAATACATACATACATACATACATACATACATACATACATACATACATATAAAGTGTTTTTCTCTTGAGACACCTGGTCTACTCCAACATGTGGGAGGGGGCATTCTGCTCCCTTTCGCCTTTCAGCTCCAATTAAGAGCCCTCAAGCAGTTGCATTCACGACAAACCATTATACACACACACACACACACATATATAATATAATATATATATCTATATCTTTTATTTGTATGATTATATGTGTAATATTTTTCTAGTCAGGGTTTTTCCTACGTAAATCAAGATGTTTGTATGGCCATAGTTGGGTGATATCTCAAAACACCACTTTCAGGCATTATCAGACATTTTGTGTTGTCTGCTGTAAGACATTATATATATATATAATCTATATGTAATTTTATGAGAGAGGGTGGGAGGAGAGGCCAAGGGAATCTAAATTCCTTCCTGGAAGTGTCCAAGATTCTAACTCAGTTCCTTTAACCCCTAGCTGTCATATACAATTTTTTTTAAAAAAAATATATCTTCAAGTTAGTCTCAACACCTGGCAACTGCCTGGACTACTGTAGTGCCTGTAGGCTTTCTTTAAAAACAACAACAACAACATTTGGAAGAAATCTTTGGAAGTGGTTAGCCCTTGCTTTCCTCCTATGATTTTGTGTCTCAGGCAGGAGACACAAAACTAACCATCTCCCAATTTGTTTAAAAAAAAAAAAACCTCAAGCACCCATAGGTAGTAGATATGACCTTCGAAACTGCAGTTTCCAAGGCTAATTTTTGCAAGTATGCCATCTAGAGAGCCAGTTTGATTTAGTGGTTAAGGCACTAACCTAGGAAACCAGGCAACGGTGAATACTAGTCCTGCCTTCGGCACAAAGCCAGCTGGTTGACCCTGGTCCAGTCACTTTGTCAGTCCTGGGAAGGAGGCAATGAAACCTGGTCTTGCCAAGAAAACTGTTAAGTCTTGCCAAGAAAAGTAGAGGACTTGGCAAAAGAAAACTTAGGCACTCACCAGGAATCAATACGATTGCATAACCTCTTTCGAAGGATAGAGCAGTTAAGATCCACTAGCCTTACATGTGATCGAAGATGTGGAGAGCGCAGGGCTGCTTGTAATTCCTGACTGACGTTCCTCCGATGAGAGCACTGCGGGGAGGGGAGAAAAATACCCCAGGAATGCCGACAATAGCTCTGGCCCCTCTCACCTGGACTCTCGCCATCCGGGGGACCCACCGCTTGGTAGCTTTCCATAGCCGCGGAGCTCCTGCTGTAAAGCGGCTTGGAAAGGAGCGGAGGCTGAGCCTCCCTGCCTGTCTTCTCGAGGTCCACCCTCACAGAGGCGATAAAGTTCAGCCGCTGCGGTCAGGAATTTCCTAAACGCCACAAGAGGTCCGGAACAAGCAATCCCGATTCAGCCGGAAGCCGAAATCTATCCAAGGCTGGGATCCCTCCTTTTAATTAGCCGCTGCGTTCGGAAATTATCTCATACTTACTCACCTGTCAGCAAGTCAGATTTATTACTATGACGATGTCCCGGCCACGCTTCAGCGCCCTTTTGAAATAAAAGATGAAAGGTTTCTTTCGAGTAATGGTCTACTCCTGCTGTTTTATTTACAACAGCCGGTATTGCTTTCTTCCGGATTTTAATTCTCCCCCTCCCCCATTTTTTCTTTACTTCCCAGTTTACCTTTAAAATCCCTTGATCTCCCGTCCAAGTATTAAGTGGTCCTGCTTAGCTTTTTGATATCAATCAAAAATTAAGTAAATGAGAAAGAAACATATGGGATATCCTAATCTTAATTGTATTCTAGAGGTCATTTAGAAAAGCACTTAGTTTTAATATATTTACACTATACTGTAATATGGCTTAAATTAATGTACTGAACTCAAGCCAATGTGGTTAGTAAGCCATGATTTATGGCATATTTAAAGTTGTCTAAATTCTTCCAAATGCCTTTTAGAGTAAATGATGATTGATTAAGGTGTTTTGGTGGGGGCCTTGTACTTAATGGACACTTTCTGCCATATTATTATTATTATTATTATTATTATTATTATTATTATTATTATTATTATTATTATAATTTGTATACTGCCCTTCTCCCGAAGGACTCAGGGCGGTGAACAGCCAAAATTTAAAACACATACAGTATAAAAATTAAAAAGAATTAAAACAGAATTAAATCAGTTTGGCTTCCCTAAATTTTAAAACCCTTTCCCCATAAAATAACCCATTAAAATTTTAAGCCAGCCCGGCTTGCTGGAATAAGAAGGTCTTTAACGCTCGGCGGAAAGTACGGAGGTCCGGGATCAGTCGTATTCCTGGGGGTAGCTCGTTCCAGAGGGCGGGTGCCCCCACAGAGAAGGCTCTCCCCCTGGGGGTCATCAGTCGACATTGCAACCGACAGCACCCTGAGGAGACCCTCTCTGTGGGAGCGAATTGGCCGGTGGGAGGTTATCGGTGGGAGAAGGTGGTCTCGTAAGTACCCGGGCCCTAAGCCATGGAGCGCTTTAAAGATGAGAACCAATACCTTGAAGCGCACCCGGAAGACCACCGGGAGCCAGTGCAGCTCGCACAGGAGACGTGTTACATGGGAGCGCCATGTCGCCCCCATAATTACCCGCGCGGCCGCATCTATTTTCATAGATGGATTCATGTGTGTCAATTTATGGCTTATTTACCTACAATGCAGGGGTGAAATTCAGCAGGTTCTGACATGTTCTGGAGAACCGGTAACAGAAATTTTGAGTTGTTCGGAGAACTTGCAAATACCACCTCTGGCTGGCCCCAGATTTTGGTGGGAATGGAGATTTTGCAATATCCTTCCCCCTGGAGTGGGGAGGGAATGGAGGTATCCTTCCTCCGCCATGCCCATCAAGCCATGCCCACAGAACTAGTAGTAAAAAAATTTGGATTTCACCACTGCTACAATGTAGTTAATAAATTACAGCTGATTAAAGTCATAATGCATGATTTACAAGCTACAATGTGCTCATTTAATATTTTAAGTCAGAAACTAAACTAGCCATATTAAGTTCAATGTACCAACCCAAATGCTGGCTGTTTGCCAGACAGGCTTATGCGTGGTTAACAATTATGACTTATTGAAAATAACTAATCTTCTTGGTTCCTATAGTAAACTGCACCATATTAACTGACCACATGGGTTTGCATAATAGATTAAATGTGATTTGCAAGTTTGTGCTTCAGAGAATCATGTAAATTCAGCAAATATGTTGATTTATTAGATTCAAATCCCGATTTTCCTGCAGGAGCACAAGATGTCCTAGATCAGGGTGTCAAATTCTGACACAGTGGCGTCACGTGATGTATTGTGACTTCCCCCCCCCCCCTTCACTAAACCGGGTATGGGCATGGCCAGCGTGTGACGCATCCAGCCCGCAGGCCGCAAGTTTGACAGACGTGTCCTAGATAGTGTTGCTTCCTCCATTTTTCCCCAAATGATCCTGTAGGATAGATAAGAGCTGAGAGAATTGCCCAGTATCAGTTCTGTATTTTAACCAATGTACCATTGGGACATTTCATGTTATCCCTATATGGAAAACAAGGATAAAATAATCATAATGTTCTCCCAAATCATAAACCTGAGAAGAGTCTAAATATGTTTTAAACTAAATTTGCTCTGTGAAAAAATATATATTTCTGTCTTCAAATCAACAATACTTACCAGTAATAATTATCGGTCTCTAACCTCCCATTTTGGGAGTGAGAAGACATCTTCAAAGTGCCTAACAGAAGCAAATTGTCTAGATTCTTTTCAGTCAGGGTTCAGGCCTGGTCATGGAATGAAAATGGTATTGCTTGTTCTGGATGAAAAATTGTGTGTGTCAGGACCTAGAAGATAGTAATGTTCCACTTGTAGTCCTGTTACATTGGTATTTTAATACCATGATACTTTAAGATAATATCCTCCTGAACAATGTAAGAGAGTTACAGAATTTGAGGCACTGTTTTGCAGTGATTCCATTCATTCCATGATAGATGGCTCCAGTTTCTTCCATGGTGCAGTACTTCTTGATAGGTCACAGCAGGTCGACAAGAAACAAACAAACAAAAAATACAACTTCTTACCAAAGCTGCTAAATTCCAGACAAAGTCAAAGATACTACTACTACTTCTTTTTTATTTCCTCTTTTATCACTTCTGATGTTGAGAGAGAAATTCTGGTTCTTTCTAGCCAAAGGTATACCCAACCAAAATCTCTCTCCATGTGGTATCCAACCTACTTTTGTCTACCTTCACTGCACTCTGCAAAACTGAAGCTAAAGTTGGACAAAACTTATTAAAATATTTAGAATGATTGTATCTTTAACTTGTGAATATTTATCTCTCTGCTGTTAAAGTCTGTCAGTCTTCTGTAATTGAGTACCCTCTGGATGAAGAAATGTATGTATTATTTTGAAATTCAGGCAATCAACGTAAGTAAAAATGCCCTCAAATTCAGAAGTGATGCTAAAATTTTTGACTCCTTTACTTTTATAATGTCACACATTTGAGCTTTTTCCAAAACTGCATTGCAGGTTTCCTACTTTAATGTTGTGTGATCCTATGTGTGATGCTCAGAAATAAACCAAATGCATTTTTCTTGGCCAATATTTTATATAAATTCCACTAAACACAATGAAAAGTCCACAGTGCTAATTTACACAATTGCTATAGAAATCTATCTAAAGTTTTCTTTATAAATTTATAAATCTATATAAATTTTACCCAAGTGGATTTGCACAGGAATAGCCTTAGAAAATAATAGTAACAGTGCTTTGGTAGGGCAACTTTTGAAATAGGATGCATAGGTCTCTACTACTTCTATTAGCATATTAAACTGAAGCCATCACTTTCTACTGAAATGAGTTCTCCATTGAGTTCCAAATTATTACTTCCTCATAAGTCCATAAACACATGGACTTCAAAACTCAACTAGGGTATGTAATTTATATAGACTTCTGTAAAGCCTTCGATTCAGTGGTACACAACAAGCTACTTCTAAAACTAAAATCTTATGGCATTTCCAGATTCCTGCATAAGTGTATAGCTGTGTTCCTATCAAAAAGGCAGCAAGTAGTCAAAATAAGGAACCCTGCACCTGTTAACAGCTGTGTCCCCCAAGGCAGCGTTTTAGGACCCACGCTCTTTATACTTTATATAAATGACCTTTGCAATCATATTATAAGTAACTGTGTTCTCTTTGCGGATGATGTAAAACTATTCAACACCACTGACAATGCTGCTACTCTACAAAAAGACCTCAACTATGAGTCAGAATGGTCAAACAATTGGCAACTCCAAATCTCAACCAACAAATGCTCTGTCTTAACATTGGCAAAAAAAAAAAAAAAAAATCAGAACACAAAATACAAGCTAGATGGATACAACCTAACGGACGACCCTCACTCTGTCAAAGACCTTGGAGTACTCATCTCAAATGATCTAAGTGCCAGAGCTCACTGTAACAGCATTGATAAAAAAGCATGAAGAGTTGTTAACCTAATCTTGCATAGTTTCTTCTCTGGTAATATTGAATTGCAAACTAGGGCATACGAAACTTTTGCCAGACCAATTCTTGAATACAGCTCATCTGTCTGGAACCCACAGTGCATATTGGACATTAATACAATTGAACAAGTTCAGAGATATTTCACAAGAAGAGTCCTCCACTCCTCTGCTCGCAACAAACTACCTTTTGTCACCAGGCTTGAAATGTTGGGCTTAGACAATTTAGAACTTCGCCGTCTTCGGTCTGACCGAAGCATAGTAGATAAAATCATCTGCTACAATATCCTACCAGCCAATGAATACTTCAGCTTCAACCAAAACAATACAAGAGCACACAATAGATACAAACTCATGGTAAACCATTCCAAACTAGAATGCAGAAAATATGACTTCAGTAACAGAGTTGTCAACGCCTGGAATGCACTACCTGACTCTGTGGTTTCTTCCCCAAACCCCCAAAACTTTAACTTTAGACTGTCTACTGTAGACCTCAACCCATTCCTAAGAGGTCTGTAAGGGGCGTGCATAAGAGTACCAGCGTGCCTACCGTCCCTGTCCTAATGTTTTCTTTTATTTGTATCCTTTTCATGTATTTATAATTATGTTTACACTTGTATCTGTAATAAAATACATGCTTGACGAAATAAATAAATAAAATAAAATATAAATAAGTGAGACTTATAGGGCTAGGGTTAGCCTTTTATTGGAACCTTAGGTGTTTATGTTTACAAATTCAATCCTGCCTCCTAGCAAAAGTTGAAACATAATCCCAAATTCACATAAAGTTTCACAATTTGCTGCAACTGGTTCAGGTTGCTACCATGCTAAGAGCGCCTCCTAGTGTTAGGTATCAAAAAGCATTGTCTTTCCACTTGAGAGGTATTTTTCCTGGGAAGGAAAGATGGAAGAATCAGTGAGAAAAACCGAAGATTTTAAATCCAGGACATCGTGTGGAGTTCCAACAACATTCTGTGAACGAGGATCATATACCAAACACTTTGCTTATTTCAATTTATTCTAAAATTTAGTTAGACGTGTGTCTCCTATGGCGCGCTCAGCAGTAATTCAAGTACAGCAGCATTTACTAATTTTAAAAACTAGTTTAGAATTAGGAATGGTGGGTTCGAGCAATCAACAAAATATATCTATTGCCGAGTAACGTGATTTTTTAAAAAATCGAAGGTCTTGTTTTTTTTAAAAAAAGAAGAATTATATTAAAATAAAATTTGACAACTGTTAGATGTTGACCTGCGTGACGACTTGGTTTTATTTACCTCCAAACACCATGCATCTATTTGCTAGTCCCCGCATTAGGCGAAAAGGGGTGAAGGGGGTGAAGATGAACGCGTTAGAAAGGCACTTCAGTTGCGTGCACGTGTTCTTACGGCAAGTCAAACAAAAAGTTCATTTCTCCCCCCCCGCCGCCCCAAAAAAAAAAACCCCAAACCCCGATCAGGTGCATTTGGTAAAACAGTAAAGTAACAGAAATGTAACTTGCCCTTGATCATTTATACATTAAACCAGGGGTGGGCAACTATGGCCCTTTTTATGACTTGTGGACTTCAACTCCCAGAATTCCTGAGCCAGCCATGTTAGCTCAGGAATTCTGGGAATTGAAGTCCATAAGTCATAAAAGGGCCATAGTTGCCCACTTCTGCATTAAACCATTCCTTTTATTACTCAGCAATCGCTTCTATCGTCCAATCAAAACTCCTGAACAGAAGCCTCGCGCCTTTCTGGTGTGCTGCGCTAGCCGAAGGAATATCCTTCCGGCAGTTAGCATGGACACCTATTGGCAAAACTCTCAGTGCTTCAAAGATTCCCGCCGCCCGAATAGGCGACCTTTGACTTCGATATAGGATGGCGTCTAATTCTGTTTAACCTTTGAAATTCCTACAAGCTGTCCCCACTTCTCGCCCCCCACAGAGACCCCCTCCCCCGCTCCTGCCAAAACAGGCAATAGAGTCAGACACCTATTTTCAGAAGCGGGGCTTGGGTCCTCGCGGGGGTTTAAATAAGAGCCCGGAGGCTCCACCTCTTCCTTTTCATCGGCGACTCGTGGAATTTGTAAGGTGAGCACGCGCCTTGGTAGGCCTGTAGTAGTATAGATTTAGTTTTGTTTTTTTTTTTTAAAAAGGTTATTCGTTTCTTTTCGCTCTTCGGGGCGGGGGGGGGGGGAGTGCTGAGAAGGAAAAAGGCGGGAGGAGAAACCACGGGGGTGGGGGGGGAGTTGTGTGCGTGGTTCCGAAGATTTAACGGGCATTTGTCTTGTTTTTTTTTTTCTCCAGGAACTCCGGGTGGGAGCGTTTACCACCAACCATGACCGAGGAAGGGTAAGTGTGCGCGAGACGGAGATACTTAGAACGGTGTCCACGAGGCCACTGGAGGCCGGCCAGCGCGTGCTGCCTTGTCCTCGGCCGGCCTGCTTCTGTGTGCATGGAGCGCTGGGTACTGTCCGCTCGCTTGCATGCATGCTTGCTTGCAACACGTGGTGGGACCTAGTTTTGTTCTTTCTTTTTTTCTTCGCCCTCCCCCAAAATAAAACACCCCTCTCTGATTACGGCCAAGAGCTATTAAAATAATCGTCTCTTGTTCTGATTTTTGCTCGCCATCGAGTTCTGTAAATCACATGATACACGGTACAGGATAATAAAAACAAGGAAAAATAGGATTTTTTTTATTGGCCAAGTGTGATTGGGACACACAAGGGATTTTTGTCTTTGGTGCATAGGCTCTCTGTGTATATAAAAGATACGTTCATCAAGAATCATAAGGTGCAACACTTAATGATAGTCATGGGTACAAATAAGCAATCAGGAAACATCAATATAAATCAGGCTGAATTTATCAATATAAATCAGGCTGAATTTATCAATATAAATCAGGCTATAAATACGCTATTAATTGTCGCAGAATGTGAATTTTTATCTGCTGTGACATTTAAAAACTGGATGTGAGATTTTATCTCTAGTGGGCAAAATAAAATAAAGTGGCTTTGGCTGGTTTTTACATACAGAGAGGGTGTGAGTTATTTCAATTCTGCCCTGAACATCTTAAAATCTTGAGGCATTGATGGAAAAGTTATCACTTTTCTGTAGAATTGGGGGTGGGGGAGAGATTCTGCATCATTTAAGGTGGAATAAGGACTGGATAGGAAAGTTTTTTCAATACAATTTGTATGGATAGTAGAAGGCTATAATAGAGGAAATAGCCACAGCCAAATTCAGAGCAGTGTTGAGGAAAAAAAATAGCATTATAATGTTGGAGTTTCAAGTAATTATAATCAGTTTCTTCTACTTTGCTTTGAAATGCCAGTCTGTTTTTGGTTTTTTGGATTTTTTTTTTAGGATTTTATCCTACCATTTTTTTACATATACAGCTCAGAGTGATGAACATACCAATGCTCTATTTTCCCCACAACAACCCTATGAGATGGGTTGGGCTAAGAACAGTTGTTTTGGCCCAAGTCACCTAGCTGGTTGTTCATGTCCAAGGAACACAATAGATTTTTTTTTTACTTTTGCGCCTTTTACTTTAGCACCCTCAGATGATGGTTTTTACATATATTCACTAGTTACTTGTTAAAATACATATTTTACAGACTTTGTTTTATATTCTGATGGCTAGAAGTGGCATAGACCTGTGTTTTGTGTCCAGCTGCTTGTCTAAATCATTAATGTTTCTCCAAAGTATGAAATTACTTGTTTTCCTAATTTTGAACTTGTTAAGGAGTTCCTTAACAAGTTAGAAATTAAACCTAAACTTGTTCCTCTGTACTCATAATTCAAATCTGTTTTGAACTTGTACATCCTTTTCATTGTTCAGACCTTTTGCATTCTTGTGCTTCAGGTTACCATTAGAATGGCGATCAAAATTTTAAGGAATTTCTATGTTGCATTCATTAGCTTGCTTATTTTCATATTTTGTTATATAGCATAACTGCTGGAGGCATTATGGATGTCAACACTGCCCTTCAAGAAGTGCTGAAAACGGCACTTATCCACGATGGATTAGCTCGTGGAATTCGTGAAGCTGCCAAAGCCTTGGACAAGTAAGTGATTAGATTTGCTCCAAATCAAAGTGGGATTGTACAGCCTATTGCTTTGATTTTGTATGTGATTCATGTTTGCATACTACTTGTCAGAAGAATCGTAAGTTATTTAAGGACATACATATTCTAAATATTAAAGTCTATTCTGCCAAATAGTTCTGTTATCAGCGTGAGGTGAAATTAAATGTGGGACTTAAATTGCAAATTTCCCTCTTCACACTGCAAGGTAATTGCTGGCATGATTGACCCAAATGTGTTGTTAAAGTTTAGTGTAAAGTATGTTATGATAGATCAATTCCATGTTTAATACAGTTTCATTTGGGTTCAGGCTTGCGTTCCTGGTATGGGATGAATTGGTGAAGGTCTTACCTTCCTTTTATTTGCTATGTTTTCGTTAGGGTTTATGTCTTTCAAAATATCCTAAAAGATGCTCCAGAATGAAATTTAGGGATCTTTGGCAGTTATTTTGGAAAAGGGAACAAAACATGCTGCTATTACTGCTTCCTCCAGCAGTACAGGTAGTCCTTGACTTAAAACCACAATTTAGCCTAACATTTCTGTTAAATGAAAAATTCATTGATTTTTGTCCCAATTTATAACATTTCTTGCCACAGTTAAGTGAATCACTGAAGTTGTTAAATTAGTAACATGGTTGTTAAATGAATCTGGCTTCCCCATTGAATTTGCTTGTCAGAAGGTGATCACGTGACCCTAGAACACTGCAAGCATCATAAGTATGAATCTTTCCAAACATCTGAATTTTGATCACATGATCATGGGGATGCTGCGATGGTCATAAGTGTGAAAAATGGACATAAATCACTTTTTTCAATCCCATTGTAACTTTGAATGGTCACTAAGTGAACTATGATAAGTCAAGGACTACCTGTATTCTGTACCTACTAGATTCTAAAAATGTATAATTGTTTTGAGTCCAGTTTGGAGGATGCTTGAAGAGGGTGTGTAATATAGAGTAGAGAAGATATATCTTCCAGGCTTTAGTCACTTCTCCGAAAAATACTGTGTTTAGTAACAAGATGCAATGATAACATCCCATCAGCATCTTCCCTAACACGAAATACATTTTTCTCGGACCATATAACACCCTATATTCTAAGGCTCTACTTATATGAAAGCATATGTGTGCCAGTAGACTTGATCCAGAGAGGGATAAAGGGGAAAGGCGAGCTAGTAGTATGTGATGATGGTGAAGTAAAGTAGGTCCAATGGATGGATATGTGGAAGTGATAGCAGAAAGATAAAACTGGTCCATCAGGTATAAATTAATTAAATGTAATTGGGAAGATGGGAAAATAGCTAGGTAGGCTGAGCTGGTATAGTTTAATAGTGAGATGGATTTCAGATTTCAGCCAGAGGGCAAAGATGATGTAATGTCATACTAAATTTTTTTAGAAAGTGGCTAAGTGAGCAGCAAATGGTATATTAGATTTGAAGATAAGAGCTACAGTGTTTGAATGATGACTTCATGAAAGTCGGATACCCCTTCACTCCTTTTATGAGTGATAATGATAGTCTGACAAACCTGTAAGAGAAGAGTTTATTTTGTGAGTAAACAAGCCAGAAACAGCATAAACTTTAAAAGTCATTCTTTGAATGACTAAATGGTTATGCTAGTTTTACCGACTTCTAAGTGGTAAACAAGGATTTTGTTAAAAAATGACTTAAAATGCAACAGTTGAATAATAACTGGTTTCAATTTTAGAATTGTATGAAAACTTCCTTTCATTAAGATATTTCTAGTCAGTTACTTAGTATTAAAAATGTCTCTGTGAATTAAACATATAAAGTGTCACAGAAACATTTTAGCTCTACCCTATTCTTTTTCATCTTTTTATACCACATTCCCAAAATATTTCTGTAGGTAAAGCACAACTAGGAAATGATTGAAAGTTATGACTAGGGATTTGTGGGTGTAATCTTCTCTGTCTTCATATTTTACAAATAACAATTTAATGCAAACAGCTATGCTAAGGAAACAAACACAGATTGTCTTACCAATTTTATTTGATAATTTTTCCATTTTAGACGTCAAGCCCACCTTTGCGTTCTTGCATCCAATTGTGATGAACCTATGTATGTAAAGCTGGTTGAAGCTCTTTGTGCTGAACATCAAATCAATCTGATAAAGGTAACAGCTATTTTACTTAGAATTGGTAATGTGAGACAATCAAGTAGTTTATAGTAAAATCATGCAACTGTTCGGGAAATCTTGGTTAAAACAAGTTTGTAATGCTGTACGGTGATGATAACTTGGCTCCCTCTACTGAGAATAGTGAGGAAAACAACCACAAATTGTTACCCTTTTAGTCTGAGTGTACAGCTGCCTTTGATTCTGTCTTTATTGCCTTGTATTGTTAGCACTTCTAACAAAATGCAAATTGCTCTTGACAGGTTGATGATAACAAGAAGCTTGGTGAGTGGGTAGGTCTCTGCAAGATCGACAGAGAAGGAAAACCTCGTAAAGTTGTGGGTTGCAGTTGTGTGGTTGTTAAAGTAAGATAACTTTCTTTTTATTTTAGATTATTTGCGTTTACTCAGTTGTATACTTGTACAGGCTGCTTAAAACTGCAAATACTACTACATCATATCCTTTGAGCATTACATTTAAAGTAATGCTTACAATCTTTTTGGGCTGTTGCCTTCTGGGAGAAGATACAGAACAATTAAAACTCAGACCACACGTTTTCTGAATAGTTTTTATCCCAGAGCTATAATTGCACTCAACAATGAACTAAAGGGCCACCATCAGTGAGCTGTTGGACAGTATTACTTGGTCTGTTGTGTGGATGTTTGGTTTAGGGGTGGGGAATTGTGGGTGGGTCTGTGGGTTTGGGGATTGTTATGTGTGTTGGACCTGATCTTTGGGTGTTAAGTGAATTTCGTTGTATGGGTATACTGTGTATATACGTACAATGACAATAAAGTTGTTATTATTTAAAGCCAGTTTCTTTTTGCCACTTTCTGGCAAAAAAGCAACCATTAAACAGGTTCATTTAACAGCCATGACAAAACAAAGTATAAAATCAGGCACAGTCACACGGTGACCCAATTAATGACTGCTAGATTTTAAGACTAATTCCTAACTTAATTTTATTTATTTTATTTATTTATTTATTAAATTTATATGCCGCCCTATTCCTGAGGGACTCAGGGCGGTGAACAGCGAACGATAAAAATAAATAAATAAATAAATAATTACGGTCATAAGTTGAGTACTTTTATTTCTGCCATATAGAAGTTGCTGTGTTGCTCATAAATAATAGAAAAAGGTGGAAAAATCCTTTTGGGGGGATGTTGGTTTGTATAGACAAAACTATAAGTGTGACATAGATAAGGGAAAGTTTTCTTTTGTTATGTTCTATTGCCATTGCAGTCTTCTAATTATCACAGTTGTTTAGTACACCAAGGGGCTGCCAGTAAGACAAAATCTGCTTAACTTACAAATGTTTTGCAGAAGATCGTTGCTGGCAATAATAATGCCAGAACACGAGCCTTGAAGACTTTGTAGTCATTGAGGTCCCAATAAAGGCCACATTGATATTCTGTGGAAGGCTTTTTCTTTAAACTAAAGGATATGGTTAGCAACTGTTAACTTTATCTAAATTGCCTTTTTTCTTGATTCTGCACTTACAATAGATCACTAAATATTTACTAGTTTGGACATTATGTAATTGTTTAAATTGTTTAAATCAATAATTTACTGGAATATTAATACATTGTTTTGTTGTAGGACTATGGCAAAGAATCTCAGGCCAAAGATGTCATCGAAGAATACTTCAAGTGCAAGAAATGAACAAATAAAATACATTTGAGCTGACAGTACATTTGTATTTTGCTTGTTTATGATGAGTCTTTCAATTATTTATATAAGTTTATGATAGACCTACAAAGACTGATTGATGAACAATGAAGAAAAACACAAGAAGTATAAAATTGATCAGTGATACAACTATATAGTCACATGGCGATCTACAAGTGCCTTACGAGTCAAAAGTTTTTTAAAATACAGGTAGCTCTTGCTTACCAACCACTTGCAGTGACTGAAGCTGCAACAGCGTGAACGAATATTTAAAAGGCTGGTCCTTGAACTTCTGGCCGTTGCAGTGTCATCATAGCCTGCCATGGTTTACTTATAAGCAAACTTAATTTTCCAGAGATCACAATTGAATACAAAGTTTAAGAATATTTCAAATGGACTGAGCTACAGAGAAGTCCCATGATAATCACTGATGAGTGATTCTCAGTTGCTCAGCCAAAATAGCAATTTTTTTGTGCTGAATTGGAGTAACTTGAATTTGAACTACTCCATATTTTGTTAATATTTTATTTAAAATTAGAAATTTGGAAGTTGTGCAAACCACAATGAACTATAGAACTTTGTTTTTGCATCTTTCCTGTATTTATTTCTTGGCATGAATTCTGTATAGAAGATTCAGTTCCATAAAAAGAAAATCCTGTTGATTAAAGAGATTTTTGTACAGAAACTAAGCTTGAAAAACATTTTTGGCACTAGAGAGTAGGCACTCAATATTTTAAAATACTATGAATGGAAATTTAATTTGTAAATGAAATAAGGGTGATGCTGCCGTTATGGGTGTTGGGCCTTCTGCCGAAGAATTTTTAAGAGGGAAATAGTATTAAGTTGGAAAAGTAATGTGGAATGGATCATTTGTAAACAATCAAGTTTGATATGTGCAATAACAAATGAGGATAGCATAAAGAAGGGTAACATGAAATTTGAGCTAGTCAAAAAGATAGGAAACAGACTGCCATTTCCCCCATTCTATTGATAGTTGCTTCAGGGATTCCCCATGCTCCTGCATGCACAATATATTTATAAATTTAATATTAAATTTATGTAGACACCCAATTCAGGTGATTGGGTGGATTATATTATAGACCGACAAATTCTTGTTTTGTAAATTTCTCTGGCAAATCTTCCCACAGCCTTAAAAATTACAAGCTGTTGATTAATGGTAACATTTGCATTAACCTTAAGAACTTAAATTTTATTTTGGAAAGTTTAAATTGTTCAGAAAGGGTACATGGCTGGTGTGATGGTGTAATTAGTTGTTAGATTTTTTTACTGGTAATACGGGAAGCAGTTAAGCAGATTCATAACATCCACAACTTTCTGAACTATAAGGAGCAAGGACCCTCTGTAAACTTCAAATCATCACAGGAAATAGTATAATTCAATATCAGCTCTAGACAGTGTTTAGCTTCGGATTACCTAAGGATTCATTGATGCATGCTACTAAGCCCTGACGCAGGACAAAGCAGTCACTTTGACTCAAGCTTTTACAATTTATTTTTAAACTCTTAAAATGTATTCCTCAATTTTAAACAGGTTGAAAAAAAATGTTTATTCACTAAGCATGTTTACAATTTAGCGAAGTGGGTTACAAGAATTTATTGAGCAGAATAGCTGGCAAGTTGACGAGATTGCTTGATACTGGGGTAAATAAGAGTTCCCTCTGTATTGTGGTTTTGTGGTTGCTTTGAAAATGGGCTGATTCTGGCAATGAGGTACGTAACAATGTGTTACTACACTAGCCTACTATTACCTCATGGCTAAGTTTATGAGTCTTTAAAATTGATTGTAGGAATTAAATGGGCTAAATTGTGAGGAATCTGAAAAAGAAATTAGAGGCACTTCAAACATAACAGATATGAAAGATTAGTAACTTCATAAGGGGCATTATAGTCTGAGCTGGAAAAAATTGAGAATCGAAACCATAGAGAATCTACCTTCAGGAACTAATAAAAAGTGGAAGTGTGTATTAACATTTTCCAGGATTCCGTATCTTACCTAATATTTGAATTAAAACAGATTTCTGGTTCAACAATCGTAGTATGGGGCTTGACATCAGTGACATTTTTTTTGCTTCGTTCCCTCTGCTGTTAAAATTATATATACATTGTTCCAGAGTACCAAGAAATGTTGAACTAAAACTAACCAGCATAGTGGTTGATGCATGTATTTGCAAGAGAAACCTAAACCTACAGTGTAAAACAGTTCAATGCCTTTTCTATAGACCTCCCTACAGCAATACAATAATCTTGAATCATTAGTAATATTCTTAAAATGAATATGCTTTTAAAACGTTGGGGATTGCATCTGACCATGAAATACATGCATGAGCAAAGTTTATTGAGAGACCACCTTTCCTAATTGCATCAGTCTGTCACTTAGATCTAGCAGAGAAGGTAGTTCCCATTTGCCAGGGACTTAAATTTGATGGTGGTGGGCAATCTTAGCAGTGGCACCTGCCTTGTGGGACATTCTCCTGCTGCTGCCCTCCCTACGTTAGGTTGACTCCACCCCTATTGATGTTCAGTAAGTCCCTCAAGACTTGTGATTTTTAATATTTAACTTTAACACTGATTTCATGTAGTTATGATTGTTTTTGTATATGCAGTTTTTCTTGGATTTTTTTTTTATTGGGCTGCCCAGGATCATCTTCAATGCAATGGGTGGCCATATAAATTTCATTTAATAAAAATCAATACAATATTGTTTTGAGCTGTTTGTGGAACCCAACAGCTCAAAACTGTTTTAATTTAGAATTTAAATGAAGGCTACATGCTATCTATTGGATAAGATGACAGCACTCCTGTCTAAACAGGATGTGGAATTATTTTGAGGATTTCCTGAGCCCCTTCTTGTCTTACCAGGCACACTTCCATTTGTGCTTGGAATGCAATACAGAACTGTAATGAGATGGTGTGCCTAAAGCAGGAGTCTCCAAACTTGGCAACTTTACGACTTGTGGACTTCAACACCCAGGATTTCTCAGCCAGCATGTGCTGGCTGAGGAATTCTGGGAATTGAAGTCCACAAGTCGTAAAGTTGCCAAGGTTGGAGACCCCTGGCCTAAAGCACGTAGGTTTGTGTTGTTGAAGGGATGGGGATGTTAGATATAACTGAGTCTACTAGGCTGTATGATAAAACTATACACAAGGGGACTTGGTAGACCCTTCAGGTGTCCTTCTATTTTACAATTTTTGTACACCATGAAAAGAAATAGCATTGCTTTTTCCTGTAAATGTCCAGGCGGCCTTTTTAATGTATTCTGTTTTATTTACATACTTCTGTAATAGATGGCATGAAAAGAAATCACCAAAGGCACTTGAGAAAGGATGATTTTGGGGGGGGGGGGGGGAGATGAAAGGGTGAAACAGCAGGTGGCAGCATTGCTATAGGTCTGCAACAGTTAGTGCCTATGCAGGGTAGAGGAGATGAAATGGGGTGTCTTGAATAGGAGCCCAGCAGGCACTCCAGTGTTCCTTTTAACTGCTTTCTTAGGAAATAAATTAGAATATTGAAGAATTATGCATTCCTCTAATACATGGTCCATAAGCTTGTATTATGTGCTTTACATGAGCATTAAAAAAAATGGCATTTTACAAATATATCTTTGAAACATACAGTTTTGATTTTCCTGCGAGCCTGCTTCATATTCTCCACAACTATAAGGATATGATGCTAGTGAAGAGGAAGGAAAGCCCCCATAGCTTTCTCTATATCTGCAGAAAGACATTGAATCTATTTCTAGTCTGGTCATGTTCTAACAGGTATTTGTTATCTCCTTGGACTGGCCGAAGAAGAGAAAAAGATTGGACCAAGGACACTACTCAGTCTTTCAGACCTCCTTCACAGCACTTGGCCTTAAGCTGAACTGGCAGAAGAGTATTGATGTTGGCCACCCAGAAAGTGATGAGTTCATCTGGCAACAAGGGTGGCATGTAGAAGATTATGGCTTGGAATGTAAAAGGAGCAAATGACGAAGAGCATGTTTAATCTTTCATAAGGGTCATCCACTCTTGTATTCCATCCACATTCTTTCGTGATCTCTCTCTTCTAGACATTCTGCTCACATTGAAAACTTGTGGTTGCTGCTACTGTTTGGAAGAGTGCTGGCTGAGACTCTACTAGCGAGACTGCCATTTCAGAAAAAGTGGACCCTCATCTTCTGCCTTTGTCACACACTACCCAGATAGTACTGATTACACAGCCTTCCATGTCAGATATATATTGACAGTCGTGCTCATTTGGTTCTATGAGGAAGTTATTTGGTCAATACAGCTTCAGGTTCAAAAAGTTGTTTTATTATTTACAAAATATATACATGCATACAATAATGAACAAGGTGTCCTTTTGCACCTTTTACCCTAACTGTATGACTCAGATGTTGAGAGGAGAGATAGGTTCACTTGTTGTCTTGCTGAGAGATAGATGAGAGAGAGAGTGAGAAAAACAGGGAAGATGTCCAAGTGGTTTCTGGGTAAGAGTCCAATAAAAGAGTTCATTGGCTGATATAGTCACATGTGATGTCTGTAAAGACTTAACCCCTTCTAATCTCTGGTACATCATATGTAGGCAATATTCTGACATTCCGCTGCTACAAGAAGTTGCTTCCATGTGCCTTTGCATTCAGGTAAAGTTTGCACATTCCAGCTGCCACTGAATAATGGCTCCTGTAATCAGCCACCTGTTCACAACGGTACCCGTAAAGCCAGTAGATTTTCTAGCCAAGAAACACTAGAAATGAGGGGAAGATTTTCATCCTTTCTTCAGGTAACTTCACAAAGAAATTCCAGGATGAAGAGGACTGCTAGCACTCATGAGATGCTCCCCAAGAATAGATTTGAGAACCAACATGAGCTGAGACGAAGTTCCACCATCTGCCAGCCAAGCAGCCCATTTAACATCAATCTCCAACACTCATAGACTGATGCTTCTGCTTGACTGAGCAATTGGGATGTAGAGATTTGTTGATTTGCCACATGCTGACAGATGGTGATGCAGGAAGACCAATCATTGCTTGCTTCTCTCACAGATGAAGGTGTGTTTCACATTAAGGTGGTCTGTGATACTCCTGTCCAAAACCCACAATACAATCTTTTTATCTGCTGAAGGGGATTCCATGCAATGCAGTGATGAAATGTAAAATTTGTTACTACTGATTCTGTGGGCGTGGCTTGGGGGGGTGTAATATGACTGAGTGGGTGTGGCCAACTTTTTTTTTTTTACTCTTAAAACCATTTTTTCTACAACCTCTTCGGTTGAAGAGGTTTAGAAAAAATGCTTTTAAAAGCCTCTGATGATCCCAGCTGAACCGCACGATCATCAGAGGCATTTTTTTTTACTTTTAAAAGCATTTTTTCAGCCAAAGCGTTTGTAGAAAAAATGGTTTTAAAAATAAAAAAAAGCCTCTGATGATTGCGTGGTTCAGCTGGGCTATGGGGGGGGGGGCAGGGATTTTTGCTACCGGTTCTCCAAACCACCCGCCTCCATCGCTACCGGATTGGGTGATCTGGTACGAACCGGGAGCATTTCACCCCTGATCCAATGCCTATTTGGGGGACATAAACATGCAGATCCTGCCTCTCTTTCCCTACTATCATTGGCATTATAAGTTTATTTATTTATTTATTTATTAATTTAATTTGTATACCGCCCTTCTCCCAGAAGGGACTCAGGGCGGTGAACAGCCAAAATTAAAAAACATACAAATACAAAAGTTAAGATAATTAAAAAAATTAAATAATTGGCTACCCAATTTAAAACCCCAAATCCATAAAATTTAAAATCCCAGTTAAAAACCATTTAGGCTAGGCCGGCTTGATGAAATAAAAACGTCTTCAGGGCTTTACGGAAGGTCCAGAGGTCTGGGATCAATCGTATTCCGGGAGGCAGCTCATTCCACAGGGCGGGTGCCCCCACAGAGAAGGCTCGCCCCCTGGGGACCGCCAGCCGACATTGCCTGACCGACGGCACCCCGAGGAGGCCCTCTCTGTGAGAGCGTATTGGCCGGTGGGAGGTTATCGGTAGCAGCAGGCGGTCTCGCAAATACCCTGGCCCTAAGCCATGGAGCGCTTTAAAGATGAGAACCAACACCTTAAAGCGCACCCGGAAGACCACCGGGAGCCAATGCAGCTCGCGCAGGAGAGGTGTTACGTGGGAGCGCCACGTCGCTCCCATAATCACCCGCGCGGCCGCATTCTGCACCAGCTGAGTTGCAGGCTCAGCAGAGGAAGTTCTGCCTCGTCTTACCCAGACAGGAATTTCAGTTTGGAGCACGACTTGATTAAACTGCCTTTGAATCAAATCAAATTTGGAAGCGTCACTCAGCCATTGTAAAGAGATCTTCCCGTATTAACCTGCCTGGATACATTATGTCAGTTCAATAAAATTGCAGCACACTTGCAGAGTGCCATGTAGTTGACATTCCTATACTAAATGCTTGTGGTTAAACCCATAATGTACTGCTCGCTGGAGTTTTGCTATATGTAATATAATCTCTACATGCGCATAGGGCATGAAGTATTTTATTTTTTTGCTTAAGCCAGAGAATGTGAAATTAAATTTATCAGTTGAGGAATTTGCACAAGAACTCATAAATAGTTCTCGACTTGCTTTTGTGCCACAAGGAGAAAGGGGGGGGGGGGGGAAGGCTAAGAATTTATGAGGGAGAAGGATTTTTTAAAAACTTAGTCCACAAATTAGTCCAATCTCATGGCCTTCTACAAACTGACCTTGAAGCAAGTAAAAAGAGACAGATTTTTACAATTCTTTAGGCAAAAATAAAATAAAGCTTTTAAGCAGCCAGTACTTATTTCTTTGAAGAAAGCCTTCTAATTCCTTTTTCTGATTGTATCCCCCTGTCAAGCCAACTTGCCTTCATAGCTTTCTAGAATGGCAGATACACTTCAAGCAAAATTCAGCAATTCTGAATCCACATCATTCAGAAGGACAGAATCCTGGTAGCTCAGATACATAGTCAGTTCTCAACATCCCTTCCCTTTCTGATGAGAGAAAAGCAATCTTAAAATCAGATTAGAAATCTGGCTGAAATGCTGGAGATCAACGGGCTTTATCATCTCCCCTTAGCCTCAGATTTAATTTGGAATTTGCAGAAACAGGATTTCCGAGTAACGGAATGTGGCACTACAGTAATGTCTTCTCTAAGGGTTGTCAATTCTCCAGAGGAATTTCTTTTTCTACAGAGGATTTCAAATATTTTTCTTTTATTTAGGATTTGTAGAATGGAGTGTAGTTATGGACTTGTCTCTAGCTGTGTGCCTATATGCTTTCTCATAGTTCATGTTCAGTAAACCATGTTTACTATTTTATGCAGTTTGGAATCTCTTTACAGAAATGGCCTTCTAAATTAGGGATAAAACTATAACTTCTCTCTACCCAGAACCTTTAAACATGGTGTGATCCAAAATGCATTAGCATGGATTATAGCAAAAGCAATAGCACTTAGCAATAGCATGTAGACTTATTTACTGCTTCACAGTGCTTTACATCCCTCTCAAAGTGGTTTACAGAGTCACATATTGCCCCCAACAATCTGGATCCTCATTTTACTGACCTCTGAAGCATGGAAGGCTGAGTCAACCTTGAGCCGGGGAGAATCAAACAGTTGAACTGCAGGCAGCCGGCAGGCAGCAGAAATAGCCTGCAGTACTGCATTCTAACCACTGTGCCACCATGACTCATAAACTTAAATTTATATACTGCTTCATAGTGCTTTTTCTAAGAGGTTTACAGAGTCACATATTGCCCACAACAATCTGGATCCTCATTTTACCGACCTCAGAAGGATGGAAGGCTGAGTCAACCTTGAGCCGGTGAGAATCAAACAGTTGAACTGCAGGCAGCCAGCAGGCAGCAGAAATAGCCTGCAGTACTGCATTCTAACCACTGTGCCACCATGACTCATAAACTTAAATTTATATACTGCTTCATAGTGCTATTTCTAAGAGGTTTACAGAGTCACATATTGCCCCCAACAATCTGGATCCTCATTTTACTGACCTCTGAAGCATGGAAGGCTGAGTCAACCTTGAGCCGGTAAGTCTTGAATTACAGGCAGTTGGCAGAATTAGCCTGCAATACTGCATTCTAGCCACCATGCTACCATGGCTCATTGTAAATAGTGTGCTTTGATGCCTTCAACATACACCAAACCATCTGTATATCATATAGAACCATTGTCATACTTAAGGTGTTGAAGGAGTCAAACTCCTTCAACCATGTGAATTACTTTAGGACAGTCATTCTATTTTATTCCCACATATTTCATAAGGCTGATATTGAAACAATTGGAGGAAAAAGTGCTATGCATGTTGCCTTGGACCCCAAAAGTTAAAGCAAAGTATAAATGTGACATATTATATATAGAGAAAGAGTTGTAATCAATGCTAAGGTTTATTAAAATACAGTTTCTGATGTTCCAAATTAGTTCCATGGTTATTTAGATCCTGCCTTTTGCATGTTACAACTGAAAATATAATTTCCCCCTCTTCTATATTGGCAATTCCAAACTTTTCTCTCTTTCATGCATCTTTTAGCAGGCTGGAAAGAGATAGCTTAAAAAATACAGACAATTCCATGTTGAGATAAATTGGTCAGAAATCCTCATAAAGTTCCATGTAATGCCTGTCAAATGCATGATAAAATCCTCATCTATTATCACTGAAGGGAAAAGAACATATTTAGTTTGGAATATATTTCTCCTATGTATAATTTGCATTTGGAAGCCACTCAGCACAGCATAATAATGTATATACATTCAGTCCAGCACATGTAGAAAAGCTGGAACAAGAAAAGAATCTCCTCATCAATATTTCATACTATATTTCAACACAAACTAAATAGCTACATCAGGTGGATAATTAAATTGCAGTCTGCCAAGAATCCTGAATTTAAAACAATAGTCTAGTTGAGTGGAAAGTTTAGACTTTGAAGCAGACACTTAGTCTATATTAATGGATGTGAATAAATGGGCAAGAACAGCTGGAAGCTATGGAACAAAAACTGTGGGTTTTTCCTGCCAGTATTCGCCTTATAAGAGCAAAGTAAAATACGACAGAGTCATGGCTGTCTTTCTACACCACTGAACATGTGTGGCCTAAATAACTTATTAAGCAATTTCTTATTTAAAATCTTATTTGATCCAAACCTAAAAACTTGGAAGTAATACTTTGGAAGTTGCAGATTAATATTGCGGTACATTATATGGCTCAATAACTACCTGCAGTATTCTTTTCCTGGATATTTGGGAGCACCATGGGCTGTAGTGTGAAACATTTCAATCTCAAATGTGTCTGACCTCAAAGGAACTATCTCAAGTATTCTGAACCCAAAGCAAATCATGGATAAATAAAACGTTGGAGTAATGTTGTTTCAGGTATTTCAACTGCAGCAATTGGGCTGTTGCTTTGTAGCTTATGTGATTGGGCTGCTTTTTTTTTTTTTTAACACAAGAGGAGCCAGGTTAGTTCAGGCCAAAGTCCATCTTGACCCAGTTGTGGGTTTCTTACAAAGATCATCCAGATGCCTCTGGGATGCTGACATCAGAAGATGGAGACCTATCCTTTTCAGAGGATAGGACCTTTGGACCGGTTCGCCTGAACTGATAGCAGAAATCGCGGGTGGGCCTGCGGTGGACTTGCCCTGGCTCTATGCCATCCTATTTAGGAACGTTTTTTAGGCCAGGCGCATGCGCGGAAGGCAGGTGCATGCGCAAACTGGGTGCACATGGTGAACCAGTATTAACATAATGTGAAACCCACCGCAGAAAAAATAATTGATACCAATTTGCCTTCCATTGAGGACCTGTATACTGCTTGAGTCAAAAAGAGGGCTGTGAAAATATTTAGAGGCCCCTCACATCCTGGACGTAAACTGTTTCAAGTCCTACCCTCAAAACGACGCTATAGAGCACTGCACACCAGAACAACTAGACACAAGAACAGCTTTTTCCTGAACCCCATCACTCTGCTAAACAAAGAATTCCCTCAACACTGTCAAACTATTTACTAAATTGTTGTGGCCCATCAGCAGCCTGTGCAGTTAGTAGCTGATTCCAACAGCGAGGAGGCTGGTGTGGTACTGCACCAGCAGCCTGTGTAGCTGGCGCTCGAGTCAGACAATGAGGAGGCTGGAGAAGATGTGGTATCAGAGACGGGGATTCAGCCAGGGCCTTCAGAACCTCCAGAAGCTCCCATAAGTGAAGAGGAAGAAGAGGAGGAGCCTCTTCTCGATGCACGAGCGCACAGAACTGTTAAAAGGCAGGAGTGGCTCCTCAGGAGGAGCTCTCCTTAAGAGTAAGGATTGGGGCTAATTGGCTACTCCCCTAGCCTATTTAAGGAAGGACAACGACTGATGCAATTTGCAGGAAACAATTTTGTTCATATTCTTTCGCGTATTGATTCCAGAAATGTTTGATTCGGCTCTTGTTTATCTCGTCAGTTTTTCTGCAAATTGCTTCTGGGCATTCTGCCAACTACAATAAGATTACGGTTATCTGAAATACTGTTCCTCAGAATTGAGTTATTATTCTTTGGATTATTGTCGGCTGTTAATGAAGTTAAATTAACAGCCCTTGTTCAGAAAAGACTGATTTAAACTGTACTTGTGTTCGAACAACTACTAAGAAAGCTCATTAGTAGTCCTTAATTAGTAAACTAAGGTTTATACGGACTTTGTGTGTGCTGCGTTCTTTGGGGTCCATAGCTGGGGCAGAACATAAGTCTGCACTACTATTAATTAATTGTTCCCACCATCCATCTTTTTCCACTTATGACTGTATGACTGTACTGGTATCCTTACGATTTATATTGATATTGTTTCCCGAATGCTTATTTGTACCCTATGACTATCATTAAGTGTTGATCCTTATGATTCTTGATGAACGTATCTTTAATGTACACTGAGAGCATATGCACCAAGACAAATTCCTTGTATGTCCAATCACACTTGGCCAATAAAAAATTCTATTCTATTCTATTCTATTCTATTCTATTCTATTCTATTCTATTCTATTCTATTCTATTCTATTCTATTCTATTCCTTTTCCTTTCATTGTTCCTGTGCAGACCTCCATCTAACCTTGTTTAAATACACCCAAGCCACCCCATTTTGTGCTAATGAATTTCATAGGTTACCTTTACAACTCCCTTTGTCATCATAAAATTGCCTACTCCTAGTATTTTAAGAAAGATGGAAAAACTTCTTCCTGATAATTTTTTTCCAGACCATGCTCAATCATATCCCACTTCAGTTACCTCTTGTCAAAGCTAGAGTCCTTGAATTTCTCCTAAAACAGGCTTTGACTTCCAATCACGTTGATTGCACATTTCTTCCCTTTTTGCCAGCTCAACTACATTCATTTTTGAAAGTGGTGACTGGAACTGTACCCAGTATTCCGGATGCCAATGTCCAACAGATTTGTATAAAAGCATTATCATATTGGCAATTTTAATTTCATTCCTTTCCTACAGAACCCTAATATGGAATGTGCCTTTCTCACAGCTACCACCCAATGTGTCAATACCTTTTTTGAGTTATCCACCCTGAGCCCAAATCTTTTCTTTGGCTAATTGTAGACAATCCAGCTCCCATCACTATATATGTAAAATACTGTGCTAAGTTTTGCTGCCCTGCTCAGATAGCAGTAATCATTTATCACTGTCTTCATTGTCTATTTAAAGAAAGATTGCTTCACCCTGTTGCATGGTTGAAGTAGCTGGGTATATCCTGACCTTGTATTTGAATGTCCAGCATGCAAAGTCTCATACTCTTAAATCATCATCGTTATACTGAAAGAATTAAACACATACAGTATTCACTTCTCTCTCCTACTTACAGCAGGTAAGATCTCAGAGAGTTTTAATTTCAGATGGATTGTGTCTTATGAAAATACATCTGACTTGTATATTTTCATTGTCAAAGCTAAAAGAAAAGTGTATTAAAATTGCATGCATAGTGAAAGAATATAAGCCTTAGTTTAAACTCTTAAAATATTGGCTCGAATTATGTTACAAAACTCAACTCAGTGCCCAAAACCACATGAGATACCAGGCTTGTATATATCCAAATGCAGACTGAAATCTAAAATTTTCTGAGCACCACTTTAATGATGCCTTGAATGGCTAGGGAAACCTGAGTGGGCTATCAATGTCAACAAACCCCCAGATGGAGTTACAGCTCTTAATGCACTGTTTGGTTATACCTTATTTGCTATAATACACAACAAAGATAATGTTCTATTAAAAATATACAGAAGAAAGCATTTGTTAACCAGAATAGTTTAAAAAGTAGACTGGATTTGACAGTGAATTGTAAAGTGCAGAGTCAGCTTTATGGAGGAAGGTTGATGGATGGAAGCATTGAAGAAAAAAAAAAGAACAATTTTTAAAATCTAGATTTGGAGTTGTGTATTGCAACTAGTGAGAGTCCAGTTGAATTAAAATGAATCATTGCTTACAACCTGCAATGTTTCATATTGTAGGATTTCTTAAAGGAATAAAAGGTGGCCAATGAGTTTACAATATTTATGTAGCTAACACACGCTGGAATAACATGGACCTGAAGGGGCAAACATAATTTGGAAAACATTAAAGCTTCAATTGATACACAATCCTAGGAAAACATGCCTTGAATTTAAGGTTTTCCTGATGGTGTCTAGGGTGAGTAAAGGATCTGGACCCCTCCTCTTCCCAACCATTTTCCAAATTCTTAATTCCTGTCCTGGGTAAGTATGTACTCATCATGACAGAAATCATTGCTGATCTCGTAAGATGGAAAAGATTTGTATCCCAATTGGCGCAGAAAGATAGTTGACTAGAAAGAGTTAAGTAAGTGTTAGTACAAAAGGCAAAATAACAACAGATCAAAACAAAACTACAGGTAGTCTCATAAATGTAACTGAATGTTGCTGCAATCACTATGACTTAAAATAACTATGAATAAAATAAAATAAATGAACAAAATAAACATGAAAAAGTGTTTTGTCTATGGCAGGCTAGATTTAGCCTTATAGGCCACAAATTAAACCCTACTATTATAAACATTTTCTCAAAGAGAAGAAAAGCTCATTCTTTAATCTACTAGATTAGTTTGCTTGCCCATTTGTCAAGAAAGTAGATCAGATCTACCAGAGAGAAACTAGCTTGTTATCAGTTAACCACCATAATTGACAGGTCAGTCCATATCACAACACAACTTTAAAAAATATTTACCAGTTTCTTAAGTTTTCCTGAAAACAAAATTGTTGTCTTTGAGAGCTTGGTAAATTGAAATTTATTTTGAGAGCAAAGTTTTAGTTGTAATATTTCAACTTTGCAAATAGCCATTGTGTCTGGCAATAATATCCTCATAGCAGAAACAGAAGTCCTGAAAAGTACATTAAAATGTTTATAACTTATTAGTTGAAATGCACACTTATTGGGAAACATAAGATGCAGAAGAATTCAGCTTCTATTCAACTCCTTCTAACACCGACTGTCCCAAAGAGTTAATGTCAAAACTGATTAGAGTAAGCAGGTGTTTTGGGAGGCATGTATGCTCCACATTTACGTGAAATTATGCATATATCTCAGACTCTTTCACACCATTATACATTATAATGTATAAATATACATTATGTGTATATTTTGCCCATTTCTATCATTGATTTTAGAGGGTCCAAATAGAACAAAATAAATTTCATAATGCAAGTTTACATTTCAAATGTAAGTTTAAAATGGAGTGATCATTGTTTGGCCATTTAAAATTTCAAATTATTATTTCCAAATGAGAGTTTCACTCCACAAGGAGTTATTTCATCTACTACTTCTAATTATGCCGTTATGATTAATACAGGTTTATTACACTTCTGCTGTTTCCATTTCATCTTGCTTTCATTGCACCTCTAGTGCACTGTTTCCATAGGTGCTCTGAACTGTAGGGGAAAAGATTAAAAGGTTTTCTGATCGATCATTATCTGTATATTATTAAAGCTCTCCTGTGCGTCTGTTGGTAACCTTCAATTAGCCTAAACGGTTCATGATAGTGCAAAGATTTGAGTCAAGGTACCTCAAATGGGGGGCTGCCACAAAAAAGAGGGATTCAACCTATTCTCCAAAGCACCTGAAGGCAGGACAAGAAGCAATGGACGGAAAATAAGGAGAAGAGATCCAACTCAGAACTAAGGAGAAATTTCCTGACAGTTAGAACAATTAATCAGTGGAACGACTTGCCTCCAAAAATTGTGGGTGCTCCAACACTGGAGATTTTCAAGAAGAGATTGGACAACCATTTGTCTAAAATGATATAGGGTTTCTTGCCTGAGTAAGGAGTCGGACTAGAAGACCTCCGAGGTCCCTTCCAACTCTATTATTCTGTTAAATCTTTTAGCTTAAAGAATGCATAGAAAATCCAGGACCCATTACTCTCATGTAATTGAAATTTCAGTGATCTTCACACAAGCTGTATTTGCAAATGTATGTCCAGCGCAACATCGCTTGAGTTAGCCACAGTCACATGTTCATCATTCCTGATGCTCCAGGCCAGTTTCCCACAAGCAAAGTCAATGAGGAAGTCAGACGTTGCTCCCACTGCTTTTTTGCCCACCCATGGTCATTCCGTTTCTCTGTTTAGGTAAGGAAATATCTCTGAAAGGATGACCCAGTGGGTCATGGGTTGCCTAATTGCATCTTAAAATTCTGGGAATATTTAAGCTCCTGGATGATTGATTTAATTGTCAAGGCATTTTTTTTTTTGTTTTAGCTTACAATGCCAACTGCTTTTAATAGCAGAACATGTTCCAGCTGATCACAAGACTCATTCTTAATATTTCATTGTAATTGCTAGCAAAATATAATTTCACTCTAACATATGCTGAAGTGGTAACAAAGTACCCTTTTTCCTCCAGCAGGAATAAGAATGTGGACCAAAATGTGCCTGGATGGTTCCAATTAGTTGGAGGAATGCTTAATGTAAAGCTTCACTTGATGAATATAACTAAAGTCCCTGACAAGCTAATAAAGTGGAGTTAAGAATACAGTTACGTTGTATTTTACAGAGAAGTAATACCAAGTTTGAACCATCAATTTTAGTCATGCTTTCCTATTCTTTTTATATTAAAATAATAATGGACCAGTAAAGTGATTTTCTTCCATCCGTAAACATGGAATGAGACTCAGAAGGGATCGCATCCAGATGAAATGAAATAGTCTGGTTACCAGTATTTCAATTGCCAACCAGAATTTGAAATAACCTTAAACTAAAAAGCAGAGAGCTCATTTAAAGCATACAAAATCAGAAATCAGCAAAGGGATACTGATTTTTAATACATTTATCAATGTTTTGTTTGCTGCAGCAGTACCACAATAGATTGAATTATAAATTCTGGGCTGATACTACGGGTAGAAGATGATCCTGGGAGACATCTGACTGGATTATGTTTGCCCTCATTTGGCGACTTTCTTAACTGCTGTGTAGGACCTATCTTTGTAAGAGATTACCTGTTGGTGTTGCACTTTGTTTTTACTATTGTGTATATAATTTGACCACCAGTTTGATGTAGTGGTTAATACACCAGGCTAGAAACTGGGAGACTGTAAGTTCTAGTCCCACCTTAGGTAGGATCCAAGCTGGATGATGTTGGGCTAGTAATTCAACCCTAGGAAGACGGCAAGGGCAAGCCATCCTGAAAATATCACCAAGAAACCAGGAATCAATACTGACTCAAAGGCACCTATATATGAGTGGAAAACATGGGATAAAAGCCAACAAAGGCAACAAAACAAAAAAACTAATCTAACCCGAATCCACAGAACCATAATAATGAAAAATCACATTATATTAAAAATATTTTGGTGTTTTGTATTTTAATCTTTCTTAAAATTTTTGAAGAAAAAAAAATCACATTGATGGTCTTAACCAGCCTCCAGATGCCATGCCTGAGGGAACATCCAACATTCTTAACATTAACATTTGTATTGAGTTATACAGTATTGTAAAATACAAAATGCAAAGTAAATAGGAAAGCAATGGGGAGGAAAAGGGGAAGGAGAGGTGAGGAAAGGTAAGAAAAAAAAGAAGAAAAAGAAGCATTGACTTTCGACTCTCTGTGTTACAGTAAAATAAGGCATTAACATCAAATCACAACTTTTTGCTTTTTCTTCCCCATTGCTTTCCTATTTACTTTGTATTTTGTATTTTACATTACTCTATAACGCAATAAAAATGTTAAATTAAAAAGGAACATTCAACATTCCTCAATGACATAAAATGCTGGCATCATTGAGGCCAAATGAATCCCAGAAAGTATGATGTGACAGAGAAGGCACGATGAGATACTCTAGATCACAGGTGTCAAACTCACGGTGTCACGTGACGTTTTGTGATGATTTTCCCCTTTGAGGAGCAGGGGTGGACGTGATCTGCATGTGACGCATCCCAGTTTGACACCCTTGATCTAGATAGATACAATCATTACAATGCTGTAGTACTTAAGAGTAACTTTGACATAGTGGAACCAAACCATGCCTGAGATTTTCTCAGAGGGATATACTGTATATAATTATATATATATATATATATATATATATATATATATATATATATATATATATATATATATATATATATATATATCAAACAATAAATGAATGATTGTTTAAAGATTCAAACTGAGGAAAAGAGTGAATACTTCCTACAGTTGTTCTACTTTCACTCATGTTTCTTTCTTAACTGCCTTCCTGCGACCCAAGGAGAAAGTTAATTTAAGTGGAAAAAATGACCGTAATAGGCATAAAAAGATTGCTTACCATTGGTTTTATGAATTAAGAGGTTATTATTGCCTGATGGCAGTTTAATTGTTACTGGGCCTGATTTGAATGCTAATGTGCATGCAGAATGTTTTAGCTGTTGTTTAATACCCTTAACTCTTTTGATTAGAACATAAGAACATAAAGGTTTACAAGTAGGGTTGCCAAGTCTGCTTCCAAAAAATAGTGGACAAGCGGGGGCGGGGGAGGGGAAGGTTAAGTAATAAAAAATAAAAAAAATTACAATTAAATTATATATTTTCTTACAAACATTTTAACACATATTAAATAATTACTTCAAAACTTTACTTAAAATTCAAAACATCAAATATATTATAATAATATGTAAAATATTAAATTACATTTTAATTTCATCATAGAGCTTTTGAATAAAAAAATGTCCATTATTTTGTGAAAAAAAAAAATAGTGAACATAATGTGAAAAAAGCGGGCTGTCCGCTCAAATAGTGGACACCTGGCAACATTATTTACAAGGCAACCTACACAATTCCCCATCCACAATATTAGCAATTCCAGTTGTGATACTTGGGGATCTAAACTTATCCAGTCCTAGATGATGTTGCTTGAGTTATTTGTTAGCTTCCTGATAACAATAGCAAAAGCAAGGACAATAGATTAAATATATATGCTGTTCAATTTTCAGCAGGTCTAGGTGGTTTAATGCCCTTTACAAGTACAATTGCCTTATCCCATCTCTCTTCATTAGATTATCTCTCAGCAACAGACATTTTTCATCTACAATTTAAACACAATTTCTTCTCACTTTTTCTTCTTTTGTTGGCTTCTTCTTTTGTTGACTGCTTTTTTCAGGGATTAATACTAATAACCTGCTCAAAGAAGTGATTTCAGACCATGCTTTCCTTTCTCCACCACCCAGGGCCCTAATAAATTCACAATCTGAATCTGAGAATACTGAAATCTATCAAGCCTCTTTTTGATTCTTGTCAGCAGAATTTTGTCAAGGGCATTTTGTGTCACATTCCAATCATGTCTGCTACATTTGATGTACTTGGCTTTCTCTACCAGCATGCTAGGCATATTTACGCTCTGCACAAGGCCAGTGCAACAACAGGTTACTGATGTTGGAAAGGAAACCAGACCGGCATTGTTTCCTTCCTTCCTTTTCTCATCCCTCTTGTACAATTCTTCAATCCGCCATTTTACTTTTCTGTCTGATGTTTCCCATCTCATGCTGCAACTGTCCTCTTTGCTTTTTTCACTTCATAGCAGCAGAGTAGCTCATTCTTTTAAAGGGCTTAAACTATATTTTCTTTGTAACGTCCATTTTAGTTTATATCTTGCTGCCAGAAACTATTTATATGGCCTTCACCTCTGGAGAAAATATTGAAGAATTTCTGGTTGGAAGCCCCAATTCATGAAGTAGTGGGAACACAAATGTGGAAAAAAACCAGACCCATTAAATGTATACAGATAGTCCTCAACTTACAACTATTCACTTAGTGACTGTTCGAAGTTACAACATACTCTTATGACCCAGTTTTGAAGTTCCAACACTGCCCCTCCACAGTCAAGTGACTGCATTTTGGGTGCTTGGCAACCGGCCCATAGCCACATGACTTCCATTTATGACATTTTTTTCATTTTCATTTCTCTATTTTTATTGTTATAGCTGCCTATAGTAGCCCCATGGTGAGATAGGCAGCAAATAAATTTAATAAATAATAAATAAATTCACTCCTGGAATCTGAGAAAAGGAACTAGTTCTACCCACCCCCTCCCATATCTAAACAGTTTGCCAGATTCTGACTCATATATTTGATTACTATCAATCACCAGGAAAATCAGGAGATACCAGACAGTTCAAATGAGTATAAAGATTTATTATAAGCTAGAGCTTTCTATAAGAATCTGAACTACTAGCTGCCAAGGGAAATTAGCGGGACATAACAGTAAAAGAAATTCAAGGTGGGCTGGATCTGGATCTCTTGTGGGTGCGAAGGGTCTCATGACAGATGAGGCATTTGACACCTCCCTTAGGCTCGGCCTAGTCATTCCTATAGTTTCTGGACTTCAGCGAGGGCTGAGCTCCTCAGGTTTATCACCAATAGGAGGAAAATCCACTATTGTTGTGACCTAAGCTCAATTAGACATTACCAAACACAATTAATCTTAAACAAACCTACTTTATTATAACAGCTGGGAATTACTTCATTCCCAGCTTAGTCCAAATTAATTTCAAAACAAGTCCTTCAGAAAAAGTCCTTCGGCTTATCACAAACCTTTATCTTCTTTGGCCTTTCTTGGCAAAGCCCCATGAAGTTCAGAAACAAGAGACGCTGACTGGAAACAGATTTAGCAATATTGCTTTCCTACAAAGAGCCCAAGAGCCTTTGCTGCTCTTTTAAGCCTTATGAGAGGGGCCAATCATCTCCTGGCCTTACTCCTGAGTCATCCTTTTTGCTTTATCTGCTCTTGCCTTCTGGCAGCTCTGAACATGTGTGCACAAGGAACAGGGTCCTCCTGTTCTCTGCTGTCTGACTCTGGAGGCTCGGAGTCTACGCATCACTCCCAGATGGTTCTGGCCCCATCTCTGCCTCCGACGCAGAGCCCTTGTCTGGGCTTCCCCAGACTTCAGGACTGGCCCATGGTCCTCCCCAGCCTCCTCACTATCTGACTCCACTGCTAGGTCCGCGGGCTGCTGGCAGACCTTAAGAACTATGGAGTTCTCTAGACACCATAATTAGCCATCACTGAAGTCCAGAAACTGGGATTCTGCTGCAACAAAGGCAAGTAGCACCTAAGGAAAATTGCCTCTATTACCAGTCACAGCCAATTTTTCCTCGAAGATAATAGATGACAAAGATAAATAGATTTTAGAGATGTTGAGAATTCCCTTAGGGAATGCTAGAATGAGATGGAGAAATGTTATTTTAACCTCAGTACATCTAAAGATGACTTAAATGTGTCTCACTCATGTAGGTGTAGGGTAGGTCTTGGTTTCTCTTAGGGCCATCTGGAGATTTCATTGCAGCCATATGTAAGAATTGCAATAAATGTTGCTGTCAGTGTCATTTTTTCCCGGCAAAATCCTATACCAGTTTCACAACCTCAGTGACTTTAACAAATATGGACTTCAAGTCCCAGAATTCCCCAACTGGTAGAAATCCACAGATTAAAATTGTCCTGGTTGAGAAACATTATCCTAAACTATTGGTTTTTCCAGTGCAGAACTCCTGTATGCTAATGTAAACCCTTATAAAATACTTCTGAGTAATTCTGGACGGCAGAATCAACTCTGCTGGATATGTAAGGTTTCTACAATCTTGTTCCAAAAAATACTTTTTCAAATATATGTTTTCAGCATAGCTGCCGAACTGTTTTCGAGGCAGGAAGGAATTTTGAAACTGGAGAATAATAAGAATAGAATTGTTTTGAAAGGACTTGCCCTTCAGTATTCAGGGCCAAAAGTTTTTATTAAAATTATATGAAAATCTTTCCTGCTTTTTGCATTCCAGTCCAGTCTATCCACTTTTACAGACTTTGATTATAAGCAGATATAAGTACTTTTTACATTAAATACAGAATTAGCAATGAAAATTGACAAGCAAATGTTTCCGTAGGTGGGGGTTATTCTAAAACCTTTTTCCCAGAATGGAACATTAATTTTAAATTTAGTTTTTAGTTTTATTATTATTTTGCCTCGGCTTTAAACTTATCTGTTACCTTTTTAATAATTTGCTAAATGTTGTCTTTACCATCCAATGGAATTTTATGAATGTAAGAAATGCCTGTTTAAAAAAAAAAAATTCAGTCCAGTCCTGTGGACAAAAAGGAGCATTTGCTCTTCTACCGAGTGTAACAAAATTGTCTCTGCCGCTTGCGACTTTGAATTTAAACATCTTGCAGAATTTTAGCAAACATTTTGCTTCTTCAGCCATGATATGTCTTTCTGAAAGAATGGCTTAAGTCATCATGGCTGGAAGTCACATATGCAGCGGCCAGCATGGTTTTGTGCAGACCCCGGTATGCACATATATCACCGTGGGAGCTGCATTGGCTGCCAATTTGTAGGTAGGTGAAATGAGGACCCAGTTTGTGGGGGCAATAAGCTGACTTTGTATAAATATACAAAAGTATGAAGGCTATTGCTTAACATATTGTAAGCCACCCTGAGTCTCCGGAGAAGAGCGGCATATAAATTTTTTTTTAAAAAAAATTGCTTCCAGGTGCAATTCAAGGTGCTAGTTGTCACCTTTAAAGCCCTTCATGGCTTGGGACCAGGATATCTGAGGGACCGTCTCTTGACGGTCACATCTACCTGACCCATCAGAATGGGGAGGCAGGGAATGCTGCAGATCCTATCCCCTAGGGAGATACACCTGGTGGAGCCCAGAAGAAAGGCCTTCTCCGTGGTGACTCCCTCCCTCTGGAACATCATCCCCCCCAGAAATTAGAATGGCTCCCACTCTAATACTCTTCCGGAAGGCGCTGAAGACCTGGTTCTGCCAGCACACCTGGGGAACACAGAGTGGGATGGAGCCCATTAAATGGCTCATGTGATCTGCTGTCACTGGGGCGGGCAATGGGGGGTGATTTTATTATACTGCTCAAAAAAATAAAGGGAACACAAGCAGAAGACATCCGAGATCTGAATGAATGAAATAGCCTTATTAAATACTTCGTTCGTTACATACAGTAGTTTTGTGTTCCCTTTAGTTGTTTGAGCAATGTATAAACTACTGTATTTAAAGAACATAGTATTTAATAAGGCTATTTCATTCATTCAGATCTCGGATGTCTTCTGCTTGTGTTCCCTTTATTTTTTTGAGCAGTATATTATACTATATTAATTTATTTGATTCTTTTTATTAGTTTTATTGTTTTAAATGTGGTTTTATATTCTGTAAGCCGCCTTGAGTCACCATGGGCGAATATGCAGCAGTATACATTCAATAAATAAATAAATAAAAATATAAAATAAATAAAAATATCCTCAGGCACAGAGATTTTGCCAGAGATTTAGCTGCTTTTCTCATCCTTTCCGGCTGGAAGTTAATAATGAGCAATTATTTCTAGTTTTATCACATCAGGAATCTAATATTGCCATCTGCCAAACAACTCCAAACTTTGAAGTTCTTTGAAGCTGATGTAAGGATTTGAAGTTGCTTTTGTAACCATAGTCCCTTGCCTGAGATGAAATGGGAAATTATTATTAATTAGAATGTTCTGCATGGCAGTGTAATCTTTAAGCTGTCATCCAAGATCTGGTTCAGCACTGCAGGTCTTCTTGTTTTACAGTTAACATTTCTGTTTCAACCAGGAAAAAAAAGAGAGAGAGAGATCCCAGTTTTAACCTCTGGAGAGCAGTCTTTATTTATATATACACAAAAACATATAAATTATCAAATAATTATCTTTAGACAGGTTAATAGTCAACATAAGAAGAAAACCCTAGTTATTAAAAAATACTTCAGTTTTTCCAATCTCTTTTCAAGGTCTAGAATGTACCAGAAAGAAACTACCTCCATTAGCTGTACTGTAACTCCAAAGATGCAATTCATTAAAGAGTCTATTACACTTCAACCAAAAGAATTGTAAACCATTTACTCTTCCAGCAGGTGGCAGCAGCCAACAAGCTCCAATAGTTCTTCCAGGTTTTTTCCCCCTCAGTGTTGCAAAACTAGGCAGGACAGTTATTGCTTAGTTGATTAATAGGAACTGCAGGTAATGTATCTCAAGTGGTACTCAAGATTCTTATATTCTAGTCACTATTTCTAGCCAGTAGGATCAGCTGGCCAATGTAGGTGATTTTTAAGACTGTATCAGACACAGCACAAGAAATGCCTATTTAAGGGAACAATTAATTCCATTCAGATCGTAATAACTTGGAACCAAGTATATATCTATTTAGTTTTACGTATCATTGACTAATTATGCGCTATCAGATTGGTGTCAGCTCTTAACAACCACATAGACAGACCTTCTCCATGACAATGTGTCTTAATTTGGTCTTTCAGGTCTCCCAACATGTACCCATTTCTGCTGTAATCAAGACCATCCATCTTGCTATTTGTTGTCATTCTCTTTTCTTCCACTTTCTCAGCATCATGAACTTCCAACAGATCTGAGTCTTCACATCATGTGTCTAAAATATGATCATTTTAGCCTGTCAAATAAAACTCTGGATTGATTTGTACCAACACCCGTTTGTTTGCTTCCTTGGATATCCATAATATTCTCAAGAGTTTTCTCCAATATCAAAATCTAAAATCATCAATACTTCTTCTATCCTGTTTCTTCAAAGTCCAATTTCACATCTACAATTCTGAACTTTGTGGGTATAAGCAAATCTGGGTATCTGAATATCTTTTCCAAGGTCTTCATGGCTCCTCTACCAAGTGCTAGCCTGTGGCATAGTTCTTGACTCCTTGTTCCTTCACTGATGATACTTATCCTAAAAGGATGTAGCTAGTCATCCTAAAAGCATAAGGTATCTATCTCTTTGATATCTTCAGTATCATCATTGCCAGTTCTAAGGCTGATTACTCTGTTATTAGTTTGGTTTTATTCAACTTAACTGTACCCCCATTTTTTCACCATGCTCTTTGACTTTCATTACTAGAGCTTGCAGATCATTTGCAGTTTCACCTATTAAAATACTGGTAATCTTCACTTAGTGATTAGAGTTGGGAACAGCAACTCCATCCCTTAGCACTATGGGTCACTAAGCAAAAAGTCATGTGCCTGTAATAGATTTATGATGTCAATTCCCAATTGGTTATTAAGCAAGGCATCACAAGACTACAACTTGTGATTTTATTTTTTGGCTTTCTCTACTATCCACAATACAATCCACAAAGCAATAATTGTCTGCTGCAATTAACACAAACGTGGACTTTTCTTGAAACATTTGGGATCTTCCTGAGTTGGATAATATGATTGACTGTCTCTTTAAGGCTTACTGTAACATGATCAAACCATTAAAGCTTGGAATAATACCAGTAAAAAGTTGAATAGACAGAATCAATTAATCATCCAATTGTCAGTACCATGGAACCGAGTAGGAGTTAATATTAAAAGGCTAAGCCCAGTATGAGATAGATTTAACTTAAATGAAAACAAACAATACAAATCTCCCTTTGAACTTTAAATAGTCCAGGTCTTAAAACAGCAGTAGGAAATTATGAAGTGAAATACTTGAAACCTTTTCCTTAACCATTTGTGGCATAGGGATCTTTGTTCTTAAATGAGATTATAAGCAACATAGACAATTCCACCCATCATATCTACAATGTACCCTTAAGCCTCTACTCTCCTATTGTTCATGCCAATTGTTTTAAGGAAATCTTGCACAGGTTGAGATGCTTACATACTGCAAAATATCCAGTTTGGATTGCAGACTCCCATTTCCTCTCATTAAATAATTCTTCTGCTAATGTGCTCTTGCACCTTCCTGTTCCAGGATAGCCAATCTCTTCCCTTTCTGTGGATGGTATTACTGGTATTAAAAAAAGGTAGTGTCCAGTCATATCTTTAGGGGGCGGTGCTCATTTCTGTTTCCTAGCTGAGGGAGCCAAGTGTTGTGTGAAGATGCTTCAACACCAAGGCTCATGGAACTCTGTTAGCTTCCCATCAAAGTGGTACCTATTTATCTACTTGAATATTTTTTTTTCTCCTGTTCAATTATGTCTGATTCTTGACACAGCCCGGACAAGTTCCTGCCATTATTTCAGAAGTGATTTGCCATTGCCTCATTCCTAGAGCTGAGAAAAGTGACTATCCAAAGAACTTATGGTCTCCATATTTCTACTCTGATGCCTTACAAAAGTGGCATAGAGAGAGGGAGAGAGAGAGAGATTTGCTTATCATTTAATATTCATGTAAAGCTAGGAGAATTTTAAAAATACAAGTTTTGTTTCTCAAGCTATTTTTTTACACTGTTCTGTTTTTTTTTTTTAAAAGTAATTACATTAGTTCACCATTTCATCATTTTTCCAGTCACTTGCTGTAAAGCAATTCGAGAAATGATGAAACAAATTTCTCGACTTAACTTTGAAAAGAGTGGAAAAGGAGGCAACTCGGGGAAAGAAAAATAGTAATTAAACAAAAACCGTTTTGCTAGGTTTCCAACCAGCATTGTTCTATATGCTAGACAAATCTCATAATTGCTGCACTATTGCACAACTACCTTAATGATAGCTCTAAAAAATATTAAAAACCATGGCAACCACCATCTCAGTTGAGGGGCTATTCCTTTCTCTACAAAGCAGCCAATCGGATTGGCCTAGAAAAAAATAATAATAATGTGCCACAAGGCAAAGCAGACAGCAGTGTCTGAGGCACTGAAAGCAGGAAACAATATTTTGAAAGCAGGGCAGAAAATGTGCTTGGAGCGCCTTTTTATGGTGTGACAGGAGTAAATACAGGGCAATATCATCTCTGCCTCCATCCAAAAACAATTGGTAACTTGCATTGGCAAAGAGTAGACCTGGCAGAGTGAATAAACCCTGAGATGGAAATCACACATTATTTATTCAGCAACTATAAGCAAAGATGTGTCTTTCCTGCAAATCAGATACTGAAGAATAACTTTTTCCAATGCTTAGTCCAGCTTCAGACATTGAGTCGGAATGATCTACTCTGAATTGGGCCCCCAAGTTGGAAAGAATGGTTTGGGTATATTTCTAGCATCTAACCCAACAGCTTATTAATCTTTAAAAAAAACACCCATCAATGTTTTCACTGGTAGCTGACCTGTTTTTGCTTTAGCTTTCCCTTAAAGGTTTTATTATGGAAAAGGCCAAAAAAGAGAAACCCAGAGGAATGTGAAGTCCATTGTATTCATCATGCTTTGCTAGCTGGCCAGCTAGTCTATATTTAGGTTGTATTTCTGATTTTTCTCTGAATTATATGCACAGTAGCAGGAGGCTTTCCCAAAGTCGCCGGAGAAAAGAATTTATGCAGCAACTGGTTAAAGAAACCTTCCAATTGCTTTCCATAATTAGCTTCCAACTGCTGAGTTAGTCCTTTACATGGCAATCATTTAAAATGTTTTCCGAAAGAAAGGAAAATATAAAAAGAAGCCAAGAACAAGATTAGGAAAAGGGAGTATAAGAAACAGTTGGGGAGATCTCAGGGCTAATAATGACTCTCTGCCCTTCTATAGAGGCTACATTGAGAGCAAATCAGTTTGTTTTCATTTCCAATTAATTATAGTTCAATCTATTTCACTTATTTCTATCTTCCGGTATTCTTATATTCATGGAATCTTTAACATTCTAATTTCTTATGAAACAAAAAAACAATGCTGCAATAATTTAATTTTGGTGTTTATTATTAAGTTACCATTAGCGCAACCTTTATCTTAGTCATACAAGCTAATGCTTTCTACATAAGATGTTCAAGGGAACTACGTTTTTCCTTCCTCCATGCCTCAGTGTTTCTCCACTATTGAGCTGATGAGGGATGATATTGGTTTTGCTGTGAAAACGTGTGCTATAATTGTAGTAATTAATAAATGGAGCCAACTGAAATCATGCAATTTTGGGCCTGATTGATACTTGGAGGAATCACCAGGAATTCTTGGTTGCAAGGCTAGACAACGAACAGAAGGTAACAGCAAACCACTTCCAAAAATATTGCTTAGAAAACAACAGGGACATGCACCAGAGGTGGGTTTCAGCAGGTTCTGACCAGTTCTGGAGAACTGATAGCGGAAATTTTGAGTAGTTCAGAGAACCGGTAGTAAAAATTCTGATTGGCCACACCCCCATCTATTCTCTGCCTCTCAAATCCCAGCTGATCAGGAGGAAATGGGGATTTTGCAGTAACCTTCCCCTGTCACGCCCACCAAGCCACGCCCACTAAGCCATGTCACGCCCACCAAGCCACGCTCACAGAACCAGTAGTAAAAAATTTTGAAACCCACCACTGACATGCACATGTAGTCAGGAGTTGACTTCCACATGAAAAAAGCATTCTCTTGTTTTAAGGAGGTGCCTCTGAGTCAGTGTTGACTCCTGGAGACTGCCTGGACACATGCAATTTTCTTGGCAGCATTTGCAGAAGGAGTTTGCTCTTACACTCTACCTTGGGCTTAGAGAGAGTGACTTGTCCCAAAACACTTGTGCCCAAGGCAGGATAGGACTCAGTCTTTCGGTTTCTAGTCTGGTGTCTTCACCACTACACCAGACTGGCTCTTGAAAGCTTTACTCTCTCTTTTTACTTTATTATAATCACATACTTCCTACTGTAGGTTGGATACACTGGGACATATGGACTTTCTATTTGTTGCATCTGAAAACCATCAGAGCAAAGAAAAACGAAATCTAATTATTATATTTTTGGACTATAAGACGCACTGGAGTATAAGACACACTGGAGTATAAGACGGACCTAGATTTCAAAGAGGAAAACAAGAGAAAAAAATAGTGCGTCTGGTTTTTGCCTTCCCCGGCCTCCAGGAGCACTCTGCAGGCTTCCCAAACACTCTGCACATCCCATTTTCGTGAAAAACAGCCTAGTTTTGGCCACCTGAAACCCCCTTTTGTCCCATTTTTGCCATCCCCAGCCCCCAGGAGCACTCTGCAGGCCTCCCAAACCTTCAGCGCATCCCATGTTTGCAAAAAAATGAGCCCATTTTTGGCAAAAACAGAATGTGTGGGGAGACAAAAACAGGGCCGTATTTGGTCTATAAGACTCACAGACATTTCCACCACTTTTTTGGGTGAAAAGTGTGTCTTATAGTCCAAAAATATGGTATATTTATGTAAGAGATGACCAGGCTGAGTCTGAGAGAGGAGTCAAATGCATCATCAGTCTCAAGTCCTTCCATGCCCACAAAAAAATCTAAGCCCAGTGCATCTTGAATTCTGTTGACCGCCAGTTTGTTTTGACCATTAGTAGTTTAGATTCTTGTGGAGAGCTCTATATATTCATTTGAATTGCCTGGATTTCCTGATTTCCTGCGTTTTATACTTAGTGTGTACATGGAAGTATTTGTGAAAATCTGCTGGCAGCAATTATAACTATGTAACTGTTGACATTTAAGTTGATTATTACATTTATCAATAATGTTTTTCACTTCTATTTTATAGTTTTAAGTTAAATGTTTTGATCTGTCTCTCACTGTACTTCATTTTATGTTTTAGAGAAACATCACCTTCTTAGCCTACATCTTGAATCCGATGAGCTAATCAAAACTCAACTAGATTATTTTTAAGTCTCTGAGATATTTCCAAGGCAACTCTATCTCATTCTCATCATGCCCTGAGAACCAAATTGGTGTAGTGTGGAAGTCAGTCTGTCTGTCTGTCTGCCTGCCTGCCTGCCTGTCTCCTTCTCTTTCTCTCTCCCTCCCTTAACAACAACATAACAATAAATCATGCCTTACCATAATGCTGGTATTTTGTGGGATGATTATTACTACGGCGTCACTGAAAAGATCCAAATGTAGAGTTTAAATTACCCAGTTAGCACTCATAGCTCTTTAGCATCTTCCCTCCTTTCATTTGTCTACACAAAGTCCCTTCATCAATATTCATTCAGCATTTTATATGATGGGTTGGTTTTTTTTTTAGCAAGCTGTTCCTTCATTCTCAAATTGTCCTCTCTAATATACTCACCTCTGGATGTGTGGGATTATAGCTCCCATCCAGGGTGGATTCTACTTACCTTTACTTTGCAACGGGATTGCGCGTGCGTGCTTGCTTTGCTCATGCATACCCCCTGCTTCTGTGCATGTGCCTTGCTTCTGTGCATGCGCAAAAGCTTCTGTGCATATGCAGATCGCTTCTGATGACATCAGGGTCAGTGGGCGGAACCTCCCACCGGTTTTACTACTGGTTCTATAGAACCAGTCTGAACTGGGGGCTACCCATCACTGCTCCCATCATACCCTATGTTAGGATATGGTTTGAGCTTAACTATGTTGTCCAGGCAATATAAGTGTACTGTTACTTTAATCTGATAATGTATTATGTGACTTTAATGCTGAGTCATGCTGTAATCACATAATGACTGGTTATGAGAGTATTTAAGCAAGGTACTGTAACGTATTCAGTTTGCTGTTGATGATGAAGCTGCTATGCTATGCTGCCATTGTGTATGAAGACGATGAGATGATGAAGCTGCTATGATAAGCTACCATTGAGAGGAGTTGTTATCTGCTAATCATCGGTTTGATGGATCTGCAACCATCGTGGTTTGTGAACCAGAGTGAGTTTGTTATTCTAACCAACTACTGTTTGTTGGGTAAGAAGATTCTGTAACTACTGGACTGATTTACTGGCAAAGACTTGGAATTTGTTTAAAAACTATGAGACTGTTTTTCTACTATAAAGTAAGCTTTTGATAAACCAGTTTGCATATCTCTTATTCATTGCTCTCAGCAACGTTTCCTTGTGCATTTACTCTGCTGGTTGGTAACACAACACCAATATCCTTAACACCCTACCAAGTTGCTCCACACCTGCATTTTTTCAAACTTGGCTACTTTAAGATGTGTGGACTTCAGATCCCAGAATTCCCCAGCCAGCAGGGTTGTCCATACATCTTAATAGGGCCAAGTTTGAAAAACACTGCACTAAATCACTTTTAAGAGTTATAAATGGAAATCTAAATTCAAATGGATCGTTTTCCCATTTTAATAGACAAATAAATATTTCCTAGCACGTTCCACAGCTAAGTTTATTTTTTGGTACTCAATACCAAATTTAAAAATTGTCTTTAATTAACCGCTGAATAAATGAACTTAGTACTTATAATTGCTTTTCATTTTAGCTTGCCAGATTGAAATACTTTTTGCATGAGACTTACAAAGTCTGTCTAAGATACTTTAAATTACAAAAAGGGTTGAACAATTGAATAGTTCTCCCTAACAAGCAACATAATGCTTTAGAAAAATAATCAACAGCTTTTCCATCATCAGATAGCTTTATTTCCTCCATGAGGTTAGGGTGGTCTCTGAAGCTCTCAGCAGCAACTGATCAGACCAAATCTGAAACAAATTGCTTTGTGATAATCCTTTACTGGCATGAAGTACTGGATGGAAGAGAAATTAACTAGAGCCACATAGCAACATTGGCTGCAACAGCATCCTGAGTAACAATGTTCTAATTTGCTGAACAACCCATTTGTGCAAATTTATCAAGACATATTAAACTTTTATTTGGGTGGTTGTGTGCCAGTGGAAATGATTTATACTGGCATTTAGCAAGCTGATCTACACTGTTAAGCACTATTGTTATTGTTTCTATTGAACTGATTTATCTTATGGAGTATTATTAAAGAGATCTGCTTAATCCTTTCCTTCTAAATGAAGTCCCATTATCTGGCATGTGGCTATATTTTTAAAAATGAAGATGAATTTATAGTTCATTAGTGTTGGCCCCATGATTTCATGTCTGAATCAATAACTTTAATTTTTATAGGATCTAGAGCCGCCATTAGAAACAGAATTTTCTCTATGTAAAATATTTTAAATTTAAAACTGATTTAAATTTGAAACACCCACTTCAACCCCATTTGCTTTTCACATTCAGAATTGGAGGTTTCAAATCGGACTTGCAATACTTGCTGATATTGTCTATCTATCTTGTTTTAGGTCTCTTTCATTGACACTGTTGCTGTACATACATACACATGCAGATGCATGCACACACAGAGATATATATGTATATGCTACAGATATTTTTATGTAGTATGTATGGAATTAGAACATTGTTTTCTTCTGCAGACAGCACAAACGAAAATTCAGAAATGTAGCTGCAGGAGTCTGGATAGGCCATAGTCTTGCCAGACAAAAACTTGGCATCACTTAAATATTCTTGGTTTTGGTCAAAACAAATTCTGGAAGGTCTGGCCGGGTTCAAAATGCTAGTGTAGTACATGTTGTTCCTCTGATCTGCCCACTTGCTTGCCTGTTTATTGTAATTAAACATATTCAGCTCCTTAATCCATGGCTCATGCACATGCCCAATCATCATGACAGTACATCTAGTCTGATCTGAATTCTTGATTCACTTAGAATAGATGTTGGTAAATCAAATTGAGTACATCCAATTATGGATTTGATCAGAATTGTCCATCCAATTGATTTGATTCCGAGATTTGATTTAAATAACTTTTTATTCAAAAATAATATTTCTCCAGGGTTTTTGGGGAATGAGGGCATATAAATATGTAAACATTATATATATATATATTTGAGAAATAAATAATCAAATATAAGATTTAGAGGCCTGTAATCTCTTGGTAGAAAGGCTAGAGCTTCATTCATTCATTCAAAGAAAAATTATAGGTATCTTGCCAATTGAATTTTATTTTGTGAATTTTGTAATTTCTCACCTCATATACTGTAAAATTTCAGAATAAGATAACATAAACATATAAATATCACATTATTGGGAGATTGCTCTCCCCTAATTTAATTATTGGCCTGTATTCATTCCTTCGTTTTTTATAGAATAATGGAAAGGGATTAGAAGGGCTTATCAAGTTATAAATTAATCACAAAGTACTTAAGATAGTGAACACGGCCAGAATGATTGTGTTACTGCCTTTCAGTCACATCTGACAAACATCAGTCTCTAACCTGGCATAGTTTGTGATTATGCTTAGCCCAACTCATTCTCCAATATATTAATTTGCAAATGTTTATAACTAGCAACAAAACATTATGGAATCTTCTTCTTCTTCTTCTTTAAACTGAGTAGAATAAGAAACAGCTGCAAATTAGTCTCCCAAATCCACTAATAAGACATTAGATATTTAAACAGAAAGTCATAACACTGATTTTACAAATGGAAAATTGGTCCTTCTTGCTGATGAAAATTGACATCTGTAGCGAAAAAGCAAGCAAGCAATGCAAGATGGCATTTGAATAGAGGCTCCTATGGACACCAAGTCCATAATTCTTAGTGTGATACCGGCATAATTAAAATAGAGATTTGAGATTTGGACAGAGAATTTTTGTTCTATCCAATGCATCATTCTCCCAAAAAATTAAGAATGTCTTCTTAATGAGAACACATAGGTTTTAAATAGACTTCAAGTCTGGCTTTTACAATTTTAAACTTAACATTATGCATCAGAAACATTTTTCTAGATGAGTCCGTTGGTATGTTATTTTGTTGCAACATCTGAAGTTTTGGGTGGGCAACTGGTTTTTGGTTACTCAATATGGATTTGTACGTTTAATAAGGAAGAGGTACTATCTTTGGCAAGGATTCCTTCTGTTAGCCGGGATTCTATTTTATACCTGAAACTTTGCTATTAGTGGGATTTATGTTTCAATAATACTGTATTAAATATACTGCAATACTTTGCCAGCTGTTCTAATTGTGGAAAATCTGTTTGTGGCTCTCCACTATATTCCACTGTCCCAGGGATCTTCTGTAGCCTGAAAGTTATTTGTATGCACTGGTTTCAGGAAGCATAATCTTGGGTATCATCTGTAGAGTTAAAGTTTTCCGATTGTAAAGCTCTGACAAATAAAGTACAGATGGATTCCCCCCTCCTTTTTTTTCCTTTTTTTTTTTTTTTTTGCCTGCAGGCTTCGGCTTGCCCACTCAATTCTCTCACTTGTATCTTTGTTCCAAACATTTTTCACTACCAGTAGTTATTGAAAGCTGTTTATGTAGATATGTTGCAGGTACTAAAAACATGACATTGAACATTAGTCATATGGGGTTTTCTCCTTTGATCAAAATCCCTGACAAAATAGGGTTGGCATGTAATTCTCGGCATCTAGTTGTACCACCTGGAAAAATTTGCTCTGCCAATCAACAGATGCCAGACAGATTGTTCCAGTTTCTGGAGAGATGTTTCAGATAAGGAGTCAGGTTCGATAAACGGTTAAACCTGAGCTGGCAAATTCCATCAGGTACTTTTTTTTCCTCTGTGGTGTGTGTGTGTGTGTGTGTGTTAACTGGAAAGGCACGTGCAGCTTTAAAGATGGGTTGGACACAGCAGTGTGTTAAAATTGAAATGATTGATGATCATTCCTTTAGGGCATGCTCATGTCTTGGAAAAAATCTTGCAAGTTATTACAGCTATTTGCAAGTTATTAAAGGCTACGTTAGCAATTCTTTGTGGCTATTTAATTATTAATGAAGGGGGGGAGGAAACACAAACAGAAGTTTCAGCAGCCTTCAGTCTTTGTTTCTGATTACTTTAAGGCTTAAACAGATTTTCTTTGTTGGTACCCAGTTGTTATTTATTTGATTTTGGTCTTTGATCTCCATTATGCTGCCACATCATAAAAAAAACCATGTCCCTCGTCAAGTTGTGAATTAGACAGTTCATGGTTTGTTTGTTTTTTTCTATGTTCACCAGGCAAGCTGCACATACAGAATAAGACTCTTTGTTTTTGATAGAGTCCAGGTGTTTATCGCTAAGACTTAACTAATGTATTTGACCACAATATACATACATACATACATACATACATACATACATACATACATACACACACACACACACACACACACACGTATATATATATATATATATATATATATATATATATATATATATATATATATATATATATATATATATATATATAATGAATTGTATAGAGATCTGAAAATTGAATTCCTGAATTATTGGCATGTGATAATGAGGATGAATAATTCCATACAATTTACTACAATTGTTGTCCTATTATTCTAACCCCAAACATGACAAACCCTCTATAGTTGAAGCAATAATTCCTTTATTAGGAGCGCAAGCAGCCCCGGCAAAAAGTTTCTCTCTTACAGAAGGCTAATAAGTCCGTCCATCCGTCTGGGAGATGAATAGTTGTCTGCCACATCTATTCATCTCTGTCCCCTGCCTTTTATCCCGAGAGCTACGGTGGGACTTCGCTAGCAGCGAGGGCTCTTCTGTCCCAGGGATTGGCCCACAGATTTCCAGTGCTCTCCTCTCCTCTGCCTTCTGTCAATCCATGTGTCAGGCACTGGACCCAGCTGTTCCTCCTCTTCCTCGTCAGCCACCTCCAGACCTGGGGGATATTGAGTCTCCATCTGAGAGCTGACGGATGGCCCAGGCTCTGTGTCTGTCTCACCCTCTCTGACAGGTCCATTCCCTTTCCCCCTCAGAGCTCTCAGGTTGCCTTGATGCTTACCCTGCCTCCTCTTCATCTGATTCAGCTGCTGGAGGGACCGGCGGCCAACAGGCCACAACACCTATAGAGACTTAACTGGAGTCATGACTTTTAGATTAGGTGATAGTAAAAAAGAGCCAATTGGGAGTGGTTAAGGTAGCAGTCTAGAAACCATGGAGACCATGAGTTCTAGTCCACTTTAGGCATAAAGCCAGCTGGGTGACCATGGGGCAGTTACTCCCTCTCCCATTACCTGGGAGACAGGTAATGGCAAACCATTTCTAAAATTCTACCCAAGAAAACTGCAGGGATGAATCCAGGCAATTGCCTGGAGTCAAAAAGAAAAGATTCATTTGTATAGCCCAACAGTAGGATTTGTCTAGGCACTGAAAATGTGTCAAGCAAAAGTTTTGTGCTAAGGCTACAGTGAAAATAATGCACAGAATGCATCTGATCGTGTTAAATTTCTGGGTAGTTATTCCAAATGCCCATTTTGTATATAGGTTCCCCTGGATCCTCTTTGGTTTTTTTATTTTTTATAAAGTGGGGGGGGGGCATGCCTTTCAGAAGGCCCAGTTTGCACCTTCCAGAGCATCCAGTTGTATTCCAGGCACAAATGAACAGCTGCACTTTAATTGCTGCAGAAAAGCTAACGACTTGCACCTGTCACGAGCTCAGATTTGGGGTTTGCATGTTTGGTGGCATTGGAGAAATACCCCTCCCCTTTCTCTGCTCCTCCAGACTCTGCCTTTGGATGGTTGAGCTGTTGCAAAATTAGCTTGCTATATTTGCACGGAGAGTCTTCATCTGGCACGGACTTCTACATGTTCCAATAGTAGCATGTAGGAACTGAACTGGGCATTAATACAGGCAGTTGTCCATGCAGAACTGAATAATTTGTCTCATTCTTCACTGGGAATTTTACCAGATCAAAGTACAAAATGTAGCTTAGGTCAGGTGTGATCTTCGAGGACTATATTTATTTTTCTGTAGCAACAGCATGGAAGTGGCTTGGCATTACCTCGTGAAAATCCAAAAACCTGGATCCCGGGACTGATCAAGGTAGCCACAAGCCTTTCAGACTAAAAGCTGAAACGTGGCTGGTATTTGTGAAGCTTTGGCTGAAGTTTATGAAATTTATGAAGATTTTATTCTTCTCCTTGTCGTGAGAAGAACAAAATCTTATAAAATCTTATTCAATAAAATCTTACTCTGTAACTTCTGTCTTTGAAATTTCACAAGATACTCCCCACCCCCCCAATCAAGCAGATCTTCCATGCTGTAAAGATCAGAACTTTTTAAACAATTGGGAAAAATAAATTTCTTTGATAGTGGGAGTTTGTAGTCCATATCCTAAGCTTTGTAGAAATTTGCAGTTTTAAAAACCTTATTCCACTCCTCTTTTTCCCATTTGTGCTTGGTGTTTGTTTGTTTGTTAAATTATCTATTATCCCCCATCTCTCTTTCTCTCTCTCTCTCTCTCTCCCTCCCTCCCTCCCCCCCTTAGCTAGTTATCATCGCTCTCTCTCGCTCTCTCTCATCTCTCATCTATTATTATCATCATCTATCTATCCCCTTCTCTTGCTAGATTAATGGCAACTCTGGGTTACTTTGTAATAGTGATCAGGAATGCATTCAATATTTGGTTTGGTCCATCTATAACCTAATCATGCCTCATTGAAAAAACCAAAATGAGCAAGGCAATCTGTTTTTCTATTGTGTTTGCAATTCTAATACTTTGCAGCACTAATAATTAATTTTTCCACATTGCTCTTGCTTGGCAGTACAGTAGTTCATAGCAGATAACAGGCAAAGCTTGTTTTTAAAATGCACTTTTCTTTCCCTTCAGATAACTTTCTAAAAATTCTTCCTGAGGTTATGATCATCATTCATTTTTCAGTGGCCTAAAGTAATAACATCAAAAACTTTGGAGCGGTTTTTTTTTAAGTGCAGCTGCTTTATCCAGCATTTAATTCAGTTAACAATATTTCAAACTGTCATGCATGAAAGCATCCTTGGTTTTTGTCAGGAAACCTCATTTCTGAGAACATCCAATCATTGCAACTGTTCTGTATATTCGGTGAATATTCAATCTTCTATCTGCATTGGGCTAAAATCTCAGGAAATGAAGGCCAGTATCATCCAGAACATTTGAAAGAGTTCCCATTGGAAAAGAGTTATAGTTGAACATGCGGCTTAAGATATATAAAAGCCATATCTGTTCTTATAGTGAGCATTGAAAACGACAATAGGCTGGCACAAACCAGATTAACAATGGTGTCTCAGTGAGTAAGACGCTGAGCTTGTTGATCAAAAGGTCGGCAGTTCAGCGGTTTGAATCCCTAGTGCTGTGTAACGGGGTGAGCTCCATTACTTGTCCTAGCTTCTGCCGTTCGAAAGCATGTAAATATTGCAAGTAGAAAAATATGGACCACCTTTGGTGGGAAGATAACAGCGTTCTGTGCGCCTTTGGCATTTAGTCATGCCGGCCACATGACCACGGAGACGTCTTCGAACAGTGCTGGCTCTTCGGCTTTGAAACAGAGATGAGTACCGCCCCCTAGAGTCAGGAATGACTAGCACATATGTGCAAGGGGAACCTTTACCTTTACCTTTACTCTTCCAAACATTTTAAAGAGATTTCAGCCCACTGAATATCACATAATTTTTATTCTTCCCAGCCTTACCAAAAGTTGAAAGAAGTTGTGTAACATGGCTATGCGCTCCACCCATCTGCCAGTTCATGTGCCCGCTTGTTTCTCTAGCAGCAGAAAACTCTTTGAAAACAGAATCTGAGACCAAATTTGATGTGGAGGAGAAGCTGGCAAAACCAAAATCCAGCTTGAAAATGGATCATATCCAACCAGGGCTGCAGGGAAAACAATTGCACAACCCCCAACCCCCTCCCCCCCACAAATGTATCCTGCTAGGAAAGAGAATTGGGCAGCAGCTTGGACTGCTGCCAGATTTACCATTTGAAGCCCCCTCCTTTTCCTTTCTTAGTCCTCTGACCCAGAGTAGATCTATCATTAAGAGATTGGAAAGTATTCCATAAGCCATGCTCTGCATGCTTTTTGAAAAATGCTTGGATAATCTGATCGTTGTGGAAGCTGGATTCATGTCAGAGCAGTGTTTCCATCCAGGCTAATGGGAACACTGAATTCCATTGAGGACTAAGGACCTTTTTAACACTTGTGATGAAAGCCATTTAACTCTCCTATCCCGACTTTGGAATGGTTATTTTTAAAAAAGACTTTCATAGGCTCATGTAAATGGGTGTGACTTCAGCTACTCAGTAGAATATGGGTCCTCAAACTTTTTAAACAGGGGGCCAATTTATGGTCCCTCAGACTGTTGGGGGCTCTGACCTGCTGGGTGGGTGTAGCTAGGTGGTCATGTGACTGGGTGGGTGTGGCTAGGTGGTCATGTGACTGGGTGGGCATGGCTAATTTAGCAATCCATTAAACGATACACACAAATTAAACTTTAATTTTTATGCTCCTGTGGGTGGAAAGCAGGTTAGAGAAGGGATATGACTGCTTTGGCGGTGGTGGTGAGGGACTTCTGTTTGTTTGTGTGTTTGTGTGTGTCCTTCCCTCCTGCCCTCCCCCCCTCTCTCTCTAGAGGCTGGGGAGGCCAAAAACAGGCCCTTTTGGCCTCCTGGGGCCTCCACACATCCTGTTTTTGGGCTCGGCCTCCAGAAGGCAGGCGTGGGCCAGCAGGTAAGTGGGGCAATGTGGGCGGGGCAGCCTCGTGATCCCGCGTGGGCCAGATTAATGGCTTTGGCGGGCCATATCCGGCCCGTGGGCCGTACTTTGAGGACCCCTGCAGTAGATAAATACTGAAATATACAACTTTGAAGATAGGAGAATCTTTGAAGATTCTCTATCAAGCATCAGGTATATTCCCATCTTTAAGGTGCAGGATAGGTATGTTTTTCCCCCATCACAGACTACTTATGTCACTCTTCCAAATTGAGGAAACTCTTATTTCAGAAATAAAGTATATTAATTTCTGAAATACAAAAACCTGTCATGCATTGCTGATTATTTTGCCAATAAACGGTTTGATTAATTTTTCTAGTTATTATTTGGATACCTTGTAAAGTCCTTAAACTAAAAGGGAAGAGTTAGGAATAAGGATCAGGATTTTCATTTAATTTGCCATTTAATTTTAATTGTGGATTAGTCCAGATTTACAATCTGCAGGTGTCTAGGATGAAAGCATCTGCCTAAATACTTATGAAGAATTGGATTGACAGAAAGGAAACTGTTGCATGCAATAACCATGTTGCACAAATGTCTTATAAGGGAACATTATTTAATGACAATAGATGTTTGTAATTTAGAACTTGACTCAGTCATAGGATAAACAGAATGATCCCAAAGGGAACATAACATACCACAATAGATTTAATGTGGGGAATATTTCTCTCTCTGAGAGTGTGTGGGCTTTCCAGATCATTCTGTTTTCAGTCTGCACTTAGCTATTCAAACAGCACAGCAAACATGAGGTTGTAGTATGCGTTTCCATTTGTGCTCCAAAAACGATGCTTCAGCAGAAAACACAAGAAGATCACATTTGGGGTGATCACAGCTCTGGCCCATAGGTAGAAGGAATTTAATTCTTTTCTCAGCTCCTACTTACATGTATTTGGCAGGCAAATGCTGCCATTTTCAGAAGACCTTACCCATAAAATATGTGCATATGTCCTGAGAACTGAAGGTAGATTATGATATGGATCCAGCTGCATCTCATAAACTTCCCTAGATTTGCAGCCAACTCTTTTCGATGCATCCCTATTCTTTCAAGATGGTGTTCAGAAAGCAAGTGAAAGATTGGGATACGGCCAACTGTGGAAGGCAAATGTTTTTAGAATTAGTGAAAAACCTTGGCTTCATCTGTTAGTTTGATTTAAAATATATATGTATGTATATCTGTACACTCCACAAGCAATTTTTCTTCCTTTGTTCCTCGTGTTAGTTTTGGATCATATTCTTCCTTTATGGTTTATATATTCTATAAAATGAATAGAAGCATGCAAAAGAGAGTGCTTCAGTCCGTTTGGAGCCTTTCCTGCTATATCATTATAAACATTTGCCTATCTTTCTGTTCGGGATGAAAGATCCTATTTCCACCTGAAGGACAGTGATTTTTTTTTTAAAAAAAAAACAACAACTCTACATGCTTTCCTAGACCAAGCTAAGATAAGGTATCCCTGACCAATGGTAAATATTGTTTTGAGTCAACTTTTACACCTAATGATTACAAGAATACATCTGTGGTTTGTTTGCTTGTTTTTCCTTAGCAACAATACAGAGCTGGGTTGCCACTTCCTCCTTCTTGTTCAACAAATCATGGTTTCAAATGTTCTTAGTGTTTTATGTGAACACAGCCAGTGTGCCTTCATCAAGAGGCCCCATTGTTGTGTAATGTGGGAGATCTTAGAAATTTCCCATTACCACCCACTTTGTTAACTTTCCCTGCAAAAGACACAGTGATTCAGCTCAGAAATTACACTGGTCCCTATCTATAGGATTGTTCCTAGCCATTTGTCTAATTAAACCAGAGAGGGTAACAATTCATTCCTGGAATACTAGTCAATTTCAATCATCTGTATCTAGTGCATCTTTAATCTTAGCCAGGAATGCCTGATTAGAAGAGGTTGCTTAATTCTCCTGTGGAATTCAACTGGGCTGCAAGTATCGTAAACAAAAGGGTTTTTCAGATGTGGTTGGGAACTTTTGAAGTGGCTGGTTTTGAGAGAGGACAGTTGCACGGACAGAAAATGCATAGTTACCCTGATCTACAACATTTGTATTGTTTTAGCTGAACATGTTTATGTTATATTTAGTGTAAGTTTTTCTTTTTCCTGAAAGTTGAAACAATGTGATATAATGAAATGTTGTTGTTGTTTTTTTAAAAAAAAGACATCAGGAGGATAATAATATGTAATTTACAATAGAATCCATATAGTTAGGAGTAATTGAGCTTGTATTTTCATTTTCCTAGCACCCATGTTTAGAGAATGGGTATTCGGAAGTCAACATATTTTTTTTCTTCCCTTGTACCTCATATTTTCTTTTCCCCTCTCTCTTTCCTTCCCTTAATTTCCTGTTTTTTAAATTTTTATTTGTATTTTATACATTGATAAAAGAATAAAAGGCATGAGATAAATACAGTAAGAGCTGTATGTGTATAATTAGTAACTTTCTTTCAGAAAGTTTTCCCTGTAGCAGGAGAAATGGGTCTATAGGAAATATAGAAGAGTCAAAGGGGTAATAAACAAATAAGATACTTGACAACCTATTTTAAAAAGTTTTTTTTTTAAATTTGATTTATATGCTGCCCTTCTCCGGAGACTCAGGGCGGCTTACAATGTGTTAAGCAATAGCCTTCATACTTTTGTATATTTATACAAAGTCAGCTTATTGCCTCCACAAACTGGGTCCTCATTTCACCTACCTTAGAAAGGATGGAAGGCTGAGTCAACCTTGAGCCTTGGAGAGATTCGAACCAGCAGTAATTGCAGGCAGCTGTGTTAATAACAGGGTGCTTAGACCACTGTACTATCAAGGCTCTTAAAGTTGTATACTAGTAGCCCCAACTCATATTCCTTACAGTTGTTATGGGGTTATGATACAGCATAGTATCAAGGACAAAATTGTACATATGATCCATGTTTTTGCCTGTACTTTACTTTTCCCTTAGCTAGTCTGGGCCCTTCTCAGTGGTGTATTAACCATTAACCAGACTAAGTACGTGCTTAGGGCACCAGGCCCAAAGGGGGACACCACAAAGTTGAGAAAGAAAAAAAAAACCTCAATGAAGATTGGTTCTTCATTGAAAGGAGGGGGCACCGAGATTTGTCAGTGCTTAGGGCACCAGTGAGCCTTAATCTACCACTGACCCTTCTGGAGAAATCACGGTAAATGTCTTTCTTCCACTTGAGTTGATCATATGTTTCTGAGCAAACCAGCCTTGGTCTACCTACTAACCTGAGCCACCCTTTATCCCACATCTTCTTTAGGAGAGATTCTGTTTCTCATTTGTCTGCCGACTGCAATTTCCTATCCAGCACATTGATCCAAATGCCACAGGAACAGATCAGCTCATCACCGAAGGCATTATTATTGCAATCTATCTACACAAGCCTTCTGATCAGAGTTGCAAATCATGCCCTATGATGGATATTAGCCCTATTCAATAAATATGCTATCAAAGCTTTGATAGATAGTAGATAGCCTCCCCCACCTTTTACATATTAAATTTGTGGATCTTGTTAATCTTTTCTAGATACTGGCCAGCATTTTGGGATTTACAGTGTAACTGAAAGTCCTTTGTTTGAACTTGTCTAATCATACTTTATATAATCCCAGGGATATGATGTATAACTCCTGCAGATCTGATATTACAAAGCAACCAATGTTGCACTTGCCCAGATCAAAACCTCAAATCCATACTTCCTGGTGGACCATAAATATTGCTAAGAGGAAGAAATATATCAGTGGTGCAATATCACTATATCAAGGACTTCCATGTGGTTTTTGATGAACCTCCAAATGAATTCAGCTGCTCCAGTTCTGAAGAGTCCCATGCCATGTTACCTGGCTTTATCCTGTGGCAGTCATGCAAGAGCATAAGATTAGAGAAAGTGGACCTTCAAAGGGAGACACCATGTGATTAATCCACCAAGGAGCCTGGTGGTCCAATGTGCTCCAGTTGCAAAACTTGAATAAGGTTTGTCATGGAGAGGAATGAATGTTATAAATAGACCTAGCTAATGTGGATCCACCTTCAGCTATCTTAGGTAAAGCATCTAAACTCTCCTCCTTATGTATTGTATATATTTCATGTTCCCAAGGAAATACTGTATCCTTGCTTTTAAATAAAGCTATCGATTCTTCAGGCCTCAAGACTTTAAAGGAAGTTGGTTATAGGTTGTCCTACATAAAGTGGCTTCAAATAGTGATGAACACACCTGATTGCAGATTCCTGAAATGATGCGATTTCCATATCAACAATGCTGGATACCTAGGAAGTTGGCTTTAGAATTACAATTATTATAAGCAGCATCTTTTATTTTAAGTTAACTCAATTTTTTTTTTTTTGCACACACACATTCATGGATAGTCACATAAGGCAATTATTGTTAAAAGAGGAGGATTAGGAAAATAGTGCCAATCTGTTACAACACAGTCAAATATTTAATTGCGATATTGATATGCTTTTTAGTCCCACCCAACACTCTTGAATCATATAAAATAAAAACAGTATATATATGAAAGGATTAAAGGCCTGTTAATAAAATAAAGGTTTATCAATGGAACAAAATACTGGACCTTCACAAACATTTAATTATTTCATTTCATTTACAGAGTATATTTCATTTACTCTGATTTAGTGTACTTGAAATAAATTTATAGACTCGGGTAGCATTTTGTAGGACTTCAGGATTAATTTTCTGTATGTATCTTTTTCGTAGTACAGCTTCTGCTGCTTCCCTGTACTTTACAAAGTATGGTTTTGATTATGCTGGATCCATATTGTTGCCTGTTTAGCCTGGGAAAATTCTATCCAACCTACCAAAAATAATTTTTAAAAAAAACAACCCAGTGCTTTGGGGTTCTTTGAATATTTTCCTGCCACTGCTTACTTTTTGTCATGCTTGAAATACTATGAATGGACAAAATATGTATGATTTGAAAGATACCTGATTAGATACCCCATTTAAAACAAACAAACAAAAAAAACAAAAAACAAAAAAAAACTTAGGAGTAGGAATGTGTTCTGATTTGGCATAGATTCTGAACCAATCACAGAATGGCGTAAATTCAGGTGGTTTTTAAGATATTTGAGGCATGACAGACTTGTCTAACTTGTCCTATCTCCAGTTAAGAACTCTCTATGGTGTCCTGTCTCTAATGTGTAATTGGAAAGCTTGGTGTTCTAAGCACTCAGTGGGTGCAAAGTTAGTCAACCAGTGTTTAGAGTTACCTTTCATTTAAAATCATAAAGTGGCATTACTACTGTTCTCTCTTCCTATTTTTCCTTACAATGACAGCCCTGTGAGGTAATCTGACCAAAGAGAGAGCAACAGGCCCAAAGTTATTTTGTGAACCTTTGCAGTTAAGGGTGGACTGGAACCTGGATCTTCCTTGATGCTAGTCAACTGTTACCCCATATCGACTCTATTCTATCCAGCATTGTTACAATATATTGTTCCTACTATGCTCAGAGGATAGAAACCTGGTTTTTCCAAGTAATGCCCTAAACTTGGGAATCTTGTCTTCTTTGAATAAAAAGCTAGTTGTGCTATTTTCCAAGTTTGGTATCCGGTCATAAGAGGGTTGCATGGTTATATTTCAAGCTAACTTTTGGGAGCTCCAGATATGATAAGAACAGCAGGATGGGCTCTTAATACTCCAAGTCATTCTCCTTTGACTTTGTTCAAAGTTCCTGCTAGCCCTTATGGGAGGAAAGTATATATACCCATATGTTACTAGCTTCACTGCTCCATTTTGTTTAAGAAAGGAAGGAAATCTCATCTTCTTTGGCATTAGACCTTTTTTTTAATGGGAAAACAGTATCTGTTTTGGGCCAGCAATGAAATGTACAATCTATGTAAACTTCTTCTAGGTCTTCTACTCCAACCCACTGCCTAGGCAAGAAACCCTACACCACTTCAGAAAAGTGGTTATCCAACATCTTCTTAAAAACTTCCAGTGTTGGAACATTTGCAGGAGGCATCATTGTTCCACTGATTAATTGTTCTAACTGTCAGAAAATTTCTCCTTAGTTCTAAGTTGCTACTCTCCTTTGATTAGCTTCCACCCATTGCTTCTTGTCCTGCCCTCAGGTGCTTTGGAGAATAGCTTGACTCCCTCTTCTTTGTGGCAGGCCCTGAGATATTGGAACACTGCATCATATCTCCCCTAGTCCTTCATCACAGTCCTTCATCATAGCTACTGAACATGGTCCAGTCCAGAAGAGTTTCAGTGTTAATATAGAAATCTGTGCTTTCCTATTATATTTAATATTATGTAGGATGTCTCAGGCCATTTCATATTGGAGCTACTGGCTCCTGGATAAAGTAAAAGAGAAGCTAAATATGGAAATTTTGATAAAATTATTTGGGGAATAGACAAGAAAATGTTAGCAAAAATATATAACTTTTCTTTTAGATGAGGATAGGGCAGAGATAATAGCAAAAAATCAGCTAAATATTTGGGAAAAAAATCTGGGATATAGACTAAATTTTAACGACTGGGAGATGGCCTGGAATAGGAATTATAAAATGCCGAAATCAGCAACATTTAGAGAAAACCATTATAAAATGCTATACAGGTGGTATCTAGCACCAGCTAGGTTAGCGAAAATGTTTCCCAATCTCTCAGCTACGTGTTGGAAATGTGGAAAAACGGTCGGCACCTTCTATCATCTATGGTGGACCTGTCCAGAGACCAAAAGGTTCTGGTCAAAAATTCGATATTGGCTTTGTGAAATAATGGGACAGGAGATAGTTCTATCTCCAGAAATCTTCCTCCTGGGTATAATCGGAGACGGCTTCAATAACAATAAAACTCAACTCATAATCCAGATTACAACTGCGGCTAGACTAGCCTTTGTGAAACACTGGAAAAATAAATCCATACCCTCAGAAGAAATACTAATAAACAAAATCCTAGAGTGTGCAGAAATGGCAAAATTGACGAGTGAGATAAATAATGAGGAGAAATCTAAATATTATGAAGTATGGGGAAATTGGTATAATTGGTTGAGGAACAAGACAAAAACATGATTTCAGGATATGACTTGTTATGCACTTGAAATACGAGCTATATTGTATAGAATATTGAACAGATAAGGATGAAGTTTATTTATCGTATGATTCCGTAAATTGTATAAACACTGTACCTCTGAAGGAGATAGAGATTGTATATTTTCTTTTATAATGGAAATATTTAATAAAGTATATTAAAAAAAAGAGACCCATGTCATATGTTTAGGGAAACAAATTGTTCAAAGGAAGTCTGCCCCCCCCCACTTTTGGGGGGGTTACTTTGATTGGAAGACTTGTGAAAAAAGTTTCACACAACTAGTGGAGTTTTCACAGTATTGTTAAATGGTACATTTAAGGAAAGAAACTTTCAGAACTAGTTTGTAATGGGACATTGGAGGATGCTGTTCATAGTATCATAAGACATTTAAGGTATAAGGTGGAAAAACTAAATTATATCACTGGGTATGGCTTCCCATAACTCTTGGATCCCAGTCCCTGATTCCTTCTATTGTTTTCCCATTTTCAGTTCATTGATTGAGAGCAGCAGAAGGAGACACTGGATGAAAGTTGTCCACTCTGAGTAATAAAGATTGGTTTGTAGTTATTTTAAATATGGAATAATCATTTTTTAAATTTTTAAGTCGTTCTTCTTTTATATAAACTGCCTAGCGTTGATTAAAAATAGCTATGTTTAATGAGATTAAAGTGTATTTTTACATCTTTACAAATGTTAAAAAACAAGAGCCCTAATCCAGGTTAAAGTCAGCCCTTCAAAACAACCATAAAAAACTTCCCAATGCTTGTTGTGGATTTTGGACCAGACTACTAAAACATATTCATATAATCACATGCCAAGAAGTTCTCAAATATTAAAAGAACTTGGTTTTCCTTTCTAAGGGGAAAACAACAACAACCAAGTACTGTAAAATGAAACTATTGCTTGTAAATGTAACAATTCAGAGCCAAGGTTTAACTTCATACTTAGTAGTCAGGGATCTCCTTTTCAAAAAATTATCCAAACACAAGTGTGTTCCCTGGTTCCCAGGGAACCATCAGACTTCTGCAACGCTATTGATTACACAGGAAAATGCTTTTTAACTCTTGTTGAGTTTCCAGGGAACTTCGCGGAATCTTTGAGAAAAGCCAGGTGAGATCCAGAAAATATCTTGATAGATGTGCAGTGCTCAACTCAGTTTAGAGTTACAGCTCTCCCTATAAAAATATGTCAATGTCTGGATCATGACCTGGTCTGTTTTGAGGTGTTTTGCTGCAGAAGGCTCATTTGCTAGAATGGGTCCCCACTGGATTGAATTATGGAATTATCAGATATTTGTCACACACTGAGTTTTAGAAAATTTGAATTTCACTGAAGATTGTCGAGCTTTTTTCCCCATGGCAGACTGATGTGCCCCATCTAGAAGAGAGCATTTCTGTAACAGAGCTTCATTTTGTTCATGTTCTTTTGATTTTTTTTTTAAATAACATTTTGTTTAAGGGTGAATCTTAGAAGCCTAGAAGCACAAGTTTTCATGTGCCACTGTGTGTGTCTTTTAATTTTGTAAATGGATTCATACATTAAATAAAGATGGGATGTTATATGCAAAAGTTGGAAAATGTGGCAGGGAAGATTTGGAATAAGTGTGACCTGGAAAATGTTTTTCATGTACACACACACACACACACAAAAGGGACTTCTAAGCTGTTGTTAAACACATTGATATATTTTGGGAATGAAGTATAAATGTACATGCAAATTTGCCTGTGCTTTCCGATTCCCATACTTAAGACTTGCAATTGGCTCTTAATTTCTCTGCCATATGTATCTGCAAATACAGTACATCAAAGGTATGCATCATAGTAGTTAGTATTTCCTCCTTATGTTTCTTTTCTGTAAGAATTCTTTTTCATATTATATAAACCTTTGGTGCTGCAAACAATGCTATGAGCTAGCATAAAAAGGCAAGAATTTTTTTTAAAAAAATAATTAACTTTATGTCATGTTGCGTCTCTTTAAGAATTAGATGTGATGTGTCATTTTATTCACAGTTCATGGAGCGCAGCTCTGACTGGCATTCCTGCCTATTTTTGCCTTGATAAGCTGCTAGCAGCTTAAGCAGAAATAGTTTTTAAAAGCAGAGCTGCTGTTTTGATTAGCCAAACTAGCTAAGCCAAACCTGACAATAACGCATGTGCTTTAGATTTCCCTGGTTCGAGGCACTGTTTACTCTGGCAGCTCTATCATTAAGTGAAGCTTCCCCCCGCCCCACCTCAGAGCTGTTACATGGTAGACTGATATTGGCTGACCCTGAAGCAAAAATATGAAAACAGCACATTTATTTTCTCCCTAATGCTGAACACACATGCAATGAGGCATACTTTGGCCTAACTTGGACATTTTTCCAAAATCACAATTGATTCTTTCTTTCTTTCTCTCTCTCTCTCTCTCTCTCTCTCTCTCTCTCTCTTTCTTTCTTTCTTTCTTTCTTTCTTTCTTTCTTTCTTCTTTCCTTCCTTCCTTCCTTCCTTCCTTTCTTTTTTCTTTCTTCCTTTCTCTCTCTCTTTCCCTTTCTTCCTTCCCTCCCTCTTTTTTTCTTGTCTACATCCTCCCTCCCTCCCTCCCTCCCTTCCTTTTCCTGTAAATGTAAAAATTGAATTTTCTCCAAGGGCAAAAATTAGCTCAGATCCAGCAAACACAAGCACAGTTTCTGAAGGCTTAAACTGTGATGGTGATTTGGATCCAAATATTAGGCTGCCCTCACTGAAAAATTGCCCCCTTAGTGACACAATTCTATGCACAAGTAGTGAGATCCAAAACTATTTCTATGACACTGTGATTCAGCAAAGCCGTATCAGCAGCAATAGAATATTGGCTTATATGCATCTGTCCTTAAGAAATGACTAAATTCAGCAGCTGAATTAAATGGATTCAACTGTTGGAAACCAGCAACCACACCAGTTAATGAATCAAAGATTTAGAAAGTCAACATTTCCTGCTTTAGCTTTACACTTTTGCTCTGTCCCACTGCTAAATTAATAGTTTCAATAAGCTTACACGTATAGTTTCCAACACCCCACCATCCAACATACTGCTGTCAGTGATAGTGATCCAATTTTAAGAAACAACACAGATAGGAAGTGACAAATAGTATACTTCTTATGTGAACTTACAATGATTGAACATCAACTTCCCATATAACAACCTAATCAGAGGTGGGTTTCAGCAGGTACTGACCAGTTCTGGAGAATCAGTAGCGGAAATTTTGAGTAGTTCGGAGAACCGGTAGTGAAAATTCTGACTGGTCCTGCCCCCATCTATTCTCTGCCTCCTGAATCTCAGATGATCAGGAGGAAATGGGGATTTTGCAGTAACCTTCCCCTGAACTGGGGAGGGAATGGAGATTTTACAGTATCCTTCCCCTGCCACGCCCACCAAGCCACACCCACCAAGTCATGCCATGCCCACCAAGCCATGACCACAGACCCGGTAGTAAAACAATTTGAAACCTACCACTGAACCTAATCCATAGTTTTATCCTAGTGCATTGCTAACTAAATAATGAAAAGCAATTTAAAAAAAGCTTGATGAAATATTGACTGAAATATGATCCTGAATATATACTCTTGCTGCTCTTTTGGGTTAATTGCCAGCCTCTACCATCTGTAAAGTTGACACTAATCAACAATACCACCCCCCCCCCCCCCCCCGGGGTGAGGAATCAGCCTAGGCCAAATAGATTTTTAAAAAATAGAAAATACCGGTATATATTTTTTAAATCTATGTATGATTTTTAAGAATCAAAGCTAGAATTTTGATTGATACCTATAAGATTGTAGGAAATCAGTGCAGAGAATATAATCCAAGGTGGGAATGCCAAGAGCTTTGTACAGCTTCTTAGATCAAAGTTCCATCTTTATGATGGCCAACCAGATCCCTCTCAGAAGCACATTAAAAAGATATGGTCACCAAACATGCATACATTCAGTGTTCAGGCATGTTGTTCTTGATATCCAAAATAATCTATAAACACTGACTTGTAGCTACTTCCCCATATGTGTCTATGGAGATTCTCAGTCATCTATGAGGTTCTGCATATATGATTTCTCTCTAGAACATGGGTGTCAAATTTGATCGTGTCATGTGTCATATTGCGACATATCACAACATTTTTTTTCCTTTGCGGAGCAGGGGTGAGTATGGCATGCACATAACACATCTGGACTATGGTCCGACCCTTAACTTTGGACCATAGTAACCAATAGAAACCTCTATGAGCCTACCCGTGTGTGTGTGTGTGTGTGTGTGTGTCTGTGTGTGTGTGTTTTGGGTGTTTTCCTTGCTGAGGTGTGGTTAATGGCTGCCTGTCTAGGAAAGTGCCCCTCACTTATGGACCCTTTGTTTCATTTCCATATTAGCCTCTATTTTATTAGTTTTCCAAGGCGAGACAAAGATTAAGCTGTGTTCCTGAGCCTTTTCAGAAGTTAATATTTAGATTTGTAAGCAGTGATGAATTTGTTGATAGACAGCCCAATGGATGGCTATGATTTTACTGTTTTCATTTTGTATTTTATGTCACCTTTTCAGTTTTTAAAATGTTTAATCTGCTTTTTAGTGTGCATGTGTAAGCATTTCTGAGAAAAATGTTTGAAAGGGTGACTTCCAAATGTAGATGATAGATAGATAGATAGATAGAAAGAAAGATAGATAGAAAGATATAGATAGACAGATGGAGACAGACAGACAGATAGAGACAAATACAGATACAGATAGACAGACAGACAGACGGACAGAAAGACCAACAGATATATAGAAGAATTTCAACCATGTAGTTCAACATGGCAGAAAGCCAGTGGATGTTAATCGACTGAATAATGGAAATGTTTCCATTGAGCAATCTAAGTTGTCACTTGAGAAGATATGCTTCTTCAGCTTAATTGGGTTGGTAGTATCCAGTGTTGGCTTTTCCTATTTCTCATCAGCTGCATCAGAGAAGAGAAAGGTTAGAAGAGAAACATGGCACACCGAGCATGAACTTAGAAGACAGAAATTTGGCTCAGCACTTTACTGCTCTTGAACTTCTGCTAAGCATGTGATGAAAGAGAGTTTTCAAATGTGCCAGTTGTGGAAAGGTTAATAAAATAAAACAAAAGTAATTCAGAGCATTAACGTTTCAAACTTTGTTGATATTCTGATTAAAAATAACAAGTTGCAAAGGCCATGGTTGCTAAGAATTCACCCTTTTAATTTCTGTTTTTCTAACTTGGGGCTGCCTACTTGGTCAATATTTTTAGTTGGAACTATGCAAAGTCCACATTGCAAACAATGGCTATTCCCATAATGCCTACTACAAAAAAGCTGTTGAAATTTGATCAGAAGGGGGAAATCCAGCAGATATAATGGGTCATAAATACTTTGTGGTGGGCATGTCATGTCTTCTGTTCTAAAAAAGCAGGGATGAGATTTTCCCACCTTTGCTAGAATAATTATGCCAGTTTTGTTCAATCTGAATTTTGGCTATATTAGTTAAGAATTATGAAAGTTGCAACCTCATGTTGAGGAAGGCATGGAGAAATTATCATGCAGAATTGTGAATCTCAAAATATTAATATTATTGATAATGTTCACATTTCTGGGCTAATTTCAAGGTCTATCTCTGACTATCTCCTTACTTTGTTAATGTTCCTTGGGTATAAATTCTTCCAACTATAAATTGCCACTTTTGGTCTTCTTTAATCTGTTCTATTTGACCAAATGTCTTCAACCTATTTCTTTCATGTGCTCACTTACTTTTGGGTTCAGTCTATGTTCATTCAGCACCCATTCTTCTTGACTTTGTCTCTTCTGGTTATACAAGTACACACTGGCTGGCAGTCAAACACCACAACCCCAAACCCTTAAATCTCTAGCCACACCAACACCAAACAGTACCAGTTTGATTGGAGCAACACAAAAATCATCAGCCATGCTACCATCCACCATGCTCGTGAGTTCATCAAAGCTGGGCACTCCACAAGCAATTCCATCAACAGACACATTGACCTACAACCAGCCTACGAATCCCTCAGAATCTAAATCAACCCCGCACAGCCAACCAGAGACAGCACCAACCCTCAACCAACTCACACACACACCCACCAGCAGTTTACTTCCCAATGACTCTGACCTGATGTAATCTTCTTATCACAAGACCCATCACACGACTCATCACAAGACTCACAGATGACTCACAGCTGACTCCTCACAAGACCAGGGGTGGGTTCTACCTACCTTTACTACCAGTTTGCAATGGGGCTGTGCGCGTGCGCTCTTCTGCACATGCACAGAAGCATTCTGATGATGTTGGTGTCAGTGGGTGGAGCCTCCCACCAGTTTTACTACCGGTTCTATAGAACCGGTCCGAACCGGGGCAACCCACCACTGCACAAGACCCTCACTTGACACACCCACACCTGAAGCCCTTATAAACAGAAGAATACTGACACTGACATCCCTAAACTCCGCTGAAGATGTTACCTAGCCTGATAACGAAATGTTCAGAAACCAACCCACAAGCTCAGAGAATGAACCTTCACCCTCATCCTACACCTGAGCTACAGATATTCACCACTATTACAAACACATTTTTTATGTAGCCATTTACTTTAAGATTTCTATCAATGTAACCACTTTCACTTCCATATAACATAGTGAGCAGAAGCATAGTCTTCCTATATGCAGCCATTTTTTTTACAAACATACTTTCTTCATAAGAGATAAGGTACTCTCATTATCTTTAGATCAGGTAATGCACCTTTGCACATCTTTGTCCATTTTGCCAATTTGAGAAATATTCTACCAAGATACACAGATTCATAAATGTGGTTTTTAGGAGTTCTTTCATCATTTATGCAGAACTAACAAGTGTTAATTCTATTTTCTCCATAAAACACAATTACAGAACCTTTGATACACTCTTTTTTAGATCTATACTCCTTTTTGCATTATGTACTGGAGCTTCACATTCATTGCAAATCAATCAGGTTCTTTGCCAATAGCACAGGATCATTTGCAGGCAAAGGTAACATGCACACTTATATGTATAACTAACAAGAGTGGCCCGGTGGGCTAGAGGTGAAGACACTCGCCTCCCACTTGGAAGGTTGAGAGTTCAATTCTAGGCAATGACAGATGTTTCTCTATCAGAGCACAGAGAAAAAATATCTGCTGTAAACTCCATGTAGGTGTCAGGAATGCTCAGCTCCATTCAGTCACCCAACTGCACCCTGATAAAAGGGATTATAGGGTTCTAAAAAGAAAAAAAATATGTATAACTAAGAAACCTCTAACAACACCATCAACATTATTTATATACCGTAGTTCTTCTTTGTCATATTCCATGTTGTTTATTGAACTAAGCATTCTATTTCCTCTTTAGTACATTTCATTTTTATAATACAGCATGCTGTTCTTATGGCACTAAGCTCCATATTCACAGAAAACTTTCCATTTTCAAAGTAGATCATGATACATTTTCTTTAAATTAACGAATATACAGTACTATGAACCTTTTCCCCCCTCACAACCAAATTTTTAATGACCCTTTGAAGAGAAAACCTGGTTTGTAAAACCCTGCCTAACATTTTTTTAAAAAATATTTCATTGTTTTAATACAACTAAAAAAGGAAAAAAGAAACATATGAATATAAAGTAAAAAAAAAAATACATTAAGCCAGTAAAAAAGGAGAAAAGCCTTTAATCCTAATTGTCTATGGAAATTCTCAGTCATTCAGGTCATGGTTGTCCCAAAGGTGCTTTTTCAAGAGGCAACTGGACTTTCTGGTTTTTCTTTGAAGACGTTTTGCTTCTCATCCAAGAAGCTTCTTCAGCTCTGGCTGGATTCCATTCCCCACCATCCAGTCAGAGCTGAAGAACCTTCTTGGATGAGAAGAGAAACTTCTTCAAAGAAAAACCAGAAAGTCCAGCTGGCTCTTGAAAAAGCACTTTTGGCACTTTAATCTTAATACAACAATAGTAATCATAGATATTAATCATAAAAGTTACTACAACTCTGTTTTTAAACAGTAGATTGAATCTGACCATGCAAAATCATATAGTCCAGTTCTTCCTTTGGCAGAAAAACAGCCAGTTCAAAGGGTAAGAGTTAGTACATTTCATCAAGCAGACTTTTTCATCTTGTATGAGTGTCTTTCTAGGAACACATGACCATCTTTTGGCCAACATTTCAAGCATGGTAAATCCAAAATTTATGATAGACAGACAAGTTTCAAGTTTTGGGAATATAATTTAGCAACACATCAACATCTTTAATATTAACCAATTCACCATAGTTAAGAATACCCAGCCAATAAGAAGCAAGAGGGCATGATCAAAACATCTTTACTAATGTACCATCAATGTTTATTTCTGTGCATCTCCAATATAAAAGTTAGAGACCCAACCTTTGAAAATACCTGTTGAACAGTCTTAAAGACTTGATATTTTTTTATTAAGCAACTTTATTTTAAGATCATAAGAAATTCATTTCACATGTTTTGAAACTTGAGATGATTGATTTTGTAAAAAGGAAATTCCAATTCTCCATTCCAAATTTGTTGTATATTATTCATACTTATTTTAGTAAAGTGTTTTAACTGGCAATAAAGCTGGATTGCTGGTTTAGCCTCTAAAATTTTCTTTAATATATTCAAAATCAGAAAGGTTTTCAAAGCATCCAGTGCATCTGGTCCAAAAAACATAAAAATGCTTCAAGTGAAGGTTCTGCTATTCAACTTTTTTGGCAGATTGTACTCTTTTTGTAACCTTTCAGCAGCTTTAAAAGCATCGTTAATAAATATCTGATTAAGGATAACAATGGTATTTTCATCCTATGCTTTCTAAACGAAAGCATTACCCATCTATTTTAAATAAGGATAATTCCTAAATTTCTTCTGAGATCTGGAGTTAAATTTAAGTTTTCTTATTCAACATCATCCAAATAAGTCTAATTGTTTTCAATGCTGGAAATCAAGTAACTAAGTAGTTGCCAAGATTTCAGAGATGACAAATACAACTCTCCAATTTGGGCTATAATACTACACAATCAATATCATGTCCATACAAAATAATGTTAATCTGTCCAGTGGATATATTTTAAAATCAAGAAAATTGCTTTCTTCTCAGTTATCATCTACAAATCATAATCTTATAAACACAACTTTAGAAGTTGACCATTACATACCATTTAAATAATTAAATTATCAATTTATTTAATAAATAAACAAGAAATTAACTTTAACAACTCTTTTAAAACATTTACCAATCTTGAGGGGATGTTCATTCCTACATTTGTTCTTTTCTAAGGTTCATGGGTACTTTCAGTCATAAAGTATTATATCAATTCCCCGACACCATAACTCTTTGTTATATAGTTTTAATATTCTTATCTATCAAATAGGATATTTTCCTAGGAATTATTATGATCAGGCATACGTAGATGAAACCTCCACACATGTTAAATAATTTGTGCACCCACTGCATAAGCAAGCCACATCCATATTTTAACAGTTCTTTAGTTATACTGTCTATACTTAAAGCTTTAGGATTTAACAACATGATCATAGCTTTGATGACTTCTTTTTCATCAAGATTTTCTGGGACTCTAACATTTATAGCATTTGTTTCAACACTATTCTTCTAATGTAACTGTAATTAGAATCTCTAATGACATATTTAAAATACTCTACAGTATTCAGTTTAATCCCAAATTACTTGCCTTCACTATAATGGCGTCTCCTTGTTTAGCCCTTTTGACCTACTTCCAGAGCAACTTTTTATGTCCATCAAAAAAAAATAAAAAAATTCTGGTTCTTTTCTGGTTCTTGGCCACTATGATTATATTCTTTGAAGCTATCTTTTTATTTCATTATTCCACTAAACCTACTTTTTCATATTTCTCATTAGCATGACTCCACACATTTAGGTGAATCTCTGTAACATAATTCTTTTATTCTATTCCAATTAACTTTCACAAATTCTTTACATTACTGTTGGGAGAATAATTTCTTGTCTAATACTTTTTTTCCATCTAGGACGCATAGTTTCTTGTCCTATAGTCATTTAATTATTTCTTTTATATCTTTCCTTTTTTCTTCCATTCCCATTCTTTCCCCATGATCCACACTTGATGTTTCTAAGAAAAATTCTTATTGTTATTACATTATAGAATACAAATAATAGCCAGGTATGGTGGTATTTATACACTATGAACTAGAAACTACTAACACAATGATTAAAGTTAATTGAACCTTTCAAAATAGAAAATTTGAACAGAAGAATGCAAATTCTGGGATTCAGTGGTCAGTAAAACACATTCCAAATTTATCTTCCAACTCTGTCAAATATGGCTGAGTGTGTGGGTCATAAGAAGACATATTTCTGTTATAGGACGGCAGACAGATGATTTATACACTCTGCAATTCAAAGGGATTTCAAGGTAGTTGTAAAATACTTCTTTTAAGGAGAGAAAAGCATTTCATTTATTTGAGTTAATCATTGAAAAACAAATAAAAAAGAGCCAGGCATATTTCCTCCCTCATTTTATAGAAAATAAGATAAATGAGATTAAATTTGATACTGAGAGAGGGGGAAAAATGCATGGCTTTGGGCCAGCTCTAAAGCCGATTCCCTCCACGCCTCCTCTTTTATTTACCCTTAAAACCTGCTGTTGATCCCTGCCAAAGTAGAAGTGTAGTAACTTACTACAGATTTTGCTTTCAGTTAGGACTGAAAGAAAGAGAGAACCCACAAATGAAAGAAACTCTTTAATCAGATAATTGACCAACTTGTAATCTTAGCTCTTTTGTGACACACCAGTTGGATTTTTTTCACTCAATTTCCCTTCCATTTGGACACTTAGAGAGCTCCTCTGTCTCATGAGTCCCCAGGGAAGTTTCCCAGACATTTTGAAGTCCTGAAAAAAAAAGGGCAAACTCTTAGACAGAATGATTACCTGTGGACACACAGATGGCACCACTACAGATATTCAAGCTACCTATCATGGGAAGGAATTGAGCCATTATGTGTAGTACATCAAATCTGACAGCAAAAGGGTCCTTCTGAAGGTACAAGAACACTAGCCTGCAAATCTTTAAAGCAGCTATGTCTTTTGCCAGAATCACATGATGTTGAGGAGAGTCATATGGTTAGGGCTAACTTCTGGTTAGAGTATTTTTGCACTTTCTACTAACTGTTCATCATCGTTTTCTGCATTATCATCTTTTAGTCCCAAACATGCTTTTTTAAAAAAGAGACAATTGGACTTTCTGGTTTTTCTTTGAAGACGTTTCACTTCTCATCTAAGAAACTTCTTCAGCTCTGACTGGATGGTGGGGAATGGAAGGATTTATACTCCTTGCAGACAGCTGGTCATTTGCATTCTTTTAGCAAGTTGTTAAGGTTACCTGGAAGGTTTATCTGTGATATCAGGGTCACCTGAGTGGTGCAAATGGGTGTGGAGCAATTCGCTAAAAGAATGCGAATAACCAGCTGTCTGCAAGGAGTATAAATCCTTCCATTCCCCACCATCCAGTCAGATGAAAAAGAGAAACATCTTCAAAGAAAAACCAGAAAATCCAGTTGCCTCTTGAAAAAGCACCTTTGGGACAACCATGACCTGCCTGAATGACTGAGAATCTCTATAGACCTTATCTTTTAGCTTTTTTTCCCCCTCTTGATCTGCAAAAATAATTATGTGTCATCAAGTTTCTGAGAGTACTAGTGAACACATCAATATTCTCCATGAGGAAAAATAGTACATATGGATAAAAAATTAAAATTCAAAGCAATGATAGAGATGTTATCCCTTAGAACCCTAAAGAAAACTTGTAATGGCTTAAAAAAGGTATCAACTCAGAATTTACAAACTATTTAGTAATAATAGATGGCCAGTTTGAATGCCTTTTCTTTTATCTACTGAGAACCAGGGGTGACATGCACCATCTTAAAACTCCTTGCCGGCATTGGAAGAAACCTTAACATATGAGATTAATAAGAAGAATTAAAAACTGCTTGATAAAGTTCAATATTACTAATATCACAGTTCATTTTCCCCCACATCTATTTTTTCTCCCTTTTCTTCCCTTTCTCCGGCTGCTTATGTCTGCTGGGAACTTTAAATGAAATGTAACATGCAAAATGAGTGATATCTATTAACACTCTTTTACAAACCTATGGCCTTCCACTTGAAAAGATACACACAAACACACACACACACACACACACACACACACACACAATTGGGGGACAGTGGGCAGGAGAGAGACTAGAGGACAGTGTTGTTTGAATCTGACTCAACTGAAGCACTGCCAAATGCAGCCCATTCCATTCAAAGGATTGAGTGAATAAATGAGAATAACATCCTTGGGGACTTTCTGGATCAGTTTACGCTAAAAATGTTCAGCCTCACAAAGGGTCAGAGTCACAAGGTAAATGAAAATGGCTGGGAGGGGACTTTGAGGGCCGAAAAACTGTAACTGTAGAAGACTTGAAAGAATTTAAAAAGAGAGAGAAAGAGAGAAAAAAAATACCAAGTAGACAGGAGACGGCAGGAAGTGACTTAAAGGTAAAGACAGTTTGAAAGGATAATCTAAATAATTCCTTCTATGCTGTTAATTTTTCTTTATTTTTCAAAATAATGCTTGGCCAGGGCAAAATTAGTTAACCCTGATTTATAATACAGTTAGCAATTTCCCTTTTTCTTGTAATCCAAATTAATTGGATTTGCTCCAATGTTTGTGTACTTTTAAGTTCTAGACATCTAATGTGAAGAATTCCTGTACCGAAGAACAGAAGACTGTTATACCACAGAGAAGTCATTCTTCTGAGCTGGTGGCAACAATAGGAATTTTGAGAGGACTTCATGTGTCCTTGTTCCAAAGTGAATGCTGTGAAGGGATCTCATTTGGTCAGTAAATGGCAACCAACATGGTTGTAACCAGACACAAATATCATATCTGTTGCCCAGAAAGCCAACTGGTGAGATTTTTCTCCTCCACCTCTTCATATCTTGTCCCATCAGCATCTTCTCCACAATCTCTTAGATTATCTTTTTCTTTTTCCTGGATCTTTGGATGCATTTCTGAACAAAGCTCTAGACTGCAGCTACCTTCTATTTTTATTTCTCCAGGATGCCTGTGAGTTTTATCTATAGCTGAATTGCATTTTTGGAAATAAAGGGGATTCTAGAACCTAAGCCTTTATATTGCAGCCAGACAGTTTCCCAGATATTTTTTTCTAATAGGGACAGAGATTTAACAATTGAGTCACTTTGAGTGCCCCAAATTTCACAAGGCTCAGTATAACGTATCAGACTACTCTATAGTTAATCATGAATATAAAAACAATCAGTATCCTTGACCTTTATTTATGTATTTATTTTGCATTTTAAAATAGTACAAATGCAATAACCTACTGAGTGAGAAATCTGCATATGAAATAAATCCTTTCTATAAAGCTTTTGAGATAGGACCATGACAATTTGTCTGGGAAGGCCTTTCAGAAAATTTTTTTCAATGTTTCAAAAAAGAGATACTTTGCTTGTGCTAATGCAAAGTTTCAATTATATAATAAATCAGTACTCACTAAATTAGGAGCAACGTGTAAATAATAGTAATAATCATAAAAGAAGAAGAACATAATCTCCTTTAGTTAGCAACATGGAGTTACTCTTAGGAATGGGACTTCTTTCACTGAAGTTTCCTATATAAAGAAATGCAAACTATTCTCACAATATTGCTAAGGAAGCTCAACTTATTATAACAGAAAAAATATACATAGAAAAGTAATAAAATCATTTCCCAGATTCTTCAAGTATACAAGAAGCCTGACTATACTGTAGATAAAAGAATCAATAACAGCAAAAGAAAAATCTGCAGGCTTCCTGTATGATTTAGTCCAGGTCCACCCTAATCTGTAACTTTCACTGGGTGAAAGTAGGATATTTGTGTTTCTGTGTATGAAATATAATAATTTTATAGTAAGTTGATTAAAAGTTACAATTGAAAAGATAGGAACTAATGTAAGCTAAAAATATAAAAGAATAAAAATACTGAAAGTATAGAAAAGAAGAAACAAACAGAAAAATAGAAAGGAAACAAAAAAAGAATATAACAAAGAAAAAATAAATATATAAAGAAATAACTTTCCACTTCATAACAAGGATAAACAATTTTACTAACATCACCTTCTCTTAAAATACAACAAATGATCTATTCTTCCTATATCCCATTTCTTATGCCTAAATGAATCCTTAAAACCTCACTGTTTCAGCAAAAGTCCATTAAGGGTTACTAAAAGTAAGAACGTATCTATTTTAAATATGATCAAATAAACCAACTTTGTATTTTTATTTTTTTACTTTTAACAATCTTGATCTGTAGTCCCCTCAAATAATGTCCTAGAATGTGATTTCTCATAATCCTTTTACCATTTATTGTAATAAAATTATTCTAAATCCTTAAATTTATATTTAAAACTTCTTTCACTAAGGATTGACAGAAACTCACCTGGTGCTATCCCTGTTGATCCCAAGCTTCCTAAAAGCTGAAAAACATGATTAGAAGAGGAAGTGTGCAAGTATTCAGAGTACCGTTGAAGATGTTAGCTATAGTTTAAGCAAGATGTCTGTTTCCTTATCTCCCAGCACTCTAAACTCACTGGAGACATTTGTCTTGCACTCTCTTAATGTGAAGCAATTATGTTTAGTACTTGTGGGTGATCAAAGTCCTCTCCTTGGTTAAACTATGGGAAAAACTTTTGCCTATCTATTCCATAATTTTTTTTATTTTTTTTAAATTTTGATTTATATGCCGCCCTTCTCCGAAGACTCAGGGTGGCTTACAATGTGCTCAGCAATATGATTTATTGCAATTTAACTGTTAAATGTAGCCTTTTATTCCTTTTGAGCTATATCATTTGGAATTGCCAAATCTATAAATAAAATGTGCTTTTCTTCAACTGGTATGATGTTTGGCATGTTGCATTCTAGACGTGACCAACCATAATAATAATAGAGTTGGAAAAGTAGTAAAAAAATGAACAGGTTAAAATATTTGTGGGATTTCTGAATAATCATTTCCAAAACGGATAAAATTTCAGCTCATAATCTATCACCTTTAACTGTGGTTGAAAAGAAAAAAGTGTGAATAATTGATGTGGCAATATCAGGAAACAGAAGACAAAGAGTTAGAGATCACAAAGTATCAAGTTCTGAAAATCGAAATTGAAAGATTATGGCATAAACCAGCTGTGATGGTCCCAGTGGTTATCCGCATATTGGGTCCATAATCAAAAATCTTGAATGGTGCTTAGAAAAATCTGTGCATTGGCAATTTTTTCAACTGTTAATTACAGAAGGTCAGACTGCTTGGTACAGCACACATACTACACCTATAGACTACAACGTTCTAGGTTCTTGGGAAGAACTTGATGCATATCAAGGCCAACACCAGCTAAAGAACTGGCAGTTGTGATTTCACATTTTTATATACTGTACAGTTAAACCTTTATGCCATCTGACTCTCAAGTACTCAGGTAGCAAAGGAGAAGGCAGGATGACTGTGGGCAGCCAAATATTCAAGTATAGTTTTGGATCTGGATGAAAGTTGATCAATAAGGATATTTAGAACATGTGCAATGCATATTTCTCCTGGACAGAGGAAGCTTCACCAAAGAAGGTGACAGCAATTCTATACTGGTCTCGTTATCAAGAAAAAGATCCAGCATGACAGATAACTCATAATACATATGGTGGCAAGTGTAAGGCTGATGGAGTTATAACATTATTCAAGTACTGTAGAAATAAAACCTCAAGTAAGATGGGTCTATCTCATTCTTATCTCATTTTTAAATGACAAAGCAGAACCAGGAAGGAAACAATAAACTATCTGAGTCATTTGTCAGATCCTTTGCTTTTGTTTGTAGCTGTGAGAGATTGTCTTACAAAGAAAAGCAGTTTTAAAGTATCATGATGCTTTGGAGCATACAGATAATACTTCTATCCTAGAATGTGATAGAGTTCATTTATCCCTGTTGGGGAGGCAGAACTCCTCTCCCACGCTTGATTCATCTGAACAAGATAGAGATATATTTTGGATAGATAGTTCAGCTGCTCAGGTTTGCATCTTTGTTGAGGAAACATGTCTTTGTTTACTTCAGCTGCTTTAGAGTGTAGTGTGGCTTTTATCTAGGCTTAATAGAAGGTTTTTATTTGCTTTCCTTTTGAAGAAAGAAATAACGGATGACACAACGGAATATCAGTACCAGCACTGCTGCATTTCCACTCTTCTGTGAGAGTGGAATAAAAGAATAAATGAATGAAAGAATAAAGAGGGAGAGGGAGAGGGAGGGCAGGAGGGAGGGAGGCCTCAAGGTCAAAATCATATGGATAAGTCTAGTATGTTCAATTTGCCATGCTCCATCATTATACACTTTCCTTAATTTCCAAAATAAAGCTCTAGCACATGTCCTGGATATACTAGGGACCATTAAGAGCTGCTTCCTACTGTATATCACTGGCTGAAGGGACAAATTTCCTCATGTCTATGGCATGTTGCAGAGATGTGGATCCAGGATTTCCCTATGGTGTACTATAGACCAATAGTAATGCCATTCAAAGAAAACAAATAGAAATTCTTTGATTAAGACGTGATAATGACTAGAGCTCTTTTCAAAAACATTGCCTGTTTAAATAAAACTCTCTCTGTGATTAAACAAAGGGAAATTCCCTAATTTGGGATGTTATGAAAGGGCACTAAATTTGTTAATTGCCAAAATATTATTGGGAATATATTGAGAATATGAACAATCAATATTGATATATTATGATGATGATGATTGAAGATCTTAATATGAACTTGACTTAGCAGTGAAAGGAAGTCAGTACTGTATCTGCTGCTTTATTTTAGGCAGCAAAAATTCTGGCCTTCATGTCAGGTTTTCCGTACATTTCTGATTTCAGAGTGTGAGTGTCCTGTGTATTTTGCTGAATTCTCTTTTGTTCAGAATACAATGCAAAAGCTGAAGATTATTACATTCCTTATTTGTGATTAAATGGAAAAGAGAAGGTGCAGCCATATTTAATCAGCACCACCTTTTTTTCTGGATGGTGTTCATTGTCTCTGGTCATATTCTAAATCACAACTTAGACAATATTATTGATTCATACCATGTCCTCGTGGTTCTGCATTCTTGTGTAACATAATATCCAGTTGCCAGTTCTCTTTATGGACAATAAATAAAGCAAGATAACTCTTTTATAGGCTTTAGGCTGCAGATCATCATGTGAGATGTAATGGATGAATCTCTTGCCTGAACCCATTTTCTAGATAATTTCAACATTCTATATATCACAGCTGAAATTGGGTGAACAAGTAAATACTGAGGCCAATGTTGGTGTCCCCAAATATCCTGAAGAAATATGGAAGAGAAATAAATTCTATTACTCTCTTAGGATTTTGTCCGTATATATTGTCAGTTACTCAGTGTGACACAATTATCCCCAGATAAAGGAAACATTACAATCATTCTTTCATTAACTTTCTTTTTCTTTTTCTTTCTTTCTTTTTTTTTTTTTGAAAATTTTTATTAAACACATATTAGAACGTTGGACACGGTGTAACCGTCCTGGCATTATCTTTGCCATACATGCTAAAATAAAAAATAAGTATCATATATACCTTACTACTTATATATATTTGGTCTATTCAGTATTTACATATTTAAAGACATCATTCTTCTATCTATATTACTTATACATTTGCATTACCTACTTTCATTCTATTATAATTACATACATAATCTTAATTCTCCATTCTTTGAATTCTGGTCAGTTCATATTTTTCGTCCCTCCTTTCTGTTCCAACAATTTATAAAATTTGTTCCATATCTCATAGTATTCTGACTCGTCTTTATTTTTCAATTCCAGCATTAATCTATCCATTTCCACACATGTCAAAAAATTTTTAATCACCAGTTAACTGGATTCTTTTTTTTTTTTAAATTAATTTTATTAAATATACAATTTAAAAACATTAGACTTGGTGCGACTTGTCTGGTACATACTTTTCTAGCACTTTTTTTGGTGTATATTACAATATAATATCATGCATATCCGGTTCGGCTGAGCCGGTAGCGGTGACAATATGACGTCACTGAACCGGTTCTCTTTGTTCGGGAGCTGAGCCCTCTCGCCCCCCCCGCCCCTTGCTGCCCCGCCCCACGTTATTCTTACCTTTTATTTGGCCCCACCCCCAATCTATTGCTGCCTCCTGAGTCCCAGCTGATTGGCTAGAAGGAAAAAAACCTGTTTAAACTCTTGCCGCGGGGCTTCAAAGAGCTGCCCTACAGCTGATAAGTGTTAAAAGGCAGTGTGGTGGTAGACCGGTGCCTCCAAAAACGAATGAGTAGACCGGGGCCTCAAAAACAAATGAGTAGACTGGTACAGCTCTGCAAGCAGTTAAAAGCCTGGTAGACCAGTACCTCTGCTAAATCCTAAAGAATTGTCACATGACCATCAAGCCACACCCACAAAATAAGCCATGCCCACAGAACCGGTAGTAAAAAAATTTAGAACCCACCCCTGCAGTAGATAATAAATATGAGTACCTTGCTTGGAAAGTCATCTGATCTATTAACTGTTTCAGTAATTGAACAATGGTTTTTAATATTTAATATTGTACTGTCGCAGTTCATACATTGCACAGATCATAGTCCAAGCTTTTTGATCAGCATGAATAAATGAATTTCTTTTCTAGATAACTGGAGACTTTGTGTTTGCATATTGCATCTCTTACTCATTCTCTGTATCTTACAGATATTTTAATACTGTTTAAAATCTCTCTTCTACTCCTTATTTTCTGACTTCAATTTTCACATTAACATCATTTGCACCAAGCCTTCTGTCTTTATATACTTGAAAGGCTATCAAAAAATCTCTTTAATGAATATTTAAAGGAGGGAGGAAAAGTGAAAGGCCTTTGGGAGCAATTAAATCCATCCATCCATCCATCCATCAATCAGAATAGAGCTGGAAGGACTTTGGAGGACTTCTAGTCCAAGCAGGAAAGCTAGTCCCTTGATCAAGCAGCAAACCCTATACCAGTGATGGCTAACCTTTTTGCCATCGCGTGCCAAAAGAAGGGGGAGTGCGGGGGTCAAGTGCGCACGTGCCCACACCCATAATTCACTGTGCCCCACCCCCTGTGCATGCACGTGCAACCCCCCCCTCGCGCTCCTCCCGCTTTTGGCACGCGATGGCATGGTGGGCCTGGTAGGCCTCTTTTTTGCCCTCCCCATGCTCCAGAGGCTTTCTAGGAACCTGGGGAGGGTGAAAATGGCCTTCTCCCCCCCCACCCCCCAGAGGCCAGAAATGGCCTGTTTTCCGATTTCTGGTGGGCCCAAAAGACCCGAAAATCAGCTGGCTGGCATACACATGCATGCTGGTACTGAGCTAGGACAACACTTGCGTGCCCACAGATATGGCTCCGCGTGCAACATTATGGCAAAGACCAGCTGTTAATGAATGTAACGATTCAGTCAGGTTTTGCACTGTTACAGAATAATAGGAAGAAATGTAAGTTAACATAAAGTGTTTGTGGTGGTGGTGATAATTCCCAGTATCTTCACTAATGAAAGATGGCTGAGCATTTATTCTGTAGCAATTTCCAATCACTGACTCTCCATTATCTTTCTGGCCTTAGAATTTTTTTTATAGGGATGAATGATCAAGGCTCTGTAATATTAGAAGAGGGAATGGAATGTCTATAACTGTGAGAGTTTAATTCATGGAAAAATGCCAAGTGTCTTTGAAAATAATATTTGAGATATGTGTCATATACAATTCACCATTTTAATAATTCTGGAACTATAACACCATCCAGATTTCTTTAGATGCATACTCTAAAAAGAAATTGTTTTAAAAATATAACTTAAGATTTGTTAATACAGCTAAATTTGCAAACCTTTGAGCAGAGAAAGTAGGTATTGTAGCATGGTTCCAGACAGGGGTGCCTGCAAAGGAAGATGGTGGCTGAATCAGTGTGCTTCAAATCCTTTGGGCATGCAAAAAGCCCCTGGAAATGCCTTGAATGTCCAACATGTGCTTTATGTTGTTTCTCAGTTTGAAAAAAAAAATCTTTCCATACTTATACATAGCTGTCTGCAAGGAATATAAATCCTTCCATTCCCCACTATCCTGTCAGAGCTGAAGAAGCTTCTTGGATGAGAAGCGAAACGTCTTCAAAAGAAAAAAATAAGAAAGTCCAGTTGCCTCCTGAAAAAGCACCTTTGGGACAACTATGACCTGGATGACTGAGAATCTCTACAGACTTTCCATACTTTCCAGAGCCCTGGTGGTGCAGCAGACTAAAGCACTGTTATTAACACCAGCTGCCTGCAATTACTGCAAGTTCAAATCTCACCAGGCTCAAGGTTGCCTCAGCCTTCCATCCTTTCTAAGGTAGGTAAAATGAGGACCCAGATTGTGGGGGCAATAAGCTGACTTTGTATAAAATATACAAAAGTATGAAGGCTATTGCTTAACGCATTGTAAGCCGCCCTGAGTCTCCGGAGAAGGGCGGCATATAAATCAAATTTTAAAAAAACCAAACCTAAGCTACTAAAAGTGCAGACCAAATTAATATGTACAACCGGCAGCTCCTACATTCAGAGCCTTTGAATTCCAGAATTTCATGAAGATCCCTACATACATACATTTAATTGGACACATACACACAAATCCCTTTCGATGGGATATGAATCAATACTCAATTAGTTATTTAAAAGCTGGTGGTGAGTCATAGAATAATGAATGAATCTGATATTCCACGCCAGGATAAAATATGCTGATAGGATCTACCATGTGTTCAGCAGCTGCTCTTTTCGACTTGAACAGGAGGTGAGAACAATTACAATGACTGGTAGTTCTACCTACAAGTATTTCCTGATGCTTGTTGTAATGTAATTGTAACCTGATTTGGCAGTTAAGTTAAAATATATCTTGAACAATGGATAATCTGTAGGGAAAAACCACTCTTTTTATGCCTATATTTATAGTGTTCAGGGTCATCAGCAAACCTGATATAAAACAGCATGGAAGGTACTTTGAGGATCTTATTAATGTCTACTTTGAGGGCTATTTCACGGTGGTTCTGGAAAAAATTCTATTAAGACAGAAGACAGAACAGGCAGACTCTACCTTGCCCAATTTAAAAAAATCAGCAAATGAACCTGCCTGTGCTCTAAATACTCTTCTCTGCTCCAAGGTCGAGAAAGACTCTGTCTTAATTATACAGCCTTCCAATGCAAACAAGGGGTGGGTAACTATATCCATTGAGGAGAAATGTAGAAGGTGGAAGTGCAGCACCCAAACTAATTACTCAGAAATGATGGCTAGGGATTGGGCCAAGTATTATCTCATGCGGCTTCAGCATTTGCTGCAGTGGCACGACAGGGACACACTACGATAATATGAGAATGAAAGTTAAGAGGAATGAGGAGGCACTAAAGGTGTGCATTAGGTATGCACCTCTGCTATGGTGAGGTAATTATGATATGGTTTGTATCAGTGTATTTTGCTTTTAATTCACCTGGCGGGTGAACAGAAGCAAAAGAAAAAAAGCATGAGAGTTAACTGATCTATTCTAGATCTCATTTAGCCCCTCTCATTAATTTCTTTCCTCCTTCCATCCTCAGTCTTGCCCTGCAGTAGACCCAATATGTCATTTTAACATATTGCATTCAAATAAAGAATATTGTTTTACCCTTTTCTACTTAAAAATCACTCAGAAAAAAATTATTGGAGGTAGCAATTCTTCCTCAGGAGGCAAACACCACTTCCAGAGCAATTTTGGAATCTGGATGGCTCATTTTCCATGGGACTGATGCCATAGTGTTTGTTATAATCAAAGATAAAACTTGCAGCCCCATACCAATCAACCAATGGTTTTAGAATTAAAAACAGTTGAAATTTCACAGAAGTGCTGATGAGATTTTGTCATTCTCATGCAGGATGCAGAAACAAAATGCAATTTGGGTTGTGCTTCCCTACCCCTGCTCAGGTTCCAGCACTCAGTTATTGATTTTTAAATGATTGAAATTTCATGAAGTTTTCTCTGTTTAAGATACTGTATGGCTTGAAGTGACCGAATTCCTCATTCTGATTCTTCCTATAAGTGAGTATGCTATCAACAATACCATCAGGCTTCTTTCTTCACACCTGGGAATCCCTACTGACATCCTGTCTGGTAGGCAGAAGATTTTTTAAAAAGCTTCTTTAGTGTGAAAAATCAGCATTGGATGCAGCTCCCTATTCTTTGAGGAAAGCAAACTGCAGCGGGGTGATGATCAGGGGTGAAGTCCAGCAGGTTCTAACAGGTTCTGGAGAACCGGTAGAGGAAATTTTGAGTACGGTAGTTCAGAGAACCAGCAAATACCATCTCTGGCTGGTCCCAGAGTGGGGTGGGAATGGAGATTTTGCAATATCCTTCCTCTGCCACACCCACCAAGCCACACCCACAGAACCGGTAGGGAAAAATTTTGAATTTCACCTCTGGTGATGATGGCAGTACCAGGGACCCCGCTGTCATTTCCTTCCAATCATTGCTGTCCCAAAATACCCCCTGTTCTCCTCCTTCCTCCTGCAGACTGGGTATATCCTCCCTTCAGTATACAAGGCTGGAAGTTTGCATGTATGCTTTCTCAAGTTGTACAGCTAGATACTATCAAAAATACAAATGGAAAAAAGCATCTCAAGACATCTCTGATGATAAGGAAATCTGTGGCCATCTGTTTTTAAAGAAGCCGAATTGATAGTTGTTTAAAAAAGGTTGATTTGATTTCATATCAACCATTTTTTAACAAGTATCAGTTAGGTTTACCTGGTTCCTCCTATCCTTGTCTTATATTGACCTGTTGACATTATTGTGATGTACTTGTTCTCTGCTTCAGGCAGCTACTCACTGGTAGACAGTACAATATGTTTCTCCTATTCACGCTCTTGGTGGGTGTTACTGGGTTTGGCCCAAGGCAATTGTGTTGGCTTTGAAAGCTCCTGATAGAGCCAGTCTAATGGAGGTACCAATAGTCCTCTCACTGTGAACTTGCAGTTATGAAGAACACTGTGAACTTGTGGTTACTTATAAGGGAGCCCTGTCAGAAACATTTCTCTCCCTCCAGCCTCAGAGAACTGTTTTTTCCCCCCACCTAAGAAAAGGGCTTTCTCCTAAATCATCCTTTACTGTAGAGCTGAGGTGGCATAGTGGTTAGAGTGCAGAACTGCAGCTACTTCAGCTGACTGCTACTTCAGTTGATCAGTGGATCAAATCTCACTGACACAAGTTTGACTCAGCCTTCCATCCTTCCGAGGTGGGTAAAATGAGGACCCAGATTGTTTGGGGCAATATGCTATTTAGTATACTGTCTTTGGTGTAAGCCGCCCAGAGTCCTCGGAGAGTGGGTGGCATAGAAATATGACTAATAAAATAAAATAAATAAATAAAATAAAATTGTCCCCTTAAGGCTACAATTGATGCCATTATTTCCCCTTTTTAGAAAAAGGATTAAGATATTTTCAAAATGCTTTTTATGTCAGGGTTTTCACACATTGAAGATTCAATGTCTCATATATCAATTATGAGATGGCCTTCTTTCCTATTCTTAATTGCTATTTTATGTTTGATTGATTTGTTGTTGTGTATGTGAGGTTTTGATTGTGTTTGATTATCTTTATATGTGTGTTTATCTATTATGATTTCATTTGAATGTATTTTGCTCCAATTTGCATTTTCATCAAAATTCACCGATCCTGAAATTATTATTATATGTAGTTGTTTGGCTTGATCCTTTTTAACATAACATGCTTCTTGGTTACCTATGTTTTCTATGGTTCCTATTCCTGGTGTGCATCTCGACAAAGTTGTTTTCAAGAAAGATGATGTGCAGTATAATTATTGGGGCTGGAAGACATGACAGTCACCTGCTAGAACACAGCACCTCAGCTTCTTGCATAACAGCACCATTTTATCCGTTGGTGCGCTAAGTAGGAGTCCTCCCGAACTGCTTGAAGTGTTAATCTTCTGCCAAGCCCTTGTTTTGACCAGAATATTATTCAGGCAGCATTCAAACTTAACTGTCCTTTCTGGAACGTTTACAATTGAAGTATAAAATTACCTGCGTAGCATAGCCTAGCCATTCTCATTATTAGCTTACTCAATTATTCAACTTAGCCTACTGGAACATGGCCATTTCTAAATTCTGGTTTTAAACCCACCCTTAATTAACAATGGTAATAATAAGATAATTGATCACAACAACAGGAACAATTTCAATTGATGACACCTTCCCTCATAATGTACACTGAATGAGAAATACAAAAGACTGTGTCAAGCCTTTGTAATGGGTGCATTATTTGGAACCTGACAGACTGGCTACCAATTCTCTTTTTTAGCTGATATTTTTCTCCCCATTTATGGTGATATTCTGGACAGCCTATCTGCTCTGTAGATGAGATGAATGTGTTCCTAAAAAAACTTTTTGACGTTAATTTTGAATCTTCTTTCAAACTACCCATCTGTGATCATTAGCAGATTCCTTCTGCTCATAGAAAACATAGGCAACTGGAGATCACATTGTCCATCTATTTTTTAAGCCCCCAAAGTTGAATGAAGTGTAGCAGGCCAGATCAAGTCCCTTCAAAACAACAGAAAGGCAGGAAGGGCAGTTTTGAGTGGAACCTCATTTCAGAAGCAAGTACTGAAACAGACAAGGTGTGTCCAGCATCCATATCAAGGTTAGTTATAGGCTTCAGCAACCTAAGTAGTAACTTAGGGCACCAAATTTGGGAAGTGCCAAAATTGAAAAGATTTCTAAAATGCACAATACTAGTATAAAATCTGATAATCTTTCCTTGTTGCTTTAAAACTTTTTCTTTCTACACTTTTCAAAAACACCCACAAAGGCAGTTGAGTGGTAGTAAAAAGCACACTATCCATATGTTTCAAATCAAGAAAAAAAAGTTACCATGGATTTTAGGAAGCTGATAATATTGTCTTGGTAAAACAAAAGTCTGATAAGAAGTGACTGAACAAGTCATGTGACTTTCAAACTGGAAAAATGGTGATGGCATATTCCATGTCCTAACGCTCCAGCTCCGAGGGTTAAATATAATTTCACAGAACTGTTGCCACATGACAACAATAGGTGTTGATACAATTAAAATACCGTATTTTTCAGAGTATAAGACACACTTTTTTCTCTCGTAAAAGAGGCTGAAAATTTGGGTGCGTCTTATATTCCGAATGTAACCCCACACAGTGCCTAAAATGGCTATCCGGAACAGCTGCTGCCTTCTCTTACCCCTTCCGTGCTTTGCCTGCTTTAGTCACTGGAGCTCCCTCCAAGGATCAGCTGTGCTTTTGAAGCTGTTTTTCAGCCCCAACACGAGTGAAGCGATCTTCCGTGCTTTGCCTGCTTTTTTAATTGCTGCTCCCTCCAACAATCAGGACTAGGGGTGACATGATAGCAGTGTTCCAATATCTCAGGAGTTGCCACAAGGAAGAGGGGGTCAATGTATTCTCCAGAGCACCTGAAGGCAGAACAAGAGGCAATGGATGGAAACTAATCAAAGAGAGAAGCAACCTAGACCTATGTAGAAATTTCCTGACAGAACAATGAATCAGTGGAATGATTACTTAATCTTGCCTCTAGAAGTTGTGAATGCTTCAACACTAGAAGTTTTGAAGAAGGGATTGGAAACCATTTGTCTGAAATGGTATAAGGTTTCCTGCCTGAGCAGGGGGTTGGATTAGAAGACCTCCAAGCTCCCTTCCAACTCTTCTCTTCTCTTCTCTTCTCTTCTCTTCTCTTCTCTTCTCTTCTCTTCTCTTCTCTTCTCTTCTCTCCTCTCCTCTCCTCTCCTCTCCTCTCCTCTCCTCTCCTCTCCTCTCCTCTCCTCTCCTCTCCTCTCCTCTCCTCCCTTCCCTTCCCTTCCCTTCCCCTCCCCTCCCCATTCCATTCCATTCCATTCCATTCCATTCCATTCCATTCCATTCCAATCCATTCCAATCCATTGTTTAATTGAAGGAACCCAGAGACTACCAACCCTGCCAAACTGAATTGGCCACACAGATATCATGGAAAATAACACAAATTCCTTCCTTCCTTCCTTCCTTCCTTCCTTCCTTCCTTCCTTCCTTCCTTCCTTCCTTCCTTCCTTCCTTCCTTCCTTCCTTCCTTTCATCTAGCAGCAGTAATTCTGCAGGTACAAGGTTAAAACACAATTTAACAGTCCTATCCACAACATTCAAGGTTAAAACTACTTGCTGGGAGGTAGAGAAATAAGGTGTAGGATGTATAAATTATTGGATATGAATAAAAGTGCATGTGTCTGAACTACTAAATGGGTGCATGCACTACCTGTGTGGTTCTCAGGATCAAATGCTGCCCACCCACAAGGTAGAAAGGCCATACTGAGCCAGTCAGGCCCTATATCTCAGTGCATTGATTGTCCTTGGGGAGAAATTATTTCTTGCCTATCGTCCTTTTGAGGAACCCAGCCTTCCCAGAAACCCATTGCTCTGTCATATCTGGTACCATTGGGCAGTTGGCAACATATGATGAAAGACATGCAATGGTGAGCAAAGATTTAATCATAAGTGACAGCTGACAACTTATGGGACTTTGCCTCTTAAGCCTGCCAAAATCAGAACTATCAGGAGATGCCAGTAAGCCTTTAAATATTCTGATTTCTACATACGTATTGAATTTCAGCCCTGAATCCCTAACTGCGTACATAAGTCCCGTTTGCTTTAATGGGGTTTAAACAGACCTAATTATCTCATCGTGGTGCCAAATGTGATTCATTAGAATATTTTCAGTCTATTTTTCCATTGGGTTTTGTTGTTGCAAAAAAGAGAGAGACTCTCAGCTTTAAGAGTTAGTGCTTGAACATCTAATTTTGTTTTTTAAAAAGAAAATCTTTCTTTCTTTCTTTCTCTTTCTTTCTTTCTTTCCTTCCTTCCTTCCTTCCTTCCTTCCTTCCTTCCTTCTTTCTTTCTTTCTTTCTTTCTTTCTTTCTTTCTTTCTTTCTCTTCTGTTCTCTCGCCATTCATATTCTTTCCTTCACCCTTGGTGGCCATCTGACTTCTCAGACAAAGAAAGGGCTCCAATGTGCTGATCGGCCTCCTCCTCCTCCTCTCTAATGCAAACCAGCAGCCCAAATTACCTGCGTGACCTTTCCCATGCGCGCAAGGAGAAATCTCTCCTGGAGTGAGATAAAGAAATTAGGGCTTCATTCTTCCGTGGTTTTACTCCTAGGAATGCTTCTTGGCTGGACGCTCAGAATAAACCAGTTATTGAAAAGGGGAGCTGGGAAGCTGACAAGCATGGCTAAGCTGAGTAAGGAAATTTGATGAGGAAATAAGATGCTTTGTAGATCAGTGTATAGTGATTAGTCTTTTGAATGCTGGGATTATTATATAAGCAAAAAAGAGAGGGGGTGCTTATTGTAACTGACAGCTTCCACTTATGCAGGTATTCTTCCAACTAATGAGAAGCATAATGGACTATTTGTTTATAAATCTTTCCCTTCACCCCCCTCGCCTGCCCTTTCCTCAGGCCAATTAAGTGGGCTGGAAAGCTAGAGACAATAATGTTTCTCCCTTCCCACCGCCCTCTGGCTGCCTCTCCCTGCCTGTCACAATCATGGTAGTTGAAATCTCCACGGTTGAAGCAGCCAAGAAGAACGAGGAAAGAGCTTCTTTATTTTGTGCCTGTGGCTGAGATCACACAACCTGAACAAGACGGACAGGGCTTCTTTTATACCTCAGAAAGAAGGGCTGAGGGCCCATCTGTAGACATCTTTGACAAACATCTTCTCTTTTCTTGGGGCAGATAAGAAAAACATAAACTCAATCATTTTGGATCTTTCTAAGCAAGGGATGGTTTAAGGCCAGGTGGTTGGCCTTGACGACTATGCAAAATTAGTTCAGGGTTCTGTGTAATTTTTTATTTTGTCTCTGTAGGCATGTGTGTTACTTATCTGGAAAATCTTTCATTCACTGCCAATTTACCACTTAACAGCTTCTTTAAGAAGCAAATTTATTCCTCTTTTTAAAAAAATCGGCTGAGAGGGGGAATGCCAATGGAAGTAAAAATGTTTCCCCCCTCCCCCCCACATCTCTTTTCCTGGACAATTTAATATTATGGTTTCTGCCAGTTCTTATTGCACCTGCTATTGCCACCTTCTTCATTTCTTGCTGAAGCACATCAGCCACTCCAATTAATCAAGGCTCCTGCCACAAACAGGAATTCAGCAGAGAGTATCAATAGAGAGAAATCATACAGACATCCATCTTGGCAATAGACATTTGATGAGGAATAAAACAGCCTGTAAAAGTTTCCTTCCTATTTTTTTAAAATTCTGCTTTTTAATTTTTATAAATAACTCAAGGTGGAAAACATATCTAATACAGCTTCCTCCTCTTATTTTCCCCACAATCTTATGAGTGAATTGAACTGAGAGAGACTAACTGGCCCAAAATCACTCAGCTAGCTTTCATGCCTAAGGCAGTATTAGAACTCATAGTTTCTTGATTTCTAGCCTGGTGTCTTAACCACTAGGCCAAACTGCTTCTCTATTTACAGCTACTATTGATTAAATTATTACCTCAGATAAATTAGCTCAAGAGTTTCATTGTAAGATCTATGATCCTGTTGTTCTTTATAATCAGCTTGGCCTCATTATTTTTGGCAGCTGGAGGATCAGATCTATAGCATGCCTATCTCTGGATGTAAAAATAACCCATCTCATCTGCTCATAAAATGAAAACGAACTGAGAAGACATCTTCTGAATGGCTATTTTTTACTTTGGAAAAATGTCACTGTGCCATAGTCTTTCCATGAGTGAAAAATTAACCCGCACATTTTCAAGATTTTGAAATCTTACGGCAATGGCATGGAATGGGTAACCATTTGGTTTTCTATCTTTGATGGGCAGTTCATACATCACCCAATATTGTGATTATGGAAGAGAAACAAAATATCTGTATTTATATAGACAAAAAGGTTGCTGATAACCTCTTCCAAAAGTCTGACAAACATGAAAAATCCATCTTTTATGCTTTTATAAGTAACTGTGTTCAAAGGCAGGTGGAATCCATTGTACAAAACTCAAGAAGTCATTCATTATATGCTTTCAGAATGGCTTAAAAAGGATGAGATGAAAAGGAAGCATATTCAATAACTATCCCTAAATCAAAATGCAGAAGTGAACAGTCTCTAATCCCAACATTGTTCCCTCAAGCCCCTCCCAAAACTTGTTGCTGAACAGTAATTTTTAATGGGGTGAAAGGGAGTGATCATTCCAATTGTATTTAATTTTCCATTAAATCATCTTCAGTTTTGTCCAAGCCCAGCTCATTTCTTTCTTTGTCTCTACTCACCTGGAATATAATTCAAAGACCAACAATAATGTTCCTGGGCTAACATAATACTTGGCCACTGGTCTTTGGTACAGTACAACATTTTTATTGATGCTGTACTCCTTCAAAACGTCTCTACTTCATTAATTCCCATCAGAGTACTGCAAATACAAAGTATTTTCCACATCATAGTTACTTCTTCCAGTCTTACTTACCAGAGCTGGTCATTAAGACTTGAACTGAATGGAGGCTGGACAGAAGCTTTCGGTGCTGAATGGATTTTTCCTGAAATCTAAGATTGAAGTCAGCCAACAAACAAACTATTTGGCTTCTTTCAAACTAATATGAAACACACTTTCTTAGAAACATGTCTTACTGAATCAAGAGGGAGTTTCTTTTGGTAACTATACCAGCAAAACCAGGGGCAGGTTAAAGTAAACGATTTGTTTTATGGCTTATGAATGCTCAGTCAGATAACATTTCAGTAGAATGACCCAAAGCTTAAATCAAACACATACTAAGGAAAATTCATTTAAATTTGCTCTATTGATATTGCTTTCTGAATCATTCTGGAGTGTTTTGGTTAACTTTAACCAGAATAAACTATTATAGTTTTTTCCCATCCTAAAGTTATAATTCTGCTTAATATTAATGTGCAGTTAAATATGAGTTCAGTATTACTTTCACTTGGCTTCTGCAATTTTTGTTTTCTTTTAGTCTTATTACATTATCAGTAAAAATTTAAGCAAGCCACAGGGGACCTTGTATGGTCAGTAAGATACCTATTTTCTTTTTCTCATAAAATATTGTGCCAAAACCTGAATGCAAGCTCACTGGGTGTTTCCACAGATAGAGTTAAAAATTTGTGTGCACTTAAATCTGCAAATGATGTGAAATAAGATCTGCATTTGTAGAAATGTATGTTCAATTTCTTTGCTGCATTTAATCCCACATGAATACGTTTTGCAAATGACACACACAGTGCAAGTGAAAAGTAATTTCTAGTATCACATGAGAAAATGGCCAGGGGTTTTCTTCAGATGCGGTCTTGGAGGCTGCAGTATGCAACAGTATGCAACCCATAGCAATAATATTCAATCCTCTCAACAACTAATTAAAAAAGCATTACCTTTGTCCAGCCCTGACCTCCAGCAGTGAAAAAGATAGATATGGTTATCTGCCAATCATGTTTTCCAAACAAGCTCTGGCACAATATTGTGATGAACAGACAGATCTAAAAAAGGATGCATAATATTGCTCAGAACTCCAAGGTACTCTTAATACCACATTTAAAGAAGAAGACCTCATCAGTAACTTGAGAACTTAGCTTGTGTGTTAGGGATTCGCCAGAGCTAAATTTTGCTCAGTCCTGCAGAGAGTAAACCGACAAAATGTAGCAACAACATTTGGAAGCCCATGCGGCACTGACTGAGAATATAAACCCATATCCATTTGTGGGGTTGTATTTATGTCACTGCTACACAGAGTTTAAAAGGAAGTAAGGGATACATAAATCCTATTATAGTAACTGGAGATGGCACTTAATTGTAATTAATTCTGGTGGTTTTCCATGCTGCATAATGTTTTTTGCTTAAATTCCTATCCTGATTTAACATAGGATTCCAAGCAGTAGACTTTTTCAGATGGCACTCCCTTCAGAGGTGGGTTTCAGCAGGTTCTGACCAATTCTGGAGAACCGGTAGCAGAAATTTTGAGTAGTTCGGAGAACCGGTACTAAAAATTCTGACTGGCCCCACCCCCATCTATTCTCTGCCTCCCAAGTCCCAGCTGATTGGGAGGAAATGGTGATTTTTGCAGTATCCTTCCCCTGCCACACCCACCAAGCCATGCCATGCCCACCAAGCCACACCCACAGAACCTATCACTGACTCCCTTGAATTAGCAATTACCCATTCCCCAGCTTGGCTGCTGCAGCAGCATGGCCTTAGGAAGATGCTCTCGATCCATGTCCAGTGATCTTCTGGAACACCAGGAAACACTATAAAGCGCCACCTCCCCACTCCCCCAAAACCAAATTAGGCCCTGCAGCACCTATGCTGCAATGGATGAGCAGCTACATTACCAAACTTTTTATTTGCAAAGCCACTTCCTTTTACCTATGGGAAGAAAAATAAATGAACGTAGCTATCGTACTTTATGTGAGGAAGTGGGCCTTTTTGATACCTGGACAATTAGGCACCAAAGATTCGTATTTACCTCCTCTCCTCTCTGCACTTTGTTTAGTGCCAATTCTCCATTTCCATGGAGTTATTTCTGGAATCATAAACCCACTTCTCTGTTATTATTTCCCCCTGCTTTTCTTGCCATGGGTGGCAGAATAAACAGGGGGATGTGCAAAGGGAAAAATATGGCAGAGAAGACTCCTTTGCAACATTCCTCCAGTCCAAGGGTGAAATCCAGCAGGTTCTGACAGGTTCTGGAGAACTGGTAGCGGAAATTTTGAGTAGTTTGGAGAACCAGCAAATACCACCTCTGGCTGGCCCCAGAGTGGGGTAGGAATGGAGATTTTGCAGTATCCTTCCCCTGCCATGCCCACCAAGCCATGCCCACAGAACCAGAGGTAAAAAAAAATTGGATTTCACCACTGCTCCAGTCCCATGGAATGATCATTCCATAGGATCAAAAAAGCAATAGAAGAAGACTGTGAACCTTTGTTACCAGCGTCTAGCACCAAAAGATATATTTCCCCACCCTGCCTCTCTTCTCTCCCCACTTCTTATGTAAACTGAACTCATGTTCTGTTTCACTGCCAAGGCTGAAAAGGGATTGGAAGTGTGGCAAGCACTTCCTTAAGCTCCCATACTTTTGTGCTCTACCACAAAGGAGGGAGGTGTTGAAGGCCGCATGGAATGGCCGATGGGGAGGGGTGGGAATTTGTCTAGTTGGCAGCCCAAGGAGGAAGAGGAGGAAGGATCAAAGGGATTAGCTGGGTGTGGATGGTTTTATGAGATTATTAGTTGTATTCAGACCAGATTTAAGATCACTGTGAATTTTCATTGCTCCTCAGATAGAATTCTTGCTGCTATTATTCCTGATTATTGTCAACAAGAGTTTTAATGGATTTAAGCATCTACCCCAATGCTTGTACAGGCAGTAAAAAGATTTTTTTGGCACAAGATTTAAACCATGTGCATATAGAGTGTGGCTATGTCAGATTCAGAGTAGTATATGTGGGGGAGTGTGGGTTAGATATAATTAATTTTTGTGTTTTGAAAACCCAATCCTCATTTAAAAAGAAATCTTTGATATTTACTTTGATAATTTTTTTATTCTGAAGTAATGTTTTGCCAAGACTATATGTGTAAGCATCTTATCATTACTTTCTACATATTGGAAAGTATAAAGTCCCTTATTCATGTGCATTGTTGGAGTACCTAATGTTAAGGATATTGTTGTTGTGTTACCGACCAGCAGAGTAACTGCACAAGGAAACGTTGCTGAGAGTGATGAATAAGAGTTATGCAAACTGGTTTATCAAAAGCTTACTTTATAGTGGAAAAACAATCTCATAGTCTTTAAACAAATTCCAAGTCTTTGCCATTTAAATCAGTAGTTACAGATATAAAATCTTCTTACCACACAAACAGTAGTTGGTTAGAATAACAAACTCACTTTGGTTCACAAACCACAATGGTAGCAGATCCATCCAACTGATGATAGCACAATGGTTGCAACTCCACACACAATGGTAGCTTATCATCAACTGAATAAGTTACAGTACCTTTCTTAAATACTTCACAACTCAGTGATTATCTAATTACAGCATGACTCAGCTTTACAATGAATCAGCAAGAAAACTTTAAAGTCACACAATACATATTCATATTAAAGTCACAGAACACATATATTGTCTGGACAACTTGTTAGGCTCAAACCATATCCTAACACCTACAACTTCATTGCCATTTTATCAGGATCCCAAAGCTCTCCAGATGAGGTTTGAATAGATTGAGTCAATGCATCACTATCCAAATGGATCACCAGTGGCAGCTCAGGAAACTTTCCAGTTGAAGCTAAAATCTCTATGGGAAAATGTCAGTAAGATCAGAAAACGTTCTCCTTCTCCTCCTTTTCCTTCTCCATTTCATTATTCTTCTTTTATGGCAATGTCTAGCAGGCCACTACCATCCTAGCCTGGAAGGCTTCGAAGAACTGATTCTTCCCCAAGCATTCAATTAGGGTGAAACCAGAACCCAATAAATATTGACGTACATAGGAGTTTGAACCCTGGTGGTGCAATGGTTGGAATGCAGTATTGCAGGCTAACTCACTGCTCATTGCCAGGAGTTCGATCCTCACTGGGTCCTAGGTTGACTCAGCCTTCTATCCTTCTGAGGTTGGTAAAATGAGGACCCAGATTGTTGGGGGCAATAGGCTGACTGTAAACTGCTTAGAGAAGGCTGTAAAGCATGGTGAAGCATTATATAACTCTAAGTGCTATTGCTATTGCTAAGAAGAATGTTTCTTGGTTGATTATAACTGATAGTATAAGTTACAGTAGAAATTAGTAGATATTGGTAATAAAAGATGGATAATTTCTTGTTAAATGTTACTATAGAGTAGTAATTCTTTCAAGAACACTTTGCCAAAAAAAAAAAAAATCCAGCCAAATCCTCTTGGGTCAATATGCACATGATTTGGAAAAAGTCCCAATAATTTTAATCTTTGCTTAGACGGAGTATTAATAAGAAATGTTCAAATATAGTATAATTTGCTATCACATGTTGTACACACAGATGCATTTGAAGTGACCACAGAAGTGGAAGGCTAATTTCCTTAGCCTGCATTGTTTAAAAGACACACCATTCTCATGGAGGATAAAGTTAACAAATTGTGGGACAACTGTTAATTTCAAAATAGATTCAAGAGCAGATGCCACATTTATCTCAGAGGACACCCATAAAAGAAGTTAGAATTCTCTTACTCTGAATAAATCAGATACCATTCAACATAGTTCACAACATAAATAAGACTTTGGACAATTCGTCACATACACAAGATTTTAAAAGATACTAAATAATAAAGGCCCTACGTTGAAAACAGAACCCTTAGTCTCTTGGGTGTTGCTAAATTAATACAAATGCAAACAGTGGGAAATAAAATAAAGGATTAATTGAGGGCAATTGATCTAAAGTGATCTTACAAATGGGGAAGATTAGCCAACATTTGCAAAATTACAGTTGAGCTTTGTATTATTGAATAGGTATGGGTGAATAAGGGTGAACTACTCTCTTTAACTGTTTGTTTTTGACACGGATTCTGATCCCACAGAATGTATCTTTTCACTATTGGGATACTTGTTGTGCAAATAGAACAGTAATTTGTCTGTATAACAGTATGTCAGAAAGTCAGAAAGAAGATGTGTGAGTAACCATTGCTATTTGAAGGGAACAATATTTTTTTGAACGGAACAGGATTATGGGCCAATATTATTAGTAATAGGGGTGAGGGGTCCTTGGTGCTCTCTAAGCTTGGTTGTTTTCTTGCAGATGTTTCATACCCAAACTAGGTAACATCATCAGTGGTAATGATAATTCAAACTGGTTGTGGTGGGATTCAAAAATTTTTAGTACAGGTTCGGTGGACATGGCTTGGTGGGCGTGGCAGAGGAAGGATAATGTAAAATCTCCATTACCTCCCCACTCCAGGAGAAGGTTACTGCAAAATCCCCATTTCCTTCCGATCAACTGGGACTCAGGAGGCAGAGAATAGATGGGGGCGGGGCCAGTCAGAGGTGGTATTTACTGGTTCTCTGAACTACTCAAAATTTCCGCTACCGATTCTCCAGAACTGATCAGAACCTGCTGAATACCACCTCTGAGTACCAAGGATCTCTCATTTCAATCCTGAGCTATAAATATTCTCCTTTATTGGGATTGTGGGTGAGTTTTGACCTTAAATAGCACCCATTTTATCTTCTGAACTTTTCTATTAAAGCAGGCAAGCTCTGTGGCTTCCATTCAGTCAAATGGTCTTATTCTATGTTCACTCACACAAGGAGAAACATTGAAACAATTTCGTGGGTCCATGGTCATTTTGCTCTTTGACACTTAAATCTAGTTTTATTTCCACATTTATCTACTGAAACCACTGTAGGCTTTCTGAAGAACTCCAATGAATTTCAGAGATAAAGGGAAGGGAAAGTATCAATCATCATCTAACTGCTACAATATAAACAAATTAGACCAGGGAGCGGAATTTCCCAGGGGTCTCTTGGGTGATTTAATTCTGCCAGCTGTTCAATTTCATCACTAATGCCTAAGCTAAAGCTAAGAAGGAGCTGTTCAGGAATGTCCCTCTGCCTAAATAGCAAGGCATTGTTTTATTTAAAGGAGAATTTAGAAAAAGGAGCTAGGAAACCTGTTGAGATAAATCATATGAATGCCCAACTGGATATACACAGATATTAAGACCAAGCTTAGTAAAAAAGATTCTTTTGACTTTAACAAAATTCTAGCTAGAACCATCTTTTAAAGAGTCACAGTATCTTATTGACCAGAATTGACTTATTTGATATCTATTTATATTTGGGTTTTTTCCTTCATCTGTATGTCTAAGTCTCTGGTCAAGTGCATTTGATGTATGCCATTTTCTTTAATTTTATCTAAATCTTTGTTTTCAGAAAGCATTACAGAAAATATAAAATACCTAGTGATGGCTAATGATTAGTGATAGGATAGAAAAGATAAATTTGAATATTCCCAATCAAGGGTATGCTAAATTTATACCAATATAGCACTGAAAATATAGCAGTGAAAAACAGTAATATAGATATATCAGTCAAGTGTAAATGCTGAAAATAATTTCATGCATTCAGTAGCATCTTAATTATTCAGTTGGGACCATGAATAGGGATATTCATTTAGAACATGAAGGTACTACATATTTATTTTAGCCCCCAGATATAGCAAATGAATAATCTCTCTCCTATTTCTATTGTAAACATTCATAATCCCTGTTAAGAGAAACTAATTCTAACATTGTGTCTCTCTGTTTACTATAAAATAATTAAGTGATAAATCTTAACTGCAATTCAAAATATCATTTAATTGAAGATTATCTCCGAAGCAAGTATCTCATTTCACTTAGTTAATGGTGTTCACAGGAATAGTGAAGTAATTATTAATTAGTAGGTGTTCCCAATTTCAAAAAGTAATTCCATTCTCCACTTAGGATCTATTGAACATAATGGGCACAATCCAGACAAATTTGAAAAGCCTTTAAATTGTATTTATTTTAAAGGATTATATATTAGTGGGAAATGTGCAAAGGAGAAAATTGTGTGGGGGCAATTTATCTAATGATTGCTAACCCAGAAAGGATGAGTGCACAGGTATAAAGTGATTAATGGCTCAACTTTATTGTGGGTCACAGTGATGGGTAAACTTATAAGTTGAAAGAGATGCATGGAGGGCTGGGTAGTAGCTTGGCGGTGGCACTTCTGTGTATATGTACACACATATTTTTATCACAAACTCAACCCATCCCCATAGGGCTGTGTATGCTATTTGCACCAAATGTGCATAATTCTGTAGCTCTTCTATAATTCTTCTGTCTTCCAATAAGCAAGGTTCCTTTTTTCCCTGCCATATCCTCTTTGTCTTCCTCCCAATCTTTACAATATTGTCCTCTGTTTTATTTAATTTCTTACTCTTCAATTAAAATTCGGCAGCTATACGAATATGATAGCAGTCCATGCGGAAGCCAGTCAAGTCACTTTCCAAGGAAGCCCTTACCATTCAGTTCCCACCACATTTCCCATTTTTCCACAACAGTCTATCTATCTATATTTGCATCTACCAAATCTATTCAATCTTCACAGGGCCATTGAAGTTTCTCATATTCATTTCCCCTACAGATTCCTTCAAGACTACTGAGGGCCTCCCTCTTATACACAGATGGTTTGGCCTCCATTAAATATCCACTTTCAGAGAATACATTTCTTATTAGCCTAGAGCATATACTTCTTTTATTCTGTTGAGGGCTGCATTGTAGTGGCTACAAGAACAAAGTGAACGAAGCAATAGCAGATGAATAAATAATCTCCTCAAATAAAAAGCATCCTGCTTTTTTTTTTCTTTTAAAAGAACACCTTAACAACTTTTAATTACTAGCCACTCTGAAATAGTAATAAAATACAGCACAAGCAAATTACAATTCTGAAATTCAGTACTGGGTGGAGAAATGAGTAGTGTGGGGAGACTGGTTCCCTGCGCATATGAAATATAATATATTTGTTAATACTTCTTAGAATAATTCAGAAGTTCTATGTAGATTCAGAGCTCTTTCAAATTATATTTAAAAAGTAGAACTATATTTTCCCCTAGGTACCATTTTTCCTGGGCTTATTGGATACCTTCAGAATAATGGGTAGACTCACAGGTGTCATCTCCTTTGAATGTTGTACTTTATTCTACAACTGCTACTATTCATGTGAATGTCTGGGAGCAAAGCTACATAGGTGAAGCTAAGGAGGTTGTCCTCCTAGATTGGCAACTGCTTGGTCTCATCCATGCAAAGCAAGCTGGGTGTGAAATTCATCCATTGCATCAGAGGTGGGTTTCAGCAGGTTCTGACCAGTTCTGGAGAACTGGTAGGGGAAATTATGAGTAGTTCGGAGAACCAGTAGTAAAAATTCTGACTGGCCCCTGCCCCCATCTATTCTCTGCCTCCCGAGTCCCAGCTAATCGGGAGGAAATGGGGATTTTGCAGTGTCCTTCCCCTGGATTGGGGAGCGAATGGAGATTTTACAGTATCCTTCCCCTGCCACGCCCACCAAGCAACGCCCACCAAGCCATGCCATGGCCACTAAGCCACATCCACAGAACCCACCACTGCATTGCACCTATTAAAGGTAGCTTTGAAGGAAAAGTCATGATGCTGGAACAGTCCTTCATACCCGATACTGGAGCCCTAGAAAAATAATTTGGATATTCCAATCCAGACTGACTCAAATTTCTCTGATTCCTCAAAATCTTAGCAAAATTAACACAATAATATGAAGGAGGCCAAGTGGGGTAAGAGGAACATGTTACCTAAACTGCACTAGATAGATTCTAAACCAGCTAGAGTTCAGGGATTTGTCAAGTCCATGTACCAATTTATTCTGCATTTTGCTTTTGCAAGGCATTTCCTAAGTACTCGAACACGCCAAGTCAGAGATTTATGGTCAAGCCTGCAGAAAATTGGGAGGTCTTACCTTAAATCTGGGAAATGGCTATCACAAGGCCAATAGTGGAATCTAATGTATGTTAAAATGAGAATACAGTCGACATGTTTACTCGAGTCATTTGAATTTGCTGAAAGAAGTGGTAGGCCAATGACAGCATGTGAAGTATTGTTTCACTTTATTACGAGAACACCCATCTTCATATGAAGAAATATAACATTTTTATTACAGTATTTCGCCCAAACTCATGCCATACGCTGTTAGTTCCCATAACTGTGACATTAAGATAAGAACAAGGGGAGACGATTGAAAAAAGAGCGCTTCGAGATCTAGGTAAACTTGCTGTTGCTTCTGGCAAGAGGAGTTCAAAGATGAGCAGTTACATGATCTTTTGCTCTGTTAGCTTTGGCTCTGAAATGATCAAGAGAAATAAACAATGGCACAGAATAAGCCACGGAGACCGAAATGGAAAGACTAAAGGGAAAAAAGCAAAGAAATGGAGTAATAATCTGGTGTCCACTAGGCTCAATATCTCTACTCCCAGCAGATTCAGGTTTGATGCAGGAGAGAAGAACGGTTAAGCTGCAAAGCCGCAAAAAAGTCTTTCCTGCATTCATTCAGAAAGTTTATACGGTCATAACTCTCTATATATCATAAGCCACAAGAACTTACTTAGGTCTGAACAATTTGCAATTAAACAAGATCCCCTTGTCCATTCTGTTATCACTTTCTCATGCTCCCTTTCAGTGGTGAAACCCTTTTTTTTTTTTTACTATCGGTTTTGTGGGTATGGCTTGGTGGCTGTGGCTTGGTGGCTGTGGCAGGAGAAGGATACTGCAAAATCTCCATTCTCTCCCCACTCCTGGGGGAAGGATATTGCAAAATGTCCATTCCCACCCCACTCTGGGGCCAGCCAGAGGTGGTATTTGCCGGTTCTCCAAACTACTCAAAATTTCCGCTACTGGTTCTCCGAACTACTTAAAATTTCTGCTACCGGTTCTCCGAACTACTTAAAATTTCCGCTACCGGTTCTCCAAACTACTCAAAATTTCCACTACTGGTTCTCCGAACTACTTAAAATTTCCGCTACTGGTTCTCCAGAACCGGTCAGAACCTGCTGGATTTCACCCCTGCTCCCTTTCGTTTCTCTTCTTTTGATTCGCCTTTGTTGTTTCCCTTTCAGACTGCCTAAAAACTACTCATTGGAGCTTTTGACAAAATATGCCTTAAAATGGGAATTTTGTTTTATGAACCTGGGGGTCAATTATACATTCATTTCAATGGGGATAGCAAATGTTTGCAATATTGCAGCACAGATGACCACGAACCTGAAGAAAGTTAAATTAGTTAGATGCTTGTTGGCAATGTAGTTCATTGTTGATGTCATCATTATATTTATGCTTAAGAATGCAACTTTAATCAAGCCGAGGTGGCACAGTACTGCAGGCTACTTCAGCTGACTGCTAGCTGCAGTTCAGCAGTTCAAATCTCACCAGGCTCAAGGTTAACTCAGCCTTCCATCCTTCTGAAGTGGGTAAAATGAGGACCCAGATTGTTGGGGGCAATATGCTGATTCTGTAAACCGCTTAGAGAGGCTGTAAAAGCACTATGAAGCGGTATATAAGTCTAAGTGCTATTGCTATTGCTATTAAATGTTGAATAAATGAACAAAGTAAATTTCACATAAATTGGAAAGTAAGCATAAAATTATGGTTTGAATATAACAATCTTTCTCTGAAATATATTCCTTTAAATGAACTCACTCTCCATGCCAGGTATCTCACTTATCTCCACCTCTGTTAGAGCATTAAAAAAACAATGTACATTTCCTGCTCCATTAATTAGATAATTAACAAGATGAGCACGGGGAAGAGAGGAATCAATTGGATTACAGCCCTTCCCTGTAGCTTTCCATGTCAACTCTCTTAGTACTTATGAAAATGAGCTCCTTCTTTGAAGAATATTAAGTCTTCCTTGACATCTTATCTCTTCTTCAGTGCTTCAACTGCATCTGTGTTATCTGATAACTAGTAAGTCCTAGGAAGTTAACATTTCATGATTTCAACAGACTCTCCTGGAAGTGAAGTTTGAATTGAACTGTCCACTTGCACAACAGCTGTGAAAAGATCCTAGTTGTAAATGACAGTCTCCAAGGAAAGATGTGCCAAAGGATCTGATAGCAATCATGCAACTTCTAGATGGATTCAGTTGATTTATTCAGCTGCTGATTGAGAACAATGTCATGATTTGGCTTAGTGGACCAGTTTCAAGAAATAAATGTTGAAGGAGTTATTTGGGTGTGTTTTCTGGAGATAGAATAAGGAATCTAACAAAGGACTAGTGAAGCAATTCTTTATCAACAGAAAAAAATTCATTACTACAAATACGTGGGGGAGGAATAGACAAACTTAGCTTCCAGGTAGCTATAATTTATCAGGTCAAGACTCAGAGAAAAAGTGATGTGGAAAAACAAAGCATCCACCTCGCCTACCCTCAGTTGTTGTCAAACCCAATTTGCTGGGCAGATCTTAGTGAACAGGACCCACCTTCTTGTCTCAACCAGATCTTGATAAAGCATGCTAGTTCAGCCTTTTCCTAGACAATCAGATTGTGGATTAAGGTTGTCACAAGTAAATGCCTTATTCTCCTTTATGTAAATAATATATGACCAGGGTATCAGGGGTTAACTTATTCTTCACTACTTAATATATTCATACTTAACCACTCTTATATCTAGCTCCACCCCTTGTATATATAAGGAGCTGTATGCTTTCCTTCTGTGCTTCTATCTGTGAATATTCAGTGTATATAGAATGCCTTCTGTAAATAAACAGTGCTTTATTTGAATATCTAATTCTTAATCTACTTATTGAGTCTGATCCTGAAAATATCGTAACAATTTGGTAGCAGAGGATGGTTAGATTGACTCAATAAAACTTTAAATATGTCTGAGAGAGAAAACTCCAGAAACAAAAGAGAAAGACCCAACACCAGGGCATACAGTAAAGAAATGGAAGCAGATCAAGAAAAGATCGATAAACCCACGACTATGACACCAAAAGAAACTGAAGACTACACTACAGACAACGAGGAAATAATTGATGGAATGGATGAACAAAAAGAGAACGAGTTGAAAGGCAGCCCCCTCGGATCAGAGGTACTGAAACTACTGAAACTCAACGCGAAATTCCTAAACGTAATAAAGAACAGCGGAACAGCGAAAAAAAGGAGTATCGTAACAGATGATCCCAAAAATCCAAAAATGGTGAGCGAATCATCTACAGAAAAAGAAATAATGAAAAGAAAGACCAACGGTCCCGCTCAAAATTTTGAATGGCAGCCATCTTGTTTTCAACCGATCACAAAAAAGAGCGAAGCAGAGTCAATCAGAGTACATCATTCAAAATCTTTGGCGCGAAAGGATTCACATAATATAAAAAAGAAAAAAGAAAAACTTTACTTTTCAGAAAATTCTGATACAGACTCAGAAGAAATACCTATCGAACTAAAAGTCAAATCAGCTATAAGAACTCTTTTTACAACATTCGGTCCAGGACTGAAAATTACAAAAGAACCAACAAAAGATGGCAATCGAGAAACAGGGAGAGAACAAGCAAGAAAGCAAACGTCTCGGAGTCTGCCCGCTTCTCCTCAATCAATGAGAGCACCGACACCTGAGCCCAGAGAACCTTGCAAATACCACCCCACGCCGCAGACGATGTCAGAAAACAGCGATCTCAACAAGAGTCATCGCACCAGAAAGACACGAGCTTCTGCCGCCGCCTGGACACCGAAGATCGAGCCAGAGACTGAATCATCGGAAGAAGAGCGCTACGAGGGAGCTGCAGCGACGAGAACCTCTTCCGACAGCTTCAGGAGTGAAATGAACAACGCGCATGTGCAAGACTACACAGACAACTTCGGGGGACATGAAGAACAGAGAGAACCATTCAGAATCGTCGCAAGCATACCCACGCCATTTTGTAACTTTCAACATTTGCAAGACCACGGACTGCCTTCAGTTGTAAGTAATGGATCCAACAATATTGGGAATTTGCCCAATGATTTCCCAAAACTGAGAATAGATGGAATTAATTTGCAAGAATGGTGTCAGCAGCTCCAAGTTGTCTTTCTAAAAGAAAACTTATTATTTTTTATCACTAATCCCCCAAAAAGACCTTGGACTCTAAAATTAGACTGTCTGCACCATAGGGCATTTTTCTTATTAATTTCCAGTATATCTCCTGCCATGTACCACAGTATTAAGCAAAATCTAACTGTATCAGAAATTATTCAATGCATGTTTAAATTGTTTCACAGTGAAAGTGTAGCCACTACAACAAGAATGTCTAAAGATTTCTTCTCAGCTAGGATAAAGCCAGGGATTACCATAAGTGAACATTTAATATCTTTAAACAAAATTAGAACAGAACTGCATTTAAGGGGGGAAATAATTTCAGATCAAACAATGAAGAGTGTTATCATTAACTCACTAGACCCATCGTGGGATAACTATATATCTCATTTAGACACAATCAATTTAGGATATTTATCCATAGAAAGTCTATCTAACAAGCTAATATCTGAAGATAATTCAAGGAGAAGTCGTTGTAACAATCACATGGAACATAAACAATATAAGAGGGTAGTTTATCAAGAAAGATATCATGAACCAATAGGATGCCACAACTGTGGATCCAAAGAACATAATAGGAGAGACTGTCCAAAACTCCTCAGAAATAGAAAAAATCCTGACTACAGAAATAGGTATCAAAACAGACAGTCATCAATTGATAGACATAGATATAGAAGTCCACCCATCTATAGGGAACATAGAGGGGGCAGGGATAACTCAAAAGATAGAAAGTCTGGTTCACTGAATGGATTAAACAAACATGACAACACTAACATACAACAGACAGAGGACAATGATTGGCTTATCGATTCTGGAGCAACCAACCACACTACAAATAATAAAAATATACTATCTTCATTTGTAGAGGATAAATTCGTAATTAAGGTAGCTAATCAAGAGAAGTTTCAAGTCATAGGTAGAGGAAATATAACCTTACCTGGCCTAGGAAAAATAGAGGGGGTATTGTTAATACCTGAAATACCTCATAACATACTTAGTGCAATAAAACTAAGCATAGATTCTGGCATAAATATTGTGTTCTCGAAAGGAAAAGCAACATTAGAGAAAAACAGAGCAAACATAGGTACTGTGATTATTAAAGGAGGTCTACCTTATCTAATGACAAAAGAAAAATGGTTACACAACATTGATTCCAACATGGAAGATAACAATAACATAGACAACGAAAGCAGTAGCAATAGTGACAATGAGGAACATGAGATTATCCATAATCACAATGACACACCCAACAACAAAATACCTAATATTGGTAAACCAATTCATGATGAGTGTGCTCATGTCTTACATAGGAAATTAGGACATGCCAGTTTTCCTGTAGTTCAAAAGATGACTGAACATGCTGAAGGTGTTAAAATAAAAAATTGTAAAAACTATTTGGAATGCTCAGTATGTAAATCTACAAAACTCAAAACTAGCTTCAAACCCAAAAAGTCAACAAGATCAACCAACAAAATTTTTGATTTGGTACACATGGACCTAGTTGGTCCATTAACACCATCAATAACATATAGAAAACGTTATTTCCTAACCATTGTGGATGACTATAGTCGTTATGGCTTTGTCTATACACTAAAGCACAAAGATGAAACTTTTCAGAAATTTAAGGAGTTTTACAAACGTACAGAAACACAACATAATATTAGAATAAAACAAATTATGACAGATAGGGGATGTGAATTCATGTCAAAAGAATTCTCCCAATGGCTTAAAGACAAAGGGATGTTGCATTACACATCTAGCCCTTTCTCTGCATTCCAAAATGGAGTGGCAGAGAGAAAGAACTCGACATTACAAACCATGATTAGATGCACATTAGAAGATGCTGGCTTAGGAAAACAATTCTGGTCAGAAGCGTTACAATATTCCAATTATACACAAAATAGAACTTGGTCCAGCATTGTTAACAAGACACCATATGAAATGATGTATAATAGGAAACCCAAAATAGCTCATATGCACATATTTGGAGTCACTGCAGACGTACACATACCTAAGCAATTAAGACGTAAAGGTGAGAACGTATCTAGGAGACTCAGGTTCATGGGTTATGAAACAGGCACAAAAGGGTACAGATTTATCGATAATAATAACAGATTTATAGTATCCAGAACGACTGTATTCCATGAACAGGCCAACTGGTCTAAAATACATCTTAATGAAATTTTCCCAAACAACTATACAAACACTAAACACCAAGAGGAAAGAACTGGAGAAGAATACAATCACAACATACATAAAAACAAAAACAGAACATGGACAAACAGTCAATACAAAATAAAGACAGATTCATTAACAAAAAAGGAAGCTAGGTATTTACATGACAATGATAGTAAACCAAAAAGAACAATCAGGAATAACAGAAACCAAATACCAAACAAATACAAAGATTATATAATGTATACGGATGGAGAAACATCAACACCAAACACATACGAGGAAGTGCTAAAACTTCCCCCTGAAGAAAAGGAAAAGTGGGAATCAGCCATGACTAAAGAGATGGATAGTTTGCAGAAATTAAATGTATTCACACCTACACATGCACCTAAAGATAAAACTGATATTGGTACTAGATGGATATATAAAATCAAAAACTTAGAAGGAGGCAACACCTTATACAAAGCTAGACTAGTTGCTCAAGGTTATGCACAAAAATATCCCGAGGATTACATGGATACATACTTTCCCACAGTAAAAACTGAGAGTGTTAAAACTGCACTGGTCATAGCATCAGCACTTAACCTTGATGTATTCCAATACGACATACAGACTGCATATCTACATGCAAAATTAGATAAAGAGATATATGTAAGAGCGCCTCACAGTCAATATACGAACAAAAATGAAACGTGGTTACTAAATAAAAGTTTATATGGCTTGAAACAATCTGGCAAAAGATGGTATGAATGTTTAGTCAAAGTGCTCAAAACTATGAATTTTAATGCCACTACTGCTGATAACTGTTTCTTTGTTAAAAAAGAGGATGACTCTTTAGAATTCGTGTTAATTTATGTGGATGATATTTTGTATATAGGTAAACACAAAGAGAAGAGAGAAACATTTGTAACGAAACTAAATGAACATTTCTCTTTGAAATCATTAGGTAAGGTAAATAAGTATCTTGGAGTTCAAATTAGTAAAACAAAAAAGGGATTCAAACTTTCTCAAAGAGATAAGATTATAGAACTCCTGAACAAATGTAACTTAAACAATGCTAAACCCTGTGATACTCCCATGCAAACTGATTTCCTGAGAAACACAGATGAGTCATCCCCTGAATTTAAAGATAATACACTTTACAGATCAGTCATCGGTTCCCTTCTATATATTTCCAATTGGACTAGACCTGATATTGCTTTGCCTCTCAACTTGTTGTCTAGGCACGTCAGCAAACCATTATTATATCATTGGGAAGCTGTCAAGAGAATATTAAGATATTTAAAGAATAGTTTAGACTTCTGTTTATTATTGGAACCTAATAATGTCAAAGAGCCCATCCTCACGTGTTATGCCGATGCGGATTGGGCTGGTGATACCACATGTAGAAAAAGCACATCTGGCTATATATTTTTCCTTAACGATTGTCCAGTTTACTGGTACACTGGTAAACAAGATTTAGTAGCCACCTCAACGACTGAGGCAGAATATGTTTGTTTGTCTAAAGCCTCAAATAACCTCGTATGGTTTAATGACTTATTGTCAAACACTTGGAAGAAACCTTCATTACCATTTATCATACACGAAGATAATAAGGCTGCTATTGAAATATCTAGATCTGATGCCATTGGACAAAGATCCAGACATATAGATATAAAATTCAAACATGTGAGACAGTTATCTCAAGATGGATTTATTAAAGCAGTCCATTGTGAAACGTCAGAGCAAATTGCTGACATACTAACAAAGCCTTTACCCTCTAAGCAGCACAAATATTTGACTTCTAAGTTACAAGTTTTATATTGTTCAGAATCTGAATGTAATTATTGTTATATATCGAATCGGCATTTAGAGGGGGATTTGTCACAAGTAAATGCCTTATTCTCCTTTATGTAAATAATATATGACCAGGGTATCAGGGGTTAACTTATTCTTCACTACTTAATATATTCATACTTAACCACTCTTATATCTAGCTCCACCCCTTGTATATATAAGGAGCTGTATGCTTTCCTTCTGTGCTTCTATCTGTGAATATTCAGTGTATATAGAATGCCTTCTGTAAATAAACAGTGCTTTATTTGAATATCTAATTCTTAATCTATTTATTGAGTCTGATCCTGAAAATATCGTAACAAAGGTAGCTTGACCTAGACCCATGATGGCGAACCTATGGCACCCGTGCCAGAGGTGGCATGCAGTGCTCTTTCTGTGGGCATGCAAGTCATTGCCCCAGTTCAGCTCCACTGTGCATGTGCGCGTACCTCCCGCCAGTCAGCTGGTCTTTGGGTCTCTGCTGCGCATGTGTGGAGGCCATGTGTGCATGTACCAGGGTGGGGCACATGTGGGGGGTGCACGTGCATGTGCGGGGGTCAGGGTGGATTTGATTTAAATCGAGTTGATTTAAATCACAATTTAAATCATGATTTAAATCACTAGTAAAAAGGCTTGATTTAAATCAACTCGATTTAAATCATAATTTTTAAAGAGCAACTGTCATCTCTGCTACTCGTTTGACCCACTGTTGACTCACCGATAGTCCCAGTGTTGCAGAATATACAGCCTCATGCTACATAACTAAGCTCCATTTCATGCTGAATAAACTAAATTATTTATGTATCTTAAATAGAAAGCTATCTTACGATAGATTTTTATCCCAAAAGTTTTTTATTAAAATAAATTCGATAAAAATAAAAAAAAATCTGATTTAAATCAAAAAAATCTTATTTTTTTAATTTTTTTTTAAAAAAATCATTGATTTTTATCCACCCTGGTGGGGGTGGGGTGAGTACAGGGTGTGCACACATGCGCGGGGGATGAGGGCACAGGGGGCACATGTGCATGCATGGGGGCACATAGATGCTTCGTATTTTGGGGGTTCGGGTGTATGCTCGCGCATTCATGTGCACACACACGTGCTTTGGGCACTTGGTCCAGAATAGGTTAGCCATCACTGATCTTGACTGATCTAGTTCATCATGTAGTTCATCTGCCATCCAAGGCCTGGGGCTGAGTGTGAGAAATTGAAATGTATCACAGGAACAACATGCCTGTGGCTCAGTCCAGTGAGTGGCCCATTTCTTGACTCTTACCATATTTTCCTTAACCAATCACTATTGGAATCTTATAGTCTGTTCCCATCCCTTCAGAGCCTTCCCCGTTTACCTATTCAGAGCAATACATGTCCCAACCTGTGGCTCCCACCTCACATGCAGAATTCCTGAGAGGTTGCTACCCAAAGCACTTCCATCTAGCATTCAGCACATTAGCATCTGTTGCTTCACTACAAATGAATACTGTTTTAATCTTTATTTATTATTATTATTATTCATTTATTTGTCAAGTATGTATTAGATAATATATATAAGTATAAGCATGAATTGAGTACATAAAATGAATACTAATAAAGGGAACATTAGGACAGGGATGGTAGGCACGCTGGTGCTCTTATGCACGCCCCTTACAGACCTCATAGGAATAGGGTGAGGTCAACAATAGACAGTCTTAGGTTAAAATTTGGGGGGTTTGGGGATAAAACCACAGAGTTAGGTAGTGCATTCCAGACATTGACCACTCTATTGCTGAAGTCATATTTTCTGCAATCGAGTTTGGAGCAGTTTACCTTAAGTTTGTATCTATTGTGTGCTCGTGTATTGTTGTGATTGAAGCTGAAGTAGTCACTGACAGATAAGACGTTGTAGCAGATAATTTTATGAGCTACGCTTAGGTCATACCGAAGCGGCATAGTTCTAAGGTTTCTAAGCCCAGAATTTCAAGTCTGATGGCATAAGGTATTTTGTTGTGAGCAGAGGAGTGGAGGATTTTTCTTGTGAAAGATTTCTGGACACGCTCAATTGTACTAATGTCCGATATGCAGTGCAGGTTCCAGACATATGAGTTGTATTCGAGAATTGGTCTAGCAAATGTTTTGTATGCTCTGGTTAGTAATGTAATATTACCGGAGAAGAAGCTATGCAAGATTAGGTTTACAACTCAACTTTTTGGCGATTTAGCAACCTTTTTTAATTATTATTATTTTGGCAAATAGACTGAGCTATGCAGGAAGAAACAAGGTAGAAACAGAACTGTAAAATATGCTAGATAGTATATTCAATTCAAAAAGCGTTTGAGAGATATTCAATCACATGTAGCTGTCAAATACTATATCTCCAAATGCTTTTATAGAATAATGTCATCCTTAAAGTGCCAGCAAATATTTGCTAGGAAAAACACTAAAAGTCTTTTGGCTTAGATTTCTCACATGCTTACAACCTTCCTCTCTTCATGAAGATTATGTAGGAGATTCCACTTCCTTTTTTATTTTGTAACTGCACGCTTATAATCTAAATTCTCATGGTTTGATTTGCCAAGATATTCAGGGAGAGGAAGGACCAGGAATGCAAGTCAGACATTAAAGTGAATAAGTAAATACTGCATCTCAGATGTAAACAGAGTGTATTTTATCTTTCCAGTGTGGGTCTTGTCAGAATCAAGCTGTTGGGGAAATGTTGAAGAAGCTAGAAGTGCCAAAGGTATCAAAACTGCATGTCTTATTGTTTACTCAAGATGATCTGGGCATTATGTTATCACAAGGTGGAACATCCACTTATAAAAAGAGGAAGGGGGATTTGCTTCCTTGGCAATTTCACACTCAAAATGGAAAGCTAATTCCATGGTGCATTCTCTCTTTCAGTTGCCTCAAACCAACTGAGCAAGGGGTTCTCGGTTGCTGGGTGGGCGTGGCCATGGTGGGTGTGGTGGGCATGGCCTAGTAAGCCTCCTGCACCATGGTGGTGGGGGTCATTTTTGCCCTCCTGGAAGGCGAAACCACCTTCCCCAGGAGGCCCTCTGGAAGTTCTTCCTGAACTTCCGGTAGGCCTGTTTTTCACCCTCCCTGAGCCTCCGGGCATGCCCTGTGCTTACCTGCATCCAAAATGCGTGCATGAGGACTCCTGGGAGGGGCAGGGTGGGGTGGATGGGGCCAGCCAGGATGGGATTTGGGGGTTCTCCGAACTGCACAGAATCTTAGCTAGAGGTTCTCCTGAACCCCTGCGAACCCACAGCAGCCCACTCCTGCCTCTAACATATTCTGAAATATTCTATCAAAGTTACAGTGTTATAGGAGACATGGGGCTGCTGCCAATTTATGTTTCTAACTTCCTGTTTCTGATCATATTTGGTAATAACTATATGTGGTAATAATGATAAGATATCATCAGCTTCCATCTCTTTCCATATCTCCAAAGCTGCAAATAGCAGTCAAGAGCTATGAAAGTGATGTGAAAAATGGATGTAGCACATCTCCTATAACATGTTGTTAGGTTCCAAAAGTCTGCTGAAACTTTATTGCAACCATTCAGAGATTGTATTTCTATCATGTCAGGGAAATTGATGGCACAAAATTAGCTTGTCTTAAAATATTTATAACCTTTTAAAATATTAGATATGACCTTTCCCTCCAATTTACTAGCTATGTAATAAATTTGATGGACTAAATAGAGTTTTTGTAGATGCTTTAAAATACTCCTTTTAAAAAAAATAGCATGGCTCAATAAGACTTTGGTGGTTTTGGCTCCTGAGCAGAATGTTGAAGCAGCTTTCAAAGTAACTTGCTGCAATCTTGGCTGAAAAACCACAAACACATATGGCAGTGAATTTAGTGTTTATTAAAAAATGTGGAGGGCCTTGAGTTTTAATGGGAAAATTACCTTGCTACTCATTAAACTGTTCAGAAATGTTTATCTTCATAAATATAAAATACTGAATTACATATGCCAAATAAAAGAATTATTACAGTTATTGCACTTGTTGAAAATTAAATCTTCCATGCTGCATAATATTTAGTAATGCTGACCTCCCAACATCCTTATGATGACTAAACCACATTTTGGTGTTTCCTAAAACAAGAAGGAGGGAGGGAGGGAGGGAGGATGCTTAAATAAAAATACAATTCCTGAATTATGCATCCCAAATCTAAATAGTTTTTAACCCTGACAAGACAAGGCAGTCACACCTACATATACTTCCATTTTAATCAAAGGAATAAATCAATTCTAATCAATGTAACAACTATTTCTTCCCATTTCCATTTCAGATAGATTTGAGTTTTTATTGCAGTATCAGTGGTGCATTAGCCCAAAAAATCCTGCCCCTAAAAGTCAACCTAGTCTAGAGCACTGTCCTCTACGTGGAGCCTCCCTTAAAGATTACTTAGAAGCTTGGTTAGTCCAGAATGCAATGGCCCAATTAATGACTGGCATTGCTCTTCACAAGCACATAAATCCTCTGCTCCAGGCTTCCTATTAGCTTCCAGGTACAATAAAGGAGCTAGTCAATACATATTATATCCAATGCACTCTATGGCTTGACACTTGAAATATTCTTCCTGCCCAACTCATACATTCTTAGAGAAGCTGTTGGCGAGGCCTGTAGGCAGTGCTGCTTGATGGCAGTCTCAAGATAACTTTCCAGTAAATATCAGGCTGACTTCCACTTCTGAAAACTAAGTGAGTCTAGAGGGGCAATGTTAAATGATAGGATAACAAAGATAGTCTGGTTTATTTTATTATCATGGTTTTAATCTGTATTTTAGTCTTACTATGAATATTTTATTTCTGAATGCCTTGCCTTTTGTTGATCTTAATTATAGTAAATCAGTCTTATGTATTGCACTGTAAGTATTATTTTTGTTGGTAACCCAATCAGCCACATGTTTAGATTGGATTTGGGATTTTTATCCGCATACCCAGATAATTGTAGTGACCTTCTTCATCCAGGCTCATTATTTTTTTTTCATAGAGCATCTTTTTTTTTTATTGCAAAAGTTTTACAATTACATTTTCTCCCCATTCCCCCCCCAGCCCTCCCTAACCTCCCTAACCACCCTAACCCTCCCGAACCCCCCCAGCCCTCCCCAACCCCCCTAACCCACCCCTCCCCCCGGACTTCCACAGAATATAATCCAATCAAAATCCCCCCCTTTTTTAAAAAAAAACTTGAACCCCTCCATCCCCAATATCATTTTTCATCTTCACAAAATTCAAATATTTCTATCTTTATATAATACTTTCAGTTAAAAGCTATTTGATACTTCCTAGTTTGATATTTGTTCTGCACATAATCTATCCACTTTTTCCACTCCCATTCATAAGTCTCTTGTGAGTGATCTTTTAGATATGCTGAAATCTTCGCCATCTCTGCAAAGCTGGCCATCTTCAAAGTCCATTCCTCGATAGTGGGCAAAGCTTCATTTTTCCAGTATTGACCTATCAGTAATCTCGCTGCTGTTATCATATACAATATCAACTTTGTTTCACCCAATGTAAAACCCTTAACTATACCCAGTAAAAACAATTGTGGAGAAAATTGAATTTTTTTCTTCAAAACATTCTGCATAACCCACCAAATTTTTATCCAAAAAGCCTTCACTTTTTTACAAGTCCACCAAACATGATAATATGTAGCATCTAAGCAATCACATCTCCAACATTTTGGTTGAACATTAGGGTACATACATGACAATTTCGTAGGATCTAAATGCCATCTATAAAACATTTTATAAAAATTTTCCCTCAAATTCTGCGACTGTGTAAATTTAACATTCTGAACCCAAATTTTTTCCCATGTCTCTAACATCACTGGCTCTGCAAAATTTTGTGCCCACTTAATCATACAGTCTTTAACCAATTCAGTTTCTGAATCCCTTTCTAACAAAACATTATAAAGCCTTTTAATATGCATTGGACCTTTTTCTTTTATATGTCTAACCAATTCTTCCTCATGCAACATTATACCAATCTTTTGGTCCTCTTTCCATCTCAATTGAAGTTGATTATACTGTAACCAAGTTAAATTAATCCCTTCATCCAACAGTGTTTCTAATGTCTTCAGTTGCCATCTGCCCGCATCTGTAAAAAGAACTTCTTTATATAAAAACCCCCCGAGTGACATTATATTTGTATTCCACATGATATGACCAAGATCCAGCCATAGCGGTATTTTGTAATCCCATTTGAATCGGTGCTTCTTCCAAACTCTCATCAAAGAGTCTCTGAGTATAAATACTTTATCCACTTTGTTTTCATAAAATAAGTAAGCATGCCAACCAAATTCAAGATCAAAGCTTTCTATATTCAATATTCCAGTCTTTTTCCTTCCTAACCAATCGCTTGCTTGAGTCAAAGCTGCTGCTTCATAATATAACTGTAAGTTTGGAAGTTTAAGACCTCCCCTCTCTGGAACATCTTGCATAATTTTCAATTTCACTCTCGGTTTTTTCTCGTTCCAGACAAACTTATTCACTCCAGTTTGCCAGATTTTCAGTTGTTTATCACTTCTGAGCACCGGGATCATTTGAAACAAAAAAAGAAATCTTGGCAAAATGTTCATCTTAACTGCTGCTATTCTTCCAAGTAAAGACAGCTGCAGTTTTTTCCAAGTCTCCATATCTTTCTGCACCTCTCGCCACAACACCTCATAATTATTTTGAAACAATTTCATGTTTGATTCTGCAACCTGAACTCCTAGATATTTTACCTTTGGTACAATCTCAAAACCTGCCCTCCTTTCAAGCTCGTGTTTACGATCTTGTGTCATATTTTTAACTATCACCTTAGTTTTTTTCTGATTCAGTCTAAAACCTGAAACTTTACCATAGTCTTGTATAATGTCCTTCATCTGGATTATTGATTCCATTGGCTGTGTTAGGGTAACGACCAGATCATCTGCAAATGCTTTTATTCTGTAATCCTCTTGCCTTATCTTTATACCTTTCAAGATATTAGAGTCCCGTATTGTATTTAACAAGACTTCTAGTGTTAAAATAAATAACAATGGGGATAGCGGACAACCTTGTCTTGTTCCTTTTTCAATATTAAAATCTGTTGTCAAACTTCCATTAATAATAATCTGTGCCTTTTGCTCTTGGTAAATTGCTGAAACCGCCTGTATAAATTGATCCCCAAAGTCCATCTTTTTAAAAGTCTTTAATACTCTATCAAAGGCCTTCTCCGCATCCAAGAAAATCAGCACTGCAGGGATCTGTTTATTCTTCTCAAGATATTCCAATAAATCTATAACTTGCCTTACATTGTCCTTCATATATCTGACTTCTATAAATCCCGCTTGATCCTCATGAATCACCTTTTGGATAACTGGCATCAACCTGTTGGCTAATACTTTTGCGTATATTTTATAATCATTATTCAAAAGAGATATTGGTCTATAATTCTCCGGTTTTTTAGGACCTGCTTGCTCTTTTGGTATCAAAGAAATATAAGCTGTTTTCCATGATAGGGGTATTTTACCCCCTTGTTGTATATTACAAAATAAGTCTCTAAGATGTTCCACCATTTCTGCTTGCAAAGTTTTATAATACACCACAGTCAAGCCATCCATTCCAGGAGCTTTAGCTGTTTTCAGTTGTTTAATTGCTGCAATAATCTCCTCAACTGTTATAGGATAATTCATTCTTTCCTTTTGTTGGTTAGTAATTTTTGTGACTCTTTTATTTTCTAAATATTTTTCTATAAGTCCATTCTGCATATCATCTTTAGCATATAGTTTAGTGTAATAATCTACAAAGACTTCTTTAATTAATTTTTGTTGAAAGATTTCTTTCCCTCCAATATCGATGCTATCAATAGTCCGTATACTCTGCTTCTTCCTTAATGTGTAAGCCAACCATCTGCCCGGTTTATTAGCATTACAAAATGTATTATGCTTCGCATATTGTAAATTTGTTGCAGTTTGTTCCGCCATAAGCATTTGAAATTGATCTTTCAGAAGTTTTATAGCACCACGTATTCTTTCATCTGTTGGATTTTTAATAAGTAACTGTTCTTTATTCTTTATTTCTGCTTCCATTTCAGATCTTTTCTTTTGTCGATTCTGTTTGTGTTTAGAATTCATATAAATGAGTACCCCTCTCATATACGCTTTACTCGCATCCCACACAATTTCAATTGGGGTACCCTTATTCAAGTTCATTTCAAAAAATTCTTTCATCTGCTTTTTAAATTCTATTATATTTTTTTCATATCTAAACAAATTTTCATTTAATCTCCATGATCTTCTCTCAATCTTTCCAATCTCAATTTCTATCCATACTGGGCTATGGTCGGTTAGAGTTCTTGGGAAAATCTTTGTTCTTTTTGTCTTGACTAGTAAATCATCTGATAATAAAATAAAATCAATCCTAGAAAAAGATCTATGTCTATCAGAGAAAAAAGTAAAGTCCAATTCTTTTGGATTATGTATTCTCCAAATATCTTTTAATTCCAAATCTTCTTTCATGTCAAAAAAAGTCTGTGGTAATCTAATCCTTGACTTCGCCAAACTCTTTTTATCTACTTTGGAATCAATTACTCCATTCCAATCTCCCATGATTAAAATAGATCTGTAATCCCATTGTAATATTTTAGTGTGCAAAGTTTTGTAAAAGTGATCCTGTTGTTGGTTAGGAGCGTAGATTCCAATCACTAAAATTTGGCCGTTTACTGTGTACAGTTCAATTGCTATGAACCTGCCGCCTTCATCTGCTTCTATAATTTTAGCTGACAGTCTTTTATTTATATAAATAACCACACCATTCTTTTTTTCCAAGTTTGAAGCTATGAAATGTGTTCCCAGTTTTGAGTTTATCAAGTATTTTTGATCTTGTGTTCTGACATGAGTTTCTTGTAAGCAAATTATGTCATTATTAAATTGTCTCAAATATGTGAATAACTTCTTCCTTTTCTGTGGTGAATTCAATCCATTCACATCCCAAGATAGAAACTTAATCGTCATGTAGACTTTTTTGAAGCGACAAGCAGAATTGCCGAATATCTTCCGAAGTCTTCAGCTTTGCTCCTCCCATGGCTTCACTTTCTTGTGTAGTACTCTTGACTCCCTTCTTGTATTGTTGTACCTTAGGTCTTTCCTGTTGTTGCTTTTCTTTAAGTTGCTTAGAAATTGCTCGAGTTACACGCTGGTCTTTAGCTTCAGCCATCTGGACTGGGTCCAAAGCCACATCTCTTGTAGTCAAAATTGGAGAAGATTCTAACAGGGGCTCCTCCAGAAAACCTCCTGTAGCACCCTGCATTTTCGCTGCCTCTGGTTCCACCTGCTTAAACTGCTCTTCCATCTCTTGCTGAAGTTGTTTCTCCTTGTCACTCTCCTTCATCTCCAACACAGTGGATGTACGTGGGGATGGTGATCTCTCTTTAAGAACAATAGAATAGAAGTATTCCGCCTTCTCAACAGTGTTTAATCGATGTCTTTCTCCATTATACCTCAAAATTATACCAGTTGGGGCATCCCACCAAAATGGTATTTGTTGTTTTTTTAATTCATTCACTAGAAAACCAAAATCTTTTCTATCTTTTAACATCTTGGGTGGTAGTTCTTTATAGATTCCAATCTGAGCTCCCTCCACTTGCACAGCAGACAGAAAAGACTTTTGCAGAATATCATTTCTCATTCTTCTATCTGTGAAATATATCACCACGTCTCTAGGCAGTTGTTTTTGTCTGGCCACCCACGAATTCATTCTGTAAATTTTGTCTATTTTGTAAAAAATCTCTTCAGAATTAATTTTTAACAGCACAGCCAGAGCATCAGCACAAATCTGTCTCAGGTCTTGTCGATCATTCTCTTTAATACCTCTAAGCCTTATGGCGAATTCCATGGACCTGAACTGCATCATCGTAATTTCGTTTTCAACTTTCTGCATTTTATTATCAGCATCAGAAATTTTATAATCAGTATCCTTCATTTTAACATTCATTTCTGATTTAAATTCTTCCAATTTAGAATCCGTTCTAATAATAGCTTCTGACAGGCCAGACACCACATTCATTAATTTATTAGTCACCTTATCATATTTCTCTTGCACCACCTTTTTAATTTCATTAATTTCCTGCTTAATTTCCTGTTGTGATTTTTGAAATTTATCATCCAAAGCCTGAGTAATAAAATCTTTTAAACTTTCAACATTGAAATCTTTTTTTTGACTCTGCTGGGTGGGAGGAGGCTGCTGCTCAGGTTTACGTGTGGGGGATCCCCCCCCCCGCTGCCTTTCCTTCCTGTTTAGGCTTAGAAGCCATTCTGCCACGTAGATTAGCTTTTCTGAAAAAGGATATCCTTTTTCCTTTTCCACCACCACAAAGTCCTCTAAAAAAATCCCCCAGGTTTAATCAGGTTGGAAATAGAATTTAAATTGAAGCAATCTCAAGCTTATTTAAAAAATTTTTTTTTCTCTTTTCTTTTTCCTCCTTGTTACAGGAGCGCAACTTTGTAGCTGGTTAAAGTAACATTAGAAATCCACTCTCACTTTCAGCCTGTAACGCTGAAGCTGAGCGCCATTTTCCAAGCTGCTTCCACTCAATCACACTTGTACTTTAAGTCAGAAAGTCACAAAAATATCAATACTTGCAGTTTAGAGGTTTAGAGGTTCAAGTTATTATCTTCCAATGATTATTGAAGTTAATTTCATTTAAATTGAAGGTTGCTGCAGCCGACTTGCTCTGCGCTGGGCAGAGTCGTCCCACACCGTCCAGAGTCTCAGCAAGTTGAAAGGGAGCCGCGCCTGTTTCCTTCCCAGTAGCGATTTCCTGGGGGCTCACAGGGGCTCAACCTGCTCCTTGCCAACTCTTTTCCTCAAATCCTAGAGATTTGGGAATTTTCAAGCCGCTTCTTCAAATCGAAGCGGCTCTACAGGCAGCGGGGCTGGCGGTCCTAAAAAGGGACCGTCTTTCGTTGCAGGCAGACCGAGCATCTTGATTCCTTCAATTTTTGCTATTTTTCCCGGTTTGATGGTGAGCGTGGCACATTTGTCCAGTGCAAACTCCATTACAATATCTTGGCTGTATATACAAACAGTATTGAGCAGCAATTCTATTTTAGAGGGTGTTTTCCCATAGAACTTCAGGTTATTCATGTAAAACTACAGCATGATGTATATGTTCAATGTTGATATGTTCAAATGGTGCTTCAGATGTCTTGGGCTTGCACCAGGGGTGGGCTTCAAAAATTTTAGCAAGGGGTTCTCTGCCAGGTTGCTGGGTGGGTGTGACCATGGTGGGTGTGGCCTAGTTGACCTCCTGCACCACAGTGGGGGGGCAGTTTGCCCCCCCCCGGGCTCCAGAAGCTTTCCTTGAGCCTCTGGGCGAGTAAAAACGGCCTCCCCAGGCTCCGGAGACCCTCTGGATGCTGGAAACAGGCCTGTTTCTGGCCTTCCCAAACTTCTGGTAGGCCCATTTTTTGCCCTCCCTGAGCTTCCGTGTGAACCCTGCACTTACTTGCATCCAAAACGGGCCACGTGGGGACTCAAGGGGGGGAAGGGATGGGAAGGGCCAGCCAGGAGTGGGATTTGGGGGTTCTCCGAACTGCACAGAATCTTAGCTAGAGGTTCTCCCGAACCCCTGCGAACCCCCAGCAGCACCCCTGGCTTGCACCCAAGATGCCTTTGTAAGTTTAAATGCTATTGCTAACGTAGTGGCTATTTTGTCTTCTTTTGGCATACTCATTCTATTTCTATTTGCAGGCTTTTGTAGTTTGTGATTTTCTTTAGTTTTTTTCTCTCTTATTCTGCTGTCTCTTGTCCAGAGTTTTTTGAGTTTCTTATCAGCAATTGAGCCTAAGGTGTTCAGGCTCAAACCTCAGCCTGGGATATTATGTGGCAGGTGCTTGTCTGTTTGAATTCAGACAATCCCAGAGTACTTTAGCTTCTTTATTTTCTATTTTTTGTTTTCTCTGTTTTATGGTCCCAGGTGTTCTTACTTGCTGGTAAATTGTATCTCGTGCAGATCCTCCAATGTACTGTTGCTCTTTTGTCATGCTGTGGTTTGTAGTCAGTTTCTGCAATCTTGTAGCAGCTAAAAGTGGCCCACCGTTTCTTCAGCTTCTTTTCAGAGGTGGCATTTATGGTCTGAGCTGTGTTCTTAATTCTGGCTTTGTATGCATTTGTTCTTAAGGCTTGGTCTTGTGAAGCCAGAATTAGCTTCTCTGTGTCTTTCTTCTATTTTTCTGCTCTTAGCCATTGCCAGATCTTGTTATCTGCGTTGCCTGTTACTTTTTTTTCTTCTTTTAAAAAGAAAAAGAGCCATGGTGGCACAGTGGTTAGAACGTAGTATTGCAGGATAATACTGCCGACTGCCAGGAGTTCGATCCTGACTGGCTCAAGGTTGACTCAGTTTTCCATCTTTCTGAGGTCAGTAAAACAAGGATGAAGATGGGTAATATGCTGACATTGTAAACCGCTTAGAGAGGGCTGTAAAGCACTACAGAATCGTATATAAGTATAAGTCCTGTTGCTATTGCTAATGTAGTGGCCACGTAATATGCCTTGTGCCATTGCTCTTTTCTATTCTTTCTTGCAGGCCAGTTTGGTCTCTTCAGCATTCAGCAAGTCTTCATTGTATACTACCTTCAATGCGTCTTTTTCAGATATTATTCCAATGCTGATTTTATTGGACATTTTTATTATATTAATATACCTAACTATCTGGTGCACTTGTGATACCCACTTATTTTTCTTAGTAAGTAAAGTCTGTCAACATCGCTGCATGGATGAAGGCCACGATTCATCGTCATTACTTTTCTGATCTTTCTCTCCAGGGCTTTTAGTTCTGCTTGAGTCCAATCCATTCGTGTATAGTGGAATGGACTCAAACAGAATTATTACAGTTATCTTATTACAACCCTACAACCCCAAACTCTCAATAATAGTCCAGAAGCTCCACAGACTACCAATCTCCAGGAACTTCCCAGATGTACATCTGAATTAAGGAAGCATTAGTGAGGTGGCAACAGGATGTGATCATAGCTTCTTTAAGAAATAACTGAGAGACCCACCCATATCATAGCACATTTCCTGCTTTAGATTTGAAGAGTAGCACATTTCCAGTAATGTTATATGTAATAGAGCCATCTTATTATAAAAAGTATGAACAGAAAATATCATTATGGTATTTTTGATATGCCATATGTCATGTTAAGCAATTTTCTCTCTATCCAAAAATAGTTTTAAAAAATAATAATCTTGCATTCTACCTGGTGCTAATCAGATGTGTGACATGCCCAATATTCCTCTTTAAAGCACACTTGAAAATCCTGCTTTGTGTTGAGAATATAATCAAATAATGTCTATCTCTATCTAACTTCTATCTCAGGTCTATTTTAAAGGTAAAATAATCTCAAATAACTTTCAGTGATTTCATTAGGATTTGAATACACCTAAGATCTAAGGCACATAATCACTATATTTAAAAAAAAAACTCTAGGAGATCCAGAATAGATATTAATTTCAATATTTAAAAGCTAAGGCATTATTAGAGAGACAGTTTGATCTAGTGGTTAAAGAAATAAACTGGGAGACTACGGGTAACTGTTCCACTTTAGGCACAAACACAGTTGGGTCTGTCAGCCTTAGGAAGAAGGCTAAGAAAACCATTTCTGAAATCTTGTATGAAAACTGCATAAACTTGTCTAGGAAGTCACCAGGAGTTAAGACTGACTGGAAGACATGCACACATCCACCCACAAACAGAGAGGGAGAGAGAGCAGGGAGGAAGAGGGAGAGAGAGAAAGAGAGAGAGAGAGGGAGGGAGGGAGGGAGGGAGGGAGGGAGGGAAAGATCGGTCTTTATTTATGGCTCTTTTCCCTCTGTTTTTGAACATTTATCATCCCATTTCTAACATGCTTCCTTGGAAATCAATTCAGCAAATATGAATGGAAAGCAGATAAATATGTTTTGAAACAGATGATTTAGAATACAAATCACAGATTCATTACACACAAACACTATTTTTCCTAGATGAAAATAAAACAGGAGTTGTGGAAAGATGATGTACCCCAAATATATATAATTTGGCTTTGTCTGGGCATTCTCTACTGCTGGTTTGATGAAATGAGGAAGAGAAACCACCAAAATGTTTGCACCACAGCAACCGAAGCTGAACTTTCCCAACTCTAAACCACTTCTGTGGATAGAGGCCTGCCAGATTACTGAGGTAGGTTGTCATTTGCCAAAACGTCACCACACAGTGTAACAAATCATTCCACTATACAGCAACTTCTATTAAATTAAAAATCTCATTGGAAAGGAATATACAGTAAATCTGTCGCTGCTCTACGGGATAATGTGATATGAGGGACTTTGTGTGAACTGAAATAAATTATAGGCACAAGTATATGGATAACAGGAGCAGGGCATCCTGATTTACAGAGGGTAGCATGGCTGTAGCAACCCCAATCCCAGTCTGCATAACAAAGGAAGCTTTTGAGTGGAGAAGGCTTGGGAGAAATTTACTAAGATTCCTTATCTGTCAAGCATGAACACCGCGCTTAGCAGAAGGACATAAATCAAGTATTTTGAACACGAGGTGAGCAAATTATACAGCATGAAAATGGTTACATATTACTCAGCAGAGATACCAATAAATGATAATAAGTTTATCACCTTAAGGGAAAAGCCAGAAGGAGTCCAAGCCAGAAAGATTGCTCCATCTCTTCCTGGAAAGATTATCAACATCTGGAAAGAATTCATATGGGACACCCCATTTTCCAAATTTCTCAGTGAATGTTTTAAAAACTCATGTGCCCTGAGAAGAATGCAAAGATTGTCCGGCCAGCCTGCGCATGCTTTTTGGTTATTACAAGACGAAGAATATTAAAACAAATTCTGAATTTTGACAGTTATTGCCCTTCTGTTTTAATTTCTTAGAATTGTTCTCAGGTCCATGACATTGTTCCTTAGCGGTGTAATGCAACACAGAGAAAGGGAGAAAGAAATAACAAGCCAAAGAAACTGGCACGAGTTAAGAAAAAGAAGAGAAAGAAAAGAATCTAACTAAAACACATGGAAACTAGTTTGTGGCAAAAAAAACAAAAAAAACCTATCATAAATCATGGACAAGTGACTGCGGGACAGTGCAAAAGTTTGTAAATGTGGGCGGGTTGCCAAGTGCCCCAAATGTGAATATGGGACCATGGGGGTAGGGGTGAGGGATGGGGAGCAGCTATTGGAACTTTGAAATTGGGTTGGAAGTAGCTCTGGGGAAGTCAACCATAAGTTTGAATGGTTGCTAAGCAACCGGTTGTAAGTTGAGGACTACCTCTATTTATATTTGCCCTTACCCACCAACAATAACTTCCATGTAACAAAGTAGACAGAAACACAGCCATTTTCACATCTTTTGACAAGCATTCATTCCTCACAAAAACCACTTACTACTCATCACATCCTTTTTTTTTATCACAGAGCAATCGAGCTTTGATTCACTACATGCCAAAACATTTTATAATTCAAAGGTTGGTACTTTATCACACACTTTCTCTAAACATGCAACAGACTTCTTTTTTCAAGTTTATATGTTTTTCAATTACCCTGAAGCACAAAATACTGATCAGAACATCCCCTGCCCAGCATAAACCATAGTCATCTTTTGATTATTGTCATCTCTTGCAGCCTTTGATCAAAATCTTGCCAATTCCAGCCTCCTGGTTCATTCTCTGAAATAAATGAATCCCTCTGCATTTTGTATTCCTTTTTTTTTTTGCTATCAATTAGATGACTAGGGTTACATTCTTCCAATCAGAAAATAATACAATGCAGATTAAACAAGCCATATACTCAATTAACAGATCATGTCCCTATTTTAGTAATTCTCCAGTTACAATGTATTTCCCTTTAGCTTGACCACTTTTCAATATTCTCACAGCATTTATTACTTTCTTTCCATTTATTTTTTCTTGGCTCCTGACATTTATAGCATTTATTTCAGTTCTACTCTTCAATACGCCACTATTGTTCTGCCCAAATAATTTTGTCCCCACTGAAGGCTCCTTGTTTAGCCAACTTTACTCATTTCCAAAATGATTTTTGTTTCCATAAAAATCACTTTGCTACTTTTCTTCTTAACTTGCTACTTTTAATCTTAACCATGACTAACTGTTTTATTTGACTCTATATTTTGCAACCATCATTTTCATTTTTCTTTAGTTTGTCCTGGAAAGTTGTTGTGCTCTTCATACAACTTTAGAGTAGAGAAAAACTGAGCAGGGAGCCTCCTTCCATTTTCTTGCATTTGCTCTTACAACTCTTGTCACTTCAAACAATAAAAAGGAAGGTATGGCAGAACTAATTGGGAAAGGGGACCATGAAGAAAAAAACAATCCAGATTACAATCCAAGACAAATAAAAAGTTGACTGTAATTCACATCTCTTTTCTGAGGTAGATACTCATACCTCCAAATACTTCCTAATTTGAAAAATTTGGAAATATCAGAATAGCATCTGGGAATACGACACTAATGTATTTTGTGAATCACAAAATTGATATCAAACTCAATTCATTACTGAGTTGAGTAATGGCAGAATTTTTAGTCACTGAATGGCAATGAAGCAACTATAACTTTTTTCCCAATCATGGGGGGGAGGGGGGAAGCTGCAAAGGGTGTCCAGTCCCAACAACCATCTCAGATAACGATTCACTGTATTTTTTTTCAAAGACTCAAAATATAATTAAATACAAGTTTGGATACTTTGCTTCTCTCAAGTTGTCAGAACTTTAAGGATCCACGAACAGGTTTCCTGTGGATAAATGTAATGTTATGGTCTATTATTGTAACCAAGGCTATAGTGTGAAAATCATAATAATGCCAAACATTCCAAAGTTAAACATATGAATGAAGGGAAATTAAGTTGGAATGGTCTCCATCCAAGCAGAAAGCTATTACTATTAAATAAAATGTGAGGCATATATTTTCAAAGCCATATTTCCATCCTAAATCTCGGAGACTTAGCAACTAAGGAACTGTACAGTTCTAACACGTATAAGTTTCACCGAGTTAAATTTTTTTCAAACAAACAATCCTAAATAATGCCTTATTTATAGTATTGAATACTGATATTAGTCTTGATTTGCTTATTTCATTCCATATAGTAGCTGTCCATTAGAAAATATTTTCTGGGAGAAAAAATACAGCAGTGTCTTCAGCAAAATACAGGATACCAAAATAAACTTGAAAAAAGTGCAATAATATCATGCAAATTCATCCCCTTATGAACTTGCATTAAATTGTGTGGTTTGGCATGATTATATCATTACACACATTTTTAAATTCTCTCTCCTTTGGCCATTCATGATAAAACAGAGATGAAACAAACTAAAACAATGGAGGGTAAAAGTGAGCAAAAGCCCATATAAAATGGACTACTATAGCTAAATCATTTTAGTGTGTCATCTTAATATGCATTATTAATGTACAGCATATCACTTTAAATACCTATTATATTAGTAATATTATGCAAACTGAACAAATGCATTAAAAAATCTAATATGCAATTGCTTCGTTGTTTTTCCAAGTGATTTTCTCTCCTCAGCGTGACATCTGAATCAAATCATTGGTTAAAGTGACAACTTTATAGAATGCTGCTTAGTCAATAATATTAAATAACCCCAGTGTCAATGTAGTCCTTAGCCTTGCCTTGTATGAGCAGAGGAGGGCATTTCTAGTGCTGAGACAAGGAATCCTTTCAGTCTCCATTACAGGACCACCAAAGCTGGGCTACAAACGTCTTACCTGTCAATGACTTCTTCAGCTTCAACCACAATAATACATGGGCAAACAATCGATAGAAACTCAAGGCAAACCGCTCCAAACTCGATTGCAGAAAATACAACTTCAGCAACAGAGTGGTCAATGCCTGGAATGCTCTACCCAACTCCGTTGTTACAGCCTCAAATCCTCACAGCTTCAACCTCAAACTGTCTACCATGGACCTCACCTCATTCCTAAGAGGTCCATAAAGGGGGTGTGCAGCGTGCCTACCGTCCCTGTCCTACTGTCCCCATTTATCTGTACTTACTTCCTCTGTTTATGTTTATGCCTATACCTGCTATCTTGACAACTACATACATACATACATACATACATACATACATACATACATACATACATACAAAAATATGGAGGACCTTTAGATGGCAGCAAAGAGTTAACAAATTTTTGCATTTCTTTGTGATCAGCCATTTGCTGTCCAGATTTTTTCAGGATAGATTTAGTAGCACTACCATTAGTAGCTTTGTGTTAACAGGCTAACAATGATGGGAAAGTCATAGCAAGATGAGATGTATATTGGAATCATTCACTTTGAGATAACCATCTCCTCTGCTACAACAAAGAACTGAAATGGAATGAAGGAGCTGGCATCAGGGACACCTGCTGCAGAGCGTTTAAATTTTGACAGGGCAGGTGTGACCATGTAATAGAAACCTTACCTCTTTTTATCATATACATATAAAAAGGAGTGGAGCTTCACACCTGCCATCTAAATGTTTTAATTCCTTTGTGGATCAGGTTGGTAGGCAGCCTGATGCCTACTGTGGATTTTGAACTACCACTCCTTGTCATCGGCTATGCTGGTTATGGTTGATGGGAATTTAAGACCTCAGAATTTAAGAAAGAAACTAAATGGACCAACGAATCCAGACCAATTCTCCAATTTAAAGTATGTAGGCCAGCTTCATGCAACCTGGTGCCCTCCAGATACATGGCGAATGCACAATTTGCAGTCAGCATTAAGGATCCTTGGAGTTACAATCACAACATATCTGAAGGGAACTAGATTTAAGAAGGCTGTTATAGGCCTATTTGGAAACAGGAACTGTGACCAGAATTTAGCAATCTAATTGTTCCTGTAACCCCAAGACGTCTTTACATTGTACCTCTGCTGGCTTTGGCAAGTGCCGTTGGGTTCCATGAGGAAAAAATATTAGACAAGAAGAAACAAATTAGCCACCCAGCATTTGCTTGTGGTTTTGGAGAAAGTCTGTGTATTTGCTTGCTTATTGTAAAGGCATGCTTCATGTGGGAATAGCAGCTGGAGTTGGTAAGCACTACTGCTTGTGACATGTTAGAAGAGAACAAATTCTTCCACAGGAGGCCTATTTAATTAAATTATGATACAAACGATAAAGAGAAGCCAATATAGCTTTAATTCAAAACAGCTATGCGTTTAGTTAGAAAATGGCTTTCAATTCTGGACCTTAATTTGAAAACAATGATTGAAGTCATCTGATGATAGTGAGCTTGGTAAGGCAGAGAAGGCACCGTCTTTGTTCCTGAGGGGAAAGCAGGATCTGGCTTTAATAGCAAGTATATATGTGTGTGTGTCCACTCAATAGGCTTGTCTTTCCCTACATTGTACGTGAGCTTGTTATATAATATTATATTCTCCAGCTTATTTGTTCTGGCATATGTACTGTATAAAAATTCCATATGTTTTGGGACCAGAATGTGGTCAGTTCCCATGTCCTTGTGGTGCGGTGTCAAGGACAGAGTACAACAATGCCCTCGGATCTGGAGAATTAAAATGGAGAGATATAATATACTGATCACAACATTTTCTACAAACTTTTTATTACCTGCATCTTATGTCAGGTCTCAAGTAAATTTCCTCTCTCTCTCTCTATCTCCACAAAACACCAAATGAGGCTGGTATGAGTTCTTGCCATCAGTCCTAAATTTAGTCATGGATTTAGGTATCAAGTATGTATCATGTAAAGGTGGAATAAACAGGACTCTTGAGATAAGCTCTAGTTTGTTTCATGTATCAGAATAGTGCTGCATAAGAAAACAGGCAATTTGGTCTACTATTGTGGTTAAAGCACCAATCTAGAAACCGGGAGACTTTGAGTTCTAGTTCCACCTTAGGCGTGAAAGCCAGCTGGGTGGCTTTGGGCCAGCTACTCTTTCCCAGCCCATGGATCAGGATCAGGCAACAAGCCAATTGGTCAATTCTTGTCACAACCAATGGATCAACACTTGTGGCTAATCTGAAAAATGGTGGACCCAACACTTGTGGGAAAAACACTAAGAAGTACTGCTTAAGAATGTAGGAGATTGATTCCATGCTGAAAGATCTAGATAAACATAATTTGTATTTTGTTTCCTAAAAAAATATTCTTCCTGTCTCCTCCCCATTCAACAGCAGCAGCAACAAAAACAAACAGCAAGAAAAACCACAGGGAAAATCAACCCCCATCTTCCAAAAGGCCTGCAGGATTTCCTTCAAATTTCCTGTTTTGTAAATTCAGAATATGCTCTGAAACCTAGTTCTCATTCAAGATAACATCGGATTTAACCAGTCTTTACTTAAAATGTTCTGGCTGTGATTATTGCCTTCCTTTATTTCTTCATGCTCCCAATAAGCACCTCTTTATATCTAGTCAGTTTCATTGCTTTTGAAGGGAATTTCTCATTTAAACATTCTACATGTGCAAGATTGCAAAGTGACATGAGCAAGATTGTACTTCAAGACTGGCACAAGGTTTGTTAAGCCCTATATCTGTTTCTGGAACTGGGTCAGAACTAGCAACTTCCTTTCTGTTTTTCTTAGATTTAAAATAAAGGAAGTGTTGGCAGAAGTGTTAGAAACTCCCAAGCTAAATCAACCAGGGTACATCAAGAAGTTCAGCCTGACTTGTAGCAGCCAGCCATAATTATCTTTCATGTGGAACTCTTTGAAGAAGGGGGTCTGGCAGGGATGCTTAAATTATTCCCCTTTGCTACAGATTCACCCTGTGATTCTTCTTACTTCGTAACTGGAATAGTTAGGCAACTAGTTTGGAGCTGTGTTTAGCATTAGTAGGGTCATTTCCTTCAACATTCCAATGTCTTATTTAAAGAACACGTAAACTTAATGCTTCAGAACTAATGTGATCAGTAGATTAAATGACGGTATTGTCAGGACGTTGAATAATTATATTCAGTAGCTTGCAAACATTTAAGAGTGATGGGGAAGCCAGATTAATTCCCAATTCAATTATGGAAGTTGTTGTCAAAGACCGAAATTGCTTGTTTCACAAATGGCAAGATTCAAATAGGCTATTGTTTTTTGTGCAAAGTGAAGAGCAAAACTGGAGAAACTAGCTCTCACATATCAGCACTCATTTCAGAAAATCTATTTCTCATATTATGTATGAATACACGGCTTTAGTCAGGGGTGGGTTCTACTTACCTTTACTACTGGTTCGCAACGGGATCGTGCACACGTGCTCGCTTCACTCACGCACGCGCCTTGCTTCTGCGCATGCGCCTTGCTTCTGCGCATGCAGAGATCGCTTCTCATGATGTCAGGGTCAGTGGGCGGAGCCTCCTGACGGTTTTAATACCGGTTCTATAGAACCAGTCCGAACCGGGGGCAACCCACCACTGGCTTTAGTGAAAGAAATGTTTGTTTCAACTAACTAACTAACAGTAAACTGTAAAATCCAAAAGCCACCTTGAGAACTTTTAAATGAAAAGGTGGGTTTTAGATATGAATCAGGAACATTTTTTGGTTGGTTCCAGTTCATATTTATTATGTGATTTTAAATGTTTTAGCCTTTTATCTGCCTACATGTTCTTATTTTTCCACAGCAAAGTATTATAACTTCTTCTCTGGAAATCAAATTAATATATTGGTTTATTTTAATATGAGATTAAATTCATATTTCTAATATGAAAAATTACAATAAAAGTATGACTGTTGTTCAGTTATATCAAGTAGATAGTTCTGAATGTCACTAAAGAAAAGGAAAAATGTGTTGTTGCTTTTAAATTTTATACTCAACCTGTCTTTTTCTTAACTGAAAACAGTGCATGCATTCTATGCAATTTTCTATTATAAGCAATGTTCACAATTCTGCAAGGAAATCTTCTTAACACAATATATTTGGGAGCTTTGGTATGTATATATCAATATATGCATTTTGGTGCAGACAATTCCCAAATATTCTATGCAGATTTTTATTTAAAAAATTGTTTAATTTCTAACATGTAAAACAAATCACCAAAACCTTAGATTCCAGTTTTAAGAGTTTGCAGAGTAACACAAAAGCCCTTTGTGTTACTTTAACAATATTATTCAAAGTTGAACAATGAGTGAAAAATTATATTGTACAGGTGATCAGATTAAAACTTTAGTTTCAAATAAATGTTTCTTTTTAAATCTTCTCTGCCTTCATGCCAGCTCTCTTGTATTTGCCACTTTTGCTGCATCTTTGATTTTATTATTAAAATTCTTTAGTACACAGACTGGGGCAAAGAAAAAGAGGATTTATTTCCCACAGATTAGCCATTAATCTGGGTAATTTATGATCCATTTTTTCCCTGATCAAAGTCCAATTAAAACCAATTTCAAACATTCACTAAAGTTTTACTTTGTGTATTGCATTTGTGTATATGTGTGGGTGAAGAGATTATTTAAATGAGATATATGGATGACCATCTCATAGCAATGACTCTACGTGGTGTACAAGGATAAAAAAACAATATGCTATAATCAGAATATTTTGTTAGTGATGAATTGATTGATTGGATGAGAATGAAGACAGAAGAAATAACAAAAAGAAGAACGATTGGAGACAACACTGAGATGTCACATGGAAGGAATGACTGATATATTAAATGTTTGTTTGTTTAAAAAATAAAAAACTTTTCTTAAAAAAGGATAAAAAACAACAATCCAAACTCAATGTCTGAGGTCAAAGCAATTATCACAATTTTTTTTTAAAAAAAAAAACGGTATTAATCAATAAAGCTTGCCAAACTCCTGTTCCAAAAGCTTGAGTGGCAAATCTTCAATGCTTTATGAAAAAGTAGCAAAGTTAAAATTGTCTGGATTTCTGGAGGGATGTTGTTCTCCAGGACAGGCATTGCCACAGAGAAGTCATGAGTCCTGTGTACAACAAGAGGACATTTTTGGATGGAAGGCATCCTAACCGGTTGAACCAGTGAGAAAAGCAGAAGCAATAAGAAACAGGCAGTCCCACAAAAACCCAGACAATTGATGGATTTTCAATCTTTATATATAAAAATTTATAGGCTTAATTAAAAATTAAGCCTATAAATCGTAAACAACAACATAAGACTAAGATTAGCATTGCTGTAGAAAGCTACCATTAGGTTAAGGGCATGAGATTCTAGCTTTTCTGTGAAGTAGATTTGAGCCCAAATTGATGAGACCATCACATAAATGACATTTAGGCAGCATTTTATGTCCACTGTGCAAAATTAATATTATGTTTTCCTTTAAAAGTTGCAAAAGTTGAGAATATTGGCTCATATATATTTCGATGCCCTGTGATTAAGGAATTTAAATCCCAAATGTAAAAGAATTAAATACACAGCCTCTGTGGTTTATGGTACAAACCATCACAGGGGCATAATCTACATAGTTCAAATGTTGAAGAATTACAAAATATTTCTTAAGGCTACTGGTTAAAAGGCAGGACATTAAGTAAATTGCTTTTGAACTGCGAGCCTAACAGAATTATTAGCCATCTCATTGTTCATACTTGTACATGCCTACTTTTTCATTTGTTCTATATTTTGTCCTGTAAAAGCATTTTGAAGAAGGGAAAACATCAAAGCAAAAAAATAAGATTAAAGTATTACAGTGAAAATGATAAGGAATTTAAAAAAACTTAACCTAAAATATAGGGATTTAAAATAGAAGATCCTATAGGCCCAGGAAGAGCATCAGTAAAGACATAGATCTTTAACATGTACTTCTGAAATATAATAATGAGTATTTCAGGATTGAACTCATGCACACAGTCAGGAAAGAAACCCTTTATAATGTGAGAGGTCCTTGGGGTTGTCCAAGGACCCTTCATTTCAACCCTGAATTACAAATATTCACCTTTATTGGTACCTTTATAGTATAGAACAACATAATCAGAGGTAGGTTTCAGCAGGTTCTGACCAGTTCTGGAGAACCGGTAGCAGAAATTTTGAGTAGTTCGGAGAACCAGTAGTAAAAATTCTGACTGGTCCCACCCCCATCTATTATTTGCTTCCCGAGTTCCAGCTGAAGGAAATGGAGATTTTGCAGTATCCTTCCCCTGCTACGCCCATCTAGCCACGCCCCTCAAGCCATGCCACACCCACCAAGCCACACCCACAAAACCGGTAGTAAAAAAAATTGAAACACACCACTGAACATAATGGCATCAGGAGATACTAATCCTGGTAAGCGGACCAACTGTTAGAAATTATGCAACAGGATTAGTCGATTATGAAGCCAGAAAAAGTGAATCTAATTACTTAAAACCATGAAGATTTTCTCCCCCCCCCCCCAAAAAAAAGCAATGGAAAATGTCTAGTGTATTTGAACCTCAAATCCTCCCATATTTTCAACACTAAAGGATTTTTTTTTAAAGATACAGTCTCTTAATTTTATATACAATGCACCCACTCGTCACATTCTTAGATTTTTAAATCAAGAGTATTTAATGATTGTTTGTTACAGGAAACAAAAACAGATGTGTATAGAGCATACTTCTACCAGGTTCATTAGATGGAATTCGATTTGAGGAGAGATGAGAATGTCAGAAAGTAAAAATAAGCCTAGTTCAGCATGAATGGAGTATTTACAAAATTTGTGTTGTGAGACAAGACATAGAATCAAGGATGAATCTGCTAAATGAATGTGGATTGAAATAAAGAATGAATGGCCACTGTGAAAGAAGTGTTGTGATTTGGTCATGTGGGAAGAATGAATAAGAATCAAATCACAAAATAAATGTAGGAAGAAGGAATTGGTGGGCTGATAGGCAGGATAGGACTGGATGGAGTTGATGAAGATCTCAGAAAAGAGATCTTGATCAGTATGGACCACTGACTATTTCTTGAAGCACAGAATGCATCACATTGTCCTATTACCGCTCACCATCCACATGATGGAGAAAAATCAATTTTTTACATATGGTTTCGATGACTTTAAAATTTAAAAAGAGAAAAAATATTTCTCCCTTTTCTTTTTTTTTGGGGGGGGGGGGGGTAGATTGACATTTTATTACAATTTACAGCCTTAAAAGAAAAGTCAAAAGCAAGCATTCTTTATACTCTTGAAAGAAGAAGTCAGAAATCATTCTTTGCTTCTATTTATGTTTCTATTCCTATTCTCTTTTTACTCTTTATTGTTCCTTTTAATTGCTAGTTTATATTGTTGTATTGGTGTGTGGTTTGTAAAATGTAATAAAATTGCTTTTTCTCAGGAGTTTATAATCAATACATTCATCTTTACAGTGTTATCTGTCTGCACAACTCTGTTAACAGAGCATTTGACAATAAAGATTTGTTGATCCTGACTACCCACAACCAAATATTTTGTAAGTACATTGAGTGGATTATTCTGTTCTAATATTTTACAGTCTTAATTTTTTAAAAAAACTATATTCCTTTTTAAAAAAACTTTTATATTAAGGAAGACATAATACAATCATATACAATCTCTTGTACAGACCCATGTGCATCAATTTCTGTCTCTCTGGACTAATCTTATTGGGATAATATGCCATCTATGATTTTCCAATGGAATTATTTTGTTTGCACTGAAATGCACTGCAGTGATTTGTGAGTTCACATTTGTACCCAATCTTCTTTGTGTAACTGTTTCATGAACTGTAGCCCATATAAACCTCTTAAAATAATTATTTAATAAATGATATATGTTATAAGTAATACTGTTTTGGAATATGACAAATACAGTATTAAAAATAGTATTGGTCAACAAATGAATGTAAAATATATAATATTCTTTAATAGCAAACAGCTCACTCCATAATATTATTCTTACCTTTATGACATTGTATACATCTATATGTCTCTGGGCATTTGCAGAAACTAACTTACAATGAAAAAATGCCGGTTTTTATTCTGATTATTTTAAATATAAATATATACATGCATGTTTACAATGTAAAATCAAAACTGCCAGTTTTTAGCTGATGTTGGCCTTTAAATGCATCAAGTTTCTTAGAAGAATCAAGGATGTCATAGTGTATTGGCATAATATATGTGATATTATTATTATTATGGCTGGTTGGTTACACTCTTGGCCATATGTTTAGACTGGATTTGGCATTTTTATCACTTATCCAGTCCTTCTCAAATCATATATTGTTGTTTTAGGGTGTTGTTAAAGATATCATTGCAGGAAGCAAGTTGTTCCAATAATGCTGCCTTTTGAAATTAACTGATGGAAGTTATGTGTGGGTAATCTGCAGTTAGATTCACAGTCTAAGGCTGGTGGAAAAATTCAAATCCTAACCAAGGCCATGAGAATTATTAAGGTAATGCCTAAGAATATAGGCAGTTCCAAGCAGAGTAGTTATTTGTAAAAGTAGAGTGTTTAGGTCTGATAAATTCAGTGTTGCCAGATATTGATGAAGTCCTTTAGCTATCATTCCAAGGGCCCAATCGCAATTGGTGTAATAGCAGATTTGTTTTTCTATAAGCATTCAACTTCAGTCTGCAAATCCCAAATTTTTGTTATTGTTTTCAAATTATCCTTTCATGCCTCTCTCCCCCTCCCCTCTCTCTCTGTGTAATTGGTGGTACTTAGTGATTATTATTGTTGTTGTTATTATTATTCACTGTTTTAAATGGTATTTTAAATGGTATTTACCAAATATGGTGTAGATTGAATTGTACTGTGTTCTACCACTAGTCTTTTGATTATGGTAGTTTAAAAACTGAAGAAATCAGCAAGTAAATAAATAATACAGCATGAGAAGTGCAGAGAACTTACTAATCAATAATAGGAAAGCTGGTGAAGGAATAGGAAATATTGGACATGTTCATTTAGGAGTCAAATTACTCCTTCCATTGACATGGATAGGGGAATACACAGATTTAAACTGAAATTATTGGTGACCCTTGTCACTTAAAAACACTGAAATATCAACTAAGCCTAAGTACCCCTTTAGGGTAAGTGTCTTCAGATGTTTCACTCTTTCAATCCAGATAAGCATCCTGCAATGCATTCTGGTCTGGGAACCTTATGTACAAAATGCTTACAGGCATCTCTAAATAAATGCCTTTCTATTTACACAACAATGTCTGCAATTGGACTAATGTGTGTACCAAACAAAACAAAAATCTTTAAAAAGAACAGTGAATAATTATGTATGTGCTGTGGGAATAACCTTGTGGAGAATTTGTATTATCATTGTCCTAATTTCTTTCGAATTAAGAATTTTACACATGCCCTGAATTAAAAGAAAAATATAGTGGATAAGAAAGTGTCTGGAAAAGTTTTCTGGTCGGTGACCATACCTGGAAATCTACAGTAAGTGAGAAGGCCCAAAGGAACTGAACTTACCTAAAAATGTGTGATGATACAAGTAACTGCACCAAGAACGATGTGGCATGGAAGAACTTTTTTAATCTTTCCAACTCAATTTAAAGATGGAAAGAAATTATATAGCTGGGCTTGAGACTCTGCCGTACTCTTCTGTCTTTACATCTGTCCACAACCGGACAATTCTCTTAAAAATGACCAGAATGGGGCCAAACATGGAGTGGTGGGAGGAGACAGCAAAATAAAGTTTTGAGTTTGAAAAAGAACCAGATCTGGATGGGCACTAGAAAGAAAAAACATTCCAGAAATAAAATCCCCAGGGCACATATCCCAGTTTTCATGGACAGAAAGCTTCTTGTGCCCATCCTATGGGGGTGGGGGTGGGAAATGATAGAAGAGACAAGGAGGAATGGCTCTTGTGCTCATCACTCAAATGACTAAATGGGACTGAAGATGAGTTTTGATATTATGCACTGAATAACTCTATGCCAGTTTTCTTGTCATGAAAACCATCATATGTAATGGCTGTACATAGAAAGGGGGCCTTTACACATATGGTTGTACAAGCTCCACATGAACTAGAACTAAGCAGCAGAGCTATTCAAGGTGACTCTGCTCACCTGTTTTTTGCTTGTGAATTAATTCATTGCTTATAGACAACTCTGCTATTAAAATAAGTGTGGCTTAAGTTGTAACTGAATATTACAGCATAACAAAGCATCCATGTATGTTTTTTTGCAGAAAACTATTCTGATTTTCTACCAATATGTCAAACAAATACACATTCCAACACCTCAAGCAAAATAAAGTCAATCAGGTCAAAGTAATAATATAGAACTGAAACTTTAGAAAGGGAATTCTTGATATCTCTTGAGGCCAAAATCCAGAGAGTTACTTTAAGCTTGACCAGAGGGATTCTCTTCTTCCTTTGAACCCTAGATTCCTGAACAATAGTATAAATTGGTGTTTTTAAGACTCCTGTCAATCTCAAAAGTAGTCTGATAAGTTGCACCAGAAGTTACCATCTGACAAACACAGCTCCAAATCTGTCTGGGACATCCCAAATTCATGTCATAGTTCTTCAGCTGTAGCTAAATGTATCCAATGTGAACAATACCTCAGCCTTCTGTGTCTGATTTCCAAGTCATGAATTGGATACCTTCTCCCTACTTTCCTTCCTTCTGTTTTTATGCACATTGCCTTCCATTTTAGGGTTTGCTATATCCATAGCACAGCATTGCGCTCAGGACTGAGTATACTTGACATAACATTAAAAAGGATTGTCTGACCATATGGCTTCAAAAGCTAACCTATGCTACTTTTACATGCTACACACATGAAGGGACATCCTCCTCCTTCTTCCAGCATAGAGCATCCAACTGGCCATGCTTTGAGATATCCAAGAGTTGTAATAATCATTTATGATAAAGCAAAGTGTCTATAAACATCTGCTCATCTGAAAAATGCACTGCAATTAGTAACAGGACAATCATGTATAGAGTTACTTGTGTCAGAGGCTGTTGATTGTGCCTGTTTCCAGCCCAGCTTATTGTGAGAATCCTGACAATAATTCCAGCAATTCCTTTATTACCATTTTACAGGAAGGATAACTAAGGAAGGCCCCGACTCTAGCATAGGTTGATGTAGTTCCTTAAGCAGTTTTAGACAGAATATACAAAGAGAGACCAGTTAAGTCCAGATTCTTCTCAGGTGATAAAGGAGCCATAGAAACTACCAAACATGTCTTACTGTATTGTTCATTTTATGCTGACACTCTCTATGAGCTGCAAATTCCACACAAATATCCTGGTTACTTTGATCAGTTCCATTTAAACCTTTTGCTTTCAATTAAATGACTATTTTCTTAAAGGTAAAGGTAAAGGTTCCCCCGCACATGCGTGCTTGTCGTTTCCGGCTCTAGGGACAATGCTCATCACCGTTTCTAAGCTGAAGGGCCAGTGCTATCCAAAGACATCTCTGTGGTCATCCGGCCGGCATGACTAAATGCCAAAGGTGCACAGAGCGCTGTTACCTTCCCACCAAAGTGGTCCCTATTTTTCTACTTGCATTTTTTTACATGCATTCGAACTGCTAGGTTGGCAGAAGCTGGGACAAGTAACAGGAGCTCACTCCATTACACTAGGGATTCGAACTGCTGAACTGCCAACCTTCTGATTGACAAGCTCAGCATCTTAGCCACTGAACCACCACGTCCCTATTTTCTTAAGGGCAGCCAAATTCTGTTTTGTAATATGTAAGATGCACAGCAGTTTGGGTGAATCTGTTTACCTACATAACTAACCAATAACAATTTTATGTAACCAAGTGTTTTTTTACAGATTGGTCATTGATTATAGTCTATTCTACAAGAAGATAAAGAAAACTTCTCAAATATCTAGTTACAAGTTATGGTGACTGACACCTTTCCCATAGTGTCTTTCAAATTTTGATAAAAGGAGACACATTAATTGTGTATCTAATCACACTTGTGTATCTAATCACACTTGGCCTTGCCTTGCCTGCTAATACTTTTCTTCAGCAATAGGCTGGAGTGCTGCAACAATAGATCCAGGAGGCAATTCAGAATAACTTTTTAAAGCCATCAGTGAACCAACTTGTACAACAGATGAATCAAGCTATCAAGAGCCAGCTGCAGTATAGAGACTAAACTGAGATTCCTTCATTCCTTGCCTGATTTGTATGATGAAGTCTGATGGATTTAAATCCTTCAACACTCAGTATGAATGGATAGCAGGGAATTCCCCAAAGATCATTTCTGGGGAGATTGGAGAAGCTATAAAATGGACACTCCCTCTTCTGGAAAACAACTGTCCTTTCATAGACAATTGTACTAATTTCATGGGCAAATTGAAAGCTTACCAAGTTTGCGTTATTATTTAGTTCAATCTTCTACTCACATTTCAACATTTCAGGCCTCATATGGCTACCATCCCCACCTGTTGCCAGACTCTCCATCCTCCTTTAGGTTTTGCATTTTCAACAGTAATTTTAGGCACCATAGTAGCTTTTCAAATAACAGCTGGATGTTGTCAAGGCTTCCTACAAGGAAGATGCTGACTGTCATTGGCAAGATGACCTTCCTATTTCTGCTGGGACATGGCTTTCTGCTAAGTTCCATGCTCCAAGAAAATTGATGCTCAGCTAAAATTCCTCTTCAACTCCCACCTATGATAAAAAATATAGTTGGTTTTATCCCATCCCCTTCTGGATCTTGAATGCTTTCCATGCAACTTACATTCCTGCATCCAACTCCCCTCCAGTTTGAGAAGAACAATTTAAGGTAAAATTTATTTTGGATTTCCACTGCAAGAACAATTGGAATATCTAATTCAATGGAAGGGGCATCCAGGTATAGGAAATCCTGAGAAATAGCAGAAAACACATCCATGTGCTATACCCACACAAACTCCAGACTCTTAACCAGACTTGTAATCCATCCACAATACAATGACTATTTTGCCTCCGAGGGGAAAGAAACTCATATTTAGACAACCAGGAGGCAGTGGTGGGCAGTATGTCATTCAGGAAAACTGATCCATCTGAGTTTTGGAGAAGGGGATCAAGGGACAAACCTCCAGGAAATAACCATTCCTCCCTTCCCAACTCTAAATTGGATAGATATTCTCCTACCTCATATTTTCCCCCTTGATCATGCCTGGACTTGTTTTGACCAACGAAAAACTCTCTGGATTCTCCCATGAAGCCTCCTCTCTAATAAGTGGAAATACTTTTTTGTCTAGGTTTCTGTACCATACAGTTTCCCCTAAGAAGGAGAGGAAGGTTCATCTACAGACACCCAGAGAGAAGTGTATTAAGTAAAATCACCCATACTTGCCATGTAGAAGGATGGGCAAAGAATAATCAGGTTTCATTGGAAATATGAGAAAATGAAGGAAAAAGGGACATGGAAGCTAATTTTCAGTTCAGAAGCAAATAGTTTAAAACAAGGGAACAACTCACACAACAGATAATCTTCAAAGCAGTTGCAAGTACAGGTGGAAGAAAGTGGCCCAAGAATTTACATTCTTAATACAGACCTTAATTGTCTATAAATGGGGCCTCCATTGGAGACGTAACAGATACTGATTTCTTAATGGCTTTAACTTTCCTATAATAAATTACTTACCAAAAGTTCTTGATTTCATTTTGTGGTTGTTTCCAATCTGGTTTGCAGAGAGAGTCTTGAAGGTAGGAATGCAAATAACATCAATGCCCCATGAATATTTAGCACCAAGCCTGGAAAACTCAAAGCCAAGCGACAGTTAGATTGTGGGAAAGGAGGAAAGAAGAAACCTAAGTTTTAAACTAGAACAAGTACTACAAAGATCTGGGATCTTGTTTTACAGACAGAAATCAACTGATTATTATGATTTTTATTTTGGTTGTAGGAAATTGAAGGAAGTGGGAATGCCTAACCTTGAGAAGAAAAAAAACCTGAGGTAGGATTTGATAGTGATGTTCAAATACTTGGAAGTTACATAAGTGTTACATAGGACAATATGAAAATGTGCTTTCTTTCATCTCAGGGTACAGGACACTAGATAATGGATTTACAGTAAGTTACATAAAGGCAATTTGACAGTAGAACCAACTACCCCAAGAGTTGCTGGATTCTCCTTCCAAGGAAGAATTGAAATGGAAGTTAAGCAGCCGTCTGTCTGGGTTGCTTTAATTTAGATTCTGGCATTAAGCAAGGAGTTGAATATGGTTTTAATGAACCTTTCCAATTCTATGCTTTTAAACTCAGTATTTAAGGGAACCAGGTCTTTTCTTTCTCCAGAACAAGAAAAAAAAAGGTTTTCGGATGAGGGGCAAAATGCTGCTTAACTATTCCTTTTATTCTTTTGCATGTAATCCTGGGAAATATGAGGTTCTTCACATCCTCAAAAGGTGAAGAGGGAGAAGAAATTAAACACTAAACAGCCTGTCTCCATCTTCATAAACTGGTGGGAACATTGGCACAAGGCAGACACAAAGAAGCACTTGATTATACCACAAATCCAGTTTGGTCCTACATCTTGAAAAGGATGTATAATGGTTGTAGATCCTTTGGGGTAGGGGTAGGGGGAAGGGAGAGGTTGCAACCCCTTCCCTGTCATTGCAAAGCAAAAGAGATTTCACTGGGCTCCTAATCCAGATTAGCAAAGCCTGCTAACGTTCTTGGGTAGCCATTCAATTTTATTTTCCATTCTGACCGATGCAGACAATCAATGGTGAATTACATATAGGCAAATCTTTCAGGATAGGTCATCCACCCAAGAGATTTAGAATGCATGGGAATCTATTTTAAAACAGTGGAAACATTGAAAAATATGATAAAGGGAAGTAAACCTTTATCTAGCTACCCAAATTGCCTGCCAAAACAGGAAGGTCTTTCCTTGCCCTAAGCAGATTCTTAGAATAAAAATGCTGACAAATATCTGTAATGTAGACATACAATAGATGAAACCACTACTCTATTTGACCTCACATTTGCATTTCTTATATTCAAATCCTTGTGCAAATCAGCCGTTCATTCTTAAAACTTGTGCTCGCAAAACTGATTCTGCAATTGTATGTGTTTTGTACTTTGTAACATTTATCAGCAGACATAAAAAATAAAATAACAATGTTGCCAATTGCTTTTAATAAGAAATCAGCTGGAGAGGAACAAAAACCTGGCTGCCAATATCCTATTATCTAAGGCTCTTTGGCAGGAGGATGGATTTCACTCATTTTCCAGCTGAGTTTTGGCAAGTGATCTTTTCTTTTCCCCTACTGTCAGTCAAAGAAGCCATTCCCTCCGTAGACCTGTACTTGCAATTAAACATTTTCCTTTAAGTATATACAAAAACATAAATAATGCATTTCCTGAAGTCTCTCTGTGATAACTTGATCTGATAATCTCTTCTCCATCGCTCCACTTTACACAGGGAGAATATAGTCAACCCATAGTCCAGTCAACCCATAGTCAACTATTTGCAATTCATAATGCAAACAGTGCATTTGCACAAGTATGATGAAGACCAGCGAGTCCAGTTCCTTGCCTATTATCTGGTCACCATTTTGTCCAGCCTTATCAGTCTTACATTCCATCAAGTGAGCCGGCAGTCTTCAAACTTGGGCTCAAGTTGCAAAAGCATTCAGCTTCCCTGAATAGGGTGATACCACAGGCAGAATACATTTTTGTAAAACTGGGTACCATGGACTTTAACATTTAAACTTTAACACAGAGCTTGGGTTTGTTTGCTTGCTTGCTTGCTGGTTTTTTTTTTTTTTTTTAATAGGCAAAGGACCTCCAGCTCCAAGGCTCTTTTATGGTGAGATTTTCCTTATACTTTCCAGTATTATGCCTATTTTCCAGCTGAGGCTTTGAGTTACTTGCTGATTTTGCTGATTTGTCATTACTGGAAGCCTGTGCAGGTCTCAGTAGAAATGATGCAGCAACACTTTGGAATTTTAAAAGATTAAGTGGGGTGGGGGTTGGGGGTTGGAAATAAGGTTGAATCTTTTCATGCACTAGCTGTAACCAATCTACTTCTGCCTGATGCCAAAAAATTAAACACAGTTAAAGCCAGACTCCTTTCAGCAGTGAGTTGATTGCTTTAAATAAGGGAGATTTCCTGAATGTTTAAATTGAAACTTCTACTATGATTAAAGCAACAAGAAGGACCAGAATGGCTTCCTAACTATTTAGTTCCTAGAATTCCTGTGAGGTCTGGAGATGACAAATTCAATTCTGATGTGCTGTGTTTTACACTCTGCAGGCTGCACTAAAAAGGGGAAACTAATCAGGCTTCGGTTTCCCAGGGGCTCTTTTCATATTTAAACTCATGGAAATATGTTAAAACCCTCATCGATTGGGTGAGGATTATACCATATGAAATCTATGCCAGTAGGTGTTTTTTGTTGTTGTTGTTTGTTTGTTTTATTTTGACTGAGTGCATATTTAGAATTCATTTAAGCTGCTTGGAAAATATATATATATATATACTCCAGTCTTATTATAGTTAGAAATGGTTAGAATAAAAATATGTAAGACAATGCATAAGAACCTGAACTGTAAATACATTTATTTTGTAAGACATTAAAACAATCGGATACAGTGGAATGTTTCTGTTAGAAAACATAACAGTATGTCTTTTTTGTGTTGCGATTTAAGGTTTAATTTGTATTGGTTCCTGGTAGGGATATGTCCAAATTATGTACCCAATATAAAGATGTTGAGCTGTAGTTTACCATTACATGCATGAGAGATCCCGACATAGCTAACAGGAAGATAGTGCAAGCCAACAATTGGAGAAATTATTTTAGGTTGTCCAAACCAGGAAAAATTCTGAATGTGACTTACAATATTTTCAAAGAAACCTGTTTAAATTACGGTTTTGATCCTGATTTGTTTGGATTAAGTAAAACCAAAGCTAACACATGATTTGTGCTTCACACAAAACTGCAAGCTACAATAGCTTCCAGTTCATCTGAGAGCTTGTGATGATTTCCTCATAGGAGAGGTGGGAGAAAGGGCATTAAGGTCCCCTCATGGTCAGCTGCCTAGAAGTCCCCCAGATTTGAGCAACCCGATTTTTGTAGCCCTAGAGAATAGATCTTAGCTTTAATAAACACTCTGTCAAGCTTGATTGGGTCATAATCAATTTCTTAGTTCAGGATATAGGCCTCCTCCTCCTCCTCCTCTTTGAGTGTTGAGGAAAATACCAAGTTCTGGATCTTGTTTTTCTGACAGCCTCAACCATTATGATGTTATCTCCCCATCTTCTTCTAGGTCTGCCACATGTTATTTGACCTTCTCCTCTTTTTGTATATGCCTTGTACAGTATGGAATCCCACAACATCCTCTCCAGGTGAGCAAATCACTTTATTTGCTGTTTTTGTATACAGGCCTGATACAAGCAATATGATTTTTGACAAGGGAAGCTTATTTAAGTGTAAAATAATATGTCCTTTTCGTAGAACATTGCAAATAACTGTAAACAGATGCTACATTTATTGTGCTTGCAATTGGCAGTGTTAAATCTTATTGATGCGACCCAAAGATTTACCGTATTTTTAGGATTATAAAACACAGCGGAGTATAAGACGCACCTACCTTTTTTGGTGAGGAAAAGAAGAAAAAGAAATCTCCCTCTGTCTCTGCCTCTGAGCAATTTTGCCTCATTGCAGCAAACAGCAAACAGCCTGCTTTACTTTCATTTTCGTTTTCAGCATAGCTTGATTAGAAAAATCTGCTCTAGCAATTTACCTCCTTGCAGCAAGCAGCAGAGCCCTTCGCAAAACAGCTGAGAGCAAATGAGCTGAGAGTCGGGAGGCTGATCCAATCAACTTGTGCTAATTAGGCTGTGCTGAAGCTGAAAGGAGCTGTTTTTTCTTGCTGTTTTACTTGCAAGGAGGTAACTGCTGTGACGCACAGGCCAAAGGGTGGGGGCCAGTGGTTGGGCGGGGCTACATTCAGTGTATAAGACGCACCTAAATTTTCACCCCCTTTTAGGGGGGAAAGGTGCATCTTATACTCTGAAAAATACGGTATTTGTGTCAGCAAAGATTCCATGTGCAGCAACAATGAAGCTCTAAGCTCTCTCTCTCTCTCTCTTTCTCTCTCTGAATGTATATGTATGTATATAGATATGGTATAAAATCTCAAGACTACTATTGTTGCTTTTTAGGTTTATATTCTTTGTGGAACATTAAGAGTAGCAGAAATAAGAAAAAAAATGCCTACACACACCACCTAGAATATGTACCGGTATATTTCAGAAGCATCAATTATCCTCTAAGGGGTTTAAATTTTTAAATAGGGTGTTTCTGCAAACCTGTAGATCTTTGGCTAGGTTCGAACCTGTTGCCTGATAAACCAACCTCAGCTGCTGAGGCAAAGGAGCCACTTTCCATTACTGCTCTAACACAAATGTTGGTTTTAAATTTCTTGTTCCATAAACACCATCATTTTGATGGATGCACCATGAATGACATCTGTTGATAAGTGTGGCTTGGGTTCCTTTCGAAATAAACTTGAACCAGTCCGTTTGTTGTTCAGGAGCGTTGTGCTATTGTAAGCAATGAAACTGCCACTGCAGATTGGTAATTGTACTTACAGTCAATTATGATTTGTTCACATTTTGCTGGTTTGAGCAAGCACTTTTGCAAGTGACCAAGAGAGTTCGGGCACACGAGAAAGCCTCCTGTTGTGCTGAGAGAATGTAAGCGATAGATTTGTAATGTGTTGTGTTGTTTTTTTTTTAAATGAGAAATGTTGTGCAAATGAACTGAAATCTCCAAGTTGGAAAAGGTAATTTCTATCTTTTATAAGCAGTGAGATGACTAGAGTATAAAGATCTATAATTCTGTAATGGATTAATTTCATAATCAAAACCAAAACATTAGCATTAATCAGGATCAGACTTGGACTGGCCTCTGTACAAACAAGAGAATTAAAGGATAAAGCTTCTTTTTATCACTCCAGGCTACAGATCTGGTTGCTTTCTTTGAAAAGCATGAGCCACATGTTCCCTATATAAAAAGATCATTCTTCCCCTTCCCCTCCTCCGAGAAAATAGACTATATGAATGCCTGTCTGGAATTGTTCATTTGCTGTACTACTTTTTTGTGCATGGGGATGTTAATTTGTATGGAAGGCTAAAAACTATAACCTGCACCAGTAGTGGGTTTGAATTTCGGCCACTACTGGTTCGCTCGTGGGCACGCACACGCTTGTGTGTGCATGCGATGCTTCTGCGCCTGCACAGACATCCGGGCAGGTGGGCGCAGCCTCCTGCTGCCGCTGCTACTAGTTCGTCAGATCCGGCGTGAACAGGTAGCAACCCATCACTGACCTGCACCTTCAAAAGATGTTCAAAAAATATTCAGGACATTTTGTAGCCATTGATTCAGTTGTTATAAGAAATTCATCTCTAAATGTGGGATTCTTAAAGCCTACAACAATTTAGCAGAATTGGCTGCTTTGTAATCATAATTATTTACAAACTTCAAGGCCTTAATGTTCAATACATTAGTTCAGAAAATAGGACACCTCATCCAAAAGTCCACTCATAGCCCTATATTCTCTAGCACAGAACTTCAGTAGAGAGTGAATTGTACCCATCAGCCTTTGTGAGATGAATATCTAGATTCTAGACCTACAATGTGTTTAGCCAACACGCCATGCCAGATTTGCTGCCCACCATGAGCAAGGCATTTATCCATCATTTGGCACCAGACAAGCTAGCAAACTACAAGCAGCTGGGGTTTGCTGGTTAGCTGCCATTTTGGCCTGCATCCTGGATGCTATTCAGGGGTTGGTCAGCCAATTCCTCATGGGTTGATTGTTTTAAATATAGCTTGAACAACAACAATATGGTGACTTGCTTAAGACCAAGGCCACTGTAGATAGGATGAGTAAAGTTGAATTACACTTTGTCCTTTTAGTGACCCCACTAAAGTTTGTCTATGGTGACAGGAAAAAAAAATTGATAGTAGTAGCAATATTATAATTGGATCTCCCCCTTTTGGTGGCTACTTCAGCCTCATATCTCTTTACTCAGAGACTGAACAAAAATTATGCATAGACGATGCATATACATTTCCCCACCTCCATGGGTTGAACAATATGTCAGGCTGGTTTAGACAAATAAAATTAACTTAACTATGATTCCAGACTATGATGAGGCTTTCATCTGTATCTACAACTTAACCAATGGTCTTCATCCAGGCAGCTTGCTAGGACTAATGATGTGAACGTGGATGAACTTTTGAAAAGTTTGTGTATACTTATTCAACAGGTCTGTTCCTGTTATTTCAATGATTTATATTTCAGCTGTGCACCAACTGTAGCACTAAGTCTATTCCACATCTCCTATAAGGTAGTTGATTCACTAACAGCATGGTTGTAACCGAATCCAACATACTTGGTCAATTAGTCTTGCATTGAATTTAAAATTTAGTTACAAAGGACATTGAGTCAGTAGGATCAAAATAAATTGCTTCAGGGTTTAATGTAGGGGCAAATATGGCTGCCTATACCTGCAGGATTCAGTGCATATTCTATTCTAGAAGAACAAAATCCAGCAACATTCAATGTATCTATAATAATCTGGCAAATTTGCTTATTTCAATTATTTCTCATGGAGATGAGCAAAGATCTCAGCTGATCTCTAATGATATCCCCATGATCACTTTTCTGAACACTAGTAAGCTTTTTTTTTTTAATCTAGCTTGTATTCGCTCTTTTTCAGCCTAAATGGTTTCTAGAGTGACTGGCTCATTGCCATATTGGAAGCACAGAAGCACTTCCAGGTTGAAAGATTAGCTGCTCAGGGGATGCCCAATTAGAGGTTCCTTTCATGTCCCCATTAAAATGCCCACCAATCCATCTATCTACTCATGATTGCTTGCTTTCAAACTGCTAGGTCAGCCAGCTGGAGCAAATGACAGGAGTTCACCCCATCATGCAGTAGCACTCAGGTCTCGAACACGGGCTTGCTGATTGTCGAGCCAGCATCCTAACCATGTGAGCCAATTCTAGAGTGTCTTAGATGATAGTAATAAGCAAATCCTCCCTGCTTTTTGGCTTAACTGAAAAGATATAACACAGAAGGAAGAGAAGAAAATAAGAAAGCCGATGCACAGTTTTTATTTTGTTGTCATAGAAATTGGAGGTTCCTACTGTTATCTCCTACAGGGAGTCAAAAAAGTGAAGATGGCAGCCACACCCATGCAATCAATGTCGGTTAAATAGAGGGTGGGGGCCAATGGTGGGTTGCCCCCGGTTCTGACTGGTTCTATAGAACTGGTAGTAAAACTGGCGGGAGGCTCCACCCACCAACCCCAACGTCATCAGAACACTTCTGCGCATGTGCAGAAGAGCACGTGCATGTACGAGCAAAGCAACCTCACGCACGTGGCCCCGTTGCGAACCGGTAGTAAAGGTAAGTAGAACCGATCCCTGGTGGGGGCAATAAGATTTGCATACCTTCTTGAACTGTTTTGGGCCCCTACAGTCCCCTGCTGGACAGTCTGTCACAAGGACTCTGGGAAGAGGTGTCATCTCCTTGATGCTGCTGCTTCATCTGTACATCTGTGGCTTCTATAAAGATGGGAAGGTTCTGAAATCCACAAATGTTAAAGTTGCCAAGTTTGGACATACCTACTTTGAGGAAAGAGAGAGATTCCTTGAGATGTTTTTTGGTTCCACTCCAGGTAGCCAGGCTATGATGTGAAGTGGAGTCCTCAGTGCCAATTCAACCCTACTGAATGCTCAGTAATCCAAAGGGGTGGGATTCAAAAAATTTAGCAACCGGTCCTCTGCCCGGTTGCTGGGTCAGCCTGGCCATGGTGAGCGTCAGTGGTGGGTTGCCCCTGGTTTGGACTGGTTCACAAGAACCAGTAGTAAAACTGGCAGGAGGCCCCGCCCACAGCCCTGGATGTTGTCATCGGCAATCTGCGCATGTATCTACTCAATCTACTCAGCCTCCTGCACCACAGTGGAGGGGGGGCATTTTCACCCTCCCCAAACTCCAGAGGCTTTTCTCAAGCCTCCGAGAGGGTGAAAACAGCCTTCCCCAGGCTCCAGAGGCCCTCGGGAGGCCAGAAACAGGCTGGCTTCCAGACTTCCGGAACTTCAGGGAGGCCCATTTTTCACCCTCCTAGAGCCTCCATGCGGGCCCTGCACTTACCTGGCATCTAAAATGGGCCGCATGGAGACTCCTGGGAGGGGCGGGGTGGGTGGGTGGGGCCAGCCAGTCCTTTCAACTACCGGTTTGGCGAACCAGATGTAAAATTAGCATCCGGTTCTCCTGAACTGGTCTGAAGCAGCTGAATTCCACCCTTGACAATAACCCTTCATTTTAAACAGAAATAGTGAGGATGCTGAATTCTGCGCTCATGCTCTCATTCTTTTCTCCCCGCCCCCCACCCACCCCGCTTTCTCTCCTGGAGTCTTTGGGCAAGACCCATAGCAGCAGTCAGCATAGGAAACAAGTGGAAAGCACTGCAACTAATGTGCAAGACTCTGCCACCCTTAATCGACTAAGGTTTTTGAAGACTTGAGCAGTGTTTACTCTGTCTTTAAGAAGGAAATCCCCGGTGGGTTTCAGAATCCCTGTAGCTGGGGCATTACCTTAAAAGTGAAGCGAAGCCAAGCAGAAGCCCCAGCTGCTCATAATTACCATATCCACACAGACTAAACAAAGGGCTACCGCTCCACCCTCCTTCCTGATTTCCAAAGATAGGGAATCTCAGCCAGTGGCGGGAGTGTGTGAATTAGATTTATACCCATTCAGCTGCAGGATCATTCAATCAGACTGTTATTTCACATAATTGAACCTGCTAAGCACCCCATCAGAAGTCTGAGGGAACTGCAAAGTGATTGCAAGTGACAAGCAAATGCAGCCAGGAAGGGGGAAAAGGAACTATTTCAGCTTGCTGAACGCCAGCATGGCCCCCAACCCCATCCGTAAAAAGCACGGTCTTCTGGCTCAACTTGACTGCAATCTCTCTCTCTCTCTCTCTCTCTCTCTCTCTCTCTCTCTCTCTCTCTCTCTCTCTCCCTCCCTCCCTCCCTCCCTCCCTCCCTCCCTCCCTCCCTCCCTCCCTCTCTCTCTCTCTCTCTCTCTCTCTCTCTCTCTCTCTCTCTCTCTCTCTCTCTCTCTCTCTCTTTTCCCCCCTTCAGGGCTTTTCACTTGGGATGAAGAAAAGGATTTCTGTGTGCTTTGAAGCTTGTACAGGCTGCTTCAACAGGAAGCCAGAACTTCTGTCAGTCAACAGCACATGCAAAATTTATCAAGTATATGTCTTGACACAGAGGTTCCTCTGTCATTTCTAGCTAAAGGGGGCCTGCCAAAGACTCTTTTTTATGGAAACATGTGCTGCCAAAGGCAAAGTGTCCATTGATTGATGGCCACAGCTGACCTCAATGTACAGAAAGTACTGTGCAACACTTTTTTTTTAAAAAAAAATCATCTATAAGCCAGCAAAATTTAAGTTTGAATATAACTGGAATATACTTATGCCTGGGGAAGTAAGAGACTCTGGTTTCTTGAGAGCATTCAGCTCTTGTGATTACCCTTTCTTTTAGAGTCTAGTTTAATCTTCTGTTCTTATTTACTGCTGCATCCTCTCCTCAGATCAACTTCAGTTATCTGTCCTGCAATGGCACACTGCACTTTTAGATTTTACTTTTTGAAACGCCCTAGCAACTATCGATTCACACTGTATAGAGTCTAGAACATTCTATCCTGCTTGTAACATGAAAGCATGCTTGAGGTAAAGTTGGTTATGCTAATAGCATACTGGTTAAAATGTACTCAAATAGGCATTTACTACAGTGGTGGGTTTCAAAATTTTTTACTACCGGTCTGTGGGTGTGGCTTGGTGGGCGTGGCAGGGGAAGGATACTGTAAAATCTCCATTCCCACCCCACTCCAGGGGAAGGATACTGCAAAATCCCCATTTCCTCCCGATCAGCTGGGACTCAAGAGTCAGAGTCAGAGGTGGCATTTACCGGTTCTCCGAATTACTCAAAATTTCTGCTACCAGTTCTCCAGAACAAAGCTGAAACCCACCTCTGATTTACTACTCTTACAAGTAAGAAGGAATGCTATGGGCAGCATGGGTCTGACTAAGATTGGCAACCTAACCTACACCTTCTCCATTTTGCTACAAGCATGTGAAATCCTTGACTTACCAAAGCCATGTTGAGTAATAGAACTTACTACTCTGGTGACCATGATAACATAAAGAATGTGAGATGGAATGCAAGAGAATACATGGTTAAAGTGTCATTAATAAATGCAATTAAGAGAAATGTATAATATATGATATATATTTTCTGTCTATGAAACTAAGAGAAAGAAGAAGGATCTGAAAAAGTGATCTTGTAGAAAGAAGTTGATGGATGATGGCAAGGAAATGAAGGTATAGATTTGATCATGAACGAACTAAAATATGTCCTTTCGGGCAGGGATGAAATCCAGCAGGTTCTGACAGGTTCTGGAGAACCGGTAGCGGAAGTTTTGAGCAGTTTGGAGAACCGGTAGCGGAAATTTTGAGCAGTTGGAGAACCGGTAGCGGAAATTTTTAGTTCAGAGAACTACTGGGGTGGGAATGGAGATTTTGCAGTATCCTTCCCCTGGAGTGGGGTGGGAATGGGGATTTTGCAGTATCTTCCCCTGCCACACCCACCAAGCCATGCCCACCAAGCCACGCCCACCTAGCCACACCCACAGAACCAGTAGTAAAAAAATTTAGATTTCACCACTGCCTTTGGGTTATTGTGATTGGACATGAAGGGAGATCTCATGGGTTTGTAACACACTTTTGGAGAGAAAGTGTACAACCTCCTCAATTAATGCTTCCAGGAGGCTTCCCCCCCCTCTATTATATGACAGGAATGATACATGGAGATAAGACATTACAGAAAAATGGATGAGACTGTTATTTCCTCAGAAAAAAAAATGTGGTTTAAGCATAAGTATATTCATTCATGCACACTGCAAAGAAATAAATCTACAACTACAACATGATTTATTTGCTTCTTTGTGATTACTCTTTCTGGTGAATGAATGGATAATGGAAATAAGGGAGGACAACATGGAAATTGCTGAGAACAGAGTGAAAAAATTACAGAATGGCCCAGAAGTGTGTGGCATTAAACCAATAGGAAATATGAAAAATGATATTTTACTATAACGAACTGAAAGAGGCAGTAGTGGAAGATAAAGTACATAAAAGCAGAATGTTTTCCCTCATCAAAAAGGATATTTTTAATGGGGAAGACAAAGGTTAAAAAGAAGTGAGTTTCTGCCTAGAGTTTAAACATATCAGCTTCTACATGCCAAATACTGAAAATAAATATTAGAGGGGCAGGACTAGGTACCAGAAACATATAAGTACTTGAGCGTGTAATAAATTATCATGAAAATATTCAATATGAAGATTCTTAGGAGAATTTTGGGGGAGATTTCAGTTCATACCAAGTTATGTTTCTGTAATTCATAGCTGCAGTGACTTCTGGTAGAAATGCTATAGTAATAGTGATTGTACTCTCTACCACACTCCTGGCTGCCTATATTATCTGAGCAAACTTTGGAACTACTGACAAGGCTTTATATCAGAGCTTAGAGTTGGCACAGTGACTTCACTCAACCATGACACTGTTGTTGATGTAGTCTGTATTACATTTTTTTTAGTTTTCTTTCTTGCATGTGTACCATACTGTTTCGCATATGTTGTCCAATATGGTTCCCACTGCCACCTATATTTATGCCTTTGATTTTTCCTACTCAGATGCAGAACTTTGAATTTATCTAAGTTGAAATTAGTCTTCTTGGTTTATACCTATTGTGATGGCTTATCAAGTTCTTCCCCATCACTTGACCTTCAATTGACACACCCACACCTGAATCCCTTATAAGCAGAATAACCCTGAAAATGACATCCCCTAAACTTCACTGAAGATGTTACTGAAGAAAATGGATAATAAGTTACTCTTTTATAAAAGTGTTTAATGTATTAAAAAGCTACGATGTTCTTACTGTTGCAAACTGACCACAAATTGTAATTAGTAGAAACAATGTGTAATGACTTCTTAAAAGCTCCCTTGGAGACAGGAACCTGCGCCTTGGGCAAAACCACTGTCAGTAAGAAAGGAACATCCGCCCAAGCAAGGTGAAGTTAAAAGTAAACATGATAAGGTAGTCGTTGTTAGATAGGAATTGTCAAGATGACTCTTTTAAAGTGTAAAATAACTTGGAGAATGACTTAGGAGAATAAAGGGGAGTTGGGAGGGATTCTTAGGCATGGCGTGCATTGTGTAGGAGTATAAAATGTGTAGCTTGAAAACTGCTTCTTGCGGTCTTTGAAGTCAATTTGGGAAGGGTCTAAGAGGCCGCGCTTGCAACCGCTTTTTATTTTTCATTTTGACTCCAATAAACTTTTGATTTTGTGAATCAGACTTGTTTATGAATTGTGATGATTAAACTATTTGGGTCTTATATCTCACATTACCTAGCCTGGTATCTAAATGTTTGGAAACCAACCCACAAGCTCAGAGAACAAAACTTCACCCTCATCCTACACCCAAACTACAGATATTCACCACTATTGTTCTCTAAAATGTTGCTATCCCATTTGCTTTTGTATCAGCTGCAGGTTCATTAATGATATTTTCTATTCTTCTATTCAAGTTGTTCATAATACATTGACTCAGGGGTGGGGTTCAAAAATTTTACCAAGGGGTTCTTTGCCAGGTTGCTGAGTGGGCGTAGCCATGGTGGACGTGGCCTAGTCAGCCTCCTGCACCATGGCGGGGAGTTGGTTTGCTTTCCTCGAGCCTCCAGGTTCCAAAAATGGCCTCCCCAGGTTCCGGGGGCCCTCTGGAGGCTGGAAATGGGCCCATTTCTGGCCTTCCCGAACTTCCAGTAGGCCTCTCTTTTGCCCTCCCTGAACCTCCATGTGCACCCTCCACTTACCTGCATCCAAAACGGGCCACGTGGGGACTCCTGGGAGGGGTGGGGCAGGGTGGGCCGGGCCAGCCAGGAGTTGGATTTGGAGGTTCTCCAAACTGCACAGAATCTTAGCTAGAGGTTCTCCCGAATCCCTGTGAACCCCCAGCAGCCCACCCCTGCATTGACTTCTAAGCAGTAGACTTAATTGAGAAGACGGTGCTATACCAATCTTATTCATGCTCAAATTAGACTTTATTCTAAAAAAACAACTTGAATTTTCAGACAAGGAGAGACTAAACCCAGTTTCTCTTTCAAGATCTCTGACAGATTTACTATTCACTTCAAAATTCTTTTCACATACCTGAGCAGGATCACAAATTGACATTTTTATCTTTTTCCAGTTAAACTTGCATGAAATGTAGTTTTGGAGAGTTTGGACATTGATGTGAAAGCAAGTGATCCTTGGGAATTTCAGGTGTGACTTATATTACTTTTTTTTTGTTGTTGTTCATTTAACCCTGAGACTGAATGTGAAATTCAGAAGGTAAAAATTCACTTGGAATAAAACCAAAATAAATAAAGTTGAACTGAAAAGGCTTTTCAAACTCATAAACAAACTTTGGAGTATTTGTATTCTTTAACATACACTTAAATTCACATTTACCTCCCCAGAATGTTTTTCTTTGCTTTTGATTAGTTTGACTTTCAACTCAATTAATTTAGGTTGGATGTCCATCAGTTGTCTTTTGACTCATTTGCATATAGTGCAATCCACAAGGCAGCACTTGCAAAAAAAAAAAATTGATTGCATGAGAAACTGTAGTTTACAAGTGAAGGGTATATCTGATAAGGTTTAAAGGCTGTATCTTTGGTTAATTAAAATTGTATTACTAAAAATCAAATTTAAAACAATATAAAAATGCAGTCAAAGCAAACATGTTAACCATGAACCACTTAGAGTACAGAGATTAGTACCTGTTGAGATTAGAAGAGGTATTTAATTGCAAAACCTCAATAAGTCCTATGGTTTTGTATTGACAGGGCATCAAGATAGGGCTGACCTACAGTACCTTGACTGGTATCCTTACTACACCAAAAGAGACATCTGCACATATAGTGGTCATGTGCAGAAGCTTCTTTTATTAATCATTCAAACAGCTCAGCTACTTGGCCTGGTGCCTTGCAGCTCAAAACCAGTATTTCAACAGCATCTTTTAAGGGGCTATTTGGATTGAAAATTCATTGAAATAAAGTGACCCCTTGAAATTTGACTGCTGGATATTGCAACAATCAGTGTGAAATTTCTGAGACAACAGAGAAAAAGGAATAGGTGATTGTTACATCTTATCTCTCTATCAAATTTGTGCAATGCATCAAGCAAATCAGACCGTTGGCAATTAACATACAATGGAAGGGTCAATAATAGTGACTGAAACATCCATGGTACAGACTAAGTTAAAATAAAAACAATAAAATATAACTTAAAAAGAAATCAGAAAAGCATAATATCAATAACCTTCAATAACATTGTCATGTCAGACTCTATAGGTGTTCTGGATAATTTCCATTTTTAGTAACTTCTGTAAAGACAGCTTGAGAGTAAGTCTGATCTCCAGCAAGAGACAGTCCTATACGATATGTGTTGTCCACTGATAAATGGTACCTTCAGAGTTCAACTCCTTTTATCAGTTTCTTTCACCATACAGTAGAACCTCTGGTCATGACCATAATTCATTCCATATCTTTGGTCACAAATGATTTGGTTGTGACCTGAACCTAATTTTGGAAATTTGGCGCTTACAAAAAAATGGCGCAGAAGGGGAAATTGGCCGTGAAAAAAAAACTTTGTGAATTTTTTGGTCAGAACCTGATTTTGTCGTGGTCAGAAGCATTTGTGCCCAGAGGTTCTACTGTACATGGATTGGACAGGTTGGCTCCAGCTGGGAAACACAATCCTGAAGATACTAAATACATAGGGGTGTATGGTTAAGACCAGCATTTTGAATTGTACCCAGAAGTCAACAGGAAGCCAATGCAGAACCTGCTTCACAGCTATGATGTGTTCATGGTAACAAGTGCCAATTAAAAAATGGACTGCAGCATTCTGGGCCAACTCTAGAATTCAAGCTGTCTTCAGAGGCAATAGTCTAAGTCAATGTATAATACATCACAAAATGAATAGAGATGAAGGCTTAAAATACTATCACAAGTATCTGACATTTCTTGAAATTTCCACCAAGTGGGGCCACAATTCACATACCAACTGAAGGTGGGCCGCAGACTCTGCCAGCCCATTCAGGAGCATGAAAAATGTGAGTCTTGGAACTCCTCCAAGACACTCCTTAAGTCATGGTCCTGCTCCTTCAGAAGTAGGACCACCCTGTTGAGTGACAAAACACCTCAGTGTGCAAAAAAACAATTCTCTCTTGACTGAGTTCAGCTTTAGATTGCTATGCTTTCCGTGGCATTTCGCATTGAATGCAGAGAAAGATCTGAAGCCCAGAAATGCAGATAGCAGGCTAGAAGTTCGATCAACACCAAATTATCTATCTCCCTTCAGCTAAAATAATGCATCTGATATCATCTTCCTGTTATGGTGTCTGCTGACTGCTCCAATGATAATGGTGCCTGCTATTATACGTACATTTACCATGTATCAAAGGTATCTCTCTGTAATCAGGAATCCACTAACCTCCCTTTGAGCATTAAAGAATACAGAAAGGAATTGTCCTGGATGACTGCATCATGTGTTAACACAATCCTATATCTGTCTCCTGAGAAATGAATTTAGAAGACATCACACTAACTCATATTGTAGTTTATTTTTATTTTGGGCAGTAAGTATCAATAAAGCCATTATTTCCAATTTAGTAAACTATGGATTATTAACAATGTCTTAGCATTATATGTAAAATAGACCATTATATTTTGTGATATTTACTTTTATATTCATGAACCAGCAACTTAAAGTTGCAATCCTGTATGTGTACAGGTAGTCCTTGTAGGAGAAGAACTGGAAGGCAGAGTTAAACATGTCATCAGTTTAGCACCATTGTGTTGCCAGAAAAAAATCAAATCCATCTGGCCCGTGAATTCCATTGACCTTTAGTACCAACTTTGATAATTAGTTGACTAGATTCTTCTGTACAGGTAACAGTAATAAACTCTTCTGTGTTTTGAACTAAATGAAGTAGTGCCCATGTACAGTAGACACGCCTAGCAGTTTTAGAAGAAAAATTCTTATATATCTCAATGAGCTACTTGGCTTACCTGCAGGTGCATTACTCAATTGACACCTTCCTTTAAAAGGATTTTTTTTTCAGGGCTCTATTTAGAGAGTTGGAAGTGCCAAAACCAACATTTTATCATTTTCACAGCTTGTCAAAGCTAGCATTTCAGCTAGCCCAAGCAGTTAGCTACAAATGATGTTTTCTCAGGAGCAATTTCACTTTGCCATTGGAAATTAAGAACAGTTAGCATGTCTTTTCACTAAATCCATCATTCCATTAGCTGCCCATTTTGATAAAAATGTTATTCCCACCAATCTTTTCTTTAATAAAATATTATTTTTGGAACAGGACTATTGCTAATGAAACTTTTTTTTTTTCAAGCAGAACTCCATTTTGAACACGTTCTTAGCTCAATTCAGCATTTCTCAACCCTGGCAATTTTAAGACAGGTGAACCTCAACTGCCAGAATTTCTCAGGAAAAATGTTGAAGTCCACCTATCTTAAAGTTGCCAGGTTGAGAAATGCTGGCTTTATTAAACCATGATGACATATATTCTTGATACAGTGCTGTATGTAATACCTTTACAGATAAAACACATCATTTCCCATAACGCTGCTTCTGATGATTCATTTTGTTAAGAGCAACTTTAAAGAACTGTTATATTTGGCAGTCTAATCTTGGCATCCACCTTTTTTATGTGTGACCTTGTATTTCTATCAGCCACTATTATTATCCCCTAAAATTTATTAAGGTACAAAACTGCTGCCACGATCAGAATTTATTCATCAGTGAATCTCTATCCCTATCATTCTTCCATAGAAGAATATCTTCTAAAAATATGAGAATTGTATTACAGATGCATCTCATAACTAAAATATAAAGAATAGTTGTCTGGAATGGAATGGAATGGAATGGAATGGAATGGAATGGAATGGAATGGAATGGAATAGAATAGAATAGAATAGAATAGAATAGAATAGAATAGAATAGAATAGAATAGAATAGAATAGAATAGAATAGACTGACTCAACCTTCCATCCTTTCTAAGCTAGGTAAAATGAGGACCCAGATTGTGGGGGCAATAAGCTGACTTTGTATAAAATATACAAAAGTATGAAGGCTATTGCTTAACGCATTGTAAGGCGCCCTGAGTCTCCGGAGAAGGGCGGCATATAAATCAAATTTAAAAAAAAATAGAATAGAATAGAATAGAATAGAATAGAATAGAATAGAATAGAATAGAATAGAATAGAATAGAATAGAATAGAATAGGTTTATTGTCACTTTGAACGTACACTAATCGGCATACATTAAAATGAAAGTATGTTGCATACAGCTCTCAAAGGGTCTCCATCTTTAATGTAAACATAAATGTGACAAGATAAATAAATAAATAAATACAAAATTATGCATGTCCCGACATATAAGACACAGAGAAACAACACAGTCTGGTTTGGATGTATACCAGAGGTGGGTTGCAGCAGGTTCTGACCAGTTCTGGAGAACCAGTAGCGGAAATTTTGAGTAGTTTGGAGAACAGGTAGTAAAAATTCTGACTGGCCCCGCCCCCATCTATTCTCTGCTTCCCAAGTCCCAGCTGATCAGGAGGAAATAGAGATTTTGCAGTAAACTTCCCCTGGAGTGCGGAAGGAATGGAGATTTTACAGTATCCTTCCCCTGCCATGCCCACCAAGCCACACCCACAGAACCGGTAATAAAAAAATTTGAAACCCACCACTGATGTATACATGTACATGGCAAGAGAAACAAATCTTGCAAGTTTACCAGACGGATGGCATAGGGAACAAACAGCAGCTCTTATGATATTGTAGGATCTCTACCAGAGACATCTGTGAGGAGGTATCAAAAAAGTCAGGATGCATCCATGCCTATGCAAAGGAAACCCTGCTCTAGAGGTGAACTTCCATGATCCAATATTTGCAGCTACTGGAAATTTGGACCCCAGGAAAAAAAATGGCATTCTTAACAATAAAAATAGTTAGAATGTTGACCTAATTATTCATTAAGACTTACTTTTTAATTAACTTTTAAAAATTATTTTTTATCCATATTGTTGACAGAGTTTTTTAAATTTCAAATCAGTAGGTGTCATGTTATGGATTTGAACTAGTCATAATTAAAGGCTGGGCAAAGATCTTGCCAAATGGATATTTTTAGATCTGCAAGCCATCCATTTGGAAACTGCTGGGTTGAAGAAAGCTGAAATATACCAACAGCGATGCTGTTCTCCAAAATGGCAGTGTATCAACATATGTATTTATAGATCTGTACGTGCATTCATAGTTTATTTATTGAATAATATAAAAATAATGTAAAAAATAACACTGTTAAAGCCTTAGATATTGACATACATAAAATATTTTTTAACAAATACTCTACCTCGAATTAAGGGATTACAGGGTAGTAAAAGGGGAGTTTGATGTTATTGTTTTAAATGTTTTCCAATATTTTTAATATTTGGCAAATAGCAGATCTTGGAAGCAAATCCTGTTTTCTATACACAAACCTAAATGTTTTAGGAACCTCTATATCAGGGGTCCACACTAGTGGCCCATGAGAGGTTTGCAACCGCAGTGCGGAAAGGCTGCAAAGCGTGCACATCCTCACTTGTGCAAGCAGCAAGCAAACATGTGCGTTGCACACTTCATTTGCTGAGTGGCAGGGAACTTTGCTCTATTCTCAGCAATTTTTAATATATCAAGCATTACTGACAAATCTGGAGGCAGCAGAAGCGAAGAGAAAGACCTTGAGAAGATCACAAAATATAAAGACTTCATCAATAGTTAGATTGATAGATGCCTCGGGTATAATCCCAAAACATCTGGAATATCACTTGAACACCATCAGCATCGACAAAAATCACCATCGGTTAATTGCAAAAAGCTTATATCCTGTGATGATACCACTAACTTCATCATACAACAACATTGGGAAGAATTCGATAGATGGACAAAAATGGCCAAATCCAGTTTAAAACCTCTGGTTTACTGTGCAATCAGCCCTAATTACTAAATTTGCAGTATATGCTATCCAACTCCTTGCATTTTTTTTTTTTTACCAAAGAAGGTCAGATCAGTGTACAATATTAGGTGAAACAAACAAATAGTTAAAATAAATGTATTGGCCACAAAGGTCTACCTAATACAAAAATGATGCCAATATTCATGTTGGAAAAAAGATCTGCTCTTGGAGAACTTCTTATTCTACAAAGACCGAACTGAATTTAAAGAAATCTAAATTGGCTTTCACAAGCTCTGTGAAGGTTGTTACGGCTCTTCTTTTTTAAAAAAGTTAAAATAAATAGAATATTAGGATTGCCCTCCCCCTCTTTTAAAACAATTTTTGTTCTCTATCTCTTCCATTTACGTTCATTTTTTTTATTGAATGTCTGGGCTATGGAGAATAGATAAGAAAAGGGGAAATATTTTCAAGTACGTATATGGACTGACCACAAATTTATTGCATGATGTGCTTTATAAGGCAACTGAAAGAAAGCTGTTAATGTGGGTTTATGAGTACAGCTGGTACATTTATTATTGGATTTACAAGCATATTTCATGAGCAGTTGCATGACTTTGAGAGATTCGGTATCAACATACACCATAGAACATATGTGCCTATCGGTTTGAAGCTACCAATAACCACTGCAGCTGAATTCATAAAGCTCCTCTAAAAGCTTAAATTCTGCAGCAAAATATATATATAATTGCCGATCTGAAATAAACAATTGGAAAGGTTTAGGGGTCATCATGCATGCAAGCATCCACTTAGCCTTTCTGAAAAGGCTATTAGAGCAGCCTATAATGTTCGGTGAATCTGCTATTCACTTATTAAAATATGATCAAGAATTTAAGACGCCTAATCTGTGGGATTTAGTTATTACCCACAAGAAATGCAACAAAGGTCATATTGAGAAAAGGGAAGAATTCATTTGTTATTATTTGTTACAGTATATTGTTGTTCTAGGAAAAGTATTAAAGTTATTACTATTTCAAAAGGGGTGTATGTATGGAAACAGACCTAAAGGCAAAGACGTAGATTTTTCCTAAACACTATTGCAGAAACGAGGATTAAATATTGACCCCTACATTTATGAAACATTGAACATCCCTCCCAAAACATATTTAATCTTTCCCTTCCCTGCCCAATTGCCTTGCTATTGGAGTTCCAGGTTCTTGATATAGCCTATTCTGACTCCTAACTACCAAGCCAAGGGTGAAAAAAAATTGCTAAGAGTTGGAGTTTACTTTCCTTTGCTATTCCTCCCCCCACCACCCCCGAACAATCCCACTCTTGCTTGTGACTATTCCTGCTACTAATATGGGGGAGCCAGATTTTGGTAAGCATGAACTGAACACCAGGAAAATATTATTTGTCCCATCATAAACCAAAGGAGCTACATAATGTATATGCATGCAGCCCCAATTCACTGCTTAAAAGATTTGGCTTTTTGGTTTAACATATTAATAATGATTTTAAGGTTAAAACAAACAAACAAACAGAAAAGAGTGCAATATATCTGTTCGAAAATATTAACCCTAACATCCAAAAACAGTTTTTAGAATTTCCTGAAAAATTAACATGTTCCGAGCACTTGTCTTCCTCTCTGGCTATTGTAGTCATTCCTATTAGCAGTTAAAGGGAGGAGGGATTTACAGAGATAGGAAATTTATGGCTCTTCAGTTATTGGTGGAAGACAATGTTTATCTAGTAGGACCAATGGCCAGAGATGCTTGGAGCTATAACATGGAGAAACTGCTCATTCTTGGCTTACAATCTGTTGTTCTGGTGCTGCTAACTGAATCACGAGTCTGACTTTACTTGCTGCTGTCCAATATCTTGAATTACATTCTTATTGGCCAAAAAAAAAAAAAAAAAATGAACGCAAGGTTCTACAGATATCATTGTAAGTAAAAATGGAAAGAGATTCAATAACAATGGCACAGTCGTGCTGGCTTCATACATGCACACTTGGTCACCAAAGTCAGTGACATAACCTATAGCGGGTGTCTGGGGGTGAGGATGCTACATGGAATTTGCATGCATGTCAGCATGTATGTCAGCAGCAGCCCTACTCACACACACACTATCACATTTTCGAAAGACAGTAGCCATGGCAGCAGCATCACAACTTCTGGAACTGGCTTTAACTATTAAACCTGATGGTTATCTCTGAATTCCGTATTTAAAGCTGTATTATTCTAAAGTATGAAGCGAATCAGTGTTGTTGAGACAAGTGAAATCTGGATCTTCCATCTTATGTACATTTTCCTGGCAGGCAGCCCCACTGGTTTCAGGAGGTCAGTTCCAAGAAATACAGGGAAAGGTGGTCTGCCCCTCATAACGATGAAGGGAAGCTGGAAAAGCATGCTTCTCTCTTGCATCCTGTGCATTGCAGAGAATGAAAACCATACGCTGTGCCAAGAGAGGTGAAGCTGAAAACAATTAAGAGATTTGGTTGGAACAAATCCTGACATCCATCATCAGCATGCAATTCTCTACGAAACCAATAGGTATAACAGCTACGCAACTGACAAGAGAACTTTGTCTAGAGCTACCGCTCTCATAAATTCTGTTAAAATGTTTTACACTCATATGAGGCATGAGGGGTTCCCCCTCACTGGCAGTCAAGAAGACCATATCCGCCCCAGAATACCCCCATCCCCACCCCAGTTTTGACTCTGTGTTGGACATTTGGAAGTTTAGGGAAAGGAGAGAGATGACTTTCAGATTTTATGTATCACTGTGATAAGGACTTTTTTCAGCTCTTCTCTCTCACCCTACAACTGGGAACTACAAGCAGGTTGAAGATTCAGGGAAGGAAAATGACATGTGGGCAGTTCTTCTCTTTCTCTTCCTAGTAGATTAGTTTAGATTAGATTAGATTAGATTAGATTAGATTAGATTAGATTAGATTAGATTAGATTAGAATTCTTTATTGGCCAAGTGTGATTGGACACACAAGGAATTTGTCTTTGGTGCATATGCTCTCAGTGTACATAAAAGAAAAGATACATTCATTAAGAATCATAAGGTACAACACTTAATGATAGTCATAGGGTACAAATAAGCAGTCAAGTCATACTAGGAAACGATCAATATAAATCGTAAGGATACAGCAACAAGTTAACAGTCGTACAGTCATAAGTGGGAGGAGATGGGTGATAGGAACGATGAGAAGATTAATAGTATAGTAATGCAGACTTAGAGAATAATGATTGGATTGTACCATAAGGTGATTTATTGGATTTTTGGACAGTGAGAGTGGTACCGGTGGCATTTTCTGGGTTGGAGTATATCACAATTAGCAAAAATAGTGGATGGAGTCTTGCAGGGCAAGCTCCACTCCAGGAACTTGTGTAGGATGTTAATGTATTTATAGAAGGGGCAGAGCTAGCATCACAATGCTCTGTAGGCCATTTGCCAATTTTGATACCTCTCTACTATGTAGCATGTTGTGTGAACCAAAGTATCATGGTTTGTAACCATGGCTTATTGAACAACCATTTTGAAGTCATGATTGTGGCTTATTAATAAACTGTTGACAATGGACTGGCACAATGCCTAACCCAAATCAAAATCCACAGATGTACATTCATCATTTGATCACTAAAAAAACAAGGGATGATTTAATTGCATGAAGCAGGCATGTCACACTGAATATTGCACCAATACACACATTTACACTTGATTCACTAATGAAGGCAGCTAAGATATTTAGTGTAAGTCATCAATGGACATTCCACCAAGGGACATGGTATTGAATAGTGCATGGTACTACATAAATCCACAAAATATCATCAATTCATAAAATTTTAAGGAAATTACCATTTCTGCTTAATATGATCTCCTTTTTAGACTTTCTATAGTACACAAATATTAGTACATATTACAATAAATCCCTTATTCATTAATACTTTTTATGAAAAAGTTTCACTTGGATAATGCTGTTATGTCATATAAGTATTTATAAATTTATAACTATAATTCCTTGTCTGACCTGTGGCATCATGAAATCTGAAGGGATAAATATTTTGAACTTCAGTGATTTCTCCTCTATTTGAGCAGAATTGTTTGCTTGGCTTTTGAAGAGGAAATAAAAATAAAATAGTACTTTATGTAAAGTGTAGAACATAATGTCTATGGAGATCCTCAGTCTGTTTCTGTTTTTCAAAATGAACATTGCTCTAATTTTTGCATTTAGTATTTTTAAACTTGGCTAGTTTTTTTTTATTATTGTGCTGTCTTTATGTAATACTTTTCTTTGAATTAAGTAATCTGCTTTCTATACTGCTGGAATCTTTAACCTTGAGGTTAACATCAAAAAGACAAACCAACAATAAAATTCTTTAAACCACACGTGCCATAGGTTCGCCATCACAGGTATAGACCTAAGTAGTTATAAAGGGTCAATCAATACACTGCCTCTTCCGAAGCACAGGATAGAGCTTTATCATTTTTTTCAGCTGATGTTCTGGCAGCCAAATTCAATTCAAATGCCTGCTCCAAATGAGAGGCCACATTATTCCTTTGCCATAATATTATAAATGCAATTTGTCTGAGCCATGTATTTAATTTTTTTCTCTGTATTTACTACCAATGAAAGTGGATTGATGGACAGACAGACATAAAAAGGCATGTTTTGACACCATTGAAATCATTTCCCCCATTATAGCATTTTCTGAGTTGGATCCCAATTCCAAGATTTCCTGGCTAACTTAACTAACTTCTGGGAAGTGCAGAAGTTAGATAAATTAGTTAAGTTAGTTTCATTCATCCAGAAAAAGTCAAGACACGATATCTGCTAATTTGTTAAGATAAGAGAAGCTGCTCTTTGACTGGTACCTGGAAGGAATAATCCCCTATAAGTATCATCTCAATATTGATTTCAATGGAGTTCATGTTTGGCTAATTGTGTTCTAGATTGACTGTATCAATTGATCACTGTCTTAGCATACATGCAGATGTTATGTTTAGAAAAATCAATATGGTAGCAATCATCTGCAAATCTATCATGTGCAGCTAGAACAAACAACAGCTTTGTCGTGTGAAATTTTTCTTACTTTGTCCCATGATTTGTCTGACAATGTCAAAGAAAAAAAAGAATAACATCACACAAAAATTGCAGAATTGATACAGCCTGTATAGCTACTCTTGGCGCTCTGGCACTTTAATGTATTTTTCTTGTAAATCTCGCACAAATTGATTTCATTAAAGCTTGAGAGAAGTATTGCAGCCAGTTGCAGTAATGTGGAAACCTAGAGCAGGCTCTTTTCCAAACAAAAAGAGAAATTAGTTTACATTTTGAACATGAGCCCTCACAAGATCATTATTTACTTCTGGCATTGCTTCTGAAGTTGCTCATTTATCACTAAACAGGTATGGGCAGAATATTTCCCTCCCTCCACATTTACAATGATATATATTCATACATAAATAATTTGCCATGCCAAAAATATGTCAAAGAAATTATGACTTGCAGGGCTAGGTCTGAAATGGTGCCAAATCCAATGTTTTGTAAATTAGGGACTATGTGTGAAATCTATCCAGCTGTTAGAAGTATCCCATATCTAATTATATTCACAGTTTCTGGGCCCCCCCAAAAAAAATTCTGCCTAGAGCATAGCACAAAGATGAGTATAGTTACAACCCCGGTCTTATGGATTCTCTTGAGATCGTCAAAACATAGAGACAGCGAAGAAACAAAATAGGTAATCTACCTATTTCAATACATAATTTTAAGTGGCTTTCATTGTTTTTGTAGTATTTTTACATATTAATGATTTACAGGCTTGTGCCATCTCTATCTTTCCAGATGTTGTGAATGACTGATATAGAATATTTTTTGTTATTTTAGGGATCTGTCACTATGAAAGGTGGAAACAACAGCTGCACTATTGCAGTGGGCTCCATGAAGCAGGAAAGTTTGTCTACTCATATTTTCCTTTCTGATCCATTTAAGAAGCTTTTCATTGTTTCCTAAGATTCTGTATTTATTATTAGGATTTAAATTCAACATCAAGTAGGCTTCAATACTTATTTCACAATTCTGTATCAACAACCTGGAAATATGCTCATTTTAACTTGGTGAAATTTATGTCTGAGTTGCCATGTGTAGGGTTGCATCATAACTCTGCAAACCCACACTCGTGTACATGGATGTAAGCCTCATTGAGTCCCTCTGTCCAATTTTGTTCATCTGAATCAGAAATATTACTCCATCACTCTTGCAGGCAAGTCAGGATGCACCAAGCTAGTGTGAAATAGTATGGCAGTCAAGGGAGTAAGATGTCCAAGAGATTAAATGATTTTTCAGCCCTTTCTACACTAGTGACTTATAGCTTCCTCATAGCATCATCTGGCCATTGCTGAAGTACTATAAAGACTGTCCTTATTACTATTATAGTTATAGTATATATAACTATATATACTATTATTACTATTATAGGCCACAATGATGGTTGGATTAATAGAAGCTATAAATCACTAGTGTGGAAGTGCCCTTTAAAAACATGGATATGTGTTTGGCCTAAACAGGCTCTTCTACCTTCACGTTTAATTTTGTTTTAGAAATAATTAAATCCCTGCTCCTCCCAAAAGGACTAAAATAAGAATATAATATAATGTGATATTAATTTGGATTTCATCTTGGAGAAGCCATGGGGGGAGGGGAGGGGGAGGGGGGGAAAGGGAGGGGGGAAAGGGGGGGAATTTGTATTTGAAAAACTTTTTCAATAATAAAAAAAAAGAAGCAATGATGTTGGGCATATGCCTCTTTTTACTGGAAAAGCAATGTTACAGTTAATCCAGCAGAGGGGGCATTCTGTGGGTTCCTGTTGGCTAGGGAGCTACATTTGGTGGGTTCTAAGCAATGGGCTGGGATCAGGGGTAGGTTCTACTTACCTTTACTACCGGTTCGCAGCGGGGCTGTGCACTCTTCTGTGCATGTGCAAAAGCGTTTTAATGACGTCGGGTCAGTGGGCGGAGCCTCCCACCAGTTTTACTGCCAGTTCTATGGAACCGATGCAAACCGGGGGCAACCCACCACTGGCTGGGCCCACCAAATGTATCAACTCAGATGATACCTGGACGCAGTGGCTCACTGGCTAAGATGCTGAGCTTGTCGATCGAAAGGTCGGCAGTTCAGCAGTTCAAATCCCTAGTGCCACGTAATGAGGTGAGCTCCCGTTACTTGTCCCAGCTTCTGCCAATCTAGCAGTTTGAAAGCACATAAAAAAAGCAAGTAGAAAAATAGGGACCACCTTTGGTGTGAAGGTAACAGCGTTCCGTGCGCCTTTGGCATTTAGTCATGCCGGCCACATGATCATGGAGACGTCTTCGGACAGCGCTGGCTCTTCGGCTTTGAAACGGAGATGAGCACTGCCCTCTAGAGTTGGGAACGACTAGCACATATGTGCGAGGGGAACCTTTACCTTTAAGCGATGGGCCTGGTTTATGGAATAGTCTCCTCCCCTACTTCAAATCAAAGCTGACTTCACCCCTGTTGACTTTCTGGAAATCCCTCAAAGCTGATTGCACCATCAGGCCTGTGCTGCCCAAGGGACTGGTGAAATACTGAGGTAGCTCTATTGTCATTAACACTTGTTCTTTGGCCAACATCTCTTCTGTTTTAGCTTTGTGCTTTTTAATAGTTTTAAAGGTTTTTAATAATACACATGGAACTTGATAGAACTTAAATTAGAAGACTAAGAAAACTAATGGCAATGCTTTGCACCCAAAAAGTGATATTGATCTGCTACATTTGCCAAGAGCTGAAGTGAGGTAGAAGACCTCTACAGGTGAAGAAAAGCATGGCCTGAATGAATATATTAAGAAAAGTCAAGAAATTTGATGAAAGAAGTCAATCAAGGAAAATTCTTTAAAACAACAAAAATGAAGGCTGAATATAGAAAAAGGACTACTGAAAACCAATTTGTTAATTGAGAGAATAAACTAATGCATGGTCAGTAGAGGAAGAATATAGAAGGAATAGCTGATTTTAAAAAAACCCTTGTGGAGTTGGTTAAGAAACTGAAAGTTTTATTTTAATAATTCAAAAACAATCTTTGTCAAATAATTACATGAACGTGAAAATTGCTTAACGCATTGTAAGCCGCCCTGAGTCTCCGGAGAAGGGCGGCATATAAATCAATTATTTTTTTTAAAAAAAAATCAACATGTAACAAATAACAGTAAATGTAGCCTTTACAGTAAAAAGAATTAAATAATTGGCCATTGAATCAGTGGCTGCAGCAAAATTTCACAAACTGACTATAAGCAGCATCGTGACTGAGTTGCCAGAATTATTCATTGGAAACTCTGCCAGAGGTTTGGGTTTGAATGTAGTAAAATCTACTGGGATCATCACGTTGAGGTGGTTTTGGAAAATGAGTGGATTAAGTACTTATGGGATTTTAAGATCTAGACAGACAGGCAGCTTGCTCATAACATGCCTGATATAACAGTTATTGCAAAGAAGAAAATCTGGTTCATTGATGTTGCTATTCCAGATGATGCTAGAAGTGAGGAAAAAACCATTGGAAGAAAATTATGAAATACCAGGACTTGCAGACCAAAACTGAACACTTATGGAAAAAGATATGTTATACCAATTGTGATTGGAGCCTTCGGAGCAGTATCTCAAGGACTTTCTCAATATCTGGAAATATGGAATTTATCAGAACTGTGCACTGGAATAGGTGCAAGAAATACCACTTGCCTGCAAGCAAGAACTAGTGAGACCACAAAATAGATAAAATAATGGAAAATGAAGAAGCTAAAATACTGTAGAATTCAGACAGAAGAGCATCTGCCATATAATACCCAAGACTTAATTAATAACAATTAACAATTGTTAATTAACAATTAACTTAACAATTAATAACAGAGGTCCCCAACTCCTGGGCCACAGCCCCCTTCCGGGTTGTGGTTTGTAACAGGACTCTGTGAGTGGCGGGCTGGTGCTCACATGTATGTGCAGCTAGGCTTTCACAAGTCGAGCTGTGCGCACGTGCACAAGTGTGCCAGCCCTTCGCTTGCACAAATTGAGTTGCGTGCACACACGTGTGCTCCAGCCCACTGTTTATGCAGCCCGGTTCTCCTCTCCCCCCTCTCCCCCAGGCCTCTAAGCTGCAAAGGTAAATATTAATCATATTAATATTTATAATAATATATAATTAATAAATATATGGGGACCACTGGTAAATAAGAAAGGCAAAAAAAATCTAGATAGTACACATGACAATAGCTGGAGACAGCAGAAGAGAGAAGAGGGGAGGGGGAGGGGGGAGGGGGAGGGGGAGGGGGAGGGGGAGGGGGAGGGGAAGGGAAGGGAAGGGAAGGGAAGAGAAGAGAAGAGAAGAGAAGAGAAGAGAAGAGAAGAGAAGAGAAGAGAAGAGAGAAGAGAAGAGAAGAGAAGAGAAGAGAAGAGAAGAGAAGAGAAGAGAAGAGAAGAGAAGAGAAGAGAAGAGAAGAGAATCACAAAATGAACCAATAAATTGAACCAATAAAATACAAACACCTGCAAATAAAAGTACTGTAGAACAACTGTAGCAAAAGAAAGCAAAAACCATATCAATAGTAATAGATGCCTTGAGTGCAATCCCAAAACATCTGGAACACCATTATAATGCCATTGGCATTGACATATCATTATCAGTCAATTGCAAAAAGCAGCTTTATTTGGAACAGCTTACATCCTGCGATAATACCTTTAGTATCATTAAACAACCACATCTACCTATCCCAGGTCAATGGGAAGATCTCAATTCATAGGTAAAAATGCCAAGTCCAGTTTAAACACCTGGCTGACCATTTATATAGTTATAAAGTTATAACTATAAAACTATAACTATATAGTTATAGTTTTATATACATATATTATTTTAGCTCTGTTATACTGCATCCTACCCAGAGTTGCTTATTTATGCAATGGGCCATCATATAAATTTGACCAACAAAAAAACCCGTAACAAAACATATTTCATTTTCAGATATGATTTTGACAGGAAGTTCAACTTCAACTCCACTCTTCAAAAAAACTAAAGGGAGTTTGTCTAGAACGGAACAGGGTGTTATATAAAGACTGTCTTCCTAACACAAGACAAATCTGTCTGTTAATTCCGTTGGCTACTTTGACCTCATTTCAGTGGTGGGTTGCCCCCGGTTTGGACCCATCCACCGCCCCGGATGTTGTGATAGGTGATCTGCGTGATCCTGTTGCAAACCAGTAGTAAAGGTAAGTAGAACCCACCCCTGCCTCATTTCCCTCTCTCAAGCAGGTAAAATGGTTCGGCCTTGTCAGGCTTTTAGCCCGAGAAAGCTGCAGGTACACCTGCAGAATGGAAGTTTTGTTCTCTCATGGCATTCCAGCTTTACAATGAAAAAGCCAATCTACCACCAATTGGACTTTTGAATAAGGAAGCCAAGCAGATTTCCAATTCCTAAGAAAACTATATTAAGCTTTGTGAACATCTTATCTCTACAAGACTGCAATTTATTAGATATTCTGTTTATAGTGGGGTGTTTAACAGCCTGGATAGTTAGCAGATTCTGAATGACTAATGTGCATAGGACAGAAGAAAACTGTTTTTAAAGAGACAACAGTTAAAGGGTAGTACTACTTGGAAAGTATGGAGGCTGTAACACATAGACTTTAAGCCAGAGATTTTTTTATTAGGGATTGTGCCAGAAATATACAATAGAGAATTGAGGAATTTGATTGTGAATGTTTTAACATGGCCAGAATTGTGTTTGTTAAAAACTGGAAAAATGAGAAAATACCAACACAATATGAAGTTATTAAGAAAATCATGGAATGTGCTGAAATGAGCAAATTGACATTTGAAATTAGAGAACAAGAAGATAAACAATATTATAAGATATGAGATTTGTTTTATCAATGGCTAGATAATAAAACATGGAAATGAAATATGAAACATGAAATAAATGTTATAAATATAATATTTGAAAATAATTTTTATGAAGCAATAAAGCCATAGTTAAATAAATAATAAACGAAGATGTTTATTTGTTTGACAATATGAGAAATTTGATAATTAGTAAATGTTGAATATGGAGATGAAGCACAAAAGACTTGTAACTGATCGACAAACTGTTTGCAATTGTAATGGATGATGGATTTATGTTTTATGTATTGTTTAAAAATAAAGAATTTTTCAAAAAAAAAAGAGGAAAGTATGGGGGCTGCTGTATCATCTTACCTGAGAATAAGGTAATTATTCTAGACTATTGCTAAGTCTGGATTGAATAGACTATGCTGTCTGCAAGGCTGCAAATTCAAAGAGCCAAGGTAGCTGAAAAAAGGTCACGATGCTTAGAAGTAAATCACTCCAAGTTTGGTTAGATGTACTTCTCAGATAAGTGCAGCATTGTAACCTTCAGTGAAATCATAAGCCAACGTACTCATTAACACTTCTCAAAAAAGTTGCTTACCATGGAATGGGATTTAGGAAGTAGAATTCATCCTCCATATAAAGCAAATAATCTGGAAATGATTAAAATTGAGGGTGAAAATCAGAAATGTATAGTAAACTTACAAAAAAAAAAGGTAAAATCCCAATAGGAGAAAAAAAACATTCATGCACAGCACAAAGAACTCGCATAAATTGGATTTTAGACAAACATACCCGTTCCCCTCTCCCACCATCCCAGGATAAATGTGAAAGCAGAAGCTGCATATAGAAAACCAGAGGCATTTTCTGGGGTCTTATTTGCAACAGTAATGAGGCAGCATGAAACACTGGACTAAATGTTGAGGGTAAGACCTTAATACTTATACCAGTTAAGTGGTCTCACAGAGCTTCTTCTTGACCCACCACATATTGAGAACCAGATGTTGTTTTATCCCCTAGACTGCTGGGATAAAAGATTCCATTCCAATCTGTATATAATCAGGTTCAAAGATAATAAGAGCGGCAGCCTGTGTGTGGAATGCCAAGATTGGGCATAGAAGAAAAATAGGAAAACCGTGGACTCATAAGATGTAAGAATGGATAATACTGTATATTGAAGAATAGCATTGCATCATATAAGAGACACTGTCTTAAGGTATTCTGTTATTCCACAAAGGGGAAGCTAAATTAAACAAAATATAAGGAAAAAGCTACAGTAATTCAAGTCTTCAAGAGCAGTGGTCTCCAAACTTTCTGGCTTGGCAGATCGGTGGAGGCAGCAGGGCAGGAGAGGGGATGGCTTTGCATCCATGCGTGTGCCGCTTTCACAAATGCAGCTTTGCACACATACATGTGCTCGCTAATCAATTTCATGGCCCAGTTCTAAACAGGCTGCGGTCTGGCACCGGGCCATAGATTGGGAGTTGGGGACCCCTATTCAAGAGAGAGCATAGATTATAGGCATGCGACTTTATTGTCAAAGGGTATAATAAAAACAGGAACATAAAAGGCTGCCTGAGTTCCCGTCATACCAAAAAGAATCAAGGCAGAGTTCTTTTGAGTTTCTTTCTCACACTTTCCTCTTTCCTTGAACTAAGTTGTCATTATTTGACATTAACTGTCCCTGCATACCTTCTTCAAGGCTATCGAGCAATTTCCCTATGATGGCAGAAAAGGGGCGCAATTGCATTCACCCAGTAGTGCATTTCAAATCCCGTCACTACCGTTTTGCTTGTGGATGCGCGTGAGTGTGAGCATGCGCAGAGACGTCTGGGTGAATGGGCGGAGCCTCCTGCTGCTGCTGCTACCAGTTTGCCTGAGCCGGAGCAAAGTGGTAGCAGCCCACCACTGCATTTACCTGCTAGTAGGGCCTTAAGAGATCCTGATTGTTCATTTTCCTGGGTAGTTTGAACTATAACCAGCTTTTTTTTTTTTAATTTGATTTATATGCCGCCCTTCTCCGGAGACTCAGGGTGGCTTACAATGCGTTAAGTAATAGCCTTCATACTTTTGTATATTTATACAAAGTCAGCTTATTGCCCCCACAAACTGGGTCCTCAATTTACCTACCTTAGAAAGGATGGAAGGCTGAGTCAACCTTGAGCCTGGGGAGATTCGAACTTGCAGTAGTTGCAGGCAGCTGAATGTTAACAACAGGCTATTAGTCTGCTGCGCCACCAGGCTTCTGTTATCCTGCCTACCTGATCTTCCCTCCAGGCACCATTGATTGGCTGGATAACCACTTTGGCCCATTTCTATTCAGTAAACAACAAACTGAGCTATTTTCCCCAAAATTCTCCTTTATGAGTTCAGAATGTGATTGATGACTGAGAATGAAATGAGGCCTAATGTTCATTTACTCACCAAGGAACTTCCAATATTTACCTATTTATCAGTGGTGGGATTCAAAAAATTTTTCTACCAGTTCTGTGGGCGTGGCTTGGTGGCCATGATATGGCTTGGTGGGCATGGCAGGGAAAGGTAACTGCAAAATCCCCATGTCCTCCCAATCAGCTGGGACTCGGGAGGCAGAGAATAGATGGGGCAGAGCCAGTCAGAGGTGGTATTTACCGGTTCCCCAAACTACTCAAAATTTCCGCTACCGGTTTTCCAGAAATTGTCAGAACCTGCTGAATACCACTTCTGCTATTTATCCTTATTGTTCTCTTTCAGCAGCAAAGGGTACAAAGGCAGGAAAATCTCTCCAATCAGGGGCAAGTGGAAAGTGACTTAACTGTTAAAGATTTTTAAAGCAAAGCTGCTCAAGGAATGGTGACAAATGAGAGTATAGCTGCAAACAACGGAAACCAAATGCCTGTGTTCTATTATGTGTATCTTGATAGGAAAGTAAAAAATGATGAAAGTAAAAAATCTAGAAATAGGAAGTTGACTGAGGACACTCATTGTACAAATCTGTGTTTTAATTTATATTTCATTTCCTTTTTTTCTTTTTGTAGAAATATTGTGATGGCTCAGCAGTTAGAGTTGCTGAACCTGTCTACTAGAAACCCCAGTGCTATGTGATGGGTTTGAAACCCAAGCGCTGCATGAATGGGTGAGCTTCCTTTACTAGCCCCAGCTCCTACCCATCTAACAGTTCGAAAGCATGCAAATGTGAGTAGATTAATAGCCATCTCTTTGGTGGGAAAGTAACAGCAGTCTGTGCACCTCAATAGATTGTCATGCTGGTCACATTACCACAAAAATGTCTTTGGACAATGCTGGCTCCCTCAGCTAAGAAAAAGAGTAAAGCACTGCCCCCTAAAGTTGGACATGACTGGACAGGGGAAATCTTTACCTTTTTCCAGCACATAAGCAATGTCTTTCATATTATTGGACTGGCCTCCATCTTGAAGTGTTGCTAACATCCTCACTGTGGGTGAACATTCCAGAAGACTGAACTATTCCAGACAACATTTCTGGAGTGAAGTAGTCTTTGTGATGCACGTAAAATTGGATGAAGCTTCAGTCACAACATTGGTCAGTCCCACTTAAGTAGACTAGACCATGACATTAATTCCACAGGATGGCTAAACTACTTTGGCTATTATAACAGATTTTTACAAGTCTAATTGCACTGCACTTCCTCCTCTACTTAGTAATTCAGTGGTTTAGGAAGGCATCTGTCTCAGCTGTTTCTAAATCTTCTCTGGACCTTCTGGACTTAAAACACACTTTAACCCTTTTGGGCTGTGTATCTCCATCAAGGTCACCCACATATTGTGGCTGTCATTTGACATTTTTAGCCATATTCTGTGAACACCCCTGATGCTCAAATTTTGTTAAGATACATTTTACACCCCCAAATGATCGGTTTTTATGGTCAGAAATTCCAATCAGGAATGACTATAAATATAACACTGTCTTGGTTTGATTATTCATGATAAAATTTTATTGAATTAATTAAAGAAAGAAGGATGACAAGCTTTCGGGATTCTGTCATTATATCCAAGAATAATAAAGCAGAATTCCTCTAACCCAGGAGTCTCCAACCTTGGCAACTTTAAGCCTGGCGGACTTCAATTCCCAGAATTCCCCAGCCAGCTTTGCTTTGGTTGCCAAGGTTGGAGACCACTGCTCTGACTCTTGTGGTATCTGTATCCTAATCTGGCCAACTAAGGGGTGACAGAAAGTTTATTTGATTTACACATTTTATTGTAAGATAAAACAAGTAGGCTTGAATTATGGCGTATTTTATTTGAATACAAAACAGGTTGATTACTGAATGTAATAAGAATTGAATGCCTAGCCCTTGGGTTGACATTCAAAGATTTACATACAGAAAAACAATACCTGTTTGCTGTCATTCTAGTGGTTCCATGGGATTTTACAGGTCAAGTGTCTCTAAATTAAGCTCAAACCAATCAAACTACATGATGGCTTAGAAGAGAGCTTCCCCCATTGTCTTTGCTTGTTGGAAGCTGGATGTGAAGGTCGCAAATGGCAATTGAATGACCCCAGAAGATTGCAACCATTGTAAATACATGCCACTTGCCAAGCACCCAAAGTTTGATCATTTAGGGGATGCTGTGATGGTCATAAGTGTGAGGATTGATTGTAAGGCACTCACTTGTGCCATTGTAACATGGAATGATCACTAAACAAATGGTTGTAATCCAAGGGCTATGTTATGCAATAAAAGGGGGAAGTATACATGCTTTGCCATTCTTACTGCCACTGTGTGGATCTGAACCTCAACTCTGGTTAGTGCTTGACGACATTCACTTTTGGATTTATCTCACCTCTACCTTAGATATAGGGGTGAAATCCAGCAGGTTCTGACAGGTTCTGGAGAACTGGTAGCGGAAATTTTGAGTAGTTCAGAGAACCGGCAAATACCACCTCTGGCTGGCCCCAGAGTGGGAAGGGAATGGAGATTTTGCAGTATCCTTCCCCTGCCACGCCCACCAAGCCATGCCCACAGAACCGGTAGTAAAAAAAAATTGAATTTCACCATTGCTTAGATATCTTTTCACTTGCTTCATTTCCCATAGCTCCTCCTCTGTTTCCCCATTGATTTTTCAGAAACAGTGGTTAGACCGGTCCTGGGAATTACAAAGAATGGCTAGTAGACCTCACGCAGTCATAGGATTCCCCTGCAATTGGGCAATGAGCAGGCCGTATAGCAACGAGAGCTACTTTATTTTTGAACTGAAAATGCCCTTTCAAATACAATACATATGTTCCTAACCTATTCCACCACACCCTCACACGCTCCCTAGATCAATGCTATGATTGGCAAATTTTACTAGTATCTTTCAAAAAAAACACACACACACACACAATTCGAAACACCTTCAAATGATTAAATTTACCTTTTTGAGGTAATGCTTTCATCTGGACCAAAATCACAGCCTCCATTTTGCTTTCCTTGGACTTAGTTCCTTAAAACAAACATCTGGAAAGAAAAACCACAACATTCCAGCCATCATTGAAGAATGCACAGCACAGGAGCTGGATGATTTTTTTAAAAAAAACATTTTCTTCCTTTTTCTAAAGGGAATGTGAAGTGTTTGCATTCGTGATATCCAAAATGTGCAGCATGAAACGCTTTCAAAGACTATGTAAATGTGGTAATGTATAATTGTTGATAAGTAGTTAATTCTGATGGATGCTTTCATAACGTAATGGTTGAGTTTTTCAGTGCATTGTAAAGTGGCAAGGAAAGGAGAGCAATTACTTTAAGATCTAGGTAGCTCCCTCTTTCCAGCTCCTGTGTAGTTAATCAATGTCAGATCCCAAAGGCTGATTCAGTTGGTTTATACATACTCCATTTCACTTTTCCTCCTCTAAAAGACTGCTTGCCACAAAGTATAAACACCAATTACAATGCTGATAAGTAAAAAAACATATAACGCATTACCACAGTGACAATGAAATAAGTGTGTGAGTTGCTGAATAAATTGAAATCACACCTGTTTCTTTTTCTTTCTTTTTAAAAGTGGCCAAATGTGCAGTTCTGTTATATTTAAAATATAACCGGTTTTATCCTGAAAGTGCCACATTTAAATCCAAGCTATGCACATGGACTTATCTCAAGCTAATCAGGCTCCACAAATTTAGATTTGCTAGTTTTGAACTGAACCAAATCACTTTATTTTATAACCATAAAGGCATGCCTATGAATAATAGTCATAGAGAACTCAGCTGCCGGCTGAAATCATGCAATGTAAACAAATGAGAGTCACATTTATGTGAATATCCAAAAGGCACATCAGAATGAATTTTGATGCTTTAATGTGATATGCAATACACTGAAAAACATGTAAAGTGCAAAAAGGAAGGTTAATATTTCAAAGGAATCATGGTGGGATATACATTGGGACATATGCATAAAATGATGGAACATTGACTGAGTTCCCTTAGCCACAAAGATTGGGTTCTAGATGTGTGTGGGGCCTTTTCTGCAGGTCACATTAGAAAATCCCATTTTATACAAATACAAAGTTAGAACTGATCTTCATGGATTTGGAAAATGGACCTGCATCTTATTTAATAGAATTTTTGAAGATTAAGCTTGTTGTGTCTACTTTTATATAATTGCTGTTATGGGATAAACCACAGCTGATGATGCACTGCATATGAATCAGTCCTTAATTTTATATAAAACATGGTTAAAAATAGATAAAGAGACTTCTGGTAATAGAGACAATTATTCCACTGCTGTGAGCATTGCAGAACATTGATAGAAGTTTATAATCTTTTATAAAAATTTAGAGCCTCCTCCTGAAGGACAATCACCTACTTGTAAATCTGACTACTTGAAATGAAGATAAATTGTATTATTTTGAAGCTGTTTACATATATTAGAGAAAAAGCCTTAGGCCTTTTTTTTTTCAGCTAAAAACTTTAGATTATTTCAAGGATCTTTTGTTAGTCACCAGGCCAACTGTGGCAGTCTGTGGCCCTGAAAAGTGAAGAAAGTCGTTTTGGCTAATCATTCATATTTTGTAAGATCAGGGGTGAAATGCTCCCGGTTCGGACCGGATCGCCCGATCTGGTAGCAATGGCGGCGGGTGGTTCGGAGAACCAGTAGCAAAAATCCCTGCCCCCCCCCATGTCCAGCTGAGCCGTGCAATCATCAGAGGCTTTTTAAATTATTTTTAAAAGCATTTTTTCTACAACCTCTTAGGCAAAAAAAAATGCTTTTAAAAGTAAAAAAAAGCCTCTAATGATCACACAGCTCAGCTGGGATCGTCAGAGGCTTTTAAAAGCATTTTTTCTATAACCTCTTCGGCTGAAGAGGTTGTAGAAAAAATGCTTTTAAAAGCCTCTGACGATCCCAGCTGAGTTGCCTGATTGGCAGAAGCTTTTAAAAGCATTTTTTCTTACAACCTCTTCGGCCGAAGAGGTTGTAGAAAAAATGGTTTTAAAAGTAAAAAAAAAAAAAATGGCCACGCCCACCCAGTTACATTAGTCCCCCCACAAAGCCACTCCCACAGAACCAGTAGTAACAAATTTTACATTTCACCACTGTGTAAGATCAATAGTAAATTAGTTTTACAAAATATTAATCTTATGAAATCTTATTGATGTAGTTTCAATACATTTATTGCTGGAAAGGCCACAACATTCATCTTTGATCAGAGCCACATATAAGTTACTGTATAGCCCAGGGGTCTGCAACCGGCAGCTCTGGAGCCACATGTAGCTCTTTCATCCCTCTGCTGTGGCTCCCTGTCATTCAAAATATGTGTCACAACCGCCAATGTATGACACCCGCTGGCACATGATTTATTGAGCTTTTCAACCCATCTTTTTTTTTTTTTTTTGGAGTTCAAAATGTTTTTGTTGCCTGCAGAAATAAAAATTTATTTTCTCTGTAGCAATTCATTGATTTCATCAATGCAACACACTATAATTTTTTTATACATAGCATTCAGGTAAAAAATGATATATGCAGTGTTATCTTCATTTTAGATGTCAAAAGTGTTTTGTGGCTCTTTTCTGTGGGAAACGGGTCCAAATGGCTCTTTGAGTGTTTAAGGTTGCCGACCCCTGGTATAGCCTATTGCTAGAGTCATATGTTCTTTTAAAGCCAGAATTCAACCACTGTGGCCCCTAAGCAGCAAGATAATTCCTTTTTAGATCTCTCAGAGATTTTTCTGCTAGACATGAAAGGTATGGTTCCCCATCATTTGGGGGCTGGGAAACACCTGTTACTGTAATGTAATCCCTAAAACGAAAGTCACAATTATATATATTTAAAAAATCTCCAAATATCTCTTTACTATGCAAAAAATAATAAATGTGACCCTATGCCACTAAAAGCAATAATCAGGTTTGCTTTTGACCTGGAGCCTTGTACAGGTAGTCCTCAACTTACAATAGTTTATTTAGTGACCGTTCAAAGTTACAAGGGCACTGAAAAAAGTGACTTATGACCATTTTTCACAGCTATGACCTTTGCGGCGCCCTCATGATCATGTAATCAAAATTCAGATGCTTGGTAACTGGTCCATATCTATGACTGTTGCTATGTCCCAAGGTCACGTTTTGCAACCTTTTGCAACCTTCTGATAAGCAAAGTCAATGGGGAAGCCAGATTCACTTAACAACCAGGTTACTAACTTATCAATGGCAGTGATTCACTTAACAACTGAGGCAAGAAAGGTCATAAAATGGGGAAAAAGTCACTTAACATATGTCTCACTTAACAACATAAATTTTGGGTTCAACTGTGGTCATAAATCAAGGATTAGCTGTATACACTCAGTTATGTCTTATTCAACTACTCATAATGATAACCAACTAGAGCTTAGCTAAATGAGAGAACCTTCAGCTCGTATGGTCCAACCCTAGGAAATAAACCAATGTGTCCAGGAAAGGATCACTGATATAAAGAAAATTCAAATGGGGAGGGGTAAGGGGGGGAAGTAAAACCATCCACATAGACGGGGGTTTAAGCTACCATTTTTGAGAAATGGATCTGCTATCACAAATGGATTTTTCAACATGTGTTCTTAATTTCATTTCACTGGCTTTTTGCCAATCAGGCATCAGTCTTGGATTTTTGGCTTTCATTTTTAACTAGCAAAAACCATGAGGTCCTTAATGCAAATGGACACGAACATTTTTTAATACACTGATTATAGAAACGCAGCTCTTTTAAAAGATCCATTCAAATTCATCTAGTTAATCATTCATTCTTGTTTTAATAGAGTTATGAGCTCCTTAGAAAAATGAAGAGACATAAAACAAACAGTGTGTTAAGGAATTATTAAAATACCCTTACTGAATTGAGTGGAAAAATGATTATAGAAAGAGAAAGAGAGATTTATAAGTAGTTTTTAACACTTTATTTTTCAGCTGAAAAACATGGATTGTTGTAAAAGGCATTAAAAATAACAAATGATAGAAAATATTTTTTTTTAAGTAATCTGAAATAAACTGTAGTGATAAAATGTTATTAAAAGTCCACCCAGCTCTCTTCAAAGAATGGTCCATTCTCAGTCCAGCATATCCCACCTGTTCTGGTGAAAAGTAGGAAGGAGGGCATGCTACATATGCCTTCTTCAACTCTTGGAGGATAATATTAATATTTAACTCTTAATAGAAAAACAAACATACATCCCAAAGAGTGTGTGTTTGTGCACTTTTTATTAAAATACCATTAGGAAAATATATTTGCTTACATTTAACTACAACTGCTTTAAAAGACTTTTGGAAATTAACAAAACAATGACAGATTGAAATCAATGTAAAAAAAGATAAATTCAAAATAATATTGTTTTTTCAAAAGTCATAAGAAGACGGTGGCATGTAATGAATTCCAAACAGAATACATTCAGATCTTGAGAATGAAAAAAGAAAAACCCTTGTCTATCTGAGAATTATGATGTTGTTGAGGTATCATTCCACTTGTATTTTTTTTTAAATAGTTAAGTATTGGTAGATATTGCCTGTCAATCATAGTTTTTGAGAGAATAATAAATGCCAGGATTTTGTCATTTCTTACCTAAAAGGTAAAAGAAATGGAGGCTGTTATGAATGAACGTATCTGTGACACTGTAGAATAACTTTCCGACTTCCATCATATGCAAGTTAGAATAGAATAGATTTTTTTATTTGCCAAGTGTGATTGGACACACAAGGAATTTGTCTTGGTGCATACGCTCTCAGTGTAGATAAAAGAAAAGATACATTCGTCAAGAATTATAAGATACAATGATAGTCATAGGGAAACAGTCAATATAAATCTTAAGGATACTAGTCATAAGTGGGAGGAGATGGGTGATGGGAACAATGAGAAGATTAATAGTAGTGCAGATTTAGTAAATAGTTTGACAGTATTGAGGGAATTATTTGTTTAGCAGAGTGATGGCATTCGGGAAAAAACTGTTCTTGTGTCTAGTTGTTCTGGTGTGAAGTGCTTTATAGTGTCGTTTTGAGGGTAGGAGTTGAAACAGTCTATGTCCAGGATGTGAGGGGTCTGTAAATATTTTCACAGCCTTCTTTTTGACTCGTGCAGTATATCTTCCTCAGTGGAAGGCAGGTTGATAGTAATTGTTTTTTCTGCAGTTCTAATTATCCTCTGAAGTCTGTGTCTGTCTTGTTGGGTTGCAGAACCAAACCAGACAGTTATAGAGGTGCAGATGACAGATTCAATAATTCCTCTGTAGAACTGGATCAGCAGCTTCTTGGGCAGTTTGAGCTTTCTGAGTTGGTGCAGAAAGAACATTCTTTGTTGTGCTTTTTTGATGACGTTTTTGATGTGGGGTGTCCATTAAGTTAAGATCAATATCCTTCATGCCTTGACAAGATAACGTGTGCAAAGCCTTTGAAACAAGCACTTCACAAAGTGGTTGGCCCACTCAATTCTTCTCCACGAAATGTTAAAGGTGTGCCTAGAACTTACAGTCTTCTGGTTTTTAGGACAGCACCTTAACCACTACACTAAACTTGCTTGGTGTTTTTATGTTTAGTTTAGTTTTAGTTTATTTTAGTTTAATTTTTCAGAAATACTGGGAGTGGATTGTTGGGAAATTTGATGGCAGTTGTTAAGTGAGGTCTACCTTGTATTTTGGTCATTATGTCTGCATGGAATTATGCTGCCTGTCAAGAAGCAGCTTTACAATTTGGAGATGCTCTGGGATTCCATTTGCCTTGTAGAGTTTTAGATGGTAGAATTAGTCAAAACTGTTTTTAAATGATATTGATGGGCGGGGGGACTTCATTGGATGCGGCTTTTTGTGCTGTGCTTTAGTATGGCACAGTTTTGCATCAATAACATCTGGGAAATTTCAGAATGTATTATTCAGCAAATAGCTGTCTGCTTGTTTAGAAGCCCAATTAATGCAATTGTATTATCCTGAGTTTTCCAAGACTGAGGGATAAGGATTTCACAAGGACTACCTCTCTTGCCCTTTGCATCTCAATAGTTCTTCATCTGAAGCAGTGGTGGGTTGCCCCCGGTTCGGACTGGTTCGCCCCCCACCCCACCCCGGATGTCGTTATCGGTTATCTGCGCATGCGCAGAAGCAAGGCGCGCGCGATCCCATTGCAAACCGGTAGTAAAGGTAAGTAGAACCCACCCCTCATCTGAAGGCCTTCCATCCCATCCTTCACAAATGAGTATGCACAGGATTGTTACAGCCACAGTTTGAACCCACGTTTTGGAGCATCTTGTTCCTCATCACATAATATATTTCTGGTTTCAGCTACCTTGGTGATTAGGGAGAAATATTATGGAAATTAGTGAACTGAATATCTTTTTAGTTTATTATGTCTGCCTACTTGTCTCTGCTGTTTTTGTTGGGCACTGTTTTTAAAGAAGGTTTTGATATTAGATTTCTTAATGGATTGAGGGGTTGTAGTTATTATCATTTGTGTTATTATTTAAAGCATGGTTATATATTAAAAGCCTTTCAAAACCCAAACAACTTTTTTAAAATAATTGGACAGTTTATGAACTAAGGAAATATAGGCCCAAAACTCAGACAGCTAGAAGAATCAAAACAGCTTTAAATGGTTTGTTTTTGTATTAGATTTATATGTCACTGAATCTTTCTTACTGCCAGCAGCTACATTAGAAATATGCAATATAAATTAAATGAGCATGGCAAAAATCCAAAATGAAAAGAAAAAGAATATGATCCATTAAATCAATAAATTAATAAGCAAAGTACAAATAAAAGCAACATTAAAAACCTATTAAACATTATAGCTGTGAACAGTGATAATAATCATGATAGAATTAATGATTTTAAAATTCCAGCTATAGTTATTGTACAGTTTAATTACATTAAATCAAATATTATTTTCTTCTGGGCTTGACATGTTGTTTGTTTTTTTAATAACTAAACATTTACTAGAATACTTGCCAAATCTGAAAATGGCAGCAATTAAACTTTCATTACCAATGAAAATGGTTCTTATAGATGCTATTTGCCAGTGCTTAAATTTACATTGCAAAAACCTCCAGTAAACATATTCCATTCCTTCAAGTTTTCTGGAATTCTAAATTGTAAAAAGGTTAAGAGTTAAGATGAAATCTAGTGAACTCTTTCTAACCCTCAAGTTGAGAGTGAAGTAAACCAGAAATACACTAATAATTTTGTCTGTAGGAAAACATTATTTCCTGAAAAAGTAGGCCTGTAATTTTATTTATTGCATATGTTTAACAATCTGCTGCAGCTCTACATGGAACAGAATCTATCCTGCTAGAGACCAACACTTATAAATTCAAGGAAATTGAAATAATTATACATGAAAAAAGTGTTGTAAAAGATGGATTAATATCAGTCTTCTTGCTGCTGTTAAATTACTTTCTAGGGAGGTTTACAATTTATATATATTAAGGCAGTAAGTTTATATTTTGAATTAGAAATCCTTTAACACTAGCCGAACTAGCAAAAATGCTGCATCCCAATATTTAACAAGGAAAAAATAGGTGGCACAATAGTAAATAAGTTATCAATTTTCAGAGACATATAAATATATAGGGAAAGTATGTACTGTAGAATTCAGTCCTTCATATAAAAATGCTATAAATAATGTGATATGTACCGTATTATGCACATGATACCTACAAATGCTGATGTTAGTTACTGAGCCTAGCCAAGAAATGAATGATCAGCTGGAATGAATGATAAAGTTATTCAGATTATCTGTGTTACAAATAATATATGTACTGTATGTAGGTGCTTCATTTTCCCTCAATTCCTATCACCAGAAATGTGATCTGTGCAATGGAAATGGAAAATGAAGGAGATGCACACACATACATTTACATACAGATACACAACACACCAAACATGTTGTAAATACTTTGGCTTTTTTCCACAGGCAAGTAGTATCATGTGATAATAATCTCAGATTCTATTGTTATTGAATGTTGCTATCATATTTATTTCCAACGAGAGTTCAAGGACTATACATAATTCCCCTTATCATTTTATTTCTTCACTGTAAACCTTTAAATTGGGTTAGACTGAGATTGGCAGGCCCCAAATTAGGGAGTACTTGAAATGGTTTTTAAGCAGGGCAAAAAGACTGAATGCCGCCATAAAAGTTGTCCATTGATGGAAACCAGCTGTTGTTCCATCTCTCTGCTCTTTCAGTTTGAAGCACATGAGACCTACCTTTTAGATGGAGATGGAGAGAGAGAGAGAGAGAGAGATTCCATTATGCCTTATAACAAAAGTTATTAAAAGAATGCTTATTAATAACTGAACAGTGAAAGCTCTGGGGACTGAGTTTTTTAAAATGTTGCATATTGGGAGATGTTCATAAAAGAACAGGGAAAGATTGATGGTGACACACACAGAGGGAGAAGCAGAGCGAGCTTCTTATGATTGAAATTAAATAACAAACTATGTGGAGATCCAGGAATGAATACTTTAGCCCGGGCAATATAGTTTGAATGCACTTGGCATATAGTGTCTTTCACCTGAAGCAGTATGGGAAACTGGAACTAGGGTGATAAAATAAAACTAAACTGAGAACTGGATTCTATATTAAACATATGGGGTGTGTTATTAAGCTCACAAAATTCAGTATTCACTTATTTCTTAAATAGAAGCCATCTCTGCAATCGTGTCTTACAATTCACAGAAATGAAAGCAACAGATATGCTAAATTCAAACAGCAAATTCATTCTCCTAATATTCCTATGTAGCCAAAATGGCACCATTCAGACATAGTAAAAGTAAGCTTGAAGTAATTCTGAATCTGAAAACATACAAGTACAGAAAAACAGAATACTGGTAGTTGGCATGTACAGTATATTGCTGTATCTGTGTATTGTAAAATGAAATAAAATATTAGTACTGAAGTATATGTGCAGAAGTGGATAGTATGCTGGGTGTTAAGTGGTATTTTAAAAATGGGGAAGGTAAGCATGGGTTACAAGATTTCATAGCTATCAATATTATTAAACTGGATTGGACTGGATTGGACTGGACTGGAATAGAATAGAATAGAATAGAATAGAATAGAATAGAATAGAATAGAATAGAATAGAATAGGAATAGAATAACAGATTTGGAAGGGACCTTGGAGATCTTCTAATCAACCCTCCTGCTCAAGCAGGAAATCCTGTACCACAGGGATGTCAAACTTGATTTCATTGAGGGACACATCAGGGTTATGTTTGACCTCAGGGGGCTGGGGTGGGAGTGGCCAGGGTGGGCATGGCCAGCTTGACAACACTCGTGCCTGTGGTGACCTGAACTCAGCCAGCAAAAATGGGCTCCTGAGCTCAATTTTTATCAGTGATGGCCTCCTGCAGCCCTCTGCCAGTGAAAACAATGCTTGGTGAGTCCGCATGTGCTACCCCGAGCTCTGTTTTCATGGTAGAGGGCTGCAGGAGGCCATTGCAGCCAAAAACAAGAGTCTGGGAGGATGGTAACAGGTAACAGTAACAGAGTTGGAAGGGACCTTGGAGTCCAACCTCTATACTAGGGATTCGAGCCACTGAACTGCCAACCTTTCTGATCGACAAGCTTAGTGTTTTAGCTACTGAGCCACCTATCCAGGATGGCACATGACCCTCCCGAGCTCAATTTTCACTGGCAGAGGCACCATAGGCTGGTCCTTTGCTATTTCCAGGGTGGCCCCACGGGCCAGATCTAAGTACCCCGCAGGTCAGATCCGGCCCCCGGGTCTTGAGTTTGACACCCCTGCTAAACCATTTCAGACAAACAGTTCTCCAATCTCTTCTTAAACCTGCAGTGCTGGTGCACCCATAAGTTCTGGAGGCAAGTCATCCCACTGATTAATTGTTATAACTGTCAGGAAATTTCTCCTTACTTCTAGGTTTTTATTTTGCCTATCTATGGCAAGTCTTTGTAGAAGGGGTAGATTACATATAAATCACAATACAGTTATTACTCTGGTACCCAGTGTAAATATTCTGAGACCAAGGAGAAGAATCCCAGGAGGGATGCACAAGCAGGTCTGTCTGTGTTTGCACATGTGTGTTTTACAAAGTTTATTCTCCCAACATTATATTAGCTTCTGCATTACACTTCTTCTTTCTTTACTTATTATATTTAAAATGGCAGACGATGCCTCCAGAATCACTACTGAGAGGTTACTAAAAGGGCAAAACTACGTCACATAAAAATAACCATGAATCTTCTTTTATTTGTGCAGACTTTGGCCCTGCTTTTTTTGATGGGGAAAATATAGTTCCAGTGCACATTTCTTAAGTTGTAAAGAAGGACTTGTGCTGGTAATAATTGTGGAGCTATGTGCTTGGGATGAGACATTTTTATTTCATTATGGATATCAGCTTACAGCCATTAGTAGAGCAGACTGCTCTGGGCCAAATCCTTATGTGTGTGTCTCTCTCTTTCTGTGTGTGTATGCATACATGCATGAGCACATGTTCTCTCCCACACCTTATCACTAGATCTTCTTCCATTATTCAGGCTTTTAAAAAGAAGGAGGCTTTAAGTGCACCATTCTCAATGACTTGTCTCTGTTCTCTAGTCAGAACAGTCTGAAATAGGTTTTTATTGGAAATCATTATTTATACTCCTCTGTTGAAGAGAGAAATATTGATTGCCTCATCATAATAGTTACCAGACTGCAGAGTATATGTCAGAGTAGCTACAAGTAGGCTGACAAAATGTCAGTGGCAATTTTTTTTAATTTTATGTTGTTTTTACCACTTAGAATGTTGGGGTAATGTCCTGGAAAAGGGGAGTTTCCTTTTTCCATAGCTTTTTCATACCATCGGACAGGGACCTTCTACTTGGTTGGTTGACACATTGAGTATTCCCAAACACAGTGATTTCAAGAACATGTTTCGACAGTGGAATCAGAATTCCTGAAAAATTTAGATGTATGCCACCTTATCAATTGTTTCACCTACATTTTTATTTACATTTATTATAAATTATTATAAATTATAAATTGTTTCATCTACATTTGATTGCAGGAAATACAACTTCAGCAACAGAATGGTCATTGCCTGGAATACACTACCTGACTGTGGTTTCTTCCCCAAACCCCCAAAACTTTAACCTTAGACTGTCTACTGTTGACCTCACCCCATTCCTAAGAGGTCTGTAAGGGACATGCATAAGCACACCAACATGCCTACTGTCCCTGTCCTAATGTCCCCTTTTATTTGTATCTATTTCATGTATTAATAACCATGTTTATACCTATATCTGTTATCTAATACATGCTTGACTAAATAAATAAATACATACATATGTACATATATACCTACATACATACATACACACACACACACACACACTGCCTATGACCTGTTAACAGGTTTTCTAGACAGAACTCTTCTGATTGTGTGTGGGGGTGGGGGAGTGAGGGATAGAGAACCATTATGAATTCAGCAACATGTCCAGGACCTGAGCTCTGTGTTCATGTTAATACAGTGTAAAAATGCATGATTTTCTTCTCATGGTGTGTTAGGTTTCTATTTCCCACAATCTCTTGATGGTCTTGCAAGATTCATTTCAAGGTACTCATTGGAAAGGTGAGACTTATTTTAGAAAAATTCAGCCGCATCTTTTTGTGTTTTTTTTCCTGAGTCTACACATATTTCTGCGCCCAACAACAAGGCTCAAATGCTGTTTGTATTTGCTTTTATTTGCAAACAAGAGCAGTTTTATTGAAGCCGCAAGCAGTAACTCCAGAGACTTGCACATGAACTCAATTAAATACCACTCAAAATGGTAAACCAAAGATATAGATAAAGTAATGCAGAGGTTGGGCGGGGGAGAGACTCATGAAAACAAAACTAACTTAAAAGTAGAGTGAGTTGTGATGGGACTGGGGTGGGGTGGGGGAGGGGAAAGAAGAATGGCATTCCATTTCTTCCTAGATTGTCTTCAGTCATATAATTATTTTATATAACTGAGAGTGTAAAAATGTGTGGTGTAGGGTTTCATATTTGATACTACTAAGTCTTAGTCTGTAATCTGATACATTCTTACCTAGGAAGAATAAATCCTATGAGCCCATTTGGGATTTAGTTGAGTCCTTTGGGGACATACCTAAGATTATACTGTTAGTCTCTTATATTTTTAGTTGTCATTGAATGGACATTACATACCAGAATTACAGAGGAGGACAGCTCACTAATGTAAGAACAGAAATAAAAGGACAGGGAGCAGGCAAGTATTGCTTTTGAGACCATAAAATTCTTTGATAACATCTAAACCCAGCTCACTGCTCAGTGTACTATTTGCTGTGCAAAGTATCTTTCTATTGATCTTTGATTAATTCTAACTTAATTTTTCAAACCACTTGAAATTTTTCAAACTTACCTTTTATTGTAAAAAGTTCTCCATTCCTTTTTGTTTTTTCTGACTATGATGTCAGCAACATCTTTTAAAAGCTGCTGGATTCATATCAGGAAATCATGGATCCCTACCTTGGGCTATTAAAAATAGGCAGGAAAGAATGTGAGCACAGCCACGTTAATTAGTAATAATATTCTTAACGTAATGTGCTTTGGAGAATAGGTTGACTCCTTCATCTTTGGGCAACCCCTTAGATAGGAACACTGCTATCATGTCACCCCTAGTCCTTCTTTTAAACTACTGTAGACATATCTGATTCCTGTAACTGCTCTTCATGGGTTTTAGCTTCTTGTAACCAGCTATGCAAAAGTTCCTTTAAGCAGCAAAAAGCTGAAGGGCAAAAAAATTGGCATGTAGAAAAAGCCATCAGCTGCAAAAGGTTTACATATCTTCTGACTTTCAAATGGATCATTTTGAATTTTTTCTCCAATCCTAAACAATCCATGTTAAGTCAGCTGGGATATTATTTTAGATCTTATTCTTTTGCTCTTGACTGTTTAGTCCAATCTAAATAAATTAAATGTACAAATGCAAGTTCCTCTTCAAACTTATGTCAATATTTTGAGCAGAGGACCTGAAAATTACAGCTTCTCTAGAATTCCAAACTAAACAAGCTTTGGGGAACTACATACAACGATGAAGAGATAATGTAAGAATTCATAGCTTAATCCACTCAGATTGTGCTAATATTACATTGCTTGTGCTTAGAATCTACCATGAAAGTTTGGAGTATGTAGTTTTAAATATCAAAAAATGGTTGTCTGTAAGAATGGTAGTTTATTCAACAGAAAGTCTATGCTTTCCCTTTTAGAAATATCAGGATCCCTCTGAACTTCAGAGAACATGGTTTCAGACTGTCTCTACCACTGGTCTTTGTGGTGCAGAGAAAGATGGGCTTATTTTTAGACACTGTCTAGTACAATTTCACTTATTATTGTTGGCTTAAGTAGAATAGAAGAGGCAGTTATGGGATTTTTTAATATCAACTATTGAAATAATATTACCATCTCTGGTTCTTATGAACTTTGACTAAGGTCAGGGTTGTTTGCAGGAAGGGAGAGGGTCAAAAAATGTTAAAATGGTAGACCTACTTCATGACTACTCTTTTTATGTTACCACATGTAAAAAAAAAGCTTCAATCACATGGTCATGGACACCACCACCTTCACTTTTTCTTTTGAATGAATGTGCACTGTTTGTGGATGCCTGCTCTGAGGGAAGATGCAAGCTCTAAAAATGCTCTGGGGATTTACATAATATGTGAAATATCATCATCAAAAAGAATCCCCCTCCTCCCCTCTGAGTCCCCAGTCCCCTCAAAGGAGGAAGATTTGAAGATCCCAAAATAATCAAGGCTTGATCAAGACTTGCACTACTCATGGAAAGATTTTGCCCATTCAACTAGTCTTCCCATGAAAATAAGTTTCTTAAACAATTCAGAATGTTTGTTCAAACACAATGGCAAAAGTAGCATGGCCTTCAAAGAAAACTTCATGTTGGTTTAAATTCTGCTTTCAGTACTGTCCTCAAAAGCAAATTTTCATATGGTTATAAAAGAGTGCCATTTTCTATTTGTTTCACTTTGCTCCTTACCTGTTTAGCAATTAATAGTCCTTAATACATACACTGTACAATCCAATCAATCACCTTTCCTTTATTCAGCTCCACAGGGGCATCATATTTCCTGTATGTTAAATCATGCAACATACACGAAAGAGTGCTGAAGCTTTTTTGGGGGAAGGCGGAGGCTCCCTACTTAACCTCTCTCTCTTTCTTTCCTCCTTCAGATCAGAATATTCCTACACTTCCTAGTATCTGGCATTTCAGGAGTTGTGAATCCTGATTTCAGTTCACATCATTCTACAGGACTCATTTCCAAGTTTTAAGAAACTGACTGAAAAATGGACCACAAGGCGGGTTCTGTGGTCTTGGTTTTTTATATACAATTCATCCATTTTGTCTCCAAGTCTCACTTGCCATAGTAGACAGGGCTAGAGGGCAGGAGGGAGTTAACCATTGCAGTTGCTAAACTAAAGTGATTAGATTGAATGCTTTCCCACTCTCCCACTCTCAAAAGAAATGCTTCAGATTTTATAAGCACTTTGTTTGGTTAAGTGTTTCTGGAAGCTGACCTGAGTGTTAGGAAAGCTTCTGTCTCTTTATACGAGCAAAACATAAAGTAACATCACAAAGGCTCTTTGAGGATTAGTCTTCTGGCTGTCTAAGAACTGCCATATTGACTTGTTATTCAAATATAATACAGTATTTTAAGTTTATTTATTTACTTCATCCATTCATGTAGCTGTTCATCTTTCATTTGTGATGGATGAGGAACACAATATTAAATACCTAGAAAAATAATTAATAATTATTATTAATAATAATAAAAATAAATAAAAATAAAAACAATAATAGCACAATGGCATTTGAGGGCAAACTCCAACCACATAACTACTGGTATGTACTTGTCTTTACGTAACTTATTTTTAGCAAAAATAAGATTATCTCATGCATCATGAGGCTGTCCTTACCTCTTATTGTCTAGCCTTACCTCTTCTCACCTCTCCGCTTGTATTTTTTGGAATTAGCAGGAAGGTAAGGGATAAAATAAGTACAGTACCTTAAGATTTTTCAGATAGAATCCTTACATTGGAACATAAAAAAAAAAAAGAAACTGAAGGCTTGCTTTTGGTTACTTAAGAGCAAGCTATTCAAACTAATGCAATGAAGGACAGAATTGAAAAATCAGCAAATGATTCAAAGTGAAGATTACTCAAAGAAGCAGAAGATGCAGTAGTAGATCATGTATTTCAGCTCATAGAAGAAGATCACACAAACTGATTATAAACAATCACATAACACAGTTGCCAAAATGATTCACTGGAACATCTGTAAAAATTATCATGTGTCAGTAACAACAAAATTGGTGGGAACATGTAGTTGAAAAAGTAGTAAAAAATGAGCAGATTAAAATATTATGGGATTTTTAAATATAAAGTAACAAAGTCTTGGTTCAGAATAACGAGATATAACTGTGGTTGAAAAGAAGAAAGTGTGAATAATTGATGTGGCAATACCAGAGGACAGTAGAATAGAAGATGAAGAATTGGAGAAGATCAGGAAGTACCAGGATTCGAAAAATGAAGTTGAAAGATTATGGCATAAACATGTGAAATCTAGTCCAACATCTGGCTATGTGACCAACCATAATAATAGTACATTTTTGCCTTATTGTACTCTTCTTCAATTAGGTGCTATACAAATCTGTTGGACTTCAGCTCTCAGAATTTCCTGCCAACATGGCACAAGGATGACTGGGAATACAGGAAGTTAAAGCTCAACACAACTAGAAAACCTGTAGAACAGCATGTCTATTTCTGTCCCTAAAAAAGGTACATAACCTATATAGCAAGACTCAGAAAACAAAGGAAGGTTAATTCAGCAGAATGCATTATTTTTACTCACTACTTTTTCTTAATTAACCTAAGGCAAAATGTTTCCACAATATGCATATATTCACATACATGCATTGATATTCAGGGCAAGCATTTAGTTTAATGACTCTGTTTTCAAATATACACCAAGATCATTTTAAGTTAAGTTTGTTGTAATCTAAGGCATAGTAAAAACAATGTAACTAAAGTGGTCATCTGATTTACTTTACAGAAGACAGTACTTTATTGGAAGATCTATAGTGTCCAAATCCAATTTATCTAAAGATGGGCTTTGAAGTGGTCCCACAACAGCAAATAGATAGCTGAACAAACAAAGAACACTTCTGATTACATTATCTTCTGATATGGTGAAATCTTTCCAATTTTCATTTTAATTAGGCATTTCTAAAATTGCATCATTATAATTTAAAATATGCAACTATTATTTTAATCAATGATTTTTTTAAAAAAATAATGTATAAGTAATTGTCCTAAAGGAGATCTTTTATCAGGTTCAGTGGAGCATGTAGTCCATTATTAGAGATACTTAACCAGGGATAGGTAATAACCCCAAATCATCAATTAACCAAACATTGGGGGGCGGGGAGTTTCAAATAAATTATTCTTTTTTTCCATGACTTAGAGTACTGGGGATAAATTGGAATTGGATAAAGTATTTGTTATCGTATGTTTTATAGTCAACCAATATAATTCAAGTGGTTCAGAGCCAAAGAGGTCCCCTGACCATATAATGTGATACCTTTTTTTAAAATACTTTTACAGTGTGGCAGTGAGATCAGAAATTATCTCACTATATCAAGGTTTCTTGTATGGCTTTTGCACCAATTATTTTGTAGTACCTAGTGGAGGGTTCGAAAGAGGGGTTTTCAAAACTCTCAAGATTTTTTTGTTTTTTTGTTTTTGTTTTTTGCTTGTGACCAGTAGACAGCATGTAAAAGCTTACTTTGTTACTGCTTTGTTACCACAAAGAAGAGGGAGTCAAACTATTCTTCAAAGCACCTGAGAGTAGAACAAGAAGCAATGGGTGGAAACTAATCAAGGAGAGAAGCAATTTAGAACTAAGGAGAAATTTCCTGACAGTTAGAATAATTAATAAGTGGAACAACTTGCCTGCAGAAGTTGTGAATGTTCCAACACTGGAAATTTTTAAGATGTTGGATAACCATTTGTCTGAAGTGGTGTAGGTTTTCCTGCCTGGGCTGGGGGTTGGACTAGAAGACCTCCAAGGTCCCTTCCAACTCTGTTATTCTATTCTATTCTAAATTATCAACACAGCGAAAGAAGGGCTATGCTAGTATTTGGGGAGTCAAAATAATTTTGTCTGTCTTATATGAAGTTATAGGTCAGTTGTTTTTTTAAAAAATGGCTTTATTCTAAAGCATCATCAATGGAAAGATATCAGGATTTCTTATTTCTAAACATTTCAGCTACACAATTAATTGATTTTTATTAATAATCATTAATCAAAATACTATACATTGCAATTGTAGAGCAGAAAGGTGTGTTTCATATGAATTCTGTGAAATTGCCACACTAGCATTCAACTGTTTTTATTTCCAAAATATGAAGGATTAAGGACTCTTCATAAAATGGAAATAATTTTTAGAGATCCGAGTGGCCATTTTTCCATGCACATATCATTTTTTGAGTGGATGGAAATGGGTCTCCATAGAAGAGGAATGGACTTGTTTCACATATCTGTTAACCAATTTGCCATGAAAAAAAATAGATGACTTCAGCCCAATTTCTGGCATGCTTCAATGGTTTTGTGAATCGGTCAGTTTCTCATAGTGCTATTCAAAACATATTTACTCTGGATTGAATGGTATTTTACAGATTTTAAAGCACTTAAACAAAATAATTTTAAAACTGAACATGGGAGCTGCCAATGACGGTTGGGTTCACACAATCCATTAAATTATTGACAAACCAGGCTTATTATGGCTGGCTTGGGATCAATAAGAAAGTGTGTTTTGACCAATGGATTCAAATCTCTCTGTGTGCAATTCCACTTCTCATAGTCAGATAACTAACATAAATAAAATTGTTTTGAAGAGTGGGGCAACTTCAACATAAAGATGAATGAATGAATGAATGAATGAATGAATGAATGAATGAATGAATGAATATTTTCAGGTCTAATGAAATTACCTCCTCTTCAGGGAATAAGGGTGAAATGTAAAAAGAAGAAAAACATATTCCAGGAAGTGGGAACTAAAAAGTAGGATATTTTCCCTCCCCTTTTCATGAAATTCCAGAAATAATAAAATTAGCAAAAATAAAAACCAGTCTACACTAAATTTGGTGAAATTCAAAATCTGTTTTTTTTTGGGGGGGGGGGGGGTCTGTTTTCAATAGCTTCTTGCTATTGAAATATAGTAGATGTTTGTGTACATCTCCATGAATTGGCTATGTGTCCATGTATCCTTTTTACTTTTTCCTTTTGTTTATTTAATTCTGTTCACATCCAAATAGCCTACAGCTACATATTATATGGAATGAAGGCAGATTTATAAAGATTAAAAACTGGATATTGTGCTTTAGCAAACATGCTCTATGCACACTATGCAATCTGATGGAAAGCCTTCCGCTACTGTTATTTGATCATATGTTTCACATCTTGGGCATTCCTGCCTTTCACTGAGCCTTCTAAATATGTTTGTAATCTGTAGTTTACAACCTGAAATCAGAGGTTGTAAAAACATTTTGCCTGGGAAAGGTACTCTTGAGGCAGGCAATCTTACATCATTACTGCATCATTATTTCAGGTTGCACTGTGCTGGAGGTATAAAGTATGCTTTATTCACACATAACTTGTATTTTGCATTTTTATTATGTATATCACCATGACTCTTCAAAAGCAAATTATCCATTGTAACTTACATACTAATTATGAGCCTTGATAGTACAGTGGTCTATTCACCCTGTTATTAACACAGCTGCCTGCAATTTACTGCTGGTTCGAATCTCTCCAAGACTCAAGGTTGACTCAGCCTTCCATCCTTTCTAAGGTAGGTGAAATGAGAACCCAGTTTGTGGGGGCAATAAGCTGACATTGTATAAATATACAAAAGTATGAAGGCTATTGCTTAACGCATTGTAAGCCGCCCTGAGTCTCCGGAGAAGGGCGGCATATAAATCAAATTTTTTAAAAAAAATTATCTGGAGGTTTGTGAAGCCAATAAATAACTTTTCTTGGTTTCCTGGAAAACATAACTGAATCTTCAAAACATAGGTAAGTAATTTATAAAAGAAATGGGGAAGAAAACTTATTTGGGCTGTAATCTCATTTCATTATCCATACTTCCAGTTTGCCTGTTATCAGTACAGGCTACTCCTAGCTTTCTAAAACAGTTTAAAAAGTAGATAGCAAGCTACCACTCCGGTGGTAAAAACTAGCAGAATTCTGTGCAGAAGTGGGAGCTGGTGCTGGACCTGCCCAAATGCAAAGCAAAGTCAGTGGGAGAAAGTCTGAAAGACCAAACATCCCCCGAACACTGCTAGCCAGCTAGTGCAAAGTTAATTCGCACCCTATGATATACGTGGATAGTGTGCATGCATGAATAAAATGAATTAGCAATCTCAGGCTGCCAGAATTACTCTGTGCTAAAAAGCATTGTAGACTTCCCTGGCTATGTATGCCATACACTGAAAAAAAAAAAAGGAACAGGCCAGCAACTGTTGGAGGACTGAACAGATGCTGCTGTCCTGTCCTCAGTCCTATCCAGCATGAATGGACACTTGCAAGTTTCATGCTCTAATTTCAAAAAAGTATTTTTCTGTTTGTGGCAGCTCAAACTCTGCTTTCCAGTTGGCCTGCTGTGCTCTATTTTCTCATAGGGGTGTCAAACTCAATTTCATTGAGGGCCGCAACAGGGCTGTGGTTGTGAGAAATTTGTTAAGTGAGTTTTGCCCCATTTTACGAATTTTCTTGCCACATTTGTTAAGTGAATCACTGCAGCTGTTTAATTAGTAATACGGTTGTTAAATGAATCTGGCTTTCCCATTGCTATTGCTTGTCAGGAGGTCGCAAAAGGGGATCACATCACTCTGTGACACTGTAACCGTCGTAAATGTTATCAAGCATCCGAATGTAAATCACATGACCATGGGGATGCTACAATGGTCATAAGTGTGAAAAATGATTGTAAGTCACTTTTTTCAGTGCCGTTGTAACTTTGAAGGGTCACTAAAAGAACTGTTGTAAGTAGAGAACTACCTCTATTGCTCTTACTTGTTTATTGTCAGAAGTGGCAGGAACAAATGAACATACATACATCTTTCCTGAGTTACCTGCTTCCTGCTGGGTTGTTTGTTTGCTTTTTATTAAGACCATGAATTCACTCTTTCATCGTTTCTCAGTCTTGTGAGGGAGTACCAGTAGATTTACTAAAACAAACAAATAGCCCAGCAGAAAATGATTTTTTTAAAAAAAAGAATTTAGTTGCATCTGTTTTATGGCATTTTGGCATATCTGTCTCTATGCATATCTGTCTGTTTACTGTATCTCTGTGAAAGTGTCTCATTCACTCACTGAAGTGAAGAACTGTCCAAAGGGACGATGTGGTAGCCTATAATTTTCACTGAATATCTTGCAAACTGTTGGCAAAGTATTTCAAGTCTGGGCAGGATTTTCTTAACATGCATTAGAATCAAGCCAGCAAAAGTGCAGATCACAGGTTAAGTGTGCAAGGCACGTATGCACTTATCTCTAAAGCCTAATCAATCTGCTACACATATTATGCTGTGTGTGTACAAAGGATGACAGCCTTAGGCAATATTCCTGAATAGAATTAAGATACAACTGTAATTCTGTGAGCTGAGTGGAGGTTATTGCTAGGTCTGTGTGCATAAGATTGCAGCCAAGCAATTAATAGAGAAAAAAAAATATTTTATTACAAAGGAGTGTGGAAACAAAATCATTTTGCTTTTTGAAAGGACAAGTCTCAGGTATCGTTTAAAAGTGAGCTTTTCCCCCAAAAGAGTTATGAGAAGGATATTTTCTGTCAGGAATACCATTTTAAATAGGATGCAGACTTGCTTTTTCCAACAAAGAGTGCTCTTTTAAATCAAATAAAAATGGAAAGACACCTGTTAATTTAGAATTCAGCTCTTACCTGTCAAATCTGATTCCAATCTTTTTTTTTAAAGGTATTTTTGTAATGCAGCCTGAACTGCACTAACTCCAAAAAGGTAGCCAGACTCATTAGCTAAACGTTCTCACTGACTCAGGAATGTCACTAAACCACTGCAGCATTGATGTGGTAAATTCACCTTTTCTTCATTTAAGTCAACAAGATGTTGGTTGTGGTTAAGAAATTGTCAATATTATCAATAGTGATGGAGAAAATTCCCACATCATTTGAAATTTACTCTTTAAAGAAGTGGATGATATCTAAAGTGGAATTCCAACTTAATATTTTTAAAAAAAATGCCTACCAGTCTTCTAACATGTAGTAAATGTTGGTCCTCATCAGCTGATAAGATTTCTTCACAATGACCACAGAATGTTAGAGTGCATCCCATGGGCCACATATCCTGTTGGAGCCCCACAGAATCAAAATTCAACATCTTATTCATCAACGTACCACCAAAATTCAGCTGACTCAGGTCCTGGTCTCATTTGTAATGCAGGCCTAATATGGAATAATGTGACTTAGTGAGCTAATTGGTCCTATTTATCATCTACATCTGGCTGAACTGATTGACCAAAATAAATGTACTAATTTCCTCATGGCTACAGGCAGTCCCTCAATTAACGACCAGTTCTGTTCCCAACTCTGTCTTTAATTCAAATTTGTATTTGAGCTTGGAACTCATATTTACGAAAGAGCTGCCTATTGCTGAAAATGGTGGATGGCATTTTCCTTCCTTCAGCTGATGGAATATTTGAAGCTGTGCAATGTTTTCATGAACCACTGAAAACAGGCTATATATTAAAAACATGGGGCTTCAGCAGTTCATAAAAAAACACTGCATGGCTTCAGTGGTTCACCAGTTTGGGGAAGCACAATACTGTCCACCATTTTTAATAATAGGCAGCCTGTTTGTAAATAGGGGTGGGTCCTTAAGTTGAACATTCTTAACCCGAGGACTGCCTGTACTGTTTTTCAAACATACAATCTTCTGTATCTGATTTAAATCAAAACAGTTTAAAAAAGGTTTTGAAAGTACAATGCCCTTATGTTCAAAGAAGTATTTTCAGAAGAACCTTTGTCTCACACACACACACGTGATGAAAAAGTGACTTTGCGACAGATGCTGCCTTTTCAACCTATGCAACATCTCTCCCTCAGTCACATGTTCACCTTCACAGTCATTTAGTATGCACTGAACTGTGCCTGACCTATTTTTCCCTCTCACAGAGTGGAAAAATTGCCTAAATAAGCTCTCATTTGAGCTGCTTTTCTCCGTGGTGCATCCCTAAAAAGTACTAACAGCAAATTAACAAGCTGAACTTTGTTGATTAGAGCCCTCCCACCATCTCATGCTGCTGCCTGACACTAACAAGATCAGTTACTAATCTTATCAGTTTCACACTGAAGGTTTTTGTTTGTTTTCTAAGCAGTTCTGCAGGTTCAGAGTCTGGAACAGCTAGGTTCTAGTGTATTCTCCATTGTGTGCCTGCTTATTCCCTTGTAAACCCTTCCTCTCCAGTGAATGTAAATACAAATATTAATTCTCTTCTAATTATCCCAGCCCCAGGGTGAGCATTCCAAATAGCAGGGGAATGCAGAAAAAGTTGCCCTTTTACCTGGCTTCCTTGAGTTCCTTCCCTGACATTTGGAGTCACCATTGTTTATGATCATTTCTTTGTTTTGACCATGTAAAGCAAAGGAAAGGTGAAGTAAAATTATATGCTTGGTTGGGGGGGAGGGGACAAGATAGAAACTGCTTCATTTAACAACAACAGTTGGTCCCAATTCTGGTCACTAAATGAGAAGGACCTGTAATTAAATAAAAGGCTTTGCTATCACCTAACATGTTGATGGCTATCAGTTGAACTTTAAAAGGGTAAACAGCAAATCCACAGAGGTTTTAAGTCACAAGTGCTCTCCTTCAGTATCAAAGGCAGCACAGTTCTGAAAAGCAGATGCTGGAGAACACGAAAGGACATTTTTGTTCCCTAACAGAACAAAATCAAGCCCGCTTGCTTATCATATTTGGTTACAAAAACCATAAACTGGGTCTTAGCCTTTGGTAGGAGTTACAAGGTGTCAAGCCAAAGCAGTGTTCAAGTCAGACTGAGGTCAAGGCCCCAATAAGCAGGCCATGTCCAGCATTCAAGGGATAAGGTGGTCGACATTAAAGAATAAACAGGAAAAGGGGTTGCTAAAATTGTTCCAGGCAGCATTTTATCTTCTGGAGCAGATTTAAATATCTAAAGTTTTTGCAAAATCCTGAACCTAAGCAGCTTCGATGTTTGTCAGGAACCAGTTCTGCAAACAATGTTCACGTAAGCACATGTGGATTTTATTTATTTTTTAATCTTTCAGAACAGCTTCCTGTATCCAAAAAAAACAAACAACAAACAAACAAACCTAAAGTCCCACACACCCCAGTACATTTATATTCTACTAAAACACAGACAAAAATGTATAAAATAGAAGCATGTAAAAGAGTTTAGCAATAAAAGTGAAAACAAATGTTCACTGAAGAACAAATGAAAAGAAATTATCAGCTTGATTCAAAGAAGTATGAAATAGTTCAGTTCAATAAAGGAGGTTTTGAGTTTGTGAAGCTCAAAGTTGTGCCTTGAGCAGTTATGGGACAGATCTTTCAAAAAGTACACTTGTCAAAATTGTTTGGAATGGCTGGTATTAAGGGAAAAAAATAGCTAACATCGTTTGTATTCAAAAGATATGCCTTAAATAGTTCTTGATATTAGTGTTAATACTGAAGCAATAGTTCTTTGTTTTCTCTTCCAGGAGGATGAGGCCCACTTTGTTGACCTTGATTTCTATTGCGAAAAATGGTTACCTGGAAACCCAAAAGCAGAAGTCCTGTCACCCTGGCTGGGTTTTGTCTGGTACACTTCCATACAATAAAGGAGAAAATTTGTAGCTCAGGGTTGAAATGAAGGGTCCTTGGTGGTCTATGAGCTTGGTAGTTTTCTTGCAGCCATTTTATTACACAAATTAAGAAACATCATCAGTGCTAGAGATCTATTTTTATTTTTTATTTATTTTGTTTGTCGAACATGTACAAGATAGCAGATATAGATATAAACATAAACAAAGGAAGTAAGTACAGATAAATGGGGACAGTAAGACAGAGATGGTAAGCACACTGGTGCGCTTATGCACGCCCCCTTTATGGACCTCTTAGGAATAGGGTGAGGTCCACGGTAGACAGTTTGAGGTTGAAGCTGTGAAGGTTTGAGGCTGTAACAACGGAATTGGGTAGAGCATTCCAGGCGTTAACCACTCTGTTGCTGAAGTTGTATTTTCTGCAATAGAGTTTGGAGCGCTTTACCTAGAGTTTGTATCGATTGTTTGCCTGTGTATTCTTGTGGTTGAAGCTGAAGAAGTCATTGAGAAGGTAAGATGTTGTAGCAGACAATTTGTACTATGCTTAGATTGGACCACAGGCGGCGCAGTTCCAGGTTGTCCAAAAATTTCAAGTCTGGTGGCATAAGGGATTCTATTGTGAGATGATGTAACTTAGTTCGGATAATGAAACATCTGCAAGAAAACAACCAAGCTCACCAAGGACCAAGGACCCCATCCTTCCAAACACCTGTACACAGGCACACACCGTTACAAGAGTGTAGGGGGTCCAGAAGCCCTCGATTACAACAAATTTCCAAAAAGAGTTCCTAAATTGTAATCTGTCAATAACTGAATCTAATCGAAAATTAAACTTCATCAAATTTATTTATTTTTTTGTCCTGATGCTACCCACTGTGATTTGGCATGTTCTTGGCCTCCAAAGGCTAAGATTCAGAAGAAGTCATACCTCATTTTGTCTTCAGAAATCTTTATATTAATACAAGTGTGTTTACAATGTGGCTTTTAATAACCTTTTAAAAAGGCGGGTAGAGGAATATCATTGGCATACAACCAACCAACAAAATAAACAACCCAGGCCAACTTAAAAAAAAAAAAGTAAGGCATTAAAAACTTTGCATCTAATTCTTAGCTATTTCACCTGTGAAATGTGCTTATTAAATTTCTTTAATGAGCAGAAGATCAGTAGTTTTTGAATAGGCCAGGTGCAAATGAATTCTGCCAATAGAATGTTAAGCATTATTCAGGAATGAGATACTGTGTTAAAGAACGTGTTTTATTGTGTATGACACTGTAAGAGGAAAGATACATACATCTCCATATACAAATATATGTATTTCTTCCAGTCTTAAATGATCAGACTTTTAGATCATACCATTTTCTCTTAGTTAGGTGATTTTAAGATACAAATTTCAGAAAATACTGTTTCCAGGATTTGCAGTCATAATTGAAACATAGGACAGAAGAGCCACTGCCCAATTGTATGATGTTTAGGTGAATCAGAATAAACTGATTTAACATTTGTTGTGAAGATGTTTCTATTCATGCCTGGGTTCATAGTACATTCAATCATGGTTGTTTTAACCAAGATTTATTGTATTAGCCATTGTTGGCTAGATGAAAGGGGAATGTAAATCATCTGTTATGTCTTCAGTGAGGAGTGTTGCCTTCCTTTAATGGAGAGTTGAGGCTGGACTTATCCTGGATAAGGTGCACCAATTATTATTATTATTATTATTATTATTATTATTATTATTATTATTATTATTATTATTATTATTATTATTATTATTATTTTGATTTATATACCGCCCTACTCCCGAAGGACTCGGGGCGATAAACAGCCAAACAGTAAAAATACATAGACACAAAAAAAAATTTAAAAACAAAATAAAATCGAATTAAACAATTTGGCCCAGACAAATTAAAACACCCCAATCATTTAAAAACTAATTAAAATTTGCATAATTAAAAAGAGGGGAAAGATTAGGCCAGGCCCACCTGGTGGAATAAAAAGGTCTTAAGAGCACAGCGGAAGGTGCGCAGATCCGGGATCCTCCGTATCTCCGGGGGGAGCTCGTTCCAGATAGTAGGTGCCCCCACAGAGAAGGCTCTCCCTCTAGGGGCCGCCAGTCGACATTGTTTGGCCGACGGCACCTGGAGGAGCCCCTGTCTATGAGAGCGTACTGGCCGGTGGGAGGCTATTGGTGGTAGTAGGCGGTCCCGTAGATAATAGCAATAGCACTTGATAACAGCAATAGCACTTAGACTTATATACTACTTTACAGTGCTTTACAGCCCTCTCTAAGCAGTTTACAGAGTCAGCATATTGCCCCCAACAATTTGGATCCTCATTTTACCCACCTCGGAAGGATGGAAGGCTGAATCAACCTTGAGCCTGGTGAGAATTGAACTGCCAAATTGCAGTCAGCCGGCAGTCAGCAGAAGTAGTCTGCAGTAGTGCACTCTAACCACTGCCCCACCAGGGCTCATACAATAATAATAACTTATGAAGCCACAATTGCAGATAGTCTTGATTTACCACTACAGTTGGGACCAGAATTTCCATTGCTAAGAAAGGAGATGGTTAAGTGAGATTCACCTGATTTTACTGACTTTTTTGCCATAGTTCAGAGAATCATTGCAGTTGTTAAGTGAATCTGCCCCCCCACCCCCATTACTTTGTTTGTCGGAAGCCAGTTGGAAAGGTCACAAATGGCCTATCATAACCCCAAGATGTTGCATGCTGGCTGCCAGGGGGCCAAATTTTAATAATGTGACTGTGGGAATGCTGCAATGGTCTTAAGTGTAAGGACTGGTTGTAAGTCACTAAATGAATGGTTGTAAGTCAAGGACTACCTGTATTGAGCAATCAAAGTGGCTGTTTTGTCTCAACCAAGACAACCAAGAAACTGCTTCACTTTGAAGAGGTATTTTGACTTATAGTCTTCATAAAGCAAAGCACCCTTCAGTGATCTACACAGTGTTTCTTCTTGCACTCTGTCTTCAGAACCTAAACCATGTTGGTTTGTATTCCTGTCCCCACAAGTTCAGTCTTGTATGCTGTGTGAGGCTATACATCCACACTAGCCCTTTCAAATATCAAGAAATTAATTTCAACCACAAGTTATTTGTATTAGTAATAATTTGATACAAGAGAACTACACTTGTCCTTATGAAGATACTCCAAGACAACAGCTATAAGCAGAAATGTACATTCCATCTAAATCCAATTGATTCATTCAAACTAACCCTCTAATATTGTTGATGTTCTCTGATGATCTGTGATTTGTGATGGTGCCGGTACTTGGTTCCCTCATGGCCTCTTATGTGTAACTTTCTCTAACCTCAGTGGTGACTCACTTCTGCTGCTTCAGGAAGAATCTCCTTATATATTATCTTAGTCTTTTTTTGTTCTAGATAGAAGATATTGTGTTATGATAGTATTGTGACCTATTTGTTTCTTCCAGCATGCCCGAATGGGCCAGTGTGCATGAATGTTCGTTTGTTACATCTTACTCTGCATATATTTATTATAACATTAGATGAAACAAAGAGGAGCAGCCTCCTTAGATGACTTCTTAAAGCACAGCCAAAATTGCTCTCAAATGTTGGTTTTAAACTTGTAATCTGAACTCTGACCACTTGGAATTGCAGAACTTACAATATGCTAAATATTTCCTTTGTTCTTCCCAGTGGTAGCTTAGTGCAGAAATTGGGGGAAAAATTGCCACTTCTCAGTGATAACTAGCTGTACATGAAAGCTATAGATATTTTACATAGCTTTGTAGTAACTGTTGAAAGTACGAACAACTTGGTATTTTAACACTTCTTAAAAAATATTAAATCTTTATTATACTATATTGCATTGGTCTTATGCAAGGTAGCATGGCATCAATACACTGATTACCTAAATTTGAAAGGGAAGGAATTATCAGATGAAGGCTCCATATTGTCCATTATTCCATTCCCAGTAGCACTCAACTTGATAATTGCCAGTTCCTATTCATTCATTCTTATATTCATCTTACTGGGGAGAGAGATGGAGGGAGGGAGGGAGGGAGGGAGGGAGGGAGGGAAAGAGAGAGAATTAAAACCTCCTATAATATAAAGCAATACAGAACTGGAGAAAAACACAGAACATACCAATCCAAATATTTTTGAACCCAAGTTAATAAAAGCAGCAAGTAAAATTATTTCATCCTTTTATTTTGTTTATTTTATGGGTTTATATGCTGCTCCAATCACTAATCATTTCTGAGAAGCACACATATCCAGCAACTATAAATCAGGTTAATAAAGCTACAATATGTAAATAAAATAGCATATGTATATATGCTGGGAACATCAAGTTACTAAGTTAACTTTTTCCATGACAAATTGTATCTGCTGTTTTATCCAAATATTTTACAAATATCTGCTAGGCAGGCCAAAAATTAAAGCAGGAAACATATTCTCCTTCTTATAGCTAAAAAGATGTAAAAAAAAATTAAGAATGTCTGTGCTGCTTGGGTCAGTGGCTTGGAATACTTCCATTTCAATCACATCTCATGCAAAGAGACAGCCTAATTACTCTCATCCCAAGTAAATACTGAGGAAACAGAAACAGAAGCAGATAGAAACTTGTCTGTTCTGTCTCTGGCCCCAAAAATGAGAGGGCTATAATTTATTTCTTATGACACACAAGCTACTTTTTTGTTTGAAACGAAGTGCTCTGTTGCCCATTTCCACCTTCTCTTAATGTTTAACGTCAGGGAGCTGTCCAGCAAAGCATTGAAAGTACAGTAGAATATGGTGGGGTTCATATTTTTTTTCCTTTTTATTGTCTGCAGATTCTTCTTAAACCAAATACTGTATCTGTATGCTAGTCTAACAAAGTTTCCCCCGCTAGTTTGCTCTCATTTTGACATGTAGCGTAGAGTACAGTCTAGAGTAGTAGGCCATGGAGCGAACTGATTGAGCTAACACAGCAACAGCTGTTAATGGCATTCTGAATTTCCTGGGGTTGAATACTTATCTAGGGCACAGTTTATCACTTTTTCTTTATCTATTCATATAAAACAAAACAGAACACCTTTCCCTTTCTTTTTTAAAAATCGCCACCCTCAGGAAGAGAGAAAAAACATTATCTTCTCTAATATTGGCTATTGTATTAAAAGGTGCCACAGTGTCAGTTGGAATGCTTCCGTTGTTTCTGATGGTGACTCTGCAGGTTTGGTATTGAGACATGCTAGGGTTGATGTAGGCCACCCGGGAATGTGGAGTCACTCTAATAATTTCCTCTGCAAGGCTACTAAAGTTTGTGGCTGGTCAGGGGTTGAAGGACTGAGTCAGGGCAGCTGTATATGCTTATATTTAACAAATGGTATGGTCACCATTAGAACAGTGATGGTGAATCTTTTCAGCACTGGGTGTCGGGGACGCGCTCCGGAAAAGCTGAACTTCCGGGTTTTAGCGTGCATGCGCACCCAATGATCAGCTGGCTGACGTGCATGTCCAGGCCGGTTTTTGGCACTGCCGCTTGCGTGAAGGAATCACGCTCCAGAAAAGCCGAACTTCCAGGTTCTGGCGCACATGTGCACCTGATGATCAGCTGGCCAGCATGCATGCACATGCCGGTTTTTGGCACTGCCAGGCATGCAAAGGACATCTGATCGTCACTCACACATCCGCACCAGAAACCTGAAAGACAAACAGACAAGGCCGCACGTGCCGGATGACATGGCTTTGCGTGCCACTTTGGGCACGTGTGCCATAGGTTCACCAAGATGGCCATAGAGTCATCAATGTCCTACAGTTCAATATGTGGAAATCCCATCAGTTCCTCTCTTTCCCTGCCCTCCCTTCTTGGTTGTTTTTTTCTAGTGGCTAGAAGTAAACTTTTTTCTTCCCTGATATAGACTTCGGAAGAAGAAAGGTATGATTTGGAGTGTGGGCATATTTTTAAAAGTTAGTCTGTCTTTAATTCAGTAAAAACTCCTTTGGGGAAAAAAAAATCAGGAAAGTACTTGAAGAGCATCTACAAGCTTCAAACACTGGGTTAATATCCTTCAATTCAAAAAGTTTACCATTTTAACTTTGTAGCCCAATGTTCAGTGCTTTTCACCATGTAAACAGAAGATTTTCAAATCCAAGATCTGTCCATCCATCCCTGATTGGTCCAATGATGATATATTTCATCTTTTCAAGTGGGTATATTTGTATTATGATCTAATTTACTATTCTGACCTGCAGTAATGCTACTACTTTCAAACATTCTCATCCATCTATGTCACTGCTTTTATTTCTCTATCTGGAAGAACTAAATAACAGTATCCAGCAGCACTGAAAACTTTCAGAAACGTTAGAAGTTAAAATTTGGCTTTTCTGTGATTAGTCTTTCTGTGTGTGTATGCCACCCATTTCTGTTCAGTTGGAAAATGAAGGAAGCAGGCAACTGGTGGTAGGAAAATCTGGCTCTATGAATTGAGCAGTGCTAAACTTCTGAGTAGGGACTGTACTTTGTATAATTGGTAAGGGTTTTACAAACGGGAAGAGATTATGTATGAATTACTCATTCCAAAACTCAGTGCCAACCAAAATATTGTCATGTATTACCTGCTGCTGCATGTCACCTGTCAGGTCTTGTCAAACGCTGCCTGCTGCATGTTACATACCATTAAATAGTGAATACCAGCTGTTAGGTACTGTCAAATGTTTACTGCTTTCACAAAAAAAAGGGGGGGGTGGAATCTATTCTAATGCTCTCAACTCTTCATAGCATTTCTGTTTTGCTCACAAGTATTCAGCTTTGCAGACGACAATCCCAAAGCGTGAAGTGATCATTATTAAAAGGCTTCCTTTTAAAAAGTAGAGCCAATTTGGTCTAGTCCAGTGGTTCTCAATCTTTTCTTCACCAGACCCTTTTAAATACTTTTTGTGGCCATGGACCACGGCCACAGACCCCCAAGGCTTAACTCAAGATTTAAATCTTAACATTTCTTCAAGTCTTCGCAGACCCCCTGTGATGACATCATGGCCCCCTAGAAGTCCACAGACCACAGGTGGAGAACCACTCATCTACTGGTTAAGGCCCCTGACTAGAAACTGGGAGACCCCAAATTCTAGTCCCACCTTAGACATGAAAGTTAGCTGGGTGACATTGGGCCAGTCAATCTCTCTCTGCACCACCTACTTCATGGGGTTGTTGGAAGGGGGAATAGGAGGAGGAGGAAGTATTACATATGTATTATATGCTCATCACTTTGAGGTATTTATATAAAAAAAGAATAAAGATGGGATAATAAAGTTAAATATAAAAAAAAGAATAAAGGTGGGTATTTAGATTAAAAAAAAGAATAAAGTTTCTAATAAAGTGGAAACACTGCTGAGAAACTTGTCCCCTTTCTCATTCTCCTCTCACATGACAGAACTATGGTTCACCTATCTCTCATTCCCTGAATGGTAGTTTGCTCACTAAAGGAGCTAGATGACAATATTTGCTCTGAGTAATGCAGTGTTATAATAAACAAGGGGAAAATTTACTCCATCTTTTTGACATTGTATTTTATGCAGACTACAAAAATTACAGCAACATGATAAAAGTCTTAGCATCCTACATTTAAGTCTCAACATTGTCCTGATGTCACGAAACATATTTTGTCACTTGTTGCCTCTCCTCACGCCCCCTCGCCCCGTTGTTTATAGCAGTGGTCCCCAACCCCCGGTCCGCGGACCGGTGCTGGGCCGTGGAGTACCTGGCACCGGGCCGCGCAGCGGCCGGGGGCCATGATCGCTGCAGCGGCCGGGGGACATGATTGCTGCAGCGGCCGGTAGGCAACCTCTGTGCCTGAAAAGTGCATAATAAAGGAGTTAAAACCATCGAGTACCGTATTGATAGAAAGGATGGGAGGAGAGGAGAAGCGCAGAGGAACTTCCTTTTCCGGATGACTCATGGGAGGAAGTTGGTGTGCAGAGCGGCTTTTGTGCTGTTTCCATGGTCGAAGCAGCAGCTGGCAGGTGAGTTGAGGGCTGCAGGTGGGAGGAGAGTCCGGGAGCAAGTCGGGCTGTTTGGTTCCCTCCACGGCCTGGAAGCGGAGAAGCAACTGGGCTGAAGCCTCTCAGCTGCTGCTGCTGCAGGTTCCTTCCCTCCCCAAATGAAAGCCCACTGGTGCTGCAGGCTGGGAAACTGGTGGCTGCAATTTCTGCTGGTGGGAAGATTGAAAAAGCCTCTTTCAAGTGGAGGTTGGTTCTCCAGAGGTTGTGGGTGCTGCATCCCTGGAGGTTTGTAACAGAGGAGCTCATAGTTTGAAGGATCCTTGGAGGTCTTCTATTCCAACCCCAGATCAAGCAGGAGACCCAATATCATTTCAGACAAATGGCTGTCCAGTCTCTGTTTAAAAGCCTCCAGTGATGGGTCTCCCACAACTTCTGAAGGCTAAGCTTTTCCACTGGTTAATTGTTCTGGGTGTCAGGAAGTTTCTCCTTAGTTCGAGGCTGCTTATCTCCTTGCTCCATCCAGTTTCTCCTCCTACCTTCAGGTGCTTTGGAGAAGAGGTTGAAACCCCCTCCCGCACAGGACCCCGATGTTTGTTTGTTTTTTTAGCTCTTCTCGCTTTTCTGTCTGTGTGAAGCGGGGTTTTCTGCAGTGACAGCAACCAAAATAAAACAACGAAATAAACTGGACATAAGCAAGACACTTCGGGTGTCATTGTCTCCTATTACCCCCAGATGGAACCGTCTCGTTGCAGAAAAACAAGCTCAGGGTTCTCATTGATTCACTAGATTCTAGTAACTAGAGCGCTTAGTTAAAGTTTAACTGTTAAAATGTTAAAGCACTTTATATTTATGTAATTGTATTTTATTTTGTAAGGCATGTTTAAATACAATAAAATAAAAGTTGTTTAATCAAAACAATCTGATATATAAACAATCAATGTGTCATCGCGAACAACGCCCTCCACCCCTGCGCTAAAAAGGTTGGGGACCACTGGTTTATAGTACATGGGAATAATATGTATCTCATCCTAAGAAAAAGTAGTAGGTGGAAACCATATATAAGTTTTCTGGACATGCTGCTTTTCTGTTTTGAAAACTTAACTCTTCACATTCTGTGACACTTTCCATCAAACCTATATAGGATTCCTCACAGAAACAAGATTGTGCTCTCATGTTTTAGGATTTCAGAATTTTAATTAATGTTTTAAACAAGTGTATAAACTGTGTGGCATATCACATTTTGGAACAGCACTTTCCTTGTTTTTAATTTATTGATCAATAAAAAGGCAACAATGGAGCCTATTTTATTTTCTGCCCCACTGTGTACTTCAGCCTTCCAGTGAAAGTCTCATTAACTGATGTCATCAACCTCTGATTATTTTTACACTTTGTCTGACAGACACTTCTGGAAATATCTCCAAGTTTTACATCGTCAGCAGAGCTTCCAAGCTAAGTTCCTAACATATCTTTAAATACTGCTAAGCTGACTGGCATTTACTCATACTCCCCCACTCCACCATAAGAATCATGGGGTCTATCTTGGCAAGAATTATTGTTTTTTAATTGAACAGCTGCCCTCTAAAATGTAAGCTTATCTGGCTCTTTCAAGGAGGAAAAAAAGCAGGTAAAAATTAAAAGCTGTCTCACTAACTGGAAGAAAATGCTTCGTAAACAATTGAAAATTCTTTTCCTACTTATGGTCTGACATTTCCACAAAATGTTTAATTGCTTGTATGAACCTAAAGGGTTATGTTCTTTTTTTAAGCTGCATGTGCTCTGCCAAATACTAGCTTGGACATGCTGTGAGTGGTTTTTTGGGTCATCAACAGCTCATGCTATTTTAAGATCCATCACTCTTGTAGTTGCAATTAATTTCGGTGATCCTGACAATCAAAATGACGGTTGCACTTGTTTCTCATAAGGCTGTCTTAAGACACATTCTCTTGAAGAACATACCGCTTGGGATTTTCACGTACAGAATGCAGTATCTGATCACAGAGCAAATATATGAAGAATCATTATCTCAGGGAACACATATGTGACTTGGATTAAGAACTAGTGCAAGTGCACCAATACACTACATTCAGCTTTCATGTCACAGCCCATACCCTGTAAAATCTATAGTTTACAATCTGAAAGTCCATCATTTTAATAACTTCTCTTTTTCTTCCATCTGTATTGTATGTTCTCATTTGATGTTCTTGCTAGTTTTTGCTGTTATATCTCCACCAAAACTATGTTTGTTGAATGACCATAAATAAATTGCTCATCAATTCATTCACCAATTTCATTTCTTCCCCTTCCCTTTCCCCATATCATTATCTGGTTATTTAATTCCCATAGAATCTGGAATCAATTGTTTATTTAATAAAGTTATTCTGTATATATTCCTTTCATAATTAAATGATCATACTCTACCATGCATACTGGATGTTCCAGACAGACATTTCTGTCATTACAGTACTTTTATAATTCACATGTCAAATATGCAAATTCCTTGTTATGTTGGCATAGAATCATTGTGGAGAATGTATGGCTACTATTTCTGTATTTATTAATCCATTGATTGAACATTTCATTTTTTAAATCAATTCTTCCTACTTTAAAGTTCATGGTACCCATTTTACCCTTTTTATTTTTCGCAAGAAAGCAGGATGAAAAAAGCTAAAAAAATATAAAAAAATCAGAAGTAAGAAGAAATGTAATTAAAACTGAAAACAAAAGAGATGAACAATGTAGGCATATTCTCTCTCTCTCTCACACACACACATATATTTTAAAACGTCTATATTCACTTTTTATATTCAGAACAAATTCAGTTTGTACACACAAAGAAAATCAGCTGAGAACTCTTAATGCAGCTACAAACACAATCAGATTTCAGTAAATGTATAATTTGCTGTATGATTTTCCAAAACTCTTTCTTATTAAATTTTCAGGCACAGCATTTTCTCACACTGTCAAATATAACCGATCTAATGAAATACTTCAGTTTTCCAGCAACTAAACAGTTACCACCATTTCTTGGTTTACATAATTTTATGTAAACTAAAAAGTACGGATTCAATAATGTATCAACAGCAATATTCATTATGAAAAGTTGCTGGGACATTTTCTCAGTCTCCTTTTCAGCCAAAGGAAATTTCAGTAATTTCAACCAGGAGAGATTAATTGAGTATTACCATTTGTAATAGTAATGCATAAAGAATTTTTTTCATCTTTATTAACACCATCTAGAAAAGTGTAAATTTAATAATATGTATTTTCACTTTTCAGTTTTTTTTTTTCATGTTTAATCCTGATTGTCTACAACAGGAAATTTAAAGGAAATTCTGGGCTATAAAGAGATTCAATGAGATTCATCATATTCAAATTCCAGCATTTAAGAGAACCACAATGCTTAATATGAGTTTTAGGTAACACTCCTGGGATCACCCTTCTATTAAAAGAAGTGGATATATAATATTTTTCAAATAATAGTCTTAACATTTTTATCCTCATAACAATCTGGTGATGTAGTGACTAGCTTTTCTCCAACTTTGTGGTTGGAGATTTGTACACATTTCTCTTTCTTTTTTTTTTTCTAGCCTGGCACTTTAATTTCCACATTATATTGGTTTTATATAATTTGGAACCTTTACATATTGTATTATATCCCACAGTTTCTCAAAGGTCTTTGTGGAACTTTGGAATCATTTTCCAACCTATCTGTTTTATGACATCAGAAGATCTGGGGGCTGAGCTGATTTATTACTAGTTTTACAGCATTTATTTGTAGCAAATCTGTAGCAAATCTTCACACAGTCTATTCCTAATTTTATGGGAAGTCTCACTTCATACTGCCTCTCACCATGGCCAACTTGCCACAGCCAACTCACTACGGCTAATTTACCACAGAACAATTCACCACAGCCAACTCACCCCAGGACAAGTTACATAATATTTAAGAAATGGTGGAATAGAATCATTAAAGAAAGGATGTAAAAGGAAGGACAAAATGAAATGTAAGTGACAAAGATTAAAACAATTTTTAAATTATTTTAAATAATTAAATAAAATTGTTGAATTGTCCTGTATTAAGTTGTCTCACAATGAGTTGACCATGGTGAGTTGGTAGTTGCAGCAAGTTGGCCATGGGGAATCGTCTCATTCCACTCTTCTCCTTGTAACTGTTTACATTTTAAGTCTGGAATCCATGAAGGTGATAGGACTAGGGAATGGAAAATGCAAAAGTTAGAAAGATCCAATCCCCCCCCCACTTGCTTTTCATATTCATTTTATCTTCAAAAGCTTGCTGAATTATAGCAATTGTCCTGGATTGTTGAATATTCACAGTTCTGGATGGGAATTTCAATCATGCTATCTCACAACTTAACCACTATATATTTAAGTTGCAGTGATGCCATTGAGTCAGTCTCTGTTTGGCCTAAAATGCTTATGACTAATTTTCTTATAATTGTACTTCATGTGTTTTATATTAACATATTCCAACTACTTTATCAATAATATTAATATCCCAACAAGTTTTTTGGCTTTTGTATTTCTTTGATACACCGAATGTCTATTTTCAGTATGAAAATTTTTCAGGCTGGCCTTTGAAATTTTTAATAAGAAAAATGGTTTGGTAAGAAGGCAAAACTGATAGTACAGTGGTTTGGTGCACCCTGTCATTAACACAGCTGCCTGCAATTTCTGCTGGTTCGAATCTCTCCAAGGCTCAAGGTTGACTCAGCCTTCCATCCTTTCTAAGGTAGGTGAAATGAGGACCCAGTTTGTGGGGGCAATAAGCTGACTTTGTATAAAATATACAAAAGAATGAAGGCTATTGCTTAACGCATTGTAAGCCGCCCTGAGTCTCCGGAGAAGGGCGGCATATAAATCAAATTAAAAAAAAAAAAACTGCATTCATTTTCCTAAAAGAAAACTTAGTTATACAGTTAATCATTTGAACAAAATTCTATGCACAGTCATTATTAATGCATATCTATTAGAAATATTTTGCCATTAAGAGCTGTGGGCATTTGCCCGGGGAGAAGGAAATGAAACATGAACCAGTTTGGTCTAGTGGTTAAGGCACCAGGCTAGAAAGCGAGAGGCTGTAAAGTCAAGTCCTTCCTTAGCCATGAAAGCCAAGTGACCTTGGACCAATCATTCTTTCTCAGCTCAATCCATCTCACAGGATAGTTGTGGGAAAAATAGGAGAGGTAATGTGTTGGCTATGTTTGCCCCTTGAGTTATCTGTAAAAATAATAAAAATGAAATACAAATAAAGAGCATCATGATATAAATGCCATCCTTTTCATTCTTATGTGCATACAAGTATGAATTAATAAATTCTGCTGTAATTCTGCTGTAATTTGCAATATACATTTAATCATCCTGGCATTATTGTGTTTAGGAACACATGCATATAATAAGGGTAGGCCTCTGGTTAGAGGAAGCTTGCAAGAAATCTTAAGTATTAATGTTATTATATTATTATGGTATGTTGTTATATTATTAATACGATGGAGATGAATTATCACAACAAAGATGTGTAATATGACTATCTAAACATAACTGTACCCAGAACACACACTGTTTGATGAAAATTGAATGTTACATAAATAAAACAAATAAAACGTTAAAAAAAAACAAATTGTAAAACTGTGGTATGAATTTATTTATTGCGTTAATCAAGCACAAAATTCTGACCCCATAGGAGCTATGATGGCCCTTTCAGAAGGGAATAGCAACATTGTCATAATACTAACTGGATATAATTATTGATGTCTCAGTTAAGTATGCGGTATGATCACATATATAGTTTTGGCATGGTGTTTGATCCAATATTTATGCACTATAAATGAAAAATACTACATATTTACAAAAATATCTATAATATTATATATTGTATATGGAAAATATCTATGTAGTGGTGTTTCACAGAAACTAAACTAAAATTCTGCCTATAAGTGAAGAATCTATATGCCAAATATCTGTGACCTGTTTAAACATCTCTCTTAAATGCGAGGCGAGTTCAGCTGATGAAATAAAGTACCAGGGTATATTAGTGGTGGGATTCAAATAATTTAACAACCGTTTCTCTGCCCTAATGATTTTTTCCAATAACCAGTTCACCAAACTGCTCAGAAAGTTAACAACCGGTTCTCCCGAAGTGGTGCGAACCGGCTGAATCGCACCACTGGGGTATATACTGTAGTTGTCACTGGTGTTTCATAAAGAAAATTTCTTCCACATTATTGACAATACTTGTTCAACTTCTTGTGTCTGTTTTTCAAAGGGCAGCTGTGACAAAAAGAAACTTGTATAGCAGATTCTATTCTAAACATTCTATTACGTGACCCTTCGTGAGAAATGAATTTTCAGAATGAATTTGGTTTGTCAGTTGATACATTTCTATTGAAGCAATTTTACTTTGCCAAGATTTTTTGGCAGGTATAAAACTAGCTGGAATGTAGCTAATTATATATTCTGTCCCTCTGTAATAGAAGGTGGACTGAACAACTATGCAGGAAGATAAGAAAGTAGTGGGAAGCAATGTTTTGGTGTAATGTATTAGGCAATATTTCCAAGAGAATGTATTCAGTCAGACCAATATTATTTTTCTGTTTGAATGTAATTTTTTCAAATATATTAGCTTTCTTATATATAGCAGAAAGCAAGGTTATCATAAAATTATGCATCTGATACAGAGTCACCCATTTATGTAAAGTTATATGCTAAATGGCATATTGTCAATTTTAAATAAGCATACATATTCAGAAACATGTATGAATTCATTTATTTTTCCCAGCCAATAGGTAGATCAGTTTGCATTCATTAAATAAATAAAAATTCTTTGACAAAAGGGCTTGACAATTCCCAGCAACTTTACTAAGACATATTTTAATATAGTAACACATTAAATTGGTCTTCAGTAAAAAGCATTTGGGCATTTTATAATCCAATGAGCAGCATATGCCCCTTCTTTAAACCAGTCAGTGAATTTCAGTAACAAACTGAAACTGAAAAATGGATGCACAAAAAATCATGTTTCCTATAATGTGATATAGAAACTTTTTGTCTATTGTTTCAACATTTCACTTTTCCCCTCTTTGTGTGTTTACACATTTGTACATGTTTGTGCATGTGGTAAAAAAACTTCTTGTTTAAAAGAAAAACGTCTTTTTGAAACCAAAACAAAAAGAAACAAAAGCAAAACCCCAAACCAAATGATCTCCTGAAATCCATAATCCATATTTCAGTTTGTATACAGTGGTTAGACAACATTTTTGTTGAGAGATAAAAGCAAAATGTTTGGTGCCAAGAGGAAATGATTGCTCTGAAAGGAAATGATAGGTTGAATAGCTTTGGTTATATTTTACCTCTAAATACTTGGTTTAAAGCCATCTCTGTTATCCTTCTCAGAGTAAAGATATCCATTGAGATTGAAAGTGTCATGAGGTCACTCAAGAAAAAGAATTAAGCCAATAGAATAGAATAGGATAGGGTAGGGTAGGGTAGGGTAGGGTGGAGTGGAGTGGAGTGGAGTGGAATAGAATAGAATAGAATAGAATAGAATAGAATAGAATAGAATAGAATAGAATAGAATAGAATAGAATAGAATAGAATTCTTTATTGGCCAAGTGTAATTGGACACACAAGGAATTTGTCTTGGTGCATACACTCTCAGTGTACATAAAAGAAAAGATACATTCATGAAGAATCATAAGGTGCAACACTTAATGGTAGTCATAGGGAACAAATAAGCAATCAAATCATATTAGGAAACAGTCAATATAAATCGTAAGGATACCAGCAACAAAATTAGTCATACAGTCATAAGTAGGAGGAGATGGGTGATAGGAACGGTGAGAAGATTAATAGTAATGCAGACTTAATAACTAGTTTGACAGTGTTGAGGGAATTCTTTGTTTAGCAGAGTGATGGCGTTCGGGAATAAACTGTTCTTGTGTCTAGTTCTGGTGTGCAGTGCTCTATAGCGTCGTTTTGAGGGTAGGAGTTGAAACAGGTTATGTCCAGGATGCAAGGGGTCTGTAAATATTTTCATATTTTTGACAACCTCTTTATAGTTCTGTGGAGTCATAAAAGCAAATGTTTTCTTCAACCAAGACAATAATTTATAGACATCCAGGTCCAGTGAGGTGGATCAAACTATCCTTACAGAAAATATAAAAAATCTTAAATAATTATTTAAAAAGTATTAAAATTGTTTAATGATGACGACAATAATAATAATAATAATAATAATGTCATCATCATTTGATTAAGTGATGAATTTCCCAAATCTTACCCTATATTCACTTGCCTAGAAGAAGGTTACAATTAATCTAATGGCACTTACTTTTAGGAAAGGCTAGTCCTATTATTAGGTTGATTTAATTAATTGTTTCAGACAACTCAATTTAACAATCAATAACAGCTGAACAGCTAAATAACAATAAGAATAAATACTTTGTGGCCAGTTATGTCCTATATATTTTGTGCCAACTGAATCTTCCTTTGAAGCTGGTGACAAAGTAGGATCATAAAATATATAGAAATATGTGGGGAAAACATCATTTTATACTCGTCTCTTTAACTATGCTTGCATAAATATTGCACTATGAGATATATCTGATTGAATTTTAGCCCTAGTTAATATAGGTCCATCTGGCAATGTTCTAAAACAGAGTTTCAAGCTGGCTTAATGATAATTACATGAAAGCAAATCCATTTAAATATATTGGACATATTAAGTAAGTATAGCACCCAGGACAAATTAGTGAATTAGATCTTTTTTTTTTCCTGTAGTGAATCATGTTTTATCTCCACAGCACTGCTGTTTTCAGAACTTGCTACCCAATGGGAGCCAGCTAGCAGGACAAAAAGCAAAACATTCGCTGACAATTAAGTAGAGTATTTTGATATTCCTGTTTAAAAGGTTGTAAATAACACTAGCTAAATATACAAACTTAGATCCTTAGAGGCAAACAAAATGTAATGCTACCTAAATCTATAGAGGAGTTTCTGTCGACTACTGACTACTGACTACCTCCGCATGACTTCCTTGTAGCCTTTACCTTTAAAAGTTATTTTCTTGTTGTTTTCTCATTCTTTAACTCTATTGAATATTTATCCTGGAACGTATTTCTGAAAGAAAAATGTAACTCACTGAATCAACTTGTGTACCAAAAAGAATTTTAATTTTACATTAATGCTTTGCTGAAATCATGAAAATAAAATACACATTTTCTTCTGCATTTTTCAAGTATAGTTCATGTCCCTCTTTGGCTGCTGAATTGTTCTGCAGCATTTGATATATATATATAAAACCAGTCAGGTCTTGATGTTCATTCTGAAAGTTAAGACTGCAGCTGTGCTACATTTCACATTCACTTACGTCTCTCAAGAGGATATCCCTTGTCTCAAATTGGGTCTCTAATGAGCTACTTTATTTTTCTCCCTGCTGTTCCATTTCCAATTATTAGTAATTGTGGCATTGAAACTCTTCCCAATTGACAAATAATGCTCTGGAATCAGACCTATGGGAGCTTTTAGTTATCGAGAGGTTTTTGGTTATCCAAATGAATAGTTGAATGACATGCAGTACTATAGTCCCATATACTTCTCCAATTTTAAAATCCTAATTGTTAGGAAATGAAAAAGAATTTAACTCCTTGACATCATGGTATACCCATATATAACCATATGCTTTACCAATAACTTAGGCAGTATTGCAGGCTAATTCAGCTCACTGCCAGGAGTTTGATCTTTATTTATTTTATTTATATTGTCAAGCACCTATTAGATAATATATATAAGCATAAACATAAGTTGAATACATGAAATGAATACAAATAAAGGGAACTTTAGTACAGGGACAGTAGGCATGCTGGTGCACTTATGCACGTCCCTTATCTTCACCAATTCAAGATTGACTCAACCTTCCATCCTTCCAAGGTTGGTAAAATGAGGAACCCGATTGTTGGGAGCAATATACTGACTCTGTAAACCACTTAGAGAGGGGTGTAAAGCACTATGAAGTCAGTGGTGGGTTGCTACTGGTTCACCCTGGTCGGGCGAACTGGTAGCGGCAACGGCGGGAGGCTCCGCCCACCCACTCAAACACTTCTGCACATGCGCAGAAGCATCATGTGCACGAGTGAACTGGTAGCAAACTAAATTGAAACCCACTACTGTATGAAGTGGTATATAAATCTAAATGCTATTGCTATTGCTTCTGAGCATGGCCATAATTTAAAAGCATTTATTCATAAAATTTAAAAAGGAATGTTTTTAGAAACATAGAAACTGAATGTGCTTTGCGTAAGAGCTTCCTAACTTATATAACACAAAAAGTAAACCAGAGTACATATATACCATATAAACTTATATTGACAGGCACTTTTTAATGTACTAATTAAAGGTGAAAGGGAGGAGGAGGAGTTTAAAATCCTTTGGCAAACAAAAGTAGTTATAGAATTTGCAAGTCAACAAGAAACATATTTACTTAAACATATTCATTCACCCAATATTTTACCATTTTGTTAATGAGGACATCATGACAGACTATTTAATGCTAACTAACAATTTAATGGAGTCATTACTGACTGGCCTGCTACATTCGGTATATTTATAAACAGTTCAACCTCAGACTGGAATATAGTATCACATGGAGTATCAGAGGACTCTGTTCAGGACCTTCTGCTAGTCAATATTTTTATTAATACCCTGTTTCCACGAAAATAAGACCTCCCCGGATAATAAGCCCAATCGGGCTGTTGAGTGCATGTGCTAAAATAAGCCATCCCCAAAAATAAGCCTTCCCTGAAAATAAGCCCTCCCCGAAAATATTTAAGCACATGCACAGCCAGTCCCCGCCATTTCCTCGGGTTAGGATTAGGGAGACAGAGGTGGAAATCAGGTAAGACAGCAAGAGGAGCCCCGTCTTGCTCCATGTACCCCAAAATAATAAGACCTCCCCCGAAAATAGGGCCAAGCGCTTATTTTGGGGTTCAAAAAAATATAAAACGGTCTTATTTTCTGGGAAACAAGGTAACTGAATAAAGGGGTTGAGAAATGAACTATCAGATTTTCAGAGGAAACCAGACTAGGAGGAATGGTTAACACTTTGAAAGAGAAAGATACATGCAATGGAATAATAGGCTGTAACCCATAGGATAAAATGTAGAAGCTTGCATCTGATAAGAAAAAAGAAAGCCAATTCTGTAGGATTTGGGATTGGGGAAAGGAACCTAGTTTAGCAGTAATACATGTGAAATGGATCAGGATAGCTTGAGAGATCATAACTTGAGCCAACAACATGATACATTTGCTAAAATGACAAAAAGAACAGAAACAAAACCATGGGAGGTAGCTGCTTTATTCTCTCACTTTTAATATTGTACAATATACAGTTTTGAGCACTGCAATCTAATGACACCAACAAACTGAAGCAAGTTCAGAGAATGACAATATAATAATGGGAATGAAATTCTGTGAGTACTTTAGAGACTACTCTAAAGTAAAAAGACATAACATTGGTATGTTCAGTTTTCCGAAGAAGGAACGGACCTGATTCCTGTTGCTTTGGAGGGCAAAGCACTGGGTTGAACCTACAAAGAAGATTCATTTTAAATATTATGAGAAATTTCCTGATGAAAAGAGCTGTCAATCAATAGAATAGCTTGGCTAGAAATTGTTCTACCACTTCATTGGAGCTCTTCAGAGACTGGGTAGTCCTCTGAAGGTGGTCCAAAATGCTTTCACCAGAAGGGAAGTAGAATCATCTTGGATATAAGGTAGCAAGGTTTTCAAAAAACGTTGTCTAGAGTTGTCTGGAATAGGACAACCTATCAATTTTTTCAATCAAACAAACCAATAAACAAAAACAAACAAACCAACCAAGAACTAGGGCAGCCACAGGGAAGGCTTGTTTCTGGCTCCACCAGCATCTTTGTGTAAAACATTATTTCTTGGTTAAGGTGGCAGATCAAATTTCCCATAAGTATTCTTAGTTTAACAACAACAGAATTAGCATTCTAATAATCAGGATATGTAAATTAATAGCAGGACACCTGGAATTATTTAATGCAATATATGTGAAATTACGGAAAATTACTTTGGGTATTTTAAAAAAATCAATTCTAAAATTCCTCTTCGCTTAAACTGTCAACTGTATCATCTTTAAAGTGATTTACTTAAAATATAAAATTAATGAGTTAATTATGTTAATTAAAACTATCATCCTATACCCCATTCACCTGCTATTAAATCCCATTCAGCTCAATAGGGCTTCATAAACAATACAAGACTGTGTTATAAGATACTTCAGGCAGAGAAGTTACTTTACTTGCCTAGTAAATAATGTGGTAAAAAGCAATTCCAAGCAATATTTTAACACTGAAAAAGCATAATAATTTTTTAAAAAATATTAATGATAAAGAATTACTTTCCTTTACTGTATATCTAACTATTAGAGCTGTGGTGGTGCAGTGGTTAAAATGCAGTATTGCAGTCTACTTTTGCTGACTACTGGCTGCTAGCAGTTCGGCAATTCGATTCTCACCGGTTCAGGATTGACTCAGCCTTCCATCCTTCCAAGGTCGATAAAACGAGGACCCAGATTGATTGAGGGCAATATGCTGACTCTGTAAAACACTTAAGAGAGGGCTGTAAAGTACTATGAAGCAGTATATAAACAGAGGTGGGCTGCTACCGGTTTGCACTGGTTCTACCGAACCAGATGTTAATTTTCTGAGCAGTTCAGAGAACCGGTTGTTGGAAGAAATCTTTTCCCACTTTACAGGGCTAATCCTGCAAGGGAGGTAGGAAGGAAACATTCGGGTATGCCTGTATTTCTAGCCTAATCCTTATCAATTGTCCTGATGCTTTAAGAGTTTTCAGAAACTGCCTCTGGGTTAAGCTTGTTACATTGTAAGCCTTACGCCCAGACTTTCTGTCTGTAGACTGAGCTTCTCTGGAGTTCCCCCACCCTCCCCCGAGTTTTTTGTGGTACTTTTATTCCTGATGCTTTTTGGAATATACTTCCAACACGGCTAGAACAGCTATTTACAGAAGGTTTGGCATAGCCATAGAAGAAATGGCTGAGAGGCAGGATGCAAGCTTGGCATTCTGTCTGATTTTTTTTTTACTGCCTTTCGGGAGGCATGTGATCTTTCCTTAAATCTGGATGATTACCTAAGGATATCTTGTGAGGTGAGTGAGACCAGCTGGTATCTTTAAGTGGTGCAAATGGATCTAATGATTGCTTCTCCTGGGTGGGAAACTGTGCTTTGTCAGTTCACTGAGCACAGGAATCTCTTGTCTATGGGGAGTCTTCTGTCATCCAGGTCATGGTTGTCCCAAAGGTGCTTTTTTTCAAGAGGCAACTAGACTTTCTTGGTTTCCAGAAAATCCAGTTGCCTCTTGAAAAAGCACCTTTGGGTCAGGAGTCTCTTGCATTGCTTCGGAGTGGGCAAGGCACATGGTTGCTCACTGATAATAAGTGGATCCTCCTTCCAATTTGTTTTAGTTTTCTCTTATGATAATATGGCATAGTAACATGGCACCAATTGTAGACAGTTAGCACCTACCCCTTTCCTAGAAGAATGAAATATTTTGAGAAATATGAAAAAGGAAGAATACATTTCCCTGGATGAGAAATGGAGAAACATGTTTTCTTAGAGGGAGAAAGGAGTTCCCACCTTCCTTAATAGCCCACAGAAGATGTCAGCACTTAAAAGATAAAAAGATAGATAGCTATATTCATAGGCAAAACTTCCCTGCAGCAAAATCTGAACAAAGGCAAAATGGGATTAGCCCTCACTCAAGATGTTAATTTGTTAATTTGTCTCTTTAGCTTGGCATTTTGTAGCCCAAATATGGCCACCCACTTTTTGGAGAGCTTAAATGACCTCTTTGCTAAAGGGTTTCACTTTATGAGCAGGAATAACTTGGCTGTTGATAGTTATCCTTGTATTTTAACTATTTTAATTCCTCAGTGTGCTCTGGCAACCTGCCTGATTTGTAAGTCCGGGTTGCAGGTATTGCTAAGGAAAAGGAAGGTATTCAGACAGAATGGTTTAGGTTTCCATGATGGTTGTGACTCACTGATCTTCAGTGTGTATTCCCCCATTTCTAATCTAATGACTGGTATTTAGGGCAGCTTTTTGCAAGCAAAGAAGCTTTTTGTATTTTTGTACAGGCAATCCTTGACTTACAACAGTTCATTTAGTGACCATTTGAAGTTACAAGGGCACGGGAAAAAGTGACTTATGACCGTTTTTCACACTTACGACAGTTGCAGCATCCCCACAGTCATGAGAGGGCAGGTGAGGCGAAGCGCCCCTCGACGTAAGTGACATCGAGTTGGCCACGCCCACCCAGCAAGTCATTAGGGCAGAGAAATGGTTGTTAAAAAATTTGCAGCCCACAACTGTATATAAGTCTAACTGCTATTGCTACTTTGTTTGGTACTGCTGAACAGCAGAAATTACCCTTCTTAACTTAACATCTGTCTGTATTGAACTTATCAACTTCAAATGGAAAACTAGTAACGCTTCATAAAGAAAAACTGCCTCATGCATTAGAAGTTCCATTCCAAATGCATGCTTATTACTTAAGTGCTGTAAGACAATGGAGAAAAGTAATGGTAACCAGTCATGGTACAGCAAATAAGCATATGTCAAATAAATAAATGATTCATTTAGTAAAATTCAATGATGTATTTGAAAGTTTAAATTCGGTTCATAGGAAACCATTTATGTAGATAGCTAAACCATTTAGGTTATATGATTAAGGCTGTTTTTAATATTTGCTTAGATATTTATAGTATTATACAAAGTTATATATTCAATATTTAAACTAAGCTTTTAATAGAAAAGGCATAGCTGAAAAATTTACAGTACATAATTCCTAAAGTTGGGAAAAGGTAATTTATAAACTCCATAGAAAACATTTATGACGAATTATTAAATAAGGTGCATATTTTCATCTAGAGCAGCTGGTATTTGAGATGGGTCAACCTTAACCCTGTTCCATCTCAAAAAGATAAGCAGGGTCAGACCAATTTAGTGCTTGAATGAGCAATTTTCAGTTGTTAGACTATGAAATTAGAAACAAAACAAAACTGGAAACAAAGAATGGTAAATAACATTATTGTTGCCATTATTATTGTACATGAATATCATCAGAAGTCAAGGTTGCTTTGTAAGAAGTCTAATACTTGTTTAGCTACCTTTCTTTGTTATACTTGACAGTTGGAACAGAAATAAACATAGCCTATTCCATTTTACTTTGTTGGCATTTAAGCCTCTGAAATACGTGAGGTGAGATTCTCATTATATGGATTAACAGAGTTTAATGAAATTGCCTTGAGATGAAAACAAGCCCTTGTTGGGCAGAATAAATAAACAAAGAAACTCTCCTGGGCAGAAATAAGAATCTCATCAAAAGAAATTGTAAATTGTGGTATCACATGATATCTGAGCATGTCTGTGGTAAAAGAGACAAGAGTCTTGGCAAAGCAAAAAGCTTGTGTTATTAGGGATTCCCAATTCATTCTGTAACAACTACAAATTGAAAATTTCTTGTCATGTTTGTTGCATTATTTTCCTTCTGTCTAGCTGAGATGTATACTTTAGGCTAATTCATACTTTAGTCATTCTTATGGAGGAACTGCAAATCCAGGCCCAGTAACATGGTGCTCAGGTGGGGAGGGTGGGGAGCAAATGAAACTATGGAACACGTTTAATGTCTCCTCATCATCATCTTTGCTGTTTTTAGCTGTAAGATAAATACAGCTTCCCTTCTGAAAACTGTTGCAAACCTAAACAAACTACTGCACTAAAAAGCCGTGGACTTGAAATAAAATGAAACGGTGATGATAGATAAGCTTATTCATTTTCCAATAATCTTTCTGTCTTACCTGAGATCACTCGCAATCTGGAAAACACTGGCTTAAAGATCTGGTTTTTAAAGTACATTTTTAAAAGAAAAAAAAAGATGTTTTTATGCAACAAATGAAAGTAGAGGTTTACAATACACTTATGTACTAGATATACAGGATCATCTAACAATAAGTTCAAGATTAATAGTTTTGTTTGTTCCTTTGATTGTTTGCTCCTTCTCATCAGTGTTGAGCAATGTTTGCCAGTGTTTGGCAACTGCCTAAACAAGTCCCTGAAGTTTTCTTGGCAATATTTCAGAAGTGGTTTGCCATTGCCTATTTCCTAGGGCTAAGAAAGAGTGACTGGCCCAAGGTCAACCATCTGGCTTTTTTATTTTTTATTTATTAAATTTGCTTGTGCTACGGTAGGACCAGGGGTGGGTTCTACTTACTTTTACTACTGGTTCACAACAGGGCCGTGGACACATGCTTACTTTGCTCGCGTGTGCGCTCTTCTGCATATGCGCAGAAGGGTTTTGATGATGTCAGGGTCAGTGGGTGGAGCTCCCAACAGTTTTACTACCGGTTCTATAGAACCAGTGTGAACAAGGGGAAACCCACCACTGGATAGGACTATAACTCACAATTTCCCAGTTTCCAGGCTGGGGCCTTAATCCCTACACCAAGCTGGCTCTTTTTTAAGTAGCAGCAGCTAAAACATAAAGGACAATAGTTAACTATTTTAGAGTTATCCTGAGACATTTTGGTTTGCTAGGTTTGCTACCAATCCAATTATTTTCTGCAAGGAATAGGAATATATTTATTTATATTTACTAGAAACCCAACTTTTCCACCAAAGCAGCAGAAATGAAAGGTTCAAACTTATGCAAGTCAGTGAGCAAAAAGGTATGTCATTATTGACTGATCTGCATAATTTCAGTATCCAGCCATGGATGTCAATGATACCCAATCATATCAATCTTTAGTATTATACAATGAGAAATTATTTGCTACCTTAACCCTCTGACATGAAATGTTAACTGTATGACCAATTTCAGGGCAATGTGACTTCAGGAACAGCTGGATGTATTCCAAAGACAAACACCTTAGTGCCTATGCTTACATTAAGGGAAGTCTCTTGCATATTATTTCCGTGGACTAACCTAACCAGTTGTTTCTGAGAAATTCACAAGATAGGTAATGTCAGCCAGCCACTCATCCTTATTTGTCCTCTGGCATGTGGCAATCACCGAAAGCACCACTTGACATTTCATTTGTGTTTGCAGTAGCTGATAGGCACTAATAGACTTCTCCACCCGCCCAGAATTTGCCTTCTTGGCTTTGACTGAATGTTTACATCCAACTCAGTTGTTGGCTCACTCTGAAATCCATATGGGGCAGAAGGGGAAACCACATGGTCTGACTGCTATCTGGTCCCATGCTTTCAAGCTTTAAGGAAAAGCAAAGTAACTGAAGTGCATCTGGGCAGAACTATCCACTTATTTATTTTTATTTATTTTTTATTTTTGTCAAGCATATATAAGATTACAGATAAAAGTATAAACATGATTATGAATACATGAAATGTATAAACATTATGAATACATGAAATGGATATGAATAAAAAGGGACATTAGGACAGAGATGGTAGGCACGTTGGTGCGCTTATGCATGCCCCTTACAGACCTCTTAGGAATGGGGGGAGGTCATTTCCAGACGTGGCCAGTGATGACTTTTCCAAAATGAAGCGAGAGGCTTGGGACTTGCAAGAATTCGGACATTCAACCAGAGGTGGGTTTCAGCAGGTTCTGACCAATTCTGGAGAACTGGTAGCGGAAATTTTGATTAGTTCAGAGAAGTGGTAGTAAAAATTCTGACTGGTCCCACCCCGTCTATTCTCTGCCTCCCAAGTCCCAGCTGATCGGGAGGAAAGGGGGATTTTGCAGTATCCTTCCCCTGGAGTAGTGTGGGAATGGAGATTTTACAGTATCCTTCCCCTGCCACGCCCACCAAGCCACGCCATGCCCACCAAGCCCCACCCACAGAACCAGTAGTAAAAAATTTTGAAACTCACCACTGCATTCAACAGGCTTGATGTGGCCTAACAGAAATTGGCTAGTGGCCCAGTAGTTATAACGACTTATTGAAGAACAAGCATCAGTGACTTTTTTTACATGGTTTTGGTGGGAGGACAGAAGTGTGGAGGGAATGGATTTAAGGAAACATTGCCTTAAATCCTACGAGTGGAAGGGATCAGTGCTTGCTTACTACTGGCCACAAGTTGATTAATTGGGGTTTTGTTTTGTTTTTACTACTCCTTAGGAGAGGAGGAGCGCATGGGGTTGTTGAGAAACCCCACACGGGATACGGAAAACAAGGCAACGCAGCGCACAGCAGCCGCGCCTCGCCAATTCAGCCTCGTCAGCCAAGGCCCTGGCATCCATGCCACGTGCCGATTCCCTCCCGCGCCCCGCCATCGATCAATTACTCACGCGAGAAAGCAGCCAATGACAAAGCGGCGGCCGTCAGCTGTAAACACCTTCCCTCCCGCCCTCACTTCGCACACTAGACACGCACGCGCCGACCGTCCGCAGCTTCGGGGAGCGCCGCTCCCGAACTCGCAACAAGTCGCCGCACAAGTGCAAAAAAAAAAACAAAACAAAACAAAACAAAACAAAACCCTAAAAACCACCAACCCCAACAACGGAGGAAAGGCATCTCGCAAAAAAAAAAAAAAAAAAAAGGCAACGTGGCGCGCGTTTTTTTTTAAAAAAACCCTTTCCCACCCCACCCCCATCCTCTCTCTCTCCTTCCCCTGATACTCATTTCTGGGTGCTTCATCTGAGCTCGAGACTTCCTTGCAAAGAGGAGAGTTTCCTTTTTTTTTTCTTTTTGGAAAGACGGAGAGGGGGCGGAAAGCGCGAGGGGCAAAACTAGCGACCCCCTCAAGAAAGTTTTAAGGATTTTTTTTTATTTAATTTTTTTTTTTTTGAAAGTTTTAATCGGCCGCGCCGATGACTAACATTTTTCTTCTTATTTCCCCACTTCGTCCCGTTGTAACTTTGTTGCGTGAAGGAAGACGGGGAACGAGAGAAAGTATATAACTTTGGAGAGGGCTGGTGCTCCTCTTACCAAGAAAAATAAATAAATAAATGAAGAGTCGTTCCAAGACTGGATCTTCGTCTTGGGAGCCGGGGAGTGAATAATAAAACATAATACAGAAAGGAAGCAGGAGCAGCAACTTGTAAGAATCGAGCGAAGGAGTCCTGGCCAGGGGAAAGAAAGAAAGAAAAAGAAAAGAAAAAGAAAAGGTGGGTACGATCATTTCCCTTACCTTTTTTTTTTTCCTCTTTCGTTTCTCTCTCTCCAGCTTCCCCCAACCCTCGTTTCTTTTGGCGGCGACGAAAACCGGTAGGGGGAAAACGCGTCTCTTGGTCCCTTGGCTTTAACCGCGCTTTCCTTTAAGGAAACAATCACCGCGCGCGGAGAGGGGTGGTGTGGGGAGAGAGAGAGAAAAGGGGACACGAAAGGTTGGCGACCGAAACGAGAAAAGCCGGTGACCAAAGCGGCGGCCTCGGCTAGAAACCGAGAGAACCTGACTTCTGTGTCCGGCGAGCGGCTCTCCCCCCCCCCCCCAGTCCATTTTTGTCCTTCGCGTCCCGGGACCTGGGTGTAGAGGGCGCGCGCGCGCGCGTGTTTGGGTCTCGGGGGGGGGGGAGAAAAAAAACAAAACCCGCGCGAACTTTTCCTCAGAGGGGCGGCTCTGCTTGGGAGGGGGGGTGTTGTCGCGGGCTCGAGTGGCGCTCGAGTTGCCGCCCCGTTGCCTTTCTCCCCCCCACCCAGATGACCGAGGATATCGCCTCGGAGTAAGTAAGTAAGGCCTCTTCGGAACGAAACGCCGCATTGGAGAAAAGTTCACCTCTGCTCTTTTGGCCAGAATTCCCAAATCGGCCGTCCTAACTTCTCTCCCCCACCCCCATCTCGGGTTTCTTTGCCTCCTCCCGTCGCTTAGGGTCGCTAGAATAACAAAACGTGACATAACCGGTAAGAGAAATTCAGACGGCCGCTTTTGACGCGCCTGGGTTGGGTTCCTCCTCGCTTTTCGGCTTCTGTTTCCAAAGGTCGCTTGTTTTTCTAGCGTTGTTTCTCTTCACTGTGGCTCGACTGGACTTGCTTCAAACCGGGACGGAGTTGGCGTTTCGGCAAGGAATCGTCGCTGTCGGTGGGGTGGGGTGGGGTGAAGTGGGAGACGGGGGGAAAAATTGTGAAAAATCTCCCAAACTCGGGGGGGAGTTATGTTTTTTTTTTTTTTTTTACTTACTTGTATTTTCAATTGGAGAAACATTGTGCCAGCCTTTTTGGGAAACAGTCGGGTTTTTCTTTTTCTCCCCTAACTTGGATTATAAACGTTGAAGCTAAATCGTGCCTTATTTTGTTGCATTGAAAACCTGGAACTTTCCCGTCTGTCTTCATGTTTATCCTGAAGAAGTAAGTTTGGCATGCAGGGTAATGAGGAAGCTTGTTTTTAGAGTTCGAATAACATAGGAATTTTTTTTTAAAAAAATGGGGTGTAAGCTGCTCCACCTGCATTGTTTGTATATAGGTTTTTTAAAAACCCGAAATATTTATGAGTGAATTTAAGCTTACAGCTACAAAACACTTAGTTGAGCGCCTTCCCTTCTTAAAATTATTCTGAGCAAAGGAGGAATTAACCTTGTAGATCAGGTGAGCGAGGTGCAATGAACATTATACAATCAATGACTTGTGTTTTGATCTTAAAATACTACCACGTGGAAGACTTTTTTGTGGTTGGTCCTCCTTGAAGTAATAGTTATTTTATATTCAGCCCCATGGGCTTTAGCCATTAATTGATGTTGCCTTCTCATTTAGAAGCTTTGGTACAGGAGAAAAGGGAGAAAGAAATGTGGGCTTTATGACAAAATAGTATGTCCTGGACCATCTCAAATTTAGCATTCTATGAAAATGCTGCAGCTAAATAGTAACAAATTTAATACATCCAAGCTATCTTGTCTGTTATTAGGGCTATTGTATGTTGCTCTTCAGCTTGCAACTATTTCATTATGCAGTGACATTGGCATACAAAGTTTTTACTTTCCAAAGACAATTATTGATTGGGGATTTTATCCACAGGACAGAAAATTATTGTTAGTAAAGCCTGACATAAAACTGACCTATTCCTGTTTGTATATCTGCATGGTTAGAATGAGCTAGGGTTGACAAATGGGCAGCAAGCAACATAATTAGTCCTTTTGGAATATAAAATAAACTCTACATTAGAATATTAAGAGACACATTGATTAAATGATTAGTTTTCATTAATGAATGTGTTAGGTTGGTTTGAGTCCAGGTAAAGTATATATAGGTTTCTCTGCATTTGAGACTTGTATATCCTTCATTTTCCGGCCAGGCGTTTGTGATTAGGGAAATAGAGATCCAAACACTGTTTGTTTGTTTTTTCTTTAATCTATCAGCACTCCATTCTTAATCATGATACAAATATGTAAATGTACCATATTTTATTCCAGTAGTTTCATTAAGAATGCAGATATATTTCTTAATTTCATCCAGTCTGTGTTTTTAAAATGCTTGGCATTTTTGTTTAGTATAAGATTTTTTTATTAAGCAGTATCCCACCAATTACCAATACTTTATTTTGTTTGTGGCGGTGTTTTTTAAGGTATCCTTATTGTAAAATAAAAATTATGTGCTTATAGCTTTGTTATAAACATTATTGGTAGTAGAGTATCTTTATAGTGAGGTATACTATAGAAATTAATTAAATAAATGAATAAACAAATACTGGTGCTAAATCAATACTTTTTTTCTAACGAGGCATAATAATTTTGAATTTTTGTGTAGTAGGAACCTGTTTTGACAGTAAGAAAGGATTGATAAAATTTTAACTCATCTTGCCATCATTTTTATTCCTTATTTGTACAATCTTTATAATTTGTTAATATAATAATAGCTCTGTTTTTAAAGATAGAAATATGGTAGTTCTGATACCAAAAGAATTTTTAAAGTGAATATTAAAGCATCACAATATTATTAATACTGATATAAATAAGAGATGTGCAGAAGCTTAACTATAACAAATAGACCCCTCCCCCAATATTGTATTCATTTGAAAATGGCAGAACCAAATTATTTTGCAAGTTATCATGGACAAAATCTACTGCTGTGCTTATTTTACAGAAGAGGGAAAACCTACAGATGAAAATAAAGTTTTATTAGATATTTACCTTCTCATTTTCAGGTAATATCATCTGGGACATAATTGTATTTATTGGAGTGATTTTTGATAAAGTTCTTGGTGTAACCTTTAAAAATTAAGATATCCAAACTGCTTAGAGGGCTTTTTTTTTTTACAAGAGGAGTTTATTCGGCATACTTTTATATAGCAGCTGCTGATCATATTTCATAGAGCTGTTAAAGCACTTAAAACCTAAAATTAGGTACTGCCTAGTAGTAAATATTTTCAATTGCTACTTAAAGAAATAAATGGAAGAGTTATTCTTTAAAATCCATTGCTAAACAAAAGCAGGTAGAGTTTTAAAATTAAACAAAAAGAATAGCTGAAATTTATTTTCTTGATATAATTCTGTATGCTTTTAGTCTCCTTTGAAAAGTGACTCCCCTGCAAAGAAATTGTTAAAACATATCTTTGCTTGGTATTTTGTAAAATGCAATTGTTTCATAATCAATTTTACCTCCACTGAACATTTGTTTAAAATAAATAATCTACAATGTGGAACATATTCATCTGCTTTGTGCAATGAAATCTTAACTGATTTCCCAAGCTCAAATTGCAAACCTGTGACAAATAGAAAATTTTATACAATAACATCTAAAATCTATATAATTTTCATATTATATATTTACATTTTCATTAATTATTTTATTATGAATTAATACAAATATTATTGTATAAACCTTATAACGCCAAGGACAAATAGGTGTGATTTGAAATTTGATGTCAAGCATGATAAAATATCATTTATTGACATACTGTATTTATTAGTAATAATCTCTGCATAATGTTTATATTGTACACTAAAGGCATGAACATTTTCATGACTTCAGGCTATATTTTGGGAATAATACATAAAGGTATTGATTATAAATATAATTATTTGTTGCTTTGGATAGCAGATAGTTATCAACAATACTACATGATTTAGCAGCAGAAATTACTTCGTGAATATTTGATCTCTGATTTAACTGTAAATGGAACATTTTTACCAGCAATAGTTTTCAAAAACTGGGTATTTAGCTGAATGAAACTTTTGCATATTATTAAAATACGATTAAGCTTAAAGTATATTCATAATAGCTTATTTTGATGCTTCAAACTTTCACTCTTTTAAAGTATTTTTTAATCTTATTGTTTTGTATGAAATTACAATATAATGATAAATCTGAGTACTAACCATATATTTGTATTTATTTTTCTTAAAAACTGGATATAACCTTTTTTTTACTTCTGTGCTTCAGGTCATCAATGACAAGATTAGATATTTCTGCATGCGTTTTAAATTATGCAAGTTTATTCCTGAATCCTAAACCTTTATGGCCTATTCAACCAATCAAGCTGTATTAATCAGGGCTTGATGTTTAGGTACTTCAAAAATATGAGACAAAAGAAATCAACTTCATAATTTTTTGATGGAATAGTAAGCTATGGCAATTCTTTCTCTCTCCTCAGCTCCCCATATCAAAACGCAAAAGGGACAAAAGAGGTCCTCGGGATAAGACCATGACTAATAGTGGGGTCCAAATGTAACAATCATTTTCCATTTAACTTCAATATTTAGACATCTAGAACCTTTTGAATTGTTATTATTTGACTACATGCTAGTTTTGACATTTTATTCAAGTTAAAGAGTTGACCCTTGCTATTTATATAATGTATACCTATTCATTTTCCAGTAGAACATTAGTTTCAACATATTCTGAAAACTTACTTAGTTATTCTTTGTACTCTACAAAGTTACTTAAGACAAATTCCTTTCATTTTTGATAAGTCTTCATAAAAAAAAAAGGAACATGAATTAGTTTTTAGGTCAGTTAATAGTATGTAAAAGTAACATACATATATACATACATACATACATACATACATACATACATATATATATAATAGAGTTTTTTGACCTACACCTTTTGAAGTGACAGTAATTGCACATTATATTGTTAGACAATATTTCAGTGCAATAGAGGATATATGATTGATAGTTTGTGGAACTTTAGAATATTGGTATATTTTATACCTATAAAAATATTATCAATATACACAGAAGAGCCAAAATACAATCTATTACATTATCTTTGCTATCTGTGTAAATCATTTATATAGTTTCACTTCAACTGAAAATAAACGGAAGTCAAATATAATAGTGTTTCTGAAAGCCAGGATTTTTATTTTTTAAATTAAATAGTTTACATGGCTACCTATCTCAGAACAGTGATTCTGGTGATGTTTAATGATTAGAACAACTATTGCTTCCATATATAACCCATAGTATCCAAGGTTAAAACACAAAAACCAAATTTTAAAAACCATCTCAGCAGCAAAGCTCACCTAACCATCTGACTCAAACATCTGGCCTTCAAAGCTTTGTGAAAGGCTAACATGGTTGGGTCTGTCTGGATTTCTGGAGATATATTATTCCACAAGGCATGAGATGCCACAGTTAAAATACAACTTCTGGATCCAACAAGATGACCCTGTTGAATGGAGGGAACTCAGCGCATGCCTTTTGTGCTCTATCTGATGGGCTAAGCAGAAGCTATGGGAAAAAATATTTTGAAAAAAAATAATAGTAATAAGCAGGTAACTATATCCAAAGTTCACTTTGAGAATTGAGAGACCTTTTAAAGCAATTTCTGATAATCAGGAAGTTTTAAAATTGTTAGATTAAATCACTCATTAAATCCAGAATCCACAAATATAACTATTGTATTTTATTTAAATAATTTTGTTGAACCTTAGCTATAAGTTATACTGATTCCATTTACTTAAATTTACCGTTACCGTAAATTTCCATTAGGTCAAGGGTCAAGGGTGTCAAACTCGATTTCATTGAGGGCCGCATCAGGGTTATGTTTGATCTTGGGGGGGCCAGATGGGCATGGCTCCTCAACGTCATTCATGTTGGGGGCACCTGTGGTGGCCCGAGCGCTCTGCCAGCAAAAACGGGTTCCCGAGCTCAGTTTTCAACACCAACAGCCTCCTGCAACCCTCTGCCAGTGAAAACAGAGCTCGGGAGGCCACCCGTGGCCCTTGCGAGCTCCGTTTTCGCTGGCAGAGGCACCACCGGCTGGTCCTTCGCTGTTTCCAGGGTGGCCCCATGGGCCAGATCTAAGCACCCTGCAGGCCAGTTCCGGCCCTCAGGCCTTGAGTTTGACATCCCTAATGCAGATTAGGGAATTCAACCCAGCAAGTTGCTTGTGTGTATACAATCAAATATACCTTGAATTTGATAGTTTAAAGCTTGTAGGCAACAAGAAACATCTTTTGTCATCAAGAAAGCTGTATGAACATGCCTATAAAGTCATTAGGAATCAAGCCCAACTTTTTTTAAAACTTTTACTTGAGGCATAAGTTTTAAATGTTTTGCGTAGGATAAAGGTCAGTAAAATAAAATAAAGCAATGAACAATGCCAGTGCACCACAAACTCTATTTTAATGGAAGTCATCTCTTTAGGTAAGCTAAATGTTTTCCTTTCTTACCACTCTAAGTGGAATTTCACATAGCTGTGTGCATTTGTGTAAATATAAACTTACATAAATAAAACCACAGCAGAATGCTTAAAAAGAAGTCTCTTCATAATTTTGAGTACTTTGGATAATGCAGTTTCTTTACAAAACAGATTTGTAAACCAGTATGAGTGGATATAAACTCTAGGTTTTTAGAGACTTATAAAATTTGATAAATATATCATGAGGACCAGCACAGATGTTTCATTGGTTGTATGCCCATGCTGGCTGCTTTAATTTACTTTCTTTCTACTTTAGTGTTCTACATTAGAGGTTTCAATAAGAACCTCACCTGTTTGGATAGATACATTTTTTAAGTATTGTTTATGTGGCTCTGAACAAATCTGCTTTGAAATATACCCTTTGTCGGTAGCTTTGAAACATAAATAAAATTCATCTGAGAGTGAATTCTATTTAGCTTAATGTGACTTTCTTCTGAGTAGAAATGTATACAATTAATGACCTATTAGAATGAGAAGAAATGGAAAAGAAGTGTTGTTGAAACATTGTATACTATGTGCAGTTAAGAAATGCTTTTTTGTTATTCCTTAGTCAAAATGAAAAAAAAACCCATAAAATTCCCTATTATTGTCTCCTATCATGATTCTGCTATTACCTTCAAGAAAAAAATAATTCAAGTAAAATAAAATGCTCAGTTCAAATATTGTAAATTTGGGTCCAAGACATTTGTAGTTTGTAAAGGCTTACTTATATCTATATTTCTTCATACTTAGCCAAACATGTATATTAACCCAGTTGCATACAATTCACTTCCTGTTTTGTATGTAGCAATGTATGAATGGAGTTTCATATGAGGATAGTTTTCTATACATGGAGCAAGTCTGATATGGAAGAAGAAATGAATGAGAAAGCTATATGTAAATAGAAAAAATAATAATGTATTGATTTGTTCCCTTTTTGGCTGGAGATATTTAGTGATCAGTTTAGATTTGCAGACTATCTTGTAAATGATAAAACTGTTGGAGACAATTTTAAAATATTGAACTTGTAAAAGTTCTATATAGAAAGTAACATTTGCAATTTTTTCCACATACAATGTTCTAAAAACTATGTACTGTATGTATGTATGTATGCACGTGTGTATGCACATGCACACAATATTCTATACAGTAGGTACAAACGTACTAATTTGAAAGGCTATACGCTCATGACTTCAGGATCAGATATCAACTTTTATGTCAGTTGCAAAGATAGAATTTCATTACTCTCATACTAAAGCGTAGTTGTTTTTAATTTACGATATAGTGATGTGAACATCTGATGAAGTATGTGGATATTTGAGGAAGTAGCTCTTACAAGTGTTTGCGTGTGTGTACAGTAAATTGTGAATATGTGTGTGTCCACACACACTACTGTACTATCTATGATTTAGGGAATGTAAAAATAAGATTTCCTACATTAGGAAAATAGCAATCATGTTATTTATAGAAGATTCATATGGTATGGTCATTATACATTTATAACTAATTTATCAAGCAAGTAACAATAACATCAGAAATTGCATACACATGCTTATTAATTTGATAACAATAACATACATTTGACTTTAACTTTACTAATTAATTTGATAACAATAATATACATAAATTGCCTGCAGATCTATATCTGTTCATGACTTGTGTATATTGGATCATTTTATGTGAATATAGAAAATTTAAATGGTGGTGTATTGTTAAATTTCAGGTTTTTGTCATATGATTTGTTCTTTTTTAATTGTAGGACAATTAAACATATTCTTATAAGTGAATGTTGTTTGTAAGGAAAGTGACAAGGTTCCAGTGGAAATATTTTGTGATGATTTGGTTTGGAATGGTTCACAGTTAATTTTAAAATGAGCACCCTTTAACTAATTAAAACCTAATATTTTTATTATTAGTGTTGGGTGATTTTCACATGTGTTATGCAAACAGTTAGGGGCACTAATAGTCATTTTGCACAGAACTCTTTTTATATACAGTGTTTAGTCACTGAAGCACTATATCATCTCAAGTTTTTGAGCTGGCTTCAATGAGGACCTCCTAAATTAATTGAGTGGATATATTTTACGTGGAGGGTACTTTCTTAAGGTTACTTCAAGTTTATGATGACTATTGCTTGGTTTCTAAATTATTATGGCAAAATTTGCTCTCCGAATAAACTAAAGGGGGAATTGTTGTCTATCTCGTATGTATCAGTTACATTTGCCACAATACAGTTATGTAAATTAACTTTAGCATTCTGATATTTTTCCATTGATCTGGAAAATAAATAAAGTAAAAAGTAAAGTAAAAAGTAAAATAAATCACTTAGTGTAGGGATCCCCAACCCTGGACCATGGACTGGTATGGTCCGCAGCCTGTTAGGAACCGAGCTATGCAAGCGAGTGAAGCTTCATCTGCACATGCGTGGAATCTAGGTAGCGCGTGAAACCATCCTTCCCCTCCTGGTCTGTGGAAAAATTGTTTTCCATGAAACTGTTCCCTGGTGCCAAAAAGATTGGGGACCACTGACTTAGTGGAACAATATGAGAAAGGCACAAGATGTTGAAAACCATGTTGTGTATGTGTATTAGGCAACAAAATAATATCCAGTTGAAGTCTGATCTTAGCTTCAAAGATTTTTTTTTTTACAAACTTCACCTGAAAAGCTGAGATAAAACTGTCAAACGTGGCTGTATTGGAACTTTTCCTGGCCTGTATCTCTGACCTTTCAAATTACAACCGTTATTTTAGAACTCTATAGCATTCAGAAAATCATATTTGTCACTTTCCTTATCTTTGATGCTTGGCAATTTTAGTTGCCATGTTGTTTATACACTACGAATATTTTGAATCTTAGAATCTTTAATTAGATTACATCATTGTCTGAAAGGCAAAAGTTAATGGCTTCGTGGTGTTTCCTTCTCCTGATCGCTGTCTCTGTTCCTGCTGATATTTTTGCTTGCTGTGTAATGTTAGCAGTCAGGTCTTATAATGACTGTACCACTGTTACTTGGAGTAGTTGTGCCCATATTGATTAAGGGTAAGGTATAAAAGCATAAATCGAGAGTAGCTTCATTTCTGGTTTTGCCTGTTAAATAATCATTATCTCTTGGATAGTGAAGACAGAAGAAAGGTAGTGAACTCCGGGGAATCAGAAGATGAAAATACTGTCAATACAACAGGAGCAATTGTTAAGCTCATTAACTATGATGTCCTTTAAAAAATAGGGGAATATATTCACAGTTCAGATACATACACACATATAAAATTAAAAAGTGTCTGTGGGAACTAAAGAAAAAAAGAGAGAGACTTTCAGTAAGCAAAGGAAGCCTGTAAACTTATTTGAGTCATGTGTACTTTAGCTTAGGTATGGTCAATGGTTTAAGTTTCAAAGACTTTCTGATACAGTTTTATACCAGATGTCAACTGACAATATAAATTATTATTTATGAACGTATTAGTTGACATCTGGTATAAAAATTAGGATGCTGTAAAAGAATTTTGTAAAAGTGTATTAAATGTGTTAATATAGAAAGTTATCTTCAATAACAAACAGTTTTTTGGGGAAAAAATTAAACATAAAATACTACAACTTTAAATTGCATCTACAGATGGCAGATGTCTATCTTCACACTAAATGGTCTATAAACTGTTGAAAATATTTTTTTTTAAAGTTAAAAAAATGATTTATAACTGGCATACAAAATGATCAATCTTCTGTTTTAGTATTTTTTAACATGAAATGTATCTTGTAATTTGACTTGGGAACCAAGTCAGTAATAAAAGAATATTACTACCTTTCTTAGAATTTTTGAGTTCCTAAATGTTTTTGCTCATAAAATCCAGGACAATCATATCCTAAAAGGAGTCTATTTCCCATCTGTCCTAAATATTGCTGTATGTTGCGGTTAACAAATCACAGTGGCCATGAACACATAGTCAAAGCCCTAACTTCTTTTTTTTTTTTTACATGTGTGGTCCACATAAAAAGGAGCAAGACTTCAGTTAAAGCTGCCATCTTGACTTTTTTTATTCCCTCCTGCAGTCACCCCTGCATTAGGGATCATTTTTGTAGTAGTTTCAAAGTTCTGCTTTAAATTTTGATTTCTCTTGATAGCACGGGGAACCATGATTGGTCAATCTGGCCCTGGCATCATTATTCCTGGTCTTGAGCTATCAGCTTTTATCATAAAAATGGAGGGAAAGCACCTACTATTAATTGTTCCAGAAAATGTTTGGGAAATACATGAGACTTGGTGCCATACCAAAACATCTTGGGTGGTACTTAGAAATTCTGCACATCGATAAAATTCCATCTGTCAATTGCAAAATGCCACAACTTGTATCCAGACATATACTATGCCAATTCATTACAACATACTAGGTTCTTGATGTGTATGAAGGTCAACATTGACTAATGAACTTGCAGTTGTGACTCCACATTGTTGTGAACAAATAGTAATATGGCTAACAATGTGACCATCCATAATAAAGTATTGTTGATGTACTTCTTGAAAGAGGTATGTATATATGATACGCTACATCATTGTTAAGTGAAGTTTTTTTAATGGAAAAAATAAAATAACCACAAAATATTTTACATTTATATTGAAGCTACGATTGATGGAGCAGTAATATAACTAGTGTGATGGCTAGAACATCAATAGCAAATTCAGAAGAAACCGATATATGACTTCTAAACAGTGGTGGGTTCCACCCGGTTCCACCGAGCCGGTAGCGGTGACGATATGATGTCACCGAACCGGTTCTGGCCGCCCCCTGCATTATTCTTACCTTTTATTTGGTCCCACCCCCAATCTATTGCTGCCTCCTGAGTCCCAGCTGATCAGCTAGAAGGAAAAAAACTGTTTAAACTCTTGCCGCAGGGCTTCAAAGGGCCGCCCTACAGCTGATCAGTGTTAAAAGAAAACAAATGAGTAGACCAGTGCCTGCAAAAATAAATGGGTATACCAGTGCCTGCAAAAATAAATGGGTAGACCAGTGCCTCCAAAAACAAATGAGTAGACCGGTGCCTCCAAAAACAAATGAGTAGACCGGTAGAGCTCTGAAAGCAGTTAAAAGCCTGGTAGACCAGTACCTCTGCTAATCCTAAAGAATTGTCACATGACCATCAAGCCACGCCCACAAAATAAGTTACACCCACAGAACTGGTAGTAAAAAAATTTAGAACCCACCCCTGCTTCTAAAGAACAGCTGCTTGATAGTGATCGTGCTGGAGAAATAACACTCATTTCTGTTTTTGTTCAAATGATCTAATTGCTTTGTTGATGTTTTCTGAGAGCAAAAAATCTTATATTTGGTGGCATTTTAGCTGTTGATAAATTAAAATAGATAAAGCATATCTTCTGGATCCATTTTAATTTCATTTTGGGGATAATTATTAAAAAGCTATTTTATTCACCTTGTAATATATTGCAAGGTTATAAGATATAAATTCTAGTGAGTCACTTTTATGTGACCAATGATTTACTTGGTTAAGATGTGACTTGGACTCATTCGCTTATAGCTGCTTCAATCTATTCTGCTCAAGTGATTTCAAAGAATGGGACTGATCTTATTGTTGGTGCTATGGCTGAAGGGGTGAAAAAGGTTGGAATGACTTCACTAGAAGACATTTTCAGTTTTAGAGTTCAATGCCTTTAGTATGCCAATAAAAATAAACTTTATTTAAATATACAAGAATCTTTCTGTTTAAATTTCCAATTTTGAAAACATGATTGTATTTGCACTCTGTCAATTGTACATAATTCCGAACTTCTCAAATCTGACAATCATTTGGCCTATTCTAATGTTTTCTACACGGTATTGAAATTTCAGCCAATTTAGAATGCTAGGTTGAATGCTTTGTCGACTAAGGCCTGCTATGGGGAGCAGCTTTATTGTCTAGTAGTACACTGTTAGGCATGTTTCATGAAAACAGATGCAACTTGTAACCATATTATCATGACTTTCCCTGGTTTTAAAATCCTTTGGAGTAACCTATCCTTTAGAAAGGCAGTAAAAACCATACTTTTTCAGAGGTCCTACGGTCAAGTTTAATTATGCCTCATGCCATCATGAAAATATTGGTTATTTCCATTTTGATAGGTTGTGTAGTTATTAGTGAATATGTTTACTTTATTATAAACTGCATGGAGTCATTTTGGAATAAAGCAGTATACAAATATATCAACAATAAACTCATCTCTAAGAGAGTAAAATTTCATGTATGAACTTAAAAATGATTTCATGAGGAATTATTCCATGTTGTAATAAAAGGTACTACTTGGCAAGTTATTGCAGGAAAGATGGAATGTGTTACTTACCATGTAGCATGAAGTTATATTCTAATTAACTGAAGTGTCATTCTCATCTTGCTTTCATGAATTGGCTATTAAAGTAGACTATCTTCCTTTTTAGATACGAATATTAGCAATCCAAGTAATCCTTTTAAATGAAACTGCTAACTTATATTTCTAAGATCTGGATCACAAATTTAAAATGTTGTATTGGATATTTCTATAACCTTTTCTATGTTCAGATAGGGATTCATCAAATCTTAAGGTTATTTAGTACTGATTCTTAGCTAATGTTTTTGCTGATTGATTCTAGAATGATTTTTCTATCGTTCTATCAAAAGACTCATTTGCATATGAAAACTGGAATTTGATTTACATTTCACATGGAGTTACTACCAAAAATTGTAAATGCAGATAAATTCTCAAAATGTTGATACAGTTTTCTATTTCTATCAACAAACAATGATTTGAAGGAAGATATGGTAAAAATGAAAAAAAAATAGTGGTAAATAACATGTGAACCTTCTACTATTGATGTCAGTTCCATTTTTAATATATTATATAGATCTGTTTTGAACATCCAGTGCCATTTAGTTGCTGTACTTAAAATGATGCTTTTCTTTCAGCTATGAACAAATGAATGTATAGGAATAGAACCTAGTTTCTAATATGTAGTTGTATATATATGTATATATGTACAACTGTAGAAACAAAGTAATACTTTGTCTTGTTTTTAAAATTAGGACATCCAGTTACTTCTCAGTTGCTTCTCTTTGTGGAAGAAAAGTGAGTAACCTCCATGGAAGATACTCAGGATTTAAATGAACAGTCAGTAAGTAAATATTTGACTAAATTGTCACACATTTATTTTTAATGGGATAGGTCCAACATTATGTGAGAAAATTGCTCAAACAGCCGGACTTTTCATTTCACTTTTCACTCCTCTGTGTCTCCCCATGGAAGGTTCCATAGCCTTGCAGAATAGATGGGGAAAATTACAGAACTGTACTATTGACAGATGCAATTTTCATAGCAGAGTAGAAATCCATATGCTCAATGATATTTTTCAGCTATATATAAGAATGTGTACTTCTGTGGGCATTTGTGTTTTTATAACATAGATAGATTATATTCCATACTTAGTTCTTGACTTACAACCATTTGTTTAGTAAATTACAATGGCACTGAAAAACATGACATGATCATATTTTTACATTTATGCCCATTGGATCCTCCCTGTGGTCATGTGGTCAAAATTTGTGTAATTGGCAACTGGTATGTATTTCTGACAGTTGCCATGTCCCAGGATCATGTGATCGTCATTTGTAACCTTCCCTACTGACTTCTGACAAGCAAAGTCAATGGGAGAAGCCAGATTCACTTAAAGACCACATGATTCATCAGATAACTGCAATGATTTGCTTAACAGCTTTGGCAAAATAAATAAATAAATAAATAAATAAATAAATAAATAAATAAATAAAAGACCACAACTTATTTAATAACTGCCTTGCTTAGCAATGGAAATTTTGGGCTCAATGATGGTCATAAATTGAGGACTACCAGCACATTATAACAAAATGGACAAAGTTTTTATATTATTGCTATATTTGCTGACTGTTTTCCTGTCCAAATACTTCACTTCCTCCTCCTCCTCCTCTTACTATTACTACTGCTGCTACTACTACTGCTACAATAATATATTTAACCAGAAGTTGGACTGCTTGAATGTAGTATAGGATATCCTCATATACATCTCTTTATTTTGGAGATGCTTTTGGTTTTGAATTAAATACACTTTAATTCTGTTATGGAAATAATTATTCAGCTAAATATTTCTCAGAATTAATAATTAACATTATCAAGCTTTAAAAGACTATGCAGTTTAATAGTAGTCAGTAAGATACTTATAATAACCAATAGTTCTAGGCAGAACTATGGATTTAATGGATTGGTTTAGGGACTATATATGATGTGCAATATCTTTATTCAAGTTTTGGGCACATTGCAAGTGCAATTCAGAATTGTAGTCTGACAAAATGGGCAGCTCATAGGCTCCGTGAAAGCTCTTTCCTTCCTTCCTGCAATGCTTCAACCTCTCCCAGAAAATAATGTTGATTAAATTGTGGTAAAATATAGTTTTTGTAGCTTTTGTTTTTTCTTTTATAAAATAAAAAAACCCTTAAAATTAAAACATTCACCTTCTAGGATTAATATACTTTTAGTAAATGCTCAGACCCATCCCCGCCCTCCCATCCCCGTCAAAAGCTGATTTAGGCTTAATCCCAAACCCCTAGAAAACACAGCCACACTTTTTCTTTAAAAAATGGTGGGATGGTAGGAGAAAAGCAGCCCATCCCTTAAGATGTGCATATGTTTATTGAAGGCAAAACTATTTTTCAAGGTTCAACAATCATTAGAATGTTAAAAGTAGCAGTTTTAATTTTCAACTTCTTTAATATGTTTACTAACATATTAAATCAATCCATGTTATCTATGATCTCATTCAATGCAAATTTGGAGAAACTGCAGAAAATGTATCTGTAGTAGCCAAATTTAAAGTATAGGTACAGAATATTCATGGTAGTCCTTCAGGTTCAAAGATGACACACTTATGCAATTTATCTTTGAACATGGAGGTGGCTCTACAGTTCCAATCTAGAAGTGCAGAACCTAGCACAGCTGGAGCATTGGAAGTCCATTGTTGTAGTAATTGAGGGTGTCATTCTGTGACAGCACTCATGGTTTTCTATTAGTTTTTGATTGTGTCTGTCTTCAAAGCTAGTGGGGCTGTTATAGCAGAGGAGATGCAGTTTCTAGTTTTCTTGGCTGGATGTCATAGTGGCACAAGGTTTCTTTCACAGTATCTTTGTAGCATTTCTGTGGTCGAACTCAAAGTCTCTTTCTGGACTCCAGTACACTCATGGACCATACACCAGTCATCCATTCTGATGTCATGTCCCACCTATCACATCTGGACTCTGATAATCAGAGATTCAATGCTGATAGACTCCGCATGATCCAAGAAATCCAGATTTGCCCCTCTACGGTCACATAACCACATTTTGGACAATTGGCATTTGCCTTATGTTTGCATTGTCCTGTAGTTATGTGGCCAAGATTTTCAATATTTTTTGCCAATTTCCAGCATTTACTTCCAATTTCTAGCAAAAAATGCCCATTGGTGAAATCAGCTTCGCTTAATGTCCATCACATCCGCAAAAAAATGTTGCAAAATTGTGTACAATTACATGGTGACCCACTTAACAACTACCATGATTTACGACCATAATCACATTTTTAACTTGTACATTTTTTATTTCTTTTACTGTAGATGAAAGAAGGATTACCCAGCATATCTTTAACATCTAGAAAGAATTTCATAATATTGTTACTAAAAGTCTTTCCAATTTGATATATAAGGAATTTAGCTGGAAATCTTTAATATACACACTAAGAGATTGCACTGTAAATCATAATCTTTCCCATTTTTACTTACTGTAAGCTAATTATCAAATGTATGTCAACTTTATACCTTCTGGTTCAAGTATAAATATTGATATTAAGCTGCAACTAACACACCAATAATATAATTCTAGGTATCTATGAGACAGCTTTTTCTTCATGTAGCATTACAAAAAGAAAGCATATATGCATGTGCACTGCAGTATGTAATTATTTAATACATGATTGTAAATGTTGGTGAATGTTTTTTCTTTTGCAAAAGATTTGTAAGCTTTTCACGCATTGCTTTGAAGAAATAATTACTGTATTGCTATAAGAATGCTTTGAATTAAAAATCACAAGAATCTGCAGCCTATTCAGAACTGGGCCATGGAAGTGGTGGGTGAGTGTGTGTGTGTATGCGTGCATGCAGCTGCATTTGTGAAAGCTGCGCATGTGCACAAAACCATCCCCTCTCCTCCCCACTGCCTCCACCTCCGACTGGTCTACCAAGCCGGAAAGGCTGGAGTCCTCTGCTATAGGCCAATGTGATACTTTTTATTTTAGGAACCTAGCTGGGATGCACTTAATTTTTCAGCCAAATGTAGATCTCGCTGCCTTAGTAATCATGGCAATTTAATGGACGATGTTGGTGGACATAGCATATCATTTGATAAGGGACATTCCTTTCTGGTCCAAGAGTATTATGGATAATTCATATTAGATTATGAATAATAAAAGGATTTCTAATTTTGAAACATTATCTAAGTGACATTTTAAGTGATTAAAATAAAACAAGCCATAAAGGTAAATACTATCAGCACATCTTTTAAAAGGGTGTGCAGAACCTTAATAATGCGAAAATTATATTTAGAAAGATATAAGCACTTCTTTTTCTAAGAGTATGGGGGGCTATTCTTTTCTAAGAGAATGTGAGGATTTCAGTTAAATAAAATAGGGAATAATTTTGGGTTATATTCCCCATCTAAAAATATCCCTAACTGTATTCTTTTAAAAACTGCCTGGTTTTCTTTACAACAGCAAAGAACGTATATTTTAGCGTACAACATACAAAAATAGGCTTGAATGTGAACATAAGAATTTATTTTTAAAAATGCATGGTTGAAGTTGTATTTCTTTTTCATTTCTCATAATAATATAGAGTAATTGGAGCCTTCTAATGAAATTAATTATTCTGGAGAAGCCAGAAAACATTAAAATCATTTGTCCAATGTTTTTCCTTCTTTTTTTACAGCTTTTTCTTTTTGCTAATTCTTTTTCCTTTTCTTTTTTTCCGTTCCCATTTTTTTTTCTTTTGAGGGTTTGCAGGAAGTCTGTATATGTGATGAAAACTGTGGAAACTAGTAGGCAATCAATATGTAGGATTACGTGTTGAAGTTGGAGGTTTAATTTTAGATATAAGTGTTTTGGGATTCGTAATTGGTATCTCAATGTTTGAACAGAAACTTAATTCATAGAACAATTCTCAAGACAAATTAGTGTCCTGTATCTTAATATAAAAATATTGATTAAGGTTGTAATCCCTTAAACACCAAATTTGTGCATGTTGGTTTTTTTAAAACTCAGTACAATTTAATTGTAGGTAGACATGTATAGAATTATGCTGTAAAGAACGTGTTAATGGAAAATTCAAAATAATTTTATACTTGTAGTACATGTTGCTGGAATATGATAGGACAAGATAGAATAGGATACATTTGTTTGGTTTTTATTTGTTTTTAAGGAATGTGCCCAGATAGTGGTTACAACAGTAGTTCTCCTTTTATCAAAAGTAGCTCATTTGTCAACTGCATTAAGGTAATCAGCCTAACAATCATTTGGGTATCTAGACACTTCACAGATCTACCACAGTAACATTTTTACTACTTGAAACTTTGATAAGTATGATATTTATCATATGAAGTTACCCACACCATGAATTGACAACTAACTTGATTATCAGGAAATGAATTGCTGCTCAGCTTAGAACAGCATTTTCTGTCAACAAGGGATAGTAATAATGATGAATTCAGTAGTATAGAAAAGCTAGAACTGATCATTGCTGTAAATACCACAACTCTCTACATGTACAGTAAAGCTTCACATCAATGCTTTACAAACCCTGCACAAAATAGTTAAATTGAAATAAGTGTGTGTGTGTGTGTGTGTAATATTGGTGTAGCTTGAAATTTTAAGAAAAAATTAAAAATAATGTAATGACTGCATACATATTGTTTTGTTTGATGAGAATTCACATAATTTTCTTGTGCTAAAGTCAGGCAAGGCTGAAGACTGATATTTATAGCTTCAAAGGAAGTCTTTTCATTGCTTCTTTATCTCAGAATGCCTTTATGTAACTTGAGATCTTAACACATGGCAAAGTACTATCTAATTAAGCTTGTAACCTTCCATTACCATCCTAAGCCTGAAACAATCTTCATATAAAAGCTTAACACCATGTTCACATATTAAATCTTTTGTCTTTTCCTTAAAGTTTTCTTTGGAGAGAAAGTGGTTTATAATCCAGATATTTGGAATTGAGAGTGATAGAAGCTATTATTTCACTGAGCCTGTGAATTGAAATGTATTTTTGCAGATCAAAACCTCTGTGTCTTCAAATTGATATTTAAGAAACAGTGGCCTTATATCAATACAAAACGTTTGAGTCAATTTGGTTCTATGCTGTTTTTACTTGGGATGAAATTGCAATCAAATCTGTGTTGTATCAGCTTTATTTAAAAGATGGTACAAGTGGTGGCATCTGGGAGGCAATTCACCATTTAATTAAATTAGACTGTAATAAAATCTGCCATAATGAGATTAAAATCAATTATTAATCAGGAGCTGACATAGGCACAAAGCAGCATAAATAATAGATGAAGGCTGTGTCTGCTGTTTCTAGCTAAGGACCTACTTCACTGCAGAAATACTTTTTAACAAACTGGCATTAGGCTTTCTGTAGTGGCATTATATATCTTCTTTAGACTGTGAACTTAAATGTAACACTTCCATTACTGATAGAATGTTTTAAACTAGCAAATTGTAACCTAAAGTATTTTTATTACTTGGAAAATATTGTGGAACTTTAAATACTTTGGGAAAGAAATAATGAAGTTATGTGAAGAAGCATATATACTGGGAGAAATAGATGCCTTCCTGTATCTCCAATGACTTGATCTTAGTTTTTCTTTATTTTTCATCATACTTTTTCTGGTGTTCATTTGTTTCCTTCTTTGTTTTGCTCTCAGTATTTAAGAAAGATTTAGGTGTGCTTCATTTCACTCTACAACGGGCAGATTTAACACCTGTTTTTTCTTATGCCATCTCATTCTTTTTAGAAAATCAATCTGTTTCCTAATACTTTTTCATTCAGGACACAAATTACTTCTTTCTGCCTTTGTTATGTTTTACTCTTTCTCTTTTTTTTCCTTCTTTTTCCCATGTCTGATTTGCTTTTCCCCCAAAATCTACTTTTGGCACTACCAAAATGTTCTGTCTTGCATTCAGAATCTCTCATCACCCTTTCATCATAAATGGTCAAACAAATCGTGCTTTTAGACTAGTGTTCATTCCTTTGCCCCGTGTTTGTATAGACTTATGCTTATACTACATATTCAAGTAAACTGATTTTTTTTTTCCTAAGGACATGCTTAACAAACAGAATCGTTCCCATTAATTAATTGTATTTGTATTTGTATGTTTTTTAATTTTGACTGTTCACCGCCCTGAGTCCCTTCTGGGAGAAGGGCGGTATACAAATTAAATTAATAAATAATAAATAAATTAATTAATTAATTAATTAATTAATTAATTAATTCTTGGATCCTTAAATGACTCCACCACTCTTTTTTCTCATTTCCATCCATCTATTCAGGTCACTTAACAGACATGGATTGCAGTCATTCAGAATGTCCCATAATTTCCCCCAAAGTCATTTTTAATTCATCCATTATCACCATTCCCTGCAGGGTAACATGGCAACTATCATCAGGCTAGTTGCTGGTTCCTACTTTCATATGCACCCTCAGCCTTCAATAACACCAATTATTGTTTTAGCCCTTTCATTCATAATTAAGTCTGTAGCTTCACTTCCCTGCACATATTCACCAACCGCATTCTGGGAAATCAGATCACACTCATTCATCTTTCCCCTTTCTTTTCATTTCATAGACACACAACATGCCTAGTTTTCTTTCTTCTTTACTTCATCTTGTAACACTTATTTCTCTAAATTATAAATCAGTGTGTTCAGTATTTCATAATCATTACCTTATGTATCCATTGATACTGATCTTCAATGGCTATCATGGCCTTTGTCAATTGAGACTTCTACATAAATGTTTCTAGTGATGATAGAGAAGATGTAGATTGAATTGCTACTATGCAGCAGTCCCTGCTAATAATAAAGACAGTATTGTTAATTACTGGCACATTTTGGCCGATATGGCATATTGCAAGTAGTATACAACAAGCACTTTCAAAGAACATTTATTCTGTTATAGTCACTCTATTTTGTAGAAGCTGGAGTTTCGAACCTTGAGTCTACTTTCCAAGCCAATGGATTTGTCCAGATACTATAAACTCACCCTGCAATGAACCAAAGCATTGGATGTGTCCAGGGGTGAAATGCTACTGGTTTGGACCGGTTCACCCGAACCAGTAGTAAAAACTACTGCTTCGGGTGAACAGGTAGTAAAAAAATACTACCGCTTCGGGTGAACAGGTAGTAAGTAGTAAAAAAATGCTACCAGTTCGGGTGAACAGGTAGTAAAAAAATGCTATTGGTTCGGCAAACTGGTATTTCCGATGATCAGCTGTGTGACGATCAGCTGTGCCAAGCGATTTATATTCGTTAGAAAGCAGGAAAGTAGAAATCCTGCTTTCTAGTGAATATAAACTGCATGGCAAAGCTGTTCTCTCCCCTCGCTGTTCTACTTACCTTTGCAGACTCAGAAAAGGCTTCTTAGTCCTCCTTTTTCAGCGCTGTGCAGTAGCGCCTGTGGTGCACATGCATGTGGAGCGCACGTTTGGTATGCATCGCGCATGCGCGTGTGAAGCAAACCAGTAGCTAAGCGAACCGGTATCAGACTTCAGAGCATTTCACCCCTGGATGTGTCTTATATAAGAATATACAATATGTTCAAAAGTCTGAGTGCAGAAAGGATATGGGGATATCTGTGTTGGCTTTATTGTTTATATTTTTATCCTTACCAATTTTATTGTTCTCTACCAGAAAACCTGAAGAGAGACTGAAGCCACATATAGTTAAGCTTGATTATTGTCTTACACATGAGGAACATTGAATAGATTTATATAGACATCTGGATTGGAAATGATGTTATGTTGTCTGGACAGACTTGCAGACTCAAATATATTAATGCCAGAACATTGTCAAATAGAAAAATATAGAGAAAACTTAGAAGTTAAAGCATTGTACATGATTCTTACATGCTCATTATTTTTGTTGGCAAAGCATTACTGGAAGAAAGCAAATAGTAAAATACAATCAGCAGCTTTTCTATCTGTGTGAATCTCCAGCCTCTGGCATAAAATTTTTGTCTCCCTGGGATTCAGCAAAAGGAACAGTGTTGATGCAGCTAGTGTAAATAAGACCAAGCTAGGCGTTATAAAACCTATTGGGTATTTTTCTATTTTAAATCCAGAATGAGTTGGCAAATTGTGAAATGCTATGTTAAAACAGTTATTTTCTTTTACAGAGACTTATAAACTGTGATCACGTTTTAAATGCCGGATATTATAAAGCTCAATTGTTCTGTATAATATCTAGTTTGGGCCTTATTTCTATTTGTCATATAAGCTGTGTCTCTAATTTAAATATATTATTTTAAACAGTGGCTTTAGCAGATAACGCTTACTGAGTTACTTCATTAGTAAATTATTTCCCTGAAATTGCAGAATTCCACTGTCTATTTTTAAGGACTAATTATTTAAATGATAACAGTGGCATACCTCCAAGAACATTAAGCTTGAAGTTATGGTGGAAATGTTTTAAACGATAATAATTCAATTAACTGAGATGTATAAAGCATTCTCTTAGCTGGAGGCTACACAAAATATACATATTTTCCAACAGTCAATCAAACAAAATACTCGGGTTTCTTTTTGTTAGCTTGAAATAAAAATACTTCTGACATGATATAAGGAATTTTATTTCTTAAAAAAGTATAAGATGATTTGGTTGATTTTAGTTGTCTGTCTCAAAATGGTATAAATAAAAACAGATTATTTTTAAACCTTTTTGCATTTACATTCAGCTTTTTAAAAGACAGATTTGGGCATTCTAGCAAATATTCCACAGACCTTTCTATCTACTGATATTTAATAGTCTAGTGCCCGAGTTTCATTGTTTTGCCAAGTTAAACATAGTTGAGCAAGTCTAGCTATAGAAATATACTTCTGAAAAAATGTAGTCTCTGTATTGACAAAGTGATAACTTTCAGTGGATTCCTAATTATATTCGCAGAAAGTCAAGATAATTCTGAAACCTTACTTTTGGCTGGACTTCTGGAAAACCACATATCTTGGCATTTGTGGATAGATACGATTTTTTAAAAATCCCAATTTTGTAATTTTAGTCCTACTTCCCCTCTTTCCCTATTCAAAAATCCAAAGCAATATTTTGAAGAACCCACACTGGTTAGTTTTTGCAGACTGGTTTGTCTCTTAAGAAATGGATTGCTCATTTGCAAATTACAAATTATCAAATTGCAAATCTACATTATCATAAATTTACATGAAACAAGATTGTCTAGAATGTTTCCAGCATACTCTTATGTTCAGAAATAAGACTTATTCTGTATAAATTTTCATTATAAGAGTGTATAGTATATACATTCTAAGACTTTTGTATTGTCTGATTGATTGACAAAGGGAAGCACTTTTCTGTCTGAATGGCTTTCACTTTCTAGGGAATCTCATTTTTATTTATTTAGTGGTCTAGCTGTTTCCATTTCAATCTCTTGAGTGAATGAACTTGTTCCCTGACTGTAAAGTGCACAATTATGTCAAGCATAAACTGATGACATATACTCAACAGGCAGTTACTCATATTGTTAACACTCTAAGCAATAGATGGGAAAAGTGCCTTCTATTCTCTTAACTTTCTACTTTCATACTAGTTATTGTCAATAACTTTAGGAGTGTTTCTGCCCCAGAACAAACTATCTTATGGACCTTTTCCAATCAACCATTGTTCAGAAGAAGTAAAACCCAGAACACTTTGATTGTTCCACATTTCAGTTACCATAAAATACAGAGGAAGCAAGTAACCAAGGATGGTGTACATTATTCATTTTGTTCTCTGAACAATTTCCAAGAATACATATCCAACTGATCAACCTAATCCTGGAACTTTCTATTGCATTATTTTCTCTTCCTCCCCTCCCCTACTGCTACTACTAATGTTGCATAAACCGTTTTAAGTGTTTACACTACTAATGTCACATCTTTAGAACAACATATACCAGTGATGCACCTGCCCTATGCGATTTTCAGCATCTTTCTTTCAATACTTCTGCTCAGCTCTCACCACTGATAACTTTTGAGTTTTTCCTACTTTAATTCACTCAAACAAACCTTATGTTTACAATAACTGTATTTCTGTCTCTGCTTGAAATAAAGCATCTCTGCTTTGTTATATTCATTGATCAGAACACCTGAATCATATTTAGGATACCCTGCCATCAAGTTTGAACTTTTATACTCAGCACTGTTTGAACTTCCATAGAAATATTGTATTCTTGTTTTTAGGAGATGGGGGAGAGGTGTAGTTTCAGACTTGCAAATTTCTGTTAATATAGCATTACAATAAAATAGAATTAGTTTAGTTCATCTACTTGTGTTTCCTAAGCACTATTGTTTGCACATATTTAGAAAGCTACAAATAGGCTTCTCCCTCTGTAGGTATTGTATTAATTTATTTAAACATTTATGTAGATACCTGGTGTAAAACAGGTGGCTACATAAATAACTAAAACACGTACATAGCTGCCCATTTGTATTTATTTTTAAAAAAATTAAAAGGTGTGCATCATATACCAAACTCTTGGTGGCTCCCAATCAAGGATTAAAACAATATCAGTAATTCATAAAACAATACAAAACCACATTAAAACTATAAGCATTAAAAATAAAATCCTAGCCCCATGTTAAGCCTTTGACATGCAGTCTCCTCGTCCTATCTCAGCACTGGAGAGAAAAGCTAGGTCTTCAGTGCTTTTCATAAATTTAGGAGAGTAGAGCTTCATGGAGAAGAATGTTCCATATTGCAGGGCTGCCACAGGGAGAAAAAAATAACACTTCCTGGCTCCTGCAATATTTAAGGGAAGGGACTAGGAGTAGGTCCACCCTACCATTTTACCCCTGAAGCATTTCACCCCTGCCTCAATTCCTAAAATACAGCATCCCAGGATATTCATAGTTCACTTATTTTTGATCCAAACCATAGTTTGCTTATTTTTACAAAATTATAAAAACAGTAACAGTAACAGTAATAATGACAACTCAATGTAAAAATAAGGTTGTTCCCCATCTTCTGTATTTGCCATAGTGATCAATCAGTATACTCAACATTCAGCAGAGATAATGAAATGGTAATCAATCAATGTCAAATTCCAATAGCAAGTAGAAACAGGAAGAGGAAAAAAAACACATTAATTATAATGTAGGAATAAGCAACATTATTGACCTAAACCATAACGTGATAATATCTTAAAATACAAACAGATCTAACATCTAAAATGGGCAAAGAGGAGCTCCTGAGTTACATTTGAGAAGCTTACTCGCCTGATTAAGGGTTGAGTTTCCTTCTGGATAGGCACAATGCATACTTATTACTTTGCTGAGCACACGGTCGTATGTTGGGGGTGTGTGATGTACATCTCTGTAGCTAATGGATAAAGTAATTTTGTCAGCCAACCATCTAGTCCCACTGAGCCTTGGTGGCGCAGTGGTTAGGGTGCAGTATTGCAGGCTAGTTCTGCTGACTGCCGGCTGTCTGCAATTTGGCAGTTCGAATCTCACAAGACTCAATGTTAACTCAGCCTTTCATCCTTACTAGGTCGGTAAAATGAGGATCCAGATTGTTGGGGGCAATATACTGACTCTGTAAACTGCTTAGAGAGGGCTGTAAAACACCACGAAGTGGTATATAAGTCTAAATACTATTGCTTTGGGAGGAAAATAAGCGAGGGCAAGAGCACACCAATCACCTGTCAGCTTATTATAATTCCCACTTTTGTTTGTGCCCAGCACATTTCCAGTCATTCCCTCTGTCTAGAACGCACTTAGTTCATTTTTGAAGTAGGAAAAAAAAATCTAGCTTGTTATTTATTGAAATACATAAAGTATAATTAACTAGTGAAATTGTCTTTATTTCAAAAACCTACTTATAATTTAGGGCTTTCCCCCCTTCTTTTGGTAGTTCTTTTAGAATCCATACTTTGCTTGTGTGCAAGAATTCAGTTTCTTCTCATGCAGCTTCTCTCCATTTCTGTGCCTCTTGCTGGCAGTCCCTATACTTTCTTCCATGAATTGAAATCAACCACATTCATTATTCTAGCTGTGCAGCACATTTTTCAAGTAGGATTCTGGTGCCTCAGATTCATTTTCAGTAATCCCTTCTGACTAAGGTGCTACTGGTAAAAATAAGTTATTTGCACTAGTGTATAAATATTGTAGGTCAACTGGAGTTACTCTTCGTTGATATGAGCAGCACCAGATGTGTTTGCTTTTCCAGATTTTAAGTTCAAAACACTCTGGCCTTTTATTCCTAACAGGTAAACTCAGTGTTATTTCTTTTTCTTTTCCCTTGGGGATATATGCATATAATCTTGGGGGGGTGGTCCAAAGGCTGGCTGATTTGCTTGAATTCAGTCTTAGGAATTTTTTTCTCCTCTTTCTACCTGCTCTTATTTTTTTAAATGAGGTGTGGTGTGAATCCTTTCAAGTCAGTGTTGACTTCTGATGACTGCCTGAACTGGTCCCTGCAGGTTTTTTGGCAATATTTCAGACATGATTTGACCTTCCTAGAGCTGAGAGTGCAAGCTGCTGCCCCTCTCAAGAGTTTTCTCCTCCCCTAAATGCACAGGTTGGATCCTTTTCAGGCTACAGAAACAAAGCTTGGATCTTCACAATCCCTGCCTTGTTTCTTCAATGCACATGCAGGGGAGAAGAATTTCTGCGCTAGGCTGGAGAAATGAACTGGGGATCCTGAAGATTTGGATTTTGTTTCCGCAACCTGAATCAGAATAGAGCTGGAAGGGACTCCTATACCATTTCAGACAAGTGACTGTCCAGTCTCTTTTTAAAAACCTCTAATGATGAAGCACCCATAAGGTCTGAAGGCCAGCTGTTCCATTGGTTAATTGTCCTCATTGTTAGGAAGTTTCTCCTCAATTCCGGGTTGCTTCTCTCCTTGATTAGTTTTCATCCATTGTTTCTTGTCCTGCCTTCTGATGCTTTGGAAAATAAATTGACCCCCTCTTCTTTGTGGCAGCCTCTCGAATACTGGAATTTATTTATTTATTTATTTTAATTAGATTTATATGCCTCTCTATCTCCATAGGACTCAGGGCGGCTCACAACAATTAAGATATACAATCTCAATCCAAGTAAAGAAACATGTTAAAATACGTATTAAATGTATATTAAAATACATTAAAAATCAACACCCCATAAGTCCAGGCTGGGCAATTTAAACAGCCATGTTTTTAGCTCACGGCGGAAAGTGTGAAGGTCAGGGGCCAACCGGAGCCCCCGGGGGAGTTGATTCCAAAGGGTGGGTGCGCCCACAGAGAAAGCTCTATTTCTGGGGGTCGCCAGCTGACATTGTCTAGCCGACGGCACCCTGAGTAGGCCCTCCCTGTGAGAACACACTGGACGATGGGGAGCTGTTGCTGGTTGCAGATGGTCTGACAGATACCAGAGGGAATACTGCTATATGTCCCTCTAGTCCAGGGGTCAGCAACCTGCAGCTCTGGAGCCACATGTGGCTCTTTTACCCCTCTGCTGTGGCTCCCTGTCACTCAAAATATGCATCATAACCACCAATCTGCGACACCCACTGGCATGCGATTTATTGAACTTTTCAACCTCTGGTAGGCCAACCATGGATAAATCCAAGAAAAGAAAAGTTTCAGAAGAAAACAGAACGTTTAATTCAACCAAATATGCTAGTTTTGTGGCCACTCAAGAAACAGTCAGGCACGGGAAGGGTTTTGTGGCTCCCGGTGTTTTCTTTTCTGTGGGAAATGGGTCCAAATGGCTCTTTGAATGTTTAAGGTTGCAGACTCCTGCTCTAGTCCTTCTTTTCTCTAGACTAGCCAAATCCAAATCCTCCAACCATTCTTCATATATTTTAGCCTCCAGGCCTTTAATCATCTTAGTTCTTTGCACTTTTTCCAAAGTCTCAACATCTTTTTTGTAATGTAGTGACTAAAACTGGATGCAGCATTCCAGATGCGGTCTTATCATGGCTTTATAAAGTGGTACTAATACTTTACATGGTTTTGATTCTAGGATTTACGACATCCGTCCCCTTGTGCATGGACAAAAGGAATCCTTTGGCAGGGACAGCATGCTGCAATCTTCCCTGTCAACTTCTCCTTTGACTTTCTGGGGAAGCCAGCAGAGAAGATTGCAAATGGTGATCAAAAGATCATAAGAAGTTTGGCACCCATATCATAATCATATAACCACAGGAGGGCTGGAATGGCGTGACATTTTACTATGGCCAGAAGTGCTTCATGGACCATAAAACACCCTTTCTGAGCTGTTGTAACTTTCAATAGTTATTAAGTGACAAGTTATAAGTTGAGAATCGCCTGTAGTACCATTTATTGGATCACAACTGGGACTGGCAACACCAACACTAAGTAGCATTGTCATTAAGTGCAATGTCACATGACCATGCTATCTACAATGGCAGTTCTAGCTGCATTCATTAGCAAATCGTCAAATGCAATATCATGTGACTGTGACTTTCGACTTCCTGCCAGCTTTCTTATTAACTTTGCTTATCAGAAACTGGCTGAGAAGGTGGTAAATGGTGATCATGTGACCATAGGATGCTGTAACCATTGTAATTGCCTGCCAGTAACCAACCATCTGAATCATAATCATGTGACTGCAGGGACAGCCACTATCTAAGATAGTTGATTTTAAAAATAGTCCTATATTTTCTTTGTTAATACTGTTTGTAACTTTCAAAGGTCTCTGAAGAAGTAGTTGGTATGCAAGGACTATCTGTACTCTTACCTAAGTACATCTTCACTTCATCTTCAGGATAAATTCAAATGTATGAGTTTTATGAACATGAAACTATTATTGCTCATTACTTAATATGTATATTTTTGTTTGCTTGTTTCTATTTTATTTATATGCCACTTCCCTCTCCTTGAGGTGACACTAGGTAGCCTACACCAATGTGAAAGCAATGAGATAAAATATTAAAATAAATAGTAATATTAAAATTGTCTTAATTTAAAGATGTCAAGGAGATACAAATGAGGTGGAGGTAGAGTCTTATAAGGTGAAGAGTCACCTTATTGGTGAGATATTTAAATTTAATAAATAAAAAAATGTATTTATTTGTTGCATATCTTCCTCCCTGAAGCATAAATCAACTACCAACATGTTCAGTCTCATAATTATGTCAGATTTAAGTAATCTTTTTATTTCAAGTTGTTCTGGCTGAATTTGAAAACAGAAGTAGATTGTTATCATATAGCAATGCCTAAAAGCAATATATTTGTAACAAATATGTATTTCTCTGTCTGTAGCAAATATATATGTATATGCAAAATTAATTTAGCAAATAGAAATTTAAATTTGGGTACACATGGGAATTCTATGACCAGAAAGTATCTGTATTTTTTATGATGGGCTGAGCAGCATTACCAATATTACTTCATAACTCTGTCAAAAGAGTTTTGATTAATATCCGGTATTTAGAATTTCAGCTTCCAAAAAAGTATTCATAACTAAAAAGACTGAAAAGGGAACTAAATATGTCTGTAGAGGTGTATTAAAAATGGGAAATGTTGACTTAAAACACTTCTAGAATAGTTAAAACAACCCATTTCTGTCTCAAAGTGCCTGTTGGGAACTCAGAAGATTCTATACTGAATTTAAAGTCTTTTGCATAATTTTATAAATTTAGTTTCTTTGACTTGTACCAGGTCATTTTGAATGATATTTATTATGCAGTTATGCTTCGCTCTTATCCACGCTATCTAAGGCAACTGATATTTATCCATCAAGAATTTCAGTATGATGCCAGGATATTCATTTTTAAAACAAATCAATATTTATGTAATATCTGGGAGACTCCAGCTTCCTATCTGTCTTATATAATCAGAAACTGGACAAAACCAAAAGGTCCTGAAGTTAAGAGTGACAATGCAGATATTATTACATCTTATGCCACCTACCTTTTAAATAAATTTGAGTTTAAATGATCAAATAACATATTGGTTGCCTTACATTTTTGGTTGAAAAATCCATCATTGATTAACAAGTTTAATTAATGATGTAAAATGTTTTCTATTTTTAAAATCAACTATCTTATGTCACATTTAATTATCCCCACAGTTACATATTTGTGAGAGCATGGAAGCTATTTATACTGAATCACATGATTGGTTCATCTGGCTCAGATTGACATCATTTTGTTAAATAATTTTTTTTTATTCATGGATGTTGAGAAATAGAGTAGCACGTTAAATATAGGGACCCAGCTGTTAATGTTTGTTAATTCTATTTATGTTGCAGTAGAAAGCACAAGATCCATGGTGCTTTACACTATAGATTATAGTGTACATGAAATATGTTAAATTTTAAAATTGAAATAATAGCAGTACAATCTGATTGACATTATCAAGATATGTATCACTGGCATTGTGCAGTATAATACTCCAGTTTGATCTTTTTTTATCATATTCATGGATTGCTCTGTTCATTTATAGAAAAAAATTTGTGTCTTGTACTATGTTGTTTGTCCTTTCTCTGTTGCTTCATATCTAGTTCTAGTTGCTATCTAGTTGCTTCATATCACCATATGGTGATTCTGGCTGGTTGGTAAGAAGTCTACATATTAATGGTTGAAAGGGAAGACAATTACTAGTAGAATGGTGTGCTCCCCTTGACTTCGTATATTTAAATAAAAGATACAGTATATTACCGAATGCAGGGCACATTTTATTGAGATTCCTACACTGAGCAATGGACTAAATTTGATGAGGGAAGGGGCCCTTCCTTTTACTTTATCTGTGCAGAATCTAAAGAAAGTACCTACTTTTCTTTGGCATAAATCCTTCAGGTTTGTTTTGATCTGTTGTAGCTTCTTACAAGTTAAAAGAGTTCTCTGTTATTAGGGAAATCTGAAGCCATGTATTGAACTCTATCTCAAACCCTTTAGGACTTAAGTGTACCCAGAGCCGTGATGGCGAAGCTATTGCACATGTGCCACAGGTGGCACGCAGCGCCCTCTCTGTGGGTACATGAACCATCGCCCCACTTCAGCTCTGTCACACATGTGCTTCCCACAGCTGGTCATTGGGTCTCTGGCGTACATAGGTGGGGGCGTTCGGGGGGGCCACACCCACACCGGGAGGGTGCATGCACAGGGGCCGCACGCATGTTGCATTTTGGGGGTTCAGATATGCACATGCGCATTCAAGCACTCAGTCCAGAAAACCTTAGCCATCACTGACTTAGAGTATCTCCATAGTACAGTTGAGAGAACATGGGGGAACGAAGGGAAAAGAGGTGAAAAGTAATGGTATCTTATTCTCCCGTTCCTTGCAATGTGTTTTATGTAGTTTGATATATTGTACTTTATGATACATTTCCCATATAAAAAAATATTGAGACTATAAATTGTTTTCATTCTTTTTTTCTTGTAGCAGTTGTTACTTATGTAATGCTTATCTGTGAGTGCCCTTATTTTGCTTCTCAATTTATAACATAATGGCAATATGTATCATTAGTACAGATAGTCCTCAACTTATAACCATGTATTTAGTCATTCAAAGTTACAATGGCACTGAAAAAAACTTATAACCTGTTCTCACAGTTACAACTGTTGCAGCATCTTGGCAATTGGCATGTATTTATGATGGTTGCACTGTACTCATTGCACGGGGTCATGTGCTCACCAGTTGCAACCTGCTCAGCCAGCTTCTTACAAGCAAAGTGAATGGGAGAATCCAGATTCATTTATCTACTATATGATTCACTTAACAATTGAAGTGATTCGCTTAACAACTATGGCAAAAAAAACCTTCTAAAATGGGGCACGGCTAATGTAAAAATTGCCTTGCTTAATGACAGAGATGTTGAACTTGTTTGTGGTCATAAGTCAAGGACTGACTACCTATATATATGTTATACATACACGTGTGTGTGTGTGTATACAGTCTTATTGTTGAATTGGGTAAATCACTTTATAGCCATACCAGAGGGTAGAGAATTACTTTGTAAAAATAAATTCTTGCTGAAATGGGTTTTAGTATCCTTTGTAATAAAAATAAGGGACATATTCAGCATTTTTCATCTAGTTTGTAAAAACGGTCTCCTGATGTGCTGCCACTGAATATGGAATTTAAGAAACATTGTATATATTTAAGTCAGAAATTATTATCTTAGCTACTTTTCCAGAAGTAGTAATAATATAAGCACATTTGCTTCTACCCATCCTACCCAATCTCCTTAACTGTTGGCTAGGGAGTGTTTTCCGGCAGAGCCCAGAAGGAGAGCCTTTCCTGCTGTGGCACCCTCCCTTTGGAGCATAATTCCTCTGAGATTAGATTAGCCTATCCCTGTTGGCCTTTTGGAAAGTCTTGAAAATATGGCTTTGTGCTCAATCTTAGGACTCTGTGCATGAGTTAGAGCCCACCTTCTGGTTGATGATGATAGATTAAATTATGCTCAGTTACTATGTGTTTCTATTTTTATTTTATTTTTTTAATATTATTTGTTTTATATTTATTTATTTATTATATTTATATAGCTGTTCTTTTCACAGATTCATTTAATAGCAGGAAGTGTACTATAAAAGAACAATCATAAAAAACTAACAATTAAAAATACAGCAATTAAATCACCAATCATTGTGAATACCCAGAATCACATAAAAGTGAGATGGACTGTATTAAATATGAATGAATGAATGAATGAATGAATGAATGAATATGGGAGGAAGGGAGGGAGACGAATGAATGAATGAGTGAATGAATGAATGAATGAATGAATGAATGAATTTAATATCTCGGTTCTTAACCTGAACTCTTACTGAATATTGTGATCTCAGAAATCAGTCTTTGAGTCATAAATTTTTGCACTGATGTATATTGTGTATGCATACCTCATACGATCACAAAAATAAACTGAATAGGATCTTGGTGTTGTGTCTAATGCAATATAAGAGTGAAATTTTGGCATTCAAAGAGTAGCTATATGTCTCTCTTAAGAAAGAAGCAGATCGAAATGGTTTATAACTCAAGTGTTATCTTGTTAAATAACTAAGATGTGACATATATCTATCTTTAAATTAGAAACTTATCCAACAGGTTTACATGTTGAAACGTAACTATCAGAATGTGGTCAAAATCATTTCACTTCACTCTAATGAAGCCTGAGCATCAGCAAGTATGTTTAACTACATATTTTATATCCTTCAGTAATAGCAGTGAGGATTTGAATTATTTGCTTATTACATTCTAGATTATTCAGCACATCAAAGTTACTTTGTGGAAGAACAAATTTGGTATACAGAAGTTTTGCGTACTTGATCCTGAAACTTTAGCAAAAGATATTCATTCTGTTAGGGATGTGGTGACTCAGTAGCTAAGATGCTGAGCTTGTCGATCAAAAGGTTGGCAGTTCTGCAGTTCGAATCCCTAGTGCCGCGTAATGGGGTGAGCTCCCGATACTTGTCCCAGCTTCTGCCAACCTAGCAGTTCGAAAGCACGTAAAAAATGCAAGTAGAAAAATAGGGACCCCCTTTTGGTGGGAAGGTAAAAACGTTCCGTGCACCTTTGGTGTTTAGTCATGCCTGCCACATGACCACGGAGATGTCTTCGGACAGCGCTAGCTCTTTGGCTTTGAAATGGAGATAAGCAGCTCCCCCTAGAGTCGGGAATGACTAGCACATATGTGCGATGGGAACCTTTAGCTTTACTCATTCTGTTTGTAGCATATATTATATCCCACTCTCATATAAATTACAGTTGTCAAATTTTATTAAGTCTTTGACCTTTAAATTATTCTGCAGCCATTTAGGTGAAGTAATTTCTAGGGCTGTAAAATAGATTGGGATGTTGAGAAATATAACACATAGATAAATGCAAAAAAAAAAAGTGGGGGATTGAACTCTTTTAAACACCCCCTTCTTCTGCATTCCCTCCATATATCTACTGAATTGGAGTGGGCTCTTAAAATCTTGGGAAGAAGGCATCATTAGCAGCTACAGGTAAGAGGGAGATTGAAAAAAATGGCCTTCATCTCTGTTCAAGTGATATAAGCTTTCCATCAGCAGCGGAAAACTAGTACCCTTAGGCTATAGTATTGTATTGTCGTGTTGCTTCCTATTTGAGCAAAGTTCAGATAAGGCCAAGTGGGTAAGATTTGCCCCATATTTACAGTTATATGGATTTAAATGTACACAATATAGAATAATCCTAGTAAAATGTTTGTTTAGGTCTTCTAATATGTAAAAACATATTAGTGATATTTGTCATTATGTTCATAGGATTAAGCAATATACTTCCAACTCTATTTTGTTTCAGTTTATATGTCAGCTAAAACAAATTCATGTCTTACACAAAAGGATTTTAAAAAATCCTTAATGTAGTATATTTATTGAAGACTTTTTTAAACTGCTGTTTTAATGCTGGATTACATTAATTAAATTAATCCATCATAGTATTGGATTTGGGTCAGCACTTATTTTCATCTGTTTGGCAAGCATATTCAATTTTTCATGGATAATTATGGAAGCTGTAATTTAAGCAACTGGAAATTTGCTGTTATTGATCTCAGAATTTTCTGAAAACAGAAAAAGACTTTTAATTTAGCATAATGGCATTCACTAGGAGATGAGCAAAAACATTTAAAAAATTGAAAGGCACTTTCAATTGTAAGCCGCCCTGAGTCTCCGGAGAAGGGCAGCATATAAATTAAAGCAAAAAAAAAAAAAAAAAAAAAAAAGGGGGGGGGAGGGTTTGTCTTTCATATATTTTTAATATTTCCATAGTTTCAAACACTGTAAATTATTTTTAAGGACATAATTAGATAGCTGTATTCTATGTTTTGTCATGCAACTGCTGTTCTTGCTATTATTATTTCACTAAAACACATTACAAATAATGACATGGAAAATAGCCCTAAATTTAACTATTATTAATGATACATTTGGTCCTGGCAATTCTTTCTAATAATAAAGGCTTGGAACTGTCAAATGATTGCACAAATATTCTAATCTATTTAGATAGCTTTTTAATCCAAGTCATCAATCATACTTATTAGCTTTTACAACTGCAAGCTGCTGTCATTTAAATGTTGCTTGTATTGGGAGATTGTGCTGACAGTGATCTGCAGGTGTAACTTTCACTCAAACACTATTCCCCAGTAGCAAACTTGTATCTAAGTTTGGAGAGAGTGCCATCTTCAGTTTCAAATGTCTATTGAAGAATAATATTGAGCATGTTTGTATATAGAGGGTTTTTTTTTGTCCTTTGACTATAAATTTATTCCTGTCTGCTTTATGCATGACAATAGAGTGGTAAGTATATACATTTATATTGACTAATATTACTAGTATTGAATTGTTACTTTATAAACATTTTATGTATATTGCTTTCAATAGTCTCAAGAATTTTAATCTTTTTACATAATATTTTCAATGTGGGTTTTTATATTGTACCCCAACATATTTATAAATACTCATCAGACTGCTGAATTTATATTTGTGTTTTTGAAAGGATAAATGAAAAGTAATACAACAGTGATATTGATGAAATAAAATTATTATACCCTTTGTATGCATTTTATTCTGCTCATTTGTAAATTCAAATGTTAATTTGCTATTTCAATTGGATTTTCAGTAGATTGCTATAGTACAGTCTTTCCTTTATTTCTGATATATTCTATAAGAGACACTGTAGTAGGAATAGGGTGTTGCTATTATTACTACTACTTCTCTTTTTAAAAAAACTCATCATCTTAAAAAAATATTAATGTTACTGACCCTTTGTCTATAATGAAATATAATGCTAGTTTGTGTAGATCTCCTACTTGCCTTTAAATTTAAAAGACTTCATAAAATACAAAGCATATGTGCCATAGTAACAGCAGGCAAGTAGGAACTGTGGAACTGGGTTCATTAAAAGAGTCTTGAAATACATGCACCACATCAGATAGGTGAAAGACAAAAGCTGTTGATGTGAGCGACCTCTGAATGCAAGTCATATAAACAGAAGCATGTAGAAAGCTGGTCTGAGACAAATTTGCTTCTAACTCAGAATTGGCTTTGGTTAATTTTGAATTTGTTCTCGAGGAAGGAAATATCTTTAGCTCTACCTGAAATGAGAGAATAATGCTCTCTGCAGAGTTAGCTGATCTGGTACAATTCTGTGTGTGGTAGCCAAATATACAAGTAGATGATATTAAACCTATTATAATGTGTGTAAGTTTTGCTAAAAAATGAAACTGTTGTGCTTGGGAAGTCTCCTAATCTACTTTAGTCTTTTAAGAGGAAAGTGAGGTAAGCTTGAAATTTATTTCCATATCATTTCTTATTTATAAGAAGCAAGAGAAGACAAAAATATACTTGTCTTAAAGAATAATTATGGTTTTAATTATTGATATGTTAAGGGAACTAGTGTTGTCATGAATTAGATCTTTTACAATTAAAATATAAATTTCATATTATATTTGCTTATAGACCTTCACAACTGATTATATATCTAGCATTGTTTTATACAGCTGTCTATAATCTGAATGTATGTTTTATAGACAAAAATATAAATGCCCATTGATAACACAGATAATTTATAATGGAATTATTCAGTTTTGTTTTGTGGGAAAAGCAATGTTAAGTAATCTGTAATGTTAGAAATTGGTTTTCTAAATAACAACAGCATAGTTATATTCACATTTACTCAGAAATCCTGTTGTTTAATGAGTATTCAGAATGTATGTATGTGTGTGTAAAGATTGTGTGTGTGTGTGTAAATTGTGATAGCAAATAAACTGTTGCTATTTAAACCAAACAATGACATATGCCTTTCTTTTCTAGTACTTTAAAAGAGTAATATAAAGCATTGAAATAGTGTTGTTCCTTTTAGAAATAGATTCAGTACTATAGAGATTTCACTAATGTATCTGTCTGTAACACAATGTTGCCTATTGTTGCTTTGGCCGAGTTTCTTAGGCTGTTTTTAGAAGAATGTGCGCTTCAAGTATAAACTTAAATGGTGTATTATATTCAGATTCTATAATATTAGTAGATTCTAACAAATACTGCTTTTGAACAGTTTGTTTCCTTGAAGATAATTTATATTCAAGATAATTTAGGGATTTTAAAAATTAATTAGCATTCGTTATATAGGTACAGTTTTTTATTATAGAAAAGTTTTAGTGAGAAAGAAAACATTTACAGTTACAGGAAGTTGCTAAAGGAAAGTATTTTCTAGAATAGGATGATAAATTATTATAACCAATTTGTTCCTCAATTTAGTTTATATGATCTAGTGAACAGCATGGAGGAATATCAGATTGCAAGTTTCTTTAATTAGGATGCCCACTGGGTGGATATGATATTTTTATCAGTTACAAATTTTAAACTAAAAGTTTATAAAATAGGATTTCATGCATTTTATTCTGATAAAACTTTGATGTTTGCATTGTTTTTAAAGGCATATGTTTACTGAGAATTACACTAAATCATTCACTGTGCACTTATTCAGTATATATAGAATGACAAATAAGAGTGTACAATGCAAAATAAAAAACAAAATAGCAATTAAAACTTGAGTTATGACATAGAATTCAGTAGCATTTATTGGCAACTTTAATCTTCCTTATGTAGACTTCTGTGAAATGTGGATAGCAGCTCTCAGAATCTTTTCAAAACATGTCACTGGAACATATTTATTATTATTATTATTTTAATTTGATTTATATGCCGCCCTTCTCCGAAGACTCAGGGCGGCTTACAATGTGCTCAGCAATAGCCTTCATCCTTTTGTATATTTTATACAAAGTCAGCTTATTGCCCCCACAACTGGGTCCTCATTTCACCTACCTTAGAAAGGATGGAAGGCTGAGTCAACCTTGAGCCTTGGCGAGATTCGAACCCTGCAGTAATTGCAGGCAGCTGGTCTTAATAACCAGCTTAATAACAGGGTGCCTTAAACCCCTGTACTACCAAGGCTCTTCCCTTATTGCTTATTTGAAAATGATGTTTAGGGAAATTTACTATGAGTACGAAATATCATTACATAAAATTGTTACATACATAGGAAGTAATCATATGACCTACACATGATTAATTAAATAATTAAGTAAATCCAGTTTGTCTTAACCGCACCCATTTCTTTGTCCTTCAAGTTTTTGTAACATAATCTTAACGCCAAAGATAGTGGATTGGGCATTAATTATTTTTAGTTACTTGCAGCTAAACTTTGTTTTGTTTTGTTTTTGTAATCCAATGTGGTTTAAAGAGAATATAAAATATAACTGCATTATGCATTTTCACTATTTAATATTTGTTACTGAAATGAATTGTATGCTGATGAAAGTTGTTTGAAATTGCAGGCGTTTCCTAGTACTAAGTAATAAATAATTGTATCAATCTGAGCATCTTCCTTCCTTTTGTAGCTTATATAAATAGGGCCTTATACTTTATGTTCTAGGTTTGCTGTAAAATAATACAGTACATGTTCTATTGTAAACCAAGCAGCATAACTAGGCAATTCTTACGTAAGTGGGACAAGCAATTCTGCTGCTAAGTGGAATGGGAAATCATATGACTGTGACTATGCTTTCAGACTAGAAAAAGAAAAACTACTATACTTAATTTCACACCTTTGGTTTTTGTTTGCCTCCTAACCACTCCCCTGCTCTTTGAAATGCTCAAGTGCCTACTTACTATCTTGTACACATCAAAAGTAATTTGATGGCATCGGAAGCCCAGGGCTGAGAACCAAAGGTATGCTATTCAAACAGCTTACTCTCTTGAAATCTCTTCCTCTCCAGTCTCTCAATTTTGCAATGAGGAAGGAAGGAGAAAAACAAGTGATTTCTGTAGGCAGTTTCTTTGCCTCATTCTTCTACCCCACCACCTCTGAGAACGGAGAGCTTAGAAAGGGAGGGATTGCAAGGGAGTAAGTTTTTTGTCTTCTACATATTGAAAGCAAGGTGATTGCATCAGCAGTTCCAGGCTGGGAGCCATGGGAGCATTACGCAAACATCTCACCTCTGGAGATAGTTTCAGCATCTGACTTCTAAAGAAAAGATTGAATTGAACTGTATTTTATATCTTTCTATCATTAGTGACTTCAAGAGTGTGGTTCATACTTGAAATTCAAGTCATTTTCACACAGGAAGGCAAAGGTATACAAATAGTCCTTGATTTATGATCATAGTTGAGCCCAACATTTTTGTTGCTAAATGAGACATTTGTTAATTTTGCCCCATTTTATGACCTTTCTTGCTGCAGTTGTTAAGTGAATCACTGCAGCTGTTAAGTTAGTAACATGGTTATTAAGTGAATCTGGCTTCCCCATTGACTTTATTTGTCAGAAGGTCACAAAAAAATAATCACATGACCCTGGGACACTGCAACTGTCATAAATACAAGTCAGTTGCCAAGTATCTGACCATGGGGATGCTGAAACGATTGTAAGTTTGAAAAATGGTCATAAGTCACTTTTTCAGTGCCATTGTAACTTCAAATGATCACTAAATGAACTGTTGTAAGTGGAAGACTACCTGTATATGAAATCACTAAACTTTGCATTGAGATCCCAGTATCAAGAAACAGGAATATTACTCATATATGTAAATATATGAAATTTGATAAAGAAATTTGATTAATAAATAAAATAAATAAAGTTGTTTCAGTGAACATATTTTCCAAATTTACATCATCACTCCCATTGTGAGAGGATAATATGTTACAAATCTGTTGTAACTTTTATAAAAATCTGAAGTTAGAATTAGTCAACCCCAGTTTGGAGAACTTCCTGGTAATGAGACTGAAGCATATTACTATTTATTTATTCTTTTCATGTTTTTCTGGGTAGATATGTACAGGTCAATGACCATAAATAAATGGACTAAATTATGTTATACCCTGCCTTTCTATTCTAGCAAATACTGGTCTGAACCATCTAAGAAAGAAGACAGTTGGGAAGAATGGAATAGGAGTAAATACTGCTGTTTTCTAGAGAGAAGAGAAAAAATGGGAGAAAGTTAGATCAGTTGGCTGGGTGGGTTGGAAGAGGGAATTACAATGTTGTTTTGTTGTAAAATCAATTAGGCTTTTCTAACAATGAGTGTTTTTAAATACTGTAGGAGATTAATACTTGAGAATATATTGTCCTCTTTTAGCTTTGATTTAAAGTTACTAATGTCTTGGAAGTGTTTGATATTAGGATATGTTTATTAATACAACAGAGATATTCCATAATATTTTCTTAAATTCCATTTATATGTGTAGGTCTTATAAGTCTGGTCTGGAGAGAAGTAAAAATCTGTATAGAAGCAATGTAGATAAATAACGTTTGAAGATTTGAAGTGACCTCAAAGTATTAGAAAGGACACTTTGCAGAGTATATGTTGACTTAAGTGAAGTACTCCTCTTTGTATAATTAAAGCAGCTACTTCCTCTTGACTGATGGCCTGGGCTGCATCAGAGTCTCCCTCCAGCTCTGGCTGTGTATATGCATACAAATCCTTTTCACAAGTGTCCCCAGAAATGTATTATTTCTACAAGCACATATGGATAGCCAGTCCTGGAAGAACTTTCAATGGGATGTGGCTACTTTAGCTCTTCACAGAGGCTACTTTCTTTGTGTCAACACATTCTACAAATACCTGGTTTAAATTGTTAACACAGTCCTATTGTGTCTACTATCTGAAATACTTTCATTTCCTTATGGACCATTTACCTATTTTTCTTCTCTTAATACTTTTCTTTTTTCTCTACCGACACCCTGGTTGTTCTCAAAGTATTAGATAAAGGTTTCCCCTGTCTAGTTGTAGCCAGCTCTAGGAAGTAGTGCTCATCTCTGTTTCTTAGCGAGCCACATTTCCATGGTTATGTGGCCAGTATGACTATATTCCAAAGGCACACAGAACAGTGTTACCCCCCCGCCCAACGAAATTGGTGCCTATTTATCTACTTGTATTTGCATGCTTTCAAACTCCAGATGGACAGGAGCTGGAGCAAGTAATGAGAGCTCACCCCATTGTGTGGCGCTCAGGTCTTGAACCCAGGCTGTCACCTTTCCAGCAGATAAGCTCAGTGTCTTTAATCGCTGAGCCAATACACCCCCATCTCTAAATATTAAACAATTCCATATATTTGTAAATCATGTACTTTGGTGCATTAAATACTGGCAGTGAATATCTTTTGAGTTTTTGATAACAGGTGCAAAAGAAGAGAAAGGGGGAAGCTGAGGCTTGCTATATATTGCTCTTAAATAAAATATAGCAATGATTTTCACTTGTATTTTGAACATCAACAATAAATATTTCTTACTAATGAAAGCTTGAAGTGGAAGAGTGTATCTGATCCCGTATCTGAAAAAAATATTTCTCACTTTATGTTATCTGGTTTATAACTCTTGACTGTCAATATTAACTGTATTTCTTTACTATAAGAGTATAGATATGATTAGGCTTATAAAGTGTCTTCTATCAAAAACGTAACATATAAGGTAATGGTAGGGCTTTTATGACAGTTTTATCCAAACTCTGTATTAATTTTATATAAGTTTCAATAATTGCTTACATATGTTTCAAAAGACTCAAACTGTGTAAACCATGAAAATTTGAACCTCTTAATTTGTATTCTTTTAAAATATAAATTTATTGAAACTGTTTTTGCATCTATTAGATTGAAAAGGTGAAGCACATAATACAGATGTCATTAGATCACTGCAAAATATTTGAACTTGAGCACCATACAATGGCAAAAAAAAAAAAAATTACCAATTTCAAGAAGATAAATCTTAGTAACTAGCTCTGCCCATTTTTTTTCCATTTTATAGAGCTAGTCCTCAACTTACAACCATTTGTTCAGCAACTGTCCAAAATTATGTCAATGCTGAACAAATGGCGGTTATAACCAGTCCTCAGATTTATAGCTGGGCCAACACCTCCACAATCACGTGTTCGTAATCTGGTTGGCAGTTGGCTAGCATTTATAACCAGTTGCAGTACCACATGATCATATGGAATAATTTAGTCCCCCTTAGAAGTCAAATTGTAATTATGTTTGCTAGGCTGCATGATGTGTTGTATCTATTGGAACCATTCTTGCTTAACTTGTGTATGTGTGGTGTGTATAAACTTAGTTTTGCTACTGTTGCATATTTTCCAAATATAAATTTTCAATCAAGTATTATCAGAATTATATCTTTTCCAGTGTTGAACAAAATTTATTCTTGCTGCTATAAGCATATATCACATTAAATTATGATGTTTTTTGTTGATTTTTTTTCTGGAATTATACCCAGTAAGTTGTGGTCTCATTTTGAATTTAAACTCCCAAAATTTTCTGCATTACCTTGCATTTTTTTTTCACAGAATCTAGGATTTATTATTATAAGTTTCAGTAAGAAATAGAAGTGATATCAGTTCAGAAAACCATTCTTTAGAATTGAAAACAGCCTACCTTTCTGATTTCTATGTGGACAAACTTAGATGTCTGATTTCTGTACTTTAAATTTTCTCAAACTGCCGTTAAGTTGGAATCTGTTTATAGCATAATTAAATACTCTGTACATCGTATGCCTGTATAGCTTCTCTGTATGAGAAGCATTTTACAGAAATTCTGGTGAATAATAAATAATCATTTTTATGAAGTAAGTGCATGAACTTCAGATGAGGAAATCTTTGCATTTATGATCACTTGTAAGCATGATTTTTTTTCTATTCTTTTTGCAGGTGAAAAAAACGTGCACAGATTCAGATGTTTCAGAATCTCAGAATTCCAGGTATTTTGACACATTTGAGTAATAATCAGCTATTAAATTATTTATAAGACTAATAATTAAAGCCAAAAGTTAATGAAAATAAGAGGGTGATTATCAAAAATTGTAAATGCTACAGATTTATGCCATGATTTGGACTATACATACATATATATGCCAAGATTAAAATGAGGGCAAAATATGGATTATGATTTATAACATCTGTTTCTGTCTTTTACATGGAATAAAAATGGAACAGATATTAATAAAATATCACATATAATACATTTCAGTGTTTGTTGTGTTTGTCTCTATTTTTGCAACAAAATAAGACCATTACTTGCCTGTTAGAAACTGGGTTGTGCAAACAGTGGGCGAATAAGCAAAACTTCATCTGCACATATGCGGAATGTAAATTGAGCACGAAATAATCCCTCCCTGGTTCGTGGAAAAATTGCCTTCCACGAAACTGACTAGAAAGTTTGGGGATTGCTTCATTTCAAATGAAAATTTGTTGTACAGTAGAGCATTATATAAGTATTATATAAAGTCAACAATAAACCTTAAACTAGAGTGGTACTAAGAGCATGCTATGGTAGAGAATATATGCCTAGAGCATGATAATTCTTTCATAAACAGGGCTTAAGAAAATATTATACATAAAGTAAAATGTCAGCATAAAAATGGGTGTTGGAGATGCTTTCCCTTGCAGAATAGCTGAGGATTTTTATATGGGTTTCAATATTTCATTTATTTAACTGACTTTATTGTGTATTGGTTTTGGACTTGAGAGGATTAGAATCAGTGCAGATGGAATATGTTTTTACAGTAGGGAAGTAATTAGGTTGGGTGTGGGAACGTTGTCAGGAGAATTCTTGGAGCGACATGAGTGTATCAGCAAATTCTTTGTCTTAGCTTTTCTTTTACAAGAAATATGCAAGCTGTTATTTGTGGCCTACATAATTATCTGGAGGAATTTACTGATATAAAAATACATCTAGGGGAAGAATGAGTCCAGTATATACCTGCTATGAACAAAAAAGAGAATATTTAATTTGTAGTTTAGTGAAGGGGAAAAGGGAATAATAATGAACTGTTAACGTTATCTTTTTGTAAATTAGATTTTGTAAATTTTCATTAGATTGCCTACAATATTTTAATATCTGTCATTTACAAATTCAAGAAGATATTTACTTACATGATGATTTAAATAAGGAGTTGTAAATTTGAAAATACTTTTATGTTATCATGAAGTAAACTGTATATATGTACTTTGAAACATCAAATAAATTTCATTTAGATTATGAAGATAACACAGCATGAAAACGATTTCTTTAAAATCGATGCTTCAATATTACTTCTGTAGTCTGGGACTGCAGATCTTTCTTCACTAATTTTAAATCAAATTACAGTGCTTCCTATGGTCACCTGATTTTTGATGACTTTTTTTCCCAATAACTCATCCAAATAAATGAAAGTATTTGTTGCAATTGCCAAAGTATAAATGGGGTTCTTCAGAGTGACCTTGCTTTTAATTAGAAGTGCTCTTCTTTAACTTGTTATTCAAGTTGCTATTGGATGAGACATTATTGATGTATGATCTCATAATCATGCCCTGCTAGGAAAAGTATTATTATAATTTATTCCATTTAAACTATTTTTCATAGCTGTCAGGTTAACCTATAAGAAAACCTACCTTTACAGTAAACTGAGCATATCTAGCCATAATATGTTAATATTATTATATATGGATTATGACAAGAAAAGATTATTCCTGAAATATATTGACAAATGTCTATGATAACTAGTCTTTTTACAAAGAAATACAGGTCCATCCAGTCTCATTTTGTGTTGTGCTCGGTTCTGTTATATAATACTACTCTGTGTGTGGGGGAGGGGTGTTTTATTGCATTTTTTAAATTTTTTAGTAACTTCAATTCTTACTATATATTTGTTGTTTTGACAAAATCAGTGGGCTTCGCCTAGAAGAGTTACATCTTCCACTTTTCCTTATTGCACATTGTTTTAATTTACATTGCAACTTGAGTAAGCTTGATTCACTAAAATGTTAAAATGTAATGTTAAATTATTAGATGAAGTCGTAGGGGAGCAAAGTCCAAGTCCATTCTCACCCATCCACAGTCATGTGAAAAAGTAAGTGCATCCGATATAAAGCCATTTTTATATCGCAAATCAAAGTAACTGTCTGAAGTTTAAATTAAAGAGCTTCCTCCCAGATTGTCTCTAATGATGTTCTAATCATTTATACCTGATCTGGTACACCTGATTCTAATTTTAGGTATTTGAGGCAGTGATAAATGTAGGAGTGTGCTTAACATTTTCCATATGCATTTATGTTTATATAAATTACACAATGGACTACAAATGGACTACAAAATGTAAAAGATGTGCGACACTGTTACATTATCAGTATTGTTTAAATGAAAATCAAATGTTGAAATATGGTAACAAAATTAAAATTAATGGGGAGTACTTAACTTTTTCACATGATGGTAAGGCTACTAAATGACTTGAGGTTATTGTGAGGAAAATTATTTATTTATTTATTTATTTATTTATTTATTTATTTATTTATTTATTGTATTTCTATACCGCCTTTCTCCCGTAGGACTCAAGGCGGTGTACAGTCAAGAAAAATATAGACACACAAACATCATAAAATTGCTAATTAAAATTATTACTTAGTTTGGTCAATTAAATAAAACCCAGAATTAGATAACATTTAAAAAAAAAATCATTCACATGTTCATATGTTTAGCCCCGCCTGTTGAAACATCAGGGTCTTGAGGGCACGGCGGAAAGCACGGAGATCAGGGATATTCCGTATCTCCGGGGGCAGTTCATTCCAAAGGATTGGAGCCCTCACAGAGAAGGCCCTCCCCCTGGGAGTCGCCAGTCGGCATAATTTGACTGACGGCACCCTGAGTAGTCCCTCCCTGTGAGAACGAACTGGTCGGTGGGAGGCTATTGGTGGCAAAAGACAGTCTCGTAGGTACCCAGGTCCTAAGCCATGGAGCACTTTAAAGGTGATAACTAACACCTTGAATCGCACCCGGAAGACCACCGGGAGCCAGTGCAGCTCGCGTAGGAGAGGTGTTACATGGGCGTAACGAGCTGCGCCCATAATCACCCGCGCGGCTACATTCTGGACCAGTTGGAGCCTCCGGGTGCTTTTCAAAATGAATAAGGTATTATGTATTGTATATCTTCTTGAGTTTCCGGAAGAAAGACATAGTATTAATAAATAAATGAAATGTATCTCTAATTAATCAAATGAATTAAGCTTCTGTTACTGAATATGAGGACAGTAGCAGAATAACTGTAATTTGCTACAGTATTTTGTTCTTTCTCTGTGTTTTTGGTTTCTTTTTAAAACCAGAGGCACTTAAGGCTGGCAGTGATCAGTTAAAATCCATAGAGAAAAATAGATATTTTCTCATTTCTGGAACCGTTCAACTTGCTCAGAAATATGTTTGGCCATCAATTGATACACTAAGGAAGTGAATATAGTAACAGACAGTCACAGATAATAAAGGTATAATTTACTGGTTTCCCTTAAGAACATATGGAGACCTTTGTGGAAATATGTACTTGTGTGTGTGTGTGTGTGTATGTATGTATGTATGTATTTATTCATTCATTCATTCATTCATTCATTCATTCATTCATTCATTCAATTAATATATGCCGCCCTTCTCCGGAGACTCAGGGCGGCTTACAATGCATTCAGCAATAGCCTTCATACCTTTGTATATACCTGCTTAGTAGAGCTTTTTGGCCCCCACAAGTGGTGCTTTATTTTATACAAAGTCAGCTTATTGCCCCCACAAACCGGGTCCTCATTTTCCCTACCTCGAAAGGATGGAAGGCTGAGTCAACCTTGAGCCTGGTGAGAATTGAACTCACAGTAATTGCAGGCAGCTGGCAGCTAAGTACTACTTTAACAGCAGCAGTTTAGTCCACTGCGCCACCAGGATCTTATGTTCTGTAATATACAGGTATTCTTCAATTTATACAATTGAGCCCAAAATTTCTGTTGCTAATTGAGACAGTTGTTAAGTGAGTTTTGCCCCATTTTGCGACATTTCTTGCCACAGTTGTTAAGTGAATCACTGCAATTGTTAAGTTAGCAGCAGGGTTGTTAAGTGAATCTGGCTTTCCCATTGATGTTGCTTGTGTCAGAAGGTTACAGAAAATGATTACACGACCCCACACACTGCAACGGTCATCGATATGAGTCAGTTACCAAGCATCTGAATTTTGATCACTTGACTGCTGCAGTGGTTGTAAATGTGAAAAACGATCATAAATCACTTTTTTCAGTGCTGTTGTAATTTTGAATGGTCATTAAAGGAACTGTTGTAAGTCGAGGACTACCTGTACTTACAAAGCAATTACAAAGCAAAGCAATGGGAGGATTAGCAATTTTAGAATTATTATATTGTGGTTTGAATATGCTAAATATTATTTTTATAGATATTGTGTATTATTGAAATTACTAAGCGCAGTACTTTTGAGAGTTCCTAGAGGGAGCTTTGTTTTTATGTGTGTGTGTGTGTGTGCGCGCACACACACACACACACACACTGTCTCAAGACCTCAGCAATTAATTGGTTGTTTTCAAATTCAAAGGTTTAGAACTTAAGCTGTGACTTTTCAATAAAATACCCAATAGTTCCTATGAGAAAATTTAAGAAGCATGTATTGTAGATTTGTAGAAACATATACTCTCTCACGTTTACTATCTCAATGCAATTATTAACTGTGTTGCTCTTATTCTAAGGTTTATCATTTGCACTAGACTATTTAAACATTTAGCTGTCACGAGGGATCCTTGGTGTTGTCTGAGCTTGGTTGTTTTCTTACAAACATTTCATTACCCAAATTAGGTAACTTCATCAGTGCTAGTGTTATGCTGTCACGTTATGAATTTGTCTGACCATTAAAGATCAGTAGGCATAGGTTCTTTTGAAGTCATCTGTACCCTCAGAAGGCTGTTTATCAAACAAGGGGTAAATGTGTTCTTCTACTTTGCTCCAAGAGTAAGAAAGCTTATGCCTATATAAAATCTGTTAATCTTTAAAAGCTGATACCAGACTATTTCTTTGATTAGCACAGAGTAGCACAGCTCTCCTTCCACAATGCCTTTAAAAGAGTAGTTGACTCTTGGCAGCCAGCTGTACTGTGAAAGCAAGATTAGGTTACAGAAATTTCAGCAACTGGATTATTTTCAGTTTAAAATCCAATTATCTTTCAGCTTCTTATGATAGAGATTTCTTCAATTTCTTTCTCATGCTCTTTCTCTGAACTTGCAAACTGGCTGCTCTTTTATAAGGCAATTGAAGAAAGGGCAAATGTATTTAACATTACTCTATTTTTGTAATTCCAGAGCTAAAAGAACAGATGGAAGTTTTAATTCATACTATAGGCTCTCTATCACCAAATTCTAGAAAATTTAGCCAAGGGAATGATTTTTGAATTAGTTTTACTCTTGCCCATGGAGGAAAAATATTTTCTTCTTCTCAGCTGAGAGAATAAATGAAGATAATTTCAGTTTAATTAAACCCTCTGAGGAGTTCAGCAAGTTAAAGTACAGAAGAAAGATAAAAGCCAATCACTTTAAGATCATAATTTTCTTTTAGCACATATAATTATGCTTTTTTTCTTATTTTTTATTTTTTAAACATTATTTTCTTGGCCTTTTTGATATCTTTTATCAAATGTTATCTTTTGATAACATTTAAATTGGGTTTTAAATGTTTTTAGATAAATTGGATGTCTTAAATTTGTTTTTAGAGTCTAAATTATTTAATCTGTTTTTAATAGTCTTTTAACTTTCGTATGTCTTTGTATTTTATCTTGGCTGTTCACCGCCCTGAGTCCTTCGGGAGTAGGGCGGTATACAAATATGATTAAATAAAAAAAATAAAATAAATCTACTTAATACGGTAGGAACAAGGAACGGATTTGAATTCTTTTCTTTTCTTTTCATAACCTAGGAAATAGTTCAGCAAAAGGAACTGTATTGTTCTTTGCTGATACCTCTGATAAAAAGGGGAAGTAGTGGTTGTTGTAAGATTAAGCAGAATCAGCACAATGGCTGAAGTAGTCAAAATGTGTCAGGTTTTATTCTGAGTTCAAGACAAAAAGTATGCAGGAGATGACCAGACTGAACCTGAGGGAGGGGGTCAGTCAAATATGTCATACATCTTGAGTCTCCTCGCGTTCATAAGGGATGCTTGTGGCCTTCTACCGTTGCACCATAGAGAGTATTTTAACTTGCATCTGTGTATGGTTTGCCAATTGCACAGTGGCAGATAGATCAGCATTCCAGAGGGTCAATGTCATTGCCCAGAGGATAATTGGTTTCCCTCTCCCTTCTTTGGAAGAGCTTTATAGCTCCCACTGCCTTAAGAAAGTTCAAAACATTCTTAAAGATCCATCTCAACCTGGGCACCCTTTTTTGAACTATTGTCATCTGGCAGATGGTACAGGTCAATAAAAACAAGGACAAATAGGCTGAAAAACAGCTTCTATCCTAGGGCAATAACCATATTGAATTCTACGATATAGTGCAATATCGGGTTTTCAGTTTCAATTATATAGAATGTAAAGGATGTATGTTTCTGTTTTTATTTTTATAGTTCTAATGTACACTGAAGACGGCATTTAATTTCATTGCACCATGTGCAATGACAATAAAGTAAACTAAACTAACTCCAGCCCACCTTGAATCCCATTGACTCTTACCTACTGCCAATTTGCTTTGATCATTAGTAGTTCAGATTATTGTAGAGAGTTTAAGCTTGCAATAAACCTTTATATTCATTTGAACTGCCTGGATTTCCTGGTTTCCCTGCACTTGACAAGTATGCCTTATTTTGTGCCTATCCTTGCTTGTCTAGTCATACTACTATGTTCTGGGACAATAGAATTTTATTTTTACGAACTTCTGAATGCTGTTGATTGAAATGGGTTGTAATCTGGTTTTAGAACTAAAATATAGTTTTAGAACTAAAACACCATTAGAGAACTAAATGGGCATTCTGTTGGATCAGTTGGACCTGCCAGCTACTTTTAATTATATAGGTGGGTTAATTCATTAATGGAATTGATCTGCACGAGCCCTTAAAACAAAGAATGATTTTGTGTGTGTGTGTGTGTGTGTGTTTGTAGATATCTGAAAATGCTAATGATCTGCAAACTCTACTCATCAAAATCAAGGAGCACAGTGAAAAAAATGGGACTAAAATTAAATCTAAAGATCAGAATAATAACAAAAGGGAAGTCCATAACTTTAACAATGCAGAATATGAAGATAACTTCTGCCTTTTAGGATCCATTATCAACAATAGAGGAACCAGCAGTCAAGAAACATATTACAAACCAGAAGGGTATAGGATGGCAGTAAAGACCTTGGAAAAGATGTTCAGATACTGGACGGATCAATATCTACAAAGATCAGTATTGTGCAAGCACTAACTATTTCTTATGACAGCAGACTCGGTCTCATTGGAGCAAGGCAGTGTCACTCCCCAGGCATGACTGTCATGCCCACCTATCACAGAAAGGGTGTATCAGGTAAGACCAACCCCAATTTTCCCCTGAAACAATGTGAAAGTTGGATATTGAAGAAGCATAATAAAAAGAGTACTAATGTTTCTGAAGTTTGGTGTTGAGCAAGATTCTTGAGAATATTATAGATGGCCAAGAAAACAAATCAATCCAGAGGTCTTATCTGAGGTACAAATGACCAGGCTCAAATATGGATATATTATGAAAACATCGAGCTCCCTTGAGCAATCTGTGATGTTGGGAAAGGTGAAAGGAAAGAGGGGGAAAAGATAACACGGTGGATAGATTTAATTATAGTAGCAATGGATCCACATTGGAAGACCTTGAAGAGTCTTAAGTGGCTGCCGAGAGTCAGTACCAGTGTGATGGTGTTTTGTCTGTCTGAATATGTGTTTGTGTGTGTTTGTATGTGTAGGTGTTGTGTATGTGTGAGAGAGTATCATTAACTGTAAGAATGCTTTTCTTGAAAGAATCAGATTTATAGACAAAAGTGGCATGCTGAAATATTTTTCTCCAGCTGATGATGGTACATGGATAGAATGTCTGTTTGGAAAAGATAATCATATGTAGCCTGGTTACATTAGTATTGGTATAACTATAGAAATCTGTATTTGGACACATTTGATTTAAAAAAAAAAAAAAACTCAGTTGTCTGAGAATTTAGGCATCTGAGAATTTAGATGGCTTTCTTGTATTGGATAATGAAAAATTGATTTCTGTCTGTTTTATTAGTGTTCTAATGACTTGTGTGTAAAGGAATAAAATTCACTATTATTGCCAAATCATAGCTTATTTTAAAATTGCAAATAATTTATCAAAGAAAAATATAGTGCACAAGGAGTATATTCAACTTTATACATTTCTTTTTTTTAATTTTTTAAAATTTTTATTAATTTAAGAAACCACATAATACATTTATAAATGCAAGTAAAACAATTTACAACAAACATCTTTATAACATCTACCTATAATATCTGAATTGTTACAATATCAATATCCTATATTCTTCAATATACAATATTTCTCTCACCTTATATAATGATATTATTTTATTGATATCTCGTGTCTCTTTCTTAAATTTCATTTGATTTAAAAATTTATTTTACTCTATTGATATCTTTTCTTTTATTCAATTTTTCTTTCTTTCTTTCATCTCGTTGCTCCTGGGTCCAGTGGTCAGGAACGGGTTACTTCTCACTTCAATATACTTGATTGAGTCTGCTTAGCTGAGAAGCTCCGCCCTTCCGCCTTGCTTCCCAGCTTTCTGACTCAATCCGATTGAGAAGACATGTTTGAGCTGAGCTCCTGAATATAAATATTGCAGGATTTTTCTACAGCTTCTCCCAGAGCTTTGGTGAGTTTTACCAGCGAGAAGGGCTTTGCACCCAAATCCGCTGAGGGATTATCCTGCTTGGTGGGGGCTGTAGGTTCCCTTTTGGTTGAGCCTGGCCCCACAACAGCGCGATGGGGTAACACCCGAGACCGCTGGCAACGTTTCGTTGCTGGGAATCCCTTGCGAGGGTTTCCTACGGAGTCCTTTGCCTTCTCCTGTCCTTGAGAGCCGCCTGTCCTCCCGCAGGAAGAATTTGCCGCTGGTGAGTGCGATTGCTCCCACGTGGGAGCTAGTGACTCCGGAGGCTTCCCTGTAGCTGCGGTTTCATCGAGCGGCGTTTCGTGCACGTGGGGAAGCTTCGAGGACGGCTCCGGGCTCCTTGGGTGGATCAGTTTCACTGGTCTCCTCCCGATCTGCGGCTTCCATCTCTTCTGAAGGTATGGAGTAGGGGGTGTGGGTCGCGTCCCCCCCTCCCCCCCCGGCGGTCCCTTAGTCACCCGGCGGCCATTTTTAAGCACCGCATGGCCGTTAAAGGCCCTGTTCTTTCCTGGGCAACCTGGGACTGTTTCGTTTTCGCCTGGCGGCCATTTTAAACGACCGCATGGCCTTTAGAGGCCTTATCCCAGCATCAATTAACGAAGCCTTCCTAATACAAGGCTTGGGGGTAGAGGCAGCTGGATGGGGCCTCTTTGGGCTTATTCCTTATGATCATTAATGTATATTTACCCTAGCTCGAGATGGCCTCTAAAAGGTCCTCCAGGCCCACTAAACAGCGCCTTCAAGGCGAGGAACAACAAGGACCAGAAACTGTTCCTGCTAAACGAACCAAAAAGACCCATCATACAGCTGGAACTGCTAAACCTGCACAGTCTTCTGCATCCTTGGCTAAAGAGGAGCTCAAACTCCACAAAGCCATAGAGAAAGTTATCCAGAAGGCCACGAAGGCTGCTTCACTGCAGGAAGGTGTTCCCTTGAGCCCACCGCCCTCAGCCATTCTTAGTGCAACTCCTCAACCGAGGGAGGCTTCTCCGGTACCACAAGATTCTGGCCCTGCCTTATCTCCTGATGGGATTCCACCTTTACCTGAGGCTCAGGCAGAAGTCAATGTCACCTTGTTTGGGGAACAACCTGAGTCTAACCCCAATCCTACCCCTCCTATCATCAGGCCTTCGCCTGATCAACCGGGGACTACCTCGAATCCAGCCCCTGTGGCCCCAGGGACCCTCTTAACCCCTATACTAGCTTCCTACATTCGGGAGGCTATTCGAGAAGGGGTCAGACAGGAATTGAACCAAAGAACTGCCTCCTGGGTATCTGAACAGGAGGGTTCTCAGTTAGATGTTGAGGGTTCTGTGGTTTCTGCAACAGGTGTGGCCACTCAATATGGGGAACTCCGGGATGCAGGGCAGACCATAGCTCCCTCTTCCTGTCATTCTGAGCAGGGTTCCTTCACTGGGGCGGACCTTCTGGACCAGGAGATGTCTGAGGATGAAGGTTTGGCTCCCGATCAGCCAGCCTTTGTGGGCCTCTTCAAACCCCAGTTATTCAGGTCCCTCTTACACAAGGCCAAAATAACCACCGGGTTGGGGGTTTCCCGTCCTGCAGAGGTTCCTCCTAAGGAAGGCCCTTCCACATCAGTCCCTCTCTTTGAGGAACCGGTAATAGAATCAGAGGAAATTCCAGGTCCTAAGCTTTTCAAAGATGTTCTACAACGTCAATGGTCCTCTCCAGCCTCTGGGCCTAGCCCCAATGCCGTAGACAAACGCATATATAGTTTGGCTCCTGAATTAACATCTCTATTGCAGGTCCCTTCGGTTGACCAGCCAGTTGCGGAGTTGTCTGCTTCTTCCAACCTAGCTGGGCCCCCAGAGGACAACCTCCGACCTGAAGACAGGCGTTTGGAACATTCCCTGGTTAGGTCTCATCAAGCTACGGCCTGGTCTATTAAATCTAGCATGGCCGCTTCATTTTTTAATAGGGCCTCCATTCTTTGGTTAAAGCAACTTCAGGCTAGACTCCCTATTTCAGACGTTCGGGCGCAACAGGACATTAGCAAGATCATTGGGGCTCTAGAGTATTCAGCGGATGCCACATTAAATTCGTCCCGTTTTGCTGCCAAGTCCATCGGTTCGACCGTGGCCTCCCGTCGCCTTCTTTGGCTCCGCCAATGGCAGGCCGACTCCAAATCTAAATGGCGTCTAGCGTCCTCCGCCTTTGAGGGCCCTAAGCTTTTTGGAGCGGCTCTGGAACCACTTCTGGTGGAATCCAAAGACAAACGCCGCATCCTTCCATCCTTGTCCCGTCGGTCTGAGATTCGTTCTCAGTCGTCCTTTCGGCCCTTTTGTAACCAGGAGGGAGGTTTCACGGGTTCCCGTAGACAGAGGTCCTTTCCACCCCGCCAGTCACGGTTCCAGGACCGTCAGCTCTCTTCCTCTTCCCGAGGTCTATCTAGACATCCCTTTAGAGGGGGACGGGGGCGGGGGTTCCGCAGGTCACGTTGACGGTCCGGGTGGGCTTCCCATTGGAGGTCGTCTGGCAGCCTTTGCCGACCAGTGGGAGGCTACCTCGTCAGACGCATGGGTCAGAGAGACTACCAGGTTTGGTCTCTCTCTGGAATTCCTCTCCACCCCCCCAGATCGATTCCGGTCCTGCCCAGTCTCTCGAGTCAGGGCATCCCGTCTTCTTATGATCTCCGCCATTCGCCATCTTCTCGAAATTCAAGCCATAGAACCTGTTCCCCTGGAGCAGCGCGGACTAGGTTTCTATTCACGCCTTTTCGTCATCCAGAAATCATCAGGGGGTTGGAGAGCAATTCTCGACCTAAAGTCCCTGAACCGTCGTATCTCATATCGGCGGTTCAAGATGCAATCCCTTCAGTCCATCCTGGAAGGGATCAGGTTGGGGGACTTCCTCACCTCCATAGACCTGACGGAAGCCTACCTTCATGTTCTCATTCACCCTGGTTACCGTCGATTCCTCAGGTTCTGTTTTCAGAACGATCATTACCAATACAGGGCCCTTCCGTTCGGCCTTTCCTCGGCCCCTCGGGTGTTCACAAAGTTGATGTCCGCTCTGGCGGCTCACCTCAGATCCATTCCGGTAAGAATCCAATTCTACCTAGACGATCTCCTCATACAATCCTCCTCAGAGCAGCTAGCACTCCAGGACCTAGACACCACACTCCGGGTCCTCAGGAACCATGGGTTTTCGATCAACTTGTCCAAGAGTCACATGAGGCCTTCCACTCGCATCCATCACCTGGGTTCCATCATAGACACGAGGGAGTGCAAGGTGTACCTGTCCCAGGATCGACTGGACAGCATACGATCCTTAGTCAGGTCAGTGTTGAAGGGGAAAGCCCCTTCTCTGGCGACGTTGTCCCAGCTACTAGGGAAGATGGTTTCATGCATCGGGATTGTTCCCTGGGCTCGTCTCCACTGCAGGCACCTGCAGTGGTTCCTCCTCCCTTACCAGAAACGCCTTCTGGGGACTTCCCAACGGAAGGTCCGTCTTCCCCCGGCAGTCCTCAATTCTCTCAAATGGTGGATCTCCAATGCCCTCCTCAAGGGGAGGGAGTTCAGGGTGCCCCACTTCGTGGTCCTGACCACAGATGCCAGCCTTCACGGCTGGGGGGCACATCTAGCGTCTTCCTTCGCCCAGGGTCGCTGGTCCCGAATCGACCTGAAGCACAACATAAACTGGTTAGAGCTCCGGGCTATTCACCTAGCCCTCCGCGTGTTTGTCAACGAGGTCCAGGGCAAACATGTGCTGGTGAGAACAGACAACGTGGCTGCCAAAGCCCATGTGAATCGCTTAGGGGGGACTCGGTCTCAGCCCCTCATGGAGGAGGCCGAGAGGTTGGGGGCCTGGGCGGAGAATTACCTGAGGTCCTTGAGAGCCGAGCATATATCAGGTGTGGCGAATTGTCAGGCAGATTGGCTCAGTCGAGCCACGGTGGATCCCGGGGAATGGACTCTGGACCCAGACCTGTTCGCAGGGATTGCTTCCCGGTTCGGGACTCCTGTCGTGGATCTCTTTGCCACTCGAGAGAACACTCAAATGCAGAGATTCTTCTCCCGGTTCCCGGATCCAGCAGCGGAGGGCGTGGATGCCCTGCTCAGCAACTGGCCCCCCGGCCTCCTGTATGCCTTTCCCCCTCTTCCTCTCATAGCCAGGGTCATTCGCAAGATGCTTCTGGAGAGGGCAGAACTGGTTCTGATCGCGCCCCACTGGCCTCGACGACCCTGGTTCGCGGACCTGAGGGCTCTCTCCGTCCGCCAGCCGTGGCGTCTACCTCCGGACAAGTTCATGCTTCGTCAGGGATCTCTACACCATCCGGACGTCGAATGGTTACAACTAACCGCCTGGCGGTTGAGCGGCAACTGCTAAGAGACCGGAAACTTCCAACCAAGGTTATTGCGACCATCCAGGCAGCTCGTCGCCCATCGACGACTCGTATTTATGACTCAACCTGGCGGTCTTTCTCTGTCTGGTGCCAAAAGAACGCCATCGTCGCCACGGAAGCCTCCACGGAACAAGTACTGGTGTACCTTCAGGATCGACTGGATGGGGGTCTCGCTCCAAGCACACTCCGCAGGCAAGTAGCCGCCCTGTCTTCTATCCTTTGCTGTGGGTCCAGGGGGTCCCTTTCCAACCGTCCCCTCATTCGACAATTTCTCAAAGGGGCGTCTAACATTCGTCCTCCCACCCTACATAGATACCCTACATGGGACCTGCCCAAGGTGTTGGATGCCCTCACGAGGGCGCCCTTTGAACCCCTCAGGGAGGTGGGGTTACGTTTTCTTTCCTACAAGGTGACCTTCCTCGTTGCCATCACTTCGGCCAGGAGGATATCGGAATTAGCAGCTCTTTCCATGCGGGCTGACCTGTGTGTGTTTCATCCAGATAGAGTTGTGCTGAGGTTGGACCCCACCTTTCTTCCTAAGATAAACTCTACTTTCCACCGGCCCCTAGAAATCGTTCTTCCCAATTTCTGTCCTCACCCTTCCCATACCTTAGAACGGGCCTGGCACACTCTCGATGTAAGGCGAGCCCTCCGTATTTACCTTCGGAGGACTGCCCCCATCAGACAATCAGAGTCTCTCCTAGTTTCCTTCCAACCTTCCTCCTTGGGCAGGAAGGTCTCTTCGCCTATCCTGGGTCGCTGGATCAGGGCTACCATCGCCAAGGCGTACGAGGCACAATCTCTTCCTGTTCCTAGACGCATCACGGCCCATTCCACCCGTAGTGCAGCGACCTCGGTGGCCTGGGCCACTCAGGCTTCTATTGAGGAGATTTGTAGGGCTGCCGCTTGGGCATCCCCTACCCCTTTCATCAGACATTACTGTTTAGACCGCTTTGCCTCAGCCGACGCGGCTTTCGGCCGCAGAGTGCTTCAACAGGTTCACGGGGAACGGGCCTCCACTACTCGGGCGGGTCCCTCCCTATAAGGTCTATGCTTTGGCATGTCCCGTTCCTGACCACTGGACCCAGGAGCAACGAGATTGGGCGTTGACTTACCTGAACGCTTCATCTGGTTGCTCTGGGTCCAGTGGTCAGCCCCTCCCTGTTCCGATCCTCGTCGGTTCGGGCCGTTTCGGCCTCCTGTTGTTTGTGTCTCATACAGCTCTACGTGTCGGTCTGCTTATCGTCTCTCATCAGAAAGCTGGGAAGCAAGGCGGAAGGGCGGAGCTTCTCAGCTAAGCAGACTCAATCAAGTATATTGAAGTGAGAAGTAACCCGTTCCTGACCACTGGACCCAGAGAAACCAGATGAAGCGTTCAGGTAAGTCAACGCCCATTCTCTTTTTTTTTCACTTCCCTCTAACCATTTATACCATTTTTGCCAGACCAGATAATATTCAGATTCTTCTTTTCCTTGGATCTCCTTGGTAAGTTTATCCATCTCAGCGCAATCCATAATTTTGGATATTAATTTCTCTTGAGTCGGGACCTCTTCTTGTTTCCAATTTTGTGCGTATATAATTCTTGCTGCAGTCAAAATGTGTGTTATTAAATATATTATTTCTTTTTCATATTTGCTTGTAGGTATTCCTAATAAATAAGTTTCTGGCTTTAATGGCACCTTTTGAGTTATTATTTGTTCCAGTTGCATTTTTATATTGTTCAGAATTTTTTAGCTTTGGGACATGACCACCATATATGATAGTATGTCTCTTTATGCGCTTTACATTTCCAACAGAGTGGAGATGTGCCGGGAACATTTTAGAAATTCGTGCCGGTGGTAGATGCCACCTATAGAACAATTTATAAGCATTTTCTTTGTATGGTACAGATAATGTTAATTTATTAATATTTTTCCACAAATTTTCCCACTTATTTAATTCTATTGCATACCCAAAATTCGTCGCCCATGTGATCATATTCTCTTTAACTACTTCCTCTGCTAGTTTATATTCCAATAGAAAATTATACATTTTGGTTATTAATTTCTCATTGGGGCCTAATAAAATTTTATCCAACTGATTTGGTTCCATTTGAATTCCATTTTTTTCCATATCATATTTATATCTGGATTTTAATTGCAAATATGACCACCACTCTATTTCCACATTTTGCATTCTCAATTCTTCTCTTGTTTTTAGTTTTCCTTCTTCATTTAAGATGTCCTTATATGTTTTTAATTTATTTGTATCTATTGTATTTGGATAAATATGTGCTTCCATTATGGAAGTCCACCTAGGAATCCTATCATAGTGATATTTTCTGATTTCATTCCATATTTTAAGCAAATTATCTCTTACAATATGTCTGCGAAATTGTTCTTGTTTTGTAATTTTCTCTCCCCAAAGATATGCATGCCAACCTCTTGTTAAGTCAAAACCTTCCAATATTAATGTTCTTATGTTTTTGAGTTCGATCCAATCTTTTATCCATATTAACGCTGAGGCTTTATACATTTATACATTTATAACTTTATACATTTCTTAATACATTTAAATACAGATGTATTATTAGCTGCACACTTGAGCAGAATGCCATTGTGACTGTTCTTGTGGGCTGAAAGGTTTTTATTAATTTATCCTTCCCTTGGCAGAAGGGATGCACAGTATTTTATGAGCTGAGAGACTTGCTGTTCAGTGGTAATCACTCTCCAACATGTAGAAGGTACTGGGACGATAGTTAAATTTTAAATTTTCAGGCATAGAGTATATATATGTGAATACCTTCTAAATATGTAATAATTGTCTCTTTCTATTACATGAAAAGTAGCAATTCAACCTTTGAAGAAACCATTTACAACTGCATATAGCTCTGAGGCTTCAGACTATGAACCCCTGTTCTACAGCCAGAAGGGAGTATAAAAATAAGGGAACCATTGAAAATCACAGGTCCACTTCCACATCCAAGAACTCAGCATGCAAGGGTGATAAAGTCAAATTTGTGTTTTTCGAAGCAGTTTTGGTTGTTCCAGATTTATTAAAACTTAGACAACCTTCATATTAAATTGTCACTTTGCTTCAAAAATTGCTTATACGTGAGATCAAATATGTATGTATGGTATGTTCCATCTCCAGCAGTAACCTTCAAAGATAACCTACAACGAAGGTAGTAGTCAGAGCAGACCTGAATCCTATAGAAGTTTTTTTTCAGGTAGATAATTTTATTTCAAAAAATAACTATGATGCAGCATGTAAACAGAAGTAAAGAAAAGTAAGTGTTGAGGGAGTTAAAAGAAAAAAGAAAACATAAAAGCAGCATGGACTTCTGCTTAAATAAGGGCATAGGAAATCCTGTTTTAATAGTAATTTAATTATATAAGAGACGGTTTATAAATAATGGTATCATCAGCACACATAGCTTCACTACCTTTCACATAATCCTTTTAAACAATCCATTCCTGGATGCACATCGTCATTTAGACTTAAGTAGTACTCATTGCATCTCGCCTTATGGGTCACAATTTTTCATATTGCCCATATTTTGGATGGCAGTTAGAAGATTCAGATGACAGCTAGAGAAGAAATTCTGCAATTAGTGCATCTGGCTTCTTGGCAGATTCCTCAAGCACTTCTCTTAATGTGTTTGGATTTGCCCAAGAGCCTTTTATGTGGTTGAACCACAGATGGGATGTTTGCACAAAGTGAGTATCCCAAAGGATTATTTCCCACCTCCGATTTCATTAATTCTTGACCCCACATTCTTTCTTCAATAGATAAGATTCTTTATGAGTTTCATACAGTCTCTCTTGAGATATTTCATATAACAGCCAACAGACTTCTATATATTTTAAGTATGCACCCAACGTTTTTCTTACTATAATCAGATTTTACAACATAATTGATGTATTTCAGTATTCTCCATGCTGTATTTTTGCGAAAAAGTATTGAAAGTGACTAAATATAAGGTCAATTCCCAAAGAACAGTAACTGTACCCAGCTTTTTCAGAAGAAATGGATTTGCCTTTCCATAATCAGTTCTCTACCTTAGGTTTTCAAAGGCGAAATCTGGATTTGGTTAGAAGTGAAAGTGAGTATGGTGGTCTCAATCCAGTCCTTGGAGATTTCATGTCTGCTGCTCAAAAGAGGCCCAGAACTAGAATAATGAGGTTGTTGCAGGTCACAATTAAGTTATAAACTGGAAGACGTATATTAGAAAGTGCACGCATCAATAATGGAATCTGGAGAGGTGGAGAGGGGGGCTTAGCTGACTGTATTCACATTTACAACACTGACAAAGGCAGTGAGCCAAAAGGTATGAATTCTGAGGTATTTTTTCCTAAGATATTGGAGCTGCTGTTTCTTTTGCCTCTACGCTTAGGATTTTGTTAGATCGAGTTAACAGAGCTGTAGTTTAACATTCGTAAGAGACTGATTAAAAACAAATTACAGTCAGCCCTTGACTTACATCAGTTCATTTAGTGACCTTTTGAAGTTACAACGGCTCTGAAAAAAGTGACTTATGACCGTTTTTCACAATTACTTTTAAAAGCATTTTTTTGGCCGAAGAGGTTGTAGAAAAAAATGCTTTTAAAAATTAAAAGAAAAAGCCTCTGATGATTGTGCGGCTCATCTGGGCATGTGGGGGGGCAGGGATTTTTCTTACTGGTTCTCCGAACCACCCGCCTTCATCGCTACCAGATCGGGCGATCCGGTCCGAACCGGGAGCATTTCACCCCTGCTTCTAATGACTTGTGTGTAAAGAAATTAAATTCACTATTATTCACCAAACCATAGCTCGTTTTAAAATTGCAAATAATTTATCAAAGAAAAATATAGTGCACAAGGAGTATATTCAACTTTAACTCTTAATACATTTAAATACAGATGTATTATTAGCTGCACGCTTGAGCAGAATGCCATTGCGACTGTTCTTGTGGGCTGAAAGGTTTTTATTAATTTATCCTTCCCTTGGCAGAAGGGGGTGCACAGTATTTTATGAGCTGAGAGACTTGCTGTTCAGTAGTAATCACTCTGCAACATGTAGAAGGTACTGGGGCAATAGTTAAATTTTAAATTTTCACGCAGAGTATATATATGTGAATACCTTCTAAATATGTAATAATTGTCTCTTTTTATTACATACTTATGACCATTGCATCATCCCCATGGTCATGTGACCAAAAGTCAGATGCTTGGCAACTGATTCATATTTATGATGCTTGCAGTTCCCTGGGGTTATGTGATACCTTTTGTGTTTTTCTGACAAAGTCAGCAGGGAAGCCAGATTAATTTAACAATCATGTTACTAACTTAACAACTGCAGTGATTCACTCAACTGTGGCAAGAAAAGTCATAAAATGGGGCAAAACTCACCTAACAACTGTCTCAATTAGCAACAGAAATTTTGGATTTGATTGTCGTAAATCAAAGACTTCTTGTATATTTGTTCCAACAATTGTAATTATCATTCTTTGGTGTTCTATTGATTAATTGAGGCAAATTGTAGATTTTTCTCTCAGTAATTCAGGATCAAAGGTTTTTTACTAATTTAAATAGAAATAACTATTTGTACTGTGGTTTTGGTACAGAAAGTTCCATTTTACTGTGATTTTGTACTGCTGTTATATTATTAATTGTTTTTAATCATTTTAATGAAGCATCGTGAAATAAACAATTTTAACTGTCTTCTGAAAATGGAATAATGTGAGATGTTGCACAAAATAACTGAAATTGGGGAAGGAATTGGAAGTAAATGGAGACAACTCCTTTTGTGAATTGAAATACTTTATTGACTATGCAACTATGTGATGCTCCTATGGATATAAGCTAAGGTTTCATCTGTACTCATCAGACGATTTCATATTAAGATAAGCAGCATTGAGCAATATAGAAAAAGAGCAGTAAGAAAACTAAAGGCAGAAAATAAACCTAGATTTTAAAAAGCAGCCTTAAATATTCAGGCAATCATTTCCCATGAAGTTCTTTCTTTTAGCACAAACATTTATCTAAAATTAACCTGAATGACGCTCTTTAAAGAGGGTCTATGTAAATTTAACCACGAATTTCACTACATCAAATTGTCAGGTATTAAGGCAGAGTTTCCCCAATGTTTCAGGCTTTGCGGGCCAGTGGGGAGAGGGGGGAGAAGGGATGGTTCCATGTGGGCGTGCAGCTACATTTGTGCAAGCGGCATACATGTGCGCCTGCCACTCACTTAAATGGAGCATGCACATTTGCCGGTTGCTCATGCAATTGAAGATGTGTGCACACACTCGCCAGCCATTTTCCACAACCCAGTTGCAAACCCCTCATGGCCCATTAGTGGGCCGCGGCCCACAGATTGGAGACCCCTGTGTTAAGCCATGAGTTACCTTCTCATAAAGATTGTAAGGAGGTGCAGAATATTCCTGCTCTCTGCAGCTGTATATCCCAGGAGTTCTATACAGATATTCAAAAAGTTGTCAAAAACTGACTTCTCTCCCTATAATAGAGTGGTCTTGATTCCTCTGGAATTTTAATCAATTACGTATTCTTTTTTTCATTTGTAATGTTTTATTGTTTTCCTTGCTTTTAATGTTGGAAACTACCTTGTGGGGCCTCTAGAATGATTTTATGAAAGAATTCCAAGTTCAGGATGCATGTCTTCAATATCTTGATTCATGAGAAAGCCTTTTGAAGTTTGGGCCCAAATGAAAAACAAAATAAGACATTATACTATTAGATATAATCAAACCTTGAAACAAGTTCTGATTGCACTTTTGAACAAGTTAAAAAATTAAAGGGAATTGTATGCATTGTGTCAGATAACCTTAAAAGTGACTTAAAAGCTGGAGACAAGTCATCAACATCTTCTCTGTACAGTACATTATCTTGGTAGCTATGAATCTGAGGATACTGTTTGTCATACAACATCATGTTCAGGAAGAGGATATCATGGAAATGAATAAGAGTTCCAAGTTCACACGCTATAACTGCTTAGGAGAAAAAGTCACCCTTCAAATTCCCATTATTTTGGTGGAATCCTTGAAATGTTTTCAGGGTTCATTGAAGTACCATGCCACCTTTTTAATGGTACTGCTTGTCTCAGGTTCAGGCTTCTTGCTTTCTACGCACATACAAACACAAATAAATCATTTTAAAAATTGCATGCTTGGAAAAATTTCCTATCTTGCTTGTACCAAATATTTTTCTATATTTCAATCTGTATCAAATTAGTATCTTAGCCATAAAAGCCAGCTGGGTGACTCTGGGCCAATTTAGTCTCAGCCCACCCCACCTCACAAGGCTGTTGTTGTAGAAAAATAGGGGAGAGGAAGGTGGATGTGTTCACTGTCTTGAATTACTTCCAAAAACAATAAAGGCGGGATACAAATATATAAACTTTAGATTCAAGACATAGAAGTGTGAATAGTACTAGTTATGAAATGTTAACATGAATTGCCAAATACATCTTGGATTTGATGGAACTCCAAGGCTTTCTTAAAATGGAATCGGGACTGGAATCACTATCTTTTCACTCATTGGAGCTATATGCCTTGCCATCTCTTACCCTTTGCTTCAAAACAGAGAACATAGTTTCCTTATACTCAGTTAAATCATTAGTCCACCTACTCATTGCTAATTATATTGATTGGCAACAAATACCTGGGTTTTTTAGACAGGAATATTTTACTGTTGTACTTGAAAATGCCAGGAATGAAATCTGACTCTGGAGGAACAGTTGGAATAGTATCTATATACATAAAAGTGAAAACCACTCACGCCGTAATCACGAAATCTCCAGAACTGTAAAGCCTACAAACTTGAAATTTGGCACATATGTTCCTCTTGGCTTCTAGGTGCTCGCTAAGAAAGGATTTTTCGAAATGACCATCAGATAATTAGTATATCTTATATTATTATTAACATGCTAATTAGTTAGATGTTCTACTCCCCCTCCCAACCTGAAAATAACTCTGGAGAGAATGGGATAGGATAGGAGAGGCTTCTGTGTAGCAATCCTGAGGGAGAGAAGGGGATAGGATAGGGGAGGATTCTGTGGGGCAAGGCTGAAGGAGAGAAGGGGATAGGATAGGAAATGTTTCTGTTGGGAAAGACTGAGGGAGAGAAGGGGAGTGGAGAGGCCAATCATAACTACTCATTAATTTTCAACAGGGTGGATTTGATTTAAATCGACTTGATTTAAATCATAATTTTTAAAGAGCAACTGTCATCTCTGCTACTCCTTTGACCCACTGTTGACTCACCGATAGTCCCAGTGTTGCAGAATATACAGCCTCATGCTACATAACTAAGCTCCATTTCATGCTGAATAAACTAAATTATTTATGTATCTTAAATAGAAAACTATCTTACGATAGATTTTTACCCCAAAAGTTTTTTATTAAAATAAATTCGATAAAAATAAAAAAAATCCGATTTAAATCAAAAAAATCTGTTTTTTTTATTTTTTTTAAAAAAATCATTGATTTTTATCCACCCTGATTTTCAAGCTGTAAGTGTCAGTTTATCAAGTCGGATCGCATAGTTTCATAGCGGAGCACGTGTATTCAGCTAGTTATAAATATATTATACATAAATATAAATGTTATTGTAAAAGCCCACTGTAGCTTTCTTACATCATAAAGTAAGGCTTTGAGAAAAAAATATTTTTTAAAAAAGTGAAGTCATAGAAAATGTATAAATATGAAATGGGATAAAAATTCTGTTTCCTTCTGAGACAAACATTCATAGTATATTTTTTGTTACAAATGTACAGTCTCCGCATTTTGCTATGCAATGAAACCATAAGCTTAGTTTTGTTATCTGAATCAGCCACATATTTCCAAGATGCATAATTTCTTTTAAAAATTTACCGTCTTTCCCATTATATAAATTTATGTATTTGAATCTTTTATTTTTATCAATACATACAATGTAATTCTTGCTATTATGACAAACTGTAGGAAGCTTTCATTTTCAAGAATTTTCCACTATTCCAGAACGTACTTGGTGTTCAATTTCCACAACATGAATTTTCTACCCTCAGCAAATACTTTTGGAAAGTAATAACTTTTAGTAAATTGTCATTTTCTCCAATTAGCATGACAGTTCTTGGAGACTTGCCTTCATAATACTGTTCATGTCACTGTTTCACTGTTCCTACCTAAGTTCCATATCTCAGTTACTGTTCCACAAATACATGGTGATTTGAGACTAGTGAAGTTGTATGAAAGCCCTTACATTAATTGGCTATTAAATGCCAAATATTATTTTTATAAAAATACTATATTAAAATTATATCCCTATATTTTGCCTATTGTTTCAGGAGAGGAATATTTCCTATTGATATTATTTTTTAATATAATTTTTCTCATGTCTTTGTTCAACTTTTCTGGAATAATTCAAAATATCTATATTACTACACACACATACCATATTTACATTCTGAGTGAAATCAGCAGTGACAATTACTACCTGTAATTTCCACTTTTAATTGAAGATGAACTTCAGTTAAATCATAGCATGTGTAATTGCAGGCTACTATCCAAAAGGCATTTGAAGTTTCTTGGACAAAACTTTCAGATGCCCCCCTCTCTCTATTCCCCCCCACCCCCTTAGAAGAACATGATTCAAGTGGAATGTTTCTAATCTCCTCTTGTCTTTTCCTTTTCTACCAGTTTCTCTCTCAAGGATAATGATGATGATAATGATGATGCTAATTGTAGACTACTGTTTTCTTTCATATATAAAGTTTTTAGAAAATGTTCATTTTCAATTTTTACTTTAAAGTATGACCAACTCAGAGGAGTCTGTGCACTTTTATGAAGCAAATAACAGTAATAGTGTTTGTTTTTCTTTTTTCTTTTGTCGTTTAATAGATCTATGGAAATGCAGGATCTAGCGAGTCCTCATAATCTTGTGGGAAGCAGTGAAGCACCAGGTAGTTCTAAACTGGACAAATCTAATCTTAGCACCACATCTGTTACCACAAATGGAACAGGCGGTGAGTGAAAATCTACCTCTTTCAGTTTAAATCTAGAAAATGCTGTGGCATTTTCTGAGGGGCAATAATCAGATTCTTAAAAAAGCTGAAAAATTTAAATAAGTATGTATTATTTTTTAAAAAAAAATCCATTAAATATGAGGTAGTAAGAGCTATATAATTGTATTTTGTTTGTTTTTTTACTGAATAGTGTCTTATTGTATAATTTAAAAATATATATTTGATGGTCTTCTGAATACCCTAGCTATTGCAGATCTAAGCTTTTCTTCCATTTCATTTCCAGTATGACACTAATACCTTTCATATTGTTTGTATTGTACATTGGGCCTGTTTTCATATTTTTGTATTATAATCCCATTAAGGTTTTCCAAATTTGCTACTTCACTTCAAATAGGTGAAACTTGTACACATTCATTGCTTCAAGCCCTATTCCCAGCTTCCTCCCAGCTATCTTCCTCCTGCTGCTGACGTGGCTGAGATTGCTGAAGGCTCTGGATCTTCAGCCCTGGCACTGCCGCTGAGGAGTGCTGCTGTGCAGAGCAGCCAAAAAGGCAGAGATGGGGGTTTGATAGCTGGATGAGGGAAGGTCAAGAGGAAGCTAAGGAAGCAATCTGTTACCTTAACTTCATGTGAAGCTTTGCCTGAGGACTGTATTGCTCAGCAATGGAAATTCCAGTCCTAATTTCTGTCATAACTCGAAGAATACTTATACCAGATACATTGAATTTTATATGAAAGTATTTGTTTATTTTATGTATCCAACAATATGAGTCAAAGAGATTTGTTTTGAGAACTCTGATTCCTGAAAACATGCTAATAACTCAGGCCATTTTTCATGGAATCTATAAACATACTACTGAAAATAAGAGATTATTTTAACTTGTATAGGTCTATCTGCTTGCCTGAAAGCAACACGGAGATCAAAGCTGTATGTGAGCAAATATCCTGATGTTAAGGCAGTGTGTGATTTTTTTTTTATCCTGAAAAATATTAATTTACATTAAGGAGATCTTCAGACAATGAAACACTGTATACCATTTCAATTCTCAGGAGACAACATGACTGTTTTAAACACTGCAGACTGGTTGTTGAGTTGCAGCACTCCTTCTTCTGCAACAAGTATGAGCAATCCTAGCATAATGCATGTGTGTGGTTGGGTTGATGATTCATTGTGTTGAGCATCTGATAATTTGCTTTATTGTTTTTGCTTCATGCATCCCCTTCTATTTCTAGAAATCTTTCTATAAATATTGTACAAGGAAGTTGTAAGATTTTGTTGTAACAGACTTTCTGCTATATTTTACATCAATATAAAGTATATAAAATAAATTAAAACAAAGAGAAGCGGACACAATTTCAGCCTCTGGTATGAAAAAATAACATTGTGCATGGAGGAGAATGGACCTATGTACCACGCACAAATTGTTATAATATTAATGGGGGTCCAATATAATGCTAACTACTGATATCAAAAGTATTTGGAGAAATTAAGAGCAGCTGTGAGATTTTGGAATCACCAGAACTGGGAATGTTCTGTCTTTAGTTCTGAATGGAGATATAGTTCCCCTTCAGAAGAATTTTCTTTATCTCACAGCCAATCACCTTACATGTAGACTACTGCAATGCATTGCACATGAGGCTACCCCTGAAAACAATTTGAAAGCTTCACTTGGTCCAGAATGCAATACCCAGAATTACAGATATGCCATATCATGCCCATTTAACACCTTTGCTTCACACAATAGTTATGAGTAGATTTCTAGATGCAATTCAAGGTTCTTTTGATTAGCTATAAATAGGGCCTGATTATTTAAGAGACCTTCTATCTTCTATAGTTTCTGTCCATAGGTAAGATCAGAATTGGCATGCGCCAGGCTGTTGAAACCTGAGAAATGTGTTTCTCTGTCACAATGTCTATCCCCTGAACCATGATTCCCTCCGAGGTCCGTTGTGCCTTCCCATGACCATATTTATAACAGCCTTCAAGGCTTTGGTTTAGACTAGATGATGGATACTCTGTTGTATTATTTTTAGAATGAACAGTCTTTCTTCTTCTGCAAGACTGTCATTTTTTATTTTTACCTTTTTTGACTAATGATTTTATTGCCACCAGAGCCATCATGGAATTGGATATCCTTATAAATTTAATAATAAATAAAATAAAATAAATTCAAATATACCTTAGTAAAATCTATAGTAAACGTAGTTTAGAAATTTCTTCCTCAGATTTCCTGAGAAAGGAAAATAATTCTGAGGAAGAAAAATAATTAATTATTTTAATTAAGCTACAATTTTATTTAATCATGTATTATCTGAGTAAAAACTGGAAATTGAATTGCTAATTTATTTATATCTAACTATCACTTCCTTTCTCTCTGGACTGCCTATAAAATAGAGGTTGGAATTGCAGTTAACAACAATATAGATAATTTATACTTATGAACGTAAAATTATTTTTACTTTACCCTATCATTTTGAAAAGCAATCCATAATAAATAATCTGTGATTTAAAGTTATCTTTCTTTACTAGAGAAATATTTTATCTTGGCTCTGATATAAACTATAGTTAGTTAAAATGGAAGTAAAAAAATTGCTATTTAAGTTTATAATCTAAGGTTTTACAAACATGAATCTAGGTTTCTAGAGAAACTGTGTGCCATATTATTGTGCCATATTATTGATATGCAAAACACATGCTACAGACATAGATATCAAAAATCTTAATTAAAACACAAAGGTTAAACACCATATGCACATTATGTTTTATGTGGAGACTTTGGGGCTAGACTTGTTTTAGTCTATTTTACTCTAAGACAGGGGTCTCCAAACTTGGGAAATTTAAGACTTGTGGACTTCCAACTCCCAGAATTCCTCAGCCAGCATACAGATTTAAAACCCCTGCTCTAAGACATAGATCACTCTGAAAGAACAAATTTTAGAAATCAAAAGGAGGTTGGATAAAGAACCTGAAAGTGAAAGGGAAAACAAACAAAAAAATAGTCTTGAAAAGCCGTGTCTCTTTTTGTTAGAGGGATATTTGAGAAATGTAGTGTAAGTACTTCTAACTTTCTCCGTTGATAAAAATCAAATAATATTCAGTTTAAAATGAATAAATGTTAGCATTTTTAATTTTAAAAAGTAGTGCATGGTTTTAAAGCTATGGTTCTATGGCTGAAGGTTATTCTAAGAATCTTACTAATTGTTTTCATTGTGTGTATAGTTTGACATATCTCAAATTTACTTACTTTTTGCTTTAGTTGACATGATATATGTAAATATAGAAATACAATCTCACATCTGCTCATTCTTCTATACAGTGTCTCTTCTTGCAGTCAAAACAGAGCCTATGAACAGTAATGACTCAACAACAACAAGTGGAGATGGATCTCTTGACAATTTTACTGGGTCAGGTAAAACACATAATTTGCTCATAATACTGCATGTAGATCTATATCTATAGTTTTTTAAACTATTCTTTACAAAAATAAACAGTAAATCGTCTAATGCATGGGAAAATATGCCGGCAGTTAGTTTGTACCATTCTTATTACCTTGCTCAACAAAGTGCCTATAGATACAATGTACCGGTATATCTGATGACAAGCTTTTCTGCTACTAAAGTTAAATATAATGAATGACAGTAACAGTAATGACAGAAGAATTTAGGGGAAGTGTAATTTTGCCTATGGACAGCTTTCCACAATTATTGTCTCACAGATTATAACACACTAAAATCAGTTTCTATGCCCTATCTTTCCACAATATAAAATATTGTGGAAATAAATATGAAATAGCAGAATTTAATATTTAAAATTATTTATTTTATTAAACAAAATTAAGTATAAAATTATTATTAAAAGTTGCAAATATCACCCAGATAGCAAGGAAGCAGAAGAATTTCTGGTTTAAGTTCATAAAAAGAACCTCATTCATCTAAGAAATATTCTAATGTTTAAAATATAAAGAAATACAAAAACAGTTTCGGGATAATATGGGAAGTTGGCTTTGCTGTATGTAGTTACAATACATTTAAAAATTTTTGTGAGCAGCCATTTTAAGTTCATACTTCTCACAAAACTTAGAATTGTATACTGTAATGTAATTACTTATAACTTTTTCTACTGCTTACAAAACCTTGCCTATCATTCTTCTGGGCTTCAAAAGCCATTTAAAATATTTTCAACATTTAAAAAAACTTAAAAGAGCATTTAAAGTCTACAATATTTAGAGTTTATTTTAAAGTCATATATTAAACAGATATTTAGATGCTTCGTAAAGAGGGAGTCAAAAATTGTCAATATATCCAGCGAAAAGTTTTGATTTTCTTTCATTGTCAGCCCATTCATATCTTATCCCATATTGCTTTTGAAATTAACCATGTTTCTTGAAATACCATGAAGCTGAAGTGGAAGAGATTTAATTATGGTTAAGTAAATAAACGTGATATTCAGATAATTTTGCTCCAGAAACTAAAGGTCTTAAGTACATGGCACTTACTCCATGATTCTTTGGTTCCTGCCTAAAGTGTGTTTTGCAAAATGATTAGGAACTGCTACCTATCTGTAAAATGCTAAAGGCTGGCATATTGAAAAAAGGAAACTACTTTGAAGTAAAAGTATGATTGATTAGACTAAGGGATTTTTCAGGGCTACCTTTTGTACAGTGCTTTTATCTTTTTGAAAGTGAATGAAATGCAGATGGCTTAATAAAGACACTCTATGTTAGAGGGCTGATACAGAATGGCTTTGAAAGGTTTCGTTCACATTTTGGTATATATATATATTTGGAACACATTTGCCATAGCCAAGACAGATGGTTAGACGAAAGAGAAACTTGACATTTTTTGGAATCAGTCCAGGCTACGCAATATTCTTGAGCGATTTTAATAGAATATGATTATCATCATTTAAGCTTCTGCAGAAAAATACAGCTGCTCTTTGTGTGGGCATGTATGCAATTGATAGTTATCCCTACTGGTGCATTTTCAGTATAAAATTAAATGAATGTATTGCTTTCTAAAGAAAAATTAGTACTGCTTTCACTCTCACCTCATGAAATATTGTATTTTTATATGTGGAAGTAATATGATAAATACTGTCAACATAAGCCAGAATCCATTGCCCTAGCTAAGACTAAGAACAACACTATTAACAAAAATCCAAAGAAATATGAAAATATTTTCATGAATCCTTTCAACATTATTAGCAGGGGGATGAGATATGTCAAACTGGCCAGTGACAAAAAGTAGTGTTACAGATCCAAAATGAGCAGCGTCTATGATCCCACACTGATTTTATCATTTTGATTTAAGTAACATGGGCTTGTAGATACCCATGCTTCATTTTCTTTATCTTAAACTAGTTTTCTTTGGAACATATAGTTCTGTGCCATTCAGCACAAGAGCTTTTGAATCTGAATTCAATGTGAAAAGTAGATGACATTGTCTGGGAAAAATTGTATTGTTAAAATTGTATTGGACTAATAAAATCACTTGTGTAAACTTCAGCAATTTCATTTTGTGGCCCCACTATTTTAGCCCTGCAAAAATCAGTTTTAAAAAGTTGAAAACACATGTAACAGAAATCACATACTTTCTGAACTCATTGCTACAAATACAGAGCATTATGCTTACACCCCATAATGCATATTATGCTGTCTTATGAGCAAGCTTCTCTGTTAACATTAATGAATTCATTCTGCATGGCATCATCTGAATAGTTGAACATAAAAGTCAGGAATGCTATGTGCACCAAATCTTACACTAGAGTAACTGGATAATAGTCATTTCCCCACCTGTTGCCCACCTGTATAATCCACACATCTGGAGAGTGCCAGGATGGGGGAAAAACCTACTGGCATAGTTGCTGTGCACATATATAACATGATGTTGTGCATGGTGGTTGTGGATTTGCTGTTCCCATTGCTCTTAAATCAGGAATCTGTGGTAAATGGTGTGTTTTGCTGACTCTTACTCCCATATGATTTCCACCCAATTCCTTGTTATTCTGTAGTTCGTGTTAATTTTCTGAAACAAAATAAGATATGTGGTAGAAGTCTCGAGCAACTAAGGAAAGATGAAAATTGAATATACAACTGGTTTGAATATAAATGCTTTCTAATAAAACAAATCTAAGTTGTAAAATATTACTTATGAAGTATTCATCAGTATGGCAAGTAACTGCACAAAAATTATATTCCATAAATGCTTGATTTTTCTTCCAGATTTTAGTTAAGATTTATTTCCATAAAATGTCTTCCATTCAAGCTTTTCATTGGTAATCTTAGCACAGCTTCATATGATAAAGTTTATTTATTTATAGGATTTATATGGCTGCCTATCTTACGGAATGACTCTAGGCCGCTCATAACAATCCATAAAATGCATAGTAAAAAATAACAGTATTCTTTTCCCCCTGGGCATCAGATCAGAGGTGGTATTCAGCAGTTCGAACTGGTAGCGGAAATCATGGGTGGGCCTGCCCCCGCTCTATGCCATCCTATTTAGGCACGTTTTTGAGGCCGGGCGTATGCATGGAAGGCGCATGTGTGAGCAAAGTGCATGCACGGAAGGACAGGTGCACGCGCAGAAGGCAGGAGCGCGCCTGAAATGGGCGTGCACACGAAGCAAGCACGTGCGGCAAACTGGTAGTAACATAATGTGAAACTCACTGCTGCACCAGACCTATCATCCTCATAGTTCAACCCCATCCTAGACTAATGCTTGGGAAAAGAGCCAGGCCTTCACAGACCTCTGGTAGGCTAAGAGAGGAGGGATCCCTTTAATCTCAGGAAGAAGGATGTTTGAAAGGACTAGGAAGGCATGCCTCCAAGGTCTAATCCATTAGGATGGGAAAGAAGAAGAGATGGGCCCACAAGTAACCCAGCTATATGCTATACAGAGTTTTAAAGATGACAACTAACACCTTGAATTGCACCCAGGAAGCAATTGGAAGCCAGCAGTGTTGTTATTCAGGTGAACCTCAGGACACCTCAGCTGTGTATGCCGGACATTTTGCAGCTCTGTGACTTTCAAGGGCAGCCTCATGTACAACAAATTTCAGTAATCCAAACAGGAGCAGAATATGGCATGGCCTCCCAGTCCAGGAATAGTATTTGAAAAGTATTTGTATCTTTATGAAAACCTGTTCTGCTTAAATGCATCTACTAAATTAAATATGATCATAAAAAGTTAGACATTGTATAGATTAGTTATTTGTTTCCAGGTAAAAATTGTGAAGAATAACACAATGCTACCAATTTTATTTAAAGCATTCAAAAAAATTAAGCCTTTTTAAAAAATCTCAATAGCTGATAAATTGAACCTTGTCAATGCTTTCTATTTTACAGTGATAACAAGTAGTGGCTACAGTCCAAGATCTTCACATCAATACTCACCACAGCTATATCCCTCCAAGTTAGTGTGCATGTATATTTTAATATGTTATTTGTATATCAGTTTCTGTAAGTACGTTATTTAAAAATTGGCTTAAATTTAGGAACTACATTGGATTTGCATAAAATACATAGTTATATGAAGATTTACACTTTGACCCAGTTTAAACTCATTGCTTGCTAGATTAAATGTCATTAATGTTAGGGTGATTTATTTATATGAAGAATCAAAGTTTTAAAATTATGAGTTATGTGCACTGGATAATTATTTTCTGGATTTGTATACCCCAATCATAACTACTACAACTATCCAGAAAGCACACATGCTTGGAAGATGATGAAATCCTCCTGATTGAATCTGGGGCGCATAGACTAGGCTAGGGGAAGTAATGGTGACAAGAATGGCCCTGTATTGTATATATCTTTAAATCTTGTTATGGTTACGCATAACTCTCTATTAATCTTATTTTTATATCTTTGCATTGGATGTTAGTTGTAAAAGATTTTGAGTTTCATGTGTAAATCAATTACCCATACATAAATTTCCTCACTACTTAAGTGCATAGTAAAACCATTGCTATTCCCCAGGACATTTGATATCTTAGAACTGTGTTGCAGAACTTATGGTCTTTGTTATATTATTTTTTTGTACATATTATTGTATGTACATACAATAATATGTACATACATATTATTGTATGTACTTTATTGTTTTAATGTGTCTATATTATATTTATAGAAGTTTTAATCCATTATTGCATTTGTAGGTAATTTTATTGATAGAAATACATTAACCTGTATAATAAAATAGATTACAACTTATACTTAAATTACTTAATTTAGTTTAAACCATTTATTTTTCATTCATCTAATTTTTCCTGACAAACGTATGTTTGTCAAATGTTAACCTTTGATGCATTAATTTTCAGAACCGTATCCCTTGCTGTATCCTGCAGTCAATCTAGTATTTACTATAAATGGTTCAATTTCTTGGCTAGTAGCACAGGACCATCTCCATACAAACTTACTTCCATATTCATGTCCCCAATCAATGTACCCCTAACATCACTATGGCCATTCTTTCTACATTTAATTTTTAAATATCTAAACCAAAAATTTGTTCTATTCAGTGTTGAATAACAGAATAACCGATTTGGAAGGGTCCTTGGATGTCTTCTAGTCAAACCTCCTGCTCAGGCAGGAAGCCCTACAGCCGTGATGGCGAACTTATGGCACGTGTGCCACAGGTGGCACACATAGCCATGTTGGTTGGCATGTGAGCTCAGCTCTGGCACACATGCGCGCACCGGCCAGCTGATTTTCGGGCCTTCTGGGCCCACTGGAAGTCAGCAGACAAGGCATTTCCGGCTTCCAGAGGGCCTCCAGGGAAGTGGGGAAGGCCATTTTCACCCTCCCCATGCTCCTAGAAAGGCTCTGGAGCCTGGGGAGGGCGAAAAAACGGACCTACCGGGCCCGCCGTGCCATCACATATCAAAAGCAAGTGAAGCACGGGAGGGGGTCACACACACATGCGCAGGGGTGGGACACATAGAATTATGGGTGTGGGCACATGTGCGCGCAACCCCCCTGCACTTCCCCCCGCTTTTGGCACATGATGGCTAAAAGGTTAGCCATCACTGCCCTATAGCATTTCAGACAAATGATTGCCAGTATTTCTTGAGCACCGCATGTATTGTCATGCATGCATTACTTCATACATTGTTATCACATTGAACAACCAGCCTTCAACTCCATATTTGGGTAATAAACTCCAAAATTCAAATCTTTACACATTATCATATTTTTTCCAGGGTGGATAAAAATCAATGATTTTTTTAAAAAAATCTAAAAAATCAGATTTTTTTGATTTAAATCGGATTTTTTTTTATTTAAATCGAATTTATTTTAATAAAAAACTTTTGGGGTAAAAATCTATTGTAAGATAGTTTTCTATTTAAGATACATAAATAATTTAGTTTATTCAGCATGAAATGGAGCTTAGTTATGTAGCATGAGGCTGTATATTCTGCTGGGACTATCGGTGAGTGGGTCAAAGGAGTAGCAGAGATGACAGTTGCTCTTTAAAAATTATGATTTAAATCGAGTTGATTTAAATCAAGCCTTTTTACTAGTGATTTAAATCATGATTTAAATTGTGATTTAAATCAACTCGATTTAAATCAAATCCACCCTGATTTTTTCTATATCAATAAACTTTGTTTATCTAATTTGGATTCATAGACAAAGTGGACTGGAACAGTAAAGATTCTTTCAATTTCCAAGTGTAGATCCATATATATTTTGAAATGCCTCTTTACATCAACACTTGCACCCTAGACTTAACCTTTACCATTTATTAACACACTGATGTGTTCATAATTTTTCCTTCAATCATTAATATTAAATTATACTTTTCAATTCCAACATTTGATATGTTATTGTAAATTTCCTACAATTCTCAAAAATACGCTTGCTACCATTCCTTCACTTCAGTTACATTCCTAGTTCTTTCCTTTTACAGTTTAAAGCCTCATGCCCATAGTCAAAACAGTAATTCCAACTTATAAAAACAGTAGTGCTTGCCTAATCTTTCCACACACCAGTGAGAACAGCCATGTCTTCAGTGCCTAATGAAAATCTAATAGAGTCTGGATTTATTGAGGGATGCTGTTACACGGGCCATAGAGAAATCATGATTCCTGGGTTCAATAAGATTCAGTTGTTTGATAGAAGGGATCTGGATAATGCCCTCATTGCTAGACTTAATGGCGGTAGAAGACAGCCAGACCCACAAATAATCTGACGGTTATTCCATGTATGGTTTTATAGGTAATAACCAGCATTTTGAATTCCACTTAGAAGCTCATTGGCTTCTTGCAGAGGAATATGGGTGTAATGAGAAATGCCAAAAGCTGTCCCTACCAGTGCATTCTGGACCAACTGCAGCTTCCAAATGCTTTTCAAGTGCTATTCCATGTAGAACATGTTACAATAATCCACTAGGAGGTGACTGAGGCATGATTGTTTGAATCAACAATCTATGTATTATCTTATGTGACTGATAGTTTTTTCCCCATTTCCTGCTGTTTAGGCCCTATCCACATATTCTTTCTACGCCAGCAGCTCAAACAATGTCTGCCTATGCCAGTCAGGCCCAGTATTCAGGAATGCAGCAACCAGCAGTGTATACAGCTTACTCACAGACTGGGCAACCTTACAGTTTACCTGCTTACGGTATTTAACTTCCAGTTGTTCTTTATTTGCTTACGAATATATTTGACATCATGGAATTTCTTTGTTTCCCCTACCCGCTCCATTGGTAAGAATCAGTTGAACATTAATTTCTTACACAGATTTGGGTGTAATGTTGCCGGGCATCAAGACAGAAAGTGGACTTTCACAAACACAATCACCACTGCAAACTGGGTGTCTTAGTTACAGCCCAGGGTTCTCCACACCACAGCCAGGCCAAGCACCATATTCATACCAAATGCCAGGTGAGTAATTCCTTATTGTTTTTGAATTTTCTTAAGATTCATACATTTCCTACATAATTGGTAAGTGTTGCAAATAAAATTTATTAGCTGTCTGAGTCTTTCATTTCTTAAAAAAAAAAAGAAAAGTATAATGATCTGAAATTTAAGTTAGATATTTTTAAACATTTAATGTAACTTTAAAATTTATAGAAGTTATTTACCAAAATTATTAGAAATGATCAAAAATATTATTGATTGATAGTAATAAATCATACTATTAATATTAAAAGATTGATAATGAGAATAATAATGGCAACAATCGTAACTAAAGCCTATATGAAATAGCTTTTGAGAATCCATATCTTGAGCATATCTCTGTATAATTTGTGCACCTTTTAAATTTCTTGGCCTGGAATATCATGCACAAAATTAATATTTTTAATATTTATGAAACTTTTATATTTATGTACCTCTGTATCCTGACAAAAAATAGCTATAATGGATTTTTTAATTTAAACTCTATTCAGTTCCCAAAACTTTCAATAATAAAACGCTTGTAGGTCCAGAGGTATTTGGGAGGGGATGGCATGTGATAAAATGTGTATCACAAGGCAAGCAGCACTTGTTACATATAGTGTAATGACATAAACATTAAAGCACAGACTTTATTTTACGATACCATGATGCATATTCTGTTATTTTGGTTTAGTAATTCGAATATAAACGTGAGTAGGATGAACAGGGCTCCACATTAGAACACAACACTGTTTTTCACAGAATCAACAAGGTTAAGCAATATTTTGGTGGTTGAAGATGGTACCTAACATGGCGGGAGGCTTATTGAGGCTGTAAAATGAGTAAAACCACATTACATTAAATATTTGTTCACTCAATTTATATAGTCTCCGAATTCATTTTTATGTGTAATAGGCAGTAAAAATACATAGCAGCCAAGCATGATCAGTCTTCCATACAACCAGGAGATATCTAACCCACACCTATCCAATTCAACACCAGGTCTTCACGGCCTTATGAAAGGCCAACAAGGATGAGGCCTCTCTAATTTCAGGGGAAATTAAGCAAAAACTCCTCTTCTGGGTCCTGCCAGCTGACACTCCACAGTTGATGGTATCCAGAGCATGTCCTTCCGGCCCAAAATCAAATAGACTGGTAGAAACAACTTGGGAAAGGTAGTCCCATAAGTAACCAGTCCTATGCCATGAAGAACTTTAAAGAAAGCCAATGTACTCATGGGGCAGTGGTTCACATATGCTGAGTAACTGACATTAATGACTGCCCTCGCCAGCACATTTTACACCAGTTGAAGCTTCCAGGGACAGCCCTGCACAAATTGCATCGCAGTACTCCAAGTTGCATGTCACAAAGACTACAAGATGTAGTCAAGGCTGAATTTGGAGAAGATTTTCCAGAGTTTCCTTTGTTGCTTTTTTTAATAGCAATATGCCTGGTTCAGGGCTCACAATACAATTTTCATATGTTCACACACTAAAAAACCCATGGTTTAAAGCAACTTTGAGGAGAGAGATTTCCAAAAAACAATAAAATGAGATTCTACACAAGTCAAGACAGCAGGCTTCTCCACCTTAGCTGTTAAATATTTGAAGAGATCTTTTTGCTATCCTCACCATGATTCTACTCCTTAACTATTTATGTTGAGAATGTTGGAAAGAGATGAGCTACTCTCTGTTTGATGTAGATATGGCCATCTTAAATATGGTCACTTCATGAACTAGAAGTTCTCTTAAACCTTGAAACTACATTAAACATCCTGTCCCTCCCAAACCATTATCAATATATTTTTCCAGTACTTTACAACAGCTGTATTAAAGAAAGGGAAAGTCTGGGGATCAAGAAAGGACAAGTTTTGAAACTCAGTAGATTTGTTGATACATAAATGTCTGTTTTCAGTGTTTCTGTGAAGCAAGCTGTTTATGGAAGATGGATATATGGAATATAACAATTACAAACATTATTGACAGCTTGTTCAATTTTTAAAGTTCATGTTCTTTACAAACAATATTGTACTAAGCTATAGTTAAACATATCAGATTTTCTTTTAAAAAGTTGAAGTTGTGAGATAAATGCATATTTTAATTACATACTCTTAATTTTCATCTGAAAATTTCATTTCTTACTTGTATGAATTTTGAATAATGTATTGCTTAGCTCTTATAGGGAATTATTCTTTTAACTCTAGGTTCTAGTTTTACACCATCCTCCACTATTTATGCAAACAATTCAGTATCAAATTCTACAAACTTCAATAGTTCACAACAGGTATGATTTTTTTTTTCTATAAAGCACAAACTATTATGAAGTTGATTTGGCAATTTATTTGGACAAGACTGTTGTCCTATTTCTATTTTTAGGTAAAAAAAATTGATGTAGTTTTAAAGGTATTAGTCTTCATTAAAATATTGTTTGTAACATTCTAGGATTATCCATCATATGCAGCTTTCAGCCAAAATCAATATCCACAATATTATTCAGCATCAACATATGGAACATACATGACGTCAAATAACACCACAGATGGTACCTCTTCATCCTCATCAACATACCAGCTCCAAGAATCCCTTCCAGGTCTTACTACCCAACCAGGTACCATTCATTGACTTTTGTTCCAGTCATTTAGAATCACAGTATAGGTCCATGATGGCGAACCTGTGGCACGCGTGCCAGAAGTGGCACGCAGAGCCATCTCTATGGGCACATGAGCCGTCACCTGTTACTCTTCCAGGTTCCGGCACACTGGCCAGCTGGTCTTCATGCGTGGGAGCATCAGAAATTGGAAGAGCAGCCGCGCACCTGGAAAATGATCTTCCTGTTTCTGGTGCGCATGCATGAAGACCAGGTGGCTGGTGCACCTGTGCGCATCGGAAACTGGAAGATGATCTTCCCAGCGCATGCATCCATACCGGGTGACTGCTCTTCTGGTTTCCTGTGCATGCATGCGCACTGGCCAGGTGGTTTGCGTGCGCGCAAGAAACTGGAAGGCCAGGTGGATGGCACACATGTGCTTGACATCACACATGTGCTTGATCATCTTCCCGGCGTGCACATGCGCACCGGGTGGCTGCTCTTCCGATTTCCAGCACACACACACACATGCACGCTACCGTTTTGGCACTCGGTGCTGAAAAGATTCGCCAACACTGGTATAGGTTCGTGTGTACATTAATTGTAGCTAAGTGTAGCTAAGTGCATGAAAACAGATTTCATTAGTATAGATTTGACATCCAAGGAGTCAAATCTCATCCAGTCTTAATCCGCAAAAATCCATTAAGCATTAGTAAAGAATTAGTAAAGATATTTTAGTCCGACTATCCCCAACAAGATATCAAAAGATAAAGATTTGGGGATAAGTTTCTGCAAACAATGAAAAATAAGAAAATGGCATCAATCATCTTCACCAAAGGCCTAGGTGACAAGTCATATTTGGAGGGCCCTTCAAAATGCCAGAAGGGTGGGAATTAGTGAAATATTGGGGAAATTGCACAATCTCATGTAGAACACATTGAAGTAGTCAAGCCATGAGCTTGAGTGGCTATTTGAAGTGTTCCTCCCTCCATCCCCCCAATCCATGAAAGGGTCTCACTCAGATGAACCAAGACAAAGGACTTCCTGGATACAGCTGTTTATCAAGCAGGAGCCATGAGTCCAGAAAACTCCCAAATCATTGAATGGAAGTGCCACCCCATTCAAGATCAAAGGAAAAATATCTTCAGATCAGGACAGTATTAACACCCTCAGCCATTCTGTTTTGGGAAGAACTTCTGACTTTATATTATCTCAAAGATTTGCATCCAGAAATGTACCATATAAGTATTTTGTAGCTTCTGCTATTCATAAACTCAAATGTATATTTACCCTGCTAGTTTCCAGATCTTCTGTTAATAGAGTATAAAGCTCGCAGAAGATAGCACCACCTGGGGAAGAACCTGGGGAAATAGGATACAAAGTCAGGGAATCTTAATTTGCAATCTGCACTTCAGAAAAGTGTTAATTCTGAACTGCCTGCATTCTCACTGTCTTAGATTATAAAGTTAAAAAGTAAGGTTACTCATAGATAGAAATCAGTTACTATGTTGTGGTAGGCATTTTCAATCTGAATACTTTCTCTATTTCTGCACAATAGAGTGTTACGCTTCATTAATATCCGTAACACTAAAAACTATTTCTTGATGGCCTTCACATCTGCTCCTAGAGTTTCAGAGATGGGAGTTCCTTTGGTAAACAAGTATGTGGGCATGTTCCACTTAGTGCTTGACCTTTATGAAATAGGTATTGCATAATATTTGAAAGATGGAATGTTAAAGAACCTCTATCCTGGAACAGAACTGTACAACCCATAATATGGAAAATGGATTTATTTATTTAAATTTGTTTCTTATTTTAAAAATAGTCTGTTCAGATATGATTATCTGAAAGATTATGCAGTGAAATTATACTCCTAGGATATCCTGTAACACTTGCCTTTATATTTGTTTGTTCAATCTTCGTAATTTGGAAAATGCTCATAGTTAAAGAAGGTGAAGAATTTCAGTAAGCAGTTTGTTTTCATTCCTCTTGAATAATTAGGGATTTACAGATAATCCAAATTGTTCATTTAAAGCTTTAGGAGTACCTTATTTAAACTATAAAATTGAATGAGGAATACTTTGTATTTTGATAAGTGTTTATCCCCCCCCCCCTTTTTTTTTTACAGGAGAGTTTGATGCCGTGCAAAGCCCTTCAACTCCAATCAAAGATCTTGATGAAAGAACGTGTAGGAGTTCTGGGTCAAAATCAAGGGGCAGAGGAAGGAAAAATAACCCATCTCCTCCTCCTGATAGTGACTTGGAGGTACATTCTTTTAAATTAATAGCAATATCAAGATCAGGAAGTAATTCATACTTGAGAAAGAGAGATAAAATAATATATATTAATAAAAAATGCTTTTCACTCAAAATTAGATTCAGTACTGTATAAGATAAATTTTTAAACAAATTTCACAAAGTTGCTACTCAATAACATTTTCTTTTCTCCCTTGTTATGCCTACTCTTGGAATCTAATTGAAGTATGAGAAGCCGGGGAATCTACAGATCTCTATCTCAAGCTTGGAACCTCTCTACTTCAAGCTTGAAATATTTTAAGCATTTCGAATGTCCATCCTGGATAAATTCCCTGACACATTCTTCCCCTTTCAAATAGTTATTAAAGTTTAAATATCTTTTATTGGATTGGAAACTGAGAGAAAACTTTTTTCTTCCTGGTGCTAAAAGATAACAGGGAAATCACAAAGTTACATCTGTATGGGATATCATTAAAGAGTTTGTGTATGTATGTGTGTATGTGATTTCACAGAATAGTATATTTGATCATCCGTTAAAAAGCATAATTACCCTCTTTAATATGACCATAAAAGTTGATCATAAATGAAAATTTTCTGTTATAAAAATTAAAATTACTATTTGATATTTCTACCTAACAAAGCTCTTTGAAAGTGGGACACAAAGAAGAAAATTAGAGCATGTATATTTCATCTCTCTTTTTGGCTTGACAGTTCAAATATAAAAAAGCAGCGAGAGGGCTGGGCAGTGCTTTGGAGTCAGAAAAATGCTTTGGAGTGTAATCCAGTATTCATGTATCACCTGTCTGGAGCTCCTTAAAGCTTCTGCAACTTTTTCTGGGATTACACAACTGCCTTTTCTTTTAGTAATGTCTTTTTTAACTTGAAGTACTGAGTCATAACATCCTTCCCCCTCACACACACACACAAAGACTGTTTAGCGCTACACATATTTCTGAATAACTGCCTCTAGTTCTTATGCTATTTTCTATATATTGATTTGTTGATTCTTTTGTTTTCAGCGTGTATTTGTTTGGGATTTGGATGAAACTATCATTGTCTTCCATTCGCTTCTTACAGGATCTTATGCACAGAAATATGGAAAGGTATGTGAGAAATACTAGTGCTTTTGTTGTAGCTAATTATTGTGCAGTACAATAATTTGCTAAGTTTAAAGTCCTTGAATCATCCCAATACATAGTATTTAGCAGTATTTGTGGTACATAAATAAAATTTGGTTTTAATAGTCCTTAGATTTGACTCTTTTTTTTCACTCAGACTTTACTTCAGGATTCACTACGTTTTATTGCAAATGATATTATTTAAATTAATTACATAAAAGTCAAATATAACTTTACATATTCATTTGGTTTTAATGGACGCCCTTCCCTATACCTCCTCCTAGTCCATTAAATGCAGGATTGCTTTAACTGGATACTTAGTAACATTTTGTCCTATTATAACAATAAGTATTAAAGGCTTTACTGCTGTTTGACTAAAATCAGCTTCCTTTGCTTTATTTTACTAGCATTTAGATGTCAATCTGAACACTGCTATTGAAATATTTTGTGATTGTTTGAGAAAATACTCAACCACTACATAACTACTGCTTTTAATAACAAGTTACAGTAAAATAATCAGCAGTCTAAAAACATATGTTTAATAAGAGGAAGGAAGGAAGAAGGAAGGAAGGAAGGAAGGAAGGAAGGAAGGAAATTCTCCTAAAAAAATCTTTTCAGTTCTGTTGCTCTAAACAAGTTTTGATTATCTTCTGATGTCATTGCATAACTTTCAAATTTTGGCATAGCTTTTAACATAGCTCAGGCTTCCTTCTCATCCTCCTGAGAACTTTGAGTATTTGTCTCCTAAGGGACATTCTAGTAGAGATGGCCCAATCCAGCACAGAAGTCAAAGACAGACTGTCTGGCTCCAATTTGTGCCAACTGCTAATGCAGCCAAAGGCATTTGTATCTTGATATAGGGAAGTGTTATAATGGATCTTACCTCCCATGCAATGTTGGCAATCTCTGGATAAGGCCCATATTCCCATGAGCCAATAACCTGAGAGGGCTTTTCCATATATCTATAGCAGCAATACCTACAAGAAAAGTCAAAGGAGATTAACACAGAACCATTCCTGTTGGTTTTTGAGCAATTTGACAGCTGTACGTATTTAAAATGATGATTTCTTTACTATCTCTTAATGTCCTTTGATAATATATTACATTTAAAAATAATTGCTCACATTTCATTTTTTATGTATGGGCAGATGCATGGAATTCATCTCATGCATGACTAATAAATTACTTTGGAAGAGAAGCTTCACAATTTGCTACAGAAATATATTCTGTAATTTCTAGACTGGAGAATTGACATGAATTTGATATAGTGATGTATTGCTTAAATAGTCAAAGAAGTAAAATGGTACTTAACAGTTAATTTACTTTAAACTTATATTAATGTAAAACTCTAAATATTTTATTTAGTTAACTATTTGTAGCTATCCTTTATTATTTTTACAAATAACTCAAGATAGGGCATATATCCAACACAACTTCCTCCTCCTATTTTTCCCACAACAACAATCCTTTGAGATGAGTGGGCTGAGAGAGAGAGAGTGACTGGCCCAAGATCACCTAGCTGGTTTTCATGCCTAAGGCAGAACTAGAATTCACAGTCACCTGGTTTCTAGCGTGGTATGTTAACTGCTGGACAAAACTTACTTTCTTTGAAAATATTATTTTCTCAAAGAAAATATTCTTCGTTGGTTTGAAACTTACAAGAGATAACTCAGTTTGGGGGAAAAATTGATTGACCTTTCAAATTGAATCTTCAGGTGCAGATCATAAATTCAGGGCCTTCAGATAGACTATAACATAAAGCAAATCCTACTGGGGTAATATGCTCTGTTTCTTCTGCTTCACTTTTCTTGAATTTGATTAGGTTGGAGAGAAAAAAGAGAGTCTTAAATTTAGTGCACTACTTTCAAAAAAACCCAAAAATTCACCTTGCTGTTTTGTGTCCCTGTGACAAATTCTCTGTTTGTTCTGTGGTCCTGAGATAGTGTGCTTGTTGGTAGATTACGTACTGTATATTTAAGAGTATTTCTAGTTGGCATTGCATATTATATATGCTAGAGTGATAGCCTGTATTTCTCAGGTTTGTTTTTAAAAAATTGTTGGACAATCTGCATATAACACATTATTCCAAAATGTCACTAATTTTAAAAAATATATACTTATTGAACTATGATTAACAAGTGTCATCAAGTAATTAAAATAACATAAATCCAATATGCATAGAGAAAAGGTATAGAAAATACAAAGAAATGTAAACAGAAGGTACTATACATGTACAAATTTGTCTTATATACAAAGTATTATCATATTATAATCTATTGCTGTTGAGGTAAACCATGAAAATCCATCCAAATTTGATAAAATTGTGATTCCTGCCTCTGATTACTGATTGTTTTTAAATTTGTATTTGTTTTAATGTGGCAGTTGAAATTTTTTGTTAATCCACATCTCAATTGTTACGTAAACAAGAGTTTTGCAATAAAATTAAGCAATTATTATTTTAACTTTTAAATAGATAATGTTCATTTTGGTTGTTCTAGAAGAAGAATAACACCTAACATTTAAAAGAAAAACAGAATAATTTTAAAATGTATTGCTGTGGAACCTTTGAAGATACTATACTTTGCAATGTCTTTCCTACCTATTATTTTCATCCATCTTGACTTCAAATTAAGTTGCTGGACACATTTATGATGTCTCCCTATTGTAGCTAGTGATTAAATACTTCATCAAGTTGAACCTTAAATTTCAAATCAATTTGAATCGATTCTTGTTGCCTTTAGTCTTTAATTGAAAATAGGAATAGAATGTTGCTGCCTATATGTCAGATCAGATCTTAACTAACTTGTATACCTCTTATTTTTATTGGAATGTTATCTCTTTATCCAGTGGTGGGCTTCAAATTTTTTAACAACTGGTTCTCTGTCCTAATGGGGGGAGTCATGTGACTGAGTGGGCATGGCCAATTCTACATCACTTGTGTGGGTGGTTCCTGTATGGGATAGGCAGGGCTGGGGAGGGTATCCAGGGGTCTCCGGTGGGAGTGGGAGGAAAGAAAGATCCAATCTGTTTGTGTGTGTTTGTCCGTGCATGTGTATGTGTGTGTGAGAGAGATACTGCATCAAGCGAGACTGGGAAAGCTGGCTGCGAGAGGAAAAGAAGTTGGGTAAGCTGGACCCAGATGCTTCCTGGGTCCCCTCATCCCAGAAGCAGCAACCTTGCACTCTCCCCTCTCTGCTAGCCCCCTTCTTCTCACAGGATCACCCAGCAGTGGAGACGGAGAGGGAGAAGGGGGCAGCAGCTGCTGCTAACATTGTGGGAAAAGTGCCACACATAAACGGGAGCATAGAGAAATGCCGCCCCCTTCTCCCTTTCCCTCTCCATTGCTAGGCAATCCTGTGCGAAGAAGGGGGCTAGCAGAGAGGGGAGAGTGCAAGGTTGCTGCTTCTGGGACGATGGCACCTGGGACACAACTGGGTCCTGCTCACCTGGCTTCTCTTCCTCTCGCAGCCAGCTTTTTTGGGCTGTTTTCAGGCCGTTTTTCAGGCCGTTTCAGGCCATTTTTTGAGCTGATTTTGGCCAGAAAAACGGCCTGAAAACAGCCCAAAAAACAGGTGGGGGCGGGGCCAGCCAGTGGTCCGATTTGCTAGTTCTCCGAACTGCAGAGAATCAGAACAACTGATTCGGATGAACCGGTCCGAACCGGCAGCAGCCCACCTCTGACTTTATCTACAGAAGAAGTAATAACCCACTCTGTTCAATTTGTTATAGCATGTTATTTTCAATCGAATATTTACTCTGTATATGTATTGCTGTTGTTTCAGTTTTCGGCTGAAACTATTGTTTCATTTTAACCACAATGCAATTCATGGCTTTTTTGTTTTAGTTCTGTATTAACCTGATGCTTATGTTTTTATTCTGGTCACTTATTATATAGACTTTTTAAAATTAATCCTTGTTTCACATTCCCTCTCTCTATTTGTATTTCCAATATATTTCCAATATAACATTCTGTAAATAGTTCCTAGGGAATATCCTTCTATAACTTCTTCACCTTTTGTAGCAGTCTAGAAAGTTGTATTCTTCCAGTTGACTGCAGCTGTGCTTTTCTTATTTTGTATTTAACATATTTCCATTCAGCTCATCATTATAAAATCCTGAATAATTTACAACAGTATTACAATAATATTGCAAGATAAAAGTAATTCCTTAAAAAGGAAAGATGAAAAGGTGTTAGTGGCTTGAAAGGGGCTATAAAAAATATCTTTTTTTTTTCAAAGATGTGGGATGGAGGGAAATGTCATTGCACAAGATAGGAAAGGTTCACATCCATATTTCAGCAAGTAGCAGTCCATACTTTCTGACACACATAGCAGAATTTTTCCTCTGCCCTCAAAGAATATAGTAACCACAGAGATGATGTAATTGAATATGTTCTTCAGTGTAACTTGATCTGGGACTTCGAGCCATAAAATTCTATCAGTAACCTAGCTGCCACATTCTTCCCTAATTTTAGCTTCCAGAGCTTTCCAAGGGCAGTTCCCCAGTGAGTGCATTACAGTAATCCAATCTGGAAGTATTGATCATTCTTTTTAAACTAAAAGCAGCATTTTATTATTTAAAAAGAAGCAGCACAGCAAATGTGATGTGAAGAGCTTACTACTCAGTTTTTGCACATCAACCTAAAACTGAATACCACTGAAGAACAGAACAGAACAGAATAGAATTCTTTATTGGCCAAGTGTGATTGGACACACAAGGAATTTGTCTCTGGTGAATAAGCTCTCAGTGTACATGCAAGCAACAAGTGATGTATGATTATTTTCATAGGTAAGTGCCATAAGCATTTCCTTTGTATTGTTTATCTACTCAAAACAGTGAAAAAGGACAGTGAGAACAATTAATCAGTGGAATGGCCTTCAGAACTTGTGGGTGCTCTATCAGAGATGTTTAAGAAGAAATTGCACAGCAATTTGTCTAAAATGATAGTGTCTCCTGCTTGAGCAGAGTTCGACTAGAAGATCTCCAAAGTCTCTTCCAACTCTGTTATTCTGTTAAAACTATTCCTTTTGTTCTATAAACAGATCGAGTTGAGTATTGAGTAAACTAGTTGATAACCATACCATCAAGGCCCTGTATGGATTAGTTTAGGGATTGGCAACTTTAAACACTTAAAGAGCCATTTGGACTTATTTCCCACAGAAAAGAAAACACTGGGAGCCACAATGATCCTAACCGGAAGTCCCCCGTCCAATTCTGGAACTGACCGGAAGTCTGGTTTTCCCACCATAGAGTGTCCTCATAGTGCGGCATCCTTTTTCCTCTACCTGTCCTAACTGAAAGCCCTATCAATTGTGGAGCCGACCAGAAAACCCGCCCCTTGCCATAAGTCTCCTCCTGGTGCGCCATGCTTTTCCCCACCAACTGGAAGGTCCTTTCAAAATTGTGGCACCGACCAGCAACAGGGAGCCGCAACGGAGGGATGAAAGAGCACATGCGGCTCCAGAGCCACTGACCCCTGGATTAGTTGTTAGAAAGGAGTTGATTCTTGCCCAATTAAGCTTTGCATTTATTTTATAATCCTGTAATGCATCTTCATATTATAGTCTTAAACTTGTTCCTCTATATATTTGATTGATTGATTGATTGATTTAATCCTGCCTTTATTATTTTTACAAATAACTCAATACAGTGAACATATCTATCTTCCTCCTATCTTCCCCACAACAACAACCTTGTGAGATGGGTTGGACTGAAAGCGAGTGACTGGCCCAAAGTCACTCAGCTGGATTTCATGGCTAAGGCAAGATTTGAAGTCAGGGTCTCCCACTTTCTAGCCTGGTGCCTAAACCATTAGACCAAATTGGCTCCATATACTGTGTGCAATTTATATCATATTTATACAATAAAGTATGTTTATTGTACTTGGACTTCTTTTATGATATGTTCATATGATTTTGAAAGAAATTAATTTTGAAATAACAATATTTTATTGTATTTGATCTGAATTATTATGTTTTCATTGTTATGTCTCAATGTACTAGTAAATATTTTATTATCGAGAGCCATTTTGAGTTGAATCTATTTGTGGCCAAATTAGTATACAAATAGTAAAATATTGATTCTCCTTGCTAGTTTCCCACTTCTGGGAGGATAAACTAAGGGACCTGCTGCTCTTTTACTGTAGGCAAATTAAGCAGATAAACAGCGAGTTTGAATGTTGGGATGTGGAGACACTAGTCCAAAGACCCATTTCTTTTCTTAGGTGGTGAAAACAAGGACAATATTCAAGAATAGTCACAGCAAGGCTGTATTCCCCGTATTTCTCTCCATTATTAATGTAAACCATTGGGGCGATCGTGGCTAACTAAGTCCTATGAATCTAAGTCCTAGAGTCTAATAATCACTTTCTTCTACAAGGGTTTGAAATTGCATTGGCATTACTCTCTCAAACATCTTCCTAGAGGAGATTATAGTAGATGGCCATATAGGACTACCAGATTAGGACACAAAAATCTAGATGTCTAATAGATGATAGCAAAGAATTAAAACTTTTTTTTCTGTCATCTAGTCATCATCTTGATTTTTGCAGCCTAAATATAGTAGCCCTAGAAAATAATTAAGAACTCCAAAAAGTACTGTGATTTTCTTGAAGTAGCTCTCTCAAGCATATATCCCTCTACATAGCAATATATTTAGCATACAAGATGCCCGTATGCTAACCTCCTTGTTAAAAGGAATCAGGTGTGAAGTTCAGAGTTTAAAAAGCATTCAAATAAAATAAATACATCCCATTGTTTGTCTTTGCTTTGTCCTCAGATTTCAATAAGTGAAATAAATTTAACAAAACTGGACTAGATGGCATCCACTTCATATTCGCATCAACAGAAGCATCCAGTTTAGCAAATATTATCCCTTTAGTTTTCATACTCAAGGCAGAGTGCCATGATTGATCACACTATTTGAAATCCAATTCTTCATTGTGTCTGATGATCCAAGGGTGAACACAAAGCGAAGCCTCTACAGCTTTCCTTTAAGGTGTTTTACCTTAAGGTGTTTTACCTTTATCACTTTATTTTCACACATTTTACAACAAAGCTTTATGGCCTCCACACTCCCAACTCAAATTCACCTAAGTTTTTCCTGTTGTGCCATTACTGATTTCTCATCATACCAAAATATTCTTTTCTCCCTTGCTGGTTATATATCTGTCATTACCAAGGGATGGGATTACAAACTGGAAGTTTCTTTTCTGCACTGAGGATATAATTCTTGGATAAGCTCTTTAATTTGGATAAAAATATTTTGTTTCATGGCAATATTTAATAGCGACAGTAATATTTTTAGTTACAACAATTAGATTGGAACTATTATGTAATTGTTCTATCTTAGGTTAACCGTGATATTCATTTTTAAAATGCCTGTTTTCACTACCTTTACATTTTCTTTCCAGTTACTTATCTTTCAAGATTTTGATAGTAAGAATTTCTGCTTCAAGTGTATTACATTACACTCCACAAGGGGGGGAAAAACCTATTTCATTCTTATGTAGAATTCTTAGTAATTTTTTGTGTAATTATGTGTACTTTTTTCTTTTTCTTATTAATTTATTGTGTAATTATTAGTTATTTTTTATTTTTCTAGTATACATGTGTATTATATAAAATTAAAGTTTGTATTGACCATTACATGGTACTGAGAATATGTACCTTTTCTGTTTCCCACCACACAAACCAGGATCCACCTGTAGCAGTGACTCTTGGACTTCGCATGGAAGAAATGATTTTTAATCTTGCTGATACTCATTTATTTTTCAATGATTTAGAGGTACGTATAAAATATAATGTATATTAGAACACCTATATCTGATAATCTCTATTTCTTCCAGTTGTTTGTAGCCAGAAATAGAAAATCAACCAGATATTTTTTTATATGGTCAGATTGGCAAAATATGGAAATCATTAACAAGATTAGGCTGCTATTAACTTTAAAAAAAATCAGGTCTATTTGGAACATTCCGTTAGATTTAACTTTCCATTATTCTATTATAGGATACAATAAGAATTAAAAAGAAGCCTCTTGCTCTCTCGTTTTCATCCTAAGCCATTAAAATAGATGGGCTAATAGTGCATGCTCAGTTTCACTATCACCCAGCCTACAAATACATTTGCCAAGGGATGGTGTTAAAAAAGAATGGAGAACTTTTTGAAACTCCCATAGCAAACAATAGGAGCAACATCTATTCATGGTTTTTGCAGCCTGCCCTATCTCAACATACAGTTCCAATTCCTAAACCTAACAAAAATAGCTACTGATAGCTCAGAAACGAAACAAGAAGAAGTGAAAGGACAGGTGTTTCTCATTATTACCTTAAACATGTATTTTCACTTGCTCATAAAAAATATCAGAATCCTGACATTCGGAGTATTCATCTTTTGATCAGGGAACATTCTGTACGCTAGCCTCCTTTTTGTTCCTACATTCCTGTCAATTTTAATTAGTACAGGAAAACATTCTGACTTGCAATGAGTGTCGAACTTAGAAAGAGCACTGTACAGAGAAGAACAGTTTCTAGACTCAGTTCCACTTTAGGCAAAATAAAATTTCCATGCTATCATTCTTTAATGTTACAGAATTTTGCATTGGGTAGTTTTATAATGAATTTTAAGAAAACATTTCAATGATTAGATTTGTTAAAGTTATATTTACATCTTGGATTGATAAATCCAATTTTATTTTCCTTATCTCTTTAAATTATACAAATAGTTGGCCTACATTGTATCTTTACTGTCAAGGAAATATTTTCTCTTATATTTGGCAGTTACTCTATATAACATTTGTTATTATCTGTCAGATAAAGATGAATAGAATTTGTTCTTCACCCTGAATTCTGTAACTGCTAAGATCTGCATAATAGAGTTTTTGTTTTTACTAGCAGTGAGTCATTGTTTTTATTGGATAATGAAATTACTGATATTTCCAAAATGATTTTTTTTTTGTGGGTCAACTGTAGGTTTTATAATCCTTAGTAAAAATGTCAAGTTCTGAAGAATTCTTTGGTAAGAAACTAGTTGTACTGAGACATAATTTAATTTAATGTTATAGCAGTCAAAATCAGTTATTGCACATGAATTTGTAAACGCTCAGTAATGGAAAATATATTTTATCTTTCTTAGTTTTGAACTTGCACAGCCAGTGGCCCACTGTGACTTGAGTATAGCCAGTTCTGTAGCTGTTTTAAAAGGTATTTTACCTTAAATTAACATTAACAGAGAGCTTCCGTACAACACAATTTCTATTATAACCACATAGCAGTATTCTGATATTATGCAAGCAAATTTTAAATTTCCACTGGGAATGGGAGGGAATTAATTTAGGTTGATGTCTTTGAAATCTTTCATTATACATGAATTGATTTATGTATAGTTAGCCTAAAATTTTGACAGGCTTGGGGTTTAGCATAAATAACTATATAGTTTTTCAATAATAATTCTGCAAACAGTATAGAGCACAAAACACTATTTTGTGCCTCAAAATATGTAATAGGAAATGACAAAATAATAAAAAGGGTGTACCTCAGAAGTCAGATAAGACACATTTATATTATATTTCCAGATTATAAATGGATTTAAAAAGAGAGAGAGAGAGAACAGCATACAAAATGGATATCCTCACTAATTTTAAAGACTATGGCAAATTCATAATCGTTTCCAAAATGAAAAAAATACATGAAAACAAAAGACCGATGAATCATTAATAAAAGACAGCTTGATAATACGTTTACAAATATCTTCAACTGGGATTCACATCAAGTATTTGACTTACTAAATATATTCTAGTTAGACCGAAACACTCCTGTAAAATCTTATGTATTAATAGCCATGTGTCTGCTAGTCTGCCTGCTTACAGTTTCCTCCTAAATTGCTTTCCTAGTACTAGGAAGAGACATGAGAAATTAAAAGGGGCAGAATGCTTTTATTGTTCGTTTGTTTCCAAAATCTTTGCCTTTTTGCCAGATGGATATTAACAGCAGGTTTTTTGTCCCTAGGAAGTACAAAGGCAAAGGAAAGTTTGAAATGTCTTGGTGGCATCACTCATCAATCATTTCCATCCCTTTCATCACTGCTTGCATAACTATTACACCACACTGTAAATTTGAGACAGGGTGAAGTGGATATTCAAAACTGCTCAATAATAGTGTAGATCTGATGGAAGACTTTAAAATGGGCTAACAGAGAAACAAATGAGAAAAAGTAACGTCAGGCAGATCAACAAATAACAATCATGAATGAGAAAAAGATCCATCTAGCACTAAGAGCAGTAAACATTGCAAGGATCTCAGAAAGAGAAACCTGGGAAAAATGCTCACTTTGCAAGAGCTTTCTTTTCAAAGTTTAAGTTTCCATTGTAACGGAGGACCCAGATTGTTGGGGGCAATATGCTGACTCTGTAAACTGCTTAGAGAGGTCTATAAAGCACTGTGAATGGTATATAAGTCTAAGTGCTGTTGTTGTTGTTGTTGTTATATAACCTTAACAAGGTGCTGAAGCATTTTCCTGTGCAACCCTTTAATAATCATTCTACTCTGGATTGTGTGATTGACAGTTAAGAATTTAGAATTATACAATTGCCAATATTCTAACACAGTGCTCAGCGTCCTATTCCATAGGGATCCATTGGGAGCTCTCTTTTTTTCCCTGTAGCACCTGACCCATTTTTGAACTAGATTATTTATTGTAGTACCCTGCCACCAAATTTGGTTCCATGCTTCTCAGCCTTTGAAAAGTTACTCTGCTGATGGAAGGACAAGATGCCTTTTTGCATAATTTATTTCCAACATTCCTTATAGGTTTCAAAGAATTAAAAATGGATTCAGCTAGATAGAATGAAAGCAATGAGGTAAACAGGTACAGAGGAAACAAATTCTAGAGAAAGAAAAGAATAGGAAAAAAGAAACCAAGGAAAGAGAGTCAAATCTAGTTTGATTGGAAAGTGTAATCTGGAATGTACCTATAATAAACAATGTATTTGTTGGAAATCTGTGATCTATAATCTATCTCCAACTCTACTGGGATAGGAGAGGAATGTCATTAAACTAAATATTTTATATTCTCAATTCAAATGAAACATTTAACGAAGTTTCAGCAGGAGCATGACCATTGGCGAGATATGTGGTCTGAAATCCCAAATTCATTCTTCTTCATGATGAATGGAAAATGGAATGATAATTCCAGATGAAACAGAATTGTAGGCACCTTACAAGTAGGCTGATAAAGCAAAAAAAGAATTAAAGGATGCAAGGAATTAAGGAAACTAAGAGAAAAAGATTTTCAGTTAGGATTGTTTCTAATTTGTCCACTTATGTCTTCATGGCTATGACCCAAATATTCTGTTTCAGAATCTTTGTAGTTTTTTAAATTCTAGAAGAAAATTTGAATTTTGAATAGAGAAAGGAGCATTTATTCCACACTCAAATTGTGAAAGAAATTACAAGTCCCCACTGGGATTTTTTTCCCATATAACTTTTCCTTCATTCATTCTAAGCATTTAACTTTTATTTTGTAGTGCTCAGATTTTAAAAGACCATCTTTATCTGTTTTTTTTTTTAAAAACCTATGTTTGTATTGGTTATCTTATTGAAACGTTTGCATCATGCCCTTTTGTAAGAGTTCAAGGTAATTAACAATAACGTTTGCTATGACATAATTGTTTAGAACCTGATATGAAAATACCTTCCAGAAACAGCAGGAAGCAACCATAAATGTAAAAGTACAAATTCAGTAATAACTGCTTAGAGCCCAAAAACATAGTTCTGATATTGACATTAAATAGCCATATTACATCAGTGACAATGATTTTTTTAATCAACTAGAGATGGAAAACTAGTTGTGCTCATGCATCAAGGAAGGACACCTAGCATCAGAGACATAGGCCCTAATATCAAGGCATACTGCCGTGTCCTTTTTATAGGTTGTCCTTAGTAGCCTGGAAATTGCCTCTAGCCCATAATGAAGCAGTGCAAATGTTGTACCTTTCCCTGTGTCAAAACAACTGGACAAGACATTGGTTGCTTTCCAAACTCAGTTCACCATAAAAGGCAGTATCAGATCCTTGATTTAGCCATGAAACAAGTTTTTTATCTAGTCCCAACTGAGTATATTTCTAGAGATGTTGGTATATAGGAAGATATCACCAGGTGGATAATATGGAGAAGAAATTTAGTTCTTTTAACAACAGCTTCAAGAACCAGCAATAGCATTTTGAATTCTATATGGGAAGACAGTATAGTTTTGCAGTAAAGGAGTTGTTGGTTCCCTTCATGCTTTCCGTTTTAACAGAAAATTCTGGACTAGTTGCAGTTCTAACTGCTCTAAAGAAAATTCTGTGCAGCAGTCCAGTTATTAATTAATTAAAGTAAATATCACTGTGACAAAGATTTGCTTTCTCCAGTGAGGGCACTGAGGTCATTGGTTGTGACAATGATCAGATGTCACAATTATCACCTTTGAAAATTGGTCTTTGGTCTTATAAGCAAGACCAGAACTATTATAACCCCAAGTGCCAAGTCCCAGCTTAGTGAACCAGTAGACATGGGTATTATTATATTATGAATATCACATAATCATTATTATATGTGGACTATTAACAATTATATTCATAGTCTAAGACTGGTGGAAACTTAATACTTCAGGTCCTAACCAAGGGCCTAAGAATTAATAAGGTAGCATCTAAGAAAATAGACACTATTTTCCAGGCAGGGTGGTTTTTCTAAAATTGGGTGTTCAGGTCCGATAAATTCAATATTTTCAGGTATTATTTCCACTGATAAAACCATCAGAAACAACAAAATGCACAATCAAGAATTTGTTGCCGTTTGATATATTTTTATTAAAAGTTATTTTTCTTTTAAAAGTCTGTTTATTTCTCAAAACGATAAGTATGATTGCCTGCCAGTGCAGTCAACAATGGAACATGAAAAAATAGATACTTTTGAAAGTTATGCATTACTTTTTATTTATATAATATACATTGATGTAAAGTTCTGTTTATTGACATGGTGCAGATGATAATAACTTCTTATTTTTCATTTTGTGTTTTATATTGGGGCTTCTTGTGCAGGACAAGCAAACATATATTTAAATATTGTGTTAAAATTTGTAAATCTTAATCCAAGCAAAGGGGAATCATTCTTTTTGGTGTGGGGGAGTTCGTTCACGTACTACATGGAATTGTTGATAACCATAGAATCTTTGAAGTATTGCAATATATCTAGGAATATATCAGTTGATCATAGTGGGGAAAAAAGAAATAATAGCTTTACCGTATGAAATTGTAAATGCACATATTCTGCCATCTGCTGGCAATAGAGGTGGTAATCCTCATTTAGATTTTTCACATTAAAGCACCAGTGTAAAACATTAAACAAGATATTGCTGCCCTATTCTAAAACATATTCTTTTACTAGGAATGTGATCAAGTCCATATAGATGATGTATCGTCAGATGACAATGGACAAGACCTAAGGTAAGATGTGCCTTGAAAAAAAATGAAGCAAATTTAAATAAGTATGTATTTTTAGGAAGAAATAGTATTCACTTTTGCATATTTTGGGTGTTTGCAGTACCTACAGTTTTGCAACTGATGGCTTCCATGCAGCTGCAAGTAGTGCAAACCTTTGTCTGCCAACAGGTGTAAGAGGAGGAGTTGACTGGATGAGGAAGCTGGCATTCCGTTACAGAAGAGTCAAAGAATTATATAATACTTATAAAAACAATGTAGGAGGTAAGAGGGATTTTTTTCAATATGACATTAAGATCAATCTTGTAGTCTTCTGAAAATAATTATTTATAATGTAAAATATAAATAATACATAATAATAATGCATCATAATAATAATACATAATAATACAAAATTATACAAAATAACCATGGGTGGTTTGGAAATTTTGTGAAGAAAAGTGGATGAAGAAAAAGGAGAAACAATTTACAGTCTTTCATTAACAAGTTGTGTAATACCTGGAATATTGCATCCAGTTTTGGTCACCACATTACAAAGAAGATGTTGAGGCTTTGGAAAAAGCGTGGAGAAGAGCAGCTAGGATGATTAAAGGCCTGAAGACTAAAACGTATGAAGAATGGTTGCAGGAACTGGGTATGGCTAGTTTAGAGAAAAGAAGGATGAAGGGTAACATGATAGCAGTATTCCAATATTTGAGCAGCTGCCACAAAGAAGAAGGGATCAACTTATTTTCCTAAGCACCAGAAGGCAAACAAGAAACACTGGATGGAAACTAATCAAGGAGAGAAGCAACCTGGAATTAAGTAGAAACTTCCTAAAGATGAGAATAATTAACCAGTGGAACAGCTGGCCTTCAGAAGTTATGGGTGCTTTGTCATTGGAGTAAATGTCTGTGGATATTCTCAGTCATCCAGGTCATGATTGTCCCAAGGTGCTTTTTCAAGAGGCAGCTGGACTTTCTTGTTTTTCTTTGAAGACATTTTGCTTCTTATCCAGGAAGCTTCTTCAGCTCTGACTGGATGGTGGGGAATGAAAGAATTTATGGTATATTCCTTGCAGACAGCTGCTCATTTGCATTCTTTTAGAGAGTCGTTGAGGCCTCTTGGAAATTTATCTGTGTCCTCAGTGTCACCTGAGTAGTGCCTGCATCTTCATCATTGGAGGTTTTTAAGAAGAGACTGGACAGCCACTTGTCTTAAATTATATAGGATCTCCTACTTGAGCAGGAGGTTGGACTACAAGACCTCCAAGATACCCTCCAGTTCTATTCTGATTGAAGTTTGGAGCTTAAATTGCAGGTTTCTTCAGCTCCCCTTGCATTTGTTAATTTAGATGACAATTAGTCATTTTAGCCTTTCATCCCAAATTAAAACAGTCTTCTGTGCCTTTGAAGAGAATCTTCCTAGAAAAATTGGTGTGGTATAGTTTCCTCTGGTATACTCAACTGGTATAGTTGTAGCTTTGTATATTCTGGATTTTCATTACAGATGTATCTGTAGTATATGTATATGTAGATACAGATGTATATGCAGGGCCGGATTTAGATGAAAAGAGGCCCTAGGCTGTTCTACTTATGAGGCCCTTTCACCTCCCATTTTAAGTTTTTATGTTTGTTTATTAGTCATATGCATAGAATTTCTCCTTATTTTCGGTTCAGTGTTTTAGTATTCACTAAATTCTACTGTTTTTAGAATAGTGTAATTTTAATTTTGCTAACAATTTGAATGTAGGCCCCTCTTGATCTTGAGGCCCTAGGCTGAAGCCTAGTTAGCCTATAGGAAAATCCGGCCCTGTGTATATGTAGTGACTGCTTTGTACAGTGACTGTTTGCAGTTAAGTCAATGAAGAAAAAATAATTTTATGACTAATCCTTGTATGTATGACCTTCACAGATCTGTAAAGCAAAGGAAAGCTGAAGTAAGACCATAAGCACAGTCACGGTTTCATTTAATAACAATTTTATTTGAGTTGCCAGACCCAATTGTGGTTGCTAGATAAGGACTACCCGTATTATTAATGTAGAGTACCATTCAAAAGCATTATTCTTCACATGCACTCCAATGTAAATAATATTTTAGATGTGACTTATATGTTATGCATATTATAACCAGGGTTCAAGATTAAGCACAGATTCCCAACCTATGGGGTTGTGAAGGACAATATCCACATTTCCTTAAGGAATTATATGTGGCATATTTTAGAGCATGACTGTGGCTATGCATAGGCATTTTATTGGACAACAGACATAACTCATTTTCTGATTTAAAAACAAGGTGTTTTTTATGTCTGCTGTTGCCTGGGAATGGGAAAAAAGTGAGCAGAGAATAAGCAATTAGAAGGATGTATAAAAGAAAGAATGTGCAGTAGTGTCAGAAAATAGTGAAGAGACACAGAATACCTATGTTTAGGCAGAAAAGGGATATTAGAGGAGAAGAAAGGGAGAGAGCACATTTAGAATATGCATAGTTTTAGAAAATCTCTATAACCAGTGGACAATCCCTGTTCAGCAAATCCAAAATCCTTTATGTTTTGGGGTGTTTCAGTTTCAAATGAAACAACAAACCCTGACAACACCTTTTGTGATATTATTGGATAAATAGGGCAAGATGGACTACCATCTCCTCAGCTTCTCCAACATAGCACACCTTACCAGCCCATCTTATCACCTCATCTTCTAGTTCTTTCTTTTTCTTTCTCATCTCAGTCACCATCACTGTGACCATTATGGGATAACTCACTGGCTTTTTTGCCCCCCTGTCTTCTGAAGACCTGCTGTTTCCCACCCACCCCTTTCCTCCTTTTAGTCACTGTTATCATTGACATCCAAAATGATCATCACCCAGATGAAGCTCGTCACGCAGATGAGCAGTGATTAACACCAAGATTAACATTACACTAACAATCAAGAAGCAAACAACACCCCAATCAAGGAACCACCAAACAAGCTAACAGTAAACAGCCCAAACAAAGAACCACTAAGGCCACTCCCATCAGTACTGACAGGGCAAGCCACTAGGATATAAAATGAGAGCAAACCGCACTCTCTACTACACTGATGATGTTACTTAGTTTGTTAAGGAGACGTCTGCAAGAAAACAACCAAGCTCAGAAAGCACCAAGGACCCTTCATTGACATCCAGGCATGACACATCCTATGTGCTTGTTCATGAACTTCCCAGCATCTTCCCTTTCTCATCTCAGCCATTAGTAACACCACTGCCAATCAATCCTGCATGTTATATTTCAAGGCCGGTTTTCTCATTAGCTTCCCATTCCTTCTTCCCTCAGCATTCAGTACAGTTGAATCCAGCCAACCCACCAGCCCATCCCTTAATCTTCTCAAGGCCTTTTCTGCTCTTGCTCAGTCAGCTACTTGTTTCAAACTTCCCTAATCTCAGCAGCAAGAACTGGCTTCCCATTCAAGGCATCCTTCTACAGTACTGTCTTCCTTCAACTCACGTGCCTTCCCGCAGGGGCCGTCAGTGGCCTTGGCTTTCTCCTAATGTCCTGTCCCAAGTAGTGCATGGAACATCTTGCCCCCTGATGTGAGGCTGGCCCCAACCCTCCTATCCTTTTGTAAGGCCCTAAATTCCTGGTTCTGCCAATTGACCTGGGCCCCCAATGGAAGAACAGCACAGTGGAGGTGGTTGATCAAGTAACAACAGATCCCACCTACCACCCATTCTGCCGCCACCCTCCCCATATGTCCTTAGATTTTAAACTTTGGTTTTAATTTGTGTATCCCAAAGGTCCTTTTTCAAAGGGCAACTGGACTTTCTTTGATTGTCCTTGAAGAAGTGTCTCTTCTCATCCAAGAAGCTTCTTCAGTTCTTAATTTATTTTTATTTTTGTTTTAATGTAGATTTAAACAAAAATAGATTTTTGTAGATTTAAATGGCTTATGACTATAAGCCACAGAGTACCTTATGGTAAAATGGGCGACCAGTGAATGAGTGAGTGAGCGAATGAACAAATGAACGAACTACCACCTTTTGGACTGCTTCTGGAACAAAATAACCTTTAATGTGTATTATTAAGCAACTTAGAAGTAGTAATATGCACCAGAGACAAATTTCTTGTATGTCTAATCACACTTGGCCAATATTCTCTTTTATTCTGTTCTGCTCTGCTCTGCTCTCTTTTATATTCACAAGCAAGTGAACTGAAATATTTTTGTAGAAAAATATGTTATTGGTCTAAATTAACATGAGACTATAATTCCTGTTAAACAGAATGCACTTTTAAGAACTTTTTCCTTTATGAATCAGGACTTCTTGGCCCTGCAAAAAGAGATGCATGGCTACAGTTAAGAGCAGAAATTGAAGCTCTCACTGACTCCTGGCTGACCAATGCACTTAAATCATTATCAATTATTAGTACAAGGTGAGTACAAACTTATTTTTTTAAAAAAAAAATGATTATATTGCAGAAGCAAAACAATATTAAAGGCAAGAGCGGACAACAAGTTGTAGGCATTCAATTTCCTGCAGATGTGTTTTGCAAACCCATTAGGCTTCATGCATTTTTTGACCTGGCATTTTTTATTTCTGTTTTAATCAAAAAATAAATGGATGGTAAAATGCTAACAGCTAGTATGCTCTTAGGCATTCTTAGAAAATAAAAATAGAGGATTACTGCAACACCATCCTTGGTGTGGAAGCATGGCTGCCCCTTGAAAATAGATTAGAATGGTTAGAGGGAGTGATGAGTGTTTACTGACTCACTACACTCAACATCAAAGGCATTTGGTAAGAAGAATATTCCAAAGGCATCCCCTGGCCAACAGAATACCCACTTATCTCTTATATAATGTGAAGGTGATATTGTAAGTAGAACATTAGGCATTGAGGTTGTCCCCAACCTGTAGGTTGGAGACTACCTCAATGCCTAATGTCCTACTTACAATATCACCTTCACATTATATAAGAGATAAGTGGGTTATTTGTTCAGCGACCATTCAAAATTACAATGGCACTGAACAAATAGTGGTGACAACTATTTCTCAGAGTTCCAACCATCTGAGCACCCCACCAAATATGTGATTGTGATCCAGAAGCTTGGCAAGTGGATCGTATTTCTGACTGGTTGCAGTGCCTGATGATCACATGATTGATATTTGCAACCTTCCCTATTGGCTTCCCTAGGAAGTCACTTGGGAAGACAGCAGGAAAGGTCACACATCACTGGGATAAGTTTCCACCACCTGCCTGCTTTCTCCCAATCCCTCTGCCCTTTGGGGACTCCTCCCGACTGCATCACTTAGCAATGGAAATTCTGGTCTCAGAATTTTGCTGTAGTAAATCAAGGACTACTGTACAGGGAACTGCTCTACAAGCCAGGCTATTCGCCGATCCAGCAATCATACTCTATAAATTGTATAGCCTGTAAAAATTATGTTGATTTCTTTGTAAGTTCAAAAAGTGATAAATGAAAATGTTATCTCAGACAAAAAGGCTGTTTTTCCATTCATAAAGTAGTTCATATTCTATGAATTTAGAAACTCAGTTGAAGGTGTGTGTTTATCTATGGATTATCACAATCATGAAATTTGCAACGTACAGAATATTGAAATATTTATTATTACTGCAGTAATAATTGAAGTAGTAATTGATGGCTGATCTGTAGCTAATTTGTTTTATCATTATGCAGATGTACACTCTGTCTTTCTCTATAGGAGTAACTGTGTAAATGTCTTGGTAACAACAACTCAACTGGTACCGGCCCTAGCAAAAGTGCTTCTGTATAGTTTAGGAGGTGTTTTTCCTATTGAAAATATTTACAGTGCAACTAAAATAGGTATGTATCTCAATTCTTTTCAATTTACATAGTTTGCTGATGGTTTCCAAATGTCTTCTAATCTACTAATAGCACTTCAGTTCAGTTAACAAATTTCACCACTTGTAAGAATTGTATGTAGAAACTATATAAAAAGAGTTAGATAACTAGAGTGAGATTCCTAGTTACACACACACACATTTTTGGATGTACCAACCCCACTATTATCATTAGTAAGGCTATTCAAGCATTTGAAAGAGGTACTTTACAAACATGTATTCTCATTATAATAAGCTCTCTTTTTTGCAAGGCACAACTATTTCTAAAGCGAAGTGACTGCATGCTTGAATGGCTTTCAAAGCATCTGTATAAATATACAGCTGCTTTGATGATTTGAAGAGATATGTTTTGTTCATACACCTGCATATTGTGGTACACCTTTTTAAAAATGCTTTGCATGCTTCATTGACTCACAACATCCTTATTCAGAAACAGTTGACCTTATCCAAGGATGGAAAATTTCAAACTTCAAAACGTTGAACTTTGAAAATAAAAAGTGCTACTTTAAGAAAAGAAGTGCAGGTTTTGAGATACCCAGATTAGGGGAGAACAGACAACCTGGTTGTTTATGTCCAGAGGAACAAAAAAAATTATATGCTTTGTTAGGATTCTAGCAGGACACCTTGCGTGTTGTCTTAGCATACCAAATATTAGCTTTCCTGAGTTTCCATTAAGCTGTAACAGAAAATTAATTAAAACAGCACCAATATTATGAAAGGCTTGTCTAGTGTATGATTTATTTATTTATTTATTTGTATAATGCCTTTTTAGAGATCACTGTGATATTTATTTTTTGAGAGCTCAAATAAATAGTGCATTATTTTTCAGGAAAAGAAAGCTGTTTTGAACGTGTAGTGTCCAGGTTTGGCACTAACATAACTTATGTTGTGATTGGAGATGGCCGAGATGAAGAGCATGCAGCTAACCAGGTAACTTCTCTCTGAACACTTATCTCATTTATCTTCCAGGAAAAGAAAGTTGCTTTGAACGAATAATGCAAAGGTTTGGCAGAAAAGTAGTATATGTTGTAATTGGGGATGGTGTAGAAGAAGAACAGGCAGCAAAAAAGGTAACTTGTTTCATGAAATGTTGGTGTGATATTTACACTGTAATATTTACGCAAGCTTATTTTGTTTGTATTTCTGTTAGTATGGCACATTGTCAAATTATTTCACATGCCAAGATCTTAAGAAGTAAGACATAATCAAACCATTTGGATTCAAGCACAGGCTTTATGAGGATGGGAAAGATATGGAAATTAAATAAAATATATACTGATTATAGATATTTTTTTTAAAAAAAACTAACTCTAAGGAAATTAAACACATTACGTGGATTTGCAAAGCCCAGAAAAATGTATTTTGTGTCATATAATCGAAAAAGCACATTGATCTTGTTATAAATCTGAAAAGGGAAAAATATGCCAAAAGCTATTTATTTCAGAGGGTAATCTATAAATATATTTTAAGAAGTAGAGTAGAGTAGAGTAGAATAGAATAGAATAGAATAGAATAGAATAGAATAGAATAGAATAGAATAGAATAGAATAGAATAGAATAGAATAGAATAGAATTCTTTATTGGCCAAGTGTGATTGGACACACAAGGAATTTGTCTTTGGTGCGTATGCTCAAATTGATTAAAATTTGAATTGATTTCATTCTTGAGACAGGCACAGCTGTATCTATTCCTCATTTACATTTAGAGAACTGTGATTTCTATTAAATTGAACATTAAACCTTGGAACACTTTGTGTTTAGTGCAAAACAGTCATATAGAAGATTTCAGCACTATATACTTGATTATTAAAGTAATTTATGATCATATAAGTGCCCAGTAAACATTGTCCTTAAAGAAATCTAGCAGGAAATTTACTGTACTTCAACATATTTCATACTTCAGAATAAATATAAGCAAAGTGGGGAAAACATATACATTCAGATATACTGCATCTAGAGCATGGGTGTCCAACCTTTTGTCTTGCCTGGGCCACAATGAATGAAGAGGATGTATCTTGGACCACATATAAAATATATGATACAGTTAATGTACATCAATCTCATAATAATGTTAAAAGTTTATGATCTTGTTGGGCTGCATTATTAGCTGACCAGGGCTGCGGTTAGACACACCTGATCTAGCGCGATCTTAGAGTTGGAGGAGATTTTATATATAAAATAAATAAATAGACATTATTTCTTGGTTTTCTTATAGTTGCAACTTTAGTTGTGGTTCTGGTTCCAAATGGTTGTCTTATAGATGCAATACGGTGTTGAGAATGTCTGGTAGCCTATTCAGGAAACTGGGTGATTGATTATTTTAGAGTTGGCATGCTTCCTTCTAACTTTACCTGTTGTGTGCATGAACAATTGTAGATTTTTTTTAAAAAAAAAGAAGGCAAATTCTTCAAATAGATCTGCAGTCAGTAAAAATAAAGTTATTAAACTTTATTAACAGACATGCTCATGAACTTCTGCAATGTTTTTAATTGTAGAAAGGGTGTATTCCTCATAAGAGATTGCTTTCCTAAATTCACTGGAGTAAGACTGATACTTGGTAATCATAGTAGACATTTTGAATATTGAATTATATAGTCTAAGTGACTATATTGCTTTCAAGGAAAGATTAATACATGACAGCAATTTAATTCCATATATAACCAATACCGGGGGAGGGGGTGTATCTCCCATATAGGCAGAGGTATAGGTTCAATTTGGGGGCATATTCTGAGCAATCACTGCTCAGAGAGAAATGTGCTGTATTGTAAAGGTTAAACTGAAAGCAAACACTAAAATTAAATGTTTGGTACATTCATTTGCCTGTATTGAAAGCATTGTATTTTCTGAAGAAATCACAAGGCATGATAGTTATAAATTAAAACTAAGCGCAGTGATATAGTAAAAGTCATAATATTTTATTCATCTTGGATTCCCCCTGTATTATACAAAATATATTTTGTAATGAAGATTATTACATACTTGATTGCTACTAAATTTACTTCTTTGAAATATAAACAATATTATTCCTAAAACATGCTTGGTAAATAAAGTTGGAGTAACAATTTGGTGTAGTAGTTAAGGCATCGAGCTAGAAACTGGAAGATTTTTGAGTTCTAGTCCCCCCACCTAACACACAAAGCCCAGTTGGGTGACCTTGGGCCAGTCATTTTCTCAGCCCTAGGAAGAAGGCAATGGCAAACCACTTCTGAAAAACTCTGCCAAGCCAAGAAAATTACAAGGACTGATCTAGAGAATCTCAGAAACAGATGCAATTGAACAGAATTAAAAATAAATAAATAAAGTTGAATTTATTAAGGTGCTTATGCAGCTTTTTATATGTTTTTCCAGATCTATTTGGACATTTGCTTTGTTTTATTTTCTTGTCTGTGTCTTACTAAGAAAAATAAGAATAATCATAATATATAAAAAGAAAATATGTGATGTGTATGATAGATACATTGTTCATTCTTCTTGCCTTCTCTCTCTCTCTCCCCCCTAATTAATGCAGCATAACATGCCTTTCTGGAGAATATCTACCCAGTCCGACCTCCTGGCTCTACACCAAGCATTGGAATTAGAGTATTTGTAACTCTTCTTTTTTTATATACATATTTCAAAGTACACTGATTGTTGTTGTTTTTTTTTACTTTGGATATGGTGCCTCTGGCTTCACACATATTATCGTCTTAAAAAGAAAAGAGCAATATATGGATTCCATTGCAAAGAATTCAGATCACCGAATGGAAACACACGTTTTAATACGACATAAGAATTCTCTACATGGTCTTATATATTCAGCATTTTGATGATTAAAGAACTAGAAAAATGGTTGCTGGTACACACCAAATGAGCCCTAGCCAGAGTGAAGAAGGTTTGCAATAGTCAAAGAGAAGGTGAAGAATGAATGCATTTTGTGAATGACAAAGGTGGTATTCAACAACATTCCTCACAATGGGATATATTCTCAGCACGGAGGTTTGAATCAAACTTTAGGCTACCTACCTGACCCAGAGAATTGGGATGCACTTGGACTATACAATGGCAATCCCGTCTCAATCCGTAATAGGTGTAAATTATTAATGAAAATAATTTACTGTGACATTAGCAACTGACTTTGGAAGTGGATGCAATTTATTATATTGTTTTGTTTTGTTTTTGGAGGTGTGTGGGAAGGGGGTATATAATAATAATTGTCTCTTTTATAAACTTGGCAGACAGAATGTGCATAATGATGTGTTGTGCCTTAAATGACAAGATCTTGTTTGTGTGTTACAGTGTAACATTGATTTAAAATTATGTAGATAAGATAAATCTTTGTGATAATTTTTGACATGACCAAATTTCAAATTCAATTAATCAGTACTGCATAAAAGCAGTTTAAGTGTTTGTTGCAGTAAGAGAAAAAAAATATAATAACTGAAAGTTAGCGTTTTTATTTAGATTCCTAATAATTCCACTGATTGTATGCAAATATTTTTTTAAAAAAAAATGTCAAAAGGTTCGGTATTCTGAGAAAATAGTTAACATGACAAATTATTTGACAATTTTTCCTTAATTTTTGCGTTTAAAAAAACATGGATAACTTGTGCTGCAATGAGTTTAATTTATGGTTTATGTGTAAAAAAAATAGCAAGCTACTTTTACCTATTTTGACCTAGTATCAAATTACAATGTAGTATATTTAACATTCAGCAAGGTACATATAAACATGGCTGAATGCGGTCCAATGAAAGTTTAAGTAAAAGAAAACAGCTAAATCAAAAAAGAAAAGGAATTGCTAGCTTTTTCTGCAACAAAAAATACAATAGACCAGGGATGTCAAACTCAATCTCATTGAGGGCCTCATCAGGGCCGTGGTTGACCTCAGAGGCCAGGCGGGGCCAACCGGGTGGGTGTGGCCAACCGGGTAGGTGTGGCCAACCGGGTGGGCATGGTCATTTTGATGCCATTCCCCAAACTGCTGGCATGTTTCCTGTCCGCATTGGGTAGACCAGGATGGCCCCACAGGCCGGATCCAACTACATTGCGGGCCGGATCCAGCCCACGGGTCTTGAGTTTGATACCTCTGCAGTAGACAAACAAACAAGATTACTAAATGAACAATAATATTTTCCTAACATTGTCAAGTAAAGAAAAATGTAATCTATAAATTGCCCATTATGTGGTCCAGTCAAAAAGGTCCTTTCAGTTAATGAGTTTCACGAGCACTTAAATCTGTTATAACTGATTTTGTAGCTGTAGATTAGCATGAATGTCAGTGGAATGTTCCTTTCTGGTTAGTTTTTCCTTTGCGTATTACTGTATTTTTCAGACTATAAGATGCACTCCCCCCCCCCAAAGTGGGTGGAAATATCTATTCGTCTTATACAGCGAATGTTGCCGAAGCCCCACCTACCTGATGGCCCCCATCCTTCAGCCATTTTCCATCTCCGCACATTGCATTTTCAGTCTCCGCACGCTCCATTTTAGACCCGCTCTAGGCTGTGGGGATTGCCACAGCACATTGCTGCCGATCACTGCCTCTGCGCATTGCATTTTCGGCCTCTCTGTGTTGCGTTTTCAGCCTCTCTGTGTTGCGTTTTCAGCCTCCACATGCCCCATTTTTAACCTTCATGCACTGCGTTTTCAGGCAGTTCCATTTGGTGGGGATTGGTGGCGGCAGTGATCCCCACCACCTGGAATGGGCCGAAGATGTCACATGCAGAGGCGAAAAACGGGGTGTGCATAGGCCAAAAATGCAGTGTGTGTAGGCCAAAAACACAATGTGCAGAGGTGGCAATGAACTGTGGCAATCCCCACAGCCTGGAACAGATGATTGGCGGTATTCTGGGAGGCAGATCCAACCACCAATCAACTGCTCGTGCTGAATCAGGCTGCAATAACATGCTGAAACTCACCAGGCTGTTTGCTGTTTGCTGCAAGGACGCTAGCCAGATGAATACCTATGGACGCTGGTAGGCAGAGGCAAAAAATTTTTTTTCTTGTTTTCCTCTCCAAAAACTAATGTGCGTCTTCTACACCGGAGGGTCTTATACTCCGAAAAATATGGTAACTATGCTTACATTTATTTGCAGCAATGGTTTTTCTAACATTGCACTATATTATGGGTTCTTGAATAAATCAGAATTGGTTTGATTCATATATGAAGTCAAAATCAAACAATTATTTGAATGTGTAGATTCAGCCCTGCATATTATTTTGATCTTGTGTTTGCATAATAATAGTGTACAAGTCATTTGTTACAAAGGAGGTGGGCAGCATATGCTATCCTGTCTGTGGCAACACCCCACCCACTTTAGAATCTCCCCTCCCCAAGAATTTAAACAAGCTGTGACTTTGATGTGGACAAGAAGAGTACTTTTGTTCCTTCTAACTTCTAAGGACTTCTAACATGAGATGGATGGGTGGTTGTAATTCCACTGTGTTTATTTTAATACTCTGTTTCACAGGTAGTCCTTGACTTAGAGCAGCTCATTTAGTGACCGGTCAAAGTTACAATAGCACTGAAAAAAGTGATTTATGACTGTTTTTCACACTTAATGACTGTTGCAGCATCCCCATGATCAAAATTCAGATGCTTGACAAATGACTCATATTTATGATGGCTGCATTATCCTGGGGTCATATGAGCCCCTTTTGCAACCTTCTGTCAAAAAAAGTCAATGAGGAAGCCAGATTCATTCAATGACCGTACTACTACCTTAACAACTGTAGTGATTCACTTAACAATTGTGGCAAGAAAGGTCCTAAAATGTGGCAATACTCACTTAACAAATGTCTTAGCAACAGAAATTGGGATCATAAGTCGAGGACTACCTGTACGGCTTTTATTTTTAAAGTCCATTTTGTAATATTTTCCTCTTTAACTGCCTTGTATACCTTTCTTAGGGCCAGATTCTCCCTTGTCTAGATGCCACAAGTTGTTCATTTCAATTCAATGATCAGTCTGTGATTTTTCTAATGATGTGTAATTTGTGGGTAAGCCTTGTGGGAGGGGAGGAAAGGAATGAACCTGGGTAGTATTTAAGAACAGGGTAGCAAGCAGCCTCTTGATGTAATTAATGGCTGTTGCAGTTATGCTTTGCACATGTGGCTGAAGGGCAGTTACCAGTTGACAAAGAGAATGGGCTTCCCAATTAATTAGCTGTGAGCAAATCAAACTAAAAAACATGACCACAAGAGTTTAAAAAATCTGAAACACCTTGAGCATAGATAAGAACATGAAGGAAGATAAAACTGAGAATTGGCCCTTTGTTACTACATTTTTCTGTAACCATTTGTGTGATGGGACAGTGGATCTCTACAGTGTACAGGTAGTTCTTATTTACCAATCACAACTAGGTCTGGTGGCAGCTCTGAATCTAAGCAGCTTAGATGTTTCTAAGCAGGTTAGAATGAAACATCAGGTGATTGTGCCCAACTTAACAAATGAACTGCGGTCATTAAGCAAGTCCCCACAACCATTACATGCAACGACTGCGACTTTCAGCTATCAGCCAGCTTCCCCATTGATTTGTTAAAAGCCAGCTGTGAAAGCCACAAATAGTGATTACATAACCGTTGCAAATGTACACCTGTTGCCGAGTGCCCAAATTGCAGTCTAGTAACAGGAATGCTGCAACAGCCGCAAATATGAAGAACAAATCATAAATCTCTTTTCTCAGGCTATCATAACGTTGAGCAGTCACTGCAAGGAGCTGGTAAGCTAGGCCTACCTGTACCATTATTGGCCGAGTGAAAATCCTTGCAAAATTCAGAGATTTAATAATGGAAAAACACAGGTGCCATTTTTGCCTTACAGAATACAAAATGCACTCTGGAATGAAATGTTCATTGTTTCAGAGGTAAGATCTTTTGATGAGTATTAAGACTAAGATAGTTAACATTTATATCTTGGGAATGCACAAAATAATAGTGTTCAGATATGAATTGGTCTACAATATGAATATAAAACCTATTATCAGTTGAAATGAATTTCTTTTCTGTGCTATCCTCCGCATTAATAAAATTCATTCTAGTTTAAAAGAGCTTAGAGATGGTGTTTCTCACAATTTCACTTGCGATTATTTTTAAAGCAGCAAATGTTTCATTTTTTCAAACTTGTTATTTTAAACTTGTTTTATTTGCCCAAAGACCCACTGAAAATTATTGTATCAACTTGTTAATATAGAAATGTTTTTTGGTCATCTTTGGATATTTAGAAATAAATAGGTTAAAAATGTCCATAAAATATTCATAAAGTCTGCAAGCCATCCAACCAATTTTATACTTGTCATATATTTTAGTTACTTAAGGTGAAAATTCATAAACCCTTATCTCTGGTTTCGGATTATAATAAAAAATACCTATGAATCATTGAACAATGTGTATTTTAATCTAATTAAATTTATAAAGGTGTTCCTCAATAGTTTCAAGATATTCTATAAAAATATAAATGGAAACTGTTTTATCAAAATGACAGAACGATACTACTGTACAGTACAGTACAAGTTTATTTGGCAATAATGTAGAGTTAAGATATTACAGTGTTTTCAATTGACACACTCACCTTTGTTTACTTTGCTTTTCATTTGAGTTTGCTAAACATTGCTCTATTATTATTGTATCCATTAATGTTTGACAAAAAATTATGAAATCCCATGCATAATAACAAGGATCAGAATTGCCAAACTTTTAGATGCAGAAATAAGCTGTGTCAAATACTGACCTTTTACGTGATTCCTTACAAAAATGATAATGGAGAAAAACAGGACATTGCTGCTGAATTAAAATTTGAGGCGAATTAAATTGACCTGATTTTGGCATTTGAGAATGGTCAAAATAATTGCAGAACAAGTAAGAGAATGTTATTCTAGATTTTTTTAAAAAAAATAATAATTTGGATTGCCATTGGTATTTTTATAGCTTTTTCTCTCACATCTACCTGTGTGCATATGCACATATGCACAATGTTTGTTAAATAGTTGTGCACTTAAAACAATATATTCTGAATATTATGCTTTGCAATTGCTGTACCAATTTGAACAGAAACGGCACTTAAATATGAAGCACTTTAAATATAGGGCTTGAGATAGAAGAACAGCACAATTTAGTTTTAAGAGAAGTACAAAGTAATAATGGATAAAGGGTTCAAATCAATAAACTACTATAGTGAAATGGAAAAATTAAATATGTAGATAGTTTTCTACATTTTTCCACACAGTCTCTTCCTTTAGGACTTAATATGTCGTCCTTTCTCCCCTTTTCATTAGCTTTTGGCATAGTGCATCAACTGTTCCTTGCTGTGACAGACCTATCCATGGCTTTCCATTGTAAGCCTCCAGTTCAGGGGTGGGTTCTACTTAACCTTTACTACCGGTGTGCATCGCACCTGAGCGTGCACACTTGCTTTGCTCACACACTTCTTTGCGCATGCGCAGAAGCTTCTGCACATGCGCAGATCAGCTATGATGATGTCCAGGTCAATGGGCAGAGGCTCCCGCTGGTTTTATTACCGGTTGTTGGAAACAGGTCCGAACCGGGGGCAACCCACCACTGCTCCAGTTGTTTGGAGAGAATTTTTTTTCTCCCTGTACAGATCATTTTTAATAGTTGGAGAGTTTTTTTTAGTCATACTTCCCAAATAATGGTAGCAATTGGAGCAGATTTAAATAAGTAAAATACGTTGGCAAATTCTCTAATAGGGTAACATCTTAATTAGGACCAACTGAAATATTATAAACCAAACATAATTGTAAAAAGTTGCAATTCAAAGTAAATTTGCTCTTCAAATAGGTTGAGCAACAGAACCCAATCTAAATCTTTCTGTATATTGAAAAATATGGGGCTGTGTCCATTTCGATTTTAGATGTGATTTTCATTTTGGATTGCAGGGAGAAGGTTGGAGCCATGTTTAAATGCTTGAATCAATGCGGTATTTAGTACTTTAGCGTGAAGCATAACTGACATGAGCCAATATTGCATTTGAATGCCCAGCAATAGCAGCCTTATGGAACTTTTAAAGCCAAGGACCTGTGTAATGTAAATCATGATTTTATGTAGGGATAATATTATTTAAGAAATTGTAAATTAATATTGAAAGCTTGTACAAAATGTGTATATCTTTAGTATTTCTCAATAAATACATGTGGAAATATTGTCATTTTCTGCACAATTATAATACTCCTGTATCCTTGATGTTCTTTTTTGAAATGCCGGGTTTTGCAATGCATTGTAGAAACAATTAGCCTGATCCAAAAAGGAGTGTCTCAAATATACTCATTCCCTAAATGACAAGCCTTGTTGATCAGCTGTTTAAGCTAGAAATGTTATCCTAGTACTGTCCTTTTTCTGATTGGAACAATTAACACTTGGAAAAGGATTTTATGCATCCCAATCTCATCTGTGGGAACATAGTTCAAGATTTAATTTCATGTGTTTTCTCTCAAAATAAGATCCTTGGGTAGAATAGCATTTTACACAATCGATTGCTCTACAGAATTTCTCTTCACATTAAAAATTCAAAGTTGGTTCTCCTTTCTCCTATACACTTAAGACATTTGTTTTCTGAGCATTCAGGATCTATCAGCACATTTTCTATCAACATGTTTTATTGAAAAGCATAGGCTTCTGTATACGGACTTCGGCTTACAGCCCAAGGCAGGTCTTGGACTTGGGCTTGAGGGAGGTCTAATAAGATTAGAGAAAAAAGCTTCTAAAAGAAGAAGTGTATCAAACAATTTTAGATTTTTTAAAAAAAGTTAGTGCAAATTAAATATATTATGATTTGGATTGCTATTGGTGCTTTATAACTTGCTTTCTCATTGTGTGCCTGTGCATACATTCACACAGTAGTTGGGTACTTAAACCTGTACTGAATATTATGCTTTTGTAATTGGTGTACCAATTTGAACAGCACCTGAAACCCATATAGTATGATAGATGTTGCTCTTAGTATTTAGCTGCAGAAAAAAAATGCAGTCTTGCTCTAATATTGTTTCATCATCTTTTCATTTTTATTTATTTATATTTATTTATTTCATTTATTTTATTTTATTAAACTTGTATGCCGCCCTCTCTCCCAAAGGACTCAGGGCAGCTCACAACGATAAAAACACATAAAATTCAGTAATCAAATATAAAAACCAATACAATCCCCTTTAAAAACCTCTTCAGTCCAATCCAGCCAGGCCAAATAGCCATGTTTTGAGGTCACGGCGGAAAGAGCAAAGGTCAGGGGCCACCCGGAGCTCCAGGGGGAACTGATTCCATGGAGTAGGCGCGCCCACAGAGAAGGCCCACTCCCTGGAAGTCGCCAGCCAACACTGGCCAACGGGACCCCAAGGAGGCCCTCCCTGTGGGAGCGCACCAGGCGATGGAGAGCTGTTGCTGGCTGCAGATGGTCCACAAGGTACCCCAGGCCTAAGCCATGTAGGGCTTTATAGGTAATTACCAGCACCTTGAATCTCACCTGGAGGGCAACCGGTAGCCAATGCAAGTCCCGCAGGAGGGGTGTAACATGAGAGTGTCGGGACACTCCCATCACTACCCGCGCGGCCGCATTCTGCACCAACTGAAGCCTCCGGGTGGTCTTCAAGGGCAGCCTCATGTAGAGAGCATTGCAGTAGTCGATCCGGGAGGTGATGAGCACATGAGTGACTGTGCGCAGGTCATCACGGTCCAGGTAGGGGCGCAACTGGCGCACCAGACAAATCTGAGCAAATGCCCCCCTGGTCACGGTTGTAACATGGTCATCCAGAGTCAACCGTGAGTCCAGGAGGACGCCTAGATTGCGCGCCCTTTCTACAGGGGGCAACACCTCACCCCCTATATGCCATATTTATCATTTTTACAAATATCTCAAGGCAGCAAACATCCAATACATTTTCCTCCCTTTTTCCCCACAGCAAGAACCCTATGAGTGAATTGGGCTGAGAGTGACTGGCCCAAGGTCACCCAGCTCGCCTTCATGGCTAAAGCGGGACTAGAACTCATGTCTCCTGCTTTCTAGCCTGTTGCTTTAACCACTAAACCTAACTTGTCTCTTACACAACTTGAATTCTTTCCAACAGAAATCATCCTTATTTAATATCATCCTTGGCAAAATTGTTCATTGGAAAGTAAACTTCTCATAACTGCAGCAAACAACAGGTTGGCTTATGGCATCTAATTTCACTGTAAATTTTCCTGCATATGTTTCAATGGATAATGAAATACTGTCGTCATTTGCATGTTTAATGTTTAGCTTATGCAATCCCCAAATTCCTGTAAACAGAATCGGAGTATCGTAAGTACTAAAGGCCTCTGTTCCCCAAAGTTCTACAAACTGGCTCCACACAGCCTCCCTTTTTACTGCACTAAAGACAAGAAATATCCCTTGGAAAAGAGGGAGAAGATAGGCAGATACTCCTAAGGCCTCTTCAGAAGTTCTAATATCAACAAAACATTGACACACACATACACCCCAAATTGGAAAGTGATATGCTCACCCTTTCCTACGAACAAGAAAAATGTAGATACCAGTTTTTATTACAGATGTCAATATTTCAGTCCCAGTCCATAGCAGAAAATATGTTTCAGTGTAACTTTTCAATTTTCAACTTTTGGAGTTTTCATTTAGATAGAGTGATTCTTTTAGCAAGCTGCTCAGTTATGTGCATTTAGTTTAGTTTAGTTTAGTTTAGTTTATTTGTATACTGCCCTACTCCCGAAGGACTCAGGGCGGTGAACAGCCAACAATAAAATACATAGATACAAAAAATTTAAAAACCAGATAAAATCAAATTAAATCATTTTGGCCCAGACAGATTAAACACCCCAATAATTTAAAAACAGATTAAAATTTACATATTTAAAAAGGGAAGAGATTAGGCCAAGCCCGCCTGATGGAATAAAAAGGTCTTCACAGCACGGCGGAAGGAGCGCAGATCCGGGATCCTCCGTATCTCCGGGGGGAGCTCATTCCAGATGGTAGGTGCCCCCACAGAAAAGGCTCTCCCCCTAGGGGCCGCCAGTCGACACTGTTTGGCTGACGGCACCCGGAGGAGTCCCTCTCTATGAGAGCGTACTGGCCGGTGGGAGGCTATTGGTGGTGGTAGACGGTCCCGTAGATAACCAGGTCCTAAACCATGGAGCACTTTAAAGGTGGTAACCAAAACCTTGAAGCGCACCCGGAAGACCACCGGGAGCCAGTGCAGCTCACGCAGGAGAGGTGTTACATGGGAGCGCCATGTCGCTCCCATTACCACCCGCACGGCTGCACTCTGCGCCAGTTGGAGCCTCCGGGTGCTCCTCAAGGGGAGCCCCATGTAGAGAGCATTACAATAGTCCAGGCAGGAGGTGACGAGGGCATGAGTGACCGTGCGTAACGAGTCCCGATCCAGAAAGGGACGCAACTGGCAAATCAGGCGAACCTGATGAAAAATCCTCCCGGTCACGGCCGTCAAGTGCTCTTCTAAAGACAGCCGTGAATTCAGGAGGACGCCCAAGTTGCGAGCCCTCTCCGTGGGGGCCAATGATTCGCCCCCAATAGTCAGTGATGGCGTCAACTGAGTATATCGGGATGTCGGAAACCACAGCCACTCGGTCTTGGATGGGTTGAGCCTGAGCCTGTTCCTCCCCATCCAGATCCGTACGGCCTCCAGGCACCGGGACATTTATTCTTGCATTTCTTAAATTGAAAACTACAAAAATTATTAAAAGGACTAAACTGTACTAAAAGGACTAAGCTTTAAACTGTACAGTTTAAAAGTATTAAACTGGTTTCAATTCTATACGATTTGCACACGCAAGACAGGCAGCTAGGCTCTAATAGGAAAGGCTCTAGTATAAGGTGACCAGACGTCCCGCTTTTGGCGGGACAGTCCCGATTTTTAGCAATTTGTCCTGCGTCCCGCGGCATTTCAAAAAAGTCCCGATTTTTCATTCTGCCTCCTGAGTCCCGCTGCCTCTTGAGCCCCAGCTGATGGCTAGAAGAAAAAAAAACTGTTTAAACTCTTGCCCGGGGCTTCAAAGGGCCGCCCTACAGGCAATCAGTGTAAAGAGTTCCTGAAGCAGTTTTTTTTCCCCCTAGCTAAGCTGCAGAAACGAAACCGAAACCAGGATCTTTGGTGCAACGTGACAAAATGAGGCAGAGAGAGATTTATTTTTATTTTTATTTTTCCTCCCCAAAAAAGGTAGGTGAAAAACTGCAAACAATGGGAAATTTAGGAGGAAAGTTCAAGATTTTAAAACACAAAAGAAAAAAAAGCTGTATTTAACTAGGGAATTGTAATAATTGAGATACTATTAATTGTATATTGTGTTGAAAGCAGAAATGGTTAAGTTGTGGTTCAGAGGAATATATGGGGGAAATTATTTGGTTTATTATTGGTAAATATAATTAATTGATTTGTAAGAAATTGGATTGCATGGAAATAATTGGAATATTCATGTTCATATTGATTAATATACAAAAAAGATAGTTTTATAACTAATTGATTTATATTAAAATGTTGAATTTGTATTAAACAACTGTATTACATAATTACATAATTAAACAATGTGGGGATGGATATAAAAATAGATGACAATGGGAAGGGGTATAATATAGAATAGAAGGGAAAAATTGAATTTGATTAAGATTAGAGATGAGGATGAAGGGTAATATTGGTTTTTTTAAAAAAATAGATGAGGAATAAATATGGCAAAAAGGAAATATAGAAATTGTAAATTTAATTGAAGTGACTAAACACTGTTTAAATTTGTGAACCGGCCAAATACTCTGTTCAAAGAAAATAAATTGTATGTTTGTATGTGTGTTTCTAATTACTGCTATTTATTCATATTTGTTCTCTTTTATTCTTTAAAGTTTAACCATTCATTCTTTATCTTAATATCTTTATATTTGTTTGGGGTTGGCTTTCTTCCCTTTCATCTTTTTTATTGTACAGCAATCTTTCTCCTCAAACCTACCACTTCTCTCTTTTCTTTCCTTCTTACTTTCTCTTCCCCCCCTCTTCTTCTCCTCCCTACTTCCTCTTCCTTTCTCCTTCTCCTCCTCTCTTCCTCCCCCTCTTACCCTCACTCCTACTCTAATTTCCCTTCCCTTCTTTCATCCCTCTCTATTGCTGTATCCTTTTATGCATATGGACTACTCAGAGGGCTGAAAAAGTTATTTTTGATTGGTCCTCGCACTTTTGTCCAGTCCTCAAACTTATGACTGTCCTCACATTTTACGTTTTTTGCCCAGTCTTATCACCATGGTGAAGAGAAGCAGTTGCGAAATGAGTGACATGGTTGTTAAGAATGCTGCATGGGCATAAATGTGAGGATGGTCATAAGTGTGAGGACCAGTCAAAAGTGTGAGGACCTGTCAGAAATGACTTTTTTCAGCCCTCTGAGTAGTCCCTATACACATAGCCATGGCCACCCGGTCACATGACCAGGTAGCCACGGCCACCCAGTCACATGACCAGCTAGCCATGCCCACAAAATAAGCCACGCCCACAATGGTGTCCCTCTTTACCAATCTTAAAATCTGGTCACCTTACTCTAGTAGGAAAAAGTCCACAGATCAAATTTTTCATTTTATAATATACTGGTACATTTTCAGGGTGTAAATTTGAAATGAAAATTTTGAGAGAGAAATAATCTCTAAAAATTTGTACCCCACATTATTTTAGATTTCCCCCTGTAATCTTACACAGTCTGTATTTGAGACACGTTTCATAGGTTTTCTTAACAGTATGCACTAACCCATATCCATAAATTAATTTATAGAGGTGATTAACTTTCTAACTGGCAACACACAAAAATATATATGAACAAAAGTATATGCTATTGAACAGCTGAGGCAAATATAGCTAAAAATAAGCCACCAACAAAATAAAATCTAAATATTTTAGATGCAGGGCTTGAAAAATTAACCTCAACATAACCAACTAAAGCATGTTGCTAGGGGCTCTGCCTATTTTTAAGGAGTGACTGCTTCTATTCTGGGTTAGATAAGACAGATCATATTCTAGGGCCTCTTTCCCAAAAAGTAGTTTATAGGAATTGCTTTTAAAACACCCAGAGATTTATTGGATGAAGTGACATCATAAATGTGACCTGGGATCTGGTGGAATCTGAGCACAATGGATATGATATAGCTAAGTTTAAACAGAGCACAGGCTACGTTGTATGTAGTTGGCTAAGAAAGGAAGGGAAAATGTGCGCGATAACTGTTTAAAAATTTTGGCATTGGCACCATGCATGATAAGCAACCCAGAGAGTTTCTGAATGTCAGCCAAATGTATAAGCCAGGAGCTATGATTTATTCACAGGCTAAAATGGGCCTACTATTTCCTTTACAAATAAAATGGGAGAAAATTCTTGGTGCAATCTTGCAGTCATTTTATTTTTAGAAAAGAGTTTCTGAAAAAGCAGCCTGAATCAAGTCAAGCTAGGAATCTGATAAACTATACCTGATTCATACATATCTGAAATCTAAAGCTACTGTTTGCAAACAAAGCTTTCTGATAAAAAATAACTACAATTGCTCAAGGATAGATAGATAGATAGATAGATAGATAGATAGATAGATAGATAGATAGATAGATATGCTTGCTTCTATACAAGAAGCCCAACAAACATGGCTGGTTTTGTAGTATTCAGATGCATCAGCAGGGTTGATAAGGGTCAAAAAAAAGTTAAGATGGCAGTTTTAGTCCCATGGTTTAGTCAACCATCTTGTCTTTTAGACTCCTTTCCCCACAACAGATGCCTGATATTACTGCTAAGCAGTATGAATGCAGATTTTCTGAATCACTTCTGGATCCTGAATGATTCCTGATGAATTATTTTAAAGGAACTTCCAAGGAGCAACTGATGCTTGGATGGATCCCGTTCCATTATTCTTCCAAACTTTCATTTTGTGTATGGGGAAAAAATAATACGCAGAGGATATGCTGCACTTCTGAGCCATTTGATTACCAAATAAACTGTTTTAAGTAAAAACTGCATGGGTGCACCTCTTAAAAAGCAAGAAACAAAATTTGCTGAATTCCCATTTGCATGACTTAGTTTTATATTTGCTCTTGCTGCATTCCAGGAACATATTATTTGAATTCTCTTATGTATTAATGGTGTTTATTTCAATTATTGTGTTCTAAATTATGGTATGCTTATGTATCATTATTAATGTTCCACCCATGAAGGTAGCGCAGGTTTGTTACTTGGTTTGTTAAAAACCCCGTATTTAAATCTCACCATCTCCAGAATGAGCCTAGGGGCAACTTCTGAAACTTTGAAAGATGACCTTATCTCCGAAGAAGCAAGCTACGGACATGCTCTATTCACTCATCTTCATCAGATGTTCGCGTAACCTGGGTTTCAGATTAGTGGTTCACCTTTTCTCTACCTCATATTTATTCTTTTGATTAGCCTAAAACTATTGTGTGCTCTTTAATGCAATAGTTGATCCTGTTTCTTTTTAAAAAACATTCTTCCACCTTTAAGATATGTGGCCTTGCCATGTGCCATGCTATACAAGACAGGTAAGCCTTCAATTGATTTTCTTAAAAACAATCTTTAGCACTAAAAAGCATCCTGTATATATTTTATATTTCTATTTACCTCTCCAGCTTTATAAGTGGAATTGTAGAAGAAAGATAAGGTGTATGGTTTTTCCTATGTGCATAGCTCCTCTTTTTAAAAAAGATAGTAAATGCATAGACTGTAAGCATTAATTAAGCATTTCTACTTGATGTCTTGAATATTATTTCTTCTGCCTTTGCTTTTTTGGGACATGATAATCAGCATAGCATAATGTCACGGTCGCTTCCAGACTCTTCATGAATTAGTTCAGCCTATCAAGATCTCAGATCTTTGATCCCAAGTTTAGCCATCCATCCAGAGCAAGGAGCTGACTGGTATGATTAGGTGGACTTCTTTATCCATGTATGATGGAATGTCTGAGGCATGTGCCAGCTGCTGTGAATCTATTTTTTCAAAGCAGCAGATGTGATTAATCCAGAAGAACAGACAGATAAATTCATCCCCGAGAGACAACCTTCTGCATAGAAGGGGATCCTTGCATGGTGTTTCAACCTACGCCAGTTTCAGAGTTCATCTGATGTGATCTATGGGCTTTCTGACAGTCGAAGAAACATGACGTAGATCTTCATTTTATCTATCTGTCTGCCTCTAATATTATTCATGCCTCTCATCCGTACAATAACCTATTCAAGAAATTTCATCCAGCTGAGTGTTTAGCGAATCCTCTCTTGCTATTTGCTGTGTCAGACAAAACAGTGTCCAGTTTTGTTTCAGATTTTATATACCAATAGTCCTTGCCTTCGAACCATTCATTTAGTGACCATTCTAAATTAAAATGGCACTGAAAAAAGTGACTTGTTACCATTTTTCACACTTAAGACCATTCCAGCATTCCCGTGGTCACGTGATAAAAATTTAGACACTTGACAACTGACTCGTATTTATGATGATTGCAGTGTCCCAGGGTCAGGTAATCATCTTTGCCAACCTTCTGACATGTCGACAGGGGAAGCCAGATTCAACTCTGTTACTAACGTAACAACTGCAGTGAATCCCTTAACAACTATCAAGAAAGGTCATAAAATGGGGCAAAACTCTCTTAACAAACGTCTTGCTTAGCAACAGTTGTGGTAGTAAATTGAGAACTACCTGTAATTTTTCATTACATAAATTATATTCCTACAACACCACTGTAACCACTTAGAGCAGCGGTTCTCAACCTGGGGTTCGCGACCCCTTTGGGGGTCGAACGGCCATTTCACAGGGGTCGCCAAAGCCCACTCTCACCCCCCCCACACCTTCACTCACCCTCACCCTCTGCCTCTGTTGGATCGCCGGTCGCTGTTCGCTTACCCCGCCCACTCCCAATCTATTGCTGCCTCCTGAGTCCCAGTTGATGGCTAGAGGGAAACAAACCATTTAAATTCTTGCCACGGGGCTTCAAAGGGCCGCCCTACAGCTGATCAGTGTTAAAAGAAAACAAATGAGAAGATAGGTGCCTGCAAAAATAGAAAAAAACAGCCCCTTTCAGCTTCAGCATAGGTTAATTACCACAAGTTGATTTGATCAGCCTGCGGACTCTCAGCTGATTTGTTCTCAGCTGTTTTGTGGAGGGCTCTGTTGCTAGCTGCAAAGAGAGGAGCAGATTTTTTTCCCCTTAGCTATGCTGAAAAAACAAAACTGAAAGTAAAGCAGGGTCTTTGCTGCAACGTGACAAAATGAGGCAGAGAGAGATTTCTTTTTCCTTTTCCTCACCAAAAAAGGTAGATGCAAAACTGCAAACAAGGGGAAATTTATGGCAAAAGAGGAGGTTCAAGATTTTAAAACACAAAAGAAAAAAAATTCTATTTAACTAGGGAATTGTAATAATTGAGATACTATTAATTGTATATTGTGTTGAAAGCAGAAATGGTTAAGTTGTGATTTGGAGGAATATATGGGGAAAATTATTTGGTTTATTATTATTGGTAAATATAATTAATTGATTTGTAAGAAATTGGATTGCATGGAAATAATTGGAATATTCATGTTCATATTGATTGATATACAAAAAATATAGTTATATAACTAGTTAATTTATATTAAAATGTTGAATTTGTATTAAATAACTGTATTACATAATTACATAATTAACCAATATGAGGATGGATATAAAAATAGATGACAATGGGAAGGGGTATAATATAGAATAGAAGGGAAAAATTGAATTTGATTAAGATTAGAGATGAGGATGAAGGGTAATATTGGTTTTTTAAAAAAATAGATGAGGAATAAATATGGCAAAAAGAAAATATAGAAATTGTAAATTTAATTGAAATGACTAAACACTGGTTAAATTTGTGAACCGGCCAAATACTCTGTTCAAAGAAAATACATTGTATGTTTGTATGTGTGTTTCTAATTATTGCTATTTATTCATATTTGTTCTCTTTTATTCTTTAAAGTTTAACAATTCATTCTTTATCTTAATATCTCTATATTTGTTAGGGGTACCACCTCTCTCTTTTCTTTCCTTCTTACTTTCTCTTCCTCCCCCTTTCTTCTCCTTCCTACTTCTTCTTCCTTTCTCCTTCTCCTCCTCTCTTCCTCCCTCTCTTACCTTCACTCCTACTCTAATTTCCCTTCCCTTCCTTCATCCCTCTCTATTGCTGTATCCTTTTATGCATATGGACTACTCAGAGGGTTGAAAAAGTTATTTTTGACTGGTCCTCGCACTTTTGACCAGTCTTCAAACTTACGACTGTCCTCACATTTTACATTTTTGCCCTATCTTGTCACCATGGTGAAGAGAAGCAGTTGTGAAATGAGTGACACGGTTGTTAAGAATGCTACAATGGGCACGATGACCAGTCATAAGTGTGAGGACCAGTCAAAAGTGCGAGGATCTGTCAGAAATGACTTTTTTCAGCCCTCTGAGTAGTCCCTATGCACATAGCCATGGCCACCCAGTCACATGACCAGCTAGCCACATCCACCCAGTCACATGACCTCCAAGCCACGCCCACAAAATAAGCCACGCCCACAGAACTGATAGTAAAAAAAATTAGAACCCACCCCTGGCTGGGGGTCACCACAACATGAGGAACTGTATTAATGGGTCGCGGCATTAGGAATGTTGAGAACCACTGACTTAGAGAAACAGAAGTAACTATGACAAGAAAAGCATTTTCCAAAAAAAATGTATGTACTAACCACAAAATTGATTTTAAAAATTGCGTGCCACATGATTTTTCCCCCCTTTCTACATAGGAATACTTCGTTACTTAGCATAAATGGAATATATGAACGTATCATAAGCAGTGCGGAAACTACTAATAAAATCTATAAATATCATATGAGGGGAAATGAGCATGTAGTTCCAGGAGCTGGAGTTTGAGTACAACATATTTCTCTTTTTTAAAAAAAATTAGTTCATCTGATTCTGTTTATCCAATGTACTTACGACAATATTAGGATCTGCAATAAATTATTGGCAGCAATTATAATAAAGTTTTAGATTATGTTTTGACTTTGGCCCAAAAGCAAAATAAATTTCATTAATCTGAGGTGGTCTGGATTACTCTAGGTCATGGATGTCAAATTCGCAGTATCACATTGCCATCACATGACGTATTGTAATGTTTTCCCTTTCGTGGAGCTTGTTTAGGCGTGGCCTGCATGTGACGCATCTGGCCCGCGGGCTGCCAGTTTGACACCCCTGCTAGGTATAAAAACTTTGCAAAGCTTCAGCCCGCTTTATGCCATAAAATATTTGCTTCTTGGTTTCAGAGAGGGGAAATAGATTCAGAGTTCAACAGGACCATTCTTAATGGACTTAGTGGTCATACCACTCTCAGTTGCTTCAATTACAACTTCCTGGATGAATCATGAAATCAAGATCTCTTGAAAATGTTAAGTCAATGCCATTAAAATTATAGCATATGTCTTGTCTAGCACAGGGTGCTTATTTATTTTATTTATTTATTTTTCATATTTGTATACCGCCCTACTCCCGAAGGACTCAGGGCGGTGAACAGCCATAATAAATACAAATACATATAGAAGTTAAAAACTATTAAGAAACAGATTAAGTAATTTAGGCTCAAAGATTAAGAACATCCAAATTTATCTAAAGAGGTTTAAAACCCAATTTAAAAGCCAGTTTAAAAGCCAATTAAAAAGGGAGAGTTAGGCCAGACCAGCTTGTTGGAATAGAAATGTTTTCAGAGCACGGCGGAATATGCGTAAGTCTTGGATGTTTCGTAACTCCGGGGGAAGCCCGTTCCAGATGGTAGGTGCCCCCACAAAAAAGGCTCTCCCCCTGGGGGCCGTCAGTCGACATTGTTTGGCCGACGGCACCCTGAGGAGTCCCTCTCTATGGGAGCGAACTGGTCGGTGAGAGGCTATTGGTGGCAGGAGGCGGTCTCGTAAGTACCCTGGTCCTGAGCCATGGAGCGCTCTAAAGATAGTAACCAAAACCTTGAAGCGCACCCGGAAGACCACTGGGAGCCAGTGCAGCTCGCGCAGGAGGGGGGTTACATGAGAGCACCACATTGCTCCCATTACCACCCGTGCGGCCGCATTCTGGACCAGTTGGAGCCTTCGGGTGCTTCTCAAGGGGAGCCCCATGTAGAGAGCATTACAATAATCCAGGCATGAGGTGACAAGGGTGTGAGTGACCGTGCGTAACGAGTCCCGATCCAGAAAGGGATGTAACTGGCAAATCAGGCGAACCTGATAAAAAGTCCTCCTGGCTACGACCGTCATATGCTCTTCAAAAGACAGCCGTGAGTCCAGGAGGATGCCTAAGTTGCGAACCCCATCTGTGGGGGCCAACAACTCGCCCCCAATAGTCAGAGATGGTGCCAACTGACTATATCGGGACGACGGAAACCACAGCCACTCGGCCTTGGATGGGTTGAGTCTGAGTTTGTTCCTCCCCATCCAGATCCGTACGGCCTCCAGGCACCGGGATATCACCTCGAGGGCATCATTGGAGTGGTCTGGGGTGGAGATGTACAGCTGGGTGTCATCAGCGTACTGATGGTACTTCACCCCAAAACCACGGATGATCTCACCCAGCGGCTTCACATAAATGTTGAATAGAAGGGGCGAGAGGACCGATCCTTGTGGCACCCCACATATAAGGGGCCTTGGGGTCGACCTCTGCCCCCCTGTCAACACAGACTGCGACCGGTCAGAGAGAAAGGAGGAGAACCACTGTAGAACAGTGCCCCCCACCCCCAACCCTTCCAACCGGTGCAGCATGATATCATGATCGATGGTATCAAAAGCCGCTGAGAGGTCTAGTAGGACCAGGACAGAGGAGCAACCCCTGTCCCGAGCCCTCCAGAGATCATCAACCAATGCGACCAATGCTGTCTCTGTGCTGTACCCAGGCCTGAATCCCGACTGGAACGGATCTAGATAATTCGATTCATCCAGGTACTGAGGCAGTTGTCATGCAACCACATTCTCAACAACCTTTGCAACAAAGCGAAGGTTGGAGACAGGACGATAATTTGCTAATACAGCTGGATCCAGAGAGGGCTTCTTGAGAAGGGGCCTCACCACCGCCTCTTTCAAGATGGTGGGAAAGACACCCCCACTCAAAGAAGCATTTATAATCTCCTGGAGCCAGCCTCGCGTCACTTCCCGGGAGGCCAGTACCAACCAGGATGGACACGGGTCCAATAAACATGTGGTCACATTTAGTCTGTTCAGTATCCTGTCCACGCTTTCAGGAGTCACAGGATCAAACTCTTCCCAAATAATATTCCCAGGACCTGCCCCTGTCATCTCCTCTGGATCAATCTAGTCAGAGTCTAGCTGTTCACGAATCTGAGCAATTTTGTCATACAGATATTGTACAAAATCCTCAGCTCTACCCTCCAAGGGGTCTTCCCGCGTCTCTTGATGGAGCAGAGAGCGGGTCACCCTAAACAGGGCGGCTGGGCGATTATCTGATGACGCAATAAGAGTAGAAAAGTAGTTACTCTTCTCTACTCTTATCGCCACTAGGTAATTCTTAATATGAGATCTTACCAGTGTTCGGTCGGATTCAGAACGACTAGCCCTCCAATTGCTCTCTAGGCGTCTTTTCCGGCGCTTCATCTCCCTCAGCTCCTCAGTATACCAAGGAGCCAGGTGAGACCGGCGCCGGGTCAGAGGCCGCAAAGGCACGACTCGGTCTAAAGCATCAGCCGCCGCCCTATCCCAGGCGGCCACTAAGTCCTCAGCCGAGTCGTGTGCTAGAACCTCAGGAAATGGCCCAAGCTCCATCTGGAATCTCTCAGGATCCATCAGGCGCCTGGGGCGGAACCACCTGGTCGGTTCCGCCTCCCTGCGGCGGGGTGTGGCGGTTCGAAGGTCCAGGCGAAGGAGGGAGTGATCTGACCATGACAAAGGTTCAATCACTATATCCCCTATCTCGAGATCACTCAACCACTGTCCAGAGACAAAAACAAGGTCCAGTGTGTGTCCCCCCATGTGAGTAGAGCCATAAATTAACTGGGTCAGGTCCATAGCCGTCATGGAAGCCATGAACTCCCGAGCCACCTCAGATGTCTCGCCAACTGATGACAGGTTAAAATCCCCCATGACCATAAGCCTGGGGGTGTCAACAGCCACCGCGGCTATAACATCAAGCAGCTCAGGCAGGGCTGCTGCCACATGGCAGGGAGCCAGGTACGTGACTAGCAAGCCCAACTGCACCCTATGACCCCACTTCACAAGAAGGGACTCACATCCAGCCGTCTGAGGAACAGTGGCCTCCCTTGGTCCAAGACCTTCGTTAATAACAACCGCCACCCCTCCGCCCCTCCCCTGAGATCTTGGTTGATGGAAAGCATGGAAACCTGGTGGGCACATATCAACAAGGGGGGCTCCCTCTTCCTGGCCCAACCAGGTCTCCGTAATACCCGCCAGGTCCGCACCCCCCTCCTGAATAAGATCACAAATGAGGGGGGCTTTATTTACCATGGACCTGGCGTTGCACAGCATCAGCCGAAGGCCTGGGGCCCGAGGTTCCGTACAACCTGGGGAACGAGAAGAGCTTTGAGGGTTGGAGCGCGCCACCACTTGTAAACAGCGAGGACGCACTCCCATAGGATGATGTGGCCCCCTGCTCCCACCATATCTGCCCCTCCCACCTACAGTATCGATGTTATGGGCATCTGTATCGTAAGATCTAATCATCTCCTTGACCCCAGAGTTCACACCTCCCATGCCACGCCCTACGGCTGGCCCAGATACCCTCCCCCACGGGTCTTCCCCCGAACCCACGTAATCTATCCCCCTCCCAGAATCCCTTAAAATCTTATTAAGAAATTTCCCTAAAAAACCCCATAACCCTCTTTTTGCTGTATGCCATCTCTCCGGACTCCAAAGTCCGTCATCGAGATAGGCCCTCGATAAAGAAGAGGGCCAGACCTGCGAGAGGGGGGCATCTCGCAGTTTGAGGAGTTCTCCCAATGAGTACATTTTGTAGCTAGATAGTCTATAGCTGGTAGGCATGTCCTAGTTATCCAGGGTCCTGTGGAGAGAGTATCAATTAGAGGTACAAGTCATTTTAGTCCCGCTGAACTCTCATATCAGCGGTAGAAAGAGCCATTTTGAACTCAGATGTGAACATCGATCACCCTCTCACGGCAACCAGATATAAGGGAGAAAAACAGCAGCTATAGTCCTGTTCTTTCAATGTTGTACCTAGGCATAGATGGAATAGCCAATCCTTGAGATTAGAGATACGGATAGTCTGTGGGAAATATATATAGTAGGCGAAAATCCAGGGAGACTCAGATGAAATAAAAGTAAGGAAATTCTCATCCTGATATACAGGAAACAACAAACCTGGATAGCAAATGATTCACAAAAAAGCCGAATATCCGGTCATAAAAGGGCGATAGGAGATAAAAATACAGGAGGGGAGATGGAATAAGGCAGTCACTTTGTAGAAGAAAAGCCCCTATGATAGACATAACAATCATTTCTAATCTCCTTAGCTTTCTTTAGGTCTTTTATGCATGAAGGTTTAACCCCCCCCCCCCTATAGAAAGAGAGGGGGGAGGCCTCTGGGAGGTAATCCAGAGCTGGCCCAACAATGGAAGGATTGGCATCTTTCCATTGCCCAGGAGATCAGTTGAAAATAAATAAGAAAGGTCCCTATTCTCCTTTCTGAGGCCTCTTTGGTCTCTAAATTGCTTTGGTTTTTGCTGCCTGTAACCGCCAACTGTAACTGCTATTTCGGGCGCCATTTTGGAATTTTAAACTGCCACCACCATCGGCCTCCTCCGCGCCGATTTCGCCCACCGCCGGCCTCTGCAGGCAACCTCCAATCTTGCCAAGGGTCTAACGAAGTCAGCCCAGGGTGCCAGACAGTCATCGCAGCCGTATATCGCCATCCATCCGGTAGCCTCTGATGAATGTAGGGCCGGCTGTCACGAAGCTATCGGCCCAAATTCGCTGACTCAAATCAGTGAGATCTAGCTTCTTTTGGAGGCAGTTCAATTTAAAGACAAATCTATCATTCATCATTACATTGTCCATTGCATTGTATAGGTTACATAGCAGGAAAACATTTCAACCTCTATCCCCAATGGAGTCGGTTTGTAAAAAGCTATTTGTGAGAGCTGCAAGGAAAATGGGTTTTTCCCCCCCATGCTGGAATACCCATGATCATTTGTGAGTGGCAGGAAATTACCATTCCCTTTTCACATGAACCACATTTACTTTTCAACATATTTTGATCTGGCAATTGTCATTCACCTTTCCAACAAATGCTGGTAGCTGTGGGAAAAGGTTGAGAACAGGCAGGGCAAGAATGCATCTCAATAAATCCGCACTTGCAGTTCTAAAAGTTCTAATTATTTTCTCAATTAAAGAATAGAACAATGTGGTGAGGAAAAAATATTCTGGACTGATCATTAGATCCTCCTGGATGCCCCTGACTATTTAAAACATTGTATGAGGAATAAAGCATCCAAGTTTTGGTGCATCTCTGTTTCCTTTCTGCTTTTGGCCCTGACTATCATTTCTAGTTTGATTCTCAGTTGTGATTCAAATATAAATTCTGGTTTGCTGTTTGTTTTAGATGTCAAAGACCCGCTGATAGCCCAGCACTGATTCCATATCCACGTTCACACAAATCTTTGCCTAAAGAGTGAATTCTACACAAAACAGAAGGTGGAGAATTGCAATTTTCTGACTTCTACCATATTTCTCATTTCATTATTTGCAATCGTACACAGTCAGGTGACAGATACATTTTTAGGTTCTGACAGGTTCTGGAGAACCGGTAGCAGAAATTTTGAGTAGTTTGGAGAACCGACAAATATCACCTCTGGCTGGCCCAGAGTGGGGTGGGAATGGAGATTTTGCAGTATCCTTCCCCTGCCACGCCCACCAAGCCACGCCCATAGAACCGGTAGTAAAAAAATTGGATTTCACCACTGATTTTTAGTGGTGATTAGTGATTTTTAGTAGTATTAGTTTAGTATGACTCCAAAGATAATGGGAGGCACACTTTTTAAAAGTGGATTGAAAACATTGCATGTGAACATTCCTCAAATTCCATTAGTTAATACAATCAAACTAATAGATTGCAACATTTTAAAATACATTACTTCTTTGTAGAAATATTCTGCAACTTTTGGCGGCACAATAGATGCACAATTCTCTTCCTTGGCCAGTCACAATCGAAAGTATGTGTCACCCACCACAGTTTTTAAATGAGCTATAGCTCTCAGTCTGGAAAGAATTAAAATCTACCCCTCCTGATAGAATAAAGCACTTGAAAATGCTCTTAGTTGATAAAAGCAGCTGAAGTACTCATTATCGAGCTGAGCTTCTGAGTTGTTGGGGGAAATCCAAGTAATGTTGATTTCTGTTTCTTGACTGTACTCGTCTATTTCACAGTTACTGTGTCCTCATCTGACCAGCAAAGTTTAAGAACCGACTTCCAATGCCCTACGTTAATTGATTCTCTATTTACCAAGTTTGTTTCTTCACTCTATGGTCTATTGCATAAGATCCTTAATCACACTGCCTGGACGTTTGATTTCAAAATGCAGGAAATATTTAAAAGCTTATTTTCTGTCAACAACATATTTTTTTTGTTTTTTTGGCAAATAATCCATCCCTGCTGGAAGTGCATCTATTATGATTGCCCAGTTCAGATCATTCCCTGCACAAGCGTCTGCATCCCCATTTGAAAGTTGCTCTGTTGTATCAGTTACCCCACAAATATAATGCTGTTATTTGCAGGTGCTCAAATCTTGAAAGCAGAAGCCTAGAAGGAAACATCTTTCTTTTAATTCTATTTCAGTGAGGCTTTTAAATGTCCAATTGCTTCCAAGGATTGGAACAAAATGACATTCTGAAGGCTTTATGGAACCTTGCAAAAATAAATTGTAAGGGCCGAAAGCTTTCGTTGTTCAAGTATCTCTTCAGTGATCTAACTGAATAACATGGTTGGAAGGGACCAACCATGTTAATCCAAGCCCCCCCCAATGAGCAAGAAACCATGTTCCATTTCAGACAAATGGCTGTCCAGTCTCTTCTTGAAAGCCTCCAGTGATAGGGCACCCACAACCTCTGAAGGCAAGCCATTCCACTGGTTGATTGTTCTCACTGTTAGGAAATTTCTCCTTAGTTCTAGGTTGGATCTCTCTTTGATTAGTTTCCATCCATTGTTTCTTGTCTTGCTTTCAGGGGCTTTGGAAAATAGTTTGCCCCCCTCATCTTTGTGGCCGACCAGTGGTGGGTTCCTCCCGGTTTGGTCCGGTTCGGCCGAGCCAGTAGCGGTGACAATATGATGTCACCGAACCGGTTCTCCCCCCCGGCACTCCCACCCCCACCACCCACCCCCATGTTATTCTTACCTTTTATTTGGTCCCACCCCCAATCTATTGCTGCCTCCTGAGTCCCAGCTGATGACTAGAGAGAAAAAAACTGTTTAAACTCTTGCCACGGGGCTTCAAAGGGCCGTCCTACAGCTGATCAGTGTTAAAAGCAAACAAATGAGTCGGGTTGTAAGTGCGAGGACTGGTCGTAAGTGTGAGGACCTTCCAGAAATGACTCTGACCAGCAAGCCACGCCCACCTAGTCACATGACCTCCAAGCCACACCCACAAAATAAGCCACGCCCACAGAACCGGTAGTAAAAAAATTTAGAACCCATCCCTGTGGCCGACCCTCAGATATTGGGACACTGCTATCATCTCTCCCCTTATCCTTCTTTTCACTAGACTAGACATAATCAATTCCTGCAACTGTTCTTCATATGTTTTAGCTTCCAACCCCCTAATCATCTTTGTTGCTGTTCTCTGTACTCTTTCCAGAATCTCATCTTTTTATATTGCGGTGGCCAAAACTGGTCACAGTATTCCAAGTGTAGCCGCACTAAGGCTTTGTAAAGTTCCCAACCTTTAATTAAATTCCAAGGGAAAGGAAAGACATCCAACAGATGATTTCTGAACATATCTGAACACATAGATAATCACAGAGTAATAGAGAAAAATTTAAAATAATAGTAATAGTAGTAATAATAATAACAATACCACTAGCACCGTGAGGGGGAACCCATGGCACATGTGCCACAGGTGGCATGCAGAGCCCTCTCTGTGGGCACGCCAGCCATTGCCCCAGCCCTGCTCCACCATTTATGCGTGTGCGCCTCCCACCGGCCAGCTGGTCTTCAGGTCTCTGCCACTCATGCACAGGGCGCATGCGGGGGACACACATGTGCATGCACAGGGGTGGGGTGCATGCACGGGATGGGGTGTATGCATGGGTGGGTGCTCACATTGCATTTTGGGGGTTTGCACGCAAGCGCCCCCCCATGCCCCATTTTGGGCCTGGAAATCCTCCTGCACCAACCTGGAAGCCAAAACAGGGCACAGGGGGGCATGGGGTGCATGCATGGGGGGGCCAGGCCACATGTGTGGGGGCACTCTCTTTTTATTTTGGGGGTTCAGGCACACAACCGTGCATTCCTGCGTGCGTGCGTGCACTTGGGCACTTGGCCCAAAAAAGGTTAACCATCACTGCACTAGCAAATTGTCTCACCTTGCAAAAAACAAGGGATTTTCCCATAAACAATCAGCCAAAGGCGATTCAAAAACATCCTTTGAATGAAGTACAAGGACAGGTGTGCCTTTTGCCCTGAAAGAAAGCTTTCAGAAAAGTGGAAGAAGAAATTTGTTGCTGTATTAACTGTAATGCTATATTTAGGCCATGCCTGAAATTGTAAGTCATAATGCTGAGTTACAAAGCATATTTTTGCACTTTGGTAGTATTCTTCCAATACTGTGACTCCATTATTTGCTCAGGGAATCAGTCTAGGACATCAGTTGCAACTGATATCTGGGCTGGCTTAATAATAACGAGTTTAAGTTTTAATATAGGACCAAATTATTTAATATGTTTTAAACGGTTTTTAAATTTTATGGATATACATGTTTTATTGTGGCTGTGCACCGCCCTGAGTCCCTCGGAAGAAGGGCAGTATAAAAATTTAAATAAATAAATAAATAAATAAATAAATAAATAAATAAATAAATGAATGAATGAATGAATGAATGAATGAATGAATGAATAAATAAATAAACTGTAGATTCAAATCTCTGGAAAGCCAAAGAAGAACCCTAATTTTGGGGGCAAGGCTTTTGCTGCCCATGGATACAAGTAAGAATCTAGAATGATCAAATGCTGCCCTCATCTGGTAAGTATTATGAATTTTATTTAAAGGTCTGAAATGAAAAAAGAACCCAATTCATCTACATTCTTACTCTCTGTTTGGCAGGAGGCAAGGATGCAAATGAATTTGAAGCTGAAGGAATGGGTAAAATGAATGGCAGTCATTCAGCTGCAGATTATTAACAGCAAATCCTTTAGATCTCCTAAAATCTGATCTTCCTAAAGAAAACAAACCCGGCACCATTTGGTGATCATACAAGAAGGCAGTGGGAAAAGCACTGAATTCTAGAATTACTTTTCTCTTCTAATATGCATCCTCATGTATGTACATACACATTCAAGTGAATTCATCAAAAGAAAAGGAAATGTGTGAAATTAAAGCCTTAGTTGATTTGACAAGGTTTCTCACTTCCTCTATAACCTGTTGGAAACAATATTTTGGACCACTTATTAAAAAATAATTGGTGAGCAGGAATGTTAATTGAATTATTGTTTGCTATGTTTGGAATTTTCGAGAAACTAAAAATATCTTCTTCCCCCATATCCCACTGTTCAACCAGCTCTGGAGGCCATTTCTAAAAAAGTTCTTTCAGTGTTGGAGAAAGTGGCATTTATTTAGAAAGCTATTTTACTTCATCAGGATATAACTACTTCAGCTTACAACCCACTTAGTATGAAGGGGTAGAGGGGGCTATTCAGCAAATAATTTGAACTTTAGAATGCCCACATTTTTTTAGCTTACTTTTACACTTAATCTCTTTCAGAATGCAGGCCATTCGTCTATGTCAGGGGTATCAAACTGGTGGCTCGCAGGCCAAATGCATCATGTCATGTGCAGGCCACGCCCACCCCAGCTCCACAAATAGGAAAAACATCACAAAACATCATGTGATGGCAACGTGACGTGGCAAGTTTGACACCTGTGATCTATGTTCTGAAACTGAGTTCAGAAATCCTAGAACTTCTAAGTCACATCAAGATGACATGACTTAGCAGGCTCTTGCTGTGTTTGGAGAAAAGGACTGAAGTATCATCCCATCTCAGGAAGCTCCGCAATATTAAGCTTATGCTCAGAGAAGTAGTGCTAGGCTACACTGGGGAAAAACACTTTACTTGTGTAGAAGGTTATTCTATTTGAGACAAGGATTTATTTCCGGTTGGTCTGATGATGTAATGGTGCATGGGAAATACCTTGGGAGACTGGATAAAGAGTTGTTACCAAGGGAAAGATCAGGTAAGAGACCACTGGATAGTGGACGGGGCAAGAACCTCCCTAGTATCTCAGGCTGTAAAGGAGAGGGAGGGAAGGATTGTACTTTCAGAATTGCAAGATTCAGAATTGCAATACAGTAGAATTAAGAATTAATCACACTAAAGTTGTGATTCCTATCTGCAAGACTGACAGATGACAGACAAACAAAATTCCAGTGTTTCAGGAATTTTCATTCCTAGTAATCAGTGCTGGAATAATGTATATCAGTCGGCTTGTTATTTGTGAAAACCTTTCTTAGACAGGCTCTGAATCCTTGTTTTGGATACAGGAGTGGATGGAAGAAGATACATTTTCATCTGCTTCTAGATCTTTAAGTATCTGGCACCACAACAAACAAAAATCCCATTTGGGCTGTTTCAGTGCTCCCATTTGGACTATTGTGATATATTCTACATGGGGCCACCCTTGAAAAACATCTGGAAGCTTCAGCTGGTACAAAATGTAACCAATCTTGGTTGTCCAAAAAATACTGCACGTAACACCTCTGCTGCATGAGCTATACTGGGTACCAGTCTGTTGGTTATGACCCTTCACATGGCCTGAGGCTGGGTTACCTACATAAGGGGTGGGCTTCAAAAATTTTTAGCAAGGGGTTCTCTGCCCAGTTGCTGGGTGGGTGTGGCCATGGTGGGTGTGGCCTAGTTGGCCTCCTGCACCATGGCGGGGGAGCATTTTTGCCCTCCCTGAGCTCTAGAGGCTTTCCTTGAGCGTCTGGGAGGGTGAAAATGGCCCATTTCCAGCCTTCCCAAACTTCCAGTAGGCCCATTTTTCGCCCTCCCCAAGCCTCCGTGCATGCCCTGCACTTACCTGCATCCAAAACAGGCCGCGTGCGGACTCCTGGGAGGGGCAGAGTGAAATGGGCGGGGCCAGCCAGGAGTGGGATTTGGGGGTTCTCTGAACTGCACAGAATCTTAGCTAGAGGTTCTCCTGAACCTCTGAGAATCCCAGCAGCCCACCCCTGTCTACATAACAAACTTCATCCCTTTGCATCAGCCTGTCCCACCAGATCAGGCAGGAAAGTATGTTGCAGACCTTGTCAACTAGGGTTGCCAGGTCTGCTTCCAAAAAATAGCGGACAAGCGGGGGGGGGGCAGTTTAAGTAGTAAAAAAATATTAAAAAATTACAATTAAATTATATATTTTCTTACAAACATTTTAACACGTATTAAAATAATCACTTCAAAACTTTACTTAAAATTCAAAACATCAAATATATTAATAATATGTAAAATATTAAATTACATTTTAATTTCATCATAAAGCTTTTGAATAAAAAAAATGTCCACTATTTTGTGGAAAAAAAAAATAGTGAACATAATGTGAAAAAAGCGGACTGTCTGCTCAAATAGTGGACACCTGGCAACATTATTGTCAACCAAAGAATTCCAACTGGTGGGATTCCAGGAATAGAATGGACCAGGGGTGAAATGTTCCCAGACTGGATCGCCTGATCCGGTAGTGATGGAGGCAGGCAGTTCGGAGAACCAGTAGCAAAAATCCCTACCCCCCCCCCCCGCCCCCCATGCCCAGCTGAGCCGCACAATCATCAGAGGCTTTTTTTTTTACTTTTAAAAGCATTTTTTCTACAACCTCTTCGGCTGAAAAAATGCTTTTAAAAGAAAAAAAAAAGCCTCTGAAAAAAGGGGTTTTTTTCTTTGAAATGCCTCTGACGATCCCAGCTGAGTTGCCTGATCGTCAGAAGCATTTAAAAGAAAAAAAGTCTCTGCCGATCAGGCAACTCAGCTGGGATCGTCAGAGCCTTTTGAAAGCATTTTTTTTACAACCTCTTCGCCGAAGAGGTTGTAGAAAAAATGCTTTTAAAAGTAAAATAAAAAAAAAATGGCCATGCCCACCCAGTCACATTACCTCCCCCAGAAGCCATGTCCACAGAACTGGTAGTAACAAATTTTAGATTTCACCACTGGCGTGGACACTGTCTTCTCAGAGGTGAGGTAGCCCCCCACTATCTGTAAAGGCATAAAAACATGGCTTTGTGGCCTTGCTTGAAGTGCACAGAGAAGTAGGCAGCCATGGGGCCGGTTAGTTCTTTCACTCTGCCTCTTAATTGATTTTTAACATTCCTTGCCTTTTTAAAATTTTATATACTGTTTCCATAATTTTAATATTTTATTGCACACTACCCAGAGTCCCTCTGCAAGGGAGATGGGTAGTTCTTGAATATTATAAATAAATGTCTACCTCCCAATTATTTAACTTTAGTTGCAACTATAATTTCCCCCCTATCTTGCTGTTCCAAGTAGCACTGGTGGAATAAGAAGCAACCCATTTTTATTTTTATTTTTTTGTATAAACTCCTGTGATCTGAAAACAGATTCACAAATCCTAAAGGGGAAAGGGGAAACCCGTATCTCTCAAACTGTTTATTGCCTAGGCAACAATAATCCTTCCAAATTTGTTTCAGTTATTCAAATATTTTTTTAAATTCTTTATAGTCTCATTTAATTGTAGATTTTTAAATTTTAACTTGCAATACTTAGTGGCTGATTGTAAGACCTAGCTATGTCCCTTAATAACACAAGAGGGCATTATACTCTTTAACTCTAGTGTTAATAGCTAGCTTTTCTGAGAAAGGAAAATAAATTATTAACACTTATTTCCAACTATACTTGTGCTTGGAAGCACTATAGCAGATAAATTCTTGTACATCTCATTATTCACCCCTTACATTATAAGCATTATATTTCAATAGTATTTATCTTTTTTTTAAAAAAAGCAATCAACTGCATTTAGCTTTAAAAGCTGCATCACAATATGTAATGTTAAGAAAACCACGTTAAGCTACATTTAATTTGGAAAGGTGCTGGGAGAGGTGCTGTTTTTTCATGCCATCTGGGTAATTGTTTGAAATGGTATAGGGCCATGATGGTGAACCTATGGCATGCATGCCGGAAGTGGCACACAGAAGCATCTCTCCAGGCATGCGAGCCATCACCTGTTGTTCTTCTGAGTTCCGGCGTGCCGGCCAGCTGGTCTTCACATGCACGGGAACATCAGAAACCGGAAGAGCAACCGCCCATCGCACATGCGCGTGCCGGGAAGATGATCTTCCGGTTTCCGGCGTGCGCATGCGTACCAGCCAGGTGGTCTTCACACATGCATGCATGCCAGAAACCGGAAGGCCAGGTGTCTGGTGCTCATGCGCATGCCGGAAACTGGAAGATCATCTTCCTGGCATGCGCATCAGGGGTGGGTTCTACTTATCTTTCCTACCGGTTTGCATGCGCAGAAGCGTTTTGATGACGTTGGGGTTGGTGGGCGGAGCCTCCCGCCAGTTTTACTACCGGTTCTATAGAACTGGTGCGAACCGGGGGCAACCCACCACTGGCGCACTTCCGGTTCCATGCACACATGCATGCCCAGCCCCGTTTTGGCACTCAGTGTCAAAAAGGTTCGTCAACACTGGTATAGCGTCTCCTGCTTGAGCAGGAGGTTAGGCTAAAAGATCTCCACGGTCCCTGTTATTTTGTTAATGCCAAGCTAGTCCATCCCAGGCTTTCAAAGTTATTTTGATTGTAAACGCCATTTTAGGATAAAGAACTAAGAGGAATCAGGGCTGTGCTTTTCCACAATTGATATTTCTCCATGATGATATTTGTATTTTTTAAAAAAAATAAAAGCCAGAATTCCTTATCTTCAAACTATTTGGCTTCAAAGTGTGTGTGGGCATGGGTGCATGGGAATATTGACTAAACCTTACACAGCTCTGTATGACTAGGAGGGCAGGCATTCTTCTATGCTAGACTTCCTTTAGGGATTGAATTTAGTTGACCTCGGTGCAGAATTCTGATTTAAAATGACAGAAGAAAGATGCACGTAGCTTGTGACATATTATAATTTATATCTCAAACTAGGTTTGTCCAATGCTGACTCACCAAAAAAAAAGAAAAGAAAAGAAAAAGAAAGAAAGTAAGCAGACACAAGAAGACCCAATTCAGAACAGAGGAATGTGAGTCATAATTATCAGGCTATGGACATATTCAAATAATTACTTATAATAAAATGTTATTCTCTTGTGAAGAGAAAGAACAGATTTTATCCTAACTCTGTGATGGCCAAATTAAATCAAGATGTAAGTCATGCAATTATTAATTTGCATGAATTCTCTTTTATTTACATCAGATTTTGTAGGGTAAGTTCTATTTAATTTTTTTCCTTCACACTACTGTGGGTCCAATCTCAATGTCTGATATTTGTACTAGATGGAATGAATGGATGGATGGATGGATGGATGGATGGATGGATCAATCAATCAATCAATTTTACCACCATCTGAATCCTGGTGAACCACAGGGAGTTTACAGATGTTATTTGTAATAACAAAAAATAATACAGGTTACAGCAGGGATTCCCAACCTGTGAACCATGACCCACTACCAGGTCGTGGCCTATTCACAACCGGGCCAATTTGCATGAGTGGCAGGTGCTGACGCCCACAGTCTCATTCACACAAGTGGCAGGTGCACACACCTGCTGCTCACACAAATGAAGCAGTGCGTGCACGCATGTGTGCCTGTTCCTCATATAAAACCATCCCCTCTTTTCCCCTCCCTCCCTGGACCGGGCCACCAATCCGGAAAGGTTGGGGGACGCTGGGTTACAGTACATTTATTAATTAAAATGAATTCAACACAGATTGCTCGTTTTATATATTTTGTCACATTTATTGATGCAGACTTTTCATGATGAAAGATATGCGTGTAAAGAAACTGAAGTTTTTATCTTGTAGAATCCCAATTCATGGCTTTATCATAAGTTCTACCTAGACAAATGTCCTTCTATGTTAAATTGGTGGAAGTGAATAAGAATAGCATTTATTTAGCATGTGAAGTAGCTTCCTTCTTTGTACTCTTAAAAACCTTCACCTGTGAAGGCTTTTAAGCATGATAACTGGAGGAATGGTCTTGTCCCTTCTGGTTGCATTCCCTCCCTGCATCTACTCCACTCAACAAACTCCAAACCAGGCAGCGTCACAAAAAAACATTTATTATCACTGGGATACAAGTGGTATTTGGACTTAAAACCTGTGACACCTCAGTATCACTTCTTTAAATCACAGGATATACAACAGTGGTGGGTTGCCCAGAGTTCGGACCGGTTCACAACAACCGGTAGTAAAACCGATGGGAGGCTCCACCCACCACCCTGGATGTTGTCATAGGCGATCTGAGCATGCATATGTGCGATCCCGTTGCGAACTGGTAGTAAAGATAAGTAGAACCCACTCCGATATACAATGCCTCCAGGTTCCAGAGTCAGTATCTATGTCAAGCCTTGGCTGCCAGATAAGCAATGCAATTAAGAATGGGCCATTCCAGATGAAGGTAGACAGCAGATCTGACATGTTAGATCTGAAAATCTTCAGAACGTCCTGGTGTATTTCATTTGCCATCCTGGCGTGTGAGAATTCATAGTGTCCATTTTCTCAGAGCAACAGTTGAAAGGTGGATTATGTTAACCAATGACAACTTGCATATGCATAAGCTTGTGAAATATTTTGACTACTAAAGCTGTTTCATAGCAGTTCATTAAAAGACAAATAAAATATTTTAAGTTTACATTTTTATATAAAGATCAGGAATGCTTTTGGCTGATAGTTTTATTTTTATCAAGCATCTGTTCTGTGTTTTTTAAAAAAAAAAACTGCAGCAATGCTTAGCCTGTTGTATATTAATAGCTAATCTTAACTAGATCAAAACATTGTAGTTTCTTACAAGAGATTAGTAAGTCACTCTGTCCAACAATGCTTCCTATGAATGCAAACCGTAGTATCTCAGCACCAACATCTGCTTTCAAAATATTAAAAATGATAAACATTGCCAGATGCAGTCCACCTGGTCTTCCATTATTGACCATCTGAGTAATTTTACATTCCTTTTAAAGCAATAGCACAGGCTTAGCTCAGACTTAGTACATTTTTGAGAAATTACTTTTCTGTAAATCCAGGGCAAGATGGAAGGACAGTGCTAATATATGACCAATTCACGTGTCTTAGATAGATATTCTAAATCAGGAGTGTCAAACTTGATTTCATTAAGGGCCGCATCAAGGTTGTGTTTGACCTCGGGGGGCCAGGATGGGGGGTGGGTGGCCCTCTACCAGTGAAAATGGAGCTCAGGGGGCCATGTGTGGCCCCCCAGGCCCCATTTTCAGCTGGGACAGCTTCCTGCAGCCCTCTGCCAGTGAAAATGAGATAAAAAGAATCTGTTTTTGCTGGCAGAGGACTGCAGAAGGCCGTCCCAGCTGAAAATGGAGCCTGAACTCCCAAGCTCAGTTTTTGCTGGCAGAGGCACTGCGGGCTGGTCCTTCGCTGTTTCCAGGACAGCCCCGTGATCCAGATCTAAGCAACCCACGGGCTAGATCCGTCCCCCGGGCCTTGAGTTTGACATCCCTGTTCTAAATGATGGAGGTATTATCATTCTTAATTTTGGTTAATGATGGACCCAGGACTGACACACAGAAAAGTTAATATTGGCATGAATGAGAATAATATCATACACCTTCTATAAAAATGAATCGATTGTTCGTATCTACAGAGTAGAGTACCAGAAAAGCATAGACCAGGTTTCTTCAACTGATTCTTCTGATCATAATCGCAAATGAAACCACCATGGTTTTATTTATTCATATAACTAAGTAAGTGAGAGCCAGGTGATTAAAGAGGTGGTCTAGGAATGGAGAGGCCCAGATTTTTGTGCTTCTTCAGGCCTGGAAGCCAGTTGACTTTGAGCCAGTCACTGTGTCTCAACCTAAACTGAAAACCATCTATGGTTCATAATCTTCAGTGAAGAATTATCCCACTGGGATTGGCCCGGTCTACTCATGCCAGCAAAGGAGGCATGCTGTGGGCCCCATCAACCAGGCTATTATGATAGGTGGGCTCCAGGAGAAGGGCTTTCTCTGCTGTTGTGCGGCCCTTTGGAACATCTTGCATCCCAGATCAGCTCCCAGATCGGTTCCCACCCTCCTGACCTGAAAGAGTTTAAAGAACTGGTTTTGCCAGTTGGTCTGGGGCTCCAAAGGAGGGGCTTTATGTAGGGGGTAATTGATACATTAATATCAGATCCCATCTCCCCCCCCCCGGCTCATCATACTCCCTCCCTATCTTTTAGCTTGTGTATTTAGCGTACTTATTTTTTTGTAGTATTTTATTTATATAGTTTTATCTTTTTAATATTGTAAGCCGCCCAGAGTTACCCTGTGGTAAGGTGGGGGGGCCAATAAATTTAATAAATAAAATAAGAAGCATTGATCCTGCAGTGGATTTAATCAGGATTCTGATTCTGAATTGTTTAACACCACAACAGCAGCAATAAAACTATTCACACATATGAACACACACATATGCTTATTATAAAATAAAATAATATTATTAATCTTAAATTGCTTGATCACATTACCCTTTTCCTAGTCTCAAAAATATTGCCTCCCATCAAATTACAGGCTGTTGTTTTACACAAGCATCTTAGTAGTGGCAATCTCCAAATGGATCCTCATCTCACAAATAAGCAATTACAAATTGCCCCATTATTCCAGTTTAGATCCAAATTATCCTCAAATTAAGAACTAATGTTCTAAATTGTCCTATTGAAATTGAAAAATAGCAGAAGCTGTTGATGACTCTGAGCTCCATTCATTTGTGATAAATAAATTATTGCTTTCTTACATTATATTTAAATTATATGTGTATATTCTTTACAATGGGTTTCATTTGGTGAGCCTTAGTTCACAGTATGGTAACTTGGTCAGAGTATATTCATGAACTGGAATAGAGGCATGGTAACAAGGTCACCCAATGACTAGGCATAGCAACTAAGTCAGCCAATTGGGAGCTGAGACAGCCAGAGCATGTCTTAGTCTGCAGCTTCTGAGTCTGTGCAGAGAATTGAAACTGAAACTAACCAGTGTGTGTGCTTGTCTGCTCTGCTGAAATGAAACTAACTGTTCTCTCCTGTCTTGTGTTGTAACTGCTACTAAGTTGAAGAAGTATTCTGATATTGGTATTGTAAATACTTCATCTATAATTATGTATATAAAGAAGTTAATGAATCCTGCTGCATCAGTCTGCCTGTGTGTGCTTTCTGGATTTAATTTCTGCAATAAACTCTGACAAACTTCTAGAAGCTTAGCAAAAGTCTTTCATTTCAAGAGAGTTAATTCTTCTGTTCCTCCTTCCCCCACTTCTAATAAGAAGGAACAAAACGATCTGGTAGGTAGCATATTACAGAGAAGAGTTTACTTTTTATTAAAGGATAATGAAATATAATGTTTGCAGTTATTCAAGATAGATTTAGAATTTACAGAATACACAGTATGAAATGTTTCATTCAATCTTTCATTTAATGCCTGTCAGTTTTTTTCTAGCATGTAAAAAGCTAGTGTTTGTAAATAAGTATGGATAAAAACATATTAACAATATAGACCGAAGTAATATTAATAAACATAATTAAAATCCTACCTAAAGCATCATAAATAATAAAATGCTATCCTCAATTTCAGTTTCACAAAGAAGATTCAGTTCCATCTTCAAGGAGAGGCACTGAGTCTATTATCCCAGATGTATCCTTGTGGAGGTGAATTTTCCTTGTCAAAGTAATCAAACAAGAGTAAATATATGTCAAACATTCATAGCTAATAAGTACAACATTGTCCCTTCTAATCACTTTCAGCAAACACATCATTGTTCTTTATTTATTTATTAACAGTGATTTATTTACAACCCCAATCAAACACCTCTAAGGAGTGTTCAGGAGAATTTCACAATCAACCAATTCCCAGAGTAATAACGATTGTAAGAACAACTAAAATAAGGTAAAACCCCAATACTTCACTAGATATCTGCACCACCAAAGGCCCACTTAAAAAGGAGGCTCTTTTTAAAAGAGACATATTAGAGATTTCCTAAAACCAGGAGTGAAAGAGCCAAGTTTATTTCTAAAGATAGCATATTTCACACTGCTGGGGCTATTTCAGAAAAAAGACTGGACTTTTTGGAATTCAGTCATTTAGAAATCTAGTGCAGAGACCATCCTGGTACAATTCTCTATTCAGCCTCCGGTTGCATTCTGCTTTATACCACTTTAGTATGTACCCTGGTGGCGCTGTGGTTAAAATGCAATATTGCTGGCTAATTCTGCCCATAGCCAGGAGTTTGATTCTGATAGGGCATGAGGTTGACTAAGCCTTCCATCCGTCTGAGTCGGTAAAATGAGGACCCAGATTGTTAGGGGCAATATACCGACCAGTGGTGGGTTGCCCCCAGTTCACACCGGTTCTATAGAACCGGTAGTAAAACCGGCGGGAGGCTCCACCCACTGACCCCGATGTCATCAAAATGCTTCTGTGCATGCGCAGAAGCTTCTTCGCTTGCACAGACAAGTGCATGGGTGGCCCCGTTGTGAACCAGTAGTAAAGATAAGTAGAACCCACCCCTGATACTGACTCTGTAAACCTCTCAGAGAGTCTGTAAAGCACTATGGAGCAGCATATATGTCTAAGTGCTATTGCTATTTATCACAATATGATTATCATGTGTAAAAGAAATCCAGTAACTGTTTAGCTTAAATAACTAAAACCAAAGTAGAACTCTAGTCCAAAGACAAAACATTCTCTTTATTTAATTTTATGATTAAAATCCATCAGTCCCAAGCTACAACACCCACTCTTTGGGGAACTATATTTAATTCCATCATCTCTGCTTTCAAATATCCATGAGACCCAGTTTGGTGTAGTGGTTAGGGTTAGGGTGTGAGTTCAAGCTCTGCCTTAGGCATCAAGCTAGTAGAGTAATTTTAGATCACTCACTTTTCTCAGCTCAAGGAAGAAGGCAAGGACAAATCACTTCCAAAAATCTGGTAAAGACATGGTGTGATTTGTCCAGGCAGTCTCTAAGAGTCAATATTCAAGATACAAAGCCACCTTCATCATCAATGGCATCATCTTAGCTTTCAAGGGCTACAAATGACCTCTGACACCAATAGCTTTTGACTTGTTTGATGATGTCCATTGGAGATGCCATGCTTGGAAGAATCTTTTACAGTTAAGAAGGCGGACGTGAAAAGATCACTGCACTGGATGTAGCTTTAAAGTTAGGGTTCTTTTGTCTTCATCTCTTGTAAGTATAATCTAATGTTTCTTAGAAGAAATATTAAGTTTGGTGGGAGAGTTTTCACCAGAAATATAACTGTTCACTTTAGAATAATTGGAACTTTTTTTATTTGAATGTTTATTTTTAAAAAATGTAGCTAGATCAAAGTGATTATGCCTTGCTCTGAGGTGTTTAATCATTATTGCCAACATACTGTACATTTTGCTTATCTGTCTTAAAGATTCGTTCTTTCTGTTTTGAAGATAAAGAACAATTCAGTGATTGTTTCCCAGGAAACACAGCATTGTAGTCATCGTAATAATTAGCGCCTTGAAAGAGCATTTAGCGCGACCTTTCTCAATTTGACATCTTCCAGTTATGTTGTGCAACAATTTCCCCTATCCCCCGCCAGTATTGCCTTTGGCCTTTTTGACTAGTTATGATGGGAGTTGTAGGGAGCCTCAGCATGACCTAAGCTAGTCAAGGACATTAATTTCCAACCTGGAAGGGCCTTGTTCATTAGTAACCTCTCTTGTAGCTTCTTCTTTTACTTGGGCAGCTGAAAACCTTGGGGCGTGGTTTTGATTCAGCTATCCATTTCAAGGTCTGTGAGTCAGAAAGACTGTGTAGGCAAATCACTGTATGCTTCATTATGTTCCCCTTTACTATCCATTAAGAGTTCAACAAAATGCTTGAATGGAAAGTTTAATAACAGAAGACATTTATGATGTTTACTTAAATTTTCTGGACCATTACATACAAATGACATGAGTTATGGGATGTTAAGAGTAGCCAAAAATTCTTTCTGACCACTCCACTCCAGCACAAGCTGCCAATATCCCCCTTCTTTCTCTAGAAAGAGGGAGGGGGAGAAGAATCTCTATGGCCAAAATGAACGTTCTCAGTGGAGACCAGACTCAAAATCCGCCATTTTGGCAAGACCATCCCTTTGAAGTTTACATTACCAGGGCTATTTATTTATTTCCCCCCAGCAACAATGACAGTGGTTGAGATAAACTGTTTAATTCTAAATAGAAAACACATCTGCTTTCTCTGCATTGTTTTTTTTTTTTTTATTGCTGGAGGGGTGACAGTTTCAACCAAGTAGCATGCAGGACATTTTAAGTGAGATGTTATATGACAGTTTGCAGCTGCTGAGCTTCTCGCTGTTTAACCTCTGCAGCCACCCCCTACTGCATTTTCAGGGATTTGGGAACCAGTAGATCCTTTGAATGGGGATTGCTTGAGATGGTACAAAGCTGGTGCTTTACATATCTGTGCAGCTGTTTATAAATGTATCCACGAAAGACTTTCACTTCACTGTCAGAGAATGCTCAGAACAATTTGCAGGACGATATGTGTGGAGCATTTCCTGCCACTGAATGAATGGGGAAGGCTGTTCAGATCCCCTGGGTAAGCGGCCCTATCAGCGTGCCATTCAATCTTCTTGGTACTTTGGGGTGGGGGTGAGCGTCAGATTAGCTAATCAGCATGATCCAGACTTTCCTGGGCTTCATCAGCACTCACACAGTTTAGCTGTCTACTCAGTTCCACCTTGATGGTCTGACAGATGAGAAATGGTGATGAATCACAGCTCACCTCCTCATATCAAAGTTTTTTCTTTTTGGGGTACTGATCATGTAATCATAAACCAAGGCTTGAAAAAAATGAAACGTAACACAGTCAAAAGTATTTCTCCAATGGAAACTTCTCATTACTCCCATGGGCAACTGAGTAAGGAGTAAGTCTATGTGACCAACATTATCGCACTGCCAGATCATATCGAAGTATTAATTGCACATCACTTCTAGTGTTTGTTGTCATAAAAATAAATTAAAAAGCTCAGCCTGAACTACTTGTTCTTCTATGAAGAAGAACTTCATAGAACTTTGAAATCCTGATTCGAAACTTACTAATTATTCAGACTTTAAATGGACTCTGAATAGTTAATAAAATAAAGAATAGCTGTTACATTATATGAAAGCTAATCTGATTTTATTTTCTATGATAGGTATTGGATGACAGGTTCATCCTCCTATATTTTTTAATAAACTGACGGATAAAATTAATGAAACACTACAGCCAAGAATGTACAGCAATTATATTAATGCAAATTAATTCATGTATACCAAAGTTGTTCTTTAAACAATTGCAAATGGATAGCTTTGAAAATCCATGGGACAGAGTTGTGGATCGGTCTCTGAGGAAGTCCAGGCTTATGGCATAATTCCCTCCAGTTATAACCCTTGCAGGAATGCAGAAAAATCCCTCCAATTCCAATTCTTGAAGACTATCATTCTGAACAGAGGAACACCAGAGCATCTGCCTTTAGAACATTCTTTGGCAAGCAAGCAGCCAACAGATATGCTACATTTCATCCTTCAGTAAATATATAAAGATTTTGCTCTGTCCACTATGCAAAAAGAACTTTGCATAAGCCTTAAAATCCATTTTGCTGCCCAGGTGTTTAGCGTTAACCAAAGATAAGCTAAAGTGTATTGATCCGCAAGTCTCTGGGCAGTGAAACTGCTATCCTTTATCATGTTGATGGTCACAGAATTCTGGGAGTTGAAGTCCACACTTCTTAAAAGTCACCAAGTTTGACACTGAGTCAATTAGCGAAGCTTTCCTGACCTTGGTTAACACACTAATCTAATACATGAGCTAGCTGAGAAGTACAGCAGTGTTAAGTTGTGCTGTCTTCAACACCAATGTCTATTCCAGGGGTGTCAAATTTGATTTCATTGAGGGCCACATCAGGGTTGTGTTTGACTTTGGGGGGCTGGGATGGGCGTGGCCAGGGTGGGTGTGGCCAGCTCAACGTCACTCATGTCAGGGGGGCCTGTGGTGGCCCAAGCACTCTGGCAGCGAAAACGGGCTCCTGCGCTCCATTGTCAGCTATGACAGCCTCCTGCAACCCTCTGCCAAGGAAAACAGAGCTCGGGAGGGCTGTGTGCAACCCTCCCAGGCTCCATTTTTACTGGCAGAGGCACTGTGGACTGGTCCTTCTCTGTTTCCAGGTCAGCCTCGTGGGCCAGATCTAAGCACCCTGTGGGCCAGATTGGCCTGCAGGCAGTGGTGGGTTGCCCCCGGTTTGGACCAGTTCACAAGAACTGGTAGTAAAACCAGCGGGAGGCTCCACCCACCGCCTCGGATGTCATCATAGACGATCTGCGCATGTGATCCCGTTGCAAACTGGTAGTAAAGGTAAGTAGAACCCACCCCTGCCCGCGGGCCTTGAGTTTGACACCCCTGTCTATTCTTAGGTGCTGTCCTTAGAGGCTTTATGTGAGACACATTAAGAAACCTTGTTGGCCAATCCCCTAGGCTTCACGTCTCCCTTCAGTGAGCACCGTCTGCTGATGGAAAAAAGCCATTAACATTAAAGATCAAATTGAAAAGCCATCAAAGCCATTAATTATTTTGTGTAATAAAGAATGGTTGAGGCTAAGACACTTCAGATAGGCTCTTCGAATGACTAACAGCAGGTGTGGAGGTGCTCCATGCCTACTACCTGTCCCTGGGTTATTTCTAAACATGACCCTCTTCTAAAAAAGCCTGACTGATAGAGGGATCAAATAGTGAAGGACCATGAAGGACCAAACCCCATCCTTGTTTAGTACTGCAAGAATGTGGCAAAGATGATGACAGTGGAATTCACAGGTAGGCATAGCAGAAGTCTAGTCTGTCTCCTCACCAAAAAGATTCAGATTGGAAGAGAGAAAATAAAGACTGAGAGTAGGAACTTAGCTTTGAAATAGACTTCTTTAGCCTCATGTTCACTTTTTAAAATTGTTTCTTTCATATCAAGAAGGCCTTATAAGGATCCTGGCACATGGAATGATTTGAGAATAGACTCAAATCATTCCATCTGCCAGGATCCTTATAATTGACTCAAAACTTGCAAAACCTTATATTGAAAGGATGAAGCATAGCTTCTTTTCTTCTTAACCAACAAAATATTTTACTTTCTTGTAGCTTCCAGAGTAATGTCTGACTATTATCCTCTATTATCTGAGAACCTGGTGCCTGGCTTCAGCTCTACTCTATTTTGGGGGTGGGGGTGGGGCAAGAAGAGAGAACAAGACATAGAGTCTCCTCATCATATTTGTGCAATGACATTATTTTGAATGCCACTTTATAGAATATTAAAATATTATCAGTAAAAGCCCAATCTCTAAGTATCACCAATAAGCACAAGTTTTTGCTGCAATTGTCAGCGGTCAATGGAGCAACAGGGAATAGGTCAAACTCCAATGAATGTTGTGCAATGAATAAAATATAACATGCATTTTGGGGAATTCAACAATGGGGAAACAAGTTCAGTGTTATTGTAGTCAATAACTACAATACTGAGCCTAAAAATGGCTGGAGGCTATCAAGAAGTAGTCTATTTCCTAAGGCAGATGAAAGTTATTCATTTTATTTTATTTTATTTATATGCCGCCCTTCTCCGGAGACTCAGGGCGGCTTACAATGCATTAAGCAATAGCCTTCATACTTTTGTATATTTATACAAAGTCAGCTTATTGCCCCCACAATAAGCTTGCAAAAATTTACTTGCAAATATCTAACTCTATCATTAAAACCAGTTCCAAAGCTGGAGGAAGTATGAGGTTTGTTTATTTAATATTCCCTGGATTCTATCAAGTATAACACATAAGGCTTCTGGAAACCAATGTACGGTAGTTATTTCTATGGAATTAAAGCAAGTCTCTAATATTATTTATTGTTCACCACATTCCCTCCACATTCCCTCCAAATATGTGTGCATATTTACTGGCTCGTCCTTTGTTTCTGTTATCCACACCCATCCACATCTTATCCAGGCCCATTTGCTTAAGGAATCATCTACTCAAGAACCATTTCACTTTGGTAATCCACAGCACAGGGCTTGTCTAGCTGAGCAAGTCTAAAGGGAGCTGTGTTCTATCACATCCTGCCACAATGGACTAGACCAGGGATCAGCAACCTTAAACACTCAAAGAGCCATTTGGATCCATTTCCCACAGAAAAGAAAACACCGGGAGCCACAAAACACTTTTGACATCTAAAATGAAGGTAACACTGCATATATCATTTTTTATCTTTATGCTATGTATAAAAAACCTAGAGTGTATTGCATTTATGAAATGCCTACTACAGTAGTAGGCATATCAATGCCTACTACAGAGAAAACACATTTTTATTTCTGCATGCAACAAAAACATTTTGAACTCCAGAAAAAAAAAGATGGGTCGAAAAGCTCAATAAATCACGTGCTGGCAGGTGTCGCACATTGGTGGTTTTGATGCATATTTTGAGCAACAGGGAGCAGCAGCAGAGGGATGAAAGAACCACATGCGGCTCCAGAGCCATGGGTTGCAGACCCTGGACTAGACTTCAAGGTCTAGGTATCAGGATTCTTCTCTAATTGTCCTTGCATGGCCATCAAGGTTCTTACAATGCCCTAGATCAAACTCCTGACCTGTGGGCCGGATACGTCACACACTGGCCATGCCTACACTTGGTTTAGTGAAGGGGGGAAAAGTCCCAATACATCACATGATACCGCCGTGATGATTTGAGTTTGACACCCCTGCCCTAGATCAACTTTTATCTAGGCTCACCTTCTATTTCTTCCAAGGGTGCCTCTTCTGGGAGCATCACATTGGATCTTGGCACTAAGCCTGGACACTCACTCTAGACCATCAAAGTACTGTACCTCTTCATTTCTTGTAGCAGGACAAATGTGTCAATATAGAAGGCCAGCATGCTCAGGAGTCACATCAGAATGCAGTCTGACAGTTTTATTACTGTATTATTTTAGGAGGTCACGGCATTACAAAGTTTGGGAAGTCCTGCTTAGCATACCACTGGACTAGATTCAGCAACAGATAAGGATCTTATGTGCTTGAGACCCCAAAGTTATGCAAAGCACGACAAATCACAGACCTCCCCAGATAGCAATATATCCTAAGGAAATGTCACCATGCAGAAATTGAGTGGGCTTCTTAGACCTTAACCCCAATAAAATGCATGATAAATCTATGCAGAAGAAGTCATCACATCTAACAAAAACAGGGAGCCGGTTCATATGATAGGTTAGTCCTGGTTAACTCAAATCCTGCAGGGATGAGTAAGTATTAACTATATCAATCTTTCTCAGTTTTATTGTTTTTGCTTGTGATTCCCCATCTGTCATTTTCTCTTGTGGACCTCTGTCCAGGTCCGTTCTGGATAGGGACATGAAACACTAACTGTTCTGGTGTCAGAAAGAACGTATTTGCAGCTTGATTCACTTTCATTTTCTGTTCCCACCCACCCACCCCCCGGCATATGCCATCCCCCCATTGCATTTTTTAACCTATGGCCCCTGTGAATTATCCTAAGGCTCCAGGGGGCCATGTGGCTCTTGGCTGAGAACCACCGGGCTATTCAATGCCTGAGCTGATTGTGGAGCCTTCTGCTTAAGGTGAAAAAAATATATATGTCTTCCATCTCAATCACAGATCTGGGCAGAAAAAGACATTGTGCTTCTTCCCTGGTTTCTAGGAAAATGCACACAATCTTTCCACTCTTTTACCCTGTCTTTAATTTGGCTTTTAGAGCTCTAAAGAGTTATGTGCCAGAGCATTGTCTCGGGTTTTCCTCTGATAGAATATCCTGATAGAATTTGAACTCTTACCACATCTTTGCCAGATCATTCTTTATCAGAGAGGACCAGAAGTTCATATTGGATACAATTTATTTCCCTTGGGATGCACCCAATTGTAAAAAATATTTTAGCAAGCATTCTCAGGGAGGACACTCCATACTAACCTTGGGGCCTCCATCCCACACAGCTCTCTTCACGTTGAACAAGCTGAACTTCGAGCTACACTATTAAAGTGCCCAGTATATTTTTCAGAACAAAATGTAAACATTTCCATCCAAGAAAAGCTGTAAATGCAATTTTTACTCTGTCTGCCTTGTTCTAGCCATGAGAGAACATGTTTATATTACTATCAGTGAAGGGAAATGTAATTTTCTACCAGGTTTCTTAACAATGGCAGAAGGTATGGAAACCCTCCTTCGGCATCAACTCAGCCTCCATATGACCCTCCCAAGCAGTGTACGGCCAAAGTATGGTTTAAAAAGCTCAAGATGACAAAAAGGTGCAATCAATGCTCTGGTTGTTTATATAGGTGTCACAAGTGAGAACGTTTGGTGGCATCGAATTCTATACTCTGTAGACAACCCAGGATGAAGTCTCTTTCCTTTCTTTAAATTAAAAAGGAAAGAGAAGGAGATTTCTGATTGGAAAGGTATACAACTGTAAAAGTTACTATATACATTATTAAAATATAAAATCAGTTTTTTTAAAAGGTACACAAAAATGTATGAAGAAAGACAGTACTCAAGGAACGGATTTAAATAACAGTTTAATGATGAAAACTGGATTGAACTGAACAAAATTACAGAACTTTTTGCAGTTGTGTTGTGATGCTTGTATTGTCTTATGCTACAAAGGAAATGCCATCTAACCAATGCTAGGGTCTTCCTGTGTCAATCTAGCTTGGCATCTGAATTAAGGAACATCAAATCATGGTTTGTCTCTATGCTTGAAAATATTTGTTATTTCATAGAGAGCCCACCATACCTCTAAGGAACTCAATTTCTTGTAATGTCATATTTCCATGAATAGAAGAGATTCTTCAATGCAGGGGAAGCAGCAAAAGGCTCCACATTCTACCTAATGTGTGAGTGAGAAATTCTAACACGTCTCCTTGAACCTTCTCAAAAAGATACTCTAAAGATACTTTTTTCACAGAGGAAAGGCTTTAATGTGCAATCAAAACCCACAACAGTTGCGTGTATGTATGCACTGTATATATTTATCAAAGCTAACAGAGGAGAAGGGAGGAGGAAGGGGGAGGAGGAAGAGGAGAAGCAGAAGCAGCAGAAGCAGAAGCAACAGAAGGAGGAGGAGGAGGAGGAGGAGGAGGAGGAGGAGGAGGAGGAGGAGGAGGAGGAGACCTCTCAAACTAAAATGATAGTTCATTCTCTAAGCTGGATGCAGTTCAAAAAAAGGAAGAGTCTGAGATTTGTTAGAACTCTTCAGTGACTATCAATACCATCCATAACTACCCTGTACATTTGTGGGCCGCTCTTACCTGAAAGTAGGTTCCAGAGAACGGTATTTCAAGAACAAATGTGCTCAACAAAACAACAGTGTTTTTAATGTCATGGACTTTGTTTAATGGGGTCTTACACTCTAATTGTTCTTCTAGTACAATTTAAAACAATGGTTTTAACCTTTAAAACTCTAAACCAGGGGCAGTCCATATATTTCACCTTTAAATATGTGCTTTGGAGGGTCTCTGAAGACATGTCCACCAACATAATAATGTTACTGAGTGGACAGGACCCATTTTTGTATGGGATGGCTACTGAAATGTTTTAAGGACAGGAACATACAGTTGAATATTCATAACTTTATTCACAAAATAGTTATATGCACATAGCTATTATTTTTAGAAGCACACTTTTTCCCTCTTTTTGTTAAAATGGGATGGGGATGGAGTGTAGAGGTGCAGTTTTTAAGTCTGTATTCTTAGCAACTGAGAGCCATGAGGCACTGATAGTCCCATAACAATCCCACTAAAACCTGCCATTTCTAAAGTATTAGGAGTGTAAGAACATAACATGTAAGCCCATTGATCCTTCAGTCTACAACAGGGGTGTCAAACTCGCGGCGTCACCACAGCATCACGTGACGTATCATGACTTTTTCCCCCTCCACTAAACCGGTCAGCACATGACACATCTGACCTGCAGGCCGTGAGTTTAACAGCCCTGGTCTACAGTGTCCCTCCGCCAGCTTGTAGTCTCCAGATCTAATATATGTTGTCCTCCATGTTATTTGGGAACTGCAGTTCCAAGTTATATGGAATAGAATAGAATAGAATAGAATAGAATAGAATAGAATAGAATAGAATAGAATAGAATAGAATAGAAGTTTTTTTTTTATTGGCCAAGTGTGATTGGACACACAAGGAATTTGTCTTGGTGCATATGCTCTCAGTGTATATAAAAGAAAAGATACATTCATCAAGAATCAAGAAAACAGTAGATTAGGGAAACTAGCAAATGCAGACAGTGGCTATGTACCAAGGGTTTTTTTCTTTCCCAGGAATTAAAACTGGCACCATGAAATATCTTTATAATTGAGCTAAAAATCTTGTTTGTTGTGGAAATTCCTTAAGAGTTTAAGTATACATCTGAAAACTCAAGAACAATATGTCACTCAGCAGATACGACACATCGATGTCATGACATTTATAATCCTTTCCACACCTAAGAAAAAATATATATTTAGAGATGTTCAAGTAATTCATCCTGGTGAAAGAGGATCAATAAGAATATTTTCTACACAACAAAGAATCAGGTAAGTGTAGGGTTAAAGTATTGCATTTTATACTGGGGAGACTTGATGATGAAAACTCATTCGGTGACCTTATGCCAATCAGTTTCAACCCCATCTATTCCACTGGGTTGTTATGGGAGAAATGGAGGGGCTTATGTTGCCCTTGGCTCCTGGTGGAAAACTAAAATATAAATCAAATAAATAAATATGTTGTATTCTCTATTTGTACCATGACAGTAAGAAAGATGTGGTGATAAACCATTTATTGTTTTCCTGTTGGACTGAATGATGAGAGTATGATAGGATCTGAGGTATGGAGAGATTTTAAGAGTTCCACCCACATGTAGTTTTCATGCTGAAGGTTAGAACATTTCATTCCTTGGGGAAAACATCAAACAATATGCAGGATCCTCATAAAGTTTCTATAAGACATCCCTGTGTAGCTTTGCGGAGTTTCCCCTTTCACTACAGCTATTTTTATTGATTTGGTTCCAGAAGATTAGATTCTGATTACAGAAATAAATAAATAAGTGTCGGAGTTACTGGATGCCTGTAGAATGAGCTGTTACTCACACTAGGGTCACTAAGATTGTTGTACAATAAAGTGAAAATGCCATAAAGAGGACATGAGCCCTCACTATCTTCCTGGAAGAAGTTATGTCCTACATATTTTAAGTAATTGTTAGTACTTTATCTTCATTATAAAAACAACATGGATATGAGCTCTGGAAGAAAATTTATTGTAGCTCCATGACACGATTAAATACTAATGTCCCATTAGAGACTGTCAGTTTACCTCTAATTATGGCTTTTAAGTCTTTAATTTCAATATAATTTCCCTGATCTTTAAAAAAAAAACCCCTTCTTTTACAAGCACATTATTTTAAACACATGCCATAAATATGGATGAAGAGACTTTAAAAATAAATATAATTTAAAAGCTAGGAGCAAAAAACAGTTATCAAAATCTAATTTTATTATTAATTTCCTCGTTTGAATAGCTGCTTCTTTTTCTTTTTTAAAAGAAAGCTCTAAAATAGCCTTATTTTCTTAGATACTTGTGTTCTAATGGAGCTTAGTAATGATTATGAATGGATTGGGGAGTTTTATGGCTACTTTATTAGAATGAACGCTTGTTTGATATAGGTCCTATCTTCTCCTGAATATGACATGCAGTATATTATCGCAGTGTTTTACTCTCTTCTCCTGCCCTTTCACTATTCATCAGTAGAACAACAGCCAAAGTTTGAATCAAGTTGTGTTTCAAAACAAGTGCAGCATCACATAAAGCATGTTACAAAAAAGCTACCTAGACGTTACCAGCACTAAAAGGACAGTAGCTGGAACCTTATTTTCCAGGAGCAACCGCAGCTGATAAAAACAACTGTAGGCATGAAACACAAGGAGCTAGATTATGATGATGTGCCATGTAAAATGGATCTTTTATTCAGTGTTCAGCATCTTTGAGTGTGCACAGAGTTGGAGAATTAAGCAGATCTCAAAACTGTGACCCATTCATTCATTCATTCATTCATTCATTCATTCATTCATTCATAAAATTCATATAGCCAAACATCTTGTAGCACACAATTCTGGTGCAGGGAAGGGCTAACAATAGTGATAAAAAGACAAATAAATCAAGGAAAGGTCATAACTGTACCTATTCATGTCTTTAATTTTCAGGCTCAAAATCTTATTGTCCCAGTTCCTGGAGTTGGAGACACTTGGGTTAAGTACTTTTTTAGAGGTATATTCTTTCTTGCCCAACACACCCTTCCAAGCATACTTCACCTCTTTTCATTTTCCTGCCAAGCATTCTTTCTTTTTGACTTTTTTACTCTCTTAATCTCCCCTTTTCTCCTTCTCTTCCCCAACCAGCCAGTATTGCAGAAACTTCCTTCCTTCCTTCCTTCCTTCCTTCCTTCCTTCCTTCCTTCCTTCCTTCCTTCCTTCCCATTTTTAAACAACAAAAATACTACAATTGTCTGGTATTTTATAACTAATTTTCACTTGAAAAATGTACATGTAAAAAAAATCTGCTCTTTATTTTAACACTTTTCATCATAAAAGAGCATTAAAATGAAAGGACTGAATATGAATACAAAACTGAATATGAGCATGTATCATCATCATAATATTCTTTTAATGACTCATAATCCCTTGTGGGGTGGAGTCTGGGCAACTGCATGGAGCTGAGTCTTTACTGGCCGGATGCCCTTCCTGTCACCAACGCAGAGATTTGGTCAGTAGATATATTCTCATTGTGCCCAGAAAGAGAAATATCTACAGTACCTCTACCTAGGATCAAACTCACAGCCTCCTGATTGTGAGGTGAGAGCTCCACCTCTAGGCCACCGCACCACTCAGTATATGAGCATGTATACATTGATGAAAATAACTAAAACGTAAGGCCAAATGCTTTTATTAGGGTATAATAGGACAAATACAGTCCTTCCTCACTTAGCAACTGCTCAATTAGTGACTATTTGCAAGTGAAACAGTAATACACAGCAGCATACAATAGTAAACAAGTCAAATTTCCAACCAATGTGCGTACTTATGCCTAAATTTCTGCATCTGACTACAATGCACATTGTACTTGGTGCAAGTAATGCTGGCATTGTTACTAGAGATAATTTTATCTAAGTGACACAGCAACAACCAGAGATCTTCACAGTGAGCCATAGTGGCACAGTGGTTAGAGCGCAGTACTGCAGGCTACTTTTGCTGACTGCCGGCTGCCTGCAATTTGGCAGTTCAAATCTCACCAGGCTCAAGGTTGACTCAGCCTTCCACCCTTCCGAGGTGGGTAAAATGAGGACCCAAATTGTTGAGGGCAATATGCTCACTCTGTAAATTGCTTAGAGAGGGCTGTAAAGCACTGTAAAGCGGTATATAAGTCTAGGTGCTATTGCTGTCACTATTTCTTTCTCACAGTCAGCTGGTTTACTTAGTGACCATTTTGCGGGAAACAACTGGGGTCTCTAAAGAAGGAAAGACTGTGTGTGCATGTATATATATAAACACACCTAGACATACAGACATACACACAAACACCTACCTGCCCACCTAGCCTAATCTAACTGGAATCAAATCCTGGGAAATATCTCAAAATCACACAATACAACAGTTTGTAAATTTGGGCTGAGTTTTCTAATAAGGCTGATCTTAGAAAGATTAAAATGTGGGAGCTTTTAAGTAGAATCATTTTTCTGGGAAGAATAAGCTCTTCAAATTTAGAAATCCTTGGCTGAGTCTCTAAGCAAAGATGTGGGAAACTATTAATGTTTATATTAAAGATCTCCTTGAGGATTTATTATTCACTGTGGAATATGAGCAGCAATAACTTGTAAAACCTAGACTGTCACCAGCAGCATTTTTATACCAGGCACCCCAGCTATATGGAACGCTGGAAAAGGAATGGGAGCTGATGGGATGCAAATGTTAAAGCACCTCTTCTAGCTTTCAAAGTTCAAACTCAGTCTGGGTTATCCTGCAGGAATGACAGAAGATGGAAAAGTTGAGCTGGGAATGGAATTATTTGCCTTTTAAACATTTAAATTGTTGATAGATATGCTAATAAGCCTACAGGCAATTGTTTGCAGGCAAAGCACCACTAAAACTTAAAAACGACTATCAGAATCTAACAGATTTTTTAAAAAGTGGATCTCTTTCACACAGATTCTCACACTGGGTTTTGTTTATTATCTTAGGGGAGATAAAAAGCAGACCTATCATTATCTAAACTCAATAATATGAAGTCCTTAGAGCTGTTCACACAGTTTAAAAAAATGGTTATGGTCCTATTGCTGTGCAAAACTAAGCTTCGCTTTCAATATCCAGTGAACTGCAATCAAGAAAAATCATTATAACGCCTCGTTAGTTTGAATTAAAAAGCAGGAGCAATGTATTTTCCATATGTTTGTTACTCCACTCCCGAGAAGGCCGATGGGTCTCTCTCAGCTCAGTCTACTTCATAGGAATGTGCTTTATGGAAAATAAGGCAAGAGAATATTGCGTATGTCATCTTGAGCTTCTGAATGAAAGTTGGAACATAGATCATAGGTCAATGCAGAATTTAATTTCAGAACACATCTTCTGTAAAACTTCTGAGTGGGAAAAATTAGTCTTTTTAGACAAAATAAATAAATAAAGTTGGGAATACTCACCCAACTTTATCAATATTATTAATTACTATCAATATTACTAATATTCCAACACATTTCATACTCACCCATTCCGATTTACTCTTAAGAGATGGAAGGTGGAGATGTTGAGGGATTTGGAAGGATCCTGACACACTTGAGCACTGGGCCATATCCAACAAAATTCAATTCACTGGTGAGAAAAGTAAGGTCCTACATTTAGATAGAATAGGTGGTACCTGGCTGAACAGTAGTAACTGTGAGAGGGGTCTAGGTGTCTTATTGGACAGCCACTTAAGTATAAGACAGCAGTGCAGCTGCCAGAAAAGCTGATGTAGTCCTAGGTTGTATCAACAGAGCGATACCATCACGAGAAGTGATAGTATTGCTATATATTGCACTAGTGAAGCCACATGTGGAATACTGCATCTAGTTCTGGTGATCATGATACAGAAAAAATGCTGAGACCGTAGAAAGAATACAGAGAAGAGCAACAAAGATGATAAGGGATCTGAAGGCTAAACCATACAATGAACAATTACGAGAACTAGGCATGCCTAGTCTAACAAAGAGACAGATTGAGGGTGACTAATAGCTGACTTCCAGTATTTCAGGGGCTGTTACAGGGAAGAGAAGATTGACTTATTCACCAAAGTACCTGGGGCCAGGACAATAGGTTACGAGTGGAAGCTCAATAAGAGAGATTTCATAGGTTTTTAATTTCATTCCAGTACTGGAATACCTGGTGGTCCCTAATCTGTTTACTAAACAGGCCCAATCTGGCATATCTTTTTGAGATTATTAGCCAATATTGGTGAGGCTCTGTCACATAATTGAGCCCTCTTATGCATAGGTAAAGGGGGGGGGGAGGGGGGATGGAGAGAAATGGGAAATAAATCCTTAAGCAATTAAGAATAAAGTAAGAAAACAGGCATCTGTTTTGCAAATAAGGGTGACTTCTGAGAAATTACCAGGCACAATTCTTCTCTAATTGCCACATGATTTCGAGATTCAAGTGTTGATTTGAAGCCTTAAAACCTTAAAGTGGTTTATTGTCTGGCTATTCACAGACTTTGTATTAGGAGAAGCCTATTAAAATAAAATGTTGCCCTTTTGTGAATATCAGCATTTATAGGAAAAAATGTTTTTTCCCTATGTTGATTCCAAACATTGGAATGTGCTCCCATTTAGAATTATAAAGAGCCTTGCCCTTTAGAAAAGATACCAAGGTGTGTCTCTTTGCATTTTCAATTATTGAAGTTGTGTGAAGAGCTTTTCAAAATTGTTATGTTACTATCATTTGAGGCATTATTCTGACTTGTTGGGCATTTCCTCAATTTCTTCAGCCGAAAAACATTTGGGGATAAAAAATACTTGAAAAATATAGGTTAAAATCAGGGGTGGGTTCTACTTACCTTTACTACCAGTTCGCAACGGGATCGCACACACGCGCTCGCCTCGCTCGCGCCCACACCTTGCTTCTGTGCATGCGCAGAAGCTTCTGCACATGTGCCGATCGCTTGTCATGACGTCAGGATCAGTGGGCGGGGCCTCCCGCCAGTTTTACTACCGGTTCTATAGAGCCGGTCCGAACCGGGGGCAACCAACCACTGGTTAAAATACATAAATAACATGTCTCAAACAATATTTGTTTTGCTTTCACATTTTTAGAGTCAGAATAATTTATTTCTTCATTTACTGTTCTTAATTTTGCATCTGGATTGTTTTATTTCCTCCAAGTTCATGAGGTCCATAATTTTAAAAAAGAACAACCACATAAACTGCTTTAAACTTGTAAAAGAGGAACAACCCTTCTTTGTGCCAAATTATCTTTAGCTGTTTTTTTTCCCCTAAATTCTCAGCAACAAAGCTGTCTCGCAGTAGCCATAACAGTCATACTTGTCTCATTTGCTGTGAATTTGCAATGAATTTGGAGTAGTGGTTAAGTACCAGGAGATTGTGAGTTCTAGTCCATCCTTAGGCATGAAAGCCAGCTGGGTGATTTTGGCCTGATCACTCTATCTCAGCCCACAGGGTTGCTGCTGTGGAGAAAATAGGAGGAGGAAAGAGTATTACATATGTTCCCTTGAGTTATTTAGAAAATAAGAAAAGTGGGAAAAATAAAAAAATAAGAAATATAAAATAATATAATAATAAAATAAAATAAAATAAAATAAAATAATAAAATAAAATAAAATAAAATAAAAAAATAAAATAAAATAAAATAAAATAAAATAAAATAAAATAAAATAAAATAAAATAAAATAAAATAAAATAAAATAAAATAAAATAAAATAAAATATGCGTAAAGATGCCTTTCTCCTGAATTCCTTTGTTCTTTAGTTTCAATTGTCATTCAAGCAAAGTGAATCTCACTGCATTTTCCCTTCTCTGCACCAGCAGCAACTGCAGGTGGGGCACAAGGACAAAAGCGGCATTACATACTGTACATCACAAAGTTGCATGCATGTGCAAAAGGGGTGGAGCATGCACACAAAGGCCATGATGTTGCTTTCCTCATTCTGACCAAAGTAGCCAGTTCCCTTGGACACCCATGCTTTTCACATTTTCATCTGATTTTCTCCAGAAAACTCTTGCTAATGCCGGGTTCTTTGTATTTTTCAAGAAATACCTAGGGCTGCCTAGGCCTTGCTGTTGAACAATCCACTTTCTAAACATTGTCCAGATAGCTACTGTAGCTTGCTAATGGAGCTCAAAACTATGAGTTCAGCAAGTGCTTCTGTGCTGCAGTACAGGGCAGGGGGGGGGGGGGGAAGCATTCCTTTTTTTTTCTCATATGTCAAACATTTCTGAGTAAGATTGTCAAACATTATCTCTTTTTTCTTTGGAGCAATAAAAGGTGGGATGAAAAATTAGACAATTCCCCATTCTAGTTTTGTACATGATGGCCCCACGGCTCAGCTCTGAAGGCTTAGTGACCATTGGTCATCATCAATAACTCCGCTTTTACCTTTTAAATATATCCCCAGATCCAATTAGGCTAACTGAAAAATATCTAGTGAGAAAATGCAAGATTGGGAGGATCTATTCAGCCAGTTCATACCAGTTCGGGCGAACCAGTAGCAGAAATTACGAGTGAGACTGTCCACCTGCCCTGTCTCTATGCTGTCCTATTTAGGCATTGAAAGCAAGCATGCACTTACGGGGCGAACCAGTAGTAAGAATATTGGAAACCCACCATTGGATGTATAACAGGGAAATGCCACAGTTGAGTGGAAGAGCATGTGTAGCTTAAAATGGTCCTGTCTCAGTCTGGCCAGCCTGAGGTGATGGGCCCAACCTAAAATCTGAATTCCCTTCACTGTTCAGAGAGATATTCCAACACAGGCCCCACGGGAGGGCAAGTGTACTTGTGAGTGATGTGATGTAGGCATGAACCTTGTGAGGTTTGTGGGGATTCGGTTAAAGGCCAAGCTTCTCTGGAATAGCCTCACTTTAACTCTCTTCCCAGAGTTAACTGTAGCCCCACTGCAATTCCACCAACAGGTAAAAACTGCTTTATTTCAATGTACTTTTTATCCTAGCTGACTGACTTCTGGAGTCTATCTTGGGTTTTATTTAAGATGTTATTTTTGCTTTTGGTGATCATTTTAAAATATTCATTGGATTTTAATTCTTTTTTATTATGAGTATTGTTCTTGCTTTTGACATTATATACCACTCAGAGTCCTTTGGGACAGATTATATGTCCCAAAGGACATATAATCAAACAAACAAACAAGCAAACAATAAAGGGCCCACCTTGCATCACAATATGAAGTCATGTATTTTTGTGTGTTATTTTGCCATTTCTGTGTCTAGGAACAGATATCTAAATATGCTAAGGGGCTGCTTTTATGATGGTGCAGAAATTCAAGCTTCTTGTTTGGCAAAACCAGCTCCACAGAGGAATACCTACTGCTGGCTCCCTTCATAAATGTTCCTCCAGCTTAAACATCCAACAGCTGATCAGTAGGTCCCAAACGTAAGAATATTCCCCTAGTTTATTTCATATATGCATACATACATACCAGGAAAAATATATCTATCATCACCAGTGGTGGGTTTCAAATTTTTTTACTACCAGTTCTGTGAGTGTAGTTTGGTGGACGTGGTGTGGCTTGGTGGGCGTAGCTTGGTGAGCGTGACAGGGGAAGGATACTGTAAAATCTCCATTCTCACCCAACTCCAGGGGAAGGTTACTGCAAAATCCCCATTTTCTCCCAATCAGCTTGGACTCAGGAGGCAGAGAATAGATGGGGGCAGGGCCAGTCAGAATTTTTACTATCGGTTCTCCAAACTTCTCAAAATTTTCGCTACCGGTTCTCTAGAACTGATCAGAACCTGCTGAAACCCACCTCTGATCATCACTATCACCATCATCATTATCTACATAACAATGTGAAATCACAGCTGCCAGTTCTTTAGCTGGTGTTGGTCTTCATATGCATTGAATTCTTCCCAAGAATCTGAGATGTCATAATGTATTGGCATAGTATACGTATGTGCAGATCCAAGCAGTGTGGCCTTTTGTAATTGATGGAAATTTTGTCATTGTGCCTATTTTCTAAGTGCAGTCCAAGATCTTTTGGTATGGCACTGAGTATGCTGAGGACCACTGGGACTACTATGGCCAGTTTATCCCATAATCTTTCAACTTGAATTTTTAGATATTTATATTTTCTGAATTATTATTATTACTCCTAATCCTGCTACAGTATTTACACACAACCGAGCAGATAATTCTGACTAGATTTGATTCTTTTCACTATCAGATCCTTTCCAAGGATATAGAATAGTCAAAGATGATGCAAAAGTGGAAGCACTATGCTCTGTCTCATTTTGGGTAGACCAGGTTGCCCTGATAGACCGGTCTCACCAGAAAAACACTTAGTCAAAGACAGAGGTGGGTTTCAGCAGATTCTGACCAGTTCTGGAGAACCGGTAGTGGAAATTTTGAGTAATTCAGAGAACCGCTAAATACCACCTCTGACTGGCCCCGGCCCCATCTATTCTCTGCCTCCCAAGTCCCAGCTGCTCGGGAGGAAATGGGGAAATGGGGAGATTTTACAGTATCCTTCCCCTTGAGTGGGGTGGGAATGGCCACTGCCATGCCCACAAAGCCACGCCCACAAGCCACGCCCACAGAACTGGTAGTAAAAAAATTTGAAACCCACCACTGGTCAAAGATAATGTTTTAATAAAGTTGCTTTGAAACCAATGCAGCTTTTTGTAATTGATGAATTGAGATTCCATCTACTCCTATTGCATTCAAATCTTTTGGTTACGGCCAGGCATATCAACCACTTCGATACTGTTGTTTTGATTGTTGTTGTTTTTATTGTTTTATGCTGTTATTATCCACAAATTCTGAAAGAGAACACCATAACAATGTTTCATTCAGTTAAAAGTCAACTGAAGAGCACATTAAGCCATTATAATGCAATGGCTTCACAAATGCTGCATGTGTCCACTTGGTTAGACAAATCTATTAACATGCCAGGAACAATGCTCTTTATTTTATCTATTGAGGAGTACATAACTGTTGCAAATTTGAAGAAAGCCCTTCTTAGTTTCACTTTCACCTTGAATCTAAACTGTCAAATATTCCTCTTAGGTGGGCCTCCTTGTATCTTATCAAAAATATTTGATTGTATTATGTTTGAAATAACATGCAAACTTAGAAACTCCCTTAGCTTTTAGCCTGTCAGGATGATTAAGCCCTGGCTAAATTTCAAAACCCACCTAGAGGCAAAACTTATTATCTAAGAGTAAAAATTTTGGAGAGCTCTTATCAACAGCAGTATGTTACATAATGAAAATGGACAAATCTTTTTACCCATTAATTCTTTCTGTAACTTACAAGAATACTTTGTAATTTTCATAAAGTTCAGACTTTTAACTACTCAGGCATATTATATCTGAATGGATTTTATTGTGTTCTACATTTTTTTCTGTGGTGTTACCCAAAGAATCTTGCAAATTAAATGTGCACTGTTTTGTTTCTTTCTTTTTTTTTTCTTGGTTTATTTTAAAAAGAAATTGTCCACACCCAAGAATCTTTGCACATGAAATACTGGTGTTAGGATCATAAATTCTGAACTATTATTCATTTATATGTTCTTATTTAGAGCAAAATTCAGCCAAAGTTAAGATTTTTTTTTAAAAAAAATCACTGATTTTAGTTAAGAGCAACTATTTCAGCAAACCATTGGAAAGATGTAGTAATATTTGTCATGGGAAAGGGTTATGAGAACATTGACACATCCACCATTATGTGACCTGATGACTATTTGCACTGGAGCTCCTCTCCTTCTTTCTGCAGTATCTCATGATCAGCTCTGGATGTGTCATAAAACTTTTGGAACAAATTTTGAGGTCTCATTTAGGGCAGCAGCCGTTTAATTATCTGAAAAAGTATCATAGATAGAAGAGGATCATTGGATTCTACCATAAGATGTTTTAGAAAAATGTACAATAGAAAAATTAGTGGGCATGCTGTAGATTCATTCTATGAAGAAATGTCATCTGATGGGGCCCAGGAGATATGCCTGCTCTATGGTGGTGCCTGCTGTCTGAAAGAGGGAAAAAACCCAATTCTCCCAAGATTTGGGAAAACCATATCTTGGGAGAAAGGTTTTCCTAAAGGTTAAAATGGTTGGGAGAATCAGTCCCAACCATTTTAACCTCTAGGAAAACCTTTAAAATTGCCTTTTCCTCACTATTGGAGTCAGAATGTTAGGGCAGTCTAATCACTGCAGTTCAGTGAGAAATAATTACTTTAAGTGGGTCTTGGTACGTCACATATTGCATACCATTTTGATGGTTTTGTTTTTGTGGTAGTTTTTTTTTTCCCGGGGGGAGGGTTGATCTTCTCTGTTGTTAACCATCTAAAGGCAAGGGAAAAATGAGGGGTCAAATAAATAAGCAAGGAACTTTTCAATCTATGCTGAAGCACAGCAGCTTCAGAATGAAGCTAAAATATAGGAAAAGTTCAGAAGAAAATAATACATATACTGGAGGTGAGACTTTCCAAAAACAAAAAAAGTTCAACAATGACACCAAATATCAAGAGGTCCCTTTTATTGAATGTTCAAGGGTCATTGGAATACTTTAATTTGGATTCCAGGGCTGGATAAGGGACTAGATCCTTTCACATTGTACCTCCTAGTATTCTATCTAGGAGGTATTTTAATTCATATTAATGCTCAAGCCAGTATATGTAGGGTTCCATGCAAGCTTCCCATCAAGGAGTTTCAGAAATTTGGATACAGCAAGGCAACCATACTTAGGACTATCAGATGGCTACCTTAATAGATTCAATGAAAAACCTTGTTACTGTTGGATATCAAAAGAGCCCATGAGTTCTTCATAATGTACAATGTAAGAGTTTTTCCTCTCAGATTCCTTCCTCTCAGATTCCTAGAGGTTGTTCCTCAGCTCAGCAGACATGAGATGAAGCAAAGACGTTTTATTAGTTGATTTAAGAGTCGTGGACCGTTTGACATCTCACATCATGTACTTTTAGAACAGCTTCCCACCACAATTTCCACTTTTCTCCTTTTCCTTAACCAAGATATCAATTTGAGGAAGTGAACCTGGTGTGTGTATCTATATGCACACACAATACCTATGATCTCATGACAATAGAATCAGATTTTTAATTTAATTTAATTTAATTTCCAATTTATATACCGCCCTTCTCCCTGAGGACTCAGGGCGGTGTACAGCCAAGATAAAAAAACATAGAATACAAATATTAAAACATTTAAAAATATATATAAATTTGGGCCGAAAGTTAAGAATCACAAACAATTAAAAGAATTTAAAAATTTCTTCTAAGCCAACCCGGCTTGTTGGAAAAGATGGGTTTTCAGGGAACGACGGAAGGCATTGAGGTCATGGATTCTTCTTATCTCCGGGGGCAACTGATTCCAGAGGGTAGAAGCCCCCACAGAGAAGGCCCTCCCCCTGGGGGCCACCAGCCTACATTGTTTGGCTGATGGCACCCTGAGGAGGCCCTCTCTGTGGGAGCGCACGGGTCGATGGGAGGTCGTCGGTAGCAGCAGGCGGTCTCGGAGATAGCTAGGCCCTATGCCATGGAGTGCTTTAAAGGTGATAACCAACACCTTGAAGCGCACCCGGAAGACCACCGGGAGCCAGTGCAGCTCGCGCAGGAGTGGTGTTACATGGGAGCGCCATGTTGCTCCCATCACTACCCGCACTGCTGCATTCTGGACCATCTGGAGCCTCCGGGTGCTCTTCAAGGGGAGCCCCATGTAGAGAGCGTTGCAGTAGTCAAGGTGAGAGGTGACGAGGGCGTGAGTGACTGTGCACAAGGAATCCCGATCAAGAAAGGGCCGCAACTGGCGAATCAGGCGAACCTGATAAAAGGTCCCCCTGGTAACAGCCGTCAGATGTTCCTCCAAAGACAGCTGCCTATCCAGGAGGACTCCCAGATTGCGAGCCCTTTCAGTGGGGGCCAAAGACTCACCCCCAATAGTCAGCAATGGAGTCAACTGACTATATCGGGATGCCGGGAGCCACAGCCACTCAGTCTTGGAAGGGTTGAGCTTGAGCCTGTTCCTCCCCATCCAGATCCGCACAGCCTCCAGGCACTGGGACATCACTTCAAGGGCATCGTTGGGGTGGCCTGGGGTGGAGATGTACAGCTGGGTGTCATCAGCGTACTGGTGGTATCTCACCCCAAAGCCACGGATGATCTCGCCCAGCGGCTTCACATAAATGTTGAACAGAAGGGGCGAGAGGACCGATCCCTGCGGCACTCCACAGATGAGAGGCCTCGAGGTCGACCTCTGCCCCCCTGCCAACACAAACTGCGACCGGTCGGAGAGAAAGGAGGAGAACCACCGCAACACGGTGCCTCCCACCCCCAACTCTTCCAGCCGGTGCAGCATGATACCATGGTCGATGGTATCAAAAGCCGCTGAGAGATCTAATAGGTAGATACCTAGGTTGAAAACTAAAGTAAATTTTCTGCCACTCTTGAGGGCGGGGGGGGGGCAGATCTAACTTTATAGAAATTCACTCGAAACTACTTCCCATTGTCACCTCTTCTGTAAACCCTGACATAGTTTTCCTGTGTCTGTAAAACATCTCAGTTCATTAGGCAGATATGAGATAGCAAACAGTCCATCATGCCTCGTTCTTGAGAACCCTCTGGTGTTTCCCCAGGGGTTAGGGGGTGGAGATATTTCTTTCTATAGTATCATTTGCATAGCAATGGCTTTTGTCAAAGAGGGAGGAGCCTACTTTGATGAGTCATGCAGAAGAAACCTGACAATTTTCCTGTAAATTATGATAACATGCTTCAAATGACCCCTTTGTTAAACTTCCAAGCAGAATTCTAGATTTTATGGCCTCAGCATATGCTTGCCTCGGATGTTTACTTCAGCGGAGAATCTATCAAACCAGGACCTTGAAAAGAATTAATCCCCCCTACCCCTGGCACAGAACTCAGCCCCAACAATTCAGATCTAAATATTTAGTGATGGATGATACATGTTTATAGAACAGAGGGCAGCGTGACATTTTAAAGGGGATGCAGAGCTGCTATAGTTAAACCTACACTGTCGAAAAGACATTGGAAGCTAAAGCGAAGCAGCTATCGGAAGCTGATAAGTCAAATGTGTTTTTTTTTTCTCTATGTACTTTCTTCTTTCTCTCGGCTCTTCCTGAGTTTTCAAAGTCTTTGTAGGGAAGGTTACAAACTGCCTTCCGAAAAAGAGAGGTTCTGCTGACTCGTGAATATTTGCTGGTGCGTCCCATGGTTAAACTAATAGCCTCCTTGGGTGTCAGCCAAAGGTTACAGGCCTCTCAAAATATTCTAGAAAGGGGGGGGGACTTTATCACCGAAATGAAGTTTCTCATTAGTAACCCTATGTTGTCTAATCTGTGAAATTGCATGATTTAACTCTTTTGTAGAGACAGCACCGGATGGCATTTGCATTCCCACAGGAAGTTATTAAAAGTATCACCGCGATAATTTCCCTGCTTTGTACTTTGTCCATAGGGTAAAAGGAAATTCATCATTAGATGAAACACATAATAATAGTGCCATACAGCGCTCACCATTATTAAATGACTGTCAAGAGTGATTATTATTTTTAAAGGACTATGCAGCTTGGGAGGGAGAGATTGGTCCAAAACTTTTAAAAGCCTTCTTTTCTTTTGCTTTTATATCAGAATTAGGAACATGCCTGTCTCTCGTTCACTTACATGTGATGAAATGAACATGAGCTTTCTGCGCAGACAGTCCATTTATCTTAGTCCTACCTATGAGTCAAACATTTGCTCAACTGTGGTCTAGCAAGACATAATGGCTTTAATTCCAAACACTGGAAAGAGGAAAGTTAGTCTTTGCCTATCCGTAAAAGGGTAGGGTTAGGCTTTGCCTACCCATAAAACATACTTCTTCTAAATAAATCTTCTTTTTGTTATAGTTATAAAGCCTATTTCACTAATCATTGCTTGGGTTCAATTCCTGCTCTCAGGAACATTCCACACATGAGGAGAGCGTTTCAACTTCCGATGTATAGAATATCCAAATGTTATGCAGATGTGTAGCCTCACTTCCAAAATGTCTTCCACCCCGGGAGTGAAGCATGCATTCCAACATTGTGCTATGGCGCCTGCTTTGGAAGTGGGAGGATTTGCTTCACCTCACAACATCCAATTGCAGAGGCAACAGTGCTGTCTCCAGTGCGTAATCTCACTGGGAATGAAACCTGCTTTAAAAAAAATTATTTGTGGGTTTCACCCATTATTATGATTATTATTTTGTTCTTTTGCGTGTACACCAAGAGTTTATGCACAGGAGACAAATTCCTTGTGTGTATAATCACACTTGGCCAATAAAGTATTCGACTGTATTTTGTCTACTTTGGCCATGGTAAAAGGCTAAGGTTTTGAATGAACCACATTTACCAGACCTCTGAATCCTTACTCCCCACCCCAGACCAGGGGGTTGGGAAGCATAAACTATCTCAGGTGCTGGCTGGATATTTTTATTGTTTTAATTATTGTTTATTGTTTAAATATTGTTTTAAATTTATTTCATTATTTTATATTGTTATTTTTATAGATTTGGAACTGTAAACCAGTCAGAGTCATTAACTGAGATGGGAATCTATAGAAATTGAATGAATGGAATGAATGAAAAGACCACAGTGTTATCATTTTCCTGTCACTTGAATTGGAAGGACTCTGCCACTTTTACCATTAAATATGGTGAGGGCAAGAAGCAGTGATCGGGGAGGGGGGACAGGATATTCTTTACATGCCAAATCTGAACTGGGGTAGTGTTTACAACGTCTGGATGTTCCACCAAATTCCATTTTTGTGCCCCCACTCATCAAAAACCTGTCAACCGATTGACCTAACAACTACTACTTGTAGGCAGATGCTTCTCTCAACTGCTCCATAATGCTCACCAATATTTGTGCAGGCTAGATGAATGTGTTGCTTAAGTATTCATGGAGCTGGAGTTGAAGAAAGGGATTTTAGTGCATGAGAGAGACCCCAGCTATAGGGGATCGCAGAATTTTGACCTGCTGCCTGGCCTATTCTTCAAACAACTGACCACTAGAGGACAGTAAAGAGTGAGTATTTTCAACTCTTTGGGGGCTGCCATTTAGTCATTGGTTGGATTCATGCAGATGAAACATATTCATCAAATAAATAGAAATCACTTTACTGATTATGAAAAAAAATCACATGAGAGAAACTGAGGGGTCAGATTTGCCTGAGAACAGTAGCCACTAGAAAGGAACTAGAATTACATGCTACAGAAGCCCAAGAGCTATGTTCTTTCAATTACATTAATTCAAGGTTGGGCTAGTTAGTTTGCATTCTCTATATTGACCAGTCAAGCAATCAATTTAAAAAAGGAAATATCTGCAGAAACTGGGTTCTGGTTTCTCTCACACCCAAACTGCAGAATATATTCAGAGTCCAAGGACTGGACAGAAAGGCACAGCCCCAGACCAAACCTGTTGGCCAGCTGCAGCTAAGGTTTCCATCCTTGATCATATCACCCAATCCTTGTTCTCCATGCACCATAGATTGCCTGGATGAGAAGTCTTCTATTCCCCCATAAAAACACTGCATTCATGATAGAACACATTGGGTCACTTCCAACCTGCCTTAGCCTGTGGGTTGCCCATTAGGTGAAGGTTTCATTGTAAGGACTCCTCTTCAGCAAATAGGGAGTTGACTGAGAGTTTTTGTATCATGAAAAGCAGGCTGTGTGGATGAGCCCCAAGTTGAAGCTCCAGATGGGAGACCTTGTACCCTCTTGATAAATAGTGACGGTTGCACGCAAGATTCACTGAGATCATATTCAAGGGGAGGGGGTAGATTTTTGATCTGGGAATGATGAACTCCAGCAGACTTTGTGGGATGCTAACATTCACTCCTTCGCAAAGTCCAGTGGAAATGGAACACCCAACCTCGTTTCCAGCAGAATTTATGGTGGAATTCTTTTACATGCCTAATGGGGTGGGTGAGCAAGAAGAGCTGTGCAGATGTAGCCTTTGTTTAAATACAGCAGCTTTTATAGAAAATCTAGATCTAACCATTCTTTCCCCCCACCCCTTTTTATATATACACAAAATGACTGACTTTCTTATCATGCCAGATCTGCTGGTGTAACCTTCCAGAATACTTAGATGTGTTTTTAATGTAATTTAATCATATTGTGTTTCTTCGGAAAAAATATATATACTTAGAATGATTGCCTGTTCGACCCTTACAGTGCTTTGATCCCATGACCATTCCCTAGCCCTACAGGTATGTTCTATACTCCCCCTGTCATTGCACAAAATTCACTGCTTAGCAAATCAGTTGAGCGTACTGGGTGAATGAAAAGGAAACCATTCACTTTCATCCTAGGAAATGTAATTCACATGGTTTGATGGACATTTCTCCATAGGAAATGTCCTTGTTCCACATGATTAGTTTGTATTGATTAAATGCAGTGCTTGCAGTGAACTCAAACTAAACTTTGCTTGAGTTTCTCATAAATACCTATGAAACCATGTATATATACCAGTGGTGGGTTTCAATTTTTTTTACTACCGGTTCTGTGGGTGTAGCTTGGTGGGAGTGGCATGGCTTGGTAGGCGTGGCTTGGTGGGCATGGCAGGGGGAGGATGCTGTAAAATCTCCATTCTCACCCCACTCCAGGGGAAGGATACTATAAAATCACCATTCCCTCCCCAATCCAGGGGAAGGTTAATGCAAAATCCCCATTTCCTCCCGATCAACTGGGACTTGGGAGGCAGAGAATGGATGGGGGCGGGGCCAGTCAGAATTTTTAGTTCCATTTCTCTGAAGTACTCAAAATTTCTTCTCCCGGTTCTCCAGAATTGGTCAGAACCCGCTGAGCCCCACCTCTGATATATACGGTATGTGTGCATTTGTGTGTGTATTCATACTTAATGACAAATGCGCTTTTGAATCTGAAGTTGAATATTGTAGTTTTAATTTTTTAATCTACACATTTAATAAACAGTCCTTGATTCAGCCACGAGTACCCTGTAACACATTACCTTGGCTTTCTTTCAGACTTCTGATTCATCTTTCACTTCAAATGTGGACGATTCAATTATTCATCAGGTTATGTTTTTGTTGGTAGAACACCAGACTCACAGATGGTTAGTGATAACTGATGTAGTGAGACTTTGTAAAGTGTTCTGAGGGTCCCATTTAAAACCACTGCCTTTGATGTCTTACCAGGATAAACATTTACCTTGATTAAGGCCCTCATTCTAAAAAGGAGGCAAATGTGAAATCAAAGCCTATTTTGCACTAGCATACCTTATGAACATTTTTAGTAGCATCAATTGATTTCCTGTTTATTTGGAACTGGCAGATTAATTCTAGTTGGGACATCTCTCCTTCCTATATATTTCTGTGGTTTTTCTGGGCTAGCAAGCTCAAGCACTGAGATCTGATGTAGCTACCTTCTTTAGAATGATGCTCTCCAATTAAGTTGAATATGAATGAAACCCAGTTCCTTTATAAAGTGACAGATTGGGGAAGGCCGATATGTATTCTCAGACAGAATATATAATGAAGTGATAGCAGTCTAAGACAATGTGTTTTCCAGCATCCCTGATTATTATTCAACTATGCACAGATGATGTCCTTCAAAACACCAATCATTGCATAACAATGGCAAAATGACTCTCACTTCCCTTAATTTAAACATTCTGTCTATCTGGCAGGCACACAGCCTTCTTAGCAATACATAGCACTGTAGTGCAGTCAGTATATGCCCTCCACAGTTTTCTGCTGAGTTGACATTGAGATCTCCTGATGATATGAATCCCGCAACTTACAAGCTGCTATCCTTTGATGAGATACCTCAAACTACAAGAGTATCTTTGGATCACAGCTTTTTGCTATGAGAGGGGGCCTATTTTTTGACAAGGTCCAACACTACAGAAAAGAAAGAAATCCTATTAGGAGACTCACAAGAACCATCTGATATCTCTGCCACTGGAAAACCTCAGCAAGTCAACTATTTGCAGGGTAGCAAACAGAGGAAGACAAACACACCAAAAAGATGGAGGAAGCAAGAGAACTGGAAAATTTTCTCAAAACAAAGAGGAACTAATTAATAATCTGATGGCTACAGTGAGGAAATATACTGACTATATAAAAATGAGAAAATTGGGAAAAACTTTCTAGCAAAGGTTGTACTACCTCTTCTTATTTATTTGGGGAGGTGGGGGAGAGAATAATTTCTCCCAAAAATTTCCAACATTTTCTGGGACTTCATTTACTTAAGAAAAATACCTGGAAATTTCTGTAAAATCCTTGGACTCTAGCAATATAAACCACAGCTGCACCAGTATAATAAAGATTCCTATCAAGCCATCATCAAATCAAAATTACTGGGAGAAACACCTCTAATCTTCAGTTCAGTATCTTACTTCAAAAGTTCACTAGAAGCCACTGACGTGAATCATAAAGGAGTTCAGTGATATAATCAGAAGAAGAAAAGAATCTGTGGTCCACAAGTACCAGTGAAGTTCCTGTCATTTGTTTAGTTCAATTTCCTCTAAAAATGGAATGTATGGATCTAGGACTCTCCAGAAGTTGCTGACTGGAGGGCCACAAGCCATTCATCTTTGATTTGGGAGAGATACAGTAATTATCAAAAGTTTACTTTTGAGGTCATCACATGAAGAAGAAAGGAAACAATGCCCACTACTCACAATGGCTTGGCAAGAATAATCTTAGAAAATGAAAAGCTATTGCCAAGTGGCTCTGGTTACAGCAGTGGCCTTTTTCCAAGCAGAGAGAGAGGGTCTCTATTTTATCGGAATTGCTTGTAAGTTGCTATTAAGAAGTATTTCTCAACAATCTCTTTTTTATTAGCTGTTTGTGCCCATTATAATTTTCTAGTTGCGAGTTTGTTATGGCTGTAATATAAATAGAGTTCTAAAAATGTCTTACTTGAAGAGTTGCAGGGCTGCCTCTGCCATTTAGTCACAGATAAAAGCAGGCAGAAAGGGTTTTCTCTGTAATGGGCCTATTTTATATTTAATAGAACTGTCATATAAACTTACACTAACATTTAAGATGGAGTTTCTAGGCTATAAAATAAACACCATTTCTAATATCACTGTTTGTTAAAATGAACATGCAAAATTTAGGCTGGATTGTCATGAAATTTAGAAAGTATAAAAGGGAGCAGAAATGTGTGTGTCTCTCTCTGGTTCTAGAAATGACCAAAAAGAGTTATGTGCATTTTCTGTTCTTTTTAGCTGCATCCTTTTCTTTATCTGGTGAGGTCAACGCAAGAACATCTGTTGACCTGCATATCATCATTTGCAACTAGCATCCCGCTTGCTTGGATCCTACCAAATCTGTTTGGCTTAGCAAATGTATAATGTATATAGAGGCTTTATTGTTATGGTTAAATAAACCAAGGCTAAAATCAGATTTATTTTTTTCCCCCTCCAGGATCCATCAGAGATGGGGTGTTCTGTAAGAATGAGGGATGTGAGTATATTCTGGATGAAAGGTTCTTTCAAGAATTTAGAATCTCATCATGTATTTTGAAATTAACGGAGCACTGTGTTAAGGAAAGCATCATCTTGGCACAGACCACTAACAATTAGAGCATGGGAATGTAACATTTCAACAACAATATTTAATCCTAGACAGTATCACTTAAGAGCACAAAGAGAAGACAGCATGTTTGAATACACATTACCCCCAAATCCCATCCTTTTTTCTTATTTTCCTGTATTCTTGGCAGAGTTATATATGGTGGCATTCAGTCCTTCATGTTTCCATCTCCATTAGTTGTTTTTCTGTAGTGGCCCTCAGTTCCAAGCTCTACAGGAAAATATTACTACAATGTCTCCCTTGATCAGAAATCTGGTAAAATAGTAGAATATTACTATTGGAAAGTTTTAATATTGGAAAGGTTTCCCCAATTTTCTCATTTTTATATCGTCAGTAAAATAGTAAAATATTACTACAATGTCTCCCTTGATCAGAACTCTGGTAATGTTGTTGATAATGTTCCTAGTGAATTTGTCCTAACACTCTAAGGAAGAGAAAAGTAATGCCACTCTTTGTTGTTGTTCAGTCCCTAAGTCATATCTGACTTTTCATGACCCCATGGACCATAGCACACCAGGCCTCCCTGCCCTCCATTGCCTCGGAGTTTGCTCAGATTCATCTTCATTGCAACAATAAGATCATCTAATCATCTCATCCTTCTCCTTTTGCCTTCAATCTTTCCCATCAGGATCTTTTCCGATGACCTTTCGGAGTTGATTTCCTTAATGCCATTCTTTAGCTGAATGTTATAGCCACTGGAGTGTTGCAGCAGACTCGCACCAACTCATGAGAATTAAATTTTATGAAATTTGCAAGCCATTCAACATCAGAGGTAAGCCTTGATGCCCAGCAGACTAATCAGATGTTCTGCAGCTAGCAGCATGTCACAGCATGGCAATGGAGCCAGCAGAATCAGTTCTTAAACAGTTAGCAGCCCAGCCCTACATGCCACTGAACAGTTAGTAAACAAGCAAAAGGTTCTATAGGCTTTTAGAGCATGAGCTAACTTGGAGATACGGACATACGAAGGATCCCCGACCTCCGCGCCTTCCGTCGAGCTCTGAAGACCCTATTATTTCAGCAAGCCGGTCTGATGGGATAAATGATTTTAAATTGGGTTTTAAAAGTGGTTTAAAATGGTTTTAATTGGAAGTTTTAATTTTGGCCAAAGATTGAATTGTTTTAATATGTTTTTTAAATTTTGTCTTGTATGTTGTTTTATCATGGCTATTCACAGCCCTGAGTCCTTCGGGAGAAGGGCGGTATACAAATATAATAAAAACTAAAAAACTAAACTAAACAATTATTTGGGTACATTTGAAGAAGAGTGCAAACTTATAAATTATTTTAATTCTGAAAAGCTGAGCTGGCCTAAAAGGCAGGTTTTATGACTTTCATTGTAGTGTATTTAAAGTGAAGAGTGACAAAGGAGATTGAGGATGGCAAAAAAGTATGAAGTAGGTAAAACACTAATGGATACTAATGAAGAAGGAGAGTCACTTGGCTTCTATTTTGGCTCCGTGTTCTCTGAGAAACAAATACATGTTTTCCTAGGCTACTGTAAAGAGCTGGTTGAAAGTACTGCAGCAGCAGTAGAACTTTTGGGCAGGACTCCACTTCAATCTTGCTAGAAACACATATAGGACAAGATATATCTACTGGTTTTGGATGAAGTCTATTCTCCGGACCCGATTAGACTGCACACTCAAAAGACCAGATAATTGTGGAACAAATGTTCCCATCTTCAGCAATATAGAACCCAGGGGTGAAATCCAGAAGGTTCTGACAGGTTCTGGAGAACCAGTAGCAGAAATTTTGAGCAGTTTGGAGAACTCGCAGATACCACCTCTGGCTGGCCCCAGAGTGGGATGGGAATGAAGATTTTGCAATATCCTTCCCCCAGAATGGGGAGGGAATGGGGATTTTGCAATATCCTTCCCCTCGAGTAGGGTAGAAATGGATTTTGCAGTATTCTTCCCCTGGCGGGGGGTGGGAATGGAGATTTTGCAGTATCCTTCCCCTGCCATGCCCACCAAGCCACACCCACCAAGCCACACCCTGCCCACCAAGCCACACCCACAGAACCGGTATTAAAAAATTGGATTTCACCACCGATAGAACCCCCTGTAGAATATGTTTATAACTGCATCCTGGGGTTTGTAGTATATTTGATATTTCATCTATTTAAATACACGGTTGTGCTTAAAAAAATAATCTTTAAAAATAATCTTCAGAATCAAGAGCTATTATATGTCTTTTTCCTACATTCCCTCATTCCCTGCTCTCAGCCATCTTCTCCATCTTTTTGTTTTGATGGTTGTAATGGCTTTCATTATCCTTCAGCCAGGCCACTACAACCCAGTGTGCAACTTGTGTACTCCACAACAGCATTGCATGAGATGAGGTACCAGTTGCAAATAAAAATTACAGAGAAGATACATCATACATACTTGGCTGCCAAGACAGGAGCAGAACCTATGCCCATAACCAAACACGCTATATAATTATATTTTAAAAATTTCAAAAATTAAAAAAATACTTTGCAGAGGGCTATGCTGTGGAATTCCACACAAGGGCACTTCTATGCTAACAGCAACCCTGACTTCAAGTATCATTCATTGCATTAATACATCCATTTTGGGTGTGGAAGGCACAAATGTAACTCTAAAGCAAATATGGGTTTACAAACAAAATCTTAACAATACGAAGGTACAATTACACATTTTAGAAACTTAAAGCCTTTTATCAGATGGTAAATTGATTTAATTTTTTTAAGTAGTAGGCATTATTGAAGATACTCTTGGGGTTATTCTAGCTTTTCTCTCTTAACCTTGTTATTCTAATTCATGTATCACCTAGCTAGACATTTTCCTTTTCTCAGCTATGATATCATAGAGCATTAATTATTGGAAATTGCAAAGCCCAAATGCAATAGAGGCATTACCTTTGGAGTTAGCATTGGGATGGACTGTCCTTAATGGAAATATAGAAATTATGCTGCTTTTCAGCATTGGCTATTGCCAATGCTAAAAAGCAACAGTTCCAGGTCTTCAAGTAAGAGTTTTCTCAGTCCTGCTTAAAGACACTAAAGCAGTAATTCCCAGCCTTGGCAACTTGAAAATGTGTGGATTTCAATTCCCAGGATTCCCCAGTTAGGCTGCCTGCCAAAGTTGAGAAACACTGCACTAGAGGCTGAATGAGAGATGTTTTGCAAAGATAGCTTTAATGAGCTAGCCTCTCCCATCATATAAAGAATGGATCATCAATATTGGCTTATATTGATATTGGATCATCAATATAATCTTTGGGATCAATTACACTTGGTCCTCACCCTGCTTTCATAGCAAAATTCCCTCCCCCGCCCCCTTCATTTCCATAGCTGTGAAGTTCAAGATTTCTGTTGTTTCTTTGGAACTGCCAAAATGAATGAAGACATCTGCCATGATGACAACAAGATCCTCCTCTTGGCTACATCACTAGAAATGATTGACCTTTGAAGGAAAATATATATATATAAGATCCCAACTTGTGAATGAGAAATGTTGCGTTTGTCTGGCTAGCCTAGTTAATAATTTAACAATGAAATCAGAGGCCTGGAATGTAAAAGAAGGACACACATGTAGATGGATGATGCCTGGAGTAGCTATGCAAAGATGGATGTATAGGACAAAAGAATTATTAGTTATATTATATAGAATATCACGGTCCCTCAAGGAGATGATGGGAGGGGGGAGAGAGATGATAGATGATTGCAATAGAGACAGATGATAGATAGATAGATAGATAGATAGATAGATAGATAGATAGATAGATAGATAGATGATAGATAGATAGATAGATAATGATGAAGATAGATGATAGATTATATAGATAAGAGATAGATGAGAAATAGATGAGAAAGATGAGAGAGAGAGAGAATAATGATGAAGAAGAAGAAGTAGATAGATTATAGATTATAGAGATGAGAGATAGATGAGAAATAGATGATAGAGATGATAGAGATATAGATAAATAGATAGATAGAGAATTAATTTTAATTTAATTTAATTTAATTTATCGCATTTCTATGCCGCCCAACTCCCAAGGGACTCTGCATTAAATGCAGTTTTTATATTATTGGTAATGTGAATGAACAAGCAGAAAACCAGCCATGTCTTTTCTTACCAAGAAGAAGGATCCAACATGGTAGGGATTTCCCCCCCTCCCCCATCTATGACATTTTTATTAAGGTTATGTATATGACTATTCATTTTCATTCGGCTGGTGCTAATTGCTGTCTCTTGCTTTTGGCTACTGTGTACAGGGAACATATGCTCTTCCCGACATTGCCATGCCTGTGGGTGCTCTGGGTTGCTCTGCTGTCTAGCGATGAGATCCTGCTGCTGCTGCTGCTGTTATAGAAGGCTAGTCATACAACAGCTGGGAATATTCGGCTGCTTCCAAAAGCTTATCTCCTTAATAGCAACCACATCTTGGAACAAATGAGCAGCAGGAGGAAAACTTTCCTGTGATCCTTGAATATTTCTGTAATCTTCCAATAGACGGGTGGTGTGTTTAGCATAGGTACTTCCTGTTCAGAAGATGTGATTATTGGACAAAAGCGGCAGCAAGCTGAAAAGAAATGCAGGGACCAATCTGAAGTTTCTTACAGTGACTTTTCCCTACTCTCGTGCAAACGGGTTGCACTGAGGTTATAGCTCCCAGTGTGGCCATTGCTAAGAATGCTGTGAATTATAGGTAGTCCTTGACTTGCGGCCATAATTGAGCCTGGGTATCACAGTCGTAAATCCTGCTGGTCATTAAACATGTCACCATGTGACCGAACTAATTTTGCATTTTTCTGTGGTGATTGTTAAGTGAAGTAATCTGTTGTCCACAATGGGTGTCTTTTTTTGCCAGAAGCTGGAAGTAGTTTCCAGAAAAAAAAAATGTTGCAAATCACTGGGACACTGCAAATGGCCATAAATGCAGGCCGGTTACCAAGCACCCAAATGCAATCACAGACCATGAGGGGGTGGCCCAAGTTGTAAGTATCTTTCTTGGGGTCTTTCATAACTTTGAATGGTTACCAAGCAACTGTTACCAAGTAAATTAAGGACCACCTAAATAATCCTAATCATTCAGTGGTGGGTTGCTACCGGTTCTCCCCAGTTCGCAGTAGTGGAAATTTTGAGTAGTTCGGAGAACCGGTAAATACCACCTCTGCCTGGCCCTGTCCCCAATCTATTCGCTGCCTCCCAACTCCCAGCTGATCAGCTAGAAGGAAAAAATCAGGGCTCACTTGACAAAGAATAGAAAGAAAAAAAACAAGACACTGTCGCTTTAAATTGAGAAGCCTCCCAACTGATCGCTTCTTAGTCAGGAGATCACTTGGCAAAGAAGAAGGGGGGGGGGAAAGACGCAGTCGCTTTAAGAAGCAGCTGCTGGAAGGAAGTTTTTGCTTGCAGAAGCGAAGTGACATTCAGCAGTTCGTTTCTGGGTCAGCTGACAAACATATTGGATAAAAGGAGGGATTCTTATATGGTTCTATGTTTTTGAAGTTTTGGAGTTTGTGCAACATGGGCTTTGTGTTTCTAAAAAGGTTTGGGCGATTTCCATTGTGAAATATCCTGTCTTGAATGAGTTTTCTGCCTGCTTGTAAATGGAGCAGAACTTCCAGCTTCCACTTTCTATTATCTCTAAGCACCAGTAGCTGTTTTCTTCTTACAAAGTTTCCTTTATGCAGCTGGCAGGAATGTGGAGTATCAGGCAGGTTCCTTCTTAGCAGCTTGAGTTTTCCTTGCTTTTCTTATGAGTAATATTTTACTTGGGGAAATGAAGAGGGGGGAGTTTTATTCCTTCCCAGAGCAGGTTAGTCGGGTGGGGAGAGAATGGGGATTTTGAAATAACCTTCCCCTGGAGGGGGGAGGGAATGGGGCAGGGTTGAAATGCTCCCGGTTCGGACAGGATCGCCGGATCCAATAGTGATGGAGGCGGGGGTGGTTCGGAGAACCCGTAGCAAAAATCCCTGCCCCCCCCCATTGCCCAGCTGAGCCTCGCAATCATCAGAGGCTTCTTTTTTATTTTTAAAAGCATTTTTTCTACAACCTCTTCAGCCGAAGAGGTTGTAGAAAAAATGGTTTTAAAAGTTAAAAAAAAAAGTTGACCATGCCCACTCAGTCATATTACCCCTCCCCCCCACCAAGCTATGCCCACAGAACCAGTAGTAACAAATTTTACATTTCACCACTGGAATGGGGATTTTGCAATAACCTTCCCCTATTACACCACGCCCACCAAGCCACACCCACAGAACCAGTAGTAAAAAATTTTGAAATCCACCACTGCATAACTCCATCTTAATATGTTATTCCTGGTATGTGATGTTTTGTACACATACAGAGAAAGAAGCACTCTTGTAATCTTTGACTTTTAGGCTTGCTGTCAAACATCAGCCATAATACTAATGACTGTTTTGAACAATAGGCAGGTTGTATTACACAAATGGCTATTTTATATGTGAAATTGTGACTGAAATATTTCTGTACCTATATTGGTTCACACTGTCAGGAAGTTTCTCCTTAGTTTTAGGTTGCTTCTCTGTTTGTTCAGTTTCCATCCATTGCTTCTTATTTTGCCTTCTGGTGCTTTGGAAAATACATCCCCCCCCCCTTCTTTCTGGCAGCCCCTTAAAAGCCTGTTGCCTATCACACTCTTGGGCAATTTCCTATCACACTTAGGCAAGTTGCCTATCACACTCTTGGCCATTTCCTCCTTTCAGTGGTCCATGAAAGTGCATCTATAGTATGTAGATAATAAAGTTGAAAAAAGGTGAACAACATTTTTACAGAACTATAGATACGTTGAGGCTGGGTGTGACAAGGAATGGCTGGGAGGGGAGGGGCCAGGCGAGGCACCGCTTGATGTGAGTGACATTGAGTTGGCCATGCCTACCCAGTCACATGACCATCAAGCCATGCCCACTGTCACATGACCATCAAGTCACACTCACAAAATAAGCCACACCCACAGAACCGGTAGTAAAAAAAATTTAGAACCCACCCCTGTAATCACCTAAGCCTAGCAGCCCAAGGATGCTATCATAGAGTCTAGTTGGCTGTTACATGAAACATGCATGCCACATTTCTAGGAATATTTGCTAGCTAAGAAATCTGGTAGTTTTCTAGCTAGGTTGTCTACTCTATACTGATTGATCCTCATCAATTAAACTAGGGAAACATGATAGGTGAAGAAAGTAACACATGAGCACAACTGGTTCTCTTATAGGTAATAATATAGGCCATTCCTTGCTAGCAGGATCCCCCCCACTCCTTCATATACTTTTGAAATATATTAAAACAAGAAAATGCATTCTTTTTTGTTGATTTTAGAATGAGAGCAGATCATCTGTGAAACATCTCAGATTAACAGAGATTGCTCCAGTTGCCATGATTCAACCTTTAAATACCTTTGGTCTGGGGTGATTGAGACTTCATTGACATATTGCAAGCCATTTTGGGGGGAAACCCTGAAGTTGGTGTGGCAAGAGTTGGTACATTCCAACAACTGTCTGCCTAACTAATTTTGCTTTGACTGATGAAGTTACTTGGATGAGCAATGAAATGTCTCAGATTAACAAAAGTTGGTCCAATTGCCACGATTCAATCTTTAGACATCTGTGTCAACGATTTCAAAAGGGATTTTAAAAAATTATAATGACTGATATAATAGGCACAAGAGCAAGTCCTTCTAGTGATTTAATTGCAACAATGCAAATTATGCAGGATATGTGTCTGCCAGGGTATGTCAACTGGCATGTTTTTGTTTTAATTTGTGCAGATAAATTTTGTGTGTAGCTTTGGCCCAGATTTGATAGGAGAATATGTACGGAAGATACAGAGAGAGTCCAAAGCTCTGCCATTCATTATATTACCCTACACTCATTTCCTTCAACCTGATATCCTCCAGGTGTTTGGGGAAACGAACTGTAACTCAAAGCCATTCCAGCCATTTAGTGCCCGCCTGATGTGTTAACAAAGGCTGTCTCTGCATTCATTCATGCCAAATTTTACCAGATGAAGAAAAGTGGACATGGAAATGTCCCTCCCTCCCTGTGTGTGTCTGTGTGTGTGTGTGTGTGTGTGTGTGTATGTAATTCCTAACTTTAAAATGTGTGTTACAATTCTCTCTTAACGTGCTTCTTTCCTTTCTTCTATTGGAAAGACATTCGGCCAGTGTCCAGTATCTTTTCAACAGTGCTCTTGCAGACAGTCATTTATCAGGTGTATGCCACATGGCAGAGTGATGTTTAGAAATTCCATTTGCCATGTGTTATTCATGATCCCTGCACATTTCCTTCATTTGTCAGGGGATTTAGATCTCAGCTGTGTTTAGTTTTGGGGGCTTGAGAACAAGTCAGCCCATAGGCAGACACCTAATGATATAATTTTGAGCAGTGCCAAAGGTTTGATTGCCTTCTATCAACTTTCATGCAGGCAGCTCCTTTGAATACAGTAATGGATGACAATATCAGAACGATCAATCTCGAACCAACTTCAAGATTTATTGAAACACACTATTCTTAAGCTTCTTGCTCATAGGTATTTGGCACCATGTCAGAAACCCGGTGGGGAGGGGCTGTTCATTTATCCCACACTAGCAAAAAAAATAAACCCAAATCCCTTATGTGCCTGTTGATATGTTATGAAATAGATTCAGAAGGGCAAGGAACAGCAAGTATTAGCAGCTGGCAATTGAGAAATGAAACTTCTAAAAAAAATTTAAAAAAACCACACTCACCTTCACTTTCTTTTCATCTTGTACTATGCTGCGCTAAGCAAGTTGCAATGTATTCTTTTGTAAAGTACTACCTTGGATTTAATAAACAGGCTTGAGGTTTAGGTCCTTATTGCTAACTTGTTGGAGAAAAGAGGGTGGTGTCATAGCTCAGAGGAAGAGTAGATATTTTTCATGTGATACCTCAGGCTTGACAAAGTCAGTCCTAGGACAGCCAAAGCAATGCTCTGACTCAATACAATGCAACTTAATATATTAACACAGACAGTGTTATTTACTCTGAAAGGAGAAGTAACTCTAGCCTAGCAATGCAGAAAGTTTTTTAAACATGGGAGGTGGAGTGTTGGGTGCCTTTCCAATGCTAATTCCTACCATGTCTAGCCAACTTGGTCAATGGTGAGAGACATTGTCCAGTACTATCTGGAAAGCTATACTTTGGACTTCTTTGCAAAAAGCAATGCTACAACAGGCTCCCTCTGGACATTGTTGAAAATAAGATGATGTCAACATGGAATATTAAAAATAAGAGGGAGTAGGCTGCTGATCCTTGGCACTTAATCTCAGATATTACATGTTGATGTTGGGCTTTTGCAGATTCTAGATCGGAAGCCAGGCCGTATCTGTGAAAACATCATTCAGTTCCCAATAATGTCTTCATATTTTTTTAGAAAGTACCATGCAACCTTCTCATTTAGACAGTAGACTATAAAGAGACTCGTGGTTTAAATTATTTTGTATTATATAATTAAAGATATCCTTTCTCGCTCAATCCTCACTGGGTTATTGTTATGGGGACAAAAAAAGAGGAGCTTCCCATGAAAATTGCCTTAAGGTCCCAGGGGAAAGATGAATATAAAGGTAACAGAAACATAACACAACACAAACAACCCATGACTAAAATAACTTTTTTTTTTAATCTACTAAAAGTTTGAATGGTTTTAAAAATGAACAAGAATCCCCTTTGGTGTGTCTTAATAATATAATGGAAGAATTTGGTGTAGTGGTTAAATGCATAAGGCTAAAAAACCAGGAATCTGTAAATTCAAGTCCCACCTTAAGCATGAAAGCAGCTGGGTTACTTTGGGCCAGTCACTCCCTCTCAGACCTAGGAAACAAGCAGTTCCCAAAAAGATGCTAACAAAATTTCAGAAATCTGTCCAGTCCAGGCAGTTGCCAGGAGTCAACACTGGCTGCAATGCAAATGAACACATAATAGTATAGTTTAACCTGTTTGTCATCCTCATATCTATCTCTTCATTCCATTCATGCATATTAATCTAAGCGCCAGAGTAACAGCATTGCCAAAAAGGCATTAAGAGTTGTAAACCTAATCTTGTGAAGCTTCTTCTCCGGTAACATTGTACTGCAAACTAGGGCATACAAAACTTTTGCTAGACCAATTCTCGAATACAATTCGTCTGTCTGGAATCCGCACTGTATATCAGATGTTAATACAATTGAGTGAGTCCAGAGGTATTTCACGAGAAGAGTATTCCACTCCTCTGCTCGCAACAAAATACCTTATGCCACCAGGCTTGAAATTTTAGACTAGGACAACCTAGAACTATGCCACCTATGGTCTGACCTAAGGGTAGTACCCAAAATTATCCCCTACAATGTACTACCTGTCAATGACTACTTCAGCTTCAACCGCAATAATACACGAGGACACAATAGATACAAACTCAAGGTAAACCACTTCAAACTCAATTGTAGAAAATACGACTTCAGCAATAGAGTGGTCAATGCCTGGAATAAACTACCTGACTCTGTTGTTACATCCTCAACCTCCCCATAACTTCAACCTTAAACTGTTGACCTCACCCCATTCCTAAGAGATCTGTAAGGGGCGTGCATAAGTGCACCAGCATGCCTTCCATCCCTGTCCTACTGCCCCAATTTATTTGTACCCATTTCCTGTATTAATATCCATGTTTATACTTATTCCTGTTATCTCATACATGTTTGACAAACTAAATAAAAAAAATAAAAAATAAAGTTCTGTGTTTTCTGCACTAAGTTGCTAAAATTGATTCCTTCACCTTGCAGAAAACATTTTGTCCTGATTTTCAATCAAAGATCACAGACATAACACATTCTGAATATCCAGGGAGGCGACTACCCAGACAGCCTATGAGGTCAATGCTAAGGGCATACCCATGTTTCTTTAGGTAGAGTAGCCAGCAGGACTGGATCAGAGCTTCTAGCCATAACTCCTTAAGAACACTGTCATGAATAATTTCATATTAAACTTCCTTATGGTTTTGCTGAATGTCCTTAGAAGAGCATCATTGATTGGGGCCTTGAGGGCAAAGCTTCTTGTTGATGGTGGTCCTTCTCTACAATCACTGCCCTCAGATATTCATCCTTCTCCATCTTATAGGCCTTCCTAACAGCGTAAAAATTTGGATTTCTGGAAAAGTAATTGGGATGTGAAAGCTTAGACTAACCCCCTGGATGGGCCTAATAAGGTCCTTTGGTTCAGTATGTTTGATGTGATTGGTGCTTCTAGTTTTGCATCATATTGGTGTTTGTTAACCACTCAGAGCCTACAGGAACTGAGCAGCATAGAAATATATGTATGTATGTATGTATGTATGTATGTAAGTAAGTAAGTAAGTAAGTAAGTAAGTAAGTAAATACTTTTCTTTCATTGACATTTTGTATTTAAAATGAGCTTTCATATTTTAAAGGACAGGAATTAATGTCATACCACTCTTTTGATTTTTGTGAGAAAAGGTCTGAATTTCAAGATGTTAAGAAGAAAGAAAATATGCATTTGGTCCCCCTTTTCTCCAAGGAGAACAAAATATAGCTACACATGGTACCACCCACAACTTTGCGAGATGGAGCGTGAAGCTGAAAGTAGCAGCCCAAAGACAGAGCGGGGATTTGACTAGTACTTGTTTACTTAAGTAAAATGCCTTTGTAGACGAGAATTGTTTTTGTAGAGAAACAAATAACATGGACGTAGCTAGAAAACAACCCAGTGTTTTTTCAAGGCTGGAAATCTCAAATGGGAATTTAAGAGGCAGAGTTCTGGACACTTCATCAATCTGAACTTCCCAATGTTGTAAAAGTATATATTAGGATGTTTTCTGCCCATTTCCTTTCATCCACTTTTAAGAACAAAGTTAGAAGAATGTAACATAATAAGAAGGTCCAAGGGAAGAAACTAAATCTAAGACCAAGATGAATTTCTGTTTCATTAGGGGGATGTCATAAAATCTGATAATACAATGCTAAACAACAAGGAAAACCAAAAGGGTGAAATATGTGTGTCTTTTGTAAAATCCCTCGGAGGAAATAAATTTGAGGAAAAGATGTTTAAGGGGACTATGTCAAGGCTCAGTTCAGTTTTTTTAAAAAAAACGTTAAAAGTTGGAAATTTGCTGTTGAAGAGTTGGATGCTGCAGATTCTTTTCCCAACATTTTCTTTTGTTTAACCAGCTTGGAGCAGTCAGGGATTGTTTTTGTTTTAAATCAGCTTCTAACTATTTTAAGCTCCTCTTCTAGCAGTTTGAGATACTAACCATTTTAATTTAATTTACTTATTTAAAATTGTAGCAATTAAAAATATTCTTTTAATCTATAGCATCAATGATATGCATAAAAATAGCATCAGAAAATAACAGTTTAGCAATCAAATGTATCTTTTAAAAAAACAAACAAAGATGTGTGAAAAATACAAATTGAAATTACCAGGAATGCAGATGAGGTCTACTCAAGCTCCTAATGTAGAGCAGAGGTAATATTCAGCTGGTTTGTACCAGTTTGTGTGAATTGATAGCGGCGACTGTGGGTGGGCTTGCCCACCCGCCCCAGAATAATGCTATCCTATTTAGCCACGTTTTCGAGGCCGGGCGCATGCATTCTTACCAGTGGTAAGAATATGTGAAATCCACCACTGATGTAGAGTACGGTTTTACATTTCTTTAGAGTGGGGTAGATGGGACACTTCTCATTCTGGGCCTAAAAGAAGCCCCAGTTCTGATCTGCTTCTCAAGGATTTTGGAAATGCTTGCGGGACAAAAGAAAGAGAAAAGAATAAAACTGTGGATACCTGTGCCCAAGGAAATGATTCTTCCAACCAGCTTCCCACTTCTTATGGAAGAATAGTGAAAACTCATGGGAATGGGAAAATACTTTTTATTTTTACTGCTGATTATTTCTTTATCAATTTCGACAGGCATTTAAAAACATCAGTATTCAATCATAGGAAAAAATAGAATAAAAATGGCACATACTGAATGAATGGAATGGAATGAAGCAGGCAGAAATGCCCCAAAATAACCTTGGCAACTTTAAGCATGGCCGACTGGGAAATTCTGGGAGTTGAAGTTCACGAGTCTTAAAGTTGCCAAGGTTGGACATCCCTTGTAGCCCATGGAGTAGACAAAATAGTGCTGCCCCACCCAGAGATCAGAAACTGAGTTCTACATTTCCAGAGGAAGGAGCCTTATGGGAAACTGATTACAGGACACATCTGAGCACAGGTTAACTACATATTAGTTATGTAATTTTCCAAATGTACAATCTACCAGAATGTTGGGAGGTTTCTGAGGCCATAACTACAGAGTTTCTGATCTTGCCTTATCTGGAAAAGAAATTTGCAGTCAGCCTGGCCATATCCCCCTTAGTATAGTTTATATCACTTTTAATCCAAATTCTTTAAAAGAGCTTCTGAAAATAGCCAAAAACATGAACTGAGTATTGTTCAGTGAAACTTTACAAGTCAGCCATTTTCTGTAAGGCAACAAAGGAAGATATCTGGGTTGGGGAGGAAGTATTTTTTAGGAGTTTTGAAGGAAGAAAAGTTGGAAAGAAAAGTTCTTTAGAAAGTTGAATCTAAAGATCATGAACTATGAATCATGAGCTAATGATACAGCCAAAGTTTGGGAATAAAACAAAGCACTTAATAATTAATTAATGGATGACTTTTATTGCCAATGCTGAAGAGGTGCCAAATATTCTAAAGGCAAAATCAGATATATAATGACTTTGTACTATATTGCATATAAAACTCATATGCAATTGAGGAAGAGACTCTTCTTGAAAAATGGGAAATAAATTAGTGGAACAAGCTACATGAATGGTCATTAAAGTCTTTAAAAAAAAATTTAATTGGAAAGGATGTGTCATTTTCATACTTTCTGGAATACAGCCTTTCCCACCTCATTGTAGTATACTTCATTTCCACATGTTGGATTTAGTTTTATCCTTTGTAAATATTTATACATATTCTGAAATGATACATGGGCAGAGTTGCATTTTTTCCTGATTATTCAGTAAATGTATTGAATGTATTTATTCTCACATTTTGCATTAAGAACAGACTCTGGAAAGACAAATTTTGAAAAACTATGACAAATGATCTGCTAATACAGGAATAAAACTTTTTAGAACATAAGATTTAAGCATGTTATAGAAAATTTATCATATATTTTAAACCTGTACTCAACAAACAGTCCTTTTATTATAAAAAGCATGCATTCATTGGAGTCATGACAGTTATGTTTGAATGTTTCATAAGAAAGGGGTGAGATATAGGCTGGACTAACGCCAATTATCTGCTGAAGTTCTGAATTTAGAACTTCTTGAAGTTAGAATTCCCTGACATTTCCTTTAACTCTTTGTCCATATTATTTCCCTGATCAGATCACCTAACACTATAGATACCTATGACATGTCCAATGTGTGAAGTGGCAACTTCAAGGACTTGAACTCATTCATTCCAACCAGACTTAGTCATCAGTTTGCTTGGGCAGATGGGAAGTAATTCAAGGATCCCTTGAGAAAACAGAGATGCGTAATAGTGACAGCTGTACTTGGTCCTTGAGTGATGTACTGAGAGAAAGCAGCAAAGCCAATTCAGAATGAGCAAGTTCTTGTCTTAAGAAATAGAACCAGAATGCTGAAAACATTCAGAAAGAATTGCTGAAGGAAAGGAAGAATCTACTGTTGATGTTTCTCTCTCAGGAAGGCTCATTATCCAGAAAATGAAGTACCATTTTGAAATGTCTTGAAATAAGAAGCAGGGATGCAGGTTATTTCATTATGTAATTGTCTTACTACGTTTTTTGAAAGCTATAGGGGAATTCTTTGTAATTCTCCCATATTTTCTCTTCCCCCCCCCCCTTACTAAATAAAAAAGGGAAACAAGGAATGCACCACATATTTTTTTTTATAAGAAGCACTAGAACTAGAATCTGTCAACTGGTGCCCGTTCACTAGGACCTGTCAGTGTTATACCACCTAGACTGTGTGAAATTGGTTGTACCTAGAATAGGTGATCATCATAACAGAAATTGCTGGATTCTGAGAGCCACTCCAGAATGATGGACATTCTTGGTACTACATTCGAAATTATAGCACTGCTGAGTCCCAAGGAACGGGCAGGCAGTCTGAGGAGATTTATGTAAGTTAGATAGAGAACAATAAGGTTGTTTTCTTTAGCAATGACTCTGGTTGCTTGTGCCCAACATCCTGGGAAATTATTATTATTATTATTATTATTATTATTATTATTATTATTATTATATTTTTTATTTTATTTTATTTTAAATTTTTATTATTATTTTATTTTATTATGTATATTTCCCATTTCTTAACTGTCCATCTTCCTCAGAGAGATGGCTACCCTAAAACTTTTCCTCCCTCTCACAACCAGTTCAGTACCTTGGAGTTTCTTGTTTAGAGTCCCTCTCTGAAACGTGCTGCCCCCTCTCAGGGAAGCTGTGGTGCTGTTGCCAACTCCTTTTCCAGCTACACATCCCATCATAATATCTAAATCTCAGGTAAGGACATCTGAGTGGGTTAATGTCTGATAGGGTTAAGAATATTGTCAGAACAGGAACTAAGAGCGGGGAGCTGCCTGCTCCTTGATGGAAAGTTCTTTCAGCAGAGAGACAAAATAACAAGAAATTAAGGTCAACTATGCAAGCTGTTTTCTGCTTGTGAAACCTCTGGATGCACATTGGTTGATTAATTAGATACAGAACAGAGGTATAAGTTAGGTATTATAGATCAATCTTTAAAATATGCTGCCCACCTGTAGGAATACAATTTACTAAGTGAATCTACTGAATAATTCATTGCTCTATTGGTTATCTGTTATTTCTAAACTGTTGAAACCTCAATGGTTGCCAGTACAATGTTTGTGAATGCACATGACCTCCGGGACTTGTTTTGGTAATGATTTGTAGTCTATCTAATCTTTCCAAGCTCTCTATCTGTCCAATCTTTCTTAATTCTAAGCCTCATTCTTCTTCCTTCCTCCTACTCAGTTTCCATTTGGAGAGATACTGGATACTTGGGATGAAATATTTTCATCACAGGGCCAACCTTTTTTGTCAATATACATGACATAAGGCCTTGTTTTCTTTTGCCTGGTCGCCTGTCTCATAGCTTGTGCCTAAGAAAGTTTCATTCATCACAAAAATCAGATCATTTCCCCTTTCCTCCTGTTATATCAGGGCAGTTGTTTTGCTTCATTAAAAAAAAAAAAACCAGAATAGTTATTTGTTTGTTGCATGGGAAAGCCAGATGACTTCTTTCCTTTTGGGATTTTGCATTATCTCAGAAGGAAAAGCATATTATTGTGAGGGGGAAAAATATTCTACTGTTTTTTTTTTAATTATGAATGCAATTGCAACAAGGAATGAAGTTGTACAAGTCATTTGTAATATGTAAGAATGATGCATTGTGAGGACATACAATAAGGGATCTAATCTAAATTATGTAATAACTGGTTGCAATGAACTTTGTTTTTTTACATGCTGATGTACAAATACCAATATAATCACATCTGGTGTGTTATATGCCATATATATATTCTCTGAGGTTTTTGCGTGTGTTTGTATGTAGGTCTTTGGTTATTCGGATTTTCTCCCACGTAAAATTGGAGGTGTCTTGGCAACGTTTCGACGAAGTCTCATTCGTCATCTTCAGGCTGGTGTTCTTGGCTTCATGCTTCTAGGAGCAATGTGTGTGATCGCAGCTGTTTCTTCCTTTTTTGGGAAGAAACAGGAACAGAAGAAACAGAAACAGCTGCGATCATACACATTGCTCCTAGAAGCACGAAGCCGAGAACACCAGCCTGAAGATGACGAATGAGACTTCATCTAAACGTTGCCAAGACACTTCCAATTTTACACGGGAGAAAACCCGAATAACCAAAGATCCACATATATATATGTTTTTCTTCTAGCCAGGTTTTCCCTACCTAGCTCAGAAAACATGAACCTAGCTCAGTAGGGCTGCAGAAAAACCTTGGTTACGTAGGGAAAACCTGGCTAGAAGAAAAACACACATACACCCTATGAAGAAGTAAGAATATATATATATATATCCTTCCTTCCTTCCTTCCTTCCTTCCTTCCTTCCTTCCTTCCTTCCTTCCTTCCGTCCTTCCTTCCTTCCTTCCTCCCTTCCCTTCCCTTCCCTTCCCTTCCCTTCCCTTCCCTTCTCTTCCTCTCTCCTCTTTTTTCTTTCTCTCCCCCAACCGCACAGTTTTGTAACTCCTTCCTTCCTTCCCTTCCATATCAATCCAACTTTAATTATATAACTGTGACTACACTCAATGTTTCCAAAGTTTGGTCTGGAATCATTTCAGTGCAAGTGCGTGGCAGTACACCAAATATTTTATCGAAAGAGCTGGAGGTCTTATTAATGAAGGGCTCTGCTCATCTAACTCCATACCAAAGGCCAAATTTACTCCCTTAAACTCTGAAAAACTCTGCTGACTGATGTTATCTCACCTCCTCTACCATTCAAAAACCACATTGCATATTCAGAATGTCCTATAGATTATTTGTTCAATGTGACTTCTGCCCAGGACTATGTTTATCCTTTTCAGAATCTCTAGCCTAGTCCAAAAATGCCTCTGCCTTGTACATGCAGTCTCCTGGTCAGCAAATTCTGTCTCATGCCACTTCATTTGATGCTACCTTGCCTGGCTTCAGTAGATTCCCTTGTTGATGGATAACACATTCATTGTGTAAAGCAGTGGTTCTCAACCTGTGGGTCGGGACCCCTTTGGGGGTCGAACAACCCTTTCACAGGGGTCACCTAAGAAAACACATATTTTCAATGGTTTTAGGAATAATTTTATGGTTGGGGGTCACCACAACATGAGGAACTGTATTAAAGGGTCGTGGTATTAGGAAGATTGAAAACCACTGGTGTAAAGGATCAAGACAGACTTCCACAATTGTAAACCAAGCAGAGATATGTCACTTACCAATTATCATCTTTTTGTTCAGAATAACATATGCATCAGAGCTTTTGTCACATTACAGCTTCAGCTGGTGTGACTTGTCCTTCCTTCCTTCCTTCCTTCCTTCCTTCCTTCCTTCCTTCCTTCCTTCCTTCCTTCCTTCCTTCCATGGATTCTTTGTTGCTAATTGTTACAGAGCCATCTTCCAGGAGATGCTAATGCAGTGGTGAAATCTGAACCGGTTGGCCACCGGTTTGCTGGCTGCACATGCGTGCTCCATGCCAAGTGCTTGCTGCGCGCATGCATGCACAGTGTGCACCAAAAGGAGGCTTGGGAAGGTAAGTAGAACAGCGAGGGGGGGGAACCAGTTGTGGCATGCGAGCTTGGGAACCTTTTTAAAAACTTTTTTAAAGCATTTTTTACTACCATTTCTCTGGAACCGCTAGTAAAAAAATGCTTTAAAAAGGTAAAAACAAGGTTCTGACAATCACAACTGTGGCATGCAATCGTCGGAACTTTTTTTTTTTTTTTTTTACTTTTTAAGCATTTTTTTACTACCGGTTCTCCGGAACCAGTAGTTAAAAATGCTTTACAAAAATAATTTTTTAAAAAAGTTTCAACGATCACGCATCACTCAGCTGATCTTCAGAACTTTTTTTACTACTGGTTCGGGCAAACCGGTAGCATTTCACCCCTGTGCTAATATCACTGTAACATTGCAATAATTTTACAAAAATGCAGTCAGACCCCAGAGGCAATATTAATAAGACACTTACTGTAGTTATGATTGTTTCAAGCATCAGTGAAATCATAATGCTGACTGAGGATCTCTGTTTTTATTATTGAACTACATAGGTAGAGAAGACCAAGGATACACAGTTTTGCATCATTCAACAATATTTCTGACCTATTGAAAATCCAAACCATTTTTCATTTTCATAGGTAAAGGTTCCCCTCACACATATGTGCTAGTCGTTCCCAATTCTAGGGGGCAGTGCTCATCTTCGTTTCAAACCCAAAGAGCCAGCGCTGTCCGAAGACATCTCCGTGGTCATGTGACTGGCATGACTAAATGCCAAAGATGCACCGAACGCTGTTACTGTCCCACCAAAAGGTGGTCCCTATTTTTCTACTTGCATTTTTTATGTGCTTTCGAACTGCTAGGTTGGCAGAAGCTGGGACAAGTAACGGGAGCTCACCCCGTTAAGTGGCACTAGGGATTCGAACTGCTGAACTGCCAACCTTCGATCGACAAGCTCAGCATCTTAGCCATTGAGCTACCATGTCCCTATATTCATTTTCATATTCACCCATAATTAGTTCCAACAACCAGTTAATTCTGGTAAGATAGAACACCAGCATCTTGATATCAGAGTTGAGCCAAAAACACAATGACCAGTGCTATTTTTTTTTTAATCATTTCTGGCTTTGAACTGTTAGAAGACACCACCTAGACATCCCTGTCTGTGCTGTTGTACAATACCAATAGAATATCCAGTGCACTGAAAGGAAGGGAAAGAAACTTCTTTGGGAAATACCAGCATCTCATCTTAAGGGTGGGACTGTTCTCCAGAAAGGACAGCATGCAGCCAATAAATAAATAATAAATACACACAGTCCATTAACAGCCCAACATCCACATTTACTTCAGAAGCTAAGAACAGCATCAAAAAGACTTGCAGAACATAGGCTAAATAAAAAGAAACTGTTGTGAAGAAAATCAAACATAATTACCTATACACTTTTAACAACTGCCCTATTGGAACGTATAGCTGTGCACCACAGAAAAGAATGAAAATACCCCAATAAACTGGTTCAGGATTGTGCTGACAGTACAAAATGAACTGTATGTATCAAAAGACAGGAAACGATGCGAGACTAGCAAAATATAGATAATCTGCAAAGCCTCCATTCATGGGAGAAAGGCCCATAGTGTAAGTGTGGGTGTGTTGAATACTCTATCTCAATGAAATAAAATAATTTCATTGAGGTCATCCTTTACATGTGAATGTACAAAGGAAAAAGGTACAGAACAGGTGATTGACTTTGGTTCCTCATCACAGTATCTGTCTTTGATCAGAACAAATTATTTCAGTGGCTCTAGGTATTTCTACTTTGTAGAACAACTACTATCTAGGGTAATAACAAGTGGTTCCAGGTAGGACTTTTCTTTCTTTGAATTTTCTGGCCAAAGGAGCAAGTAACTTGTTTTGCTACAGCTCCTAGCACTAGTAACTAGTACAATATTATATTATTTTTTCTAGCATTTCAATGCCATGAATGAATGAATGAATGAATGAATAAATGAATGAACAAATAAATGAATAAAACAAGGGAACATAATGGCAAAATGCTTCCAGATTTCGTCTATTTGTCAGGCATTCTAAAGGTCTGGAATACATGAGACTCGCAGATCCACATTACTTAAAGTATTTAGCAAATTATACTCCTCATCATGGAACTTGATCTGAGCCTTTGAGCTTTTAATGTAATTTAAAAGAATTGTCCCAGTGGGGAGGTCTAAACTCTGACTGCTTGCAGTTTTTAATGTTTAAACAGCCTGAGAAAAACTCCTTCTGATTATAAAAGTCCAGGAGTAAAACTTTGCCACAAAATCATTTCTGGAAACGATAATGGTCTAGAATTCATATTTGTTAATACAACTCTATTTGGGGCAGACTCCCACAGGAAATGCTGAGGCGTGAATGTCTCTCTCTGGCATGTTTTATCTGAGATAGTTCCGTCCTTGTGGTACTGTGGGCTGATAGCAAGACAGATGAGTCCCTCTAAAAATCTCTGGTCTTTATAGAAGCTGAGGATGACAACAAGCAGGGCCTTCAACACTCTGTAAAGTCGATCCATCTACTTTCCCTTGTTATCATTAAAATGTCTTTTAGACATAGGTCATACTGGGAACCTATAAATGATGTCTGAGAGTTGGGCACCTCCCACAAAGCTGGATCCTGCTCTGATTACAATTTATCATAGGATTCTTATGGTTACAAATTCTCTGGAAATGTGTCATGGCTTGAGATTGCTGCTCGGAATAGCTTTTTGACTACGATCCAAACTGCTTTGTACTCTTGGTTTCCCATACAAGTCCCCAAACTTCTTTTTTTTAAAAAAAAAAAAAGAAAGAAAGAAAATGTGTTATTTGACCATTTTGCTTGGATACATTTGCATTTGATCTATGTCAGTGATTTCATCCTCTGATTAACCATTCGCTCTCATTTGGTGAAGCATATCATGAGGGGAAGTATTTCATTTCCTACTCTGCTTTCGAAGTATGACAAGAAATTATTTTTGGTATAGCAGCATGTATAGTCTCATTGGCTTACAAGATTACAGATACTTTAGTTCCTAAAAACTCAGGGAGAAAATTAGATGTTTGCATATCATCTATAAGGGAGATAGAATCACAGGAAGTAAACTTACTCCAATATATAGCAGTGGTTCCAATTGTGTCGTTTCAGTCTTCAGACTGTGTTGTCTTATACTATCTAGCCTAGTTTTCACTTATTCCTTAATTGATAGTAACTCTCCACAGACCTTAGCAGCCTTCTCCCACCCCTTTTAATTTTATTTTTAAAACTGGAAATACAAGAGGCAGAAATTTGGAATTTCTGGATGCAAACATTAATTCTTCCACTGAATTATTCTTTCCCAATCTGTGTATTATTTTTATCCAAATAATATCTTAATTGCTTTACACACTGCTAAATTATTTTAACAATAAAGGCTTTTAAATTAAATGGTGGCGATGACGCATGCCAATGTAGGCCAAGAGTAAAATATTATTTTACTGTGAGAAACAAATTCTGTATAATCACTATATATAATACTAGCTGGATACCCGTGCTTCGCTACTTATGACCATTTTTCACACTTACAACCATTGTAGCATCCCCATGGTCTTGACAGAATCTCATTGTCATCATCACCAATAAAGCATATCTGGAGAAATGAAGGCTGCTGCTGAAGCCCCGCCATAATACTCCCTGTCCTCTGGTAGACCTGCCCCTGCACTTTGAATGTTGGCATAAAATTTCCCTCCTTCACCTCTCTGGCTCCAAAAGACGTCATTTTGAAGCATCCGTTGTACTTCTGGGCAGCAGAAAGACAGTATTTTCCCTTTAACTGGTGTTACAGTAGAAGGAACAGTAGAAGGAACAGATTCGTCTGAACTGAGGAGGTCAGTGTAAGAAATGAGTTAGGGCTGGGACACTATGCAGGAAAAATTTGGTTCACAATCCATTGGCTCAGTGGTGATTGAAACACATAAGGGAATATTTCTCCCCCCACCTTGAGTTCGGAAACAGTTCCATAGGTGGAAGGCGTAGACATTTTGGTGAGGTAGCGACGTTTAGTACTGTAAGGAGCCCCAGACTGCTCCTGAGTGAAGGAGTGGAACGTCTGCCAGTTTGAACTGAGGTAACCGAATGTAAGGCAAGTGGCAGTTGGAACTTTTCAGGTGGGGAGAGGGAGTAGAACATCTAACTCCTTAGCATCAGAGCGTGTTAGTATACTGCATATGAATATACTGTATATGAAATACTAATGATCTGATGGTCATTTTGAAAAATCCTTTGATAGCGAGGACCTAGAAGCCAAGAGGAATGTACGTGCCAAATTTCAAGTTTGTAGGCTTTACCATTCTGGAGATTTCGTGATGAGTGAGTGGATTTTGCTTTTAGACATATATAGATTAAGCACCCAGGTGAGACAAATTGTATCAAAGTAGCAATGCCACAGTTCATTATTTAAAAATTAAGTCTTCTAGTACATATGCTACCATTTTCCCCCACCCCTCTAAATTCTAGAATGATACATAGTGGACTAGAGAGCATTGATAGGGAAGGGTTAAATTCTTCCTAAATACAGTAGTGAAATGAAGTTCTTTTGTCTGAGAGAGGGGGGAGAGGGAGGGAGGGAGGAAGGGAAAGAGAGAGGGAGGGAGGGAGAGAGAGAACATGTTTAATTAATGATGCACTAAATACCATTTGAAATTTTATCCTGAGATGCAGTTCTAAAATTAACAACCTTTTCCTTGCCAAAGAATATGTGTACAGGATATTGGTGAGATACAAACATATTACTCAATTCCATTCTAAATCAAATAAAACCAAGAAAGCTAATTCATACATAAATTTCAAAACGGGAAGAAACTGAACTGACACTTTGATCATTTTAAATCAGCCAATCATATTCATCCATTTATAACACAGCTAGTTTCCAATGAAGGTGTATGTGTATATATAATCACACGTCAAGCTTACACTCACATTTTGAAAACTAGAAAGAAGGAAGAAGGGGCAACCAATGAGTGGTGGCTTGAATAAAAGGCTTCGTTTGCGTTGTGATGTTTTTAAGTAAACTATAAAATGATGGCCACAAACTTCAAAGTCATTTCCAATTTTGAAATTGTCTGATGTAAAAGGTGCTGGTTCAGGGGGGAGGCTAATGGAAGAGCCACCACTCAAAGAGAGCTCTCAAAGAGCCACCACTCAAAGAGGTCAAATGCTGGGCAGCTAGTAGGGCTTTTTTCCTCCCGTTGCAGAGCATATTATATAAACCAAACATCATGTAAAGATGCAAAAGCTTCCAAAAAATGTCATCTTATAGACATTGGCTTGGATGCAGTCCATAGCTATGTGAAAACATTTACTTTGGGGATCTGAAAACTGAAAGTTGTGTGGGTGTTTCTATACATTTGGTCTTGGGAATATGACTACTGAGGCAGGAGTTGTGAGAAGCATTTTGGTGGAAATCACAATTGCACAGATAAATGGATGCTTCTTTTGAGACTGATATCAATTAATTTTCTTTCAAGCAAATAGATTTTGAATCATCTCATTCTTCTCTGTCCTCAAATGCACAGCTGTAAGACATTTGTAAAGAAGAGTCTTAAGGGACCTGACCATAGCTGGGCTAAGTCACTACTGTATTACAAATATGTACTGTATTGAAATGTCTATTTAATTGTGCATTGTACCTAATGATATATTGCATGCTAGACAGTATATATCCATATTCTTTAACAAATAAGCAAATTGACAGAAGGAAAGACGCTATGATAAAAGACTAGGAAATAAATTTTCCAGGAACTTTAACAGTTTGTTCATATTTGCCCCTATCCCTACCTCCATCCAGCTTTCTCCATTTGCATGATACACAACTATTAGAATACTTAAAGTACTGATTCTTGGTTGGAGTGGAGTTGCAAAGACTAGAAAGAACCTGGGTCCTTGTCACCTAGAGCAGAGGATGCCAAAATGATAGGGGTTATACCAAAAGTAGCACAACCATTTATGTGTGGTACTAACACAATGGGATCATGTTTTCTGCATAGGTTTCCACCAGGGTGAGAGAGAATGTTTTTAAAAAGTCAAGCAAATCAAAGATTTGGTGGTAAAGCATGCAATTGATGCAGGGGGGAAATCTAAAGTTCAAATTCTAAGTTAAAAATTCAGAATAATACAAAAAACAAAAACAGAACAAGTGTAGAATAAAGAAGAGTAAACTAGCAAAGGGCTCCTCCTTATGTTCTGAACAGTACCTGCTAAGCACTATTTTCTTCCCTGTACTTGTGCCAATAGCTTTGTCTTATCCTTAGCTTAAAGGGGTATCTTAAAAGACTTTATAGTGCATTCGATTTTAAAGTTGTGTTTACCTTCTTCTCCTGACACAAGGTGGTTTCCCAAGTAGTTATGGGTTGGGACCTGCCTAGCTCCTATTAACCACTTTAGATTTCTCCAAGTTTCCCTCTTCTACCTGTCACTGGGAATGTTTAGTCTTCAGGAAGGATCTTCTGCAAGAGCCCCTGCCAGGATAAGGCCAGTCCAAGCAGTTGGAAAGTGATGGTCAGCTCTTACATGAACCCATTGTAAAAAAAAGGGATTAATTAATACTCTTTTGAAAGAGTACTAGCACCGATTCTTGAGAGACATTTAGTCCTGGACGACACAGAAAATTGATTGAAACTGGGAAAGAAGAATGGGTTCCAACAACTGTGTTCCTTCCTTCTTTCCAAAAGGAAAAAAAAATCTGCTTAAAGATCAGTAATAAAATACCAGCTGTGTATTGCTGGTTCTTTGGGTGTTATATTTCCTGCTGACAAAGAACTTTGCATGGCCACTTTATAATTATTTTTATTCCTTTTCTTGCCTGGGGATGGAGGAGTGATACCATTTTGTTCACGCTGTTCCATCTTAATAAGGATCATGGTGAAATTTTTGTTATAATGCAGAGGGAAATCATAACTGCATTTTCTTTATGATCATTCACAACTTATTTCCCAAAGCTGCCAGCCATCAAGGCCAGAGCTGGGCTCTTTATCATTTACTGGGAGAAGTGCCATTATTTTGCAGCATTAGTTAAGGATAGAGCACATTTATTATTGATAATTTCTCTCCCTCTTCAACCTATGCCACTTCTCCGCAAATTTTACCTGTCAGCCAGGCTATCTTTGATCATGGGTTTGGTATTCTTTCAAAAGAGTACTACACTTGTGATCAGAAATAGCTTGGCTAATAGATCATCTTGCATTGCAATTTAGTCAGTGTCTATGGATGCCATCTCAAGGTTCCATTTACAATTGTCCAATCCATTGGAAAGGTTTGATAAAAGTGGAAATGAAGCCAAAGGATCCATGAATCACATTATTTATCTTGTCTCCCATTTAATTAGTAAGTGACTAGAATAAGTGGATTGGCATTGGCATTAAGAGCAGTATAGTTTATTCCAGTATGCTTTCCTTCTGGCTCTAGGCCTGGAGGCAGGGGTGGGCTGCTGGGGTTCACAGGGATTCGGGAGAACTAGCTAAGGTTCTGTGCAGTTAGGAGAATCCCCAAATTCCACTCCTGGCTGGCCCACCCCACAACATCCCACCTCTCCCAGGAGTCTCCACACGCCCCGTTTTGGATGCAGGTAAGTGTAGGGCGCGCACAGAGGCTCAGGGAAGATGAAAAACAGGCCTACCGGAAGTTCGGGAAGGGCAGAAACAAGCCTGTTTCTGGCCTCCAGAGGGCCTCAGGAGCCTGTGGAGGCCATTTTCGCCCTCCCAGAGGCTCAAGGAAAGCCTCCAGAGCCCAGGGAGGGCAAAAAGCCCCCCTCCCCCATGGTGCAGGAGGCCGACTAGGCCATGCCCACCATGGCCACGCCCACCCAGCAACCGGGCAGAGAACCCCTTGCTAAAATTTTTGGAGCCCACCCGTGCCTGGAGAACAGCACTCCAGTGAAGCCATCCTATTATACCCAAAGAGTCTGAAGAGAATACAAGAACTTACTTACATTTTGGAGGGCTGGGAGAATGGATCAACACACTGGTATGTGGCACAGGACAGAGCAATTGGAGACGAAATTAGAGAAATTAGAGAGAGAAATTAGAGATTTCTCAGATGCTTCCATGAGGGAAAGGAAAACAGTTGCAGAGATGTTTGCTGCTTCATGTTCGCTGAACCATGGAGCAACAAACTTCTCTGTCAGTCCCAATTATGAAGAATGCATGTATCAGCCTCTTTCTGATCCATATCACTTTTGCATCTATAAGAAGGAGGAAGAGATCAGATTTGCAAGGTTATATTATTATAGTCTCTCTTTTTAAAAAAAGTTTAGGCCTTCATGAAGAATTAGTTTTCTGGTCGGGTCTACCTAGCAGGGCTGACATTTAATTTGCCCAATGTAAATTAGGCTACTCACTTGACGTGCAAATTAAATGAATTTGTCCCCTAACCTGTGTCAAATCACACAAAACATTACAAGTCTCTAACGGCCTGACAACACTACTTTGAGGGTGAAAATGGGTCCTAACTACAGTATATCCCAGAATCCTCTGCAATATAGTGAGAATTTTTGGCAAATGGGTCATCATACTACAGTAGGAATTATTTGAGTGGGGGTGTCTTTCCCACCGTCTTGAAAGAGGCGGTGGTGAGGCCCCTCCTCAAGAAGCCCTCCCTGGATCCAGCTGTATTAGCAAATTATCGTCCTGTCTCCAACCTTCGCTTTGTTGCAAAGGTTGTTGAGAGTGTGGTTGCACGACAACTGCCTCAGTACCTGGATGAATCGAATTATCTAGATCCATTCCAGTCGGGATTCAGGCCCGGGTACAGCACAGAGACAGCATTGGTCGCATTAGTTGATGATCTCTGGAGGGCTCGGGACAGGGGTTGCTCCTTTGTCCTGGTCCTACTAGACCTCTCAGCGGCTTTTGATACCATCGATCATGATATCATGCTGCACCGGTTGGAAGGGTTGGGGGTGGGGGGCACTGTTCTACAGTGGTTCTCCTCCTTTCTCTCTGACCGGTCGCAGTCTGTGTTGACAGGGGGGCAGAGGTCGACCCCGAGGCCCCTTATATGTGGGGTGCCACAAGGATCGGTCCTCTCGCCCCTTCTATTCAACATTTATGTGAAGCCGCTGGGTGAGATCATCCGTGGTTTTGGGGTGAAGTACCATCAGTACGCTGATGACACCCAGCTGTACATCTCCACCCCAGACCACCCCAATGATGCCCTTGAGGTGATGTCCCGGTGCCTGGAGGCCGTACGGATCTGGATGGGGAGGAACAAACTCAGACTCAACCCATCCAAGACCGAGTGGCTGTGGTTTCCATCGTCCCGATATAGTCAGTTGGTGCCATCTCTGACTATTGGGGGTGAGTCGTTGGCCCCGACAGATGGGGTTCGCAACTTGGGCATCTTCCTGGACTCGCGGCTGTCTTTAGAAGAGCATATGACGGCCGTGGCCACGAGGACTTTTTATCAGGTTCGCCTGATTCGCCAGTTGCATCCCTTTCTGGATCGGGACTCGTTGCGCACGGTCACTCACGCCCTTGTTACCTCACGCCTGGATTATTGTAATGCATGGGGCTCCCCTTGAGAAGCACCCGAAGGCTCCAACTGGTCCAGAATGCGGCCACGCGGGTGGTAATGGGAGCAATGTGGCGCTCTCATGTAACCCCCCTCCTGCGCGAGTTGCACTGGCTCCCAGTGGTCTTCCGGGTGCACTTCAAGGTTTTGGTTACTATCTTTAGAGCGCTCCATGGCTCAGGACCAGGGTACTTACGAGACCGCCTCCTGCCACCAATAGCCTCTCACCGACCAGTTCGCTCCCATAGAGAGGGACTCCTCAGGGTGCCGTCGGCCAAACAATGTTGACTGACGGCCCCCAGGGGGAGAGCCTTTTCTGTGGGGGCACCTACCATCTGGAACGGGCTTCCCCCGGAGTTACGAAACATCCAAGACTTACGCATATTCCGCCTGGATTATTGTAATGCTCTCTACATGGGGCTCCCCTTGAGAAGCACCCGAAGGCTCCAACTGGTCCAGAATGCGGCCGCGCGGGTGGTAATGGGAGCAATGTGGCGCTCTCATGTAACCCCCCTCCTGCGCGAGTTGCACTGGCTCCCAGTGGTCTTCCGGGTGCACTTCAAGATTTTGGTTACTATCTTTAGAGCGCTCCATGGCTCAGGACCAGGGTACTTACGAGACCGCCTCCTGCCACCAATAGCCTCTCACCGACCAGTTCGCTCCCATAGAGAGGGACTCCTCAGGGTGCCGTCGGCCAAACAATGTCGACTGACGGCCCCCAGGGGGAGAGCCTTTTCTGTGGGGGCACCTACCATCTGGAACGGGCTTCCCCCGGAGTTACGAAACATCCAAGACTTACGCATATTCCGCCGTGCCCTGAAAACGTTTCTATTCCAACAAGCTGGTCTGGCCTAACTCTCCCTTTTAAATTGGCTTTTAAATTGGCTTTTAAATCAGGTTTTAGACCTCTTTTAGATAAATTTGGATGTTTTAATCTTTGAGCCAAATTACTTAATCTGTTTTTTAATAGTTTTTTAACTTCTATATGTATTTGTAATTTATTATGGTTGTTCACCGTCCTGAGTCCTTCGGGAGTAGGGCGGTATACAAATATGAAAAATAAATAAATAAATAAATAAATAAATAAATAAATAAATAAATAAATAAATAAATTTGCAAATATTAGCTAATGTATTAATTTGGATGATTAAAGAATCTCTCCCCCTTCCAACCCATGCATAATATTAGCTTATGTTCAAATTTGATCTCTTTCATAATTTAACGTGAGAAATGTTCCATATAAGTGGAAGAGCCTTGTTTGACTTTTTGTATGTTGAACATTAGAGTCCCTGTTATCTTTCTGATGTTTTCCTTGGAGCTGAGAGCAGCTTTCTAATGGCAGAAGAACGTAACCAAAAAGACCAATATTAACTGCAGTTTTGGCTTCAGTTTTGCTGGCTGCTTTAGAAAAAGAAAGCCTCTGTTCAAGTGAGACCTCTAGCTGTCTCTAAGTGTCATTAAATTTTGAAAATAAGGGGGAAAAGTCAGAAGTTGAAAGCTAAAAAAAAAAACATTTTGAAAGGCTAATGTGCAGGTAGCAGTATATTATGACTAATATACTCTGCAATATAGATTTGACATCATAGGAAAGCCTATTTTATCAAGGCTAAAGAGGGCTGTTTTGAATATGGTATGTTGTTGTTCAGTTGCTAAGTCGTGTCTGACTCTTCACGACCCATGGACCACAGCACGCCAGGCCTCCCTGTCCTCCACTGTCTCCTGAAATTTGCCCAAATTCATATTCATTGTGTCGATGACGCTATCAAACCATCTCATTCTCTGCTGTCCTCTTCTCCTTTTGCCTTCAATCTTTCCCAATATTGGGGTCTTTTCCAATGAATCCTCTCTTCTCAATAAGTGGCCAAAGTATTTCACCTTCAGCTTCAGTATCTGTCCTTCCAAAGATCAGCCAGAGTTGATTTCCTTAAGGATTGACTAATTTAATCTCTTTGCAATCTATAAATGTAGTGATATGACTACAAATGTATATAGATAGATAGATAGATAGATAGATAGATAGATAGATAGATAGATAGATATGACTACAAATGTGTGTGTGTGTGTGTGTGTGTGTATATATATATATATATATATATATATATATATATATATATATATATATATATATATATATATATATGAACAGAGAAAATGAATGTAATATATAGGCTTCTTTCCACTTCTGATTTTGTTTATCTTAACATCTTGCTATTTTTGCCTTGGTTTGTAGCAGGTATTTTATGCTTATGGTTTGTTATTTTTAGTACTAAGGAATTAGACAAGGATTAGACTCTCTCCTTATTTATTCAACCTCTATGCTGAGCATATATTGAGGGATGGTGGATTGGAAGAAGGTGAGTGTGGTTTTAAAACTGGAGGAAGAAACATCAATAATCGGTGCTATGCGGATGACATGATTTTGATAGCTGAAATTGCAAATGATTTAGGAGCTCTAGTAATGAAAGTCAAGCAGCACAGTGGAAGAAAAGGGCCTGCAACTTTATGCAAACATAAAAAAGATCAGCCAAATGGCAATGGTACAACAACCACCCTTAGAATTTACAACTAAGATAGTGAATGGTGAATAGTTTCTATCCGCCCTTCAAGGTGGGGCAGGTCAAGAAACTGACCCCACAAGAACAATCGTTTTTGTTATAGAGATAATAACAGAATCTTGTCAGAGTTTCTGCCTGTTGTATCTTATACCAAAAAAGATCTTTCCTAGCACTTGGTTGCCATTTCACCTCTCTTAATGGTTCTTACATTCTTTTACAGTTTCTACCTTTTGGGGTTGTCTGCAGTCTAGAGATATGTCATAAACTACTACTTAGAGGGGTAGCAATGAAGGCCTTAGAAAATAGAATAGAATAGAATTCTTTATTGGCCAAGTGTGATTGGCACACAAGGAATTTGTCTTTGGTGTACATGGTCTCAGTGTACATAAGGAGAGTAAAATACATTCATCAAGAATAAAAAGATACAACTCTTAATGGTAGTCAAGGTTACTAATAAGCTATCAAATTGTATTAGGAAACAAGTAAAAACAATATAAATTGAAAGATACAAGCACATGGTTATAGTAATGTGAGAAGAGATAGATACTAGTAAGGAAGAGAAGAATAATAGTAATACAGTCTTAGTAAATTATTTGACAGTGTTGTGGAAATTAGTTGTTAAGCAGAGTGATGTGCACCATGACCTGTCTATACCTACAAAGGTCAGAACCATGCAGGCAATGGTTTTGTTTGTGATATTGTATATGTGTGCCCTGGTGTTCCATCTAAGTAGAGAGGGTGATCTAATAGTGGAAGGACGTTATGTCATTTCTTTGTGATAGGTAGATTATTTTATAGTCAGTCTTAGACTGATTGCTGATCTGAATCTCCATAGGGATCGAGGTCTGGTTAAACTGGTGAACCAGATAGATAGATAGATAGATAGATAGATAGATAGATAGATAGATAGATAGATCCAAATGATAGATCCAAATAGATTCCTGAATACACTTTTGGAGAAGTGCTCTACTTCCTCTGTCTGCTTCTTCTCTCCACACTCTAGCCCAGGGGTGTCAAACTCATGTCGTCATGGCAGCATCACTTGACGTATCAGGGCTTTTTTTTCCCCTTTGCTAAATCGGGCATAGGCGTGGCTAGCGTGTGACGCATCCAGCCACAAGTTTGACAGCCTTGCTCTAGCCAATCTGTGAAATATAAAAAAGGCAGTATATACTGCTGCTCCCAAGTGCCTCTGTGATCCACATCAGCCTCGTAGTTTGGGGAGGAAAAGCGTAAGATTTCTTCCACTTGTTTGACTGAAGATGGTGGAAATTCCAAGGTGCATTTCATTGAACGTAGAGAAAATTCCATTTGGAATATCCTACTGTTTTCAGGGGAGGTTTTAAATAATACCTCTTTCTATATTTCTATTGTGTTTATACAGAATATATCAGTATTGTTTTTTTCACACTGTATGTCACTTGGTTTATTGGGAAGTAGGAGTCAGAGCAATTAGTGGCTTGTTTTGATCAGTTTGCCACATTCTTGGTAGATAAAGTTGCTCAGATTCATCTCAACTTAAACTCTAATGTTAGGGCAGGCTATATAATGTTGAAACCTGAGCAACTGTTTGTCCTGTTGTATTGGATTTTTTCAGCAAAGAAGTGGGCAAGGTATTTGGAGGGGGTGGGGGAAGCACCAAGGGCCTTCTTCAAATCATGTGCTTCCTAAGGATTGGAACTATATTTTAGAGCAATGTTTTTCAAACTTGTGGACTTCAACTCCCAGAATTCTTAAGTTGCCAAGTTTGAAACACTGATATAGAAAGAGAATAAATACTTCAACCATCCATCCCTATCAAAAAGACATGGAGGCAAACGAACATAATAACTGGGAAAAGTTTTTACCAGCCTATATATAATACATCATACATATTTTTTTCTGGCTAAATTATTCAAAAGTGAAAAATCATCAGAGTTAAACATCTTGACAAATGGTCTATACTAAGAACTGCATGAGGTTCTCAGCCCTTACTGGTCCTATTATTGCTAGCCATGCATCTTTCTGAATCTTTTATTAGGAATGGACTTTGAGGAATGGAAATTGTTTTACTGTAAAGCTGAGTCTACAATATGATATTTCATGATTATTACTTGGCACCTAATCCAGTAGCCTGTAATATTCCACACATTCAAAATGTACTTGAGATTCCTGGAAATGATCACTGGGAATATATGCATGAGATACTATCAGGAAACTGATGATATTGACTTGTATCTTTAAGGAATTAACGGATTCCCTGAGTGGAGCTAGGTGAAACAAAATGGATAAGGGACAAGCTGAACTTATATCCAGTCAAGACCAAAGAAATTAGTTTCTGGAACTGGGATCAGTTTATTCTGAGTGAATTTGTGTCTCCCCTAAAAGGGTAGGTCCACAGTTTGGGAATATCCCAATAGCACTTATGCCTTACTGACCTTCTGACATAATAGTTGATTTTAAGCTTTTATATGAGTTGTTTTCTTTTTCAGTGTTAGATTCAGAGCAGAAAACCAAGCTATATAAATTATTATTATATTCACAATTGTGAAATTACACCTGCCAGATCTTTAGATGGTGTTGGCCTTCATATAAATTTGAGTTCTTCCCAAGAACCTATAATATAATGTATCAGCGTAGTATATGTGCAAATCCAAACAGTGTGGCTTTTTGTAATTGACAAACAGAAATTTTGTCATTGTGTAAATTTTCCATGTTTTTTTGGGCAGGGTACCCATTGTGCCAATAACCACTGGGACCACCTTAGCCATAATCCTTCAACTTTGTGATCTTTTCCAATTCTTTGTATTCTATTCTACTATCCCATGTTATTTCCACATGAGTTAGCTATACATTCTTCTTTTCAACCAGTTAAATCTGGTATGTTATGTGTTAACCTTATTGGCTTGAATTCAGAAATTCCACAATATTTTAATCTGTTCGTTTTCAACTGAATACTATTCTTCAGTATTCACAGGCAGGCAACTTGCCTTTTCTTAATATATATAATTACTTGGGTTCAGTGTCTATTAAGTTCAGTTGGTCTAATTTTCAGCATACAGGCACTCTTAGATTGTAGTCTTAGATTGTTTTTACTTCCAACAGTTTCTCTGTAGTATGACATCTGCTGTATCGACTTTCTCATGCCAGAAGTCAAACATAAAAGAAGCTATTTGTTACTTTTGTGTTTGCTTTTTTGGAAAGTTCACAATAACATGAGAAACAATTACACTTTAGCCATAGTTCCGGTTCTTGAACACAAGAGAACTTCAATGTGATTTTGGGTTATATTTGAGTAGGTTCTGGCTTATATATAGAACAACTGAACTGACATTCAAGCAAAAAGGAATGTCTGGAAGCTGGAAAGGGGGAAGATGCGAGACTGCATATGGAGACCCAGCCTCTTTTCACATTGAGGTCACTATGCATTTATGACAGTATCTGAACAGGTCTAGTGTAGAAAGTTCATTCAAATCTCATCTATTTATTATAATGTTTATATTTAAAAGTATGATAATCTTTTTTTAAAAAAATCAAGCATAAAATAAAAAAAATGTAAAGACTTTGACATGGTTTGATTCCTTAAAGAAAAGTTTTGAAGATTACACTGCATTTAGCTTGCATAAACTTTGCTCCCTAAGGAACATGATCATAAAGTATTCATTTGAAAGATTAGGTCAAAGTGGGATGCTGTATATACTTGAGAGCTTGTTCCACTGACGTGGTTGTGGCAGGGCTGAAATAAACCAGTAATTCTGGATGAATTGGATATATCTTAGCTAATATGAAGAAAGAGAGTCTTTGATTAGAAAGCTTTATGAATCATTGTAAATGGAGAAAAATGTCAACTAACAAAAAGAAAATGTTGATGCTTTGAAGCTATTTTATGTGAAAGAATGACAAATATGGTGGCTGTTGTTTATAGACTCGCTTTGCCTCTGCTAAAACAATATGATAAACTTGTTTATTCTGTTGGCCACATTTATATTTCTGAACTTCATCATCTCGCTTATCTTCCTTTCAATAAGTAAGCCTGGATCAAGAAGAGTACACATACTCAGAAAAGGAGGGTGGGGAAGATGACCTTTTTCTCTTTCAAAACTCTGCTAATAATATGCTAATCTAGAGCTAAAATTAAAGTGAAATAAATCGTTCAACATATGCAGAATCCTTCTGCCAGTGCCATAAAGCCTCCCTTCCCTTCCCAATTGCAGCTTGGCTTCTGGGCCTGTTGGGGATAGCAGGCAGAGAGTCTGCATTGGGATCTAAGAAGAGAAAGTGTGTTTATTTTGGTTTTGGATCTGTACAACTTCTCACTAGTTTTCTGTCCTGTTGCCCATAGAATACTCCTGGATTACTTTGAGTAGATGGGCATAATGATAGCAATTTACAATGGTGCCAGTCCTTTCTTATGAGCTTCACTTTGGCTATTAAAAGGTAAAGGTTCCCCTGTACATGCGTGCTCGTCATTTCCAGCTCTAGGGGCAGTGCTCAACTCCGTTTCTAAGCCGAAGAGCCAGCTCTGTCTGAAGATGTCTCCGTGGTCATGTGGCCGGCATGACTCAACACCAAAGGCACAAGGAGCACTGTTACCTTCCCTATTTTTCTACTTGCATTTTTTACGTGCTTTCAAACTGCTAGGTTGGCAGAAGCTGGGACAAGTAATGGGGGAGCTCACCCCATTATGCGGCACTAGCGATTCAAACCACTAAACTGCCAACCTTCAGATCAACAGACTCAGCGTCTTACCCACTGAGCCACCACGTTCCATTACTTTGGCTATTAGGATATGTTATATACTGTATAAAGTAAATCATTTATAAATCATTGGATGTATACAATATACATTGCATAGTGTCCATGTTATTTAACATCTATGTGAGACCATTAAGAGAAATGAGATTAGGAATGCAAGAAAGTGAATCTATTGAGAGAACCTACTCTTCTCTTTTTTTCCTTTGACACCTAGAAAGCTGCTGATGCTTTCAATCAGAGCCTGTAGTAATTAGTGTGAGATAAATTCTGGGGAGAATTAAGTCCACATTCAGTCATTGAATGATTTTGACCATGTATTATTTCTTGGCGCAATCTCCCTCACAGTCTTCAGATAAGGAAAAAGAAGAGGGTGCTAAGTGTAGGGTGTCTTGAGCCTGTGGAGGAAAAGGAGGATATAAATCTGATAAATATATAAATAATAAACTGAAACAGTCGAGAAAAGGGAAAATTCTGAAAGAATCAACCAGCTTTAGGTAATGAAATCTGCAACGGGAGATTTTCTTGGAGAAATTATCACAGCTAAATAAATAACGGTGACCAAAAATACTCTCCCCTGGTTGAGAATTACTGTATATGTACAGTAGATCAGTAATACACCCTATATGGCTTTACACCAAAGTAAATTTGCCTTAGAATCTGATCTGAATTTGTCTCCTCCATTTTGCTTCTTCAGAACCAACATAGATAGAACTTTTCCTTCCCTAACCTGGCCCTTCATGTCTTCCAACAATTCATCCAAAACCACCGTGACTGAGTTCATCCACATTGCCGTTGATTATCCTCTTCTTTTTTCTTCCACCTTTCCCAGTATTCTCAAGAAATCTGGGTTTTTGCATAATGTACCCAAAATATTATTTTGAGTTTATTCATGTAAAACATGTTTATTGTGTTATTATGTTGGAGTGTGTTGAGAATAGGACACAACAATGCTGCTTTCATTAACATTCCTGTGGCCAGAACATTACTTTCTCTGGCTGTGACCAAGAACAGGCTTACTCATTTTCAATTGGAGAGACAGACAGATATAATGTGTCTCACATATACATAAACAAACACACAGATTTTAGTATCTCAGAATTGATGAATAATAATATAGGTGATAAGCTTCATATCAACCCTTTTGAAAGATAATTGTGAGATTGTTTCACATGAACTGGTTTTATCAAGAAAGAAGAGATACCATGTTAAAAGACCAGAAAAGTTTATTATTCTGTACTAATTTGAAGTCATACTGTGCAGTCTTGCATCCAGAACTGGACAGCATTTTAAGAAAGACATTAAGAAGCCATATTTAATGGAGGAACCAACAACGTCGTGTCTAGAAAGAAATATTTGAGATGTACCGAAATACATCTCATGCAAAAAAAAAAAAAAATGGTTTATGGTTCTGGAAGGTAGAGCTATGATTAAAGGTGTTGAATCTACAAGGAAAATATATATTAGCTGATCATTGTTGACCAGTGGAACCAGTGGTGTTCACAGCAAACTGCTTACACTGCTGAAATTATGTTGCACAAATTATGCTGACTTCTGACACCAGTATGTAAGTTGCATCATTTGGTCCCTATACATGTTTTGTGGTTTGTCCCATTGCCTCCACCCTACCCCGATGCCCATTGGTGGAAAAAATGTCAATGGATACTGCAGGTCTTAAGGGTTTTGAAGCAAAGGCTGAATAAATTTTCATACGAGATGCTGTTTCAGGAGCTTGCCTTGTGGTTTCTGCACTGAAGAGGGGTTGGATAAATGACCTCCAGAGAAGCTGATTCTGGGAAACTAAGATCCACCTTAGAAGGAACCTTATAATCTGCAGTTCTCTTTGGGGCTTTTGAGCTCAAAACTCAAAGAACCGCCCAGGAGGCAATCAGGGAACTTCCTATACAAACGTACCATTCATCAATGTTATCCCAGCCATTTGATGAGATGGTGTGTGTGTGCAGTGGTGAAATCCTAATTTTTTTACTACTGGTTCTGTGGGCGTGGCTTAGTGGGCATGGCATGGCTTGGTGGGCGTGGCTTGGTGGATGTGGCAGGTTCCTCCCCACTCTGCGGCCAGCCAGAGGTGGTATTTGCCGGTTCTCCGAACTACTCAAAATTTCCGCTACCGGTTCTCCAAACTGCTCAAAATTTCCATTACCGGTTTTCCAAAACCTGTCAGAACCTGCTGGATTTCACCCCGTGTGTGTGTGTGTGTGTGTGTATTTGTATGTGTGTTTCTGTGGCAATTTAAAGCTGCAAAAAATCCCAAGCCATTATCTCTCTATTCAAGTTACAAGCTATGAAGAAATGCTACAGTATGAAAGTACCATTGCAAAAACTGGGAAAAGCCAAGATACAAGAGGAAAGGTGAGACAAGATGTCCCATCAATAAAATATTAATCAGCTTAAGCTTCACAAAGCACCAGTAGTTCTGCTGAAAAGTTGGCTTCCATTTATTTCCTATTGAACTGCAAATGAGCCAAAAATAGATTGGCTCACTTGCTGAACAAAGATAGTATCATGGAATCACATAGGTGAGGAGTTGCTCCTTGAGCTTCACCAGGGTTACATTGGGAGTTCTGCTTAGAATGAATCATGACTTAGCAGCTGATTTATGTAACTATAACAACAAATAGTTTCCTTTATTTTTCTTTAGCATGGAATAGTTCAACAGGACAATAGAAAAATTCCAGAAAGTTTCTACTGCTTGATGAAACGGGGAAGCTTTATCATGCTTTGCAAAAAACAAAAAACAAAAAATGGATCAGAAACCCAGAAAATGAGAAATTGTTTAAAGTGAATGTGCCAATTTGGAGCATTCATTGTTGTTGATGTTGTTGTTCAAAGCAGCAAAAGATCTAAAGTCATCCTGTAAAGCAGCACAGGAGGACAAAAGTCCTTGACAAGATGGATAGCTATAGAGATATTTTTGACAAATATAACATTCCTAGAAAATCCAGGACAAACAGAACTGCTCTGATATTATGGCTAGCGTGATTACCCTGGGGTCATTTCTGGCTTTCTTCTCATTTCACCATGTATAATCTTCCAGGAGCAGCGGCAGGAAGTTAGAGAGAAAACATTGAAACAATTTTAATGAGTAAATACATCCTCATTGTGCTGATTGTACATTTTGCCCAACTCCCTTAAATACTTCCCTTAAAGAGAACATTTTTCCCCAAAAACCTCTGAAACGTAATAGAATAGAATAGAATAGAATAGAATAGAATAGAATAGAATAGAATAGAATAGAATAGAATAGAATAGAATTTTTTATTGGCCAAATGTGATTGGACACACAAGGAATTTGTCTTGGTGCATATGTTCTCGGTGTACATAAAAGAAAACATATGTTCATCAAGAATCATAAGGTACAACACTTAATGATAGTCATAGGGTACAAAATAAGCAATCAGGAACAATATCGATATAAATCGTAAGGATACAAGCAACCAAGTTACAGTCATACAGTCATAAGTGGAAGGAGATGGGTGGTGGGAACGATGAGAAGATTAATAGCAGTGCAGACTTAGTAAATAGTTTGACAGTGTTGAGGGAATTATTTGTTTAGCAGAGTGATGGTGTTCGGGGGAAAAACTGTTCTTGTGTCTAGTTGTTCTGGTGTGCAGTGCTCTATAGCATCCTTTTGAGGGTAGGACTTGAAACAGTTTATGTCCAGGATATGAGGGGTCTGTAAATATTTTCACAGCCCTCTTTTTGACTCGTGCAGTATACAGGTCCTCAATGGAAGGCAAATTGGTAGCAATTGTTTTTTCTGCAGTTCTAATTATCATCTGAAGTTTGTGTCTGTCTTGTTGGGTTGCAGAACCAAACCAGACAGTTATAGAGATGCAGATGACAGACTCAATAATTCCTCTGTAGAACTGTATCAGCAGCTCCTTGGGCAGTTTGAGCTTTCTGAGTTGGCGCAGAAAAAACATTCTTTGTTATGCTTTTTTGATGATGTTTTTGATATTAGCTGTCCATTTTAGATCTTGCTATATGGTAGAACCTAGAAATTTGAAGGTCTCTACTGTTGATACTGTGTTGTCTAGTATTGTGAGAGGTGGAAATATGGAAGGTTTCTCCTAAAGTCTACCACCATTTCTACAGTTTTGAGTGTGTTCAGTTCCAGATTGTTCCGGTCGCACCACAAGGCTAGTTGTTCAACCTCCCATCTGTATGCGAATTCATCACTGTCTCGAATGAGACCACTCACTGTTGTGTCATCTGCGAACTTCAGTAGTTTAACAGATGGATCGTTAGAGATGCAGTCATTGGTATACAGACAGAAGAGAAGTGGGGAGACCACACAGCCTTGGGGGCCCCCTGTGCTAATTGTACAGGTATCTGATGTGATTCTGCTTAGCTTCACTTGCTGCTTCCTGTTTGTTAGGAAGCTTATGATCCATAAGTGTGTTCAGGTACCTGTAGCTGGTTTAGCTTAGTTAGAAGTGTGTCTGGAATTATGGTATTGAATGCTGAATTAAAGTCTACAAAGAGGACTCTTGCATAGGTCTTTGGAGATTCAAAGTATTGTAGATGTAGTGCAGAGCCATATTAAAAGCATCATCTGTTGATCTATTTGCTCAGTATGCAAATTGCAAGGGGGGCTAACAGCGGATCCGTGATGGTTTTCAAGTGGGACAGCACTAGCCTTTCAAAGGTTTTCATGACTACAGATGTTAGAGCAACTGGTCTGTAGTCATTCAGTTCCTTGACGGTGGGCTTCTTCGGCACTGGGATGATAGTAGAGCATTTGAAGCAAGAAGGAACATAGCACATCTCTAGTGATTTATTGAAGATTCAGGTGAAGATGGGGGCCAACTGGTCAGCACAGACTTTTAAGCAAGAAGGAGTTATCTTGTCTTGGCCTGGAGCTTTTCCTGGCTTTTGTCTGTGAAATAGGTCTTGCACTTCCTTTTCTGTGATCACTAGGGGTTGTGAACCCAATGGGATGGGGTCCATTGTAGGAGGCTTGGCTGTTGTTGGTGTGTCTGAGATGGGGATTGTGGAGATAGGTGGCTGTAGTTTCCTTTCAAACCTGCAGTAAAACACATTCAGGTCATCTGCCAGTGGCTGATTTCCTTCAGCCTGGAAAGGAGGTTTGCCGTAGCCGGTGATATTTTTAAGAGTTTTCCACATGTTTGCTGGTTCATTTGTTGGGAACTGATTCTTTAACTTTTCAGAGTAGCTTCTTTTTGCTGCTCTGGTCTCCCTTGTTAATACATTTCTGGCCTGATTGTACAGCATTTTATCACCTTAATAATAAACATTAAATAGAAATGGAGCATAATGGAGCAAGATGGGTGCTGTAATATGCCCATTTTTCAGGACCTAGCAGCGTTCTTGAGTTGCAGGTAGATCCCGTTGTACTGATGGACAATGATGCTCCAGCAATATGCACCAGACTTTTTCTCAAAGCTCAAGGCCAAAAACTTGGCTTTGAAGAAAAATAACTCTTTGGTTAATTGAGTAGTGTCTCTCAAGGGACAATATGCTTCTGGTCCCTAAATAGTTTTACACATAAAGCAACCAAAGGCAACTGATCCAACAGAATTGGTGATTTTGCTCTCTTCACACTTTGCATTTTGCTCTTGATGATCTTCCAGCTTGGTGTAGATACATCCCCTCCATGGTACCAGTGGCAATTCTAGTGGGCATGGAGTTTCATTTGAGAAGGAGTGAAAGCATAATTGTAAGAAAATACTCCTGTACACAACAGCTGCAGTCTGTTTTCACTAATATTTGACATACTCCTTTGGACAGCAGCCAATTCAAGCTTCACCCAATAGCTTCCATGCTTCCTGTAGCTCCAGAATCCTTTGTAGCTGCTACTTGAAATTTAGATTTAGGGCAAACTAAGCCTCTTTCCTCCCCTGAATGTGCAGTCATCCCACCCCAATTAATTAACCCAACAGTGATTTCATCTTCATGTGCCTGCATCTTCCCACACTTTGCCCCTCATTTCTGCTCAAGGACATCAGCACATTCCTTACTTCATCACTTGTCAACTCCCTTCTGTCAAAGGCCACTGTTTCCTTCCCGTGACCTACTGCTTGGCTTGATCTTAATCAAAACTATCTTATTATTGCAAAATGGCCAAGCTTTGCATGTGGATCTTCAAAACCTTGCACAGAGGTGCAGTGATTGCCAGGTATTTTGATCTGTATGGAAAAAGAACAGCCATTGTTTGAGATTCTTGGAATGGCAGTCAAAAGCATTAACTTGGCCAATTAATCCATATGCGGAGCTGATGGGCACAGATCAAATTAGAATTCTGGTTTGTGAATAAATTCAATATCTCTGGTATTGAAATTAGGAATTGCAATTCTTAATCCTTCTACTTCCAAACAAGAGTGAACACATCTATTTTATTTTTGCAGTTTGCATTTTTATTTTTATTTACAGTTTCGTTTCATATACAGTTTTTCATTTTCCATGATTAATGGACATGTGTATGAAATGTTTACAAAGACATACTTTTAAACGGAATTTTCCATGCTGCATTTCTCATTGGTAATTTGTTTGCAAAATACGGAGAAGTATGCACTGTATGCACTAAACTAAATTTCAGTCCATAAATTAATCCCCAGAATGTAAACTAATGACTCTTCCTCCCATCTGTACTTTTAAGAATAAATTTAGGAATTTGTCCTCACCCAAGAATCCTTTGAGAGCTTAACGTCCTAAGAATTAATTGTTTTTGGTTGGGTTCTAAATTGCATCTCCCAACATCCCAGAGGATATTTCCGAAGCAACAGCTGCTTTTTACACTCCAGTGCAGGGGCTGGCAAGATGATCTTAACTTCTTTGCTGTGGTGAGTAGATAAGGAAGAATTAATTGGTGTGTTCTTATCTTGTAGTAGTCAAATTCCCTTGACCATCCTTTCCTTCATTGCATTCTTCATTCTTAGTTTCAAGATCAGATGATGCAGAACTTCTGCAGAAATAGTAATTGTCTGAAACTGGTTGGGCTAAAGGGAACTCTGATAGGCAGAAGAATATATAATGGGATTGACAGGCAATATTGGATAGTGAAAACACCATTTTATTTCCTTGATCAAATTATTTATGGTAGATTTTTTTCACAGCCATTTTTTGCGGGGAAATTATTGACAAAACTTAAGTGGGTACAGTATTTGGATGAGCTCTCTCTCTCTCTCTCTCTCTCTCTCTCTCTCTCTCTCTCTCTCTCTCCCTCCCTCCCTCCCTCCCTCCCTCCCTCCCGCCCCCCCGCCCTTCTTCTCTTTACTGGATATCTTTACTGGTATCTGAATAGGCCAATATTTTCTCAGGGATCAGGATCTTCCATTTGTAACTCCCCTTGTTTCCATCCTATTTTAATCAACCATTTTAACTATAGAAACTCTGTGTTGATGGAGGCAAGCTGGAATAACTGTGTTAATGCCTTTTGATCAAATATACTAACAGCAGCTGTAATTAAAAAACAGTCTTTGTTAATGCATACTTTCAGAAAGTGCCCTGGGTTACCAGATGAAAATTTATTTAACCATTTATTATCTGGGCTGGTTGACAACTATGTTTATCCAATCAGATATGAAGGATGGATAATCACCAAATGGTAATCCTCCCATGTCTATAAATTACCCTGTGAGATGCGTTAAATCCCATTCATGTAGGCCACTTTATTTAATAATGAGAAGTGCTATGCAAATTAGATCAGTAAGTATTGTACTCCTACCATTCACAACTCATTAAACATAATGGAGAGACTGCAGTATATTTACTCCTCCATCATGGACTCTATATCTATATCTTTAAACAGTTTCATGCATTAAATTGCTCCATAGGGAATCACAAATCAATGCCTTTGGTTTCCTCAGTGTTTAAAGGATAGCAGAACTGACCCAGTCAACTTGACCCAGGTTGTTTTGGCTTTCCAATAGCTCCATACAGCAGGCATATATTTGTTAGTGTGGGAGAGGAGAGGGAGATGAAGTCCTGAATAAATAAAGCAACATGCAACTATTGTATTTCACCAGTGAAACTTTAGGATGCTACTGCATTCCTTAGGCTTAAATTAAAGCTGGTTTTAAATGATCCCTGAGATTAAAAAAGCAGATTCAGAGTGGAGCATTTATTTTAATGAAGAGCATCCATGTGCAAATAATAATAAAGAATTGTTGCTTAGATGCCAGGGAGAGAAACTCATTCATGTCTTAAGCCAAAAAAACCTACTAACACTTCTGTTTTCAGTCAAAATAGAATTATGACAGAAATCACAAGGATAAATCCTACTGTATAGTACAAAGCCCGTCAGTTACTTTAATGACATAAGAGAAATCAAACTCTGTGGAGGACAAGAAAATTGAAAGACAATTGAGTTGGCGAGGTTAGGCCTTCTGTTAGCAGCACAAACACTGGAAGGAATAATTGTGTATGTTGTAGACAGGCAGAAGCCTATCCCTTCTTCTGAAATCACCACTGATTATCGGCCTCCACAAATATATCCAAATTGATGGATGAAACAAACAACTAACTTTGTCCTTGCAGCTGGCTTCCTGCAACCTTTTTATAATCTCATCTATTATTTTGAGAGTAGTGGCCAGCTTTATAACATCCCACAATTAACAGGCAAAATATTTTGACAAAGAATGAGAGAAATTATTGGTTGGATCCCGTCTGTTTTCTGAGAGAGTTGGGAAAGGGTGAGCAATATAATCATTTAGCAATGTGTCTAAGGTTGTATTTCAGTAGAAGACATTTCTTTCAAACCTAAAGAGCTGTTCCAAAGATCAGGAACAACATAATGCTATTCAATTGTTTAAATCACGGGTGTCAAACTCGATCGTGTCACATGATGGATCACGACGTATCGTGACAATTTTTCCCTTTGCGGAGCCAAGGTGGGCGTGGCTTGCACATGATGCATCTGGCCTACGGGTTGCCAGTTTTGACACCCTTGGTTTAAATATATGGTACATAGATAGTCCTCAACTTACGGCTGTAATGGAGCCTGTCCATTATGATTGTAAGTCATGATAGTTGTAAAGTGTTGTTATCCATATAACCAACCCAATTTTGTGACCTTTTTAGCAGCAGTCATTAAGTGGACCTGATAGTCATTAAGTGAACACCGTAATCATTTAGCAAACCTATTGTTAGCCATGGGCCAATTTTGCTGAAAACTGGGAGCAAATGTCGGCTTTCAGTAAAAAAATCATAAAATGTGTTCATGTGACAGAGGGACACTGCAAATGGCCATAAATGCAAGCTGGTTGCCAAGCATCCAAAATGTGGTCACATGACTGGGAAGCAGCTCTTAGAACTTTGGAAATGGGCTGTAAATACACATAGGGAGTCCATTGTATCTTTGACTAGTCGCTAAGAGACCTGTCATAAGTCGAGGACAACCTGTATGTGATATCTGATTCTGTGTGATTCTGATGCTTGATATTCATCTACGTCAGCAAGAGAAGGTGGCCATCTGAAAAACTAGGTGTGGTCAAACCCAAATACAATAGGTCAACTAAGTTACAATATACCAGGGTTAACTAAGTTTCTCTTGGCTGAGATTGCAAGGAAAAAAATGTGTTCTGATTTTTCTCTTGTCACAAACATATATTTGCACTTAATTATATTAATTCCTTCCTGAATCTTGATAAAATATTATAGATAATCAAGTTACTGTGAAATGGAAATGTCTTCTGCTAGAACAGTGCATTTTTTTGTGTGGATCTTTCTCATTTCAGGGATTTTGAAGTCTTTTGCTTCTGAAAAAGACAAGACATCTCCTTGAACAATGAGTTGAGAAAAAGAAAGTGCAACCCTTGATCCCATTATTTGAAAGCTCATAATAAGCTGAAAACGGTATGAAATGGCCCAGCAGCACCTATCATGTTTGTGACCAAATGTGGTGATGATCTGTTTTGTCTTAACGGGAACCTACTTGGCAGCAGTAAAAGAAAATAAACAACTGGAACTCCTGATAACTATAATGCTCTTGTTTAATGAATCGGAACAAATGATATTGTCCTATCAGAAAGCAAGCTTCTTCTGTACATTAATCAAATCATTCTCCGTTCTCTTTATCTAATTTCAAAATGTCTCCTGCAGGGAAAAATGGATGCTATTTTATGAAGATTTTAAACTGTACATCAGTTGGAGTTGCGGCTTCAATTACCGTAAATCTTTCAGTATCTGCATTATTTTTTATTTCATTTCTATAGGTACCAATCTCAGCAAGCGATTCTGGTGGCATACTTCATAAAATATAAAAACAAATTAATTGAGGGGTCCTTGGTGCTCTTTTGGTTATTTTTTTTTCAGACATTTCATTACCAAACTAGATAGCATTACCAGTGCTAGTCCATCACTAGCGCTGATGATGTTACCTAGTTTGGTAATGAAATGTTTGCAAGAAAACAATCAAGCTCAGAGAGCACCAAGAGCCACTCATTTCAACTCTGAGCTACAAATATTCCCCTTTATTGATACAAATTAATTGTCCCATAATTGTAGAAATGTTGAAGCATTGCCTGCTCTCAATTAGCATACGTATGTTTATTCAATAGCCAATTGAACTGTTGCAGGAGAGAAATCCCAGCATGGTAGCTGTCAATCCTTTAAGGTAGACCAGGCCAAGAAATAGGAATGCTACTTTATCCTTGTAACTTTTATTAACAGAATCTTATGTGTTTAAAGAAAACTTTCACTGCCTCTTCCAAGGACAAGAAGATCAAGGTAGGGCTACTTTGAGTTTCTTTCTCACATATTCTACTTTCTAAGAATTGAGCAACCATTTTGCCTTAATCATTTCCTTTTCAAGGGTAGAACTAAGTTCCTCCACAGTAATCTAGGTACAATGCAGGGGTGACATCCAGCAGGTTCTGACAGGTTCTGGAGAACCGGTAGCGGAAATTTTGAGCAGTTCGGAGAACTGGTAGCGGAAATTTTGACTAGTTCGGAGAACCGACAAATACCACCTCCTGCTGGCCCCAGAGTGGGATGGGAATGGAGATTTTGCAATATCTTTTCCCTAGGAATGGGATGAGAATGGGGATTTTGCAGTATTCTTCCCCTGGAGTGGGATGGGAATGGAGATTTTGCAGTATCCTTCCCCTGCCACGCCCACCAAGCCATACCACACCCACCAAGCCACGCCCACAGAACCGGTAGTAAAAAATTTGGATTTCACTACTGGTGCAATGCCACAAGCCTCAGAGCATTGCCATTGTCTGTTACTTAGCATAGACCAGTGATGGCGAACCTTTTAGGCACTGAGTGCCCAAAGTGTGTGTGCATACCCAAATGGCAAGGTGTGGGCGCACATGAGCGCCCCCCACACGTGTGCATGCCCAGCCCAAATTGCAAAGTGTGGGCACATGCGCGGGTGCCCCACACGTGTGGCAGAGATCCGAAAACTAGCTGGTCAGCAGGAAGTGAACGCACATGCACAGCAGAGACCTGAAACAGCTGGGGCGATGGCACCAGTGGTGGGTTGCTACCAGATCGGGTGAACCCGTATCAGTGATGGCGGGAAGCTCTACCCACCCACCTGTATCCTTCTGCGCATGCACAGAAGCTTTGCACATGCACACAAGCACGCATACCCATGAGTGAACTGGTAGCGATGGGTTTTGAAACCCACCCCTAGCCGGCGCGCATGCCCACAGAGAGGGCTCTGCATACCACCTCCATGCCAAATTTCTGGGGTTTTAAATTGAGCCGAATTATTTAATAATTTTAAATTATTTTAATTGATGTTTGTCTTGTGCTTTTAATAGGCTGTACACCGCCCTGAGTCCTTCGGGAGAAGGGCGGTATAGAAATAAAATTATTCTTATTCTTATTCTTCTCTGGCACCCGTGCCATAGGTTTGCCACTACTGGCATAGACTATTAGAGGGATAAAATGAGAGGTCTCTCTCATGTGTTCTCACTTGAGTTTCCAAGGAAGAAGTGGCATAGAAGTGCATTCACTAATTCATGCACAGTGTAATAGAACAGCTGAAGAAAATTGGAAAAATTGCAAAACAGTTTTTATGTTAGCACAGATTTGTTGTCTCTTTTTGTCAGATTGTATAAAGTTCAAAACAAGGACATGTTCTTAATATCATTATACAATATTGTTCTTAACTGACAATACTGTATAATGAAAATACATCTTTGGTTGCATTAATTACATTTAGAAGTACAGACATGAGTCTTAGCTTTAAAATTAACATGACAGAAATGAATCTGGAAGAGTTGATTAAAGATTCTTTCATGTAGCTAAGTGACTCTTAACAGGTTGCCTGTACCAATATAAATATATTTTTCTCTAGGAGTTCTGAATTTGAATATTTAATATTTTGTATTTCTTTTTAAGCTCAAATATATTTTACATTTTGAAAGTTATTTTCAAACCATGTATATAGGTTTGTTTCAGAATAACAGAGTTGTAAGAGACCTTGGAAGTCTTTTAGTCCAAACAGCTGCTCAAGCAGGAGACCCTATTCCATTTCAGACAAGTGGTTGTTCAATCTCTTCATAAAAATCTCCTTTGTTGGAGCACCCACAAGTGCTGGAGGCCAGCCATTCCATTGGTTAATTGCTCTGTCAGGAAATGTTTTCTTAGTTCTGGTTCTCTCCTTGATTATATTCCATCCATTACTTCTTGTCCTGCCTTTAGGTGTTTTGGAGAATGGGTTTCATTTGTTTTGATGTTGTAGATGGGTTGGCTTGACTTGGCTTGGCTTGAATGGGTGAGTTCTGTTGTTTCTGAGGTTTTTTAATGTTAATTTAAAAATAATGTTTTTAATTTCATTATTTACTTAAATATTGTACATTTAAATAAATTTTGTAAAAATGTTTTTGTTTATTATTTTATTATTTTATTTTATTAGTTTGATTTATATGCTGCCCTTTTCCGGAGACTCAGGGGGGCTTACAATGCTTTTAAGCAATAGCCTTCAAAGTTTTGTATATACCTGCTTAGTAGGGCTTTTGGGCCACCCTAAGCGGTGTTCTATTTTATACAAAGTCAGCTTACTGCCTCCACAAATCAGGTCCTCATTTTACCTACCTTGGAAGGATGGAAGGCTGAGTCAACTTTGAGCCTGATGAGAATTGAACTCGCAGTAATTGCAGGCAGCTGGCAGCTAAATACTACTTTAACAGTAGTTTAGTCCACTGCACCACCAGGCTCCTTCGTTTGTTGAAGGGTTGGGGGCATTTTTTTGAAACCTTCAAATCAATTTTAACCCTTTGCAACTACCTAGACAAGTCCCTACAGTTTTCTTAGCAAATTTTGGAAGTGATTTGCTATTGCCTTCTTCCTGGGGCTGAGAAAGAGTAACTGACCCAGGATCGGCCATCTGACTTTGTGCAGGACTAGAACTCATGGTCTCCCAGTTACTAAACTGTTGTCTTCATCATTACAGCAAACTGGCTTTTGATACCAAACAAGCCCTCACTTGACTGAGGTTATCAAAAGTTTTATTATAGCCCCCCTATTACAAATGCATTGAAAACATCTAATTTTAAACAGAAAATGTAATTCAAGCATAGAGGGCTCTATGTTTTGAATTTTGAACGTTTAAGTGAGCCGGATAAATATTACATAATTTTAGAATAAAAAGTTAGGTGTCCCTTGTAGATTAAGCAGCTATTGAAAGTTGTTAGAGCACAACTGTTTGACTTCAGATATTATAGGAAAAGCAAAAAAAAAAAGAAGAAGAAGAAGCCCCCCTCCCCAATGAGTTATACAACTTTACAATGTTGAAAGGGGGTCAGTGGATTGAATCTCATCCTTGAACCACAATTTGCAGTTACAGATGCTTTTAATGGTCACAAATTAACCCATTCTTTTAAAAAAATCTATTGACACAATTTGTCATCTGTGACAAGCCACTCTCCAGATTACCTACAGTAACCTAACATGTGGGAAGGGTAGATGAGTTGTGTGGGTTGCTTTTAGGCAGTCTAAACTTACTTCTCTGTAATTGCCTTAGAAAGCGATACTTCTTTTTGTGGTGTAGATTGTATTACAAGATATATATTCTCTTTATTGAGTCAGCAATACACACACACACACATACACACATTCATATTATATACTGTATATACCTACAGTAAATAAATGTGTTCAGGTTTTGCACTCATTGGCAAAAGGACAACGTCGGGAAAATATTGATTCTCTTATATGTTGGTGGCCCCTTGAGCTGAACTTACTTTATTCCTCCTTCTCACTTTTCAACACTAATCTGTGTTCAATTATTTACCCTTTAAGGCTATCCAAAGTGATTTATTCTCAGGATAAATGTCAAGCCCAACACATTGCTATGCTCTGTCACCCACTAGAACATGCCAAAGACAAGAAGGGGGTAACAGAGGGAGAGGGTCCTGCAGATTCAGCCGGCCTTCCCCGTTTCTCATGAACATCTGATAAATGGCTAAACCACCATTTCGGTAATCTAAGATGGTTATTATAAACAACTCCCTTCCACTTTTAAATAATAAGGGTATGATAGGACAATTACAATCTTAGTGCCCAGCTCTTATTTCCTGAGCTAATTATTCTCTAAGATTAATTTCAAGTTGTCTGTATGGCAGATGTGTGTGTGTGTGTATTTGTGTGTGCCCTGAGTAATGTTTTAGATTGCTGAAGCAATTAACAGGTTTTTAAATTTGTCTGTCTATAGAGATCAGGGCCTTAATTGTTAGCTTTTCCTAGAAACCACTGAGTTCTTTTTTGTTTGCTTTTTGCTTTGAGTGTGCAACTTAACCTCTTGATAAAGTGTGTGGAATAATGTTTGTAACCACATAGCTCTTGAACATTTTCCTTATGTTCAATGTGTCTATGGTGGAATTAGAACCATAGCAATTATGAGTAAGCAATGTTGTTCGATCCAGATATTCATTCAATTAGATTTTCTTTAACTAAATTTATGCAGCACTATATTCTGCCTTAAGACCAGACTCATTCGCAGCATTAGGAACTCTAAAAAAATAAAATACAAGAACTGGAGCAATGAATTTGTATCAGGTAGGTGTTTTTTATGTTATCAAGCTACCCAACATTCCAAAGCAATCAATATTGAAATTGGACATCAATATTTGGCATACTCCAGTCTGCTTTTAGTTCTTTCTGAGCCTTTGTGAGGACCCAAATTGTTGGGGGCAATAGGCTGACTCTAAATCACTTAGAGAGGGCTATAAAGCACTGTAAAGCAATTTATAAGTCTAAGTGTTATTGCTATTGTGATCATATTCATATAGACAATTGGCAATGTAGAAAATATAATCTATTTCTGAGAGTATAAGCCTTGGAATTTACTAGGTTTATGCCAGATAAGATATAATATTAAATTCCTGACTTATTGTATCAGCTGGGGGCTGATGACTGTTCCTGACACTAGTCATTCTTCTCCATAAATCACAATTTTAACAGTTCATTCTGCTGATTGGCTCCTTTCCTATGAACTGATCTATTTCTTTAATTGCTGACTTTTCTTGTGGTTGCATGTGTGCTCCGGCTTTGGATCTCACTATACGTTGGAAAGAAAATAGTTCCCAGAGAAGACAGTAGCAGTGATATCTTGAACAGTGGGGCAGCAACTACATAGATTTCATAGACGATTAATTTTTATACATATATAATGTATTTTGATGACTGCACATGATTTTGTGAAATATGAAGCCCTCTATAAAAACTCTTGAACTACAAAGATTCTGTACTGAAGTTTTAAGAAAGGATTAATTGAGGGGATATGCAGAAGTGAGTGTTTTTATAATATATTTTATGTTTGTTTTCGTGTTTTCTCTCCTTCTTGCATAAAGGTAGTCCTCCACTTACAACTTCATTTAATGACCACTTAGAGTTACAACAGCCCTGAAAAAAATTATTTATGACCAGTTTTCACACTTACAACCATTACAGCATTGCTATGGTTACATGATCAAAATTTCGACACTTGGCCAATGGCAGGCATTTATGACAATTGCACTGTCCTGGAGTTGTGTCATCTGTAACCTTCAAAGCTGGCTTCCAACAACCAAAGTCAATGGGGGAAGCCAGGTTCGCTTAATGATTCACTTAACAACTGTGACAAAAATGGTTATCAAATGGGCAAAACTCATTTAACAACTGTCTTGCTTAGTAACATAAATTTTGGGGTCAATTATGATTGTAAATCAAGGATTACCTGTATGTGTGGTATGTGATGAAATATACATGATATATATGCTTTGTTTGGATACAATAATTTATACTTGTTTGGCTGGCCTAGAAACAACCTAGATCCTATAGTATCCATCACTTAAATGGGGTGAAATGTGTATCCATTTCTAGGATGTCTTATTAGAGTCATGCTCACCATTTCTTCAGGGTTTTTTCCCCAGTTATTCAATTCAATTCGATGAAAGAGAATCTTACAAAGAAGAAAAAATCAATTTTTCCTGTGTGTTATATGTAAATTTACTGTGCAATAGCCTGTGAAATTGCTAAGAATATACACTCCTCTTGATTCATCTTTAAAGAATGCACATCAGATTAAGTTCAAATCCTGTCATAATTGTTTTGGTCGCTCTCTTTCTCTGGAATATGTGATATGGAGCAAGGATTACAAGAAATTAATTGAGAAGTTATGTAGTAATCCGTGAGTCAGCCACCAATCAGCATATTAAACTCTCTTCTTCAGGACTGATAATGACTTCTGATGTTTTGGCTTGGTCAAAAAGCAAGTTGGGGAGACTGAACAAAAAAAGGAAATCACTTTAAAAACAAAATATTGGTTTTACACCATAGGGTATCTATTACAAGAGAATTTCCTGTGGCGCCATTAGGTATTTGAGTCGGCTTCTATATGGATCCCACTGGGGAGAAATCTAAGATAGAATTTAGAGTCTGTAGGGAATCAGGGCATTAAGACCTTGGATACACCGGAGCAAAGCATTCATTAAAAGACTAAAAAGTAAACGAATCTGCCAAAGCTGGGGGAAGGGAAGGAAATTTGAAAACAAATAATGACCCACACCCTGATCTCCAATGGGTCAAACGTTCTGACCTATACTGTACAAATTTTTACTATAATCAACTTGGTAAGGTAGCATTGCAAACATTCGAAATGGGCTTCAATTGCCAGTTTGAGCAAATTTAGAACGTGAAATTCGAAGATGAAATCTTAACTTTGAATGAGAAAATTAAATCAAAATGTAACCGCTTTGGAATTGTACCTGCCTTTTTCACTCTTTGGATCATGACACCCATCATCCAATGTCATGCCAGCAATGAGAACCTCTGTCCTCGTCTTTCAGATTGGAAGTTCCCTTAATCTAATAGGAGCTATAGCAGAGAATGGAGACTTGATCTACCAATGGTATTTATTATACTGGCAAAGGGGTACTGCTACAGCAATATAACCAAGGTTACCACATCTCAATAAAAGCTTTATCTGCTTATTAAGTTAGCTGCATTTTTAAGCACTATGGCATGTCAGTTTTCACACTTTTCCAGATACTCTTAGGTACAGCTATCCAAACTTTCATGTAGTCAATATTATTTGCATGTCAAATGTACTAATGAAAACCTGCCAAATGTAAATGAGACATCAAACATCCTTTAATATCAAATGAAATTTCAAATAGTATTTAGTGCCTCTTGAGCAAGGAGAATATATAGTGGTCCAAACATACCATATATTTCTACAAGAGAATTCTGGAAGGATATTTTTTTTTCTCATTGTATAGGAGGATACTTAGGAACACTTTTTAGGTCAATATTCATAGTAATAATTTGTTGAGTGAAAGAAAGCGTAATAATTAATTATGCAAAAGAATACTAAATAGAAACATAAAGATGAAAATTAGTTAATAACCATGCAACTGCTTTGTGGACAAATTACTTAATCAATTAGACATTCATTAAATGGGACAGATGTGCTACAGATTAAATTGGTTTCCCTATAAAATGTTTCATTTAGCCAGAATTTACTCCTTACAGGATGGGTGGGAAACAACTTCACTGGAGGTCTGAAGGCCAATACATTAGGTTAGAGCTGTCTGCTGATGTGCTTAGCAAAAATGTGTCTCTGATTTATTTGCGTTTGCCACTATAAAGGTTTCAAATGACGGATATTTATCTGATAGTATTCTTGACAAATTGGTCCAAGTAGGTTGAATAGAGCATGGAGAGGGTCATCTCACAGTGCACACACAGATACTTAGAAGAAACTAGGGTAGAGAATCCCCCCTATTCAGGAAAGGAAAGGAAAGGGAAGGGAAGGGAAGGGAAGGGAAGGGAAGGGAAGGGAAGGGAAGGGAAGGGAAGGGAAGGGAAGGGAAGGGAAGGGAAATCAGCAAAACACCAATTCTGCTTCTTAGAAGTTAGCTACTACAAAGACAGTTTCAAATGTTCAACATATATCCATTTGCCAAACAGAATTGCTAAATGTTCTAACTGCTAAATGTTCAAGTATAATTCATGCTGGCATATAACCGAAATTTAAACTTTCTTTTTCTCATTAGTTATTCATTGGAAGCTTTCTTATTGATGTGGACTTTGAAGAAACAAGATGGGAAAACTATCGATGCTTTTGAACTTGGGTGCTGGAGAAGACTCCTGGGAATACCATGGACAACCCAGAAAATGAATGGACGATCAAACAAATCAACTCAGACTTCTCATTCAAGACACAAATGACCAGTTTCAAATTGTCCTACTTTGAACACTTACTGAAGACCTAGCCCTCTGGAAAAGGCTATAATACTGGGAAAGGTGGAAAGGAAAGAGAGCAACTAGCAAGAAGGTGGATAGATTCAATTACAGTGGAAATAAATATACCATTGGAAGATCTGAAAGACTAGGTTGGGGACAGATCATCATGGAGAAAATTGAAGAGTTAACAGCAACCTGATGGCATGTAATCAAGTCAATGCTTACTGATGCAAAATTGCAGTATTGAGAATCTAATAAATAAATAAATGGTGAAAGGTTAGAATCACCTCTACTGAGACTGTCTGGATATCTGCTAAGATTAGACTACCCATTCCTACTTTTACAAAAGATGATGGTGATAGTCATGTTGGTGCAATTGTTAAATGAAAATGTTGCATTTAGATGACCCTTAAATTAATGTACATGGCTTGAAAATTATGGAATGCAAGAATTTTTGACATAGAGCTATATGTTTCTTACTCATCATTTTACTGTGCACTACCTTATTGTAGTTTTCAATTAAAATAATAGCATTTGATTTTTCTCTATTCAGGTACAATGAATAATATGAATCTTATTCAGGGCAAAGAGGTAATCTTTCTTTCTTTCTTTCTTTTCTTTCTTTCTTTCTTTGACCCATCCTGACCCATGTTAGGAAATAGCATATAACCTAGCTGAGAATTCTGATAAAATTGTTTCTATATATGAGGCCTGTATTTTATATATTTTTACACTATTTGCTCACTTTTTATACTACATCATTATTTCATTTGATTACTGCCTTGTCCTGCTTCTTCCATTCCTTCAGACAATTCGTTGAGTAAAGGCTGTTCTTTTTAAGAATGGAATAGTAGCTCAATCTCTACAGGTGAATTTAGTGAATGTCTGACCTTTCCAAAAGCCAGGATTTTAATGAATGCATGATATATGAAGTAGTCAAGTCCAACTTCACACCCCTTTTGGGATTGGACTTACTTTTATGGTTACCCTTTCAGGAACACTCGTGTGGCATTTTATATTCATGTTCATGCATTCATTCATTTCTTTTTGCTAAACGCATACAGTGACATTCGATGATGTTGAAAGGACAGGCATAAATACACATGTCAAGTCCTACCACTTTTCAACAGGTGTTGTATTCATTGCGCACATATCAAAGGGGGAAGATGTGGCCATGCAAGTGCATTTTGATATTGTTGATCCCACCCCTTCAGTGCTTCTACCATGCTCTTACATAGGCATATATTCAATCATTCTTAATTTTCAGTCATCCATACTACTCACTGCAATCCATGTTAAAAAAAAAATAACCAGATGATTATAACCCTGTGGGATTAGGGAAGCTACAATTTAAAGATAGGCTGCTGATTAGGTACTATTTCAGGAAATGATTAATTAAGCAGCCTATCTCAACGTTAGGAAACGCAAGCCATTCATTGACTAAAGACTGAAATGAAGGATCATTCCCAGTGAACAGAACAGGATTTTCTTGTGAATAAAGATGCCTGCTAGGTGATTACAGCCTACTAATTAATTCATTCCCTAGAATACACCCCACTTATTCTACAGTAATTTATTTCCCATACTTAGAATAAATCTATATTGAGAGATGGCTGGGGTGTGTATGTGTGTGTGCCGAATAAAGTATAGCACAAAGACATTGTTGCAGTTTCATTTGGGGGTCTGTTGCCAGAAATAATGCTAACAGTTCTACTGTGGGAGCAGTTTTGGTTGGTCCGACCCACATTTGTGTGCCACACCAAGATCATACTCAGGTTCTCTGCCCCCGAACATAGAATTATAGCCTTTAACTGCTGATTTCCAGAGCTGCATAAACCTTTACAAAGTAATATTCTATTAGCTTAACATTCCTTGGGAGATGTTTAAAACTGAGCTCTTATTTATTGTACTGAAGGATGTCAGTGCTGCACTTAAGAAAAAATGTTAAATCGACATTAAGAAGAATAGGTGAAGTTATTTATAGTCTAAGCAGAGGAATATGTAAGGCTGTTTTAAAGAAAGCATTCACTTTTATATGCTGTAGCCTGTTTTACAGATGCCAGAATAAAGTTTTTATTCATTCAATTTCTGCAATACTCATAAAATGCCTAGCTATCACCAAAATTGTCAAGAATATGTATTATGTGTAGTATGTTATATTAAATGAGCAAAATAACTTTCCTGTTAATAATTATTTGCCTAAATTATTTATCTCACTGCTAATTAAATACTGTCATCTTCTCTAGTCATTAAGCCAGCTTTATGAAGTAAACAAAATGACGCTGTTCATATGACATGATTAAGCAGGCCACAGGGCAAAGAGTTAGGATGTCATGCAACTATAATAACCAATTCCAAAAAACCCCAAAACCAGCATTGTAAGCTAACTTCTACAGGCTGCTATAATGTTCAAAACAAGGCTGAGAGGGTTAATGGAACATTAATATTCACTCCCTGTTTCTGAAGCAGAGAAAGTCTGAGAGAAAGAGCCACAAAACAGGAATTTTTTAGTATCTCCTCTCTCTCTCTCTTTCTCTCTCTCATCCCCTCCCACACTCAACTTATGTAAAAAATGGGCAAGAAAGAGAGGAGATGGGGAGGGTGGACAAGAAAGAAAGAAGGTGAGAAGCCATGGTAGAAAAGTGTTAGAATGTTTCTACCTTTAATTATTGCACGGGGGGGGTGGGTGTCAGTATTCTTCTCTGATACCATTATAAAAGAGGAAAAAGTTCTACATCTTTTGCATGAAGTCATCTCAATTTGCAGCACAGAAATATCATCTGCCATCCCACTGCCCCAGTTTTAATATGTTCATTTTTTTTATTTCCTAAAAGATAAAGGCCATAAAACAAGGGTCCCCAACCCCCAGTCTGTGGACCAGCACCAGGCCATGGCATGCCAGAAACTGGACCATGCAAACAAGAAAAGGCCCATCCATGGGATGCAGGCAACAGGCAAAACCACACCCCCTTCCCATCCATGGAAAAACCTCTCTCCACGGAAATGGTCCCTGATTTGAAAGGTTAAAGAGAGTCAATCCTGGTTAATATTTCTATGTTAGATAAGCAAGAAATGCTAGAAGACAAACTGGGAAAGCATCCCTAAGGGCATTCCAGAAGAAGCCAATAGCAAATTAATCTATACTATTTCTAAAGGCTAATGGTGCACCATTTAAATTGGTAGTTGAGGGTGAAACGCTTTAACCACAGATGACTGGTAAATGGTGAAACAGGACACACTTGGACTCAGGGGAAAAAAAGCATAGGAAAAAGTAGCACGCTCAGAGAAATATAAATAGTAATCGTTTTTTTAACCAGATTTCAAACTAATAATTTTCTATTTGGAAGGCAGGAATTATAACCATTGTATTACAACAAGCAGTCATTATAAGGGGCATTTTTCAAAAGTATTACTAAGGATTGACTCTATTAATGGGTGTTCTTCATTATGGAAATGAATTATTGGGGTTAACTTGCAACAAATTGAAACATGTTATTCAAAACAGACAGAAGCACTTGAGATGACACTACATGGAAAAATGTACATTGGAAGTGGAGCATAAAAACACACACGCTGAGGTCATTTTGACAATGTGCCCAGAATTAATACAGGGTCACATTATTTTGGACAAGACCTCAATGAAAATCCATGCTTAGCTCTGGAAATTCATTGGTGACTTTAGGACAGTATTATTGTTGCTAGGAGGGAAGTTAACAGGAGGGAAGACTGGAAGAAAAAGTTTTGTGCATGCCCTCTTGACCCCATGAAGGAAAAACAGGATATAGATCTACTAACTAAATCAATCAATACTGTTATAATTTGTGAGCCTTTGGTGGCAAGACTGATTCAAAATTCTAATAAATCAATACAATAAGAAGGTGATCTACAAACAGGCAGTTCAAGTATCTGAGGTACTTTACTCTTCATGGTTTCGTTGTAAAAATCTACTTTTTTGTTCACCTCCTTATTTTATGATATTAAATGAAATGCTTTATTTTCTATACAACTTCATTGTATTAATTCTATAATCTTTATCAAGATAACACAGCCAAGATAAACATGTCCACATAATGGATTTCCAGCTGAACTCTAGAAATTGCTGAACTAGTTTCAAAGCCATTACATTATTTGGCACCATCTGAATATCTATTTTATTTCTTTGCAAGCAAGATGAAAACGATTTCACCATGAGGGGAGGGGAGGGAAGGTTGGGAATGTGAGAAGCAGTCATGAAACTGTTGTGAAATTTTGTAACTGTGTAGGATCTGAGTGAGAAGGATAGCTGTGTTGCGTAATTAAGTGTGCTGATGGACATAAGTCTTAAACTATCATTTGTAAAGTAACACTTTGATCATTTTCTGGTGTACTCAAGCCTTGTGGTGTGTGTCAGCTGTCTGATTGCTCCTTTGATACTGTGAAAAAATGTGCTGCTAGATCTCTGCTTCCCAACATCTACAATATATCTCTAGAGGACTTTCATCTCTGCCTGTTTCCTTCCCTTCTCTTCCTCTGTTGGCACAGAATTCCCTACAGAAATCTATTCTAGATCTTATGATCTGGTTGGAGATTTCCAAAGTTGAAGTTTTAAGACAAATATTAACCCAAAATGCAGAGAACAAAAATAGACGATATATAACATTATATAAAGAAACCTACCTTTAGCTACAGAACTCACAAAAAGACTTTGGGTCTATAACTGTGTCTCAGTTCAACTTACCCACAAGTGTTCATTGTAAAGAAAAATTGGAGGAAAGAATGCCATGTATGTCACATTCAACTACAAGAGGAAAAGAAGGATATAAATCTAATAGATTAATACAATTAAGTAAATAAACCCAATTTCTATAGATCCAAGAATGGGATATCATAAAAGTCAGGATTCTATGTGCCAGTTGAAAGCAAGTAGTTGATATGAATATGAAATTCCCAATTTGCAACTTGTGTCATTGATTTGTGGAGAATTAAACAGATTTCCTATCATTAAAGGCGATGTGTCAAATAACAGAGGAACTTAGGGGATGTTCTGCTTGGTTAATTATTAATTACTTGATCAATGCCTAGAGGTATCATGAAGATCATGAACAATTTATATTGCTAAGTGAGAAATTTGTTAAGTGAGCGTTGCTCCATTTTACAACTTTTCTTGCCACATTTGTTAAGTAAATCACTGCAGTTGTTAAATTAATAACATGGTTGTTAAGTGAATCTGGCTTCCCCATTGACTCTGCTTCTCAAGAAGGTCGCAAAAGATGGTCACATGACCCTGGGACACTGCAACTATCATAAATGTGAGTCAGTTGTCAAGCATCCATATGTAAATCATGTGACCATGGGGATGCTGCAATGGTCATAAGTGTGAAAAATGGTCATAAGTCACTTTTTTCAGTGCCATTGTAACTTCGAATGATCACTAAGTGTACTGTTGTAAGTTGAGGTCTACCTGTAATAAGTTAACTTAGCTAGGGTATACAAATCAACCTTTAATATTGTGATAGTGAATCTGTAGTCAAGAAAAGATTGGAAGATACAGAGAGAGAGGTGGGTTCTGAATAGCCTTACAGAAATTTTGATTTAATAACATTTTCCAAAAAATATTTTTTTGGGAATTTTATGTTGGAGTTTTCACTGATACATTTGTCTCTTGGGAGACACGGTTTTACCTTTACTGGACTAGTGCCTAGAGGTAAACTTACATTTACTTAAAGATAAATCTAGAAGTTAGCAATTGTGTACATAAACCCTAAATTAACATTAGCTGAGGCATAGAATAGCACTTGATTAGTAGTTTTGTAAAGGAGATATGACCATCCAAAAGTGTAAGAAAACACTCTAAGCTATGACAGATCTCCTCTGAGATTCCAGTGTTATCCTACTGTAAGCATTACAGGAAACTTTAAGTAGCACTTTATTTTCCTTCCTTAAGAGGCCAAGGGATTTCTAAGTAATTTAAGCTAAGGTCATTTTGCAGGATCCAATCTGGGTTGCTGACTGGAACCAGGGTTTTTATTTTCCGAGCTTTTGGACTTGTGCTGGAGCCCATCTTCAGGGAACTTCTCTCTGGCAGAGTGTATGCTGTTCTGTGTGTGGTATTTATAGTGCCAGTTGTAAGTGGCTTTTTAGATGTTGATTGGGGTGTGTTGATGGCTGGCTTTTAAGTCATTAGCTGTCATTTGTTCCAGTCCTGATGACCGACCCTGATTGGATCCTGCAACATTATCCTGGGATACATATATAATCATCTTCATTCGTAAAGTCATTTTCTACTTATATATAATGTTACAACTCTTACGTCAGGTCCATGAAATACCATTCAGTTTAAATCTAAAATTCTAACTAACTTGGTTTATGGAGAATTCTTTATTTCCTGCTGAGAATATTTAGAATGTTTTGGAATGTTTCATCCTTGCCAAACTGAGGTTGGTTTATTATCCAGATGTGGAATGAATTATTTGTAAGATAAGATAGGCCAGTCGTGGGCGCCTTCCTTATGTTTGGACTTCAACTCCAAGAATTCAGAGCAATGGCTGAGCAGCCTGGGAATTCTGAGAGTTGACATCCACATATTTGGAAGGGTGCAGGTTAGGAAGGCTGAGATAATTTGTACCTGCCCAGGTAGTAATGGTTTCAGAAATCCTCAAACAGATGGATTATTAATTGCATTTGTATCTAAGATGATTCATTGCTCCATTTTATCTTCATAACAATGGTATCAAAAGTGACCCATTTAACTTTATAACTGAGTGTGAATTAGAACCTGTTTTTATGTTTTATATTTAGTTCAATATTCAAATTGCTACATCAGGTTGGTTTGTTGAGTTCCATATAGACAAGAGTTGAATTCCATATGGACAGGAATTGTCTTGAGTTCCATACAGACAAAAAATTAGGATGCCCGTTAGAAATCTTGTAGAGGTGGCATTTGCCTAAATAGTACAAGGGAAAGTCTAAATATATATAAGCATGTTCTGTCCATCAATGTATGCAGAATCATATATTCTTTCAATTTGAAATTTGATCAGAACTGCATATATGCGGAGTTTGCATCTCATATATTAACAATATGCATGCATACTATGGTACTTCATTGCAACAGGAGTCCAATCTACTGCAAAGAACAATTGTTCACAGCTTATTTGTGATGGTCCAGAGATATCTGGCACATTACTGTGGAAAATACAGTGCACAGTTGTGACCCAAGAAGTCCTCAGCTGATTTAATACTTAACCCATGTCCACATTAAGCTAGAGGTTTGTAATTCCACATTTATGAAAAGCTGGAATTGTTTTTCAGACTTACATTCTAATTACTGGAAAGTAAATTCAACAAATTATTCCTTATCAAACAGTTTCATCATGTTCTGAAACCACAAAAATGTGAAGGATTAGCCAACTTAGAAACAGCATAAAAAGATATCCCAGAACCAAAACAATTTAATCCTTTGGTTATAAGATGTCATAAAACACTGGGGAGGGGCCTTTTCCCCTTAATTGTTCTTCAGAATATTTGGAAGAAAGAATTGCAACATTGTCTATTGTTAGAACCTTCAATAAATATTTGATGCATTTCTTGTCATTAATGCCACATTGAGCTAAATATCCTGCAGAGTAGAACAACTAACACAACTCTTCTTCTTCTACCTTGAGTGCACTTTTGCATGACTAGAACTTTCTCTTCTGTTGCATATCTTTTAGTATCCATCACAGCTATCAATAGCTACATTTCCCTTACACACGCATAGCAGAGATTGTCATCTTTTTAGGTATGGTGAAACTAAACCTAAAACCTAAGTCTTATAGCCTGTAAAACCAATGATATTGCACAGTATAGTTCATGCCCAATTTCATTTTGATTTTAGCTGGTCAGTAAAAGACAATCTGAATTTTCATATCAAATTGGAATATTTTATGATTCCTGAACTTCCCTCACATTCTCATTTAAAAAGGATTCTTCAGAAATAGAAGTTATTGCCGTTATGTAGAATGTTGATATATTTTACCCATTCTGGGAACGAAAAAGTAGATCATAGAATCCATGCCCAATAGACATAACTCACAAAGCATATAAATGGATTTAGCTATGCATTAAAAAAAAGGACTGCAGTTGTTTTCTGGTTCAAGGAATAATTCCATACATAAAATCTACTTACCGCCCACAATATGCTAAAAAAAAAATATTAAAAAATCTCTGCCCGATTCAACATTTCTTGCTCTGCTCCCTGTCTTGTAGCAGCAAACTCTATTCTGTTCATTAGAAAATAAAACTTTTACTTTCTAAGATTAAACCAGCCTTATCCATACTGTACCTCTAAAGCAGGGGTCTCCAACCTTGGCAACTTTAAGCCTGGAGGACTTCAACTCCCAGAATTCCCCAACCAGCTTTGTTAAAGCAAACTTTATCTTCAGTGTCACTCTAAGTGGGATCTAATCTCCCCAGCATAGGGGCAGTCACTGGTTACAGCTTGCAGATCTTCTGCTCCATTCTATACTACACAAGGCTAGCAGGAAAGCATAAAGAGAGGAAGTTTTGAGCAGTGACACCTCTGTGATACAAGATCCTATCCAGAGAACTTCTTGGAGGGATGGAGGGTGCTTCAGGACAATTTAAGATTCTTCTAATGCTGTCAGCCATTGATCTTTAATGCTTTTTTCATTTTAATTGATTTTAATATTTAATTCCTGCTGATTTATATTCTAATATATGCTATTTTCAGTTTTAGTGGTTCTCTTCCATTATAACTGCTGCCAATGTTAGCTTTTAACCATAGGTGGCCACTACTATATTCAATCCAACCCAACACCCCATTTATTGTCCCCAGCACCTCCCCAGACTGTGTGGGGCCAAATATTTTGATACTTTTTTCCTGTGGCCAAGGAGGTTTAAAAGATTAAAGAGTGAAATAAGTATTTTAAGCCTCACAGAGGCTTAAGGTATCCATACCAACTTTTTTTAAAAAGTCCACATTGCTCTGATTCAGACTGATCTGGAGAGATGTCACACTGCAAAGTTTAATGCACCATGTTTGCTCCTTGAATCTACTCCTCAAAGTTCTAAAATAGCAAAAGGATCCAAAATGTTCAATTGCATCATTTGGGTGAAATCCTAATGCTGTAAAAATATGAAATTTTTAAATAAACAAACAATTCCTCCCAAAGATCCCAAACAGAAAAAAATAAGCCCACTACAGACTAAGAAAGGTTGACAACCTTGTTCTAAAAGAACTATACATATTTAAATAATTAGTTTAAACATCTGATGTATGTATGTATGTATGTATGTATGTATGTATGTATGTATGTATGTATCAGAATTGAAGATTGTTGAATTTCTTTAAAATTCTGCATGTTCACAGAACTTGAAAAACATCTATTTATCAGAGCGTCTGAACTAAATTACAAACTATCTACATATACTGTAAGATACTACTTATTATTATAATACTCATAATTATAAGTGTTGGGTTTGTTAGGTTTGGTTTAAGAAACAAATGGTATAATCAATCTAAACCAGGGATCCCCAATCCCCAGTCCAGACTGGTACTGAGCCTCAGTCCATTGAGTACCAGTCTGCACAAGCAGGGGCGAGTGGGTGCAAAGCTTTATTTGTGCAGGCATGCAATAGGTTGCACACATGCTACCATCCCTCCCCCCGCCCACCTGCCGCTTCCACTGCCGCTGCCACTGCTGGTCCATGGACCCACAAAGGTTGGGGACTACTGATCCAGTGGTGAAATTCAATTTTTTTTACTACTGGTTCTGTGGGCATGGCTTGGTGGGCATGGTGTGGCTTGGTGGGAGTGGCAAGGGAAGGATACTGCAAAATCTCTATTTCCACCCCACTCCAGGGGAAGGATACTGTAAAATCCCCATTCCCTCCCCACTCCCGGGGGAAGGATATTGCAAAAACTCCATTCCCACCCCACTCTGGGACCAGCCAGAGGTGGTATTTGCCGGTTCTCTGAACTACTCAAAATTTCCACTACCAGTTCTCCAAAACCTGTCAGAACCTGCTAGATTTCACCCCTGCGCTGATCTAAGCAATACACAAAGCACACTTACAATAAGATTGGGATAGCCATGCACTACATCAGTTGATTTCTCTCTATTTGACTGTTGCCTACTTTAGCTGCTGTAGGTACTGTTCTCAGTGGGAAAAGTTGGGTCTCTACCACCCAAAAGTTTGGCTTTTTCAATTATCTCTTCCTTCTTTTGCTTGAGTATCTCAAAAGTACGGGAGGTAGGCAAACCTTATTTGCTTATTTTTGTATATAATCAAGATTCTAATGTACCCGAGTTCAGCTCAGAAATATCTGCCCCTGAGCCTCAGTGAGTCCATTTTATCTTAATCCTGTACTGTATAAGTTCTAACTAATTTTGTGCACAATTTCAGTTGTCTGGATTTTTTTTTCATATGAACAGCTTCAATTTGATATTTCTCTTATCTTAAAGCTGGAAGTGACTCCTTGCAGAAGTTTATAGTATCAATCACTTGAGCAATAAATCATGGCTGGGGAAACCAACCATGTAGGGATCCACCTGCACAAACAATGATCAGGAACATAAAACAAAAAAGACCATAAATCTCAGACCTGCTGATGAGTAATTTTTGAAATCGGTAAGAATGCATGTCTAAAACAACTAGCTACAATAATCAATTAAGCTGACAATGTGTTTAGTTAATAGTTCATTAAAAACAATACTAACCCAGTGTTAGCTTACATGAAAGTAAGGGTACTGAATTCCCAGATGAAGCAGAGTGTTTAAAATGACATGCTATTATTATGATTTTCAAATTCTGCACCATGATTGTATCTATTAGTTTGCATATAAATAGCAATAGATAGTTCTATTTAATTCCTTGCATTTTCATATTTGATATGAAAATGTGTATACACACACACACACACACACACACACACACACACACACACAGTATATATATGGTAATTATGATTAAGATGGTTTTTGTTTTTTATTAGTTGTGGAGCAGGATCATTATGCAGTGATCCTTTTCCAGGATTAAATTAGGGATGAACCACTCTATTATAAATTAAATGGGACTGAATGTTGGCACCATCCAAACTCAATTGGCAAAGTGTGTCTTTTCCCCCTAAAAACCTGTTACGAGGCCTCATTTTAAACCAGCAGTTCTCAACCTGGGGGTCACGACCCCTTTGGGGGTCGAATAGCCATTTCACAGGGGTTGCCAAAGCCCTCTCTGCCCCCCCGCCTTCACTCATCCTCACTGTCTGCTCTGTTGGATCGCCGGCTGTTCGCTTACCCCGCCCACTCCCAATCTATTGCTGCCTCCTGAGTCCCAGCTGATGGCTAGAGGGAAAAAAACTGTTTAAATTCTTGCTGCGGGGCTTCAAAGGGCCGCCCTATAGCCAATGGTGGGATTCTGCCGATTCTAGGGGGTTCGGCCGAGCCGTTTGTTAAATTGCTGGCTTGCCCCGCCCCTCCGCACCACTATTTATTGCCAATAAATAGTGGTGGGTGAGGGGCGGGCGAGCCAGCAATTTAACAAATGGTTCAGTGTTTTTTTGTAATTTTATTGGCCCATGGAGCTTCAGCATAGGCTAATTAGCCCTTGATTAGATCGGCTCCCGACTCTCAGCTGATTTGCTCTCAGCTGTTTTGCTCAGGGCTCTGCTGCTTGCTGGAGCAGATTTTTTTCCCCTAGCTATGCTGAAAAACGAAACTGAAAGTAAAGCAGGCTGTTGGCTTTGCTGTTGCTGCAACATTGGAAAATTAGGCAGGCAGATTTCTTTTCTTTTTCCTCACCAAAAAAGGTAGGTGCAAACAATGGGAAATTTAGGGAAAAAGAGGAGAGTTCAAGATTTTAAAACACAAAAGAAAAAAAGCTCTATTTAACTAGGGAATTGTAATAATTAAGATACTATTAATTGTATATTGTGTTGAAAGCAGAAATGATTAAGTCGTGGTTTGGAGGAATATATGGGGGAAATTATTTGGTTTATTATTATTGGTAAATATAATTAATTGATTTGTAAGAAATTGGATTGCATGGAAATAATTGGAATATTCATGTTCATATTGATTAATATACAAAAAAGGTAGTTATATAACTAATTGATTTATATTAAAATGTTGAATTTATATTAAACAACTGTAATATTACATAATTAACCAATGTGAGGATGGATATAAAAATAGATGACAATGGGAAGGGGTATAATATAGAATAGAAGGGAAAAATTGAATTTGATTAAGATTAGAGATGAGGATGAAGGGTAATATTGGTTTTTTACAAAAATAGATGAGGAATAAATATGGCAAAAAGGAAATATAGAAATTGTAAATTTAATTGAAATGACTAAACATTGTTTAAATTTGTGAACCGGCCAAATATTCTGTTCAAAGAAAATACATTATATGTTTGTATGTGTGTTTCTAATTATTATTATTTATTCATATTTGTTCTCTTTTATTCTTTAAAGTTTAACAATTCATTCTTTATCTTAATATCTTTATATTTGTTTGGGGTTGGCTTTCTTCCCTTTCATCTTTTTTATTGTACAGCAATCTTTCTCCTCAAACCTACCGCCTCTCTTTTCTTTCCTTCTTACTTTCTCTTCCTCCCCCTCTTCTTCTCCTCCCTACTTCCTCTTCCTTTCTCCTTCTCCTCCTCTCTTACCCTCACTCCTACTCTAATTTCCCTTCCCTTCCTTCATCCCTCTCTATTGCTTTTATGCATATGGACTACTCAGAGGGCTGAAAAAGTTATTTTTGTCTGGTCCTCGCACTTTTGACCAGTCCTCGAACTTATGACTGTCTTCACGTTTTACGTTTTTGCCCTATCTTGTCACCATGGTGAAGAGAAGCAGTTGTGAAATGAGTGACACGGTTGTTAAGAATGCTACAATGGGCATAAATGATGACCAGTAATAAATGCGAAGACCGGTCAAAAGTGCGAGGACCTGTCAGAAATCACATTTTTCAGCCCTCTGGGTAGTCCTTTTGTGCACATGGACTACTAAGAGGGCTGAAAAAGTTATTTTTGACTGGTCCTCGCACTTTTGACCAGTCCTCGAACTTACGACTATCCTCACATTTGCCCTATCTTATTGAAAAAGTTTTTCAAATACAGATTTCCCCCCCCCTTTTTTTCCCCCTCCTCCCTAACCACCCCTCCTCCTCCCCTCCCCCTGTGGCTTCTCCAGAATAAAACCCAAATTAATAACAGATTATATAATACTTTACCATCCTTTTTACTCCACCCCCCATATGTTGACCCTTTCTTTCTAACAATATTATTATATCCCCCTTATACTATACATTTCAAAGCAACATTCAGCTGTAAAATTATATAATAAATCCTAATTTGGCAATTTCAACTCATAATCTATCCATTTCCTCCTCCCCCATACATATATCTCTTAATTCAAATCTTTTACGTATATTAATATAACATAACATCCCTTTTCCTAAACTAAACAATCAGTAAGCTAGCCAATCTCCACCCACTTTCCTGCAGGTCTACCATACATATTTTCAATATCTTTGTTCTTCTGCCCACACCACTAAAAAATATTTCCATATACAGATAAAATCCTCAAATGACTTTAAGGTTGTAATCCATATGGTATCTTCTGTAATGTCTTTCAACTGGATTGTTAATTCCATCACCCATGTTAGGGTAACATCAAATTCTAGTTCCAACAGTATGTTCAGTATCTTCAATTACCATCTGCCCCCATCAATAATAAATGTTTTCGTATATAAAAAACCACCCGAGTGACTTTATATTTATATTCTACATATATTCTATATTCACATTTTACGTTTTTTGCCCTATCTTATACCATGTTGAAGAGAAGCAGTTGTGAAATGAGTGACATGGTTGTTAAGAATGCTGCACGGGCATAAATGTGAGGATGGTCATAAGTGTGAGGACCAGTCAAAAGTGCGAGGACCTGTCAGAAATGACTTTTTTCAGCCTCTGAGTAGTCCATGTGCACAAAAGGACTACCTAGAGGGCTGAAAAAAGTTATTTCTGACAGGTCACATACACATACACATAGCCACGCCCACTCAGTCACATGACCTCCAAGCCACGCCCACAGAACCGATAGTAAAAAAATTTAGAACCCACCCCTGGTTGGGGGTCACCACAACATGAGGAACTGTATTAAACGGTCGCGGCATTAGGAAGGTTGAGAACCACTGTTTTAAACCCAAATGAGCATGACAGATCCATACAGCAAGCAATAACCTCATTCAATGGCAGCCACATGTGACAACTCCCAATAGTAGTGTTAGCCTTCTAATAAGGCTACTTTACTTTATAACCTGCCTTGGAGCAAAAGACAAATGTAAATGTACTTTTATATGCAAATATACATAAGTTTAAACCTGGCATGACCATTCTCATAAAAGGATCATCTCCCTACTTGTTTGTGTGGAAATTAGTTGCTCTTAGTTTGGCTTCTTCTGATTAATATCACTTGAAGAAATATCTCTGCAGTGGATATGATTGGATCACTTGGTCATTCATAAAGTGCTGTTGATTTTAAGTTCTGCACAATTTTAAGATTCTTCATAGGACTTTGTGCAGGAATCAGAGAATGTTCTCTTTCTTTTCTAAGATGAATGCTGTACACACTGAGCTTATCCAAGTGTACCTTTGATTTGAAAAAGATGGAAACTTGCTGCCTTCCAGTTGAAATGTAGCTTTCATAATTCCCACTTATAACTTGTGTTCCTGGAGAAAGTTACTCTTAACATCCTTAATAAAATGGAAAGCCATTTGGAGTGTAGAAAGGCAAAGAAGCCATTCCAAGATTCTTTGGAGCTGTTGAAGTAGAATTCAATTGCAGCCCTCCCAAAGATCACATCAGCTGATCTGAATTCAGCATATCTGATGGATATTGGATTGGGGGAGCAGTCTGTAAAGTAACCAGTTCCAAAATAAATGAAAACAATGAGTCCATGTAAAGCTTAACGAAATATTATATTAGTTACAAACATCTCCATATTCACTCTCAATCAAGCTGGTGTAATTTTTTTTTGACTTGGGGTTCTCATAATTGACCCATTTAAATCAATAAAAGCTTCTTATTTGCCACAATCTTTTTAATTAGATAATCTAGTCATTAGATAATCTAGTCCCGCCTAGTCCCAGCATGAAAACCAGCTGGGTGACTTTGGGCCAGTCACTCGCTCTCTCTCTCTCAGTCCAACTTCCTTCGTAGGGTTATTGTTGTGGGGAAAATAGGGGAGTATTATGTATGTTTGCCGCTTTGGGTTACTTATAAAAATAATAAAGGCAGGATTTTAAAAATGTAAAAACAAGCCTACAGGGCATAATGGACACCAACTGGTAGTTTGCTGAGCCAGAGTCAAGATGCTGGAGTTGCAGAACCTTGGAGAGCTCCAAACAGGCCATTTTCTCCAATGAAATTTGGCTTCAACCTGGATCATTCCTTTGGGATTAGCCCATTCTCTTCCTGAAAAACAAGAGTTTTTGGGATGGTCCTTTGGTCCAGAGTCTGGCATTGAATCACTTCCTAGGCACCTCCCAACTTCTGCATTGCCACCACTGAAGAATAGGCAGAAGATAAAGTGAAAACCCAGGGGTAAATCACAATTTATCTGGGACAGTCCAAATTACCCTTGAATCAAGAGTCTGAATTCCAGCTCAGTGTTGGAGCCCAGATTTATCATCCCTGCAAACAATCAGAAGTCAGGTGCCCTGCTATAAGGACAGGAGCCCAGTCAGTCCTTGCTCAATTTCCTAAATTGCACAGAAGGCCACCGTGCTTCTGAAGATGCCAGCCAGAGTTGCTGGTGAAGCATTAGGAAATCTGTTGTTTAAACTGTGGTCATTAAACCCTGAAACTCAATACTGCCATTCAGACATCAGCTGTCAAAGCCTATACAAGTAGGATTTCTTTTAAGTTGTCTAAAGCATGGGTGTTCCACATCTTTTGGTTGGTGTGTTACAGAATAGATTCAGAATTTAAATTTATCCGTGTATTCTAGATTGGGGAAGGTTATGACAGAGGATGTATAGAATCAAGTATTTAATTAATAGTAGAAGCATTCAGTCCTACATATATCAACCCTGAACTAGCTCCCACTGAACGTGAGGACATGAGTTTTAGATAAAAGCTTACAAAACACATGTAAATGTAATATTTTCTATTATAGTGTATTGTATACTATATTATTCTATTATAGGTATAGGGATGGTATCTACTATTAGTTTGTCCTTGACAAATTCTATTTTAAATATTATTTTAATGAAGAACATTGTAATTTTAATACCATGTACACTTCATTATAATTATATATTTACTTAAAATGTACCTACAAAATTATTGCAATATTTCACAGTGCATAAAACATTTTGTACTGGTTTCTTATAATAAATCATGTTAATTCACTTGTATTTGCTATTTGTTAACAGAGTTGGCTATACAGAAAAACTGCCAATTTTACCAAGAGGGGGAAATTTTGATCAATATTTCTAAATATGTACTTTACACTCTTTTAATCATTGGAGAGGATGTACAACTGAAGTTTATACTAAGATTGAGAAGGCTTTGGAATTCATTCTGTGGCATATTAGGGCACCAGCTTGCCATTTGATCTCCTCTTCAAGTGAATCAAGATGCTCCTTGGGAAATAAACAGTTCTACAGATTCAGCTGGTCCATTGATGAAACTTAGGCTAGATTCTCTAAGGTCCAGGCTAGGATATCTACCAAGAACAGATGTAGGAATAAAGAGTGATTGAACAAGACTGAAATAAAACATGGCTGTGTAAGAGGTAGTTTCAGAATAACAGAGTTGGAAGGACCATGGAGGTCTTCTAGTCCAACCCCCTGCTCAGGCAGGAAACCCTATACCATTTTAGACAAATAGTTGTCCAATCTCTTCTTAAAAATTTCCAGCGTTGGAGCATTCACAACTTCAGGAGGCAAGTTGTTCCACTGATTAATTGTTCTAACTCACAGCCACTTCTTCCAATAATATTTCAGTAATCTGATTCAATGACAAAGAAATGTACATTATTGTGGTGTTACAAATGCTTTGAGAAGAGGGGAGCATGTGTACACTGTACAGACAATATATTGAACTGAGGCTTCTTTGCTGCAATGCTCTCCCAGAGAGATACATGTGCCCAGAATACAAAGCGGCCCACAATTAAGATCACTTTTTATAACATACCTTTAATGTGATACCAGAACTGAACAGAATTCAGAACTCTTGACTTCAAATTATAGCTCTTAACCAAAACTTAAAAAGAAAAGTTTATTGGGAAAGTAAGAGCATACAAAAAAAACCCCAAAAGGTAGTTCTATCAGATCTACAATAGCTGATCTATTCACTTTTTCATTGAAGTCATTAATTAATAAAATCTGAACGTGGTAGCACTCTGTTTGGTATCTTGCTTCAGGTTGATAAGGAACCATTGATGAGTGTCCTGAAGATGCTTTTTCAAAAGGCAACTGGACTTTCTATGTTTTTCTCTTGAAGATGTTTCGCCATGACAACCATGACCCCGGATGACTGAGAATTCCATAGACCAGCGGTTCTCAACCTGGGGGTCGCGCCCCCTTTGGGGGTCGAACGGCCATTTCACAGGGGTCGCCAAAGCCCTCTCCCCCCCCACCCCACGCCTTCACTCACCCTCACTCTCTGCTCTGTTGGATCGCCGGCTGTTCGCTTACCTTGCCCACTCCCAATCTATTGCTGCCTCTGATGGCTAGAGGAAAAAAAACTGTTTAAATTCTTGCCGCGGGGCTTCAAAGGGCCGCCCTAGAGCCAGTGGTGCAGCCGAATCCTTTGTTAAATTGCTGGCTTGCCCTGCCCCTCCGCACCACTATTTATTGCCAATAAATAGTGGTGGGCGAGGGGCGGGCGAGCCAGCAATTTAACAAACAGTTGGGTGTTTTTTTTGTAATTTTATTGGCCCCCGGAGCTTCAGCATAGGCTAATTAGCCTTTGCTTAGATCGGCTCCCGACCCCCAGCTGATTTGCTCTCAGCTGTTTTGCTCAGAGCTCTGCTTCTTGCTTGGAAAGAGTGCAGATTTCCCCCCCCCTAGTTATACTGAAAAACGAAAGAGAAAGTAAAGCAGGCTGTTGGCTTTGCAGGTTGAAAAATTAGGCAGGCAGATTTCTTTTTCCTCACCAAAAAAGGTAGGTGCTTTTAAAGAGGAGATTTTAAAACACAAAAGAAAAAAAGCTCTATTTAACTAGGGAATTGTAATAATTGAGATACTATTAATTGTATATTGTGTTGAAAGCAGAAATGGTTAAGTTGTGGTTTGGAGGAATATATGGGGGAAATTATTTGGTTTATTATTATTGGTAAATATAATTAATTGATTTGTAAGAAATTGGATTGCATGGAAATAATTAGAATATTCATGTTCATATTGATTAATATACAAAAAAGGTAGTTATATAACTAATTGATTTATATTAAAATGTTGAATTCATATTAAATAACTGTAATATTACATAATTAACCAATGTGAGGATGGATATAAAAATAGATGACAATGGGAAGGGGTATAATATAGAATAGAAGGGAAAAATTGAATTTGATTAAGATTAGAGATGAGGATGAAGGGTAATATTGGTTTTATTACAAAAATAGATGAGAAATAAATATGGCAAAAAGGAAATATAGAAATTGTAAATTTAATTGAAATGACTAAACACTGTTTAAATTTATGAACCGGCCAAATACTCTGTTCAAAGAAAATACATTGTATGTTTGTATGTGTGTTTCTAATTATTGTTATTTATTCATATTTGTTCTCTTTTATTCTTTAAAGTTTAACAATTCATTCTTTATCTTAATATCTTTATATTTGTTTGGGGTTGGCTTTCTTCCCTTTCATCTTTTTTATTGTACAGCAATCTTTCTCCTCAAACCTACCACCACTCTCTTTTCTTTCCTTCTTACTTTCTCTTCCTCCCCCTCTTCTTCTCCTCCCTACTTCCTCTTCCTTTCTCCTTCTCCTCCTCTCTTCCTCTCTCTCTTACCCTCACTCCTACTCTAATTTCCCTTCCCTTCCTTCATCCCTCTCTATTGCTGTATCCTTTTATGCATATGGACTACTCAGAGGGCTGAAAAAGTTATTTTTGACTGGTCCTCGCACTTTTGACCAGTCCTCGAATTTACGACTATCCTCATATTTTACACTTTTTGCCCTATCTTGTCACCATGGTGAAGAGAAGCAGTTGTGAAATGAGTGACATGGTTGTTTAAGAATGCTGCACGGGCATAAATGTGAGGATGGTCATAAGTGTGAGGACCAGTCATAAGTGCGAGGACCTGTCAGAAATGACTTTTTTCAGCCCTCTGAGTAGTCCCTATACACATAGCCATGGCCACCCAGTCACATGACCAGCTAACCACACCCACCCAGTCACATGACCTCCAAGCCATGCCCACAAAATAAGCCATGCCCACAGAACCGGTAGTAAAAAAATTTAGAACCCACCCTTGGTTGGGGGTCACCACAACATGAGGAACTGTATTAAAGGGTTGCGGCATTAGGAAGGTTGAGAACCACTGCCATAGACATTTAACCATTGATGAACAGTCTGAATACAATGTTTCAGCTCCTTTGATATCCATTTAATTGTCATACCATTCAACCCCTACTCAACTGTAATGCTAAATTGAATGCCGTGGGTTTGCTGGAATCAAGATATATTACATGTACAGCATTCCCACAAGAAGCAGGAAATGGCAAACCACTTCTGAATCCTTTCCAAGAAAACTAAAGGGATTTGGCCAGACAGTCACCAGGAGTTAATACTGACTCAAAGGTATCAAAAGCAAAAAAAAACTACATCCTAAAACAAATTATTCTGACATATGGCAGAAAATCCCATAAGCACCTCTTCCCAACCATGGCAGTAAAGACACAATAAACAACAAATTAAATAGCACCTTGCTGCCTTTTCATAACCGCCAGAATTAGCTGCCGAAATAGTTGCCCTTCTCTGCCTAACAGGAAAGCTGGTCCAGCCTGGTGGGATGAAGTTTATGCAAACTCTGACAGGCTTAAGCTAGGCTCTAAGCTAAAGCTCAGCTCTATCAAGAACTTAGAGGTCTCAGACACAGACGTCATTGGCCAGCCCATTCATATTCCAGGAATTCAGGAGTAAATGCCTAGATTTCTGCAATTCTTGAAAAAAAAAATGAGACAGCATTTAAGACTTCACAGGAGAAATATCATCAATAATAGCAATCGGGAGGGAGGAAGGGAGGGAGGGAAGGAAGGAAGAAAGAAAGACAGGAAGGAAGGAAGGAAGGAAGGAAGGAAGGAAGGAAGGAAGGAAGGAAGGAAGGAAGGAAGGAAGGAAGGAAGGAAGGAAGACAAGGCCTAGTACTGAACAACTAGGAAAAGCAAATGTCATCTGAGCAGGGATGTCCCAGAGGTTCCTAAACCCAGGCAACCTCTGGGCGAACCCAGGGAAGGAGGCCCATGTCTGGAGACATCCTAGTCTAGAGAGCTCAGCATCAAAAAGGGAAGCAGATACCTCTGGACTAAAGAAAATAAAGAAGACAGATCTCCCCGTTTCAAGGAAAGCCCAGATCCTCGACTGGCCTCTCTCCCCCGACCGATCCGGGGTGAGTGCGGCAGTCCACGCAGTGCGGCGACCCTTTGGAGAAAAGCCCCACCCACGGGCTGCCCCGGACCGCCTATTCTTCACCCCCCACCCCCCACCCCCCGGATAAATGCCTCCCGGGCGCTCCGCATCAATTTGCGCTTCTCCTTCCCTCTCTTCTCCTTCAGGCGAAGAAGGCTGAGCGGGGGTCCCCAGGCGGCTGGCTCCCTTTCCCTGCCCCCCGGCCCGAGGCCATGTCCACGGGCTCGCTGAGCGATGCCGAAGACCTTCCCGAGGCGGAGATCCTGGGCTGCTCCGGCAGCCTGAAAATGGACCGCTGCCGCTCGCCGTCCGCTCCACGCCAGAGCCCCGCCGAAGGCTCTGCTGGCGAACGGGGCTCCCCAGGCAAAGGCCGGGGCGCGGCGACGGGCAAGGCGCGGAAGAAAACGCCGGGCAAGAAGAGCCCTCCGGGAACGGCGGGCCAGGAGGGCAAGCAGGTCCAGCGGAACGCGGCCAACGCCCGCGAGCGGGCTCGCATGCGGGTGCTGAGCAAAGCCTTCTCCCGCCTCAAGACCACCCTGCCCTGGGTGCCGCCGGACACCAAGCTCTCCAAACTCGACACGCTCCGCCTGGCCTCCAGCTACATCGCCCACCTGAGGCAGATCCTGGCCAGCGACAAGTACGAGAACGGCTACCTTCACCCCGTCAATTTGGTGAGTGGGGCGCTCGGGAGGCGGGAAACGCGCCGCCGGGGCCGGGGAGGGGGCGGCCGAAAGGACACGCGCACCACGACGCTCGCACCTGGCTCCGCGCCTTCCCGGCGCCCTCAGCTCCCCTTCGCTTCCCTTGCTTCCCCCCCCCCGCCCCCAACCATCCTCAGGCCAGCAAAGTCGTCGTCCTTAGCCCGGCGGCTGGCGAGGAAGTCGGTCTCCGAAGTCGTCCGAGGGAACTGTGTGAGCAAGTTCCTACTGGGTTCCTACTTTCCTACTGGGTCCTCGGCCGCTTGGCGCGCTCGGCATTTCCCCGCGCGCTCCGACGACTCGGCGCTCGGTTTGCCCCGAGCGGTGACGAAAAGGCGCAGGGAGCGATGGGCAGAATAATAATAATAATAATAATAATAATAATAATAATAATAATAATAATAATAATAATAATAATAATAATAATAATAATAATAATAATAATAATAATAATAATAATAATTTTAAAAATTACCAATAATCACTCTTTAAAAGAAGCCCCCCCCATTTTTCTTTTTTTTCTTTTAACCGTCCTCTTAATCGGATTGCGCCACAGAACTCTTTTTTTTTTCCCAGCCGTCCCGGCCGCTTCGTAATAACTGAGGGGAGCCGTCCCGTCTTTCACTCACCAAGTCTTACTAATTGATCAGAATAAGGGGGAGGGGAAAAAAATAGCCCGATTTATTGACTTAACGGCGTCAGTCGGCGGGAATCTGATTTCGGCGTGTTTTATCTGCCGAGGGTTGGAGATTACTACGAGTAATACTATCGCAGCCACTAACGACCGCGACTGTTAACGCAGTTTAAATAACGCTATTTAAATCACCATCGAAACCGCTTTTTCGAAAACACCGAATAACAACAATGGGTTTTAAACGAAAAGAGGGCCTCTTTTTTCTATCTCTCTCCCCCCTGTCTCTTTTCGCCCGCCCCGTCGTCAGGATCCTGCCCCCGCCACCCCCGTAAATTATGGACTTTTCGGGAGTGGAAGGGGTGTGTGTTTTTGTGTGTGTGTGTACCGCGCACCTTCAGATTTACAACCACTTTCTCGACTTCTCGTCACGAAAGGGGCCACAAATCCGTTTGTAGGTCACGAAGGAGGAAGAAAGAAGACGGACGGGGCTGTTAGGAAGTGGCTTGGAATATTTTATAAGCTTCTCCGGCCTTTTTTGTAGATGCGAGCTGGTATAAGAGAAACATATAGATAATAGATATCGATTCGCATATTTGGAGGCCCCGTTATTTCTAGCAACGGAGTTAATCATAAAGAGGAAAACGTTTAGCCTCAGTTTATGGCTGAAACGAACGCAAACGTTTCTAGAGAGAGGGAACGGTTAAAAAAAAACAACTTCCATTCAGGATTTTATCGGTTAAACCCTCTTTATTGGAAAGAAATCTGGCAGGAGGGCATTATATCCCTTCACTGGGTTTTCTAATTTATCTGATAGATGGTTTACTTTTATTGTGGTCCTATATGTAAAACAATTGTTTTCTTACTCGTATTAACGGTTAATTAGTTAGTAATAAAGGACTGAGGTTTTATTTATTTTATTTCTCTATGGTTAGCAACAGTAAACATATTGAAAAAGTTACTGAAAGCAAAACAAACTCAGAACCCCAAACTGTTTTGACTGATGGATTTGGGAGAAGGGATGAGATATGGTTGACCTTGTTGTTGGTTTTGCTATGATATCATTATTGCATGTATATGCTTAATTTTAAAAAGACATTGAGATTAGTTAGTACAATAGCATGACAATGATGAATAATTCCCACCACCACAGTACAGATAATCTACACAGATTTTATTTTGCTAGCAAGTTTGCATTCATGACATTTGTTTTTTAAAAAAAGAAGGTGATTTGTGCCTATTGTCTCTAATGCCCATAAGATAGGCACAGGATAGAACTGTAATTTTACTGTTCTAGAATTATACTTTCCTTATGAGGCTTCTGACCTCAGCAGAACTTTGGCAGTTGCAAACCAAAGCATACAGTCAAGAAGAAACCCCCATCTCTAACTCTAAAATGCTTTTAGAGGAGATAGTACTCGTTATCTTTTTCAAAACAAAGCAAAAGTGAAGGGGGAGCCGTGCTTTGACATTACCCAGTCAAGAATAGACAGGGGCTTAAAAAAAAAAAGATGTCTGCCCCAATATGCCTTTTTATGTTGCGTTCATTGTATATCTATTTGAGAGAGAGATCATTTCTATCAAATGTAACCAATACTGGTATCTAGATCAATAAAGCATGATCTTTCACCCCAAAGGTTTAGAGAATTATGAGGAACATAAAGAGTAAAAAAACATATTTATGGTGCAAAACATAAACATGCATCTGCAGCTGCATGGGACAATACGGTGGAGCCATCTTAAGAACCTAGTTACGCTCACTGGCTGAGACTTGTCTAATCTAACCACTACTTCCTATTGTTTGGAAAGAACACCTGGGTTATCTATGGCTTTATTACAGTTCAAGAACTGTGTCATTTGAAATACACTGATCTCTCTCTCTCTTCTTTTCCTCGTCCTTTTTCTTCCTCTCCTTTGCCCCCACCCCCACACCTTTTTGCTCCTTGGCTACAGACATGGCCTTTTATGATTGCTGGCAAACCAGAGAATGAGCTGAAAGAAGCAGTGAACACAACTCGGTTGTGTGGCCCTACTGCCTCCTGACCCAGGATTTTCAAGCATGAGAAAAGCACCCTTCTCTGTGGATGAATGCATTTGTGCATTGTGTATACGAAACGGGTGGGGGAAGCATTTCAAGGAGGCAACAAACTGTTTTCTCATGGAACAAACAAATCCTAAAACTGAAAAGAAGACCAAATGTACTATGCCAAAGGAAAGTGAAACAATCACAAAGAACATATATTTAACTTTATTAACTTGTATATATATATATATATATATATATATAAATATACACATATATATATTTTGAATATCCTGCAGCAACGCCTTGCTGGTCCAAGTGCTGTTCTCTGGATCCAACCAAATTTTGCAACTTTCTATCTTTGTGTACTCCACTTTGTGAAAGACGGCGATTCCTAGAATCAATTATTCTGAAATCACATCTCTCTAAAAAGAATACACATTAAAGATATTCTATGAATATATTTTCTTCAAACAAATTTTGCTATAATTTGTATAATTTTTTTTAAAAAAATTCTCAACAGGAAAATGAAAATAGCGCACTGTGCTGTGTGGGTTTTTTTATTATTATTTGTTTTGAAAGAAAAGAGAAAGAAGATTACTATTTATTTTATTTTGGGTAAGCAGATTTTACAAATCTTAAAGTGACACAATGCAAAAACCATTTGACCTCAGATTATGAAATGTTTATTTTCCTAATTAAGAAGAGGTAGACCGTATCCTTTGGGGGGAGGTTTAGATGACTAGAAAAACAGCATGTAATGGCTGTCTCACTCAAGAAGGAAGGAAGGAACCTGTTTGTCACATTTCCAATAATTTAACTAAGAATTAGGGAGATTGTGAAATTAGCAACAAAGTTTAGCAAAATTTGTAGCTCAATCCATACATTTGCATTGTCATTACTATTCATGTCTTAATTTAGAATGGGGTTGTTTGCAAAGATGATAGAGATGGAAAACAGACAGTTTTATATTGTCTTTGCACACTAAACAATCTAGTTTTATAGAATTTTTTACAAGTCATACAATCTAAGTGTTAGCATGGAATGTGTCTTTTCTAAACATTGCCAATGTAAGGCTGAAAACAGAAAAATGCTGAATGAAGGTAGGTACAATTTCTTTCACTAGAATAAATCTGAAGCAGGGTGTTTGAAGGATTAAAATGATTTGATTTATACTTGGAAATAAATCCCAAGTAAGTTCAGAGGGTTTTCCTGTTAACTTCATTTTTTCCAAGGGATTTATATGATGTTCCTAAATAACTTTTTGGAAATTATCAGCTCTAAAATTATACATTCCTAAATAACAGACGCAACATGAGAAAAAAATACTTCCAGATTACATCCCAGCATATATTTTTTTAGCTAAGCGGCTTGAAGATCTGTATATAGTTCGGGTTTTTAGTTAAAAATGGTGTAGAAAGGAATTATTTTAAAAGTATCAAGCAGATCAAACAATTTTATTCTGGATCTCACAAGGATGCAGTTAATAATTTAAATTAGAGATGAATTAGAGATGAGAGCAAAAATGTAAATAACATTTTTATAGTAAAATATTTGAACTTTTGCTTTGTTCTGCCATTCAGACAGTGCGTCGTCCATAACCTTTCAAATAAGCCAAACAAAGCAAAAATTGAAATATTTTGCTTTAAGGTTTTTTCATTTTTTTTTGTCAATCACCCTTAATATAGTAATATAATGTTAGAGAGCTAGGCAGTCCCAAGCTACCAACAGTAATGTTGGGGCCAATTACTTGGTTGAGTCGGGCAGCTATAGAAATAAATATATAAATAAATATTTATATATATATATATATATATATATATATATATATATATATATATATATATATATATATAAAAAGTTAATTAATGCTTTGATAAAGATAGGTAACACATTATCTTCAATATCCTATGCTTATTAAGAAACCCAGAAATAATTTTTTGGTAACTCAGAATACTCTTTAAATGATATCACCTTATCTTCAATATCAATTAAACCTTTATATATCCAGAAATGAATCAGAATCAGAATAGAGCTGGAAGGGATCTTGGAGGTCTTCTAGTCCAGCCCCCTGCTCAAGCAGGAGATCCTATACTATTTCAGACAAGTGACTGTCCAGTCTGTTCTTAAAAACCTTGTGATAAAGAAGCACCCACAACGTCTGAGGCCAAACTGTTCCACTGGTTAATTGTCCTCACTGTTAGGAAGTTTCTCCTTAATTCCAGGTTGCTTCTTTTCTTGATTAATTTCCATCCCTTCTTTTTTGTCCTGCCTTCTGGTGCTTTGGAAAATAAATTGATCCCCTCCTCTTTGTGGCAGTCTCTCAAATACTGGAATACTGCTCATGTCCCCCCTAGTCTTCTTTTCTCTAGACTAGCCAAACCCAAATCCTGCAACCATTCTTCATGTTTTAGTCTCCAGGTTTTTAAACATCTTAGTTGCTCTTTTTCCAAAGTCTCAACATCTTCTTTTGTAATGTGACCAAAACTGGATGCAGTATTCCAGGTGTGGTCTTACTAAAGCTTTATAAAGCAGTACTAAGGGTTGTATTAGCTTTTTTGGCTGCTGCCACATGTTTAAGGGATCATTCACTAGGACTCCAATGTTGCTCTCACAGTTATTGTTTTTGAGCCAGGTTTCACCTAATCTACTTGTACCTTTGGTTTTTCCTGACAAGTGTAAAACCTTGCTTTTCTCCACGTTAAATTTCATTTTGTTGGATAGGGCCCATTGTTCAAGTCCGTCAAGATCTTTTTGGATTCTGAGCTTGTCTTCTGGGGTGTTGACTATTCTTGCCAGCTTAGTGTCATCTGCAAATTTGATGAGTTCTCCTATTCCCTCATCTAAGCCATTTATGAAGATATGGAAGTGTACTGGGCCTAAGACGGAACCTTGTAGTACCCCACTGCATGTAGATGTTGTACCATTAAGGACTATTTGTTGAGTACAGTTTGTCAGCCAGCTATAAATCCATCTGGTGATGATGCTGTCTATCCCACATTTTTCTAGTTTACCAAGAAGTAGGTTGTAGTCTATTTTGTCAAATGCCTTGCTGAAGTCTAAATATACTATGTCCACAGCATTTTGCTGGTCTACTAATTTAGTCACTTTGTCAAAGAATGAAATTAGATTGGTTTGGCATGATCTGTTTTTAACAAACCGGTGCTGGCTACTAGGTTATAACTTTTGTTTCTAGATTATTTTTTTTGATTATTTTTGCAGTATTTTTCCAGGTATTGCTGTTAGACTGATTGGTCTAGTTTCCTGGGTCTATTTTTTCCCCTTTTTTGAAGATGGACATCAACTCTTTTCTAGTCCTCTGGTAGTTTCCTGGTGCTCCAAGATTTTTTAAAGATATGATACAATGGTTCTGAGATAACTCCTGCCAGCTCCTTCAGAACACTGGGATGTAATCCATCATGTCAAGTAATTTATATCCATCAAGGTCAGACAGGTGTTGTCTTACCATTTTCTTGCTTATTTTAATTTTTATTTCTAGTCTGTATTTTAAATATGATTTCTTGGTAAATCAGAATACTCTTTAGATGAAACTACTGTATATTTATCTGGTTTAACCAAGCAGTCAAGGAAAGATTATTTATTTGTAGGCCCACAAGTTCAAGCTTTATCTCTTTACAGGTCTTCATCCTTTAAACGGAAAGGAAGGGAAGTCTAACACTTCTGTTTTACTAAAATGAACATATTGTCTTTGTTAACTATCCGATTTGGGCTGGCTGGGCTATATTGACAATCTCCATATGCACATATGCATGCATCTGTACAAACCATGGAACATTGCAAACCAGGTTCCCACTACAAACCCTTATCTCTCCAATTTGTGGATTGCTGAAGTCTATAAGGAGAACATCTGGGGCCTTTGCATTCAGTCACAGTGGTGTCCCAACTTGTCATCTGCTGGAATGCTGAATAAAATTATAAGGTATGCCATATTTCCAAATGTTTTATCAATCGGATGGTGTAAGGCTACACGTATGCTATTTATTTATTTATATTTGTTTATTTATTGATTGATTTGATTTCTATTCCTGCCTATTCGCACATGGTGACTCAAGGCAGTTTACAATATAAAAACATAAAAAACTATAAAACTAATAAAAGAATCATATATAATAATAAAATAACCCCCCACCCCTCGCAACAACACATCATAGGAGCCATTTTATGGGCTCCATCCTGCTCCATGTTCCCCAGGCCCATGTATACATTTTATATAGTATTATGGAAATATTATGGAAGCACTTGTTATGTATGTACGTTATACTTTTGCAGAGGATAGGATAATCTTTAACTGCTCATCCTTATTTGGATAAAAAATTGCCTGGAATTTGTTATTAATCATCAAACAATAATTTATATTACTGGAAGATAAAATAATATTTTCAAATAAGTTCCTTTCTTTAGTGTAGGGTACCTAACTTTAAAAACAGCCTTGTTGCAAAGATAATTCCCCTTTTCATCAATCACCCCAGAGCCTCCCAACAGGTAAGATGGTGGACCCAGGAGAGTATCTTAAGCAATATTAAAAAATACTGATGGAATAATTTGGATGGGAAGATACTCTTGCCTTGTACACTCTCATGGTGCCCTGGCTTTAATTTAAACATCATTCTTTCTATTGATCTGATCTGTTACTCTGTGAGAGATTAAGCAAAGAGATAAACAGAAGTGCCGGGCTCTTTCCTCTGAGGCAGCTCAGTCCAGAGGCAGCTGATGCGCCAGATCCCAGAGAACTGTTTAACGTTTCAAGGTTATGACCGCACTGTTTACAAAATGTCTTCAGTTATTTATACTGTTATTCCCAGCAGAGGGGCTTTAAATTTCCACAGTTTCGTTCATACATATATGTGCGGGGGGGGGGGGGGGGTAATATTGTTTAATTTGATACCTGGATTCTTTTTGGGAACAGTAACATTCCCGTGGGGGAAAGTTTCACTAAAGTCAAGCCTAACCTTTTGCAAAATTTGCACACACACACACCACTAAAAGGTATATAAAAAGTAGAAGGAACATGGCAGTTTGGGAAGATGTGATTAAGATCCTTTATCCAAGATGTAACTGTCTTGTGAAAGCTTAAAAATCATGTTTATTGTAGAAGTTTTAATGGACCATCTTATCACATGCATGAAATAGTTTTCTTAATGGCATGATACAAAGATAACTTAAGACAGGTGGAAGTTGACAAATTTTCCAGATTTTTCTTTACAAAACTCCAGGCAACACACAATACATCTATTGGGATATTGTGCAAATTATACAAACCTCACATATATATCATACAAGAAAATAAATATTTTTCCTATTAGCATGGGTGTGTGACCCACAAGAGTACTAACTTCTGAGTAGCAGGCTTAGTAAAAAAAAATACACATCTAAAGACAGCTAATGCTCTTTTGCAATAAGCTAGAAATCCCCAAGATTTTTCTGCAACCAAATTTCACAGAGACAGATTTGATTATTAATTTCTCTGTGATGTCATCCCATCAGAATAAATTAGGTTCATACTTCATAATTATAAGGGGTATTGTGGCTGGGTATATTAAGATAATTATCTAAATTATTCTCACATAGATTATGACTGTAAAATGTGATGTAAGAAACATATGTCTAAAACAACATTAACATATACTTGGTTTTAATTAACCAGAAATAACTACAGTATCCTTTTTTAATATTAAAATAATTAAGCATGCTTACTTCACCTCAATGAGTAAATAGTCTTTTCAGGAGAGAGCTGCCATTAGTTTTTTATGGCAAATGGCTAGCACCAGACACCAAAATATGGATGGAATAAGGTCACAAATGTGGGCAGATCCAAGATAATCGAGCTGAAATGTGTACCAAATAATTTATTTTATATATTTTATTTTATTTCGAATTTATATACTGCACCTTCTCCCGAGGGACTCAGGGCGGTGTACAGCCAGATAAAAACATACAATACAAACATTAAAAACAATTAAAAGAATATATATTAATTTGGCCCCAGTTTAAAATGACAAACCAATTAAAATATTTAAAAATATGTTAAGCCAGCCCGGCTTGCTGAAAAAAGAAAGTTTTAAGGGCACGGCGGAAGGCACCGAGGTCTTGGATTCTCCTTATCGCTGGGGGCAGCTGGTTCCATAGGGTAGGTGCCCCCACAGAGAAGGCCCTCCCCCTGGGGGTCACCAGCCTACATTGTTTGGCTGATGGCACCCCGAGGAGGCCCTCTCTGTGGGAGCGCACGGGTCAATGGGATTAAATGCAGTATCAATAACTCTCCGTATATTTTGTATTTTTTTTGTCTTATCAGGTTACCAATATTCAGCAGCATTTTAACTGAATTTAACTAGATTATATTAACTAGAATATATCTCCCTCTTTATGTATTTAATGATTCTCCTTCCAGCTTGTTAAAAATAATTCAGCAGCATCCCAGTTAAACTGAATTTAAACCAAAATAATTAAATGAGGTATATATAAAACTCTTTTTGTATTTACTATGTTTCTCCTCCAATTTTGTTAAAACTACAGCTCAGCAGCTGCTTTTGGAGAATCCCTGAGGCCCCTTGTACAGGGCTCTGGGTGAGCCATTTGGGCCCTAACCTAACGCCTCAGTCGTCCCCCCTATATTTTATAAGTATAAAGAGAGAGAATAAGGCAGCATTAAAGAGTGCCGAGAGGTAATTAGCTTATCTGAAGTATGTGCAAGATGTATGCTAAAGACGCAGTGTCATTCTTTCCCCATCTTCCATGAAATTTAAAGAATTGCATAGGCCCCACATTCATTTATATAAGGTACGTGACATTTCAGCTGTATAAAATCTGCAACATGAAGATATTTAGTCTTAAATTAAAAAAAAAATTGTATCGAGGGGGTCTCTGCAGTCTTAGGGCCTAATTACTCGGTTAATGCCATTTTTAATCTATCATGTTGTAAATAATAGTAACCCTGGACCTTACTAGAATTGGGACCAAGGCATATGGAAGAGGATTAACCCAAAGTAACTTTTCTATTACCCAAACTTTTTTGTCAGGAAGGAGACTCTTGTTAACAGCATGTGTAATTTGGTTCTTAGAATTCTGGCCTGAGAAATATTTGTATCTCACTTATGTTTATATGATGTTCTCTAAATATGCTGAAGGCAAGACAAGAGATAACAAATTTATAGCAAATTTGTTTGCTATATTTCTGATTTTTTTTCTTTAATACTAATTGGCTGCTGCCTGCAATATAATCTAATGCAATATAATAAATCTAGCCCTCTCTAGTTTTGCCACTATAAAAAAAAAGTATGTTTTTTTTTAATCAGGCAATGAATTAAGAAATCTATATTGAATAAACAAACGTGCAGAGCCTTTTCAAAGTTTGGGGAAGACAAGAACTATGAATTAATTACTGAAATGGACTATCTTTTTTATATCAAACAAAGCAAAAGGCTGATCTTCTTATTGGTTAGGTTTGAACCCATCTAACATTGTGCTCAGAGTTGCTCTAAAGCAGTGTTTTTCAAATGTGGCAACTCTAAGATATGTGGAAATCAACTTTAAGAATTCCCCCAAACAGTTGGGGAATTTCTGTAGTAGAAATCCACAAATCTTAAAGTTGCCAAGTTTGAAAAAACCCTGACCTAAAATGAAATAATATTCAGAGCTTTATTGTTGAGTGAGCTAGGAATACTTCTTCAACAAAGTTGATCCCCAGTTCAGATGTGTGTGGGGTATGTATGATTTATTGACCTAAAAGACATCCATGGTTCAAGGCATTTCATTCCTAAGGCTAAGAAGCAAACAGTACACAGTATTAGAATTTCATATTTTAAGGGCAGAAAAATCACAGATGCCTCTCCTACAGCCTGACAATGCAAGAACATAACAATGAATCAATAATTATTCTTTTGCTGTCTTTTTGTGATGTCCAAGCTTCTGTTGCCTGTTACCCTTAAAAATATTTTCTGTTCTATATTCTCTGAGAATAATGGAAATTTATTCATAGCTAGTATTTCACCTAAAGTAAATCAAACAAACCTAAATAAAAAAAGTTCCTTAGTCTACATACTTCTCCATTTTCCATGCCATAGATATGGAATTCTGCTGAAACCAAGAATTTCTTTTAATTTCTTTCCTGTTAGTGTCTCATCTATTCTATTCTCATCTCTTCTGAAAGTATCATGACTCTGACCATGTTTAAAGGACCTGATGCTTAAGGTACCTGAATATATGGCCACTCTTTGTGATACAGTCTCAGGAGAAGCATCCAGCATGTTATCAGCTTGTGGCTCTTATCAACTCCCTGTGGGAGAGCTTTATTAATTGTTACTAAAAGGGATAATACAACATGAGCATAACATAAAGATGTTTCATTGAGTGACTAATGAATTTCCTGGAATTTTCTGTGTAAGTAGAATAGTGTTTTTTAAACTTGGAAATTAGACTTCTGGGAGTTGAAGTCCACACATCTTAAGAGTTGCCAAATTAGAACAACCTGACTTGTCAGGCAGAGTTGGAAAATAGACTGGTTTGAGCTCTAGTGTGTGAATATTTAAGAAGCAGTTCTCATGAATAGGGTCGAATCAGTGGAATAATATCTCTGACTGAATGTCCATCTGGCAGTGGGCCCTCTCCAAATGTCTTTCGGGAAAGGTCTCCCTAGTAAGCCTTGCTTAGCACCTAGTTTATTATCTTCTTAGTGCCAGTTAGGCAGAGATATTTTTATTCCCTGGAAATCATTACTCTTTATATGGTATATATTTTAAAAGGCTGTATTTTAAGGGATACCGACTCAAAAACTTTTTTAAAAAAATATAACTTCTGAACCTGATGAAATGGAATGGTGTGCATCCTATTACCTGAAAATTCATTAACAAAAGACTAATAAGAATGTGACCTTCTGTATTAGTACAACTAAGATGTCCTTATTTTCTTTGTACCCAATAAGCACTGCAACAACTGGCAGAATGGCTCCAACAGTCATGATGAGGAAAATATTGCTTGGATACTACCAACACCAGAGGCACAGGCCTTCAAATAAAAAACATCAACACATGGCTTGCATTTGCAACCAACTGCCCTCTCTCTTCTTTCATTGCATCTCATTATGATTAAGAGAATTTAAGAGCTCATTTTGTGAACAGAGTATTTGAGATCAATACCTATGCCCAATACGTCAAAAAGTGCCTCTAGCATTCTATTACTCTTTTATTTGGGCTTGGGCTTTATAATTGATCCCAAAGGAGTCCCAATCTATCTGCACACAAATATACAATCACCCCATTCATGCATGGCACTAAATTATGAGCTTTCCTTGGTTCTAGCTTAACACACTACAGGAACCTAGTCTCTGATATAAGCCACAGTAATAATTTAGTTTAATACCATAATAGTAGCCAGTGTTGGTTTATAGAAATTTATGTTGGTTAAACAAACTATGTTTGTCTTGGTATAGATGAAAAATATATAAATATGGCTCTCAGACACATTTTAAACATTAGAAATTGTTGAGAATATTCATAGTTCAGGTTGTAGGTTTTGGTAGGGGTCTGTTCTCTGACCTTGCTGTTTAGCTCCTGGACATTTCATTACCAAACTACGTAACATCTTCAGTGGGGTTTCACCCAAAAATCCCGCTGAAGATGTTACCTAGTTTGGTAATGAAATGTCCGGGAGCTAAACATTAAGGTAAAAGAACTGACCTCTGCCAAAACATTTAAAACTTCAACATTATAATCTTGTGGGAGTTACAGTACAAAGCATGCCTTTTCCTTGGCAGCCTCTGCCCCATGGAACAGCCTTCTAAACACCCCCCTAAAGTTCAGCAGGCCTCTACCATCCTCAACTTCCATAAAACACTGATTTTTGCCCCAGGCGCTCTCATGAAGTGATTGCTCAACGGAAGCTTGACTTCCACCAGATTTTTGTTTATATGTACTTGATTTTAAAAGTTTTAATATGGTTCTTGTGTTATTTTAATTTTTAACTGAGAACTGCCCAGAATTTGTTATACGATGAGTGGCTATATAAATGTTTTAAATTAATAAATAAATTTTGAGTATACAGCAAGATCCAGTGATGGGATTCAAGTAATTTAACAACCGGTTCTCTGCCCTAATGATTTCTTCCAACAACCAGTTTGCCAAACTGCTCAGAAAGTTAACAACCGGTTCTCCCGAAGTGGTGCGAACTGGCTGAATCCCATCACTGGCAAGATCCTTATGTTAAGAGTTTCCTTCCAAGCCCCAATCAGTCCTATCTAACAGTTAGTGATGAGGGCTAGCTACTAAGAGTTGCAATCTAAAAATACCAGAAGCGTGTGCATTGTCTCCATGTTCATTGGCTAAGATTTTGATAATCAAAATTCAATAAGCTAGAAGGAGAAGTCACAGTATTACAATCTTTAGCAGCTATAGCTGAAATGGAGTAGGAAACTGACTTTCAATTAACTGGGGGTTGGGCGGAGAGATGGAAGTGGGGGGGGGACTAAGACAGAATGATGGATGGGATGGGAAAATTGTCTGGTAATTTTTGTTTCAAACTTTTGGCAAGAAGATACTTTCCCCCTAAGTCTGATTGCATAGAGGAAAAAGTAGAAAAACATAAAGAGGGGGAAGGACGCCTTATTTAATTTTGGTACAGGCTTTACCATCCCCTCACAGAGAATACAACTTCAACAGAAAAATAATTTTCCCTCTTTGCATTAGGGTCAGGATACAGTAGGGCGCAAGAAAGAAAACATGCAAGTTCTAAAGGATATAGAAGCATTTTGAAATCTCGTGGCTGATCTGCAGAAATCCTTGTAAATTTCACAGCCGAAGCAGGAAGCCAGTCTTCACCCTTTAAAGGCTTGTTTGTCTAACAGTTAGGAATGAAGCAACACACAAACATTACTACTAATTATACTTTTTCCACATAGACATTTAAGAGACAGTTTTATCTGCAGAAATTCCACTGACAAAACCTTTTTCATATGAATTGAATATAGATTTCTTTTTATACTCACTGCTATAATTGAATATTTACTAAAATGTTTAACAGAATATCTAAAAGCAATTTTCTTTAATGAAAAAGGGCAAAACTTAGAGAGTGGTGGTTGTGTTGCTAATATCTCTGTCTTAAAAGGAAGCAAGAGGTTACCTTTGTTACATTTGTTTATGTGTATATTTTATCACTTTTAATATGTTTTGCTATTTTCTTTCCTTTTATGTTAGTATTTCAATATATGATATCAAAACCTAATAGAGGTATTATATAGAAAAACGCAGAAAAATATTCTAACTTGCTTGGGAAAAAAATCAAAAGTAAATTGTACCAACTTTAGGATCTATAGCATATGGTGTCTTATAACCAAGAATTTAAAAAGATAAACATTTAAATATTTCCTCAACTGTTTTCTTTTTATATGCCACACGGTGGCACTCATGCTTGGTATATTTTTCTTTCACATAAACAAACAAACAAGCAAACAAACAAACCAATGGAGGGAAATTAAAATCTGCAATCACATTCGGCAGAAAATACTTGCTTTTTAAGAATGAAAAACTAGTCTCCAGATACTGTATTTAGTACAATGCAATCCACAACACACTTTAATAAATGCATTTGTTTTCTGTTTCATGATAATTAAAATGCATGAGGGACAATTTAGGATTAGGTTCCTGGTTTTGTCTTGGTTTAGCTGGTGCTGTGTTCTAGATCAAAATTATGACCAACAGTTGTAAAAAATTCACTTTTTGAAAACTTCCATGTTCTTAGAAAGTAATGTTTCTAGATGAGGCATTTGTTATACAGTTACAGTTCTCCAGAGAACATTTGGAGGAAAGTAAATATTCAAATGATAATATCTGCTGCTTGCAAATCAAACTCTTAATGATGACGCTGTCCAGTTTCTTTAAAATATTAATATTATAATTATTACTAAAATGGGGCAATGAGGAAGAAAGGAAGAAGAAAAGAGAAATATTGCTCCCTATTTCCAGAAGGGGAGCTATATTAAACACTTGGATAAGCGCTAGACGGCAGACACCATACCTAAAACTCTTGACTGCTGCTGTCATCTAGCGACAGCCAGTTTTTAAATTACTATTAGCCTTCAGCTACGTCCGCCTGCTGAAGAAATCAGCCGCGGGAAAGCCCCGAGGGCTGTTGGGGGGAGAGAGAGAGAGAGAGAGAGAGAGAGAGAGAGAGAGAGAGAGAGAGAGAGAAACGCGATCTCTCTTCCCTGACCACGCCCTCCGGCTTGTCGATTTGCATTGGAAGCTTCGGGACTCTCGAAGAAAGTTTAAGGGGGCCGATCGAAACAAACTAGCGGCGACCTTAAACCGGAAGGGCCGTGCACGCGGAGAACATCCGGTTGCCGCTCTAGGCGGCGGAGATGGGGGCGCCGTCTATGGTGTTCGCGCGCTTTGTGATGTTTTATTGTGTCGCGGGGATTCGGCGGCCTGGAAACCCGGAACCGTCAGGAGAAGCGGCGGCGGCGGCGGCGGCGGCGGTTGCCGAACGTCTGTGGGTCGCTTAGCGGCCGGTCCTTCTCGGAAGCCGTTGAGCCCAGAGGAGGAGGCGGAAAGGCCGTCGGGGCTGTACGTCAGTAACGGTCTTCGTGCCGCGAACCGTTGCTCGCGAGCCTACAGGGGAAGCGGGGTCAGAAGTGCCGGGGTGGGTTTTTTTTTTGTTCCCTTCCTCCCTTTCCGCCTGGCATCTTGAGATGGAGAAAGAGCTGAAGAGGTTGGGGGAGGGGCGGGGGGGGGAGAAAAGGAAGGCTTCTGCGCCCAGGAAAGGCCGAAGAGTTGCTTTGGGTGCAAAATCGGAGGCTGCTACGTTTCTTCTTCTTCTCCCCTCCTCCCTCTCTCCGCATCTGCTCCAGAGCTTTCTCCCATCTTCCTTCCCGTTTCGGCTGCGGGGAAGGGGGAAAATGCAACGCCATAAGCCAGCCTTCCCTCAACGCAGTGTGACCTCTTTTGGGGAGGGGGCGGGCGGGCGGGGAGGAACAGCCATACTGGCAAGGGCGATGAGGAGAGAGAGCTCTAAACCCAAGAAATCTGGACGTTTAACGGGGTTGGGAATGGCTGCCTTATTCGTCCTCCCTGGGAAACAGCCAGCAGGAGGAGGAGGAAACAGCGTCCACCGCAGGCACTTCTCTGTTTCCTGGCAACCTCAGTGACTCACGTTCATAAAAAAGTAAATAAGCTGAAGGCCCTCCTTTTCATTCACAAGGTTGTTCTCCTTTCTCGTAATCCAGGGATGCGCTCTGTGACCTCACCTGGAGGCGGAAAATGAAATGGATCCGCTCAGAGATCCAGTTGGGTTCTTCATAGGGATGCCTCTTACAGAGGCCCAGATTTTATATCTTGTTATTTGGGAGAGGTGAAGGGTTTCATAATGCTATGCATCCTTTTTTCTACCGGAGGGCTTTTCTTTAAAAAACGCCCTTAAATAGAGCCTGAATAGAGCTATCCACGTTGCAGTAACTTCTCTAGATGGCTGTCTATTGTAATGTGACATAGGAAGGACTTCTTCTAAAGAAACTGCAGTTTATAGAAAATACAGCTGTTAGGTAACCTGGCTTGATAGAAACCATATCATTTAAGTAACTACATTTATTCTGTACCAACACATTGTTCAATAGGTAGTATTTCTTGCATCCCGTAATTTTCATCCATTGTCCCATTGCCATTTGAAGTTACATGGATGGTAACCTGAGACAGCCTTTTTGACTGAGAAACCAGATATTTGTTGCATTTTGAATTTTTTTTTTCCTGTTTGCTGCAGCATTTCAGAAGTCTGAATAGTGAATTTCAATTCCTGTTTTGTACTTTACCCATGTTTAGTAAGCCACTGCAGCTATCTCTGCCTCCCCGGTTTTATTGTTTACTTAGTTTTAAACTCCTTTGTTTCTGAGAAAGTATATTGAAAAGCAGATTATTAATTGCATTATAAATAATGCTCAAATAATCTTAATCACTCAGAAAAGCATAATTGAAATTAAAGTGCAAAAGAGCATTCTCCCCCCTCCCTCCCCCCTCAGAAAACCCACCAACAATTGAATCTGGAGTCCATAGAACAGGATGGGAAAAATAGAATGAATTAAAATGAGTTTCAGGTTGAGAAATGTTGTCATATTCTAGAAGACACATGGGTATACTGTAGTAGAACTGCTCTGGAAAGACCTATTTACTCCCTTTCACAAATCTAGGTTTCCCATTTTTAGGAGCTCTATATTCTTTATTATTGGGATCTCTCTTAGAATGCAAGAAACTTTTTCTCCAATCAATTTCAGTCACCTTCCCTCATATACTTTCTATTGAAAAAAGGCAAAGCTGGAGGTATTCTGGAATTGGGATGTGTACATTCAAGTTTTTATCTTTGATTCAAATAACTGCTCCCTCAAATAACATTGTAAACTTGAAATAAATGCCTCTTATTAGGTGACTGCATTTTGTTCATCTTGTCTTGAACTCTTGTTATCATCTCTGTACAGCAATTAAAATTTAGAGCTAGATACAACAACATCTTGCTAGCCTTGAGCTATTGTACTATGTGGAGGGGAGTTTACACAACTGCTTCTGTCCTGTACTCCTTGAGTATTGGTCCTTGCAGCGATGACAATAGGACAAAACAAATGAATTCTATTTTGCCACTATCAACCCATTTGAAACACCCCAATGGAGTGAAACTCATATAATCAGAGTCCGTTCTTAAACTGAAATGCATACCAATCTTCAAAAGAAGGAATTGGTACCTTTAGTAATGCAAAAGCCTTGAAAATTATTAAAGAGTAACTCTGATGAATATTCTTAATTGGAAGATGGGGATAATATTGTAGATAAACTTTCAGTGTATTCCAGAGCATCCAGCCCTTTGAATATTACTGGATTTTATTACATGCTTTTTCCATCTGCAGTACTGAAAGTTATGATAGCATCCTAGAGAAAAAATGTAGAAGTATTTTTATGAATCAGTGAGTGTATAATTAAGAAGAAAGTTGTGTATATGTTCACACATCTGAGCTCAGGAATAAATCATTGTATTTGGTGGGAAATGAAATATTTTTAGTGGACAGCTGCTAGCTAATTTGCAGAAAGCACTTTCAGGAAATGGTATCCAGAATTTGTGTAGGTTTCCTGTATTATCCTTTCATCCAATAAAAGATTTATATTATTATTTTCCCCTCAGTTCCCCAGCTGCTATCTTGAACTACCAGATGGCCTTTTTCTCAGTTTTGAATTTTGAAATAATTTTTTTTAGCTGAAAGAAAGGTGTGAATAGTGTGAGAACCATCAGTTGTTACTGAATTGCTTGTTCTTAGTATTGGCTAAAGGTGATAGGTATTGGAATTCAAAAATTCATACAATCATTTTTCACTTCATTCTTGTTTGTAATTTAAGATCAGCTAGTTAAGGAATAGTTAAAGATTTCCCTAATTCAAATACTTCAGACTTCATTTAGACAGATCTTAATGGCTGAAAAATAATTGTTAGAAATTCAATTGAAGTAGGATAACTTTAAAGAATGCAGATAACAGTGTTAATTTGTATTCATTTTGGAATGCTTTTAGATTTTTCAATGATAATTTAAGATAACTTCTTGAATCTCACCCATTTCTGGAAGAAGATAATGCAATTCCAATTTCCATTCCTTACTTCTGTATTTTTGCTATGCTGTAACTTTGGGCATGATGCCGTCCACTATAAACAAGCTCCAATTAAGTCCAAATGTAGTGGTATAATTTATTCTGCATAAAAGAACCAAAATATACATTTTATACGTTGATAGAATATATTTCATAATTTAAGAGATCATATTGCATAGAAAAACTGAATTTCACAGTATTTCTCTCTGCCATCATGTTCGCTGGAGGCAGAAAAGCATGAACAATTCAGTTTGGTTTCTGTCTCTCAGATTCTTATGACATGGAGAGTATAAATCGACAAATAACAATAAAAAAGCTCTGGAAAATTAAATTATAAATAAATATAAATAAATAAAACAATTCCAGCGCTAACCTTGTTGTTTGAAAGTATTCTATGTACAGTATTTTGCAGATGATGGTATGTTTAACAGTTTTGGTTGGCTAAAAAATCAATCACATTAACTTTAATATCTTTACATTAAATGGGGATCAATGTCCTTAGATCAAACTCTTGTAAAAAAAAAATTCTAATCAAATCATGTAACTTAAACGTTCACACACACACACACACATTTGTCTATTGGGAAGATGCTGTTTTTCAAATTAGGACTTCATTTCGGGAGTTAAAACATACTGTTATACTTTTTGATATCTATTTAATGTATCTTACCCTCAGGATGTGATCTTTCATGGTATGGTGCTGGGAATCTGTGTTTTAAATCACCCCAATGGATGCAGAGAGTGATGTTGCATTGGATATTTTAATCACAAATGTGGTCTGTGTCTTTCGAACAAGATGTCATTTAAATTTGCGAAAGATTGCTTTGGAGGGAGCAAATGTGATATATAAGCGTGACGTTGGGGTAAGTAACATTTTAATTTTAGAATACTCTCACGAATATTGGAAACTTTAAACAGCTCTACATAACAAAACATTTTAGATAATTTATTTGGTAATAAGGATTGATTTTTTTTACAGTGTCAGGCACTCAGGAGAGTGTCTTCAATGTTATTCTCAAATGGAAAGTACCCCATTGGGAGTTCCTATGCCTTTTAAAGGAATTGTATTTTTCCTCTACAGCCAGGCCTTTTTAGATTGAATTAGTTTATCGTGATATATGAGTTCTCAGATTTTAATAGTTGCATTGCATGCATAACAAGCATACAAAAATGTTTATGTAATATTTCAAGCTCAAAGACCAATCTTACCAAAAGTGTTCTAACAGCCATAATCAGAAGAGTATTGGAATACTTTTATAAGATGGGATGGTGGTTTTTAATTCAATCAGCAGTATATCAAACTTGAGCAATCTGTTTCAGATTTGAGATGTTTTGTACACTTCTAGTGTATATAGTAAAAACAAAATCATTGTGCTAGTTCTTACCCTTAAAACCTTCAGTACTGTAACTAAATTGCTTGAAGGACTATCTTCATTTTATCAACCTGCCTGCCCTTCAGTTGAAGGCTTTCTTGGCCATACTTAAGGGAGATAATTGTGTGGTTAAAACAAAAGAGAGACCTTTTTCTATAGTAGTTCCACACATATGGAGTATCTTGCTATCTGGGGTACATCAGCACCATTAGTGCAAGCTTTCTGAAAAGTTAATAATGCATTTATTTATACCTTGAAATGGTCTTGCTGCTCTTCTAGTTGAAACAGATTTTAGTATTATAAAATGTGTTTTTTAACTTTTTTTTATTGTGTTACTGTTTTAAAATGAGCAGCTGAGAAACGAAATATCAGCATGGGGGAAAACCTAAAATAGGGATTTTAACCACAATTTGTTTATATTAGCTTCAGAATTGAATTTCTGAAATATAATCATTTCTGCTTTAAAGTTTAAAAAATTCAGGTTGATGAATATTAGACATTTATATAGCTGATACTTTGTTCACATGAATTGCTTATATAATTGGAATTCTGTCCACAAGTAACCCATACTGTGTAACTTGTTTGCAAATAAATATTGTTTTGTTGGTAAAGCATCATGCTTGAACAACTATAGTAATAAGAATTAATTGCAGGAGATTCAACAGCTGAAACAATTTTGTTTAAAATACTAAGAGAAAGGAAGAAAATTTGTTACTATGTTGAGGTTCAGACTTTCTTTGGTTTTTACTGTGGTATAGTTACATACTGTTATCATAGGCTTCCTTAGCCTAGTATCCTTTTGATGCATTAGATTTCAGCAGTTATCTCCTTGTCAGCTGTAATGTAAAATAAATGCTTAAAATCTTGCCTTTTTATTGGAGTTGTTTCAAAAACAACAAAACTATGTACTAGTAAGAAACATTTTAGTTTTTCCCCCAGTGTAGAGTACTTCAGAAGTGAAACTTCATGTTGAATCTTTCTACAGTAAATGATAGCATTTAGATCTCTTTTTAGATTTCTCAATTTATTTTTCCCTGATTGATTTCAGAAAGTATTAATGAAGCTTAGGAAACCCAGGATTACAGCAACAATTTGGTCCTCAGGGAAAGTAATTTGCACAGGAGCTACAAGGTATACTTAATTATATTTTATTGCTTTTTAATGAAATCGTTTATGTATTAGTAATGCTTAATTGCATAATCCCTTAACTGGTTGTTTGTTTGTTTTGAACCCTAGTGAAGAAGAAGCAAAATTTGGTGCCAGACGACTAGCCCGTAGTCTGCAGAAACTAGGTTTTCAGGTAATTTTTCTAGTGAAATAAATATATTTTGCTTTATTAAGTCAATTGTGACATGACACCTCTCTTCTTGTTCTCATTCAGAGATTTTTCTTATTGGCTCGGTTTCTAGAAAGTCAACTGACTATACTCACTACTCACTAGCAATTAAAACCCTTTTCCTCTGTGATGAATCCTGTGCGTTTCAGGCAAAACACCACAAAACAAAATGGGGTCAAAAAACGTATTTTTCTTTCTTTTCATCAATTTCTTTGAAAAGGAAAGTTTCTCTCATCAGCTGAGTCATTGCAAAAAATGCCTAGATCCTTTACTATAAAAAGAAACCAGGTTCTTTTGTAAGAATGCAAAAAGAATTGAAGGAACATCACAGCTCTACATGCTTTCCCTGCAAAAACTCAGTGCTAAGAGCAAGTCTTCTTCCACCTCTATGTTCTCTGTTTGTGTTCATTTTGTCTCTGTTGGTTTGTATGCTATTATTTGGCTAAATGTCAATAATAAAATGTTTTCTCAGCTACCGATTCTGACTTTACCAATTATAAATCCAAATATAAATAAGTAGTTTATTAAAAGGAAAAAGGAGTGCATGCTTTATTTGCAATAAAATAATAATGTGTTCAATTTGACACATAATTCAAAGGAATTATATTTACTGGCTAGTAAATAGAATTTAATCATAGTATTCAGACATCAGTTGCATTGCAGGTGTGGATGCAGGAGTGTGTCCATGTGTATGTATTTTAGGAAGCAAAATGCATTCTTTCACAGTGCAATGGGAGGGGGCGCACTTCTCATGACAAAATAGCTTGTCTTAAAAATAATCTAAATCAGTATTTCTCAATCTCATCAACTTTTAAGATGTGTGGACTTCAATTCTCAGGCTAGCTGAGTTCAATACTTCCTAATGAAGATTTGTTTGCTGTGAAACAGGAATACGATTAAAAGGACAATTACAGAATATTTTTCAGTTTTTGGGAACATTAGTAAATCTTGATTGCCATTGCAGCAACTTAATTGAATTATATGAAGTTGATTACTGAAATAATTTTCTGTTGACTTAAATATGTTAACTTCTTTTCTCAAAAAGGTCTTATGCTAAAAAGCACATTCTAGCCATAGTTACAGGAAACAACTGGTGGCTTCTTTGAAATGAGACAAAAATGTATATAACTCCTTTATTTAAATTTTAAAAGTGTTCTAATACATCTATCTCCACATGTTCTTTCTCCTTCAAAAAGGTGATTTTTACAGATTTTAAAGTTGTCAATGTTTTAGCAGTATGCAACATGCCGTTTGAAGTCAGATTGCCAGAATTTACAAAAAACAACCGACCCCATGCCAGGTATAGTCCAATTTAACAGTATTATAATACGATACAAATTGAAGTTGTTTTAATTTGAATAGAACAAATTAAAATTATTTTATGTTTTTGTATTGGGATTTATTTTTGATATATGTTTTGTTTATTTATTTCCTAGTTATGAACCAGAGCTTCATCCTGCAGTGTGCTACAGAATAAAAACACTTAGAGCTACTTTACAGATTTTTTCAACAGGAAGTATCACAGTTACAGGTACTCATTCATTTTTGTGAATAAATATCTTGCTTAGCAATGGGACCTCAGGTAGCTTTTATACAGCTTATTAAAGATAGCTGTATAACCATGAAAACAATAACAAAAAATTACCTTTATTAAGACAAACAATCTGCTACAAAAGATTTGTTCAAAAATCTGAATTGAATAGAATTCTTCGCTCGGCAAGATGTTAAACATAGCTGGTGTTGGAATGGAGGTGTAGGAATGACAGCTAAAAACAGGTCCAACGTTTTTATGAATGCTAGCTCTAATTCCCAGGCAGCAGTATGTAGATTGGATTAATCCCCAATTACTTCTTTCTTACCTTCTCCAACAATATAGCTAAAATTCAGATCTCTTGCATTGAGTAAAACATAGCTTATGCCCAGTGGTGGGTTGCTACCAGTTTGTCCCGGTTTGGGCTAACCAGTAGCAGTGGCGGCGGGAGGCTCCGCCAACCCACCCGAATGTCATCAAATACGCTCTGCGCATGCACAGAAGTGATATGCACGCGAGCAAACCGGTAGCAAAGGTAAGTGAAACCCACCACTGCTTATGCCTAGGTAAAGAAGAGAAAGTAAAGAGATTTTACATAAGGAAAACTATAGATTATTTATAGAGTCTGTGGTTGGCAAAAACAAAACTAAAGAGTTACACATTCAAGTATTGTGAAACTAAGTTATAAAAATATGGAGTCACTGCCATGTTTCCCTGAAAATAAGACCCTGTCTTATATTTTTTTGAACCCTGAAATAAGCACTTGGCCTTATTGCCATGCGCTCAAAAGCCCGATTGGGGTTATTAGCAGGCAATGTCTTATTTTGGGGAAAACATGGTATTTAATTGGTAGAAAATAACAATGATATGCTAGATTAATAGATGCAGAAATAGCAATTCTAGTCTGCAAGACTATATGAAAATCCTTAGAAGGCAATAGTTCTTTTCAAGTGCAAGTAGCAAATATGGCGAAATCAGTTGCTGAATTTGCACTTTTTTATGGTACAGCTAGTCTTCAATGTGAGGAGAGCGGAGATCCATCTAGGAGGTTTATGGATGCATGTGATGTATAATTTAATTAATGTTTTCAGGCTAGTTTTATTTTCTGCTTCAGTAGTGTTGGAATTGTTCACTTAATATTGGAGGAAACAGTTGTCGTAAGTATTAAGTTCCACTAATAAAGTTTAGGAGTTTCAAAGATTTGTTTCTGTGTCTCTTCTGAACCTTTTTCCCCCCTGTTTATTCTTAGGGCCAAATGTAAAAGCTGTTGCCACTGCAGTGGAACAGATCTACCCGTATGTGTTTGAGAGCAGGAAAGAAATTTTATAATTTGCCACTTCACGGTTAGGTGAACTAACCAAGCACCTTTTATAAGACTGCTGCATATTGGACTTAAAGCAAAAAAAGGGTAAAGAAAAAAGGATTAACTGGACCAAGGCAGCTGAGAAGGTACAAACTCTTGGCCACAGTGATAAACTCCAGTCCTTTTTGGATTTTATTTTGAACAGTGCTGTATTGTAAAAACAAAAGTTTACAAAAATATGAAATTGCTGCTTTTTACAAGACATTCTATTTATTTCTGCAGTGATTTCTGTGTTCATAAGCAGAATTGTCATGATATGCACTAACCTTGGAAATACTTCTTTAGGTTGAGCTTGTGTTTTTATTTGTTAATAGTCTTTTACATTTTTGTATGCTGACTGTTGGGCACCAAAGAAGCTGTAGACATTACCTTTTTCACCTGACAAACATGCACAAATAAAAGTCTGCAAAACCTTCCTTCATACCTGTTCTGTTACATTCCTTTTCCCTTTTCAATTAACAATTGTATATTGGCAAAGTAACTAAAGCATTATTAGTGTAATCTTTTGTTCATTTTTTTTCTTCCAGTTTTAGTGTGCGTGTGTAAAGTGGTCAATAGCAGAATAGGTTCAAGTGAATGACAGATACATATGTGTACAAAGGACAGACTCTGTTTTTTCTGCAATGTATTTGTAAGTAAATGCAGAGGTTGGCTGATCTTTTTCTGCTTTGCTCAGTAAGGGCACATTCTGGATCATAACAGATTTTAATGAACATTGTATTCAGTAAAGATAGAAGTACCATGATAGCACTTGATGTTAGTAAAATCAGCTTACTGTGTCCATAATTCAGATACAGTTTTGGTTGGTTTTTAAAAACTGCTGTGAATTACTTCCATTGACTAGTGTTACTTTTCAGGAAAAAAGTTTAATTGATGTAGACCTTTTAGCTACTTCTAAAAAATTGTCCACACTTGCCAAATACTGCTATAGTACTTCATTTTTGTTTTTTATTCTAACATGTAAGAAAGCTTGGTTTTGACATGTAATCTTGGGACTTCAAAAGCCAATGTTGAATCTCTCAGTACACGTGCATTGGTACAGAAGAGTGGTATTTTAATTAAATTTTAATTGGAATGAAGATGCTACTCTCATCATATACAATAAATATATAAAAATGCAGATGTCTCTTTTTCATATCTAAGCCTCAAAAATGAATAAATGTTGATATGAACATTGCAAATACCATGTATTCAGTTCTCAGCTTCCACTTCAGACTGAAATAAATTCAGCAGAGTCCTGCAGATAAAAATCCGATTGGCACATTTTTTTCAAACTATTTTTAAAATACTGTTCAAATGTCATGAGAACTTTGGAGGTCTGCTGGAAAAATGATATATAAATTGTGCTTTGGGAGAGGAGACAAATGAACTGAATATAAATAGACATTGTGTTATTCCAACCAGAAAGTGTGCTAAATATATCTTCCTAAAGCATTTTCATCTAGGAAGCAGGCTCACCTTTTGAGAGGCATCTACTCACATAGATTAAAACATGGAAGCAATGATTATGCGTATACCTAATAATAATTACGATGGAACTAGGAAGAGTACCTCCATAACTACAAGCTAATGTTGATTATCATCTTTTGTGTGTGGCATCAAGTCATGTGTGACTCATGGTGATGCCTGGACAAGTTCCCTTGGCAAGATTTTGGAAATGGTTTGCCATTGCCTGCTTCCTAGGGCTGAGAGGGTAGGACTCAGTCAAAGTTAGTCAGCTGCTTTCGTGTCTAAAGCGGAACTAGAAGTCATGGTCTCCTAACTGCTACACCAAGCTCTCGCCCCTAATCATCCCTAATCATCTAGTGTTCATTATTTGTTAATTGCTTCTTTGGAAACTTATGTAAGATAAATGCATAGTGTGTATGAAAAAGTATGGAGATAAATAAGAATGATAGAATGATTACACCTACATTAACTTTTAATTAGTCATAATTTACATTTCAAAAGTGTATTGCTTATAAAAGTGACACTTCCTAGATTGATGAGTTGGAGTGCAATTGTGCCAAATTTCAAATTGATCTGATAGAAGTTGCAATGAGTACAGTAAGTTAAAAAGCAGTAAATATTTACAAATTTATCCTTTGTATTCAGACATACTGTATATTGGGTGTAAACTATTGGTGCACTTTATTAATTAATTCATTTCTATATGGTGCTCAAAATTTTCTGAGGTTTTCTGCCCCATTAAAGAAGAGCAGCAACTGTTAAAATGGTTATCTATATATATAAAAGGATATATGTAGGTATGTATGTAGGTATGTTCAAGCATAACTCTGGAACACCTCGAGCAATTTCAACCAAACTTGGTGCACAGATGACTTACCCTCTGGAGACAAACACTGTGGGGATAAGACACCACTAACACCTCTCGGTGTCTCTGTGTGTGTGTTCCAGCATAACTCTGGAACACCTTGAGCAATTTCAACCAAACTTGGTACACAGATGACTTATTCTCTGGAAAAAAATACTGCGGGGGTAAGACACCCCTAAGACCCTCAGGTGTTTGTGTGTGTGCCCCTTGGCACGCAGGTGGCACACAGCCCAACTCAGTTCCACTGCGCGCCTCCCACTGGCCAGCTGATATTCGTGTCTCTGCCACACGTGCATGGGGGGGGGCTTGCAGGAGAGTGCAGTGCGAGGCAGGAAGGTGTACTAGGCCAAAAACAGGGCGGGGCGCCCCTCCCGCAGCCCATTTTGGCTCACAGGTGGCCTACTAGACCCAAAACAGGCCCTGGGGGGGTCATGCGCACATGCGCTGGAGGCGAGGCAGATTAGGATGAAAAATTCCCGGGCAGCACCAGGTCATCAGCTAGTATTGTATAAACCAGATATCAACCTAATTTGAGGAGGAAAAGATTAGATTGCTTAAGAGCACAGGTGTCAAACTCGCCACATCAAATTGCCGTCACATGATTCATGACGCATCCAGCTTGCAGGGACCGCCAGTTTGACACCCCTGGCCTAGACTGTGATGTCTTGGCATGTAGCGCCCTCTGTAGGCACGCGAGCCATCACCCCAGTTCAGCTTTGCTCCCACCGGTCAGTTGGTATTCGGGTCTCTGCCACGCATGCGTGGAGGGGATGCAATGCGTGGGGAGCGTATGTGCAGGGTCTACACATGCATTGCATTTTGGGGATTCAGGCACACTTTCGGCACTTGGTCCGGAAAAGGTCACTGGCCTACAGCAACTTTCAGATATGTGAACTTCAACTCCCAGAAGCATGCGGTCTGGGGAATTCTGGAAGTTGAAGTTCACACATATTAAATTGTCAAGATTGAGAACTGTCGCCTAGAGGAAACAGGATTAAAGTACAGGAAAGAGGTGTACCCAATATTTTCATATTAATTTAGCAACAACACTTAATCTTCTATCTCAAAATGTAGCTTTTTAAATTTTTACTCTGCCTTTAAAGTTTTTATTCCAATTAGGAAACTTTGTTTTACATACATGTAGTAAATTGCTTAAAATGACTAGCATTTCTGTTTCTCATATGAATTCATTTGCACAAAAGTGACTCATACAGTAGTGAGACTGTATGAGTGTATGAGACTGTATGAGACTGTTCAAAATTGTCAATGATGGATTTTGCTAAACATTTTGTTACATGTGGCCATCATAACTATATGGAAAGAAACCCAGAAAAGCAGAGAAAACATTCTCATACAAATAAAGTCCAGATCAATATAGCTGGTATTTAGCAATCAGGAGTTTGAAGAGAACACTTAAAAGGCTTTTAAAATGAGGTAGGAATTGCTTTTGGCCCACAATTACAGAAGATCAGGAACATTTCTCTGTTGATTGGACCTCCACATTATATTAAGCAATGATTTGTTTTAATCTTATTTTTTTTAAAAAAAAATCACAGTAGCCTGGTTTACACAACTCTAAGCCATAAACTATGGCTTACAGACCACAGTTGTTCAATTCATGTTATATACCAAGCAAAAATTAAGATAGACTGCATTATAATTTTATAGTAAAATATGTGATTGCAGCCAGTGATTTGAAAAGGCTTATTAGTTTAGTAGGGGACAAAGACGATGAGCAGCAGTAATGGTCTACGAGGTGCTTTAGGTTACAAGTAGCTAATTCATAGTGCCTACATACTAATGTTAAAACATCAGTCTTTTCCCATCCAAAATTAAAAGAAATCAGATGTTTCAAGACTAGTATAGCCATAATTTCATTTCTTAATCTGAAATCTAATAGGAAAAAAAAAGATTCAGTCTTTATGGACTCAACACAAAAGCGGGTAACTCACCAGCCCTGCAGGTACTTTGATGTAGTCTAATGTAAGTCTTGAACCCACCCCACCCCACCCGCCCTCCCATCATATTGCCACTTGCCACATCTAGAAACACTTCCAGCCAGAGAATTGCTGGGAGGAAATAAGTAATAGAGGTTTTCAGATTTTCCTCCTTGGTGGTTGTAATGCAACTGGCAAAAACATGCTGTTTCTTTTGCATGTGAGGGTACATATCACTGGATAAAGCCTCCAATTGCCTTATGTCACATCTGGACTTTGAACCTGCTAAGACTAATAATTTTGGTAATTATTTAAGGTTGATGTAACCTCTAGTCTGTACAATCTAAAAGAGAGAAGTTATATTCAAGCATAACAGCGAACCGTAGTTCAACAGTACCAGGATATGTCTTGAAAAGCCTCAAGTTCTTATCCGTTCTGCTCATTCCGTAGTGTGAACATAAATAGGAAACTGGAAGTCCTTATTTCTTCGCTTCAACTAGCCCAGCATATTGCTAGGTCAGAACACCGAAGAGCTGCGTTGACTCAGATCAATGGCCTTGCAAAGGCCAGTGTTCCTGTACAATAGCCAACAAATGCCTGTGGAAAGGCCACCCACAGCAGCGAGCGCAAAACTTCCCACCATTCAACTCTATTGAATGGCCTTGATTTCTAATACCACAGTTCAGGCACAGATGTTCTCAATATCCATCATGATTTTTATCCTTACTCATCCTTATTTTAAGATACAGTATAAAGCTTCCACTTCCTCTCGGGACCCTTTCTCATTTTGCTTGCCCTGTGCTATTTTTTTTTTTTTTTTTTTTTGAGTTCTACAACAGACAAATCACAACAAAACGTGATTTAAACCATCTGGCTTTGAATACTGGTTTGCTTTAAAAAATACACAACTCTCTGCTTTTTTAAAAAAATGCCATAACAAAGGTCAATGCCACTTGAAAAAGAAAGGAAAATGTTTAATTTAAACTGCAAATGAGATTTTTCATCTCCAGGAAGAAAGGGAAGTTTTCAGATAAGCATGTGCAAGCACTGTAACTCTAAACCACAATTGAATACTATATTCAAATTTAACCACAGCTTCCTATATCCAGATCTTGCCATTTGCCCAGATTTAATGACCTTAGGGTAGATTTTCTTAGGCAGCTGTTATAGATTGCCAAGCAGGTAGTCCTCAGGTTATGATAACTTAATGGAACTGGAATTTCTGTCACTAGTAATGTCAAAGTGTGAAGTTATGCGACTGCATTGCTAAGTAATGGCAATCCCCGCAGTCCCAACTGCTGTCTTAACCCCAGAATGACACAGGTTATTAAACAAGGATCTCACATGATTACAACAGGAGAACAGGAGAGGCAAGCAGGCCGGCAGGTGAGAGCTACAGGTGGATAGGTACCATGGGCAGACAGTATTGAGCATTAGCAGGTGGGTGTCCCAGGGAGGCACAGGAGGGTAAGAAGGTGCCACGGGCAGGTGCTACAGAGCATGGCTATGGGAGCAATTTGTGATTTTCCCTGCCAGTTTCCCCATTGACTTTCCTTGTAGGAAGCAGACAGAAAACGTTACAAATGGAAATCATGTGACTGCAAGATGCTGCAACTGATTTAATTGCAAGCCGGTTGCCAAGGGCCCAAATCACGATCACGTGACCACAAAAATGCTGCAACAGCCACAACTTCAAGGATGAGTCACAAGTTCGGTGCTGTCATAACTCTGAATGGTTGCTGAACAAGCGGACATAACTGGAGTGCTACCTATGATGCCGTTTGTGTGTTTGTGACTTGGCACGAAGCAATAGGCAGTGTCTTTCCTTTTAAAGAGCTTGGCTAATAGGCCTACAAAGGATGGGTACAGTTGCACAGGTCTGCTGAGCATGACTAAAATATTTTACTCTCTTCTTAAAGAGAAGTTTGCACAAATTTCTCATCTTTGTATAATCGGCTGTATTACGTTCATGGTGTGTTTTTTTTTAATTTATTTCCATAGAAATATCCTTACAGTTTGACAGCTCTGTGTTTAAAATGTGCAAATTCATTATTTCGTAACGTTCACTGACCAAAAAGTCCTCTAAAATAAAAAATCAGAGAAAGCTAATTTAGAGTAAGACGCTAAAGCATTCAGATGTAGCGGCAGGATTTCTATGAATTCTACCATCTTGTCCATTATGAAAGCTAACTCTTCTGGTCTTAGTGACTCAAGCATCTGCCTCTGCTTCTGCCTAGAAGAACTGTTCATTGGCGCCTTTATTAGAAAGTTCTATAGCTGAGCCAATCAGTTGGTCTTGCTGCTGGCCCATCCAACAAAAAGGATTCTTGCCGTGCTTTCTGAAAAAGAGGAAACATTTTCAGCACAATCTTTAACATAAGGTTCAGCATTTACTCCTAAACACACAGATCCTCAACCCTTGGGGTATTATGACCCTCTAAAATACTTAATGAATTTGTGTGACACTCTTTTACAGTCTTACTTTCCCTCTGTTCCAAAGCAGCTTTTTCCTAGGGGATGTCAAACTGGCTCCCCATTGCAAAACTGTTTTCTGCAAGAGATCCAATGCCCAGGCTGCCTGGAGTGAATACACACATTCACTACTAGGATCCAGCATCAAATCCAGGAAAAGTCATCCCTGGAGGGTCTATGACAATTCGCCACGGCCAACTTGCCACAGCAAACTCCCCACAGCTAACATGCCATGGCCTACTTGCCGCGGTCAGCTCACTGCGGGACATCTCGCCATGCCAACTTGCTGCAGGACAAGAGTTACATTAATATCAAAGAAATGGTGGAACAGAATCATTAAAGAAGGGATGCAAAAGGAGGGACAGAATGAAATGGGAATGTCAAAAATTAAAATTATTTTGTATTTATTTAAAATAATTAAATAGAATTGTTAAATTGTCCCGCGGCAAGTTGTCCCATGGAGAGTTGGCTGTGGCAAGTTAGACATGGCGGGTTGCCCGCAGCAATCTGACTGTGGTAGATTGTCCCATTCTGTCCATGGAAAAAGAGAGTGATGAAGACTCTGCCAACTTGCCTTGAGCAGTGGTCAATAGCAGGTTCGGATCTTGCAAGAGCTGCTGGTATGAAGTCAAAGAAGGGGAACCCAGCACTGAGATCCCATGCATGGTCTGGTCCAGCCAGAGTGGGAGTGTGACACACACACACAGCTCACTTGCAACTGCTAGTTTGGGAAGCTTTGCCTTGAGACCCTGGGTTCCAACTTGGATGGAAAAATGTACCTTTACATATTATCAAACTCTCTGTCCTATCTGATTTTATTTAAGACTCTTCTATATTAAAAAAAAAAAAAGAAATCAACAGGAACTAGAATGGACCGAAGCATCAGGAATCAATTTCCAGCAATACTTTTATTTTCATTAATGTTTCTGAACTGCACGTATATCTCAGAAGAATTCCTAGAAAATAAAATGATGGGTGGCTACAGTTTTGCTTGCTTTCTGGTACATGGGCCATGGTTGGTGTGACCAACTATTTTGTAGAAGTGCAAATAAGCTTTCAAAATTCCAGAAGTGTGCATTGGTCCAAAAACGTTGGGTAGCAGTTGGGATTAGCTTTGCTTTTTGTCCTTTCCCGTGCTATGTCAGCAGCTCAGAAGTTATTAGATGGAATATTTATATCATGATAAGCATCGCACACAATTCTTTTTCAAAAGAATACTGATATACTGTATACCTAACAGCTTTCCTCAAGCTGGTACACTCTAGATATTGGGTATTTCAATTTCCCAAATATATAGTCAGCACCATCTTTGTACAGAATACTTCATGATACGTTTAAGATTTTAAATAGAAGATCTAAAAATGTCATTTTTATCTATACAAGTAAATTCTAAAATAGCTAGTATACATATTCACATGCTTTGCTTGACTAACATAAAATTGTTTGCTCTCTACTCCTTTTAAACACTTGAAGACTTTGTATTCAAGTTTTTGCAAGGGACACATTGCCATGACACAGCGCACACAGGCTGATGAGGGGCATCAAATTCTTGAAGTTCAGTGCTTACATTTCTTGCTTAAAGCAGGGCTACTGCAGCTATTATTTCCCTAGCTTCCCAGTTCAAATTAAAGCTATCATATTGTTCTGCGACAGTGTCTTTTCTGACATGTCCAATTGAGGCTTCTGTACACATAATTTTCAAGCAGTGAAGATTATGTCTACAGAAGCTTTCTGAAAGTATTGAAATAGACTTCCTGCAAACAAAAATGACCTATGCTATCTCAGAAGGCCAACTATGCTGCCTCCACAATATAACTTGCCCTATTGAAAGAAATTAAGAGTGTCTTACACAACCCTACTTTCTATAAATGTTAAAACTACAAACCTAAAAACAATCCATCAAAAATAGCAGTAATAATAATAATAATAATTAATAATAATAATAATAATAATAATATATTTGCAACAATACTGCTATTAAGACATTTGTCCAGTTTCAAGAGAGGCTTTCAAAGAGGCCTATTTGAATGTCACCTTCTTTCACATTGTTTTAAAAGGCCAAATGTGGACAGAAAAGCTATGGGCACAATGGAGAACTTCCCGGTTTGGAAATTGGGGCAGTGACGGCATGCTTGCATAACTTGTGGGGGTAGCTGGCAATTCTATTCACTCCTAGTCTGACATTATTTTCTATTTACTGCAAAATATGTCACCACTTGTCCACTAGACCAGGGATCCCCAACTCCCGAACCGTATATCGGCATCAGGCCACGGCATGCCAGAAACCAGGCTGTTCAAACAAGCGCAACCCTATCTGTGGGATGCAGGCAGCACATGAAACCACGCCCCCTCTGGTCTGTGGAAAAACCTCTCTTCACGGAACCGGCCCCTGGTGCCCAAAAGGTTGGGTGCTACTGCACTAGACATCAGCTGTTCTCCATTTCAGAGAATCATCAAAGCATAAAACTATGGTATAGCCATCTTCAAGCCTACAACCATCACCATCTGTAACTTTAAGTGTTATAAAGCCAGAGAGATGTGTGGTAACTTTTTCCCCGGAGTCGAATAAATCATTAATTATAGTACAGGTAGCCTTCGGCTTACAACAGTTTGTTTAGTGACCGTTCAAAGTTATAACAGCACTGAAAAAACTGACTTATGGCCAGTTTTCACAGTTATGACCCTTATAGCATTCCTATGGTCATGTGATCAAAATTCAGATGCTTGGCAATTAGTAACTCCTATTTATGACGGTTGCCTTATCCTGGGGGGACGGGTCATGCGATCTCCTTTGGTGTCCTTCTGAGAAGCAAAGTCAATGGGGAAGCTAGATTCATTTAGCAACAGTTTGACTAATTTAACAACTACAGTGATTCACTTAACAACTGTGGCAAGAAAGGTCGTAAAATGGGGCAAACTCACTTAACAAATGAAATTTTGGGGTCAGTTGTGATCATAAGTCGAGGACTACCTGTAATACACTTGTATATAAAGAAGTACAATATATGTGCGTATTGCTTTGTACTTACTGTTTTGCCAGTTCCATGGATATTTGCTCTAAAGAATATCCTTTTGTCTCTGGTATGCAGATAATGACAAAAGCTAATGATGCTAGGCTCATCAGGGCATAAATGAAACATATCCAGGGTAAGCCAAGTAGGTCTAAAAAGAATAAAAATGGTTTGACTCAGATACTTTAGTATACTTTAGATACTTCAGATAATTCATAGACAAACAATCTGAGGCTACCCAAGATTTGCTATAACATACAAATCTTAGTACACAGAATAACAGCAACAACAAAACCAATTCAACATTGAAAAATACTCAACAAAAATTCTAGATGTTTTATCTTCAACGTATAGAAATTATTAGCTTACAAAACAAAACCTTATAGCGGATACCAGAAAGGATATTATGAAATATTTAAAAATACTACTTGATTGTCCATTTCCTTGGACATAATGGGTAATGAGTATTTTCTGTCTTTTACTTTATTTTCATTCTAAGAGTGATTTTGTCATATAATACTAAAAATATCCTTCTGTCTACAGAAGTCCTCTAGTCCAACTCCCTGCCTAGAGCAGGAATCCTCATACTATCTCAGACAAATGGTTGTCCACACTTCGTTGAAAACCTCCAGCAATGAAGCTTCCACAAATGTTTGGACTTTTCCAGATTCCTGGAATTCTGCTCAAATATGCATCAATTCATCTTATTTTTAAAGGATTACACCAAGAGGAGAGAAAGGCTGATTATGTAATTTCCCAGCCACAGCAGACTTACTTGTTACAGTCAAAAACGTTGATGAGATAAGGAGATTAACCCCCCAGTTGACGCTTGATGTGAAAGCAATTGCTCTTCCTCTGATCCCTCCAGGAAATATTTCACTTAATACCAGCCACGACACTGAAATCAAAAAACAAAATCAGTTTAGCTAGTCAGGTTTCACACTCTTCTACCCTGACCTTATACTTCATAGTTCCATTAAATTCCAGATTCTCAACTATAGCAGAGGTTCTAGAAGCCGCAGAAGGAAGAGACCCACAGATAATAAAATTGGAACGTTTATTTTAAAAGGAGGTACTTTTTTAAAAAGTCACATAAATGATCCATTAAAAAAAAAACAGCATTCCATTCAAGCACGAACTATTTGGATACTGTGATTAAAATATGAAAATAAAGCAGCTTATAGTCTCCATATGGTAAACAATGGGTTTCTTGTTCCAGATCTTAAAACAACAACCTGACTTTCTCTTTTTTGTGTCTTGAAACTACATTCTAAGGTGATTTATATAAAAGGTGCTACTCAATATCCTTGAAGGACTTCCCAAGTAGGCATGGAGACCAAATGAAAGCCTTCTGATTTATCGTCTCCATTGACTTAACTGAATTAGTTATATTTACTGATCAGGTACAATGATTCTTTTCTAAACATGTATCTGGGACAACCATTTGATTTGATTTTGGATGTTAAACACTGCCATCATAATGCTTCGTTGTTTAGTTGCAATCTAAATTAATGACTACCCTCCTCCCCATTTCCACTGTTTTTACCTGTTTTGAGTCACCCAGAGTCACTCAGATGAAATAGACATAACAAATTGAATAAATTATGGTTAGTCAGATAGTCAGCAAGGTATTTAGACTAGATTTGGTATTTTCTTCTACCTATCAAGTCCTTCTCAAGGACCAGGATAGGTAGATGTAGGTAGAAGAGCCTTGATAGTACAGTGGTTTACGCACCCTGTTATTAACACAGCTGCCTGCAATTTACTGCTGGTTCGAATCTCTCCAAGGCTCAAGGTTGACTCAGCCTTCCATCCTTTCTAAGGTAGGTGAAATGAGGACCCAGTTTGTGGGGGCAATAAGCTGACTTTGTATAAATATATACAAAAGTATGAAGGCTATTGCTTAACACATTGTAAGCCGCCCTGAGTCTCCGGAGAAGGGCGGCATATAAATCAAATTTAAAAAAAAAAGATGTTGCTGTTTATTAATATTAAAATTAGGACACAAGCTGTTCCAAGTAAAGCTGCCTTCTGCAAATGATGGTGATTTTGTCAATGCCAATGGTGTTCAAGTTGTCTTCCAGATGTTGTAGAAATCATTATTATCTAATTTTCCTTAACTGAGGAACAGTAACATCTCAAAATTAGCTACCTTTAAGTTAAGCTGCTAAATGGCATAGTGTCAACTTCGAGCCAAACCTTGCTGCAGCCATCTTTCTGTTCCTCAGTTGCCACACAGAGGGGGAAGGAGATTGGAAAGCATTACTAGACACAACAAAGAGCTTTCTCGTGAGAACCAAGGTCATCTCCACTGGCAACAGATAAGGTTGGGGAAGGAGTGCCTGAAGAGGCCACCAATTAACTCAATTGGCCAAGGTGACCTGACACCTGGGGATGGGGTTATTTCCTAGTTTAATTATACTAAAGCCACGGGAAAGATTTATAATTGGTTTTCCATTGAAGCTGTGTTGATATGATGTACTCAATAAACAGGACCTTTGAGAAGAAGCTAAGTCTCAGAGTTCTGATTTGCTTGGGTTCATTATTCAGAACCTTGACACATAGATAATTTCCAAATAAAGATCTCAATCTTAAGAAGGCAGCAAGATCAGTTCACTTGCTCTTGCTCCCATACTGTTCCATCACTTTTGAGGCTTCTACTCCTTGTTCTGTTCTGGGGAAAAGTTCTTGTGCAGAAAGAGGGGGCATGAGGCCCTATACGGTAGCCTCAAACACAATCCAGGTCTCTAGAAATTCAAGTACGACTTTAGTTTGGAATGAGGCAATATTAATTAAAAAAAAGGAGAATATAACAATGCCCCACCCTGTCTGTGGCTTTGATTCATTGTTACTGAGCATTTGAAGCAAGTACCATATTTTTCAATGTGTAAGACACACTTCCCCACCCCCCCAAAAAAGTGGGTGGAAATGTCTGTGCATCTTATACAGTGAATGTTGCTGAAGCCCCGCCCACATGCCGCCCCCTACCCTTTGGTCTCTGCCTCCCAGCAATTTACCTCCTTGCAGCAAATAGCAAACAGCCTGTCAGCTTCAGCACAGCCTGATTTAGCACAAGCAGCTGATTGGCGGCTGGATCGGCCTCCTGGAACATTGCCAATCAGCTGTTCCAGGCTGCAGGGATCGCCACCGCTCATCACTCCTGTCACTGCCCATCGCTACTGCCACTTATTGCCACTCCACTCGTCCTGTTTTCGGCCTCCACACATCCCGTTTTCAGCCTTCATGTGCCCCATTTTTGGCATTTGCGCATCTCATTTTTGGCGTGCAAGGCTGAAAACGGGACGCACAAGGCCGAAAACAGGACAAGCAGAGGCTGAAAATGTGGCATGCGAAGGCGGTGATAGGCGGCAGCAGCAATGGGCTGTGATGGGAGTGACGGGCGGTGGTGATCCCTGAAGCCTGGAACAGGTGATAGGCAGTATTCCAGGAGGCCGATCCAGCCGCCAATCAGCTGCTTGTGCTAAATCAGGTTGTTGACCAGGCTGTTTGCTGTTTGCTGCAAGGAGGTAAATTGCTGGGAGGCAGAGGCAGATTTTTTCCCCTTTGTTTTCCTCCCCAAAAGCTAGGTGCGTCTTATATTTTGGAGCATCTTATAGTCAGAAAAATACTGTAATCCTACCAACACAACATACTAAAGCAGCAAAGTTTATGTTAGTCCTTTTTTTCACATCTATTATTCAGAACAGGGCAAGCCTGTTCTTGTTTGGTTTTCAGCAGCCTTCCTTGCAGACGGATCTTTCACATTGATAATTGTAATTCAGGCATTTCTCAAAGTAGAATTTATTTAAAAAGTGAAAGGAAGAGTTTAATCAATGTTGGATATTTAAGCTACCATTCTATTCATTACATCAAATCTACTAAAAGCTCTGAAGAAATAACAGACAGACATTTTAGGTTTTCATTCCACCTGATGCTCTGAAATTCTACAATGGAATCCAAAGATAATGAGGTTTCTTAGGATTTTAGGAAATCTGAGTCACAAAGGCCAAAAAATTACTAACAATTATAAACAAAGGGATTTCTTCATTTTTGACAGTATTGATGTATACATTCGTTAGCTGCTAATAATTTAGAACAACCTAGCCTAAAATAGAAAGCAGAAAGGAGCTGCTGGATTTAATTTAATCACATTTAAGAATGCAAAACCGATTTTAAAAACCCTCTTATTCCTTTTACTTTCTATGTAACACGAACAAGAACAAAACTGGTCAGCTGCCCATTTGTTTATCATGGTTTTTACAAGGCAAAAAGAGTTTTCTATTACAAACCAATCAATGTCTTTTTAAGAGTCTACTTTGCTTCACACATAACCCTGAATCATAAACCATTAATTATAAACCAAAATATCTTAGTGTCGCATTATTTTCAAGTAGATCACATAATGGCTGACTATGATATGTGCACCAGCCACTGGTACCATTTCACCTTGTGTCCACAGTGATGCAAAAGTAGGAGGTGTAGATTTGATTAAGAGATAGCAACATGCCCTGGAATATTAATATTCCTGAGGAAATCTCCCTTGAAGTCAGCCAAGCTCCCTGCCCTATCTAAATTCTATTTATTTTGGTTAAGATGTTTTAAATAAAAAATATAATAATGCTATATAAAGCACAGCATTATTTAAGACATTCATTTAATGCCTTTTTTTCAAAATACCTTTGGCACAACAGAGCCCGTCCCTAGGCCAATAAAAGGTAAATGGCTGCAATCCAATCTTTGATTAGAAGCTTATCCCCTTAATCTGGGAAAAAGCAATGGTACACAGAGGTTAAGCACATGTTCCAGGAGCTAGAGGAAATAATGGGATATGATATCGCTAGCTTATTTTCAAATAAATTGATGTTTTGTGACTGGCCATGTTCATAATGGCAACCATTCTTTAAATTAATCTACGGTAACCAGCCAAAACATATTCTTAAACTATAAAATGTATTCTTCAACCTAAACGTATTGTTTACTAATGAAACAGACACTGTAATAGAAGAAGCTTCTGAGGGCCAAACAAGGTGTGATCCAGTCAGCAATTACATTTATCTTTTACCTGGGTCAGTGTTTCCAACCTGACAACTCTAAGAGGTGTAACTTCATCTCCCAGTATTCCTCAGCCAGTAAGGCTGGGAAACATTGATCTGGGGAATCCAACTGCTTGCAAGCAAATCTATTTCCTGCAACAGTGGTTCTCAATCATTTGTTCACCACAGACCCTCTTTAAATACCTTTTGTGGCCATGAACCACCAAGACTTAACTCAAGACTTAAATCATGAAATTTCTTCAAACCTTCGCATACCCCCTGTGACACTGTGCCCCCCACCCCCGGGACGGTCTGTGCATCACAGGTTGAGAACCACTGTCCTAGACTTATCATAGTGTCTTGGCACATCAGCAAAGCTTTTACTTTACAATTTTTGTTGTAAAACTTTCCTATTCAGTGATTTCAATCCAAGCAAGCATCGTAACACTATACCAAAATAGGAGGGAAAGCAATATATTTAATACTTACTTGGTCCAAGTCCTATGGAGAAAGCTGCAACATAAACTAGCAAGCTAGCCAAAGATAGCCATTTCAGAAAGGGTTGCACCTTGGCCGGTTCAACTGCAACCTGGGATTCTGTTTGCATTCTGACAAATGTTTTGTCTCCCACCAATGTTGTTCCGTTCTGATACTCGGAGTCAGCAATTTCATCCTTCCACCGGGAGGAACTTTTAACAGGTAAAGTCGTGCCAGCAAAACGTTCCTTAAAAGTTTCATTGGTGAAGGTCACTGTTCCTGCTCCCTGAAACAGAATCTCTTCCAAAGACTGATTTTTACAGACAGCGGTGACATTCACATGTATATTTTGCATCACTAATCCTAAAGTGATCAACGACACCGACATAAGGGATGAACCAATACAGAGAAATGTCTTGCTTCCTAAGTGGTCCACAAAAAAAATAGCTGGTATCGTACTGATCACTTTAACCACTCCAACCCCAGTTGAAGCCAAAGTAGCTGCTGCATTGCTCTGAAATCCAACTGATTTCAAAACAGTGGATGTGTAAAACAAGATGTTGGGTTGTCCAGTTACTTGTACAAAAAAAACGAGGGCGATCCCTATCAGCAGCCGTGTTCTCATGTTGTCTTTGGAATGGAACAGATCCAGAAAATGATATTGGTGTTCATCTTTCAAGGAAGATTTGATCATGGTGAGTTCTTCGGTAGTGTCCGAAGTCGCCCTGAGTTTTCCAAGTACTTTACTAGCAGCTTCATCGAAACCTTTCATAACCAGAAAACGAGGACTGGGCAGAAGAAAATATAAAGCAACTATCTGTAAAACTCCCAGTGGAATAACAAGGCCGAACATGTACTTCCAGCCATGAGAAACATTAGCAAAGGCATAATTTGAAATGTAGGCAAAGAGAATTCCCGTAACAATCATGAGTTCATTTAAAGACACAAGCAAACCTCTTCTGTGCTGCGGGGCAATCTCTGCGATATAGACACATGTTGCAGTTGAAGAAAGGGAAACAGAAACCCCTATCACAATCCGCCCTACTATAAGTAGTCCATAGGAGGCAAAAATGATCAGAATCAGACTGCCCACAACTAGTAAAGCAGACGACAACATAATGGTAAATCGCCTCCCATATTTGTCTATCAGGATTCCACCAGTTACTGAAGCTAACAAGGCACCTACAAGAATTGTGCTTACAATTATTTCTTGTTCTCGGCATGAAAGTGTTAGGATGCTAGTTAGCTGAAGAAGAGCTCCAGAGATAACTGCAAGCTCATAACCCATCAAAAATCCACTGATGGCAGCAATGACAGATGACAGGAGAGTAAGCATTCCACAACCTGGAATTAAAGGATATAAGAAAAATGCATTTAGTTTTGTTGCATCAGTAAATGTATCTTAGAAACCATACTTTTCTATGATGCTCCAGCAGTTAAAATGGAGAATTGTATAAAAAGAGTTTTAAATAGATTAACTGTTTTTATTTCAAAAACCAGGATGCTGCTGTATGAGGCCAGAGAATTAAGAATTGGGCTAAGGAAATAGTCATGGTCAAGCTGTAGCAGAATTTTCTGGATCCTGAATGCAACCATTCTGCTGATGAATGGAGTCCTATCCAGTATTACTGGTCATCAACAAAAATTCCATGACAGAATGTGCTGGTTATGAGTTGAAATGGTGAATCTAGAACAGGGGTGTCAAACTCGCGTCATCATGGCATTGTCACATGACGATCGAGACTTCCCCCCCCCTCTGCTATGCCGGGTGGGGGCGAGGCTAGCACATGACGAATCTGGCCCGCCAGCCATGAGTTTGACACCCCTGATTTAGAGGGAGTATTCACAACAAAACATCTTTGATCTCCATAATCAATTTTTTTTGCCAAAATATGTAGCTATTTGGGATGCCAGAATAATGGACAACTGGAAACCTGAGAAATGGAGCTAATATCAAGGTACCATTTTATTATAAAAGTAATTGTTTTATTTTACGTTTCTTATTTTTTAAAAAATTTCCACAAGCTTTATTCATCCTTTAGATTTAAGATTTAGGAAAGGACCTAGGTTAACTATACTAGAACGAGTAAACTGCAACATGAATTAACATGAAGTTCCAATTGAAGTAATTTATGCAATGTCAAACAGTTCAGATAATAACTACCATACTATTTATTTGCATTTGGTTTTGGTTTTTTAACAAGGAAATCACAACACATCCCAGAAAAGTCATCATAGGTGAGGCATAGAGACACATTGGTATAAAAACTATCCAAATGAAAGATTGCAAATGATTTTCCGTATTCCATCTCTCTCTCTCTTTCCCTCCTCACTCTCTATATATCTATAGTATCTCTCTCTCTCTCTCTCTCTCTCTCGCTCTCTCTCTCCATTCATACACACACACACATGTAAAGTTTAGCTCAAGCAGACTGTCTTGTAAGTCTTACGAACCTGCTTAACCATATGGCCTGAGGTTTGTACTGTTTATGATTTAAAAATTATTTCCTAAGTTTGCTGATAGTCCACACTACCTTGGATATTAACCGGTAGAAATTACTTTAGTTTCTTATTTTAAAGAAGAAACTCTAAATAAAAAAAATAAAATGCTATTTAATCATGCTAGTTGGACATAGGTTGAGACCAGGGGTGGGTTCTACTTACCTTTACTACCGGTTTGCAAAGGGAGCGTGTGCGTGTGCTCGCTTCGCTCTCGCGCTTCTGCCCATGCGCAGATCATCAATTATGACGTCCGGGCAGGTGGGCAGAGCCTTCCGCCGCTTTTACTACCGGTTCTAAAGAACCGGACAGAACCGGGAGCAACCCACTACTGGTTGAGATACATTTTAATATCCACTTTAAGTTGATTTTTCCAAGGAACAGAATGCATGTTCCATTAATTGCACTGTTGTTAAACAATGGGCCCAGGAACAGTTACACGTCACCATGTTCATCATTAAGGAGGAGGGAGAGATTGAGATGCTCATTATTTTTAGAATAATGGCTGAAAACAGGTAACAGAAGAAGTTAATTAGCTTTCCATGCACCAGTGCAATGTATTTTTAAGTAGGTAGTTATTCAAGACAGAGCCTGTACTCTTTCCTAGGCTTCTGCCTAAGATGTGTTAAATACATATTGGCTCCGTCTATTTTAATGATGAATTCCCTTAGATTTCCTTTCACTTGGTCTTTTTAAAATATCTCTTCCTACATTTCACTTTGTTTACTTTTGTTAGTCATAAGAAACTTTAACAGTCAATACATAAACCTGAACAGTAATTACAAAACATATTTTATTGACTTAATACTGCAAACCATTTTTAAGTGTGCATCTATTATACTAAAAGCAAATTACTTTTATATTTCTTATACTACCTGTTATTATCATTGTACATTTTATTAACTATCAATTGAACTATTCACCATTTGACACAGATTTGAAATGGCTTATTTATTTATTAAATAAGTGATATGCTGTTCACGTCGCCATAGTGATTCAAAGTGATTAAAAAACAGTTTACAAAAATAACACCCCGATAATATAACACATGCCCAAGATCTAAAAATCATTCCACTTTCCAGTCAAATAAAGACAAAAACTAAGTAGAATAAAGAAAGATGGAGCCTGATTGTCGTGCAAATAACATGACCTTGGCCCATGATGTAGGGCTATATAAGTGATGATGACATCTTTTAATTGTACTCAGAAACCCGCTGGAAGCCAGCACAGTTCTTGGGGATTTTAATGAGCATATTCGGAAACACCGAAAACTGCCAAATCCCTGCATGAAACCTTTTTTCATAGATGGTCCTTAGTGGAACTGTAATATTAGAAAAATTGCCGGTGTAGCAATGCTCTATGGCAGGGGTCTCCAACCTTGGCAACTTTAAGACTTGTGGACTTCAACTCCCAAAGTCTTAAAGTTGCCAAGGTTGGAGACCCTTGCTCTATGGCATTAGAAATTCTATGAGGAAAAGACCTTTAATTTGGTGTGGAATTTAAGGCACCAGGCTAGAAACCAAGTTACCGTAAGTTCTAGATCAGTCTTAGGCAGGGTGACTTTGGGCCGATCCCTCTCTCTCAGCCATGACATCAGACTCGGGTGACAAGCTGGTTAGTCAAATCTTGTTGTACCCAATGGATCAACACTCTATTGGAAAAAGAAAAAAAACACCCTGCACTTGCTGGAAAATGCCAGGAAGGAGAAAAAAAATAGAAGTTCTAAAAAGTTCTATGGCATTAGAAAAACTTGCTGGTGTAGCAATGTATTGTCTGGATTCTCTTTCTCACCTCTCTGCTTGCTGCTGCCAACTATTTCATCATAGATGAGAAAGCATATGATTTGGCTAGGTGAATCATGCTCTGGGAGGAGAAAGGCCAGCAATAAAGAAACAGGGTGGAAAATTGTAGTTGTCTACTCTGTCTAATTACACTGTAAATAACTAATGGAGAAAATGGCGACCACCAGAGACTTTGTTTGGGGGTGGAGGGAAATCAAATAAATGAAAAATTAATGATGGATAACTGGCACATATTTCAGTCAAGGTAATCAAGAACAGAAAATAATATATATATAAAAAAGAATCAATATATATAATCCAGATTAGGGCATACAGTATACTATTCTGCAAGTGATTCTAACTTTTAGGAGTGGGAATTATAGGCAGATGGCAAACATTTGGAAGAAAGTGAAAGGGATGTTGTCTAAAATGCTACTATGCAAGTAAGAAAAACATAATCTGTTTTTCATATACGTTCCAGTTTCCCATACATGTTACTTTATTAAAATCCACACATTTTGCAATTTATTTCATTAAATGCATTATAGCTGTCAATTCCAGCAGATTACTCATCGATTGGAAAAGATTAATTCTTAAGACAGCAGGTACTGCAGAATTAAGCACTTAGAAATTAATAAAGTGCAAGGAAAATTGTTTTTCTTTATAATTTAAATTTCTGCCCAAATTCAACAATGACTCTAAGCAGCATACAAATTAACATACCTGAACATTTTGTCACCCTTTTTTAGGACAGCTGAATTACAAAGGCCCCATGCCGTCCCCTTTCCTTTCCTTTCCAAGCAAATTCTTGATGGAAAACAACATCATCTTTTTACAATTATATGAAGCCTTGTGATTTATGCCTGCTTTTTTTATTTCTATTATTAGAAGTTTACTAACATCTAAGCAATAAATTTAAAATGAAGGCACTTGCATTAGTTCTTGTATAAGCATGTTTAGTTGCGCAGGCTGACTTGGATTTCACATTTAGATTTACATTTGACATTTAGAACTCAGCTTTCCCCAACACACATATACTTACTGCATAGCTTTCTGAAAATATACACTTTAGAGGCTGAAGTGTGAAAAGGTTCTCCTGGACATGATCTAAATCTAAATTTCTAAAACGCACGGCAACAGAATTGTCCCAACTGCTGTGTTGCTTACACTGTTTATACTATTCCTCCCTTATTTGCTTTCTCCTTCTCCAGAGTGTTTTTGGTTTGAAAAACTAGAGCAGTGATGGCTAAGCTTTTCTGGACTGAGTGCCCAAAGTACATGCATGAGTGTGTGAATGTGCGCGTGCACGTCCGAACCCCCAAAATGCCATGCGTGCACGGCCCCCGTGCATGTGCCCCAACCCATGCATATGCGCCCCCGTCACATGTGCACTGCCCCACGCATGCATGTGCACTCCCTGCACATGCCCCACCCCTGCACATGTGTGCATGCCCCCCCCACGCATGTGCAGCAGAGACCCAAAGACCAGCTGGCTGGCAGGAGGCACCCGTGCACCTGCGGCAGACCCTAACTGGTGTGACAGCTCATGTGCCCGCAGAGAGGGCGCTGTGTGCCATCTCTGGCACGCGTGCCATAGGTTCGCCATCACAGGACCAGAGGGAGAATTTTGGTACTTCCAGCTTCTGGACAAGCCAAAGCTTTTTTTGAATCATTTTCTGTCTACTTTGATTTCTAATCTTTCCTTCAGCTGTTCCTGGGACCCACTCTTTCCTGAACCTCTTTGCAGCTTAATTCAGTTGCTGGAGCCCTTAACTCTACCTGAGTTTGAAACGTGCTGCGGACACCTGCAGGCATTCCTAAGAGGGGGAATATTACCTGAGCAATCATTTAATGAGACAATTGTTATAACTATAACAGAAAGGTGGTTTATGTACAGCAAATACAGTATACAAAGAGGCATAATTTAACACTGAGTGAGATACATTCTACCAGGAGTCATAAATATGGGTTCTATACATGTGAAGAAAAAAGCCCTTCAGATTAGCTGTCTCTTGAGCAGAATGATGAACAAAAAGAGGACAAACATGTCATCCTTCACTGTCTTTCTATGTGTTCTTTCCCTCTTTTGGTCAATAGGTCATGAGGTAATGAAGAGTCAACAATCTCTAAGAGTTTGCAAAGATAGGTATGAAGAGATACAGGTGAAACTCGAAAAATTAGAATATTGTGGAAAAGGTCATTTATTTCAGTAATGCAACTTAAAAGGTGAAACTAATATATGAGATAGACTCATTACATGCAAAGCGAGATGGTTCAAGCCTTGATTTGTCATAATTTTGATGATTATGGCTTACAGCTCATGAAAACCCCAAATTCACAATCTCAGAAAATTAGAATATTACATGAAATCAATAAAACAAGGATTGTACATAGAACAATATCGGACGTCTGAAAAGTATAAGCATGCATATGTACTCAGTACTTGGTTTGGGCCCCTTTTGCATCAATTACTGCCTCAATGCGACGTGGCATGGATGCTATCAGCCTGTGGCACTGCTGAGGTGTTATGGAAGACCAGGATGCTTCAATAGCGGCCTTCAGCTCTTCTGCATTGTTCGGTCTCATGTCTCTCATCTTTCTCTTGGCAATGCCCCATAGATTCTCTATGGGGTTCAGGTCAGGCGAGTTTGCTGGCCAATCAAGTACAGTAATTCCATGGTCATTGAACCAGGTTTTGGTACTTTTGGCAGTGTGGGCAGGTGCCAAGTCCTGCTGGAAAATGAAGTCAGGATCCCCATAAAGCTCGTCTGCGGAAGGAAGCATGAAGTGCTCCAAAATCTCTTGGTAGACGGCTGTGTTGACCCTGGACTTAATTAAGCACAGTGGACCAATACCAGCAGATGACATGGCTCCCCAAATCAACACAGACTGTGGAAACTTCACACTGGACTTCAAGCATCTTGCAGTGTGTGCCTCTCCATTCTTCCTCCAGACTCTGGGTCCTTGGTTTCCAAATGAGATGAAAAAGTTGCTCTCATCACAAAAGAGGACTTTGGACCAGTTCAACAGACCAGTTCTTTTTTTCTTTAGCCCAGGTAAGATGCTTCTGACTTTTGTTGTTCAGGAGCGGCTTGACAAGAGGAATACAACATTTGAAGCCCATGTCCAGGATCCGTCTGTGTGTGGTGGCTCTTGATGCACTGACTCCAGCCTCAGTCCACTCCTTGTGAAAGTCCCCAACACTTTTGAATGGCCTTTTCCTGACAATCCTCTCCAGGCTGCGGTCATCCCTGCTGCTTGTGCACCTTTTTCTTCCACCTTTTTCCCTTCCACATAACTTTCTATTAATGTGCTTTGATACAGCACTTTGGGAACATCCAACTTCTTTTGCAATTACCTTTTGAGGCTTTCCCTCCTTATGGAGGGTGTCAATGATGGTTTTCTGCACAACTGTCAGGTCAGCAGTCTTTCCCATGATTGTGATTCCTACTGAACCAGACTGAGAGACCATTTAAAGGCTCAGGAACCCTTTGCAGGTGTTATGGCTTAATTAGCTGATTAGAGTGGGACACTTTGAGCCTAGAATATTGAACCTTTTCACAATATTCTCATTTTCTGAGATTGTAAATTTGGGGTTTTCATGAGCTGTAAGCCATAATCATCAAAAGTATGACAAATCAAGGCTTGAACTATCTCGCTTTGTATGTAATGAGTCTATCTCATATATTAGTTTCACCTTTTAAGTTGCATTACTGAAATAAATGACCTTTTGCATGATATTCTAATTTTTCGAGTTTCACCTGTATATAGCAAATGGCTATTTTGATGAATGATGAATTAATGAATGAATGAATGAATGAGAAGGAAGGACTCACTGGAGAAGAGCCTAATGCTGGGAAAGATTGAGGGCAAAAGAAGGAGGAGACGACAGAGAATGAGGTGGCTGGATGGAGTCACTGAAGCAGTAGGCATGAGCTTAAATGGACTCCAGAGGATGGTAGAGGACAGAAAGGCCTGGAGGAACGTTGTCCATGGGGTTGCAACTCCCGATGGGTCAGACATGACTTTGCAACTAACAACAACAACATAGCAAATGGCAGTGGTGTAACTACATTTCATTAGATTTTCTTTTGCCTTGTATGTCTCTTTCTCACTACTTTTTTTTCTGTTTTACATAACATTCTCACCTCAAAAGTGAATAGATGGAGATACATACCGTAGTCACAATGGTACCTTGGTTTAAGAAAATTTCAAATATAGAATTAAACATGTTCTTTAACAAATCAGAGCTGGTATATTGTCTTTGGTTCAGGCTTTTTTACACTATATTTTTATATAAGAACTACAAAAGCACTTGGGTTGTTTGTTATTTCTCCGTTCAGGAGAGAAAATGATCACAGAACACTCAATTTTCCCCCACAACCTTGTGAGGTGGGTTGGGCTAAGAAAGACTGACTGGCCAATGTCACTCAATGAGCTTTCATGGCTGACAGAAGACTAGATCTCTTTGGTGCCTGCCCAACATATTCAGGAATGACACTGAGAAGAAGCATTTCTTGTAGCATAAAAGCAGCAAAAAAAGAATGACTATATAGCATCCGGATTAGGGTATACAGTGTACTGTTCGGCAAGTGGTCCTAACATTTAAGAGTGGGAATTATAGGCAAATGACAAACATTTGGAAACTCACATGAGACGAAAGTGAAGATGATGTCTAAAACGCTACTATGCAAATAAGAAAAACATAATCTGGCATGATTCCAGTTTCCTAACATCTAAGCAATAAATTTAAAACGAAGGCACTTGCATTTGTTCTTGTATAAGCATGTTTAGTTGCCCAGGCTTGGATTTTTCCGTTTAGATTTACATTTGACATTTAGAACTCGGCCTTCCCCAATAAGAGCCTTGGTGGCACAGCAGACTAAAGCACTGTTAAGTAACACCAGCTGCCTGCAATTACTGCAAGTTCAAATCTCACCAGGCTCAAGGTTGACTCAGCCTTCCATCCTTTAGAGGTAGGTAAAATGAGGACCCGGATTGTGGGGGCAACAGGGTGGATAAAAATCAATGATTTTTTTAAAAAAATAAAAAAAAATCAGATTTTTTTGATTTAAATCGGATTTTTTTGATTTAAATCGGATTTTTTTGATTTTTATCGAATTTATTTTAATAAAAAACTTTTGGGGTAAAAATCTATCGTAAGATAGTTTTCTATTTAAGATACATAAATAATTTAGTTTATTCAGCATGAAATGGAGCTTAGTTATGTAGCATGAGGCTGTATATTCTGCAATACTGGGACTATCGGTGAGTCAACAATGGGTCAAAGGAGTAGCAGAGATGACAGTTGCTCTTTAAAAATTATTTAAAAAAGCCTTTTTACTAGTGATTTAAATCATGATTTAAATTGTGATTTAAACCAACTAGATTTAAATCAAATCCACCCTGGGAGGAAATAAGCTGACTTTGTATAAAAAAGAACACTGCTTTGGGGGGGGGGGGGGGCAAAGCCCTACTAAGCAGGTATATACAAAAGTATGAAGGGTATAGCTTAACGCATTGTAAGCCGCCCTGAAAAGGGCGGCATATCAACTTCTGTACAAGCAGAAGCTTTTCTGAATCCTTTTCTGTCTACTTTGATTTCTAATCTTTCCTTCAGTTGTTCCTGGGCCTCACCTTTTCCTGAACCTCTTTGCACTTAATTCAGTTCCTGGAGTCCTTAACCTGATTTTGAAATGTGCTGCACACACTTGCAGGCATTCCTAAGAGGATGAATATTACCTGAGCAATCATTTAGTGAGGCAATAGTTATAACTGTAACAGAAAAGTGGTTTATTTACAGCAAATACAGCATTAAAGCAGGAAAAACCTCCTTGGGTTGTTTGCTATTTCTCCCTTCAGGAAAGAAAAGTAATGGTCACAGAACACTCAATTTCCCCCCACAGCCCTATGAGGTGGGTTGGGCAAAGAAAGACTGACTGGCCGATGTCACTCAATGAGCTTTCATGTCTGATAGAGGACTAGATCTCTTTAGTGCCTGCCCAACATATTCAGGAATGACACTGAGAAGAAGCATTTCTTGTGGCATAAAAGTAGCATAAAAAAGAATGAATATATAGCATCCGGATTAGGGTATACAGGAGTATTCTGCAAGTGGTTCTAACATTTAGGAGTGGGAATTATAGGCAAATGACAAACCTTTGGAAATTCACAGGAGAAGACAGTGAAAGGAATGATGTCTAACATTCTACTATGCAAATAAGAAAAACATAATCTGGTATGGTTCCAGTTTCCCATACATGTTACTTCATTAAAATCAGCACATTACCCAATTTTATTTCTTTTGTTAAATACATTAGAGCTGCCAACCCCAGAAGACTTTACTCACCTATTGAGAATGATAACTTCTTGAGACATCAAGTACTACAGATTTAAGCACTTAGAAATTAATAAAGTGCAAAGAAAAAGGATTACTTATTTATAATTTAAATGTCTGCCTAATTTAACAATGACTCTAAACGCTGTACAGATTAACATTACATGATGCGTTTGACACATTTTCTTAGGACAGCTGAATTATAAAGGACCCAAGCCATCCCCTTTCCTTTCCTTTTTCCCCACAAGCCTGTGAGGTTGGTTGGGCTAAGAAAGACGGAGTGGAGTGGAGTGAAATGGAAGAGAATAGAATAGAATTGAATCTAATAACAGAGCTGGAAAGGACCTTGGAAATATTCTAGTCCAACCCCTACTCAGGCAGGAAATCCTTTACCATTTCAGACAAATGGTTGTCCAATCTCTTCTTAAAAACTTCCAGTGTTGGAGCATTCACAACTTCTGGAGGCATGTTGTTCCACTGATTAACTTGTTCTAACTGTCAAGAAATTTCTTCTTAGTTCTAGGTTGCTTCTCTCCTTGATTAGTTTCCATCCACTGCTCATCGGGTGTCCCCTTCCTCCCTCACCGCTCCATGTGCGTCCCTCCCGAAGCTGCGCGCTCGGTGGAAGAGGACGACCATCCCAGATAGAAGGAGTGTACCGATCTTCGGTCAAGGGTATACGATAGCTGCGCTCCCCTGCTAGAACCTCCAAACAAGCTCAAGGCTTCTTGTTCTGCCTTCAGGTGCTTTGGAGAACAGCTTTACTCTCTCTTCTTTGTGGCAACCCCTGAGATACTGGAATATTGCTATCATGTCACCCCTATTCCTTCTTTTCATTAAACATGGGGCTGCCCTTGGGGTGTACCCGGAGGCTCCAACTGGTCCAGAATGCGGCTGTGTGAGTAGTTACGGGTGCGTCCCGCTACTCCCATATAACACTACTACTGCACGAGCCGCACTGGTTGCCGGTGATCCTCCGTATCTGCTTCAAGGTCCTGGTACTCACCTATAAAGCCCTTCATGGCATGGGCCCGGCGTATTTGCAGGATCATCTCCTACCGGCCTCCCACCGCCCAGTGCGCTCACATAGGGCTGTCCTCCTCCGGGTCCCCTCAGCCAGACAGTGTCGGCTGGCGGTCCCCAGGATGAGGCCGTTCTCTGTTGTCGCACCGACTCTCTGGAATAGGTTGCCCACCGGGCTCCGGATGGCCCCCAACCTCCGCACCTTCCGCGCCAACCTAAAGACATGGCTCTTTCAGCAACTTCCCTGATCTGCCGTGGATTTTAACTTGGGGATTTGGGGATTTTAAATTGGTTTTTAATATTATTTAATTTTTATCTCTTGTCGGGTTGTTTTATTGTTGTGAGCCGCCCCGAGTCCTACAGGAGAAGGGCAGCATATAAATCTGACAAATAAATAAATAAATAAATAAATAAATAAATAAATAAATAAATAAATAAACAAACAAACAAACAAACAAACTAGACATACCCAATTCCTGACTGGCCAATATCACTCAATGAGCTTTCATGGCTGACAGAAGACTGGATCTCTTTAGTGCCTGTCCCACATGTTCACCGCTACAGGAATGACACTGAAAAGAAGCATTTCTTGCATGTTTGAAGAATTGCATATAACATATGAAGAAAGAGGGGGCCATAAAGACGTCAACCTTAAATTACCCAGCTGCATTATTGTCAATGAATTCAGGTTGATGAACAACATGCTCCTAAGATAACATCTTGTTTTGCTTCCCAGTGAAGCTAGAATGCCTCTGCTCCACCTAAACACCATTACTGTTCCAACATTCCAATGAAGAGGGAGAACTCAATAAACTGTAGCAGCTACTGTTTGTTTTTCTGTCCTACCTACTCCTTTTCAATACAAATGGCTTTCAGAAGAAGAAAAAACTACATGGGGCCACCATGAAAAGAATCCAGAAGTTTCAAATGGTAAAAAATGTTGTTGCAGACAATCTTGGGCACCCAAAGAATGGTGTACATACCGTGCTTTTCGGAGTATAAGACACAATTTTTCCCCCTAAGAGAGGGTGGAAATGTTGGTGTGTCTTATACACCGAATACAGCCATTTTTGGCCTCTCAAAACCCTGCCCCATGTGTCCCATTTTCACCAAAAACAGGCCTGTTTTTCACAAAAATGGGGTATGCAGAGGGTTTGGGAGGCCTTCAGAGTGCTCCTGGGGGCTGGGGAGGGCAAAAACACAATGCGTGGGGGGCTTGGGAGGCCAAAAATGGGCCCATTTTTCGCAAAAACAGGGGCGTTTTTGCCCTCCCCAGCCTCCAGCAGCACTGTGCAGGCCTCCCAAATCCTCTGTGTGCCCTGTTTTTGTGAAAAACGTTTTTCACAAAAACGGGACGTACAGAGGGTTTGGGAGGCCTGCAGAGTGCTCTTGGGGGCTGGGGAGGGCAACCCCCCCCTTTTTTTATTGTTTACTTCTTCGAAATCTTGGTGCCTCTTATACTCCGATACATCTTATAGTCCGAAAAATATGGTAATCCCTCTGCTATCTGAGATGCACTGGGTGCCAGTCTGCCTCCAGGTCCAATTCAAGGTGTTGGTTACGACCCTTAAAACCTGTATATGGTATGGAATAGGGTTACCTATGGAACCATCTTCATCTCAGCCTATCCCACCCACTCAGGTAGGGAAAGTATTCTGCGGACCTTGTCAATCAAAGAATTCTGACTGGTGGAGTCCAGAAGAGAGCCTCTCTGCTGTGCCCCCACCCTGTGGAATACTCTCCCCACAGAGGTGACACAGGCCCCTCACTCTCTTGACCTTCCGTAAAGGTGTAAAAACATGGCTCTGTGCCTTTGCTTCAGATGTACAGAGGAACCTGCACCCATAGGGCTGCTTAGCTCCCTGAAAGTGCCCCATAACTTTTAACATTCCTTGCCTCTTTTACATTTTATATACCATGTTACGCTTTTAATATTTTACTGTATAGAGTCCCTCTGTGAGAGAGCTGGGTGCTTCTTAATATAATAAATAAATAAAGGAAATTTACAGAACTTTAATGCTGTATTAACTTCTAACTTGCTAACCTGAGTAGCACCCATATATCAACAATATACTGTGTACATTACGTCTTCTCATATCCATCTAATATTAGCAGTCTCAGGCAAGCAGTACAGGCAGGTACATTTGGACTCAGAGATTTGAATTAATGGCAAAGTGAACGAGAAGGAAGAAGTAGAAAACAGCACAAAAAGAAGAACTACCAGTAGGAAGAAATGGAGTATGTATATAATGCAATCCAATCCAAACTTTCATTTTAAAGATCTATAGACCTTGAGATTCTTTTAATCAAAATGCAGGGCATTAATGAAAAGTCTAAAAGATGTGATCTAATTACACTGTAAACCCTTTCTATGCATTCTTTCCTAATATAAATTAGGAATAACATAAATATAAATTATGAACAACAACATAACAGTGTTTCTTTGTAGTAGATGCAGCAAATTTAAAAGATAAAGGTTTTTTACATACTTACATTTGTGTGTATGTGCTTATGTGTGTATGTATTATATGTACATGTATGTATCTGTGTATATGTGTGTGTGTGTATGCAACTATTTGCAAAATCAACATCTACAGTGTTTCTTTCTAAAATATATGATCACTGGGGACAAGGAGCCTTTGAAATAATCCAAAATCTAACCAATTAATTTATGTTGCAGATATATGAAACAAGCCATTATCAGAACATCATTTTATTACATCATCAATGACTTTTTGGAGAGACCTAGTTATTTTACGTATATGGATATAAGGTACTGAATAATCTAAATCTAAGCCACATTTAGACCATTATCAACTAACAGAATTTTGACCTCTACCCAAACGTACCATCTGAGAATGTCATTCTTGGATGAATGCCGAGGCCCTCAAATTCAAAAGGGTCAATATTGCATTGACCGTGTGATGTCTCTTTAAGTAAGAGCAACGGCTATCTGCCAGTTGTCTAATAGTGTTTCTCAACCTTAGCAACAACATGCTGGCTGTGGAATTCTGGGAGTTGAAGTCCACATAGCTTAAGTTCGCCAAGGTTTGCTTTACTTATTTCTTACCTTTACTATTTTTACAAATAACTCAAGGCAGATAACATACCCAATATTCCTTCCTCCACCTATTTTCCCCACAACAACAATCCTGCAATGATGAGCTTGATTGAAAGTATGTGACTGGCCAAAAGACTGTTAATTTATGCCTAAGGCAGGACTAGAACTTACAGTCTCCTTAATCACTAGACCAAACTGGCTCTCAGGCTGGTTGAGAAACACTGGTCTAATGAAAGAATATCATAAGCCACAACAAACCTGACCCATTTGATGTATGGGTCCCATTCCCTCCTGTTACCAGAATGCTGTTATGAAACAAAGCAAAGGACTGACATGGCCCCCATCAAAAACACTGCTGCTTGTTAGGGAAGGGAGCTTGGTAGCTTCAGGGATTGAGGTGAGATGTGAAGTCAGGAGCTGCAGCACACATTAAGAGATGTTAGGAGATATAGGCAATGAAGACATGAAACCTTTTCAGGTACGGATCCCTGAACTCTGGAGATGGTCACTAACACCAGAGGAGGGTTGTTGTTGTTTTGTTTTTTGGCTAATTACAGTTGGTCCTTGACTTACAACCATTTATTTAGTGACTGTTCAAAGTCAAAATGGCATTGAAAAAAGTGACTTATGACCATTTTTCACACTTAACGACTGCTGCATCATCTCCACAGTCACCGTGGTCAAAATTCGAAAAACTTGGCAACTGGCTCATATTTAGGTTCTGAGGTTGTGGGATTATCTTTTGTGACTTTCTGTCAAGCAAAGTCAATGCGGGAACCAGATTCACTTAACAAAGAGTGTTGCTAACTATACAACTGTAGTGATTTACTTAACAACTGTGTCAAGAAAAGTCATGAAATGGGACAAAACTCACTTAACAACTGTCTTTCTTAACAGTAGAAATGCTGGGCTCAATTGTCGTCCTACGTCGAGGACTACTTGTGTACTTGCTGCTTCTGTTAATCTCCTATGCCATTTTCCATGAAATTCTAAGCTCTCTGATTACTTAAAGGAGCAAACTGATCCTGCCCATGTTCTTTATTTAATTAACTAATCCAGCAAGTGTTCAAGGTTAATCAATCATACCCATTAGTCCTTATCGTACTAACACAAGTTCTCTTCCAACCTCCCACATTCCTTGCTGCAGGCTTTTAAGAAAGGGCATTTTATGAATTCACTGGCTGGAATAGAAGTGCTTCATAAAAGGATTTGTATATGTATTGAAAACAGTCATCTGCACAAGCCAGTCCAAGTATCTCAGCTGTCATGTGAAAGTTAAATCCTTAGCATCAGCACATTGTGAATCCACCCCATGTAGTTCTTTTGTGTTACTTTTGGAAATCTGCAAAAGACCAAGTAGGCATAAACAAAATGGAACAATAATGACATTGCAATCTTAAGAGTTTTTAAAAACACAGATAATACCAGTCTTGCTGTGTCCTGAAATCAGAGCCAAAATCATCATCAAACATTTGGAAAGACAACCATAGGTAGATGAAGAATTGAAGCTTCAAGAGAGACAGATGTTGTTTTCATGGTGTGCTGCAAAGAGCACAACAGTCATTCTAATCTAGGTGATAATATATCTTGCAATAAGTTAGGGTCCAATTAAACCAGGAAATAAAATAAGTGCAAGATAAACAACCTGCACCTCACATGCAAAATGATGCAAAGGCCATTCATTGTTCAAGGATAAGATCAAAGTGCTGTAGCAGATAGAGACTTTACTTGGACCAGGAAAATCTGTATTAAAACCTAGTTACTATTGCTTAAATGAGAGCGAGTTGATATACGTAGCAATTAAGACTTTGGGCTAGAAACTGGGGGACTTGAATTCTAGTGCTGCCTCACGCATAAAGCCAGCTGGTGATCTTCAGCCAGGCATTCTCCTTCAAGAGGACAGTAGGCAGGAGGCAATGGCAAACTATTTCTGAAATCTTGCCAAGAAAACCTCAAGGATTTTCCTGGAAATCATTAGGAATCAAGACTGATCCCCAAGGCACACACTCTGCCTCTCATTGCTTAGCTTTATACACACCACACAGAAATACTACCAAGCTAAAACAGAACAAGCAGAATTCTTCTCCTTCGCCTCCTCTGGCTTCTCCAAAGGCCAAAAGGATCTATATGTACATATATACTGATAGTGTTACTTCCAGCACCTCCCTAAAGAAAAAAAGGAATGAGAAAGTTGAGTTGACGAAACGGTTGCAAAGTTTCCGGGCTGTTTTGTTTCTTTCTAAGCATTTTGCCCTCTGGTTATTGTTCTGTTTCTTGAAACTGGAAAGTTACCAACGCACGTTATCTGCATCTGTCAAGTCTGCAGGCATGACCGCAATCGGCTCTTTTTACCTGTTTGAGCTGGAGGTTCGTGAAGGCTCCTGCATGCGGTACCCTCTTCTGTCTCGCTCTGGCTTTTCGGACTGAGGTCCTCCTTGTTCTGCCCGAGTAACATGGCTGGAGCTTGAGAAAGCCCAGGGCTCCTTCGAGACTCAAACGCCTTTACAGGAAGGCCGCCTTCCCGAGGCGCTTCAGACCGGCGATGAGTCTCGCCGCCCTGTTCATGGCAGCGGGATGAAATCTGAAAGTTTACTAAAGAGATCCGCGAGTAACTTTTCTTTCCGCTACCGCAGGCTTTGCCCTTTTCGGTGACCTGGCCTGTTGCTATTCTGGCGGAGCCTATCAGCGGCGCGAAAGGGAGGGATTTTTTTTTTTTCTTTTCCAGACGTATTGTTTTCGCTTCGAACAAATAGCTGAGAAAACGAAGAGGAGAAACGCGGAGCTCAGCCTGAAGCTCTGGAGCTCCTCGTTCTAACTAATCGAAGCTGTTTCTCCACAATGAGCATTTTACCCCCGCTCCTATTTACTACGCCCGCCCCCATTCCCGTGTGTGCGTGTTTTAAGAGGTGAAGTACTTGCAGGGCCTACACAAACAAGCCAAACGAGCACACAGTATACCGTCCGTGTACAGGACCATCATTTATATATGTGTGTGTGTATATATATATATATACACATATATACATATATATATATATATTACCGTTCTGAGCAATTAAAGAAATGTGAGAAAGAGTCACCTAAGGCAAATCCAATGTTTATTTGTCTGGCTTCTCCCCCCGCCACCTTTCCCTCCCCCCCCCCCCCTCAAATTAAAGGATGCTATGCTGGCAAGAAAGAGGAAGCAGAACCCTGGACACGTCTGAGAAGAAAAAGGGGATGTTTATAGCCAGCTCAAAAGTGGATTATTTCCGTAAAAAATTAAAGAAGTTTTGCACAGGGAACAGTAGGATGTGAGTGTGTATAATGATTCTTGATTCAGCTGTCCTGCAGAAATTACATAAGAATGTAGCATTACCTACGATAAATTTAATAAATATATTAATCTCACAATGTTCTATTTAAGTAGCATCCTTTCCTGAATAACCCACAATTTTGTTGGGTTCACACATAACCACATAATTATAAACTAATTGGAGGATTACAGGATTACAAACCCCAGGGGTTGATTATGTTGCACAAGGCAAAACCAGACTGCCTCAGTACAATGCGTCATCCCGCCAGTAATATTGAAATACTACATTTCTGGGGAGGTAATGCTGTAAATGTTGACCACGGCGGCCGGCGTTACAAAGCATGGCTTTTTAAAACTATTCTAAATTTCAGTACCTGCGCTTTGCTAGCTTTGAATATAGTGGAAATCACAAGGTAGGGTTGTCTGGTGAAAAAAGAAGAGGAGGGCCACGATTGTATGATTGAAGCTCTTTCACACATCACATGCACAGTGTATATAAAAAGAGGTGGGGATTTGATCACACCACTCCTGTCACTACCTTGACTTTTTGACACAAACGCTCCTCTAGTGCTCCTGTCAAGAATGTATCAGGCTTTGTTTAGTAACTTTAGTTTAACATTTAAGCAGGGGAGATATGATTCCAGATCCATTCAGTGTCATCTGCAGTGGGGTTTATAGCAACAATCTTCTGGTGAATGGCAGAACTACTAAAATCAACACAAGTGAGGAAAACCCAAAACAAATGAGAAGCTTCAAAGATGCTTTTATTTTAAAGGCAACTGGACTTTCTGGTTTCTCTTTAAGACGTTTCACTTCTCATCCAAGAAGCTTCTTCAGTTCTAACTAACTTGTGGGGCATGGAAGGGGTTTATACTCTGCAAAAGGCCAGACAACAGTCTTATTGAAACTACCTTGGTGCTAATAATCTGTGTCCTCTTACATAGTAAGAATTGTGGATGAGAAGTGAAAAATCTTAAAGAAAAAATCAGACATTCCAGGTGCCTTTAAATAAAAGTACCTTTGGGACAATCGTGACCTGGATGAATGAGAACCTCTATAGACAAATGAGAAGTTGTTCATCAAGAATAATTTTAATTCTACTTCCGATGTGGTTTCATTATTTTCAAAGAGTAATTCAAAGGGAAAGCTCATCTGTAACTTCTATCCTTGGTAAGCATTTTCCGCAACTCTCCAGATAAAATATTTTTCCCAACACAACAATGGGACCTGTATTTCTTAAAATCAATATTTGTACTCAGATGCAATTTAGTTGTTTTCTTCCCTACTTCCTGTACTGCAGGGTAAAATAGAAAAAAAAAAGTTACTATTGAAGGGCTAATATTGCACTGTATGAAAAAAATGAATCTATCATTACAGGTAGTTCTCGATTTATAACTACAATTGGGACCAGAATTTCCATTGCTAATCAAAGCAATTGTTAAGTGAATTGTGCCCAATTTTATGATCTTTCTTAACTCAGTTGTTAAGTGAATCACTGCAGTTGTTAAATGAATAATGAAGTCATTAAGTGAATGACCGACTTTCCCCATTGACTTTGTTTTTCAGAAGTTGGCTGGGAAGTTGCAAATGGTAATTACATAACCCTGAGACACTGCAGTTGTCATAAATACATGGCAGTTGCTAAGACCCGAATTTTGATCACATGACCATGGGGATACTGCAGTAGTCATAGGTGTGTTTTTCATAAGCACCTGGTCATACAGTAAATCACTTTTTTCAGTGCTGTTGTAACTTTGAACAGTCACTAAACAAATGGATGTAAATTAAGGATTATCTGTATTATTCTTTTGTTATCAAGGCTTTAAAGTATTCAAGGTATTTAAGCTGCAACAAACGAATGGCAATAAAGAAAGGTCACACATGCAACTTTGAATTTTTCAACTGAGAATTTCTTAGAAGATGTCATTAAATCCAAAACATTCACTGAGTACTTACAGTCAACCAAATGGTGGATGATGGAAGATGTAACTACATATTCAGGACAAACAAGCATATAATTCAATGAGCAATATATTTCCAATGAGAAGACAGACTCTTGCTAAACAAACCCTGATATAGCTCATACTGTACTCTCCAAATCAATGTCATATGCCTAATACAGCTGATGGGTTTTTTGTGTGCTTTTGAGTCATTGTTGACTTTTGGTGGCTGCCTGGACTAGCCCTGCAGTTTTCTTGCCAAGATTTCAGAAACGACTTGCCCTTGTCTTCTTCCTAGCATTGTGAAGGACTGACAGTACAAGTTCACTCAGCTTTCTTTGTACTTAAGGCAGGACTAGAACTTTTGGTCTCCCGGTTTCTAGACTGGGTATATTGATTTTCTCTACAGCAAATATTGACAAAAGTATATTATTTTCAAAATATTCACTGTAATTAGGTGTAGCCCCAAAAGGTGCAAGTATATATGTAGAATTTGTTGGAATGTAATATTGGCGTCTCCAGATAGCTGAACAGTATAGAGCTGTCTTTTGCAAATGCATTCAGCACAATCTATTCAGCAACAAATTACTGTAAGAATAACAAGAACAGTACAGTACAACCAAAACCAGTAAAGACAGTTGTACGTGCACTATATTGCAAGGATCAATAGAATATATTGATATAACAAAGAATATAACTGTGGTTTGTTGCATGGTCAGCCAGATGTTTAGATTGGATTTGGCATTTTTATCCACTTACCAAGTCATTCCCAAGGACCTGGGATAAGCAAGTTAGTGTTTGATGGTATGTTAAAGGTATTATCATAGCATATAAGTAGCTCCAAGTAATTGCTGCTTTTTGCAGTTGAAAGATAATGATTTTTGTCAATGTTGATGGTGTTTAAGTGGTGCTCCAATTTTTGGGATTGCACCAGAACAAATTCTCCCTCTTTTCATGTGTTTCCTTTCACATGGTGTGAGATCTAAGCTTGTTAAAAAATAACGTTCATCTTAGTTATCACTTGAGATTGATACTCTCTATAATTAGATTCCATATAATGAAGTGTACATTCAAATAGATTTTCATACTCACTTCAGGTAGCATCTTTGCTTTCTTTTGTCACTGTTTTCTACTTCTTTTTTTATTTTATTTTACAATTTTAAAAAGTTTTTAACAATTTTCCTCTTTGCGACATTTCTGCATCGTTATACATCCGCTATATATCCATTTTTTCCCCTTAACAACTATATATCTATACATGTGGTTCCATTATCCTTTATACCAGTGGTGAAATACTACCGGTTCTGTGGATGTGGCTTGGTCAGCTTGGTGTGGTTTGGTAGGCGTGGCTTGGTGGGCATGGCAGGGGAATGATACTGCAAAATCTCCATTCCCACCCCACCCCTGGGGGGAAGGATATTGCAAAATCTCCATTCCCATCCCACTCTGGGGCCAGCCAGAGGTGGCATTTGCTGGTTCTCTGAACTACTCAAAATTTCCACTACCGGTTCTCCAGAATCTGTCAGAACCTGCTGGATTTCACCCCTGCTTTATACATATTAACATATTCATATACTAATTTATAAACATACATTTTGTGTCATATATATTTATACAGATTTATTACTATTTTCTAACTCCTAAATCTTCTTTCTTTGATATTTTCTTAGCTTTTGCACCTGTCCTCCAGCCATTTATACCATTCATTCCATACCAAATAATAATCCGTTTCTCCTTTATCTTTTATTTCTTTTGTAAGTCTATCCATCTCAGCACACTCTAGCACTTTTCTTATCACACTTTCCTCTGATGGTATAGTGTTATTCTTCCAGTTTTGCGCATACACAATTCTGGCTGCAGTTATAACATATAATATTAAGTACTGTATTTTTTATCATAATTTTCTGTAAGTATGCCTAATAGGAATAATTCTGGTTGCAATTCTATTTGTTGTTGGTTTATCTCTTCAAGCCACTTTCTACTTCTATTTGCAGGTCTTTTTATTTTGTGATTTCTCTTCAGCTCTTTCTCTTATGTTCTGCTGTGTCTAGGTACTACCACATCCACGCATTTTTGTCTTTCTTATCAACAATTTTTACATCTCTGATTGTTATTATCATTTATTAAACTGAATTATTTATATGTATTCCAGGATATCAGCTTTCTCCCCTTTTTCTAATTTATTTCACAAACAAGAAAACACAAAATCTAGAAATTTCTTTGTTGATGAAAGACCTATTTGCCAAAGAAAGTCCTTTCATGTAGGTCAGGAGAACATTTTAGTCTTTGAAGTAATGCTGGGTTTTTGTTGTGTACTGCGTGAGTCCTTCATAACACATTGTAATGGAAATCACCATTATTGTCTATATTGTGTATACTGTCAGATTGAAAAACAGCTGAAGGCATCAACTGAAGGTTTAGTAAATTGCAACCTGGCTTCAATAGATACTTCCAAACAGAAGATAAAGAATAATAGCTAGCTATAACTCAGTATAACTATAATTAACCACCAATGTCCATTAAAACAAATTGTTCCTCTTTTCATGTGTTTCTTTTCATATGGTGTGAGATCTGAGCTTGTTAAAAATAAAGGAAAGATCAACTTAATTGTCACTTGAGATTGATCCTCCTTATAGATAACTGTTCATGTGTGCTGAGCAATTAGATTCCATATAGTGAAGTATAAATTCAAGTGGATTTTCATACTCACTTCAGCTGATCTTCTACTTGCATGGCCGAGTGACATAATTTGATGGAGGGTGGATTAATTTGGAAATAAGTAGACCTAGACCTGGCAGGACAAAGTTCCAAATAGCGCAGTCTTGGAACATGCTGGAATTTCTAGCATGTATACACAATTGAAACAGCGACGTCTACGCTGGCTGGGGCATGTCGTGAGAATGGCTGATGGTTGGATTCTGAAAGATCTCCTGTATGGAGAATTAGTGCAGGGAAAACGCCTCAGAGAGAGACCACAGCTGCTATATAAGGATATCTGCAAAAGGGACCTAAAGGCCCTGGGAATGGATATTAACAACTGGGAAAACTTGACCTCCGATCGTTCAGGTTGGAGGCTAAAGATGCAGCATGGCCTTCTCCAATTCGAAGAGACACTTGTTCGGCAGGCTGAGGCAAAGAGGCAGTCCTGGAACCAGCAAAATCTGGGGGCTGGGCAGAGGACAGAATGTATCCGCCCTCAGTGTGGAAGGGATTGCCACTCTCGAATTGGCCTTTTTAGTCACATTAGATGCTGTTTTATGACCTCTTTCCAGAGCACGATACCATAGTCTCTTGAGACTGAAGATGCCAATGAAGTAGACCTGTAGCCTTTATTTTCTGAAGTTATCCCCTCCTTGTATGTATTTCAAGTGAGCATATTTGCTGCACATCCTGTGAGTGATGTTTGTGGTCTGAACACTACCCCAGGTTTATTGTTGGGGTTTGGTTTTATAGAATGGGAACTCATTGTCAGCAAAGTATTGACTTTTCTTCTTGGATTTCTTCAGAGATTTTATTTGGTCCATTTTCACAACAGTGTGTTTATGAATTCTTCAGTACCATCTCTCTCTCTCTCCCTCTCTCCCTCCCTCTCTCTCTCTCTCTCTCTCTCTCCCCCTTCCTTTCTCTCTCTCTGTTTTTCATTAGGGATGAAAAGGAACAATATAAAATATATTCATGTTTCTTCCACTAGAGGTCATCAAAACAATATTTTTGTGTGTTTGCTCTTCTAGTAAGCAATATATTTCAACCAAGTCTCAAGTTAAACCATCTGCTTCAATGTTATCATTTTTAATATTTTAAACATGCAAAGCACATTACAAATTTAATTATATACTATTTATAATATTTCCATGTTGGAAGAAAGAGCTGAGGCTCTATTTGCCCATTGGCAGGTTGGTCACATTTTATAATAAGCCAGAATGTTTATTATGATGTTAAAAAATACCAGTATATTTTGCCAATGTTGGCCCTTTCTGGGGGCATGATTAGGGCAGTACATTTGTTAGCTCCATGCATATCTTGTATTATGTCAAAACAAGATCCTTGTTTTGTTGTTCTCTGAACAAGCCTGAATTAGAAACTAGAGATTTATTGTATTCTCAGTTTAAGATTATGTTTTATCAGAAAAGCAGTTATTCCATTTAGCTGTAAGGCTTAAACAAGCCATAGTTAAAAAATTCTTGCTTTGATTAGCTACTCCTAACACCAAGAGGCAATCAGACTGTTAGACTTTTATGAACCAGCTTGTTTGCTCAATCCCAACAAGTCTGGACTCATAACTACGAACTCTGATTTCATAACAATACTCTTATTGAATTCAGATCTAAATAAGTTTAATCAAAACAGTCTCAGCCATCTAGATCTAATCAAGTTCCTTCATGTTAATCTGTCATTTCACATCATACTTATAGCTCATCCAACTTTAATGTTGATTCTTCTTCAATGAGAAATCTCTCCTTTATTCAGGCTTTATATTAATGTACGTTGCTGCCATTTTAGAGAGCATAGTCATAGTGTCACAGGGTTAGAAGGGACCTTAGAGGTCTTCTAGACCAACCCTCGCTCAAGGCAGGAATCCTTATACCATCCTAGACAAATGGTTGTCCAATGTTTTCTTGAAAACCTCCAGTTGGAGAACCCACAACTCTAGAAGCCAAGCTGTTCCTTTGATTAATTGTTCTCACTGTCAAAATTTTTTTCCTTCTTAGTTCCAGGTTGAATCTCTTTCCAATGAGCAATGCCCCATTGTTTCTTCTCCTGCCCTCAGGTGCTATGGAGAATAAATCAACTTCATTGTCTCTTGACTAGTCCTTCAAGTATCAGAAGACAGTAATGTCACCCCTATGTCTTCTCTTTGCTAGGCTAAACATACTTGGTTCTCTTAACTGTTCATCATACGATTTAGCCTGCAGACCCCTTATTATCCTTGTTGCTCTTCTCTGCACTCTTTTTAGTACCTCAGCATTTTTATGTATTGGAGTGTCCAGACCAGGTCAAGTAATTGTGATTTCCTTATCTGGAGAACAAAGAAACCTACAATTCAAAAATGGTTGAAGAACAGTTGCTAGACAAATACCCATGAACTGGGTTAGAGCATTTTAATGGGGGCTCTATTATAGGCTACGTACATGTAATCCCACCCGCATTGTTGTGTTACCAAGTAAAAGCTTCCACAAAAAATTGAAATGTTAAAGGAGCCTGGATAGCTCAGCAGACTAATGCATTGTAATTTAACTCCAGTTGTCTGCAATTAGTAAGTTCGAATCTCGCCAGGCTCAAGGTTGACTCAGCCTTCCATCCTTTCTAAGGTAGGTAAATTGAGGACCCAGTTTGTGGGGGCAATAAACTGACTTTGTAAAAATATATAAAAGTATGAAGGCTATTGCTTAACACATTGTAAGCCGCCCTGAGTCTCCGGAGAAGGGCAGCATATCAATCAATTTTTTTAAAAAAGAGAGAGAGAGAAGGTTGATATGGAATGAATGCCTATCAGGAGAAATAAAAATAGTGTGTTAGCACTTGATGTGATTGATGTGATTTAGATTGATGTGATTGAAGTCAAATTAAAAATCATCCTATTTTTGTGATAATATTAGCATTTAGCCATTTGAAATAATTGGCAGACTAAGAGAGTTCCATGAATTGGAATAGGGAATTCTAAATTTGTTGCATATTCTGGATTGTTTTTATTTTGTGCAGCATCAAAAAGGAAGAGAATCCATGTAGGGCTGCATGTAATTGGTTCTGGGTTTCCTCAAAGACTTTTTTTACATTGTCAGGACAAATCTATCTAAAAGCTGAACTGCTATCCTGGACATATTAATTCTTGAGACCATATCTGCCAAGACCCTCTGCAATAATTAATTGATTAAAATAAAATGTATGTTTCTGTGAGTGTGCATGTTTCTATCCCACCTAAACTCAGAAAGGAAAAACAATCATAGTTGTGACATAATATGTACAATTCAGTTTCTTTTAATAAACTGGGTTTTTAAGATCAATCCCATCTGAAATTAGGAAAAAAAAAATCTGAATTAGGAATAGGAAACTATTGCGGTCCCCATATGTATTGTGTCTACCAGTAAGTCATGCCCTCGGTTCTTATCAGAGTCCTCTCTTGTTTGATTTTTAAACAATATGCTTTCATTGGTAACTTCTAATTTTTATGTGGTAACCTTGTATGCTGCAAAATAAAGTATCAGACATTACACACTTGGTTTTTATAGGATTTCCCCCAGGCCTCCTGTTGCCATCATAGGCATTCTTACAAGATAAAAAATGGATATAGTCTGTATTTGATGTGGGAGCCTATGCATCTTCCCTCCTCCCCCTCAAAAAGAGAGAGAAATCAAGATTGGATGTACTGAGAGAAACCATCATGGATAGAGAAGTTGTAAGCGTTAACAAGCTACAGCCTCATCAATTTGCTTTCATTCCTTCCTTCCTTCTTCCATGGCAGCCATTTTGTATCTAGGTAGTACTTTGTTTTTTATTTTTTCCAATTTTCTGAAAATTGAAATTCTTAAAAGCCTTTAAGATATCCATTTTGATGCTTATCAGTTGTTGCCTAGGAGCAAGTGGACTGAAACTCTTCCCCAAAATTCCATCTCCAACATTTTGTCATCTTTGTACCTTTTTAGGTAAGATGTTTGCAAGCCGCCCAGTCACCTCTAGACAAGATGAGTGTCACACAAATTTAATAAATAAATAAAATTATTTATCATTATTATACTTTTTAAATCTGCACACAATTTACAATATAGACCTCCAGAGTCCTCTCCTCCTCCCCACCCCCCACCCCCGGAAAAAAATCCCATAGGATAATATCAGTACTTTATTTTTCCTGGTGTTGCATTAGCCATTTGAAGCTTAAAGGATTAAAAAGTTTGTTCCATTTTGTGGAACACGGATGTGCACATCTTTAGCAAACCACATGGTGTCACTTTTTATCTACAGTTCACTGTGCTGCAAATTACTCCAAGGGAAAATTGCACTGTAAACTTGAAATCTCCTGCTGACTTCATGATTGATTCTAAACAAGGCTTCATTGTGAAATGACCCATTTACAGAGATTTATTGGGGATACAAGTGCAATCACTTTTCATGTTCAACCTTCCAGTGTTTTCATATTGTTTTTCCCATTCTTTTCCTATTGAAGAAAAGCCACAGACTGGGAAACAAAATAAGAACCTGCAGTACTCCTAATGTTGCTGAACTATAACATCCAATAGCCCTATTCAGCATAACCAGTGGCATATTTGGGGTTTTAATTCAACATTATCTGGGAAATCACTTCTGGGTCATGTAACAGGCCAAACGAATTTTACCTTTTAAGAACAGTGTGTTTGCTGGTAATGAAAATATACAACATAAGCAACATATATACTCTCTATGTTGCCACATAAACCATTTGTCCAAAACAAGAGTCTCTTTAACTTATAATTATGAAATAAGCTTCAAAAATGAGGAATGATGATCTGAAAGAAATTTTCAGAGGCCATGAGGAAGTATTTGAGTAGGGTTTGTGTGTATAATGTATTCTTCTGCCCAATCCCTTTTCTTTCTGATTCCTTTGTAAACCATCTAGCTTTTACAGCAAATTACTTCTTGGTATGTGTACATACATGTAAGGGCCTGGCTCATTATTGTGTTTGTGCCTGCACTTTCCCTCAAACCCAGCTGGCTAATGTTTTGAGAGGGAGGATGAAAGTACTTGGGCATACTTTGCCCCCATGGTAGGTGGGATGACTCAGATGCTTGAATCATCAGATGCCATCTGAAAATATCTCTTCTGCTAAGCCTACTAAGCTTAGCTTTGGACATGTTTGGGGCTGCGTTAGAAGGGTATGTGGAAAACAAGCAATGTCGGACCAGATGGCCAGTGAGGTACATGATACTGAAGATTCATCCACATTAGGTTTCCATATGTTTGATCTTCTGTTGTAACTCTGACACAGCATAAAACATGTCTAAACCCCTGTTTTGCCTGACTCAGGCACAAGCAGGTGTATACTATTTGCACAACACAATTATTTGAGTCATTGGTGGTGGTATCTCATGGGAATAGAAGGAGCCAATTCTCTCATGCAATTAATTTAGATTTACTCAAAAGACATCTAATTCTTGCACTGTACTTAAAACTACACCACCCAGCTTGTTATGTTGTGGAAAGGTGTGGGGGGGAACCCCTATGAGAAAAAGAGCACATAAAAAAGCAGGGTTACTACCGAAGCATGATAGCATTATAGCCTCTCTAAATCAGTTGATATAATAATGTTTGCTGATCCTCTCACAATAAGGACACATTAAAGGATGGCAGGTGACTCCGGGCCATTTATTCTCACTCAGACCAACCCTTCTCACAAGACTATTGTTTGGGGAAAATAGGAGGGAGTATTACGTTTGTTCACCGCCTTGAGTTGTATACATGCAAAGATACCAATTGGGTAAAAATTTAGTAATAATGACAATGAAGTGTTCATGAAATACCACCATGCATTTCTTGGGAAAAATAAGTGGGGATTCTGTATTCCAAAACTTATGATTTTTTAACCAAGTTAGTATGATGCTATGCTCCCAGAGCTACTAGTTAGGTCCCTTGACTGGCTAATGAGTTATGTATCTCAAGAATTCCTTTCCTTTGTAGCATTTTCTTTAACAATAGCAATAGCACTAGCACTTCACAGTGCTTTACAGCCCTTTCTAAGCGGTTTAGAGTCAGCATATTGCCCCCAACAATCTGGGTTCTCATTTTACTGACCTCAGAAGTATGGAAAACTGAGTCAACCTTGAGGCTGGTGAGAATCAAACTGCTGGCAGTCAGAATTAGCCAGCAAAACTGCATTTTAACCACCACAGCTTTAGCATCTGGTTAGATCCCTAGTTCTTTCCATGCTCTTCACTTGGTCAGGCTGACACTGGGCTATCATGTTAAGTTATGACTAGATTCTAAAAACACTGACAAATTGTAATACATATAGGAAAGAAGGGCCAGGGTCATCATGGTTTTGAAAATAAGTTGACCAAGAAATCTTGGTTTACTCAGGCCTGGAGAAAATATGCTAAAGGTGATTATGGAGAGGCTAGACTTATTTTGTTGCTCTGCAGACTATAACACCAGGTCCACATTTCAATTAAACATTGAAGAAGTGCCTAACTCTGAGATTTCTTGGTTAAAATTGTAAAAAAGGATATTCTTGCCATTGTTGAAGATATAGTCAGGTATGCCAAAAAATGTTGCTTTATAATATTGCATTTCTGTCATTTAAGAAGCATTCACAACCAGGATACAATTGAGGAGGAAGATTTTATATAATGAAATACACTTGATGAGAGGAGGTCATTGATCAGGTCAGTCACCTTTCAACTTTTCTATTTTGTTTTGCTTTGGGATAGGACATTTGGAGGCTAAACATCATTATGCCTGGCAGGAAGGGAGAAGTAATGGCAGAGATAACTTTCAGTTCTGATTGTTCCATGCCCTATAGGTAGCCACATAATAATACCCCATTACTATAATTTTTCTGATGTTCTAGTGGTAGATCCTGTTAGGCCACTGGAAATTCTAAATCAAAAACATCTTCAGAATGTGCATTTTTTTTCCTACCCAAAAATCGCTGTGTATCTTTAGTATTGTTGTTCAATACTGTAAATAATATTATGAATCATTAGTGGGCAGTTTTGACTGTAAAGTGCATTCTGAATAAAGATGGAGAAATAACCTGAATTTATAAAGACACTGAAAACATTAATAGAAATATTGTCCAAGATTTTACTGCAAACCAATGGGTTTGGTCACAAAAATGGTACATATAACCATGTTAAGTACATTACAATGGTGGTATACATTATGAGCCTTTAAAGTTTTTTTTTCTTTTAAATATTCATTTAGCATTGCAATCAACTGTACACATCTTTTTACAAATACATACAACAAGGAATGCAAGCAAACAATACCCATAAATAATGCCCAAGTTTACAGATTATGAACAAAAAAAATGAACTAACCCAAAAGATTAGCAGACAACAGCTGGGGCATTTTGGTCCATAGAAACCATTTCTAAAAATAGAAATATTTATATACATATCTTTCTGTATATATATATTTCCATAGCAGCAATGCTTTCTTCAAGCATTTGGGATACAAGTAGTTGAAGCCCATTTGAACTATATATTTTTTACATATTTTTCTTAAAAAAATCACTATCTACATTTATTAATTTATTGTCTTCCAAATATGGAAGGAACGAACAATGCCCTACACTGCCCTCCAAGTGTCACATAGACACCTCTGAACTAAGTCCATCTGTGGGAATATACAAATCACACTCCTGCCATTTGTCCATGTTACACACTTGCTCACACATGAATCCAAAAGCACTCTTGTGATAAAAACTTCAGAGTTCACAAAGATCTCAACGTCCGGAGGGGGAAAAAAGGCACGTCTTCATAAAGTTCTCTTCACATCCAGAAAGATCTCCAAGTTGGGGGCGCTATGCTCACCAATCAAGGACACTCAAGGAGTTTTGTTCTGAGGCTTATACTTTAGAGCAATCTATGGCAGCAGCTGCATTTTTTCCCTTCTCCTTTTAGTACTTGCAACCGTGATGTAGCACCACTTGGGTGACTGGGAAGAACCAGTAGTGAAATGTCATGAGTTCACTCAAAAGGAGTTAAATGTGCTCTTCCAGTTGGACAAGAACAACACCCACCCCCTTCAAAAAAAAAAAAAAAAGCTTTCAGCAAACGATAAAGAGTTTGAAATTAAGGCTGCAAAGCTGCCACACAGTGGGAAGATGTGCAAAAAATTTCTTATCTTTCAAGATGACCAGGCAACTGGCAGCTCGATCAGAATGCCAAAAGAACGATTATTATTATTATTTTTTTTAAAAAAAGAAAAGAAATCACAAAATTCAAAGGAAAGAATCCATGGGGGGAGCATAGGAAAAGCCCAGAAATGCTTCGGCAGCCTCTTTGACACTGGCAGTGATGAGGATGCTGTCTGAAGACTGGCCAATGGAGTTTGGGACAGGCTCCTCTGTAAACTCAGGGTCAAAGTGTCGCAGATCATTGGGCCCGCTCTGCAAGAAAATGAGAGGTATTTGGTTGTTAAATGGCAAGCTGCAAGGACACTTAATGCTACACTGTCTTCCAATTCAAAAGTGAACACTCAAGGATCTGATGAAGCCACATTTTCCTAAGAGTAATTGGAAACCAATTCTCAGGTTTCTTCTCACTGTTGACCATTCCTGAGGTCATATAAGGTCCAAGCCAACTTTCTGCATTCGGGAGCAGTCAAAGGTGCTGAAACTGCAGCTGCCAGAGTTCCCAGCTAATGTAGCCAAATAATTCTGGAAGTTGTAGTTCCAGGTTATCTGAAGGCTGGCTATCAAGGTTTTAAGCATTTTAGGCACTCTGTATAGGGGAGGGATGTGTGTGTAACATGCAAATATTAATTAGTCCTGGTGGTTCTCAAAACTAACACCCAAAAGGCATGCTCATTCAGTAGCCTATGCAGACAAAAGGTTGGATCCACAAATTCTGCTGTAGATACTAGAACAGCTTCCCATTTCTCTGCAAGCCTCCTCTACCTCTTGAATAAGTCCAAGAAACACTTAGGGCAAAGGAACTTTTCCTGCAGCCTATCTAGATCCAACCTGCCTATCTTGTCCAGGACAGCCTCAGTACCAAAGAACATTTACTTTTAACAGCAGGGCAAATTCAAAACTAAATTACTATGGAATTTAGGCCCACTGAAGCCAGTGAATTTGCTTTCATGTGTATGATAATGAGACTTATCACCAGTGTCCAGCAGACCTCTGAAAATCATTTGATAACTGAAACACCTCTTTAAATCCACTACTGTGTTCTCGGGTTTAAAAAGCAAACCTTTTAAAGTATTCGTTAACTCAAAGTGGTGGAAAAAATACTCTGATGTATGTTTGTGTGTGTATAAAAAGATTTTTTTTTTGCCTTGCATTGGGCAAATCAATAGATGTATTATAACTGTATTTTGTAGGCTATAAAGCTTCTAATCTAGCAGAGACATGTTTAAGTCTTCTGTTAAGTCAAATGCAGGGTTTTTTCCCCCTCCAGTGATGGGTTATTAAGTGTCTGGAGAACTGAGACCTCCTGTGGAATCCTGGTGTGAAGTCTGACACTTGCTCTTGATTTATGGACACATACACTTCTGACATCCCCAATAAAATAAATCTTCCCTGGCAATTATGCAATTAGAGAAGAGCTTGTAGTACAGTGGACTAAAGCACTGTTATTAACATCTGCTGCTTGCAATTACTGCAAGTTCAAATCTCACCAGGCTCAAGGTTGACTCAGCCTTCCCTCCTTTCAAGGGTAGGTGAAATGAGGACCCAGATTGTGGGGGCAATAAGCTGACTTTGTATAAATATACAAAAGTATGAAGGCTATTGCTTAACGCATTGTAAGCCGCCCTGAGTCTCCGGAGAAGGGCGGCATATAAATTAAAGCAAAAAAAGAGAGCTCTTACCACATTTGGGTTAAAAGGTGGTGTAATCTTCTTATTTATAAGATCATCCCAGTTAATTGGAGAGAAGAAAATGTGATTCTTAATCTCCATCTGTTGAAATAATGGAAATTACATTAGTTTAAATGCAAAGAACTGAAACCGTCTAGACAAATTCTCAAATGTCTTTCACCTCTTTTCAAAAGTTATACTTACAAAGTCTTCCTTTGCTCCTAGCCTCTTAGTTCTGTCCTTCTGCAAAAGTCCTTCCAAAAGGCGTCTAGCAGAGTTGGTGATATTTGGCTTCAGTTGTAGAGGTTTGTTCAAGATGTTGTCATACATTTCTGCTGTGTTTCTGCTGTAGAAAGGGGGCTGCAAGAAGAGTAGGAATAGTTAATATCCATTGTCTAACCTTACTGTTGGTATTTATTGATTTGCAAAGTTTTGCATCTTGTCTTTCCTCTGGGAGTTCAAGGTATCATGCATGCCACTCCTTTCTCCAATTTTGTCCACAACCACTTGTGATGTAAGCTAGACTGCAATCCTACTGAAATATTTTAACCACCCCACCATACAGTCTCTGAGCTTTGATGCAAGACTTATTTTAATGCAATATCCATTAAATAGCCAGATTGGTCTAATGGTTACTGCACCAGGCTAGAAACCAGGAAAATGAGTTCTAGTCTGATTTTAGGTATGAAAGCTGGCTGGATGATTTTGGGCCAGTCTCTCTCTCAGCCCAAACTTATCTTACAAGGTTGTTGTGGGGAAATAAGGGAAGGAAATGTATAAGGTATGTTTGCTACCTCGAGTTATTTATAAAATAAGGGAAGATTTAAAAGAACATTTTTTTCTTGAATTATCAAACCCATTAGGAGAGGGCTGCTGAAGAACCTCACCAGCAAATATGGGCATCCCTGACATCGCTCCATAAACTCCAACTGACTTTCAGTAGCACCAAAAGTTTTTATTTATTTCCTCTACTATAATTACTGGAGTGGCAAACATTCCCAGCAAGCAGATTAAATATGTTGTTTCTGTTCTTACTTACCAATCCATAAAGCATCTCATACAAAACTGCCCCAAGGCACCACCAGTCCACAGTCCGGTCATAAGGTTGCTTGTGAAGGACTTCAGGGGCAAGGTACTATTGGACACAAATGAAAGAATGGGAACATTTGATTAGAAAAAAACCTGAAGGCTAATGGCAAATCTAAGATAAACCTACCCTTCTTTAGGCAGTTTGCTCAAGGCAAACATGGGGAACCTGCAACCCTACATTATGACTCCAATTCTCTTGACCACTATCTTGTCAACTAAGATGGATTGGATACAGAGGACCACAGGTTCCTCACTGAAACAGCAAAATGCCTGGGGCTCACATACGTGAACTAGGGGCCAGGTCAATCTGGACAGTCAAACCAGTTTCTGCACCTTGAGCATTCTCTACAGGAACTCCAATAGAATTTTCTCTTTTTTTTTAACCCTCTAGTGGCATATCCAACAAACAACACCACCCACTTTCACAAGGCTGGTACATAATGTCCTATAGTCTCATCAGGGAAACTCCTGCCATCGTCATGCAGTTGCACACTTACAACACCATCACGGGAGAAAGCAGAACTCTTTTAAGACTTACTTCAGGAGTGCCACAAAATGTGGAAGTTGTGCCGTTGTGTTCAATGTTCTCTTTGCAGAGTCCAAAGTCAGTCAAAACAATGTGGCCCTGAGAATCAAGCAAAATGTTCTCTGGCTTCAAGTCCCTGTGGCAAAGAATATGAAAGACGGTCAGCTTCAAAATGTTACCTATCTGAAACTCTTGTCATTCGCATTTGTCCAATTTACAAGCTTTTCCCCAAATAAGTCACTGTCACTATAGTTTTCTAGATGTTTTTTTACCCACATCCAGTCCATATCCAGAAACAGCAGCCCCTAACCCCTAATTATTTAGGAGTATAAAATTACTGATCTGAAAGCCCATAGCTAGCATTTTGGCAAAACAGCTTGTAAATTAGAACACCGTTCTAATTTAATATGCATTTATTAAGTAGGGTGCTTACCGGTATACAATGTTCAAAGAATGCAGGTAACCCAGTGCACTAGCTATTTCAGCAGCATAAAAACGAGCTCTTGGCTCCAGGAAGCAACGTTCCCTCTGGAGATGGTAGAACAACTGCAAGATAAGAAAGGAGGGCGGGGGAAATCTATTAGTGATCCCCAAACCTTTGAACAATAAATTTAATTAAGCACAGACACTAAGTTAGAGAGGATAATTGTCGGAAATGGCCTAGTAATCCTCTGGCTATTTCCTGCTATTAGAGGCTGGCAAGCAGGAGACTGAATCTAGTGTCTCTACCTTTAGAGCCCCCTTTTTTTAATAACAAACAAGGGCACTTAAGTGTGTGTTACTCTGGACTGACTTCTACTTTCCAGCAAGAACCTAACTCCATTCAACTACCCTTTCCTTTGGAGGGCCCAGGTGTCCCTTTTTGCTCACCTCTCCACCGTTGATGTAGTCTAGGACAAAATACAATTTGTCAGCTGTCTGGAAGGAAAAGTGAAGTCCCACCAGGAAAGGATGCTTCACATTCTTAAGGAGGACATTGCGTTCAGACATAATATGTTTCTCCTGGAAAATAAGAAGAGGTATGGAATCAATTGTTAGTATTCGCCAGAACAACACAACTGAATTGTTATAAAGCAAACCAAGTGACCGCAAGAAAAATCCTAAATTTATACCAACTCAAGAGGGCATAAAACAGCAACTAAGCACCTTTGGATTGATTTTCCACATTCTGCTTCAAAGTGGTGACTTTAAAAGTGGACATTCTGTAGGCTTTAAGATTTGTCTTTTCTGCTTCCTGTCTACTATCTGTTTACCATTGCGCTTTAGGAGGAGTTCTGGGAAGCTGAAAGCTTACTCATTATATTGTAATTTATGAACTGCCCTAAGGTAGAATTATTTTCTTGCTTGGAATTTATTTGGAACAAGATTAAGTCAATATTTACCTCCTTCTTTTTCAGGATTGCTTTTTTCTGGAGTACTTTTACTGCATAGAATTGTTCTTCTGCCTTGTGCCTTGCAAGGAGAACCTGAAAGAAACCAAAGTTCTTGTAAGTTTAAGGGCGATTCCAAAAAAACAAATTAAAACTACAATTTCCTTTTTGATAGTTGCAAAAATACAGCTCAGTATAATTATAGGCTTAAAGTTTTGTATCTGAAGGGCAATACTTTAGAGACAGAGTTAGGCAATGAAGCCATCAAACCCCTCTTGAAGATAATCCAAATTCTCTCAGTCTTTAAGATAAATTGTTCTTTCTCAAGAATACCAATTTAACTGCACTTATTCAATTTATTTTCTCAACTTCATACTAAGACAAATGTCTTGGATGAGACTGACTCTCCCAAGGCCATGGGGATGCATTTTAAAATCAGTCTTCAGAACAAAGGATCCATCTGGCTATAAAAGCAATGAATGTTTTATCCTTAAAAAGCAATAAGCAAAATCAAGACATAGCTTACCTTTCCAAAACTACCTTTCCCAATAACTTTCAGGAAATGGAAATCTGATGGTTTAGCATGAGGGTTAGATGATGGGCCAAGGTTGATTTGCTGAGATGGACTAGGCTGCAATGGAAAAAAAAAATCAAAAGTGTTAGATTTTTGTACTGAAATAGTTAGATACAGACTTAAAAAACAACAAACACAATTGTAACCTATTTTGTGATGGGGCTTCAGAAAACACGCCCACTTGGGCTTCAGGTAAATAAAATGCTTATTTAAAAATGTTGCCACATTTCCTGCTTTAAATGAGGCAGAGACATGGCTCTTTAAAAAATCTTCCCTTTTAAGTTAGCATGCTGGATCTTTATTTTAAAACATCTCTTTCCAAGTTCAATATACATGGAACTAAGGCCACTTACTGGAGGAGAAGGATTGGCATTCATAAGTTCTGGTTCTTGAGGCTGGGAAATCTTCAGAATTGATTGTACTTCAGGACTGCAAGGATAAAACAGAATGGAATTAGTCCAATTACAACATGCCTGGAATATGGAAATTATCTCACCGCAAGGCGGCAGGCTAACTCTAGTTGAGCAAAATTCAGGCTGGCAAGCTTAGAAAAGGCGATTGAAACAGCTTATTAGGTTTTGAAGGTAAGATGGAAAAAAAGATACAACACAAACCTGAGCAAACAGACTCAGGTTTCTTCTGTAATTGTAAGTCAGAGAAAAGGAATGGCAGAGAGATCAAAAAAATTCAAACAAGATGCCATTTCTCTGGATAGTTTTAGTCCCTATTGGGGCAACAGAAACATATACTATTTTCTAAAGCCAGTACACGCCCTAGCCCTTCTCAAAAACAACTCCCACTGAGTTCAACGAGATTTGCTTGTAGGTAAGTGGCATAGAATTGCAGTCACTATAACGCATACTTTCATAGTGAAACTCTTCACAAATTATTAAAGCATCCACACGCACATTCTTAAGTCTATTTCCTAAATATGCTGAACTCAGTGGAACCTGACTCTGTGTAGTTATCCATAGACTAGAAGTTCAATTTACAAACAGATCGTGTTTCAACTCCTCTCCTCCCTGGGGAAGAAGTTAGGTAACATCGCACAAGGCTATAATTAAATTGTTAACTTCCGTGGTATCTATCATGCAGAAAAGCAAAACATACTTACTGTTTGCATGCATAGGAGTTGGTGGCTATTTTTTGAATGAAGTCGTTCAGCCCCATTCTTCTCTGTTTCATGAAAGCTGCAAATAAGAAAACACAGAAAATGAATCCCGATCAATCGACAACTTCCTTCGTGTCTTTAAAAAAATATTTATTTAGATGCTCTGTAAATGTATTTAAATTTTAAAAAAATTAAAATTAGATGCTCCTTGTAAATGTATTTATTTAGGCGCTCTTTCATCCGGCACTCCGAAAATAATCTCAAAGGGAATCTTTTTGTGTGAGCGGCTGAGGAGGCGACGCGGCTCGGTGACCCTCGCTCGATCCCCCCTACTCACCGATCAAAATCGCCACCATTCCTCTCATCTTTGAATAAGTTAGGGTGGATCCCGAAGCTTCAGTTTTGACCGTCATCGCAGAGCGAGTTAAAAAAAAAAAAAAAGACGATAACAATAATCCAAGCCGAAGGGTGGAAAAAAACCAGATCGATCTACGACCGAGTTAAGCGAATGAGCGAGTCAGCAAGCCAAGCCAGCCCGCCAACCAGCCCAGGGAAAAAGCGCAAAAAGGATGCTTAGCAAGCTCAGCCGTTCTCGGGCTGCAAAGAAAACTCCCGTCTCAGGCGCTCGCCAAAGGCTTTATATAAACGAGGGCCCGGCGCTTAGCAGTGGGAGGAGGAGAGGAAAAAGGGGAGGAGCCCGCAGGGAACAATGAGGAAGAGTCTGAGTCGCCGTTCCGGGCGCCCGGGAGCCGCCAGAAGACACGCAAAGCCTGGCGCCCAGCCGCAGGCAGCGCGCGGACCGCCCTTCCCTTCCTTCCTCCTTTCGCTTTGACGTTTCCAAGAGTCGGGCCTGCGGGAGGGGAGGGGAAGGGAGGGAGGGGCAACTCAGAAGCTTTTTTCAAGAGGTTAGGAAAAAGCAGTGCAACGTTGGGTCGGAATCTAGGAAGGTTAGAGAGGGTATTTTTGGTTAGTCCTGGGATCTTTGGGGGAGGGGGGGAAGAGGGAGGGAGAGAGCGCGAAAGCAATAAGGGATTAATTAATTCTCCTTTTTTTTTTCCTCCCCCACTCGCCTATTGAGAACTAGGGTGACCTTGGCTGCGTTCGTCGAGGGGAACCCAGCGGGGAAGGGGGCTTGGCGCGGTTTACAATTAGGCAAAATTGGCCACTTAGGACGGATTGCTTCATTCCAAACGCAGCGCGGTTCTAAAACGGTGCGAGACTCGGGGTGGGGGTGGGGAGTTCGGGTCCGTCTTAAGTATTTTGTAGCTTTCCTTTAAGACTTTCACTAGTGGGATAAAGGAAAGCCTTTGGTCACACCCTGCCATCTCTGTAGCTACAGTTAGTGTGCCCCCCTCGCCTCCCATTCCTGAATCGGATGCTTGGTGTCGCTTAAAAACTCGCGAGGAAGGTTTTAGACCAAAGGAGTGTGTCTTTGCGTTTGTGTTTATTTGTTTGTTTGTTTCTCCCGTGCATCCTCTTCCCCCCCACCCGCTTCCTTTTGCCACAGCCCCGAGGAAAAACTATCTCTTATCTACTTGCAGCATGGTGGCATTTTTCTTCTGTCAGAAATGCCCCTAGGGGGAGACCTTATTGCAGGATCAGCTTGTACTACAGATAAGAATGGTCCTTGCGACATTCCCCCCGAGTACTGTAGTTCGCAACTTTTGCCCCTGAGGAAACTCGCAAACGGAGCGTGACGCTGGCAGCTCGTTTTCGCTTTTCTCTCCCCCACCCCCACCCCCCGGGATCTGCACAGCTCGGCCCCCGAACAATATTCTCCGTTACTAGTCATAGGAACAGAGCCTTACGACGCGCGTTTTTGTCTTAGTCAGCCTTCTGCAATCTGGTGCCCGTTCCCCCCCCCAAGTGGTGGGCTTGCAATGTCAGAATTCCCAGCCAGCCATTGCAGGATGGTTGCCGGAGGGCGCCTGGTTGGGAAACTAATCTGCCCGTTGCTTAATCCTGTAAACTGTTTTAAGTGACAGCTTAATTATAGAACATAGGAAACATGAAACTTCTAAGTGCTGGTACACTGCATTCAAAGTGTTTTGCGAGTAATTTCTCTCTCCCTATCTGCGCTCGCATATACATTGAACGTTTCCCGTTTCCTTTAAGAGTTTGGCTTCCTAATTCAGTTACTCCGTGCAACACACCTATATAGGAATACATCTCATTAAAGTCCGTATGAATTATGCAGTAAACACGGTCGGTGTGGACATTTTCGCTTCTATTCCAAAGCATCGGAATCCGCAAAGCATTTTGGCAACCTGTAGTTCCAAACTGTCTTTAGAGTTCCCTCTCCAGTAATTGACTGGCATTCAAAACTGGCAGCCTCTTTGCAAACCAGACCAGACTCCCCCTTCCCTTTCTCTTTTAAAAAAACCACCTCAGAGCAAATTCCGGCAGTGAAACAATAACCGCTGGAGCCTAAGCAAAGCCTGGGCTTATCAGATGGTATTTATTAATGACCCAAAAGCGTACCAAACACAGCAGCAGACAGAGTGGTTGTCCATTGGCTACAATAGTTGGTACCATCTCAACAACCAGCTTTAAAAGGAATCCTTAACCAAAGGAGGCATCCGGGGGCGGAAAGGGGGATTAAGTCTGCTGCCACTCAAACTCATCAAAGTCAGAATCGGTGGGGGTGGGAGGGAGGAAGCTCGTGGTTTTCCAGAAGGCAAGGCAGTCAAGTAGCCCCCAAGAAAGGAGAAAGTGTAACAATCGTCTATCCATCCATTTCTTACCAAAATCCTCACCAGAAATAACTGCACTTTTTTTTCTTCTTCCTTGAGCCTCAATAATCCCTTCTTCCGTATCAGGTCTTTTAATGCCCGTTAAGTCTTTCGCCTCCGTTACGAAGAAAGTGGGAGCGGAGAAGTCCGGCTCGCGCGGCTCAAACTTTGTCCCGCAGCAAAAGCGACCGCAGCAGCGAGAGTTAGAGGTTGGTCAGGAATGGCCTTTTCAGTCAAGGAACCGCAGGGAGGGACTCAGGGAAACTGCGATTTCCTGCCCGGCTTTCTCAATTCAACAAACAAGAGCCCCTTGGAAGCAAGACCTTGGAGTTCACGCGGCTGCCTTGGGCTGTTCCCGAGAACACTTGGAGCCAAAACGTTCCAATACAAGTCGATAGATAAATAAATAAAATAATATGCGGAGGGGGGAGGAGAAAAAACCCGCACGATCTTCCCGAGCCGAAGAAAGCAATGGAAATTTCCATACAGTATTTGCAAAAGTCATGGAAGGAAACAGGAGGAAAAAAAGTTGATTGCTTTACCCTATTATTATCACCGTGATCCCAGAAGAACAATGCGTCCCTCTGAAAGACTATTTATGTATTTATACGGCCGCTGCAATACAGCGGAACCCGAGAGGTTTGTTTATGAATGGATTAGGCCCAGATATCACCGGCCGGTGATCCAAAAACGCAGGTGGCAGGCAAGGCCCAGACACAACAGATAATTGGGGAGCTCGAGTGGGTGGGTGGGTGTGCTGCGACATCTCATCACCCCGAAAATGACGCCAGCGGAATCCCTAGCCCCAAAGACGCTTTTTATCTTCAAGGGAGACCTACAGACCTTTTGATGGAACCGGAACTGATGCCCCACCTGGTAGAGGCCTTGGTCCCTTATTGATAAGATTACATTAAATAATATAGAATCGATTACATAACATATAAGGGAGGAGGAGATAGCAGCCTTCTCCACAGAATAGATCTTATTGATTGATCAACTTTATTTTGTTGATTGTAACTCTGCCCTCAGGTACTGCCTCTGTGGTAACCTTCCCCACATATTTTTTGGGGGTTCTCCAATCACACTTAATAAGGATGGGTGGGAATATAGGGGAATTTTGGAGGCCACTGATTTGGAGGGTGATGAAGCTTCAAATTTCATCCCTTTGCATCTTTCACCGTTCTTGCAACCTTACGCTTTGGGATCAAGTTATGAGACAAGTTCTCAGAAGGAATGCTATTGAATAACCCGAACGGGTGTTTTTCGCGTGCTTCTTTCTCAGGATACCCACGACTCCTAGACGAGATTTGGGAGGAATGACTGCTAATTGAATTTATTTCTTTTCTTTTTTTTTAACAAACTCTGCCCCTCCCCTCTTCCAACGTAACATCTGCGTGCGCGCGCGCGCCCGAAAACATTTTTCGCTGCCGGGAAGCGGAACAGATGCTTTTGAAGTACAGGTTACGCCGCAGAAGAACAACTCGCCAAAAGGGAAGAGCGCGCGACGGAGGCTGAGCTGAACCGTCCTCCTGTCCCACTGCTAATTTCTCTCTGGCTTGGCAAATGCAAGTTTGCAAAAGGCAGCAAGGTCTCCGTTTGGTTAATTGGGCATCTAGAAGCCCGTGTAGCCGAATAATGAGAGCAACCGAGGCTTTAAAAGACATCAAGATCAGCTGCATTTCAGCGACAATTGCACAGCAGTCATAGCGCACAAAGCCAATTCATTGGAAGTTCAGCCCCCACCCCCCCCGCGAGTCAAAAGATTGCCAGATGGCTTCTGTTTTCCAGCAGGGCTTGCTTTAGCGAAGAAAGGCAGAGCGCCCCCTGTAGCCGACTGCAACGTCCCCTTATAAACCATACATTCCATTGCTGACAACGCGCATGCTCCGTCACAGTTTTTCCTTTTCAGCCAACACAAGAAATTTCATCAAGGCACAGAAGCCATGAAAATATACTGCCGGTACTGTATTAGTTCCCAAATTGGAGGCAGGAAACATTAAGCCCTCCAACTAATGCTGAGCTACAACTCCTGGCAGCATCGCCAGCAAAGACCAGAAGTGATGAATGCAGGGATCTGTACTTCTGTAAGGTGCACAACAAAGTCATTCATTTCTAATTTGAGTTCCTTTCTTTCGTGGTCTGTTTGTCAGCATTCCTTTTCAAGGTTGTCGAACTATGGAATTAGCTAGTCCAAGCCTCAATGATGCCATCTCAGAGCAAATGCTCATGGAACAATTTAGATGTTCCGGAACCCCTATACTTACAAAAGGAAGAAAAGCCCAGGATCATGTTAATTAGTTCCAATCAACTATCTGTCGTAACATTATGCAAAGGATAATGGAAAGCACCTATAAAACTGAAGGAAGCCAATGCTTACAGCATGTGGACACTATGAGGGGGAGGGGGAGCCTTAAAAGATGTGCAATCCCACATCTCTTTGAGGCTTGTCTAAAGCCTGAAGAGCTACTTGCAGCTGTATTCAGAGTGCTAGCCAGGCTGCCTCAATATATGACAGGTTTCACACACATTACAGTCTGAGTGAACAAATCTAGTTCAAAGATTTTGTCTACTTGCTCAAGCCAAAGAGAGCTCTTTAACTGAACTTACAGACCCATTCATGGTCTCAGTGCTACTTCACCCTTTTCCAGAGTCTTTTCTCTTTAAAAGCCCTGAAAGGAAACTAAAGTCGGCATAAGAAGCTGAGTTCAAAACAACTATAGCTACTACACCGCCCCCACCCCCATTCTCTGAAGACATTTAGATCCACTACAACTTCCTCCATCTCATTCCTTCAGTTTGCTTTCAAAGAGGGTTTTTCCATCATTTCCACAGCACCAAAAAAAAGGAAGAAAAGAAAAAGAGTCCAATCCTTGTATGGCTTGCTTACTTGATAAAAGTAATTACAATTTGTAAGTATCCCTCCCCCTTCCAAAGTTTCAATCACTGTTCCTCCAGATAAATTGTTGAAAAAGTCCCCCCCCCAATGAATAATCAAACAAAAGAACTGTTAGGAAAACTAATAACCAACCTTTTAGTGAAGGCTTTTCTTCTTTCCCTCTCATGGTTCTCTCTTCCCCTCTCTTCTTTTCCTCAAGATCCCACAACAGCAGTGCCCTTCTGTACTTTTAAATCCTTTCGTTTGTTATAATTCCCAACAATACGTCTCCTTTGGACTACTGTCCGCCTCCCAATCAGCTTGACAGGAGGCGGGCGATGAAGGAAAGAAACTAGCTGATCTAGCTGCCCACTTTATGAACCTTGCATTAAAGGTGATTTACACACGGAGAACTAAAGTTCAGCGTTAGCCACGTTGTTGCAACATAACCCTGAAATTTACTGAAATCATCCCTTGCTTATTATGTACACAACATGCCCACACGCACACCCGGTGTGCAACTAGAAATGCAGGTCGCCTATAATTAATGCATTTGTAACTGCAGCCCAGCAACACTTGAATTAAAACACAACTAAAGAACAGAAGAGTGTTATCATTCTATATAGAAGAGTGTTTTATATATATATATATAAAATATATAAAATATATATATATATATAAATTAACCCATGAGGCATCAGGAGCTGGGGAAGGCGATCCCGATATGCTTTTTGGGTATACCGTTCATGCACTATTTCAGTGGATGTGATTTGTGGATTGGAATCGCTAGGCTAGAGTTTCGAGGCAAGATTTTATAGCAGTTTAATCGCACGATTCGCTGCAGCAAACATCCAGCAGCCGATTCCCAAACCGGTTAAGTATTTGCAACTATAGAGAAGACAGACATGACTCCTTAGGGCTCCGGGTTAATGCCTTTGGGGATCGCCGCCGAAAGATAGCGGGGACAGATGTTCCCCTGCTGCTGCTAGCGGGGTGGGGGGAGGGAGGTATGCTTTTTCTGCGTCAAAACTGCGCGAGAGGACGGCTGCCGCCGGTGTCATCCCGTTCCTCCCTCTCCACCCAGCCAGCCTCCCACGCCACTTCCCCTTTCTCTTTTTAGCAGCGGAGGGAGACATCTGGGCTCCCGAACATGTGTCGTTTCAAAGGAAAGAGAAGTTGTTGAGACTGGGCTTTCCTGCCGGCCCAGGGGTGGAGGCTGGAGCAGGCGTCCCTCTTCCAGTCCTGGCACCAAGCACTTCCGAACAGGAAAGCGAGAGACACACGGCGAGGGCTTCCCCGCCTCCGGAGCCCGAAACCCAGCCTGCGGCCGCTGAACGCCTCTGTTTCTCTCGCTCTCCCCGCAGAGGGAAGGAGGACAGACGGCGAAGTCTCGAGTTCTCGCACCAGACTTCGGCTGCAACCTTTAAAGGGGACGCGGGGGGCGCTCGAGTTCACATTCTGAAGAGGTGGTGGGGGGTGGGAAGGAGATTTCTGCGTGGCTGTCGAGGCCAGCCTTGTGACCTCATGGAGACCCGTTTTTAGGGTCTATGATGCCGCCCTGTGACAATCGCGCCTTTCTCTGAGTAGGAACTAAGGCCAATAGATGAGAGTAGGCCCGCTGAAACTCTGCCATCTGTTCTAGGAAGCGATGGGCACGCTAGGCGTTGAAAAAGGAGGCTCAGTTTGGCAGGGTGCTCTGAGGTGGAGGATGAAGTCTGCAACACAACTCGCTAAGCTGAGGCGGGTGACTTCCAGCCGCAAATCCCCACCCTCACCCTACAAGACACGAGGAATTCCCTGTGTGGACTTCAGGCCTTGGTGATTAAGTAAAATCTCCTGAACCTGTCACTTCGATTAGTATTGCACTCTCCACTTTAGACAAATCCTCTTCCACACATTGGCTATTTTCTGTTAAAGGCTCTGCAGCATTTTGGACTTGATTTCCAAAAGATACTTTATAGTGCATAGGGCTATGAATGGCGATTGTATCATTCTGGGAAGAGCTGTGTCTCTGTACAGACCTAGAGACAGGTGCTACGTTTGCACTTATGTGCATCTAAAGCACTTTTTTGGAATCAAATCTGCTCAACTCTAATTTCTCCTCCCTCCCTTCCTTCCTTCCTTCCTTCTCTGATACTTTCTAAAGAATATCAAAAAATCCAAACTAGCTGAGTTATTGATAAGAAAAATTCTAAAACCCGGATTGGACAATAGTTACATTAGACTAAACCAAGATCACCAAACACCTTTCAGATTTTCCAGATTATTAATTAGATAAAATACTGAACAAAGGAAGGAGAGTGAAAGGATAACCGTTTTGGATTATTCAAGCAATGGAGTCTACTTCTTATAGACTTCAGGTGGAAAATGTGAGAAACCATTGCATATATCCAAACTGAAAATAAATCTATTACATCTAAGTAGTAGCCAGCTCTCCCCGTTCCCTTTGTTTATTAATCATTGTGTATGATGAGAGATTCTAAAGAATCTGAAAGCTTACACACTAATAAGAGTGAACTGTCTAATAATAATATTCTAACATGGATTTTAGTAGGAAAAAAAAGTTAGGTTGAACATATTCGTCTCTATTTTGGAATAAACGTGTATAGGTAGTCCTCAATTTACAACCATTCATTTAGCAACCATTCAAAAATTACAACAACACTGAAAAAAGTTACTTACTACCAGTCTTCATGCTTAAGACCATCACAGCATCCCCATGGTCATGTAATCAAAATCTGGGCCCTTGGCAACCAGCATGTATTTAGGACGGTTGCATCCCAGGGTCATATCGCCATTCCCACCTGGCTTCTGACAAGCCAAGTTAATGGGAGGGAGCCAGGTTCGCTTAACAATTATATGATTCACTTAATAACTGTAGTAATTCAATTAACAACCATGGCAAAAAAAGATTGTAAAATCATGTGCGACTCACTAAATAACTGACTTTCTTTACAACAGAAATTCTGATTCCAATTATGGTCGTATTTTGAGGACTATCCAGTACATTGGTAACCATCATTATAAACCAGTGTAGCTTTGCCTTATACCTACTTGCCAACACTGAAATAGAAATGTCCTAACCTCCTTCTCCTCTTCTAAAGTCCTATTTCAAAACAGAGAATTTGTTGATGGTGGACACATATACTGTACACATACAGCCTTGAAGGCTATCCGCTAAAGTGGAACAGTTAAAATGCACCATATTACTGGTATTGGTTTGGGAACGGGTGATGGGGGATTTTTGTGGATATTATTGAGCTGAGTTTGAAGCTGGGCGATTTTTGACTTGCACCTTGCAACAACTTATTTTTATTACTTCCATATTGCTAATATATTGCCTGGCACAAAAGGAAAGCCCAACATACAATCCTTTACTGTTCTTGTATGTAAACTTAGGGAAGTTTCTTACAAATGATTGTGATGGAAGGGTGGATGGGTGATACTAAGAGACAATAGGTTACAACAGTCTTAACACAGATTCAATATGGTTCTGAAGCTGGAGTCTTATGTGCAAGGCTACCAGAGCATGATGTATATAGTCTCTAGGCTATGAACCCTCTATGCCAGAAGTGAAGTAGACCTACATTAAAATGATTTGTAACCATCTCTGAAATAGCTGGATGATAACATTTTGTTATATGTTACTCTAATACAGTTCAGTGGAAATTCCAAGTAATATAGGAAATTGTGCTAGTATTTTTCTAACTTTTATCTTATCTGCAAAGTACTCCCCACCCATGCTATATTTGTTAGATTCTGACTGTCTAAATGTTAAGAGTATACCTTAAGTGTACCTGAGGCCAATTCTCTCCCCCCCTCCCAAATTAGGAAATAAATGCTTAGACTGCAGTTTACTGATGTACTGATTGCTGCATTAATGAGATATCTTCTTTTTTTTAGCAAAAGAAGTTGTTACTACTGCAAAGGTATTGCATCAGCATTGCAATCAAACAAGCTAGTGGAAATAACTGGGAATTACATAAAATTATACCGTCTATCTACAAAAAAAAATCATAGAGTTGGAAGGGGCCACTTAGGTCCAACCCATTCTTACTGCCATATCCAAATTAAAGCTTATCAAATGACTATCCATACTCTGTTGGAAATAAACACACACAAGATTTAAAAAAAACACCACTTCTGTCTCTCAGATTTGTGAGACTCTGCATTTCTTACTGTGCAGGGTCTTTAGTCATTTACTAATCTTATCTAAGAGACATATGTATAGCATCTTTCAACAGACAGATCTACAATTAATGTATCAGGACTTTTGGAAATTTCCATCACCAATAGCCAATGGTTGAGGGTGATGAGAGTTTAGTCCAATATATCTTGAGAACATTGGATTGGAGAATGCTGTCCATCATATTTTCTAGTTGAAAAGTACCTACTTAGCAGCGTTCATACCAACAAAAAAAAATGGTAAAGACAAAAAAATGGGCTTATTAGTTTGCAAACTATAAGAAAGTATTCGTTAAACATTGAATCCACCGTTATATAATAAAGTATTTTAGTCTTATTTAAGACTCTGCTTCTCCCAGATTTGAATAAAAGGAAACAATGCCAATCCAGGGGTTTCCATTTATTAATATCTAAATACTATACCGGTAGTCCTTGACTTACAACTGGTTATTTACTACTATTCAAAGTTACAATGCATCTCCCAGAGCTATTTATGACCTGTTTTCAAAGTTACAACAGCTGCACACATAACCCAGAGTTACATGATAGGTTTGTGTGAGTTTGGTAACACGCTCACCTTTATGGCCGCTTGTAGCTTCCCTCAATAATATGATCACAATTTGTGACATTTTTTGGGGTAGTTAGTTTCCAGTATTTACTTCTGATTTCTGGCAAAAAACACCCATCTGGGAAAATGGATTAACTGAATGACTTTTGTGTTCGCTTAATGATCACTCTGTTAGCTTAATCATTGTCAAAAAAGTTGTAATTTTGAAACCAATTGCGTGATGTCTCAATTTATGTCCAGGCTCAATTAAAGTTGTATGTCAAGGACTACCTGTTCAGTCTGCTCTTAGGATATTTGCTCAGTGCTAAGCCCCACTGGATTTATAGTTTGTCTGTTTATATATTTATTATATTTTTAGTTATCTCAGTGACCAAAAATCACTGAGTAAAGTATTTAATACTGGGTAGATAATAATTCAAAACAATGTTAGTAAAATTTCTTCATTAATGTACCATCTCCTGCATTTTTGGAACATCTTCTGCTTGAAATGTTCAATAACGGGATGATAACTTTTTCCACATAAGGGTTATTGTCATAGGATAGTCATTTAGTTTTCTGGGGTTGTTAATTCCACTTGCTTTGCCAACAGGATTACAAGTCAGCAATAGACCAATGGATAATGAATAAGGAATGTACAGAACGTTTTTACTGCTTTAAGACTTGATCTTGTCAAAAGGTTGCCAGAATCCTCAAACAGAATTGGCTGAAAGAGTTCTGCTAAGCTGGTTTGAGTGCCATCATCCAGATAAACAATACTTCCCAGACAAAAATAAATCCATTGTCTGTCTGATTGTACCCCAGTGCCAATCCTATGGCAGGATCAATGAAAAACTTTAATGTTCTGGGATTATAGAGGCAGGATGAGGAGTGTTCCTGGACAGAATAATTCACCTATGTGGAAAATCATGGTTTCTCTTCGTTTGTTCTGTGCTTAAAATGGTTCTGAAAAACCCTGATTTCCTATTTAGATACTTCCACTTTTTGGTTGTTCATTGAAAAAACCCTTGCAGAGTAAATTATCAGAGTCTACTGTATATATGTCACAAATATTTGAGCGTGGGATCCACGTAGTATCAATATAGAATTATTTAATTAATTAATTTATATAGCTACTCATCTCCCCCAAAGGAGACTCTGGCCAGTGTATAATAATAAAATTCAGCCCTGAAGCTTATAATTAAATTTAGACCTATATGTATTCCTAATATGGGTAGTATATAGATCTCTTTTCTTTCGTTTTTCCTTATTTAGTTTTTCTTACTTTTTATTGTGTTTATTTTAATCAATATGCAGTCTGTAGATTCCTTTTTTTCATTATTTTTTCTGCTTGTGCTGTAGTTAATTTATATTCCACTCTTTAAAATGTTTTGTTTTAACAAAAGGACTTGGGTATAATGCTACTGAGTTCACAAAGATACAAACAATGAGTATAAGATAGCTTCAAATATATACTAAACATTAAGTTGGGCGTCAGGCACGGACACAGCATGGAAACGGCATTGGTCGCCCTGGTGAATGATCTCTGGCGGGCCTGGGACAGGGGTTATTTCTCTGCTCTGGTCCTACTTGACCTCTCAGCAGCTTTTGATACCATCGACCATGGTATCTTACTGCGACGACTCGGGGGGGTGGGAGTGGGGGGCACTGTTTTACAGTGGTTCTCCTCCTACCTCTCAGGCCGTACACAGTTTGTCTGGGCAGGGGGGCAGAGATCCTCCTCAAGGCCCCTTACTTGTGGGGTTTCTCGGGGTTTGGTTCTCTCCCCCTTGCTCTTTAACATCTATATGAAGCCGCTGGGTGAGATCATTCGGAGTTTCGGGGTGAGTTACCATCAATATGCTGATGATACTCAGCTTTACATCTCCATCCCGGACCAATCCAGGGATTCCCTTTCCGTGATGTCTAAGTGCCTGGAGGCGGTGGGGGTTTGGATGGGCAGGAACAGGCTCAGACTCAACCCCTCCAAGATGGAGTGGCTGTGGATGCCGGCATCCCAGGATCTAGTGGCCCCATCACTTTTGATGGGAGGGGAGTTGTTAACTCCCTCTGATAGGCTTTGCAACCTTGGTGTCGTCCTGGATTCACGGCTATCCTTAGTGGATCATCTGACGGCCGTGTCCAGGGGGGCTTTTGCACAGGTTCGCCTGATGCGCCAGTTGCGACCCTTCCTAGATAGGGATGCCCTCCATACAGTCACTCACGCTCTTGTTATATCTCGGTTGGACTACTGCAATGCTCTCTACATGGGGCTGCCCTTGGGGTGCACCCGGAGGCTCCAACTGATCCAGAATGCGGCCGCGTGCGTTGTTACGGGAGCTTCCCGTTACTCCCAGATAACACTTCTCCTGCGCGAGCTGCACTAGTTGCCAGTGGTCCTTTGGGTCCGCTTCAAGATGCTGGTACTTACCTATAAAGCCCTTCATGGCATGGGCCTGGGGTACTTGCAGGAGCACCTCCTACCGGCCTCCCACCGCCCAGTGCGCTCACATAGGACTGCCCTCCTCCGGGTGCCGTCTGCCAGACAATGTCGGCTGATGGTGCCCAGATGAGGGTGTTCTCTGTGGCCGCACCAACCCACTGGAACGAGTTACCCACTGGGCTCCGGACAGCCCCTGACCTCCGTTCTTTCCACAAAGACCTGAAGACATGGCTTTTTAAACAAATTGTCTGATCTGTTTGGGAGTTTTTAATTAATTGTGGGATTTTAATTGTATTTTTTAACTTTATTTATTGTTATTGTTATTGTTTTTACGTTACTTGATGGTTGTGAGCCGCCCCGAGTCCTCCGGGAGAAGGGCGGCATATAAATTTTAATAATAATAATAAATAAATAAACAAATAAACAAACAAACTAGCTACTGTTACTTATCCATTTAATACACATAATAAGCAAAATCTTGTTTAGCATCCACAGATATGCTTGGCAGTAGTGGGTTTCAAATCCCGTTGCTACTAGTTCGCTTCTGGGTGTGTGGGTGCTTGCGATGCTTCTTAATCACATTAAGAAGCATCCGGGCAGGTGGGCAGAAGTGTCCAGGCGGGTGGGCGGAGCCTCCCGCCTCTGCTGCTACCAGTTCAACTGATGCTTGGAAATCATTAGTAATGTGATTAAGTGCATTCAGGTTGGGGTCAGTTCTTAGCAACCATACAGGTAGATTTTCTCCAGGAAGTTCTATTCACATGTTGGTCCTTTAGGTCTTCCAACAGTGCATCTACTATCACCGTTATTGAACCTGTCGAACTTGCTTCAGGTCATTCTCTTTCCTTCCATCTTTCCCAGCACTATTGACTTCCAGAGAACTAGAACTTCACATAATGTGTTTGAAATATGAAATATGATAATTTGAGCCTGATTATCTGTGAGTGAGTGTGCTGTGAGTTGATTTGTTCTAGAATCCATATCCATTTTTCAAGTCTTTCATAGCTACTATACTAAGCCTCTGACTGCTAGTTCCTCTACCTGCTGATAGGTGATCCTAAAAAGTGGAAGCTATCCACAACTTCATTATCTTCTTAGTCCATTCTAAGGCTGGTTGCTGTGGCTATTTTTATTAATTAAATCTTTTTATATTTAATCTTAGTTCCATTTTTAAAAAAGTGATCTCCTTGACCCCCATTACTATAGCTTGCAGAATAATTGCATTTTCAGCAATTAGAATAGCACATGTTACCTGTTGTTTCATTTTGTCATTGTTTTAACACTGTTTATAGTCTGTTCTTGAATTCATTACATTTTAAATTGCTTATTGAGATTTTGGCCAAGTGTTCCTAGGTTTAAAAGGTAAGAAATGTTTTCATAGTCATTCTTAAGTGTCCTAGTTTGAAATCAGATTTGTCTGTCTGATGTAAATAACAAAAGAAATGTTCTCAGCTTTATCTAAAACAAGATTACCTTAAAGTTGTTTTTAAATAACTCAGATCCCCTGTGTTACTCCCCCAGATAAGCATTCACAAAAACCCTTTGTAGCTATTCTGATAATCCTTGTTTTGTTATAAAAGCATAACAAAAGTACATGTTAAATTTTTGCTTTTGAGAGATGTACTTAGGCCTCCGGGGCTTTGACCTTTCTGAGGTCACACTGACAGAAGATCTACAGTCACATCATATCAATGAGTGTTGACCCACTTATTTGTGGAATGTTTGCCTATACATGTTGCAATTGACAAGGCAATTCATGGTTCTCTGGGGCAATTGCCTTGAATGCACCGAGAATTGTGCTTTAAAAAACCCCTCATATTCATAACTCGATGTTTATTAAAAAAATATGATCACATAAGTGGGAATGCATCGGTTAACACTGCTCTATTACTGGCAAGCTGTGTCAAAATGTGATGATGGCAGTACTACAGTCATGTCATAAAAATAGGATTAGGAACAATAGAAACCATCCCTAATGCATTCATAGATCAAATTTCAGCAAAAAAAGGGAGGTGTGTCTATTCGCTGTGATAACTGGTAGAAGTCACCATACCCAGAAGTAAAGAAAAATAATTTAAGGAGAACCTCAGTTCAGTAGTTCCATTAGTAAACCGACAATTTATCAACACTCTAGGGTAATTTTAACATCTTGCTTCCAAAGATGATTTATCTTGTCTTTCTGAAATTCTTCCTGGATTCTCTACAGATTTAGAAGATGTTTTACTGTCAGGCTTGAGCCAGACAAGAGATCAATACTTTAAATAAGTTTACATCAAGAGATTGCATTTTAAATATGAGTGTCTTAGAAAAAATGTGTTTGTAGGATCCAATCTGAGTCAATCACCGGGACCAGAGATTTAATCTTCTGAGCTTTCGGATTCTTGCTGGAGTCCGTTCTCAGGGCACTTCTGTCTCACATTCCAATAGAGAGAATTCCCCGAGGATGGGCTCCAGCATAAGTCCGAAAGCTCAAAAGACTAAACTTCTCTTCCTGGTGACTGACCCAGATTGGATCTTGCAACATGATCGTGGGACACGTATATTTGCCTTCATTCGTAAATGTGTTTCTGTGTGTGGGCCTGTGCAGTAACTACTGTAAAAAAATATGGGTCTTATGCATTAGCAGTTGCTGACGTTCCTGCAATCTTAGCTTCCTTAAGAGGTAAAGCATTTACTCTTAAGGAAAGAGGTAAATGCTTTTAAGCAGGATGTTGATGACATCCTGCTCCTTCATCCTGTTCTTCTTTAGCTAGGAAAACATGAGCACCTTAAAATTGAATAGTTCCTTCTTTCTTTGTTAGTAGCTGTCACATTGATTCCTTTCTCTTCTTTTTATTTTGGATATACAGGTAGTATATCGACTCGAATTACAAACACAGTTGAGCCAAAAATTTATGTTGCTGAGTAAGACATTTGTTAAATGAGTTTTGCCCCATTTTACAAGCTTTCTTGCCTCATTTGTTAAGTGAATCCCTGCAGTTGATAAGTTAGTAACATAGTTGTTAAATGAATCTGGCTTCCCCATTGACTTTGTTTGTCAGAAGGTCGCAAAAGGTGATCCCATGAGACCCCGGAACACTGCAACCGTCATTAATATGAGTCAGTTGCTAAGAATCTAAATTTTGATCACATGATCATGGGGAGGCTGCAAAGGTCATAACTATGAAAAACTGTCATAAGTCATCTTCTTTCAGTGCCATTGTAACTTTGAACGGTCACTAAATGAACTGTTGTAAGTTGAGAACTACCTGTACTGGAACCCTTTTTATTATTGTAGGAAGTTAGCACACACCCCTTTCCTGGAAGAGTGAAATATTTTAGGAAATATGAAAAAAGCAGAATATTACATTTCTCTGGATGAGAAATGGATAAGCATATTTTGAAGCAGCTCCCATCTTCCTGCCCCCACCCTTTGTCAATGGACCATTAAGGCTTGGGCCAGTCTATTCTACATAACAAAGATCTACCTCCTTCAGGCAGAGCCATAGTAGGAATTGCCAAAGATCTAAAAGATAGGATTAGCCCTCTACACAATAGCAGCAGAAACTCACCACATGTGACCTGGGAAGCACATGTGACCATCAACCAGCAAGGCTAGCTAAGACCCTCACCCCCTGGGAGTCTGACAACCAATCAGACTCTTTCAGGGGCCCCAAGAAATGCAAAGCCAGAAAGAGCATAAAAACCCGTGGATACGCTGTATTCCTCCCCTTTTCTGTTCAGGAACTCAAGCCATGTGATCCTGTCCACCATTAAACCATCTTTCCAAGCAGTCTCCATGTTTCCAGTGTCTTTTTCCCCACTTGGAGCAGAATCTAGAAGGAGATTTCTTCCAACATTATCATTCAGTATTCTCAGTTTTAAGTTTTTACCTAATAATACCTTTCAATTCCAGGCTATCTATATGTACCCTTCCTTGATGAACTATCCCTCTTTAGTTTTTTTAGTCTGCATTGGTCTGCTCAAATCTTCACAAAGTAATTTATACATATACAGAAAGCCTCTATAGCCCCCTCTTTTTTACATAAATCAATTTTTCTATTTCCGATAGAGCTATTAGTATTGCTTTTTTTTTAGGATATTTAACCTTAGCCAGCTTCAGTCTTCTTAAAATCTAGAACTCTAGCATTATAGGGGACGCGGTGGCTCAGTGGCTAAGATGCTGAGCTTGTTGATCGAAAGGTCGGCAGTTCAGCAGTTCAAATCCCTAGTGCCGCATAACGGGGTGAGCTCCCATTACTTGTCCCAGCTTCTGCCAACCTACCAGTTTGAAAGCATGTAAAAAATGCAAGTAGAAAACTAGGGACCACCTTTGATGGTAACAGTGTTCCGTGCGCCTTTGGCATTTAGTCATGCCGGCCACATGACCATGGAGACGTCATCGGCCAGCGCTGGCTCTTCGGCTTTGAAATGGAGATAAGCACCGCCCCCTAGAGTTGGGAACGACTAGCACATATATGCGAGGGGAACTTTTATCTTTATCTTTTATCACCAATGCTTCTGCTACTTCTCCTTCCTCAACTAAATCTTGCCTGCTTTTCAAGGACAATTGATCTTTTGGTTCCTCTTTCCTGAAGGAGAAAGTTATCAACAAGACAAATCCAGAATTTTAGGAGGATTGCACTTTGCAGAATTTGTCTTCCAACTAGTATCTGAGTAATTCATGTACCATATGTATCATATTTTTAAATGAATATAAAATGGGAAGTAATGTTGTTCAGTAGAAAAAAAGTTAATCTTTTCTTCCAACCCTGGGGTCCAAAGCTATTGAGGCTTCCTTATACTGTTTACATAAGTAAAGAGCATATAGATTACCATCTCAACAAGTTTGGCTCTGAATCTCTATTAAAAAGAGAGAGAAATACACTGAAATCAAGGCCAGAAAATAATATTTTTCTTCTTTGACTTAAAAACATTATTCTTGAGCCATGTGAGTCTGATAAATTATATTTTAAAAAACGGCTAACCTGGAGTAGAGAATTGCTTGAATATTGGGATAGCCAAAGAAAATATGAAGAGTATTGGATGGCCTCTTGTAATAGTTCAAGTTGGACATGGATTTATTAAAGAGCTGAATGTCCAGAACACACTTAATATGTCTTTTTTTAAAAAAGGAAGTCTGTTTTATTAGATCTTTGTCTACTATGGTGAATTCTTTGATGAAGAAAACAAAAATGTAGGGACAAGAAGCACAAGGTAATGACTCTTATTTTATGCAGATAAAAGGACAATAGATGCTCTATTTGTTTTTGCTTTCCAGGAGCCCAAAAATATTTGCTGATCATTTCTGTTTAGATGCTAGCTTAAATTATCCTTTCTCCTCTGATCTACCACAGCACAATTAGTACAGTAGTTAGCCATCATTTTCTGACATGGTTGTATTCATATCTTATCTGGTGATGCCATGGATTGTTCCTGGAGGAGGATTTTATAACTCAGCTAGTATCCTTCCAAATGTTATGATTTCCCAATTGAAAGGTGTGGTTGGCGAAAAGTTAAAATGGCCAATGAGGAAAAACTTTCATTCCTGCCAGACTTCGGTGGGACAGTTGATCAGCAACTGAAACTCAGCCAATTCACATGATAGATGCATATAAAACATAGCCTATAACTATGAAGCCGCCTTGAGTCTTTGGAGAAAGGTAGCATACAAGTTGAACAAATAAAATAAATGAAAAACTATACATACCAGACAGTGATGGATTTCGACTGGTGTTACCACCTGTTTGCTTCATGCACGTGCATCACATGCGCTTTGTTTGCACGCACGCCAAACCTGCGCTCCACGCAAGCACAGTGTATTGAAGAACAGCTGAGCCTCGGCAATCCGCCCTGCCGTGCCTTTCAGCTGGGTTAAAAATGACCGAATATAAGGTATGCATAACGCAGGGCAGGCGGGGGGGCCAAGCTAACTGTCAGAAAGAACCAATTCGCTCTCACCTCACCATCTCCGCTACCGGCTCACCCGAACCAGGGAGAACCGGTAGCAACCCACCACTGATACCAGAATCTCTTTCCTTGCACCAGTCTCCAATTATTTGCTGTGCTTCAACAAATGTAAACATTCTTAACATAAAAGGAATATTCCAACCATGCCAGTGGCAAAAAAAAAAAAAATACAATTTGGACAGAGTTGAGTTTCACATATTTTTACCACTGGTTCCCTGTGCACCGAAAATGTGAGTGTGCGCCTTCCACTCATATGCCTGGCCTTCTGCGCATGTGCTTTGCTCACGTGCGTGGCTTGCACACATGCACTGCTTGAAAAACGTGGCTAAATAGGATGGCATTGCGCCAGGATGAGTGGGTGGGACCACCCCACCCACAGGTCACCACTATCGGTTCGCCCGAACCAGTCGAAACCAGATGAATACCATCACTGAATTTGGAGTGAAATTGTTGATCAATAGCTCAAGAACAAGAGGATCAATCCACTGATGGATTCAGGCAGTGTTTATTTTCAATGTTGGGTTGGAAGAATTGTAATCAACATTTTAGCAAGTAGTCTTAAGAAAGCACGTTCTTCTGGAGCCCAGAAAAACAGAAGCTGAATCTGTAATCTGCTGATTTATACAGTCACGGTAGAGTTTCTTTTAAGTTGAGCATAACCCTTAGTGATTACATGGAAAGGTTTAAGTTGTCTTCTTGTTAACAATATGGAATGTTTTTATGGGATTTTGTTTTTAAATTTTCCAGCTGGCTTGTAACTCCAGGATTTCTTGGTGATATCTCATCAAAGTCCTATTCAGATCTGATTCTGGTTTTTGAGATCAACCAAGGATAGCAAGGCACTGTATGGATATATCTTACTTCAATTATACATGACATCAAAAGAATTCAGATATGCAATTCAAAGATTTTTTTGCTTGCCTATCTACATATTTTAAATATATACAGTAAGATGCACAAATATTGCTCAAATATGTGATGGGGTCATTTTCTTAAGATATTAGAATTATATGGATCATGACAATCAATTTCCATATCTATAAAACTGATTGAAAGTTGATTCTGAGCCCTAGACTTTACCCTAAATCCTCCTTTTCACCTGGACAGAAGAACTGCTTTCCAAGAACAAAAATGAAGACATGCAAATCTAAAACTTCGTTATCAACATTGCATTTGATAAAAAGTAGTACTACAAATTACTGTATCTGTTTTGCGTCCGGCATTTAAGCATTAACATTGCGCCACAAAACAGCTTGTTCTCATAAAACTGTAAATTACCCTATGGTAAGGGTGGCCAATAAATTTTATAAGCAACAAAGAAACAAATAATGTTTTCATGTATCGGGATTAGACAATTGACATCATACTTAGTTTCAATTAATTAATCAATAGTGGAGTTCTTGGTGCTCTGTGAACTTGGTTGTTCGCTTGAAGAAGTTTCATTACCCAACTGAGTAACATCATCTGCAAGCAAACAACCAAGATCAGAGAGCACCAAAAATGTACAGTTGAACCCTGAACTACATATACATATACATCAGTGGTGGGTTCCTCCCGGTTCGGTCCGGTTCGGCTGAGCCAGTAGCGGTGACAATATGATGTCACCGAACCGGTTCTCCCACCCCGCCCTCCCACCCCCCCACCCACCCCCACGTTATTCTTACCTTTTATTTGGTCCCACCCCCAATCTATTGCTGCCTCCTGAGTCCCAGCTGATGACTAGAGGGAAAAAAAACTGTTTAAACTCTTGCCGTGGGGCTTCAAAGGGCCGTCTTACAGCTGATCAGTGTTAAAAGCAAACAAATGAGTCGGGTCGTAAATATGAGGATTGGTCGTAAGTGCGAGGACCTTCCAGAAATGACTCTGACCAGCTATCCACGCCCACCTAGTCACATGACCTCCAAGCCACACCCACAAAATAAGCCATGCCCACAGAACCGGTAGTAAAAAAAATTAGAACCCATCCCTGATATACATATACATATACATATACATATACATATACATATACATATACATATACATATACATATACATATACATATACATATACATATACATATACATATACATATACATATACAAAAATCTTGGTTTACGTAGGAAGAACCCGGCTAAAGAGAAATACACATAAAGGCCTACGAAAAGAAAAAACAAATACTGTACCTTTACAGGGAGGATACATGGGATGAAGGTGTGGCTAACTGATGAGGGTTTATAAATCCGAAATAGATCTATCTTAGTCTCTTTAGTCTCCCAATGGGCAGCAGGGAGCTTGATGGCTGCTGGAGAAAAAAAGCCTAGAAACTAGTGGATTGGGATTTCACTGAACTAGGGCTGCATAAAAATCTTGGTTTACGTAGGAAGAACCTGGCTAAAGAGAAATACATATATATATATATATATATATATATATATATGTATATATATATATATATGTATGTATGTATGTATGTATGTATGTATGTATATATATTAATTCTCACACACACACACACACACACACACACACACATATATATATATATGAATTAATTGATTACTATAGTACCCTCCTGTGCAAATTATCAAGCTGCTAAAACTAATAACGTGAAAAAATACAGATACCCTCACTTTATTTTAAATAACATGTAGAAATATCAGTCATCATACTAAAAAAAAAAAGAAATCCTACTAGCCTAGATCTATGGATCACTTCAGATCCATGTACTGTTCTGCCTGTAATTTAATTCATTTTAAAAGGGAATTATCTGCCCTGTGAAAGACAGTCTCCCTGGGGACAAATAAAAAAAATATGCATCAAATACCTAAGGGTTTCTTAAGAACAAAGCCTTAAGAATGTAAGATTAGCTTTTTCATTTAGATACAAATCACAGGAACCCATCCCCTTCAGCTCCTATCATCAAACAATAGAGTCCTTGAGACAATTGCTACACTTTTGAAAGAAAAAAAAAAAGCACACAATGGAATTAGAAGCACCCAATAAACTAAATGGGCAATTGCATAAGCCTTTTCTCAGATTGCCTAAATTTATTTTTAGTATTATTGTGTTTTTTTTAGCCTAAGAAGATTTCTCTTTAGTTTTCTCCATCTCTTTCCACAGCTGTTTTTGCTTTCAGATCTCCCCAAAACAAACTATTGCAAACATTCCTAAGAACTTGATATTTTTTGCCAATTAGACATATGATTCCCTCTGCCATCAGGTTTGCCAAAATTCTCTGTATCCAAGTTGCATAAGCCAAAGTGTATAATAATTCTTCAAGATGCATTTTTATACAAATACTGTATCATTTTGCTTTTTTGACCACAAGATACACCAGGTATCTTTATATTTAACAATATAAAATACATAAAATAAAAATCCAGTGGAAAGAAAAGAGACAAGCATTTTAAAGGCAAATCTATTTGCTTTTACATAAACTTCTGAGATCACAATCCAGTATAAACCTTTGAGAGGATTACTGTTGGAGGAGATGAAGAAAAGGAATAAAAGAATCAGGGAATAAAGACAGAAAAAGTGAGAGACAGAATTGCTTTGAGGAGTGAGCAAACTTTAAGTGGCATTTAAGAATGACATGGATAATCTTGTTTTGAATAGCTGTTAACATGTACAGTGTGATGGGGGGAGATATCTCTGTTTAATCAGTGATATTAAGCATTTTAAGAAATTCTGAGTCACAATTTCTGTGGAATTTAACTTTTGTCATTCGGATTCTCGAGTACAATCATTTTGAAATTATATGGGCAAAGCAGCCTGAGGAACTGAAAATTCCTCCCACCAGTTGGGCAACCCTTTGAATCTAAATAGTCAGATTTTGCCTATTTATACTTTTGTGTAGATAAGTAACCTGCTTGTCCAGTGTAAAAACGAAATGGGCCATTGTCACCTAATCCTGTTGCAAAAGTTTTAACAGGACTACATTTGAATGAAAGGTCAGGTTCCCCGTCATGTTAAACTTGAATCATGCTAGCTTCATAGACATATTTTGCCCTTCCTTCTTAACAGAGTATTTTTATGACAGACATCTCCGTCTAGCTCATACCGTGGTATTCTTGGGAAATCTCCCTTCTAAGTACAGTAGAACCACTAGTCACAACCATAATTTATTCCATAACTTTGGTCGCAACCCAATTTGATCAAGACCTAAACCTAATTTTGGAAATTTGGCGCTTACAAAAAAAAAAAAAAATGACCCAGAAGGGGAAATTGGCCACGGGGGGAAAAAAAAAACAATTTGTGAATTTTTTGGTCAGAGCCCGATTTGGTCGTGGTCAGAAGTGTTCGTGACCAGAGGTTCTACTATATGAAGCAGCCCCATCACTTCTTAGGTTCAAAGCCGAAGGCCTGGTCAGCAAGTGAGGCCAACTGTTGAGGACAGGAACTGGAATGAAAGATAATCTTCAAGGGATCTTTACACAAAATTATACAAAGGAAATAAAATATTTAATATTACATATATTAACAGCTGCCTGCATAGCTTATGCCCAAAATTGGAAAAAAGAAAATACACCAACAGAACAGGAGTTGATAAAAAAAAAATTGAAATGTGCAGAGATGGATAAATTGACAAAAGAACTCAAAGAAAAAGAGGATACAGAATACTATAAAATTTGGTATAAATGGTATGAGTGATTGGAGGAAAGGAAAAATGAAGAAGAAAAATAAGGGGGAGTTAAAGAAAACAATGGGAAAAATTGGTAAAATACAATTTAGTGATTGAAATGAAAAAGAGAAATATATTGTAAATGAAATGATGGGGACAGATCAGGGGTGAAATGTAAAATTTGTTACTACCAGTTCTGTGGGCTTGGCTTGGTGGGGGCGAGTAATGTGACTGAGTGGGCGTGGCCAACTTTTTTTAAAAAAACTTTTCAAAGCATTTTTTCTAATGCTTTGAAAAGCCTCTACCGATCAAGCAACTCAGCTGGGATCGTCAGAGACTTTTCAAAGCATTTTTTTACCACCTCTTTACCACCTCTTCACCCCTGGGACAGATAGTAATATGGAATAAGATGAAGCAAAATTCGTAGAAATAGTAAATAATAAGGAAGGACCACTATGAAAAAGCTGTAAAAAGAGTCTTGTATATAAATGTTGTATGTCTTATATTGTTTTACTGTGTTATAATAAATAAACTTAAAAAAAAAAGCAATTAAAAAAAAGAAAGATAATCTCCAAAATCAAAATTTATCATGGTTTCTACAGTACAAGCAACATGTGATGAGTTGATCATCAACTCATTTAATATGAAGAGAGGTTAGACAAATAAACTAATACTAGATACTCGTTATACACTGCCACCCATCACTGGGGAAGAAGAAACTTAGGACAGCAAGATGAGTAGACGTCTGATAAGTTAAAGCTCTATTCATTCTAACCCTTCTTCTGTTTTTTCTCAGGCAGAGGAACCCTGTCAATCAGTGGTTAAGATGTTAGTATAGAGTTTGAGAACTCCAGACTAAACTCTCTCCTCAGTCATGGCAGTTCTTTGGCTAACTTTGAGTCAGTCACTCTCTCGTAGCATAGCATGACTCACAAAGTTGTGGTTGTGGCAAAGGGGAGGAATCAATCATGTGCTGTGTTTAGATATAAGCCCACAATAAAACCTTAAAACCAAAAATACTAAGCCATTATTCATAGGTTTGCCTTTGAACTTTGCTAGGGGTGGGGAGTAATAGTCTATACAGCTATACATTTCTGGACTATAGGAAGGAGATAGTGCTCTGAAGCTAATGTTTTTGCTTTCTTATCAAAGGCAAGAACTTTTCTATACTTACCAGAGTCATCACTATTCCAGAAAGTTCTCTGATCAGGTTGAGTCAGCAAATCTTCTTTGCCATAGAGTTCTTTTATCTATAAACCAGAAAGAAGAAAATAGAACTTATTGTAGAGTATTGTGGCCTGAAAACATTAGAAACCCTTTCTATGAAAAACAAGGAAGTCTTTTAAAGAAAAAAAACCATAGGAAGAAATAAGACTTCCATGAAATATAAACCTAATCAACCAGCATGGAAGAATTTCCCCCTACATTTCCTTCTTTGATTGATTTAAAGTTTACAGCATTAGAAAAGAATCTTATTTCAATCTTACCAGTCAAACTGTTTGCACATGCCTAACTGGTGTCCCTTTGGCAAATTAAAATTCTCTGTATGGATTAAGAGAGAAATTAGATTATCTCCATCCTCTTTCCTTCCATTCAGCGTGGACTGCTGGTTAAAATAAACACTGTAATAAACAGAGATAGTGGAGATCTTTATTCAATTTCTTCTAGGATTCAGCCTAATCACCAGAGTTGGAAGGTTGAATCCTGGTATCCCAAAGGGGAAATCTATGTTATGAACTTATGATCGATGCCTTACATGTAGGAAAATCCAATTATAGATTGTGTAGGAATTCCTCTAATATAGCATTTCTCAGCTTTCTAGCTGGGGATAATGCACCACCCAGAGGGCAGCAGATTGAAATAGCTATTTTCGTATATATGATGTTTATAAATACTAATGTAAAGTATGCATCCTGAACAAATGTCACATCCTGCTAGTGGATGCTAGTACTAACCACAATCTTATGAGTGAATCCATAATCAAGTTATGCCTCCCAGCCACCTTTTGGTTCAAAACATTCTTATGTGATGTTGCAGATAATTGACTAAGCTGAAAGAAGGAGGAAGGCCTTGTTCGTTGCCACAACATACTTCCTGTATATACTGAGAATGGATTTTTGAATCTTGTGTATTTCAGTGAACTATATTGGGCACTCTTGTGTGAGTAAGGCTAGGATTACCTTATGAATAGTGAGATGTATCCAGCATATTATTTTGCTTTGATGATAGTGGTATTTTTGGATACAAAGCTTAGTTCCTAGTAATTACTTGATTCATCCCCTCCTCTCCCATCTAATCTCATTTTATCTCACTGCAGTTTAGATGACCACCTATCTTAAACAAATAACTCTTGGCAACTAAAAAAAACAATACACATGAGAAACCCTACAGTAAAACGAATATAAAACAAGACCAAACTACTGTAGTTCAATGATAACCAAGGCACAATAACCATGGTGTCTCATGAACTAACTTATACATCAAAACACACATATCAAACTCTGCCAACCTGGCCCTAACACCTGGGGAAAACCAGGTATTCATGGCCTTCCAGAGAGCTAAGAGTGTTTGGGCCATCTGGATCTTAGGAGAAAGTCTGTCTTATAGCTTAGGGCACTACAACAAACAAGGCTCATCTCTTGGGTCCCACCATATGACATTGTTTTACAGAAGAGACTTGGAGCTCACACACTCAGAAACCACTGAAGACAGATGGTTCCACAAGTACACAATGCAGAGCTCTAAAGATGACAGCCAGTTCCTTGAATTACACCTGGAAATATTGGGAGCCAGTGCAGCTCAGTGCAGGTGTGCCCATATGATGCAGCTCTAGCATCATATGGGCACACCTTGGTGCATCCAAGTTACATGTGAAGCTGTAATCTGGACCTGCTTAAAGCCCTCCAATGTTTTCCAAGGCTGCATCATGTAGAACCTATTGCAATACAGTAATCCATTCAGGAAGTGACTAATGCATTAGGGACTATAAACAGGGCCTCTCAATCCAGAAACCCGATCCAATCCAGGAGCCCAGATCATATATCAACTGTTTAGTGGAGCAGAAATGTATTTAATGATGGATGGAATATCTTCAATTTCAGGAAGTCCCAAATTCCACAATGATTCAATCTTGCTAGAATTGAAATGTAGTTCATTCTTCATTGTCCAGATCTTCACCAGCCCCAGGTACCAGAAAAGAACTTTGATGGCATACATATACAGCCCAGGCCAAAGATGATACCTCATCCTGTGCCAGTTAATGATCTCACCCAACAGCTTCATGTAGATGTTAAGTAGGAGAGAGTTGAACTCTGGGATATTGTACATTTAAGGGCTCTAGGGCTAGACTTCTCCCACTTCCTCTAGGGACCTTTGAAAATGTTAACCTATCATCCTCTGAACAACTTTACCCAAATAAGGAAGGCTTGAATCTCAATAAAAATTATCCAGGATTGTTGGATCCAAAAATGGTTTCTTAAAGAGCAGCTCGACTACCGCCTCCTTCAAAACAGAGGGAATGTATCTTTTCTCTTCAGTTTTGTCATTTAAAACACATTTCCTCCAGCTAATAGAATTCTTGTATGCTTTTTTGATGCCTCCCAAAGATATGTTCTAATTTTTTTTAAGTGGACATAAAAAATAGAGATAGAGATACAATGTTTAGATTAGGTTAAGTTAGTCTGGATAACCAGATGATTGAGGGTTTTCTCCTATGTGATTGTCTGGTACACTTAAGCTCTGGCAGATTATAGCTAAAGCTGGTCAGATACTTTAAAGTGCTAGCAAGACTGGTTGATCAGAATTCCAAAACTCTGTGCAGTCTATTATGTTATGATACATTGCAAACAGAACCTCCAATTTTCTAGGTTCATTCTCCTTTGACCAACAGAATATACAATAGAAATACAAGCTGGGACATGATCTACCCAAATGATTCTTATTTATGCAGTAAGACTCCAATGATTATTGAGGTAGTGGAATGCATTCCTTAGTGGAAATTTTTTATGAATTCATTACCATAATTGGTACATTATAATACTGTACGAGAAACTACAGAATAGTAGAATTCTTTTAATTTACAAGTGGCTTTTGTTTTGGAAATTTCCTTAAAGCAATTTCCAGAAAGATGCCAAGTGTTTTATTTCACAAAACCAGATAACAATATGTCATAAAAACAGCTAACCACAAACTTCACAATTAAAGACTCCATCAGCAAACCCCATAAAGAATTACTGTACATAGAATCCCTCCTCCTCCCACTCAAAGAAATACCTATTAAGAAAAGGAGTATCTGTATCTTTTCAATGGAAAGTCAGAATAAAAATGTAATTAAAAAAAAAAAAACAGAGCGTCATGGCACCAGCCCAGTCATGCAAAAGCCAGCTGCTTTGACCAAATGGCTTGTTGGAATAATACGACCATTGTCAGGCAATGAAATGCCACTGGAAGCCTTGGGCCTGGCCCTTAGCTGACTCTTGATTATGATAACCAAGAAAGTTTTCGTGCGAGAAAAAGAACAGAAAATGCAATCGCTTCACACTTATTGTTTCTCAGAATTTCTGTTTATGGGCATTCTACTTTAGCCAAAAGAATGTGTAAAATCAGGTGTTTTCCATTCTATCTGCATAAGTATCAGTGGTGGGTTGCCCCCGGTTTGGACCGGTTCTATAGAACTGGTAGTAAAACCGGTGGGAGGCTCCGCCCATTGACTCCGATGTCATCAGGAAGCTTCTGCGCATGCGCGTGGCCCCGTTGCGAACCGGTAGTAAAGGTAAGTAGAACCCACCCCTGATAAACATGATGATCAAAGCAACTTAAAAAGGTAACTGCAAATTATGCCCAAGAACTTTGGACCTCTATGCTTCAGCTTTCATGATTAACATGAGCTAGTATAGTATTGGTTGGGCAATTACAAAGATAATGGGGAACTCTTCAGAAGTTTCTTAAGATGCCTTAAGCAGATAGCAGAAATATTAATTTGAGATATAGCAAGTAGGTACTATACTTCTCAGCCCAAATTTGACTAATATTTTTCATTGCATATGTACAAAGATCTATTTCAGCTACACAGGTAATCTGTGTGATTGTAATTGTTCTTTTCCAGGTCGTAAAGAATAATAACAATTGAAGAATAATAAGACTAATAATATATACCCTGAATACTGTTCTCATTGGGGGCAAGCAATGTTATATCAAGTGCAGAAAAGGAATAAGGGACAACAGTATCTTTATCTCCTGGGCCTCCATTCAGATGCAATGGACAACATTTTACTTAAGATTTTCCCCCTCCCCCAAACCACAAAATCCATTGTCCAGTCTGGATAATCAATGTAATAAAATGGATAGCATTTTAAATTTTCTATTGATTTATGCGTTTATGCATTTATTTATGCATTTACTTATTTAACATATATTCTACCCATCTCACTATACACAGCTACTCTGGGTGACTTTCAACAGCTATTATGTCATTTATGTAATAATGTTAATTATATTTTACATCATTTGCACCAACTTACATAGCTTGCATAAATGACATAAAAATTACATTATTACAGAAACAAAATCAAATGACATAAATTTGTGTATAAGGAAATTTTCATTTAATGGACACCCATTCCCAGAAGTAATCTATTACATTGAAGTTTTACTGTAGAGTGTAAAAGAAATGAAGGATATGAAATTAAAAAATGAAATTTCATAAAATGAAATTTGCACTTTAAAGAAATATTAACTAACAAAGAGGTGTCATCATCTCTATATTCAAACTGTTACTGTTTTGATCCAATTTTAATTCCAGCTACTGCCTTTTCCAATACCTTCTTTTACTGTATATATTTTAATCATTTTTACATACAGAGAATCAATATTCATCCATTGTAAACCAATGTTTGTTTTTAATTTAGCAACTTATTTCTTATGTCATATTCCCCTAGATGCTATTTTTCATCCAGACACAAAGTCTGTTTAACCTCCATGAAGTTGCTTAATCACGAATTGAATTTGCAACAAAAAAAATTTATCATCCTTCTGGCAATTTTAACAATGGACTATGGAGTTTTGAACAATATTCTTTCAACATTTTCAGCAGCTTTTATTCAAAATCAATCACAGCTTGCTTTCTCTTTTCATCTATAGTTATCCTTTCCCTTTTTTAGAGCATTGTTTCTTCTACCACAGGAAAAAAACTGACACTAATTTATTTGGTTTTGCTTACAACAGTTGAAATGAAGTACTGGCAATATTTTGAATTCATTTGTTTTCTATAAACGCTGCACACCAGCTCTGGCCAACTCTTGGGTTTAACTGTTTTCCATTTCAATCTTTCTGTAGTCCTGGAATTTGCCTTGATGGTCTTGGGAATCACAAGAGTAGACCCATGGAAATTTAAGCAAACAGGCCACTCACTGTTTTTTCATGATACTATTCAAAGCATTCATTTGGAAAGTCTGAGTTACAATTTAGGATTTTGCTTGTCCATCTCTGCTTTGTTCTGGATGGCCAATCTTTGAAAATATTGCTTTCATAACTCAGTGGGGCCTAGGACAACTAGCCGTGGCCATCTTGCCACGGCCAACTTGCTGTGGGATAAGTCATCGTGGACAATTCCATGGGGGATAATCACTCAATAAATGTTATCTGCCACTATTTCTTTGACATTTTTTTCATTTTTGTCCATTTCTTCAGAATAATTTTAGCTTCTATATCATTGGTCGCGGCGAGTTGTCCTGCAATGAGCTGACCACAGTGAGTTGTCCTGCGGTGAGTTGTCCATGGTGAGATGCTGGCACCAGTTGGCTGTGGTGAATTGTCCCATTCTGGATCAGTGACAGTTTTGTTACAGAATTCTGCAGAACCTAATCCTTTCTCTGTGCTATATATTTAACATAAAACTGCAAAGAGTAAGAATCTGAACATTTCATTTCAAAATATTAGCAAGTGTGCCCAATTTTTATCTCTTTCTCTTTTATTAAAATCCCAGTGAACAAATGCCTGAAAAAACTAATGGACTAGATGGGGACTTATAAATTGAAGTTCAATCCAAATCAAATGGAAGTAGAGTTAGACATACATTCCATTTGGAAAAGTCTTCTGTAACTGTAATTGGAAATGTGTTTCTTGTTGCATCTGAAACAGTAAGTGTGCATTATAGGGTAATTTTGATGTAATAAATTCATTATCAAAAAGGCTGAAAATGTCCTCTCTGTCATACAAATATATAAAGTTATATCTGCAATATTTCTAGACATCTTTTGGGATAGTGGTATGTCTGGTCTGGCTATCTAAAGTCAGCCTCATTGCTAGCAATCAATGACCTGTTTTTGCTTACATTTGCTTATCCAGATTAGTGTTCTCTACTTTTCCACTTGGAAAGAAGTAACAATCACATTTATACCAGTAAAATTTGATGCAGGATGTTTCTGTGCAATGTATTCAGTTCAAAACTGGCTTATAAATAGTTGGGCTCAAGTCACTGTATATTTATATAATAAACAACTGACCGACCATATCTCCAGTTTGAATCATGCAACAGATTTATAACTCCCCTTAGTGTGTCATTTGTTCTGCTATTTACTACTTGCAGAGAAGAGGAAGAGCAGCTGTGTACTGTACAGTTTTATGTTGTTAATCAGACTCACACAATTTTATCTTTCCAGTTTGCAGGCTGTCCCCCTTTGCCATTCCCTATGAGATAACTCTTTTGTCCTCTATAGTTCGGACAGATAAATATTATCCTCAATAACGTGTCAGTCCATTATAAAGCCATGAAGGCATATACTTATAATTTAAAATTAAACCTCAGAATGCACACACTTGCTCCTCCAGCTCATTCTTCTGCTCTCAATTGCTCCAACTATGCAAACAAAGAAAATAAAAAGTCATTTTTTTTCCCGTTTTTCAATTTGGGACATTTTCCCCCCTTTTCATTTAAATTCAACAGTTATTTAAATGGTGTTACATCTGGGATTGCTTGCTACAATGACTTGTATAGTATAATGATTGATAATAACCAAAAACTGATGTTGAATCCTGGAGCTACAGAGTCTCACAGTCTGGTATCAAGGACTCCTCCTTATTTGTAGTAGTATCAAGGTTTTAATTCAGACTCTATTGTTTATCATCTAAATTATGAATGGCAAGGAGACCTGCTTTCTCTGTTTTTACAAAATCCCCCCCAAATGATAAGCCCATCTTTATATGCCTCTGTAGAGTCCATTTTTCCTAAGAAGTCTGTAAGGGGTGTGCATAAGTGCACCAGCGTGCCTACCGTCTCTGTCCTAATATTCCTTTTTACTTACTCTTTTCATGTATTCAAATTATGTTTATACTTTTACCTGTTACCTTATATATGCTTGACAAATAAACTTATGATTATGATTTTCTTCTGGAAGGTCTTTGGTGAGCTTCTAGCAAGCATGGGCTTTAGACTTGAGATGGTTTCAGTTGTGGATTTAATCTGAATATTTTAAGGATTCATTTTAAACATATTTTAATTTTATCTGGGCTATTTGAAAAAGAGCAATAGTAATGTTTAAAATAAAGGGGAAAAAACATTTCTTAACTACAGGTAGGACTCACATTTAACGATAGTAATTGTGACTGTAATTTCCACTGCTTAGCAATGTGATTGCAAAGTGCAATAACACACGATCACATTGATTAATGACAACAATCCTGGGAGTCCCTGTTGCTGCTGTTAATTGAGGATCATGGGTCATTAAGTGAGGACCTCACAGGGCTGGGGCTTGCAACTTCCTGCCAGCTTCCAACAAGCGAAGTCAATGGGGAAGACGTCAGAAAATTGCAAGCCCCAGTCATGACAAGCCTTTCCTTAGGCAGCTCACCAGCAAGCTGGTGGGCAGGTGAGTGCTATTTAGTCTGGATAGAGGGTGGGTACTATGGATGAATGCAAGCATGAATGCATGCAGGTGGGATGGAGGCTGTGGCCCAGTGCAAGTGCAGCTGCAACGGTACTGTGAGATGGCACAAGGATGGGCATGTGTGCATATATGCATTATGGAGTATGGGCAGGCTAGTGTGCACTACTGAGTATGAGATCCTACAGCAGGGTTCCTCAGAAGGATTGACCCGCAACCTTGCCTGTTGCTTCTTCGTTGACTTTGATTGTGGGAAGCCACCAGGGAAGGTTATGAATGGGGATCACATAACCATGGGGCACTGCGACCATCATTAAGTACTTGAATCAAGATCCCATAATCGCAGGAGTGCTCTGACAGTCACAACTTAATGACTGGTTGTAAATACCACTCATTCAGTGCCATTAGTGAACTTATCTGTGATTAGTGCAGATATGGGATGCAAACACACATGTATGAAGGTTTTTGTAAGCAAGTAAGTAAAAAGCTGTTGATCTTTCTAGCAATTATTTTTTCTTTCAGGCTGTTTTCAGCCCGTTTTGCAATGTGACTGGATCAGAGACTGAGATGAATGCCAGCTGAGAGGACAGAACAGTGAATTCTGCTCTTAAGACTTACTTGAGCGCAGAAATCATCCACTAGGGAAGGCTGCCGTAGAGGAAGCAATACTAGATTATATTCTATGTCCAAATAAAACACTATATACATATATTTCTCTCCCATTATACCTCCCCAGAGGCAAAGACTTGATCACTCTTGATTCTGCTGAAATCACATTAGCACAATGTTTACATCAACTGTCAGCCTTGTTGTTGAAAAGGGACCATTTAGGAAATAACTAGAAACTCTGATTGCAAAACTGTATTTTCCATTTCAGAGTGTTGGCCTGCCAAGTTAAACGATGACTTAGAGGCTTTTGCCAAATCAGATAAACATAACACTTTGGACGCCAGCTGCTATTGGATTTAACAGTGAAGAACACTGAAAATGGCAAATTCTAATTGCTTCTCCAATAGCATGTTAACTTTTCAGATGAAATAGCTAAACTCTGCAGCTGAGCAAATGAGCTAAAATGTAACCCATTTTCTAGGGCGGATGGGAAAAGGAAGAAAGAAAATCACAAATTTGTAAATTTAAAAGAGCTGCCAGACTTTTAAGTGCTTGGAGGGTATCTTAAGTCATAATATCAGTTTCACAAATTTGCCAGGCCTAACCAAAATTATCCTCATGCTTTTCTCAAGAAAAACTCAGGTGTCAGATTTCATTGATTCATTTATTTACTTATTTTTCCCTGTATATCCAGCTACTTTTTTAGGTCAAAAAGGAATGATCCAAAGACAACGGAACCTGTGTCAATTTCAAATCCCATTTGTTCATCCCCCTGGAGTATCCTCAGATCAGAAACTCCAAAATGTAGAGCATCAAATGGTGATGGCATAATTTGCCATCATGTTTTGGAAGGGAAAGGGTGCAGAAACCTTTGAAATAATAGTTTTAAAACATCCTAACCTAACAACAGCCTACAAAAGCGACTTCTGTCAACTAATATGATGTTATGTCATTTTTTTAAAAAAACTGCGACTTTAAAAAAAAACTGTTTCCTCAACTTTTCCATAGCCCCCAGTATTGAAAACTCAAAGTAGTGCACAGAAGAGTGATGTCTTTATTTTTATTTCTCATAACACCAGCTGGATTAGGTAGATTGGACTGTGAGATAGACCCAGATTAACCATAGTGGGATGGCAAGTGGGAATGAATTTGGGAGACAGGAGGAAGAGCTGCAATCTAGACAATGGTCCAATAAAATTTGAGTCCAAAAGAGCGGGGGTGTGGAAAGAGTCTCAGAAGGAATTAGTTTTCTTAGTTTTCAGTACAGGTAGTCTTCCATTTACAAAGATCTATTTCATATACACAGGTAATCTGCATGATGGTAATTGTTCTTTTCTAGTTCGTGAAGAATAATAACAAAAGTGACTTAAGACAATGGTGAAATCCAATTTTTTTACTACTGCTTCTGTGGACGTGGCTTGGTGGCCATGGTGTGGCTTGGTGGGCGTGGCAGAGGAAGGATACTGCAGAATCTCCATTCCCACCTCACTCCAGGGGAAGGATACTGCAAAATCTCCATTGCCACCTCACTCCAGGGGAAGGATATTGCAAAATCTCCATTCACTCCCCACTCCTGGGGGAAGGATACTGCAAAATCTCATTCCCACCCCACTCCAGGGGAAGAATACTGCAAAATCCCTATTCCCTCCCCATTCCTGGGGGAAGGATATTGCAAAATCTCCCTTCCCATCACACTCTGGGGCCAGCCGGAGGTGGTATTTGCCGGTTCTCCAAACTGCTCAAAATTTCCACTACTGGTTCTCCAGAACCTGTCAGAACCTGCTGGATTTCACCTCTGATTTAAGACCATTTTTTCACACTTATGGCCATTACAGCATCCCCACGGTCACACGATCAAAATTCAGATGCTTGGCAACTGACATGTATTTATGACGGATGCAGCATCCCTGGATTTTTATTTATTTATTTATTTGTCATATTTCTATGCTGCCCACTCTCCGAGGACTCTGGGCGGCTTACACCAAAGTCAGTATACTAAATAGCATATTGCCCCCTAACAATCTGGGTCCTCATTTTACCCACCTCGGAAGAATGGAAGGCTGAGTCAACCTTGAGCCGATGAGATTTCATCCGTTGATCTGATGAACTAGCAGTCAGCTGAAGTAGCTGCAGTACTGCACTCTAACCACTGCGCCACCTCGGCTCACTGATTCCCCTTTTGCAATCTTCTGTCAAGCCAAGTCAATGGGGAAAGCCAGATTCCCTTAACAACCGTGTTCCTAACTTAACAATTGCAGTGATTCACTTCACAACTGTAGCAAGAAAGATCATAAAACGGGACAAATTTCACTTAACAACTGTCACACTTAGCAACAGAAATTTCGGGCTCAACAGTGGCTGTAAATTGAGGACTACCTGGAGTGAAAGTGAGGGGTGAGAGGGGTACCTTCAGACTTTCAAGATTCTGTTAATAAATGTAGAATACTGGTGTTCCCCGTTGCCCTTGTTGCCTAGGTGACCTCTCAAGGCTACCATCAGTCTTGCTAGTCTGTGGCTCTTCCTCCTGTCTCCCAAGGCTACTCCCACACATCATTATAGTGTTGGAATGAGATCTTTTCAGGTTTTCCACACATTGACAGCAAGGGGGAAGGGAGACACTGCTTTTTAAAAAAAAAAAAAAAAAACCCTATTGCCATCTCAAGTAGTTTCTTTTCTAATGGATTTTTACAAAGGAACTACCAAAATACGACTTCAGTAACAGAGTGGTCAATGCCTGGAATGCACTACCTATCTCTGTGGTTTCTTCCCCAAACCCCCAAAACTTTAACCTTAAACTGTCTACTGCTGACCTCACCCTATTCCTAAGGGTCTGTAAGGGGCGTGCTTAAGTGCACCAGCGTGCCTACCGTCCCTGTCCTAATATTCCTTTTTACTCTTAAAAAGGAATACTCTTTTCATGTATTCAAATTATGTTTATACTTTTACCTGTTATCTTATATATGCTTGAAAAATAAATAAATAATAATAATAAAAAAAAAAAAATGTTGCCACCACCTGAAAAAAGAGCTCTGGCTGTCAGAGGCAACTGTGGGGAAGCAGGGTAAGAAGGGCAAGATACTAGGTAGGACAAGGCAACAGGGAGGTCCAAGGCAGTGGTGGGTTGCTCCCGGTTCTGTCCGGTACTTTAGAACCGGTAAGTAAAAGCGGCCATAGGCCCCACCCACCCACCCGGATGTCATAATTGATGATCTGTGTATGCACGCGCTCCCATTGTGAACCCGTAGTAAAGGTAAGTAGAACCGATCCCTGGTCCAAGGCTTCATGCTTACTAGATGTCAACTCTGAAGCGGACCAGGCTGAGGCCATCTTAGAGGGTTGCCACATAACAGGGGGAAGGACAGGGAGGAGGGAAATAGCTAGATGAGGATTTGTAGCCAAAAAAATAAGTTTTCCTGTGGGAACCAAGGACATTCCAACAGGTGGCTGGACAGAGGAGGAGTGAAGTAACCAAGCAACCGGCCAGCACCTTGATTGAACAATGTGACCAGTGACTTGGGAGAAGGGGGAACGTTTACATTTTAATGTAGGTAAAAACCGAGGGAACTTTCAGAGTCAGTTTTCACCAGTTGTGCCAATCTGATGTATCCAATATATTGTTCTTTGAGGAATATGCTTGCCTCAGAGTTCTGCGTTTTCTCAGAGAGGAGAAAACCCAAACAGTAGAGATTACTGACAGGAACATAAACCTTGAGCAATGCCTGTCAGGAGATCACTACAGATAGTCCTCAACTTAGGACCACAATTGAACCCAAAATTTATGTTGTGAAATGAAAAATTTGTTAAGTGAGTTTTGCCCCACTTTATGATTTTTCTGACCACATTTGTTAAGTGAATCACTGCAGTTGTTAAATTAGTAACATGGTTGTTAAATTAATCTGGCTTCCCCATTGGCTTTACTTGCCAGAAGGTCGCCAAAGGGAATCACATGATCCCGGGGCACTGCAACCATCATAATTATGAGTCAGTTGTCAAGCATCTGAATCAGTGGCGAAACCCAAATTTTTTTACTACCGGTTCTGTGGGCGTGGCTTGGTGGGCATGGCAGGGGAAGGATACTGCTGATACCCACTCCTGAGGGAAGGATATTGCAAAATCTCCATTCCCATCCCACTCTGGGGCCAGCCAGAGGTGGTATTTGCTGGTTCTCTGAACTACTCAAAATTTCCACTACCGGTTCTCCAGAACCTGTCAGAACCTGCTGGATTTCACACTTGATCTGAATGTAAATCACGTGACCATGGGGATGCTACAATGGTCATAAGTGTGAAAAATGGTCACTTTTTGCAGTGCCGTTGTAAAATCAAATTGTCACTAAATAAACTGTTATAAATCAGTGACTACCTGTATTCATACTTGAGCTAAGAAAGGGGGAAAAAAGTTTGTTCCCTGGCTTAGATCTCTTTGGCGGCCAAAACAGAACTTGGTTGTGGAGGCACAAGTGCCATAGCTAAATGGAAAGGGAAGATTGGTAGCATCCAATTTGAAACTATGCAGGTGTCTCACTTGCCTCAGAATATTCACACAGGAGTTATATAGTTGTCCTTGATTTACAATCACAATTGGAGCTGGAATTTTGGTCCTAAGTCAGGGCAATTGATAAGCTGGTCATTATGTGACCTGACTCGATTTTGCCATTGTTTTTACAACAGTTGGAAAGTGAGACATCACAGTCGCGAAGGAAACCATGTGGTCATTAAATGAATCCAGCATATCCAATGGCTGCTTTCTGCACAGAAAATGTTTTTTTAAAAAAGGTCACTAATTGCGATTTGCAATTACAGGATGCTACAACCACTTGTCAATGTAGTCATATGACTGCAGGGGTGGCGGCCGTATGATATTTTATGATAGTCAGAAGTGCTTTTAGGGGCTATACGTCAAGCACTTTTTCTGAAACTTCTGATAAAAAATGAAGATGATACAGATTAAATGTGCAGCCCTCTACATATCATACATATGCTCTACCCCAGATATTTTTTGACCTTTCTGAGTGTCTATTGGCTTTAAAAAAAAAAAAAAGATTAACCGAATTGGAAGGGACTTTATAGGTCATCTAGTCCAGCGGTCACCAACCGCTGGAGGGAAGTGCCACTGGTGGCAAAAAGCTGGAGGGCCTTGTTCCAGTGGGACTGCATCATGGCCTGGAACTGGCTGACCATCTCAGCCCGCTGAGTCTCCAGGCACCAGTACCTGCCCTTGCACTCCCGCAGGTCTTCCCTCTGCTTGGAAAGCCTATGTTCCTAATCCTCAGTGAGGTGCTTCTGCTGAGCCTCCTTCTCAGTCAGATCCAATTTGAATTTCCAGCTGTTTTGCCAACTCTTTCTTGTGAGGCGCCCTTTGACATGAGTGACATCGAGTTGGCCATGCCCACCCAGTCACATGACCACCTAGCCACGCCCACCCAGCCTGTCATTAGGCAGATCATATTAGTGGTCTGCGAGATTTAAAATTATGAATTTAGTGGTCCCTGAGGTCTGAAAGGTTGGGGACCTCTGATCTAGTCCAACCCCCACCCAAGATGACTCTAAGTAAAGGATTAGTTTAGATGACTTGGAGCCTACTTTCTTGTAATCAATGAATCAGCTATTAAAAACATGTTTCTGCAGCAGTTAATAAAATAACTTTTGAATCTATGGAGAAAATATTTGGAGCTGGTTATTGATTTTTTAATTTTTTTCTGAAACAGTAAAATCAGGAGTTTGTCTTTTTTCCCCCTCTCTTTTTGATATAAGCATATCACACTGCTATAATTTTGCTAATCACACTTCCAAGGTAAACAAACAAGCAAGCAAGCAAAGACAGTTAATTTTGGCTGAGAAAATCTTCCTGAAGGGCTTAGGCATTCCCATGCTAATCTAAGAGTTGTATAACCTGTTGTTAGAGAAGGAAAACATCACCCATATTAAGTTAAATGAAAACTGGTCTTCAAACTTGTTTTGTTAGCTCTTTCAAAGCTAGCTTACTCACAGTAGGCTCTATTATATAATAATGCATAATTTCCTTTGTTTTGAAATACGCCAAAACAAAGTGCAGAATTAAGTATAACCTTCATTGATGAAGTTTACATAAAGTCAGAAGTCAAATGGATAAACGAAATCATGTAATATTTCATAGCTTGGTCAAAAACTCTTGATAGGATATGAATCAGTATTTCTTTACTCACAAGTCACTTTCCGACTCACAACTACCTGTTTTGTCTTCCAAAATTCTGTGCAACATGTCTGTCTATCTGTATGTCCATCTATTCCTCCAAATCAATCCCATGCTCCTATGCCAGAATTTTAAGGCTAAACTAACAAAAATCAAGATGATATAGCAGGTGTCTAGAAGACTAAGATGGCTCAGGAACTGATAGCATAGGTAGGACCTCTGCAACACTGTCCTGACATTTTCTCTTATGTCTTCATTTCAAATGTACATCCTGTTTTAGGACACAGTTAGAAGTCCTAAGAGCAAATGATATAAATTTATACCAACCTTACTAAGATTCAGATGTAGCAGTGAAGATTCAGATATTTGACAAAAAAAGAGAGCATTCCTAGTACACCTTGGTTAATGCTCAGAGACCCCTGAAAAGTGCATGCGCCCATGGCTATCTGCGGGAAGTCACAAGCCTTTGTGGCTTACATTCAGGTACTCCCAAGGACTACCTTCTCCAATCAACCTTCCTGGCCTGTGTATCCTGGGAGAAGTTGCCTGTAATCGCTCACTTCCCCAAAGTTGACTCATAAGTACTGCTTTTCAGAGACAATGCCAATGTTATGGAATATCCTCTCTTTGGAAATCATGTTGCTATTATTACTGTTATGGTCCATCACACAGGTAGCCAGATGTTGAGACTGGATGTGGCATTTTTATCCACCTATCAAGTCCTTTCCAAAGACCTGGGATAGGCAGATGTTGACGTTTGATGGTGTTATAGGAATTGTCGCAGGATGTAAGCTGTTCCAAGTAAAGTTGCTTTCTGCAATTGACTGACGATGAATTTGTCAATGCTGATGGTGTTCAAATCATGCTCCAATTGTTTTGGGATTGCATCTGTTATTATTGGTACTATCTTTCCTTTCTTTTGCCACAATTGTTCTACTTCTATTTGCAAGCCTTTGTGTTTTGTTATCTTCTCCAGTTCCTTCTTTTCTATTCTGTGGTCTTCAGGTACTGCCATACCCACTACCCTTATTATTATTATATTTTCATGCTGCCTTCTTATATATATAACTTAAGGCATACCTAATACTCCTACCTCCTATTGTCCTCACAACAACAACCATGTAAAATGGATTGGGTTGAGGGAGTGTGACTGGCCCAAAGTTGCCTAGCCATCTTTCATCCCTAAGCCAGGTCCAGGTCTCACACTCTCCTGGGTTCTAGGGTAGCATCTTAACCATTACTGTGCACCAACTTGGTTCACCTTCCAGAATTATTGAAAATCAAACTACTTCAGAGGACCTCCAATGAGTCCTGCTAAATCAATCCCCCTTTGCCATCTACAGTACAGGGAAAGAAATTTGAGGAGCAAATCACATTCTGCTAAAACTTTTCCATGAGCGCACAAGCATAATAAAAACCAGTTATTGCAGGGCCTTTGTATAACTTGCACAAGAATGCCTGCATAATGTTACACAAGTGACTTTTTTATTTCTCTAATTTTGTAAAATTCCATATTAGTAAGAAACGTTACTGTTAGAGTTCAGCTTTTGAAGAATAATTAGATATGATTCCACATTTTTATTATCTCCCTGCACTTTCTTCTCCTTCCATGACTTTAATTTGTTGTCAGATTTCCCACCCAAGCCCAAACAGCTCAGCTGTTTTGAGATTTGTCCATTCAGCATTTTATTTGATGACTTCTTCACAGTATGAATTTCCACTGTCTGAGAAACCTGAATTGAGACTCCAGAATGCACACATAGAAAAAAAGTGCATTTGGATATTAATTATGACAAATGTTCATTTACCCATTGGATTCTATTCTTATAATAAGATTGCTGCAACAATAGAACACAATAGTGCATATCTACTGAGAAATAAGTTTTGTCGAGCAGAAGAGGACATATTACCAGAGAGGTCTGTGTAGGGATGCAGCTTTAATTCATGGAGTCATACAGTTGGAAGGGGATTTATTGTCCATTTAGTGCAACCTACTGCTTAACACAGGATCCTCTAGATCATGGGCGTCAAACTTGCCGTGTCACATTGCCAACATGTGACATTTCATGATGTTTTTTCCCTTTGCGGAGCTGGTGTGGGTGTGGCCTGTGCGTGATGCATCCAGCCCACGGGCCACCAGTTTGACACCCCTGCTCTAGATTCTAGAAGATCACTGAGAAACCTCTGACAAATCTCATCAACCTCTGATGAAGTAAAAGGTAAAAGTTTTCTCTGTCCAGTCATGTCCGACTCTAAGGGATGACGCTAATCTCTATTTCTTAGCCAAGGGAGCCAACATTGTCCAAAGACACTTCCATGGTCATGTGACCAGTATGACTATACATCGAAGCACATGTAATGCTGCTACCTTCCCACCAAAGTGGTACCTGTTTATCAATTCTCATTTGCATGCAGTCGAACTGCTTGACGGGCAGGAGCTGAGGAAAGTAATGAGAGATCTCCCTGTCACACAACACTTGGGTCTCAAACCCTGGCTGAAAAGCTCAATGTCTTTAGCCACTGAGCTATCATGCCCCTATATAAGGAAACAAAGTCTCATTACTGTACGTCAAGAGGCAGCCTGCTCCAGTGACTGACACTTCATACAGTCAAGATGTCTAGTGTCAAGATTTGCTAATGTCTAGCAAAAATCACTTCTTAGTAGTTTGAATATATTGTTTTTGGTTTTGCCCTTTGGGACTACAGCCTCTCTCTCATGCGACAACTTTTCAAATATTTGAAACTTGCTTTTATGTTCTGTCTTCTGTTGAATAACCAGATCCTTTGATTGTTCCTCAGAAGGTTTGATTTCCAGATCTCTCACCATCTCGACAGCCGTCCTATGAACTTGCTCCAATTTGTCATTCCATTTTTAAAACTGGGGGCCCCAGAACTGGAATCAGTATTGTAAGTGAGATCTGACCAGGACAAATAAATGTAGTATTATTATAATTTGTGAACTGGATTCTACGTTCCTGTTAATACAGCCAGAAATAGCATTTGCTTTTTCAGCAGCTATTTTATGCTGTTGGCTCAAGTACAAAAATTGGACAAGAAGGGACAGAGCCCTATTGCTGAACCATTAATGATCATTCTTTGGATGTACTCTGGCCTTGGATACTTGAATTTATTGAAATTAGCTAAGCTTATTTGTATATGTATGCCTTTGAGTCAATCCTGGCTACTGCAGACTACCTGGACATGACCCTGTAATTTTCTTGGAAACATTTTCAGAAGTAGTTTGTCCTTGTCTTCTTCCTCAGGCTGAGAGAGAGCAAGAGAGTTGATGTCATCCAGCTGACTTTCTGCCTAAGGCAAAACGACTAGAACTCATAGCTTCCCAGTTACTAGCTGGGTGTCTCTAACCCTTATTGTACACCAAACTGGCTCTCGAATACTTTTATAGCAGGGCTGTCAAACTCGCGGCCCATGGGACAGATGTGTCACACACTGGCCATGCCCACGCCTGGTTTAGCAAAGGGGGGTGAAAGTCCTGATACATCACGTGATGCTGCCGTGACTGCCGCGAGTTTGACATCCCTGTTTTTAGGCTTTCTTTTTCAGTCCTAAATTGCAGCTTCCTCTTTCTTCCAGGAGTGTATACAGTGATAATGATCAGCTAGATTTCCATCACCCTTCTAAGAGAAGACAGATGTAAAATGCAAGTTCTGCCTTTTCACCATTCCCCATTGTCAATTCACCACTTCCTTCATTTAACCGACCTACATGTTCTCTAGTTCTCTTTTTGTTTCTAACATACCCATACAACTCTTTTTTGGTGTTTTGTATCTCTTGCTAGTCTCAACTCATTTTGAGCTTTAACTTCCCTGCTGCAGTTCCTATGTTTCTGGAGACTATCTTATTTCTTCTTTGCTTATGTGTTCTTCCTTTCCATTTCCTGTATATGTCGCTATTTCTGCTGAGTATTTTAGAAAGCTCTACTTCTAGCCATGATGACTTCTTGAAATTTCTCAAATTTTCCATTCTTTCAGAAATTGTGATTGTGCTTTCCATATCTTATTTTACAGAATTTTCCATCACTCCCAGACACTTTTCTTCTTTAGAATTATTAGATCTTACCTACCTTCCCTTGGATTTCATCAAAATTTACTCTTCTGGAATCCAATATATTGGCCTGATTCTTTTCAATTCTTCCCTCTGGATATCATGAATTCAGTGATAATGATTGCTTTCCCCCCAAGGTACCCATTCACCTTCCTTTCTTGAAAAAAAATCCTTCAATTTGGTAAGGATTTAGTTCAGGGTAGTAGAATCTCTTTTCTTTCTTTTACTTTCTGATAGACAAAGTTATCAGCAAGAAAGGGCAAACATTTGTCAGATACCTGACTCTTGGGCAGAATTATATTCCCAAAGATGTCAAATTAATTTGGATTCCCATTATCACTGTTTCGTGAAAGACTTATCTTCTGATGCAGAAGAAATTTCTTCTACAGTGTATAATAAGCTCCCACAATGGCATCATGTTAGTTTCTCTCTCCTTTTATTTTTACTCAAACACATTCAAAAATACCACCATGCTCCAGTTCCTGAAATTCTGTGCAAAGATATTTTTTCTTTACATACAGTGAAACATTCTCACACTTTCTGTTGACTCTATTCATTCTGAATAGGTTGGAGTTTTCAAGGGCTATTTGACAGCCATGACTATCATCTTACCCTGTTTGAATGACTTATCTTGGGCGTCTCTGAAAGATCAAAAATTTACCCCAGGACTTCCAATGGATTCTAGCTAGGCCAACATTAGGCTTACACATTACCCTCAGTTTTTTGTGACACAGCCAGTGGTGCAATCAGATAATTTCAAGTTCTGAATTTAAGGCACACAAGCGCCTTCTTAATTTTCAATGGAAATGTGTATTATTCCATACCATTCAAATTGTCCTAGGCCAGTCAGCTAAGCTTTGGAGATTTTCTTTTATTTTGCTCAGGGACTTCTTTATTTTGCTTGGACTTCTGTTGCAAAGTTCTTCCTTGAGGCCCCAGGAATATATAATCATTTGTTTACTGGCAAATTCACTATACCAGTTTCATCATTAATAATGTTATAATGGCTATACTCCCTATTTTATGAATGCACAGACCAGCATGAACTCAAGAACAAACTGAACAGGTCCATTTTCATCCTGAAGTTGAATATCAGAATAATGCTGCTGGATCAGACCAAGGGCTACTTATTTCAATAATTTGTTCCTCATAGTGGCCAACCATATTCCTTTGGGGAGTTGTAAACATAATTAAAATTGTTTCCCTCTCTCACCATTAATCCCTTGGGACTGATCTTTGGAAGCTTGGGGCTTCATGAGTTACATTAAATCTTCAAAAATATAAATCTTGATACCCCGTTGAATTTCCCCAATCAACTTTGAAGTCATCAAAGCTGGAAGGCAAATTGTCTACAACTTCTTGGAATGGAATAATGCTACTAGGCCCTATGACATGTGATTAAAATTGCTTGGAGAATGAATCTCATATGCCACAAAATCTGGATGTAAATTATTCTTCTGACAATACATCACACCAAATAATAGTTTAGTTAATCATGCTTGGATGAATAACTTACAGTTGGCCTAGTTTTAATATAAAGTTCAGTTAGTTACACTGGTTTATTGACTACAACTGCTGTCTTAAATACAAACACATTTAGCCAAAACAACTACCCACATTAGTGCAAATTATGAATATATATATGGAGAAGGGGGGAAGGAATTCATTTGCTTTAAATTTCCATGTTCCCATTAAGACCCCAGGCAATGCTTTAAACCGGATCACAGTGTTTACTGTTTCATTTTTATTAAACAATACTGTTGTCTCCCCTGCCTCTTAACATTTCTCTAGAATCTCCGGCAGAATCTTTCTCATGACCTGCAAGGAGCCCTTTCACACAATACAAACAGAAAGGTGCTACAGTGATCAGGTCAAGAGATGGTAAGATATGGGGAAGCCGAAAGAACATGTTCTTCCACCTGGCATTGTCTTTCAATGCAGAGTCAACATAGACAATAAAGACTGGACTGTGGATTTCGTGAGAAGCTCAACTGCTTTTGAAAGATCTGCCTCACTCTTGCATCAGTGAGCTGCAGCTCCATTTCCATTCCCGTAAATTTACTATGTTCCTTTATGATCACGTTCTCACTATAAAATGTAGAAGTCAAGCCTTTCTGAAGAAATATATGTTTCAGAGACTCTTTGGGGGATTTTTGAGCAAGGACCCTTTCCTGCCTTGTTCCTAAATTATGAAACGCACCAGGTACATTAGACCTTTTCCTCATTCATACTGCCTTTCAAAGAGAAGCAATGGCATGTCTCTTTTGGCAGCCTTTAATTGCTAATTATTTTAGCACTGGTTTTTAGCATGTATTTGGGAGCCTTTAGTTGTACTGTACTAAGCTACCACAGGTGTCTGGCTGAATAGAAAGGTAGGGTATTGTTGTGGCCCGACCAGTGGCCTGCACGGATCGTGGCTGAGCCCGATAAAGAGGAGGCTGGTGTGGTGTCGCGCCAGCAGCCTGCACAGCCAGCACTCGCATCAGACAGCAAAGAGGCTGAAGAGGATGTGATGCCAGAGGCAGAGACTCAGCCAGGGCCTTCAGAACCTCCAGGGGCTCCTTCCAGTGGAGAGAGCGAAGTGGAGGAGCCTCTCCTCAATGCTCAGGCATGGAGGGCTTCCAAAAGGCAGGAGTGGCTACTCAGGAGGAGGAGGTCTACTCGAGAGTAGATCTTGAGGATAATTGGCCACTCCCTTAGCCTATTTAGGTCGCACGCAGCTAGTGCGTTCTTGCTGGAAACAACTTGTATTATTATCAGAGTATTTTGGTTTATCATATCTTGTTTTCTGGGCTGGTTGCCAACCTTTGCCGGTCCTGTTTATTCTTGTTACTTAATAAATTTGATAAGGACCATTGGTGTGTGTCAATATCCTCGGAAATCGGGAGCTGGGGCAGAACACGTATAAAGTATAAACAAAATAATTAAAACAGACAAATAAGTGAGCATTTCTTAGGGTGAGAAATCTAAGTACAGCCACCAATATGCAAGAAAGAGGCCTGCTTACATTGCAGCTTCGGGGTCCTTCCCAGGAACAGGATTCAGAATCCTGTGAGATTATCCCTTTTGGAAACGTGTGATCATTGAAGCACATCTGACAAAACGGGACTTCAATGTCAGGCTCCCCCTGAGGTATGTGCATCACAGTGGCGCCCGGATATTTAAGACTGCTTGTCTGATGTTTTTCCATGCTAACCATTGGGCTCTTGATCCATCTTCGTACCTGTAAATATAAAACAAGACCTGTAAATATAAAGTCTGTAAATATCCTTTCTTGGATATTTTCTATTATTGCCTTTTTCCTCATGGAAATTTAAAAGTCAGAACGAACAAGATTGGGATGTAACCTTCAAAGAAAATAACAGCTTTAGAGATTTGGTGTGATACATTTTGGAAGTACCTGTTCATTTTTTGGCTCAGTGGATTTTATTTTATTCTCCTCATAGCCGGACTGTCATGCTGATTTACCTTCTCATTACTTCTGTTATATGGAACGGAGCATAATGGAAATATATTGGCGGGATTTGAGAGAGTCAATTCTGAGCTTCCAGTGAAGCATCCCCATCCATATCTGCGAGGCTTTGAGTCTCATAATTCCCAGCCAGCATGATCACTGGTTGGGGATAGTGGAAACTGTGTTAGCCACAGACACGAGCCCATTGTAGAAAATTGTCTTTGGCCCTTTATCTTTTCCCCTTCTATCTCCAACTGTTTCTGGCTTGAAGATATTCTGGAATGCTATTCTTTAATTTTTTAAACAATACCATATCAGAAAGATGTCTTCTCTTTTATCTCTGTGTATTTGTTTGTGTGTGTCTGTGTGTGTAGCTTTCTTTGTGCCCTACACATTCCTTAATCAATGTTCATCCCATGACCTGGTTTCAGTCTCCTAAGTAGGGTTGCCAGGTCTGCTTCCAAAAAATAGCAGACAAGCGGTGGGGAGGGGGAGTTAAGTAGTAAAAAAAAAAAATTACAATTAAATTATATATTTTCTTACAAACTTACAAAATTATATATTTTAACACGTATTAAAATAATCACTTCAAAACTTTACTTAAAATTCAAAACATCAAATATATTATAATAATATGTAAAATATTAAATTACATTTTACTTTGCTGTCGTGTGTATTTTTTATTTGACTGCGCAGCTTTGATCAATTCTTTGTGTTTAAGGAATAATTCTTTAATTTCAGTACAATGTTGAGAAATATTAAAAAATATACAAAGTTCACTTCGAACTGATGGTACAAGCAGTCGGTTACGTTCGTCAGTCCACAAATTTCCCATGACGCTGAAAATTCGTTCAACGTTTGCATTTGATACCGGAATTGATGCACAATACTGGAACAGTTTCAGTAAACTTGGAGCTGGCTCTTTCTTGAAAAAGTACATTTGAGCCACTATTTGAGCGGAGAATCGAGTTCAATGGATATTCGATCTTTGCCTCATTCTAACTTATGAAAAAAAAAGACAAAACGCAATTCTCCTATCCTTATTCTCTTAGACTGTACAGCTTTAGATTACGTACCATTTCATCATAAAGCTTTTGAATTAAAAAAATGTCCAGTATTTTGTGAAAAAAAATAGTGAACATAATGTGAAAAAAGCGGACTGTCCACTCAAATAGTGGACACCTGGCAAGGGTACTCCTAAGTGTTTTATTTTTCCATAGAAAAGACAGCCAATGATTCATTCTCAAGACACTGAGGTGATGCGCGTAGCCAAGCTGAATTGTTTATTAAATGTGCATTAGTATTTGTGCAGGTTTTTAAAACTGCAGCCATTGGTGGGGGATGAAGGAAGAAGAGAGCAAAACCATGTGGAGAGCAGGGGTTAAACCCTTCTCTTGTTGCAGGGAAGATAAATATCTATTGCTCCTCTCCCAGAAGACAAGCCTACAGTTGGATGTATCTGTACATGGGGACGGATCTTAAACTATATTATTGGGTTGCTAAGCTGAGGAGGAAAGCACTTGATGACTAATTAATTACAGTAACACAAGATGGTTTGACCAATTCCCCATGCAACTTCCTGTACCACACACGGTGTCACTCAGCAAAGCAATTGGGATGGCTTTTGTTTATATGTACTGGAGTACAGCCAGGCTTGTGCTCTGAATGAAGCAATTAACCATTTCATGAATCATCCTGTGTATTGTACAAACCCCTGAGAGTAAACCTGGCACTTGGTTGCCAAGGAGTCATGGTAAACAGCTACTATAAAATGCAGACTCAAATGGTGACTGATGAGTTACTCAAATCACATTTATAGGGCTGTGGGTTTTTTTTTTAATCACATAAACAAACCTCTCTATGGACACAAAACAAATAAAGAGCATGCCTGTCATTTTCCCATGCTTTCTATGTTTGCATTTTCCCGTCCAGAGTCCCCAGTGTTTGCTGATTAGTTTAAAACTGGGTATCTTTGATGTTTCTTTGAGACCTCTGTTCTTCTCAATCCTTCAGAATCTCAGAGCATTTGCAGATGGGTACATGATTCAGATCTTTTCTATATTTTCCAATAGAGCACAGAACTTTCTTTCTTTCCCCCCCTCTCCCTCCCCCCCTCTCTTCCTTTTTCTCTTTCTTTCTTTCTTTCCTTCCTTCCTTCCTTCCTTCCTTTTTTTTCTCTTTCTCTCTCTCTCTCCCTCCCTCCTGCCCTCCTTTCCATGGATTATTTGTTGCTACCCTGTTTCCCCGAAAATAAGACATCCCCTGATAATAAGACCAATTGGGATTTTGAGTGCATGCGCTAAAATAACCTCCCTTCTGAAAATAAGCTCTCCCCGAAAATATTTAAACGCATGCACAGTCGGTCCCCACCATTTCCTCTGGTTTCCTCCATGCACCCCAAAATAATAAGGCCTTCCCAAAAATAAGGCCAACTGCTTATTTCGGGGTTCAAAAAAATATAAGACAGGGTCTTATTTTTGAGAAAACACAGTAATTGTTACAGAGCCATCTTCCAGGATATGCTAATGTCAATGTAATTCTTTCTTCCTCACACTCACATATACCAAGGACAGAACAGGAAGCAAATTAGTTTTCCAAGATGCAAAATACAAATATGCTTTTGATTTAACTTTTTATACATTTACAATTTCTTTATTCCATAATAGGACATGAGAACTGTTCTTTTATTACTCTATGTCTTAAAAAACTCGTGTATGCTATTTGTCTCTTTTGTTTCAAGCACAACAACTTGATTAAAGAAAAATTGGCAGGTTTGTGTGGCATTCCTTTTGCCAAAGAAAAATGAGTCTATGATTGCTAAGTACATTCTTAGAAGTGAAATCATAACTTTGTGCTTTGACCTATTTACCAAGGCTTGGTAGCTTGACATAAAAAAAACCTCCTTGGATGAACATACATCCAAGCTGGAACATATTGAAGAGTTATGCATATCAGAGCCTATTTGGTGTTGCAGTGATTAATAAATCTAAGTCTGACTAATTTATATCACACCCTGATGAGACCTGAAGGATTCTACAAGCTGATTTGGAAATGTGTGTTTCCCAGCTGCCTGGTCCTTTTCTTATTGGTTGGAAAGAGAATGAAGCCTGGAATAGTCTGCCTCCTGGATTATATCAGCCCCAATCTCCTAGGAGCTGGTCTCCACAAGAGAATTCAAGGGACATTGCCAGATTCAGATCTTGGAGTGGAGGGTGGGCTGTATTTCTGGGCTATTCAAAGGCTGAGACCTGGGACTAGGCTTCAGATTTCCCAATTTTGTGAAGGCTTTCCTGTCTCAGATGAAAGCAAAGCAGGAATGGATGAGAACAGAGATGTAATGTAGACAGCAGCTTGAGGGGCTGATTCAGGCCAATTCTGCATTGCAGGCTAATCTTCTTGTCCCTCTTGTTGCTATCAGCTATTTCTTAAGCCAATTACAAAAATTCAGTCCAGGTTATGGTAGGTTAGCAACAGGGCCAGGTTGGTGGTTTGACTGAATCATGTATGCTTTGCATGACTTGAAATGGCCATTCTCCTGTTTTCTTTTTCTCCCTCGCCACCTCTCTTTCTCATACTTCTTATCTGTCCATCTCCCTCAGAGAAAGGCTTCTGTTGATACAGGGTGCATTTGCAATGAGCTGGGAGTGGGAGGAGGGTGACATAATCTCTTTCTGCACAAGGGAAATGGAAAGCGGCCAGTATTGATGATGGATAAAGTGCAAAGTCAAGATCTGCCCTTTGCCTGCTTCAGCGTGACCTGTGCTAGATATCTGAGGAATTCCTTGGCTGGAGGGAAGTGCTGGCCAGTAGGAGCAGAGGGTTGTAAGGGAATGGAGTTTTGGTGCCAGGCAAGAGGCCCTGAGAGTGAATGTACCCATGGAAGGTAGGTTTAGTACATTTGACTCATTGCTTTTTCTTGCTTTCAGTTCTCACACCAAGAGCCAGAGATCTACAGTACATCCTTCAACCCAGGGGTGAAATCCAGCAGGTTCTGACAGGTTCTGGAGAACCAGTAGCGGAAATTTTGAGCAGTTCAGAGAATCAGCAAATACCATCGCTGGCTGGCCCCAGAGTGGGGTGGGAATGGAGATTTTGCAATATCCTTCCCCCAGGAGTGGGGTAGGAATGGAGATTTTGCAGTATCCTTCCCCTGCCATGCCCACCAAGCCATGCCCACCAAGCCACACCATGCCCACCAAGCCACGCCCACAGAACCGGTAGTAAAAAAAATTGGATTTCACCACTGGTTCAACCCCAGGTATTTTGGCTGCTGCTATTAAATGCCAGGTTGGTCAGTCTCATCCACACTCATCCACAATCAATGAAACTGGCTGAGAGAGGAATGTTACATTCTGTTATATTACTCTCTGGTTTCCTGAGAGTTTACCAGCCTCTCAGGGTTTGATATTAGCCTGAAAAAACTTCCCAAAGTCATTTTTTTTTTGAACAACTTATACCTAGTGTAATTGAGGCAAAGTTACTTTGGGCCTCCTGCTTTCCCTCCCTGGACACTTCTGTAAATTGTCCCGTTTCCCATATTCATTATCTTATTCCTCCTCTGAATTCCCAAAATCTGTTATGCATTTTATCACACTTAGGGAGTGCCATCTGATGAGCTTTGAAAATGGTGTTTCTAATAGCTGCCCTAACTCTCTGGAACCAACAGGGATCTGTTAGCTTTGTTCCTCTTCACTGTTGAAGTCCTTCCTCTTCTGCCTGGCACAGGAAGAGGGTTTGCTATGAATGAAGGTGGGGCTTGTGGGGAAAATTACATTTGAATGTTTCAGTTTTTAAATCCTTTTTTGATTTTTGTCATTCTATGAGTACCTGGGGGCTTGACTTGTTATTTTGTTTTATGTTGACGATGTTAACTGCCCCTTGAGCCTTTTTAAGGAATGTGTGGCATACGAGCAATGAAAATGATATGAAATATTTACTAGCTCTGTTCCTTTGCTTTTGGATTCTAAAGATATGCTTTATGTTGGAATTAAAACTTCTCAGATGTAGCCTAAAAAGCCATGTCAAGCCAAAAACAATATAGGCATGAGGATGCTTTTTGCTGAAGGACAATTATTTCCAGATAAGTCTTAACTCTGTTCCTGGCTTATGATAAAACTACCCAGAAACTTAATTTAAATGAATTCGAGAAACAAACTAAAAAGTTCCCATTATAAACATAAGGAAAACTGGAATATGATTACCAATCTAGTAGGTAAAAGTATCAATCATTGGAAGCAAATTAGGGGTTGAAAGAGAAGGCTTTTGTAAATTAGTAAAAAATATGAATTTCTTCTTCTTGCTATCAGCATCTAACATAGTTGAACAACTCTTAGAACCAACACTTACCCCTGTGTAACTATCTTGAGATACTACCACTAGATAACTTGCAGTCCTAACTCTTAATGTGCTACAAATATTATCTTTCTCATCTGCACTAGGTGACAAACAACCATTCCTTCTTTTATTGCAAGTGGATAGTTTAAGAAAGCCTACATGAATGGAAATGTTGATAATTTTTAAGAAATGAACGCAAAAGCTTTCCTGTTGGTTCCAAACTCTGAAGAAATATTTCTGTCCTCCAGCTGATGTAGATTTGCCTACTCTACTGCTGGAATCAAGGAAACCTGACTTGATCGTGTTTGGTTAGGCATAGTTTAAGTTCAGTGTTCAGCCAAGACTTATGTGGTTTGTTAGTTTAGCAGAAGTAGTTTAAGTTTCAGTTCTGAGACCAGCTCCAAATGAACCCCACAACCCAGAGAAAGTTTTTAAGGTCAGTTAAGCCAAGGCTGGATTTTGCCAAAAGCTCCTGGAAACTGAGCAGACATTCAAAGCTCTTGCATTTACGATCATCTGCACTCAGTAAACTTCTTAGCAGTTCTGTCAGTTGGCAGACATGAAATCTATCGTGTACTAGGCGATGTTAAACAATTTAACAAAACACATGCCTATTATCATTGGAACATGCAATGGAAAAAAGGGATAACATATCGCTGACAGTTATCCAAAAACATTTGCAATGTAGACATAGAGCTGCAAAGACAGGGGTTCTGATTGGCCTTTCCTCTTTCTGTTGCATCAGTGCTATCAGCAGTCTATCAGTATAGTGTTGTATACTTTATTGATTAGTCAGTTGAACGTATCAAAGGAGCAGACTGCCCCAGCCATATTTGAGAGCATGTTTCTGCTACTTAATGCATTACCCTTTTCAGAGGAAAATGTATATATTGAGTTTGATGAGACCTACTATATATTCTGTGAAGCAATCTTTGTTTGACACAGAAAAAATAAGCAGGAGATATCAAGCTGTAATTCCATCTCATGGAGGTTTAAAATAACAAAGGTTGCATGGCACCATTGTCCTGCTAGCTCCTCCCCTTGGCATTTGAGTAACATCACAATGTAGATATAAAAGGGAGACAGTTTATATATCAATAGCACAATGCTGCTTCAATCAAACTGATTTGTTTCTTCCTGCCTAAAGATTGGTGGTACTATCAGAAAAACTCTAAGTTAGATACTTGGTCCCTAAAGTCTAAGGAAGCAGAGAGGGGGTTTTCTCTCTACAGTGGTGACTGATTTTTTGTCAAAACCAAATAATCCCAATTTTTTTTTTTTTAAATTTGATTTATATGCCGCCCTTCTCCAGAGACTCAGGGCGGCTTACAATGCATTAAGCAATAGCCTTCATACTTTTGTATATTTATACAAAGTCAGCTTATTGCCCCCACAAACTGGGTCCTCATTTAACCTACCTTAGAAAGGATGGAAGGCTGAGTCAACCTTGAGCCTGGTGAGATTCGAACTTACAGTAATTGCAGGCAGCTGTGTTAATAACAGGGTGCTTTAAACCACTGTACTACCAAGGCTCCTTTGGCACCTTTCTGATAGTACAGCTACAAGGGAATCACAAGCTGTGGAAGTATGTAACTCTGAGTGGAGTACAAAGTTAAAAACATAAACAATACGTCAAAATAACCAAAAATATAAGAAAAATTCCTGCAGACACTAAAAAATATATATTAAATGATTAAAACCTGTTACAAAAAAACAATCTGTCAGAGTACACTCAATTTCTCTAGCCACTTTGCAGACTCCATACCCACAGAGGCAAGCTGGCAAAGCCATGACTTCAGATCCTTCCAGAAACCAACAAAATAGGGGAGAATCTAATCTTGGAGGAATAATATTCCAAAGGGCTGGTGCTGCACCCCAGGGTCCCGTCAGAGGACATTCCTTCATGGATGGGACCTACAATGTGGCTTTCCTGCCACATGGCATGGGTAAATGTGATTGAGGAGAGGTGGCAGACAAGCGAGCAAGGGCAAGACAAAGCAAAGCAAAACTTTCTCATGGTAAGCAGACACCATTCTGATTTTGAACTGTTTCATAACCACCTGCAGTTTGTTTCTCTGGTCTTCGTAGATGACAATTTCTCCATGCATCTAAGAATGCTGGTATAACATTGAAATCTAAAACGCCCTCATGTTTGAATTTCAATCACCTACTTCTTAATATTTGTAATCCAATCTTCCCTGGTGTTTCCCAGATGGAATGCAAATGCCATTTCACAGTTCCTCATGGACAGGGTATCTGGGGGTTGTTGCCTCACACATCTGCAGTACAACAGATTGAAGAAGTTTGTTCTACACGATGAATATTCATTTTCCACCAGACAGCTAGGGCTGATGTGATTGTGCAGTTTGTATGTCAGTAACAGCAAGTGTTCTTTCATTCTCTGATCTAGATTGGTTCATTTGATCCATCCTTTGTTCCCATGGCATTATCTCTTCACACCTTGTACCTTTTATACATACATACATACATACATACATACACATATATATATATATATGTAGGTCTTTGGTTATTCGGGTCTTCTCCCACGTAAAATTGGAAGTGTCTTGGCACTTCCAATTTTACGTGGGAGAAGACCCGAATAACCAAAGACCTACATACAAACACCTGCGAAAACCTGAGAAAATATATATATATATATAAAAAATTGCAAGTTGGACGAATGTCAGGAAATCCACTTTTGACCATGAAAAATGTTTTTGAATGAAAGATCCATTTTTTAAAAAAATTGATTTATATGCCGCCCTTCTCCGGAGACTCAGGGCGGCTTACAATGCGTTAAGCAATAGTCCATGATGTATACTCAGCTACTTCAATAAGAAGTATATTCAGCTACTTCAATAAGAAATTACAGGAAATTATTTAAAGGCCACAACAGAGCCCAAAATTTCTGTTGCTCTGTAAGACAGTGAAGTGAATTTTGCTCCATTTTGCGACCTTTCTTGCGACCTTTCTTGCCACAGTTGTTAAATGAACCACTGGGGTTGTCAGGCTAGGCTGTTAAATGAATCTGGCTTCCCCATTGATTTTCCTGGTTAGAAGGTTGCAAAAAGTGATCATATAACTCTGAGATACTTCAACCGTCTGTGCTGCTGCTGCAAGACCGGGTAAGCTGCCCAACTCACCCCACACCCCGCAGTCAGACCACCCATGACCCGACACCTGCTTCACCTCGCAACGATGGCTCTGGCAGCACCGTCCAGCAGGACCCCACATGGCCGCTGGCCCACTTCTGCTTGCATGCAGCCACAACAGAGCAGGAAGCTGAGCAATGCACTGGTGCCGCGGCCACAATGTGAGGTGGGGTGGGCGGAGCTGCCCCATGCACCCCGCATCAGCTTACTTCAGGGCCTCCGCAGCCAGGCAATTCTTGCCCTGACACTTGCCTCATGGCCGCGGCACCAATATACCATTTAGCCTCCTGCTCTGTTGTGGCCGCGAGCAAGCAGAAGAAATGGGCTGGTGGCCATGTGGGCTGCTGTACATGACTGCTGCTGCCATGAGGCAGGTGTCAGGGTATGGATGACCTGGCTGTGGGGCCCTGAAGTAAGCCAGTGCGGGGTGCGTGGGCCAGGTCCACTCCCCTTTCTCACTTCGTGGCTGCGGTCCCGCAAGCAAAGGCAGAATGGGCTAGTGGCTGGCTGCACAAGTTCTTAAGTAGGGCTTATTTTGAGGGTAGGGTTTATAGTAGGCACATACACAAAAACATGCCAGGGCTTATTTTCAGGATAGGTCTTATTTTTGGGGAAACAAAGTATTAATTTGAAGTGAAAATTAACAATCAAAAGAGTTTCTCATTTAGAACTAATCTAGGGGTGAGCAATCTCAAGTTACCTAAGACTAAATAATAGACGTTACCATGCCTGTTTGGGCAGTGAAAGAGAATTAATGCAATGTTTCTCAGCATGTTTTGTCTGACTCTCTCCCTCTCCCCCCAAGCCAGTATTAGCTAACTGCTCCACAGGTGTCAGAGCAGAGAAGCTTGTTTGCAAGTGTGCAGTTTTATAGATGAGCTTCCTGCTGCAGGGAAAGTGATAGAAATACAGGTAGTCCTTGACTTCCAACAGTTCATTTAGTGACTGTTCAAAGTTACAAGGGCACTGAAAAATGTGGCTTATGACCATTTTTCACACTTACGACTTTTGTAGTAGTCCCATGTTCACCTGATCAACAGTCAGATGCTTGGCAAGTGGTTCATATTTCTGACCATATTTCTGGTCATGTGATCCTCTTTTATGACCTTCTGACAAGCAAAGTCAATGAGGAAGCCAGATTCACTTAACATTTAAGTCACTGATTTATGAACTGCAATGATTCACTTATCATCCGTGACAAGAAAGGTTGTAAAATGGGGCAAAACTCACTTAACAAATGTCTCACTTAACAACAGAAACTTGTTGGAGATCAGTTGTGGTCATAAATTGAGGACTACCTGAAACTAGATCCAGTTTTCAATCCCAATTTCTGTTATGAATTTCAAAGAATGATTTTGTGCCAGTCTCTTAAGGGTGCTAAGTGAATAAACATATAAGGGAACCCTGAGCAACTTCCAGAAAAAAATGGGACATAAATATTATGAATAAATCTCTGGTAATTCACCTGAATACAAAACAGTCATTTTACTACAGCATCCTTCTTTTAAACTCAGTTTTCAACCATAAAAACTTGGAAGAAGAATCATTATTCACTTATACAAGAACAATGATCCTCTACCAATCCTAACACAAACACCCACATTACACTGTGGTAAGAGCCCTGGTGGTGCAGTGGTTAGAATGCAGTACTGCAGACTACTTCTAGTGACTGCCGAGTCCCAGCAGTTCAGCAGTTCGATTCTCACAGCTCAAGGTTGACTCAGCCTTCCATACTTCTTGGGTCGGTAAAATAATTATTGGGGGCGATATGCTGACCCTGTAAAACTGCTTAGAAAGGGCTGAAAAGCACTGTGAAATGATATATAAGTCATAGTGCTATTGCTATTGCTACATGATGAAGTTTCATCACAGATGTTGCTATATGATTCAATTACCAGTCTAATCAAATACTGTACAGAGGCCACAGTCTCATCCTTGGATTTGCTATGACTCAAACTGTGCAAATTGAAATGGTAATATAACTAGGTTTCATATTTGGAGGCACCTGATCAACCAATACTAGCAACAACATACACTGTACAGGTGAAATATGGGGATATAGATTCTGAATTTCTTTCATACACTGTTTTTTAAATACAACTAATTCATTGAATACTGTTCTAAGTAAAAGTGCACCGATAATATTGCACATAATCTCACTAATGAGAGTTGGGAGGTCTACGTCTCCAAATAGCTACTGTGGTATACTATTTAGATGGTATAAGTAGGTTTAAGGAGCCCCCTGCGGAAACCTTTATTGTGTTATAAAGCCCACTGGATAAGCATGGGCCAAATTGTCATTTTTTCTAGCCTATACTAACTTACATGGTCACCTAAATATGTGTTGGGCAACTATAGAAACCTATTTATCAGACAAACATTTGTCCTAGATAAAATGAATGCAAAATAAGCACATCCTATGTTGTTTTCAACATTAATTCTGGACTGCAGGTTACTATGTCCATCTTCAGTCTTAGCTCTGGTGAAGCCTGTATCTAAGGTAGCTTTTTAAAAAATTGCCCTGCTAGTGTGTTGTTTTTCCTGCTATGAATGTGTGTCACTAGTTTCTAAAAGTTTCTTTTGGTGAATAACCTCCACAGCATGATGACAAGCTGTACAGTATACATGAGACTAAAATGGTACATTATATAATAGAGAGCAAATAGGAAGTTGTTTAAGATTTCATTTTGGCCCTGATACATATTCATGTTATTCTTCTGGGTCAATGTTTCAAAATAAAATGGCTCGAGTTTTCTTCACATTTAAATTATCCTATCCAAGGAGGAGATTATAAGTATATGATAGTAAGTTCACGGGTATACTAAGTCTGTTGTGATTATCTAACAAAGTGGGGATGTTCTTTCAGAAACAACTTCCTGAATTTTTAAAGGTTTATTTGCATTTCTCTATTCTCAGAAATATATTCAAAGGATATAATCAGTTATGGGAAGTGTGGAAGGCCCAGGTAGGAATAATCTGTACTATGAGCAATCTTCATTTAATTATAGGAATTGTAATATGTTGCCTGTTATTTCAGTATTGGCTGCAGGCAATTCTGTTGGCATATTATCTGAATATATAGAAATAATTGTCAATAGCTATAACTTGAAAGAATTATATTACTTTCAGGCTGGTAATATTACTAGGATATTAATTTTATTATACACACATATATGCATACATAGACAATGTAGATGTGGTGGCCTTAGGCAGCTATCATTTAAAGCTAGAATATTTTATAGACCAATATATCTTGTCTTTTCTCCAGGAGCAAAAGATGGCATATATAGCACTGCCTGTTGAAGTGCACCAGCTCAACCATGGTTGATGATCATTAATAACTCTCTTTTGGATGAGGGAATAAGTGAGTTAATACGTAGATGGGACTGGCATGTTGGTATTGCTACTATTGAGGGTAACTACTTCCCTCAGTGTACTATGCAACGGACCGGACAGCAAAGAGATACGTTGCTGGTTACACACACAGATACTCACAGACTCTGAACGGTAAAAAAAAAAACATTCTTTACTTTTAGTGAAAAAAAACAAACTTGGTTTCTCAAAACAATGATAACACGTCTTCGAATAATCACTCTCCAACACAAAACACAGTTTGCTTACAGTTCTCTTCGGTCACACACAGTCCCTCATCAGGAGATCAATCATCAAATACCAGGAGCAGGAGCTCCCGGGCTTCCTGTCTACTTTTATGGCTGCCTGATCATAGCACAGCCAATCATTCTTTTTATATCATTTAAAGTCACAAACATAGTTTTCTATATATTACCTACCCAACCGTAGGATAAATATCCACCAGCTACCATAGCTGGGTGGTTGGTTCCAACAAGCTCTGACTGCTAGGTGGGAGACCTAAATAGATCCATTTCTAGCTCGTTAGCTGTCGTCAGTAGGCCACACCCACCTCCTCCCTGTAAAGGCATAGTATCAATTTTCTTACTTCTTCGTAGGGTCTATGTGTTACACACATAGACCCTATGTAACACATAGACCCTACGAAGAAGTAAGAAAATTGATACTATGCCTTTACAGGGAGGAGGTGGGTGTGGCCTACTGACGACAGCTAACAAGCTAGAAATGGATCTATTTAGGTCTCCCACCTAGCAGTCAGAGCTTGCTAGGTGTTAGAAAGGAAAAAAGCCCAGAACCGAGTAGATGAGATTCTACTGAGCTGGAGCTACAAAAAAACCTTGGCTACGTAGGGAAAACCTGGCTAGAAGAAAAACACACATAGACCCTACGAAGAAGTAAGAATATATATATATATATATATATATATATATATATATATATATATATATATATATATATATATATATATATATATATATATATATACACACACACACACACACACACACACACACACACACACACATATTGCATGAAACACTGGAGTTGCTTCCCTTTTTGTATTGTGTCCCATTAATGAGGCTGGAGTACAGACATAAATTCATTCCTCATAGGAACATCTACGTACAACTGAATGTGTAATTGAATTATTCTTTTGTTTGCTATAAGTGATTAAGTAATCCAGTTCTGGCTTCGTGACCAGCAGCACCTGAAAACAGCCAATGGGATATGCAGAATGGTAAAGAAATAGGCAAAACAATGTCCCTTGCCACAAATATAGAAATGGCAAGTGCAGATGCCATATGATGCTTCTGGTTTCTAATAGTGTGAAACAAAAAAGCATTCTTTTAGACAGAACCGCCAATACCACAGCTGGCAAATCCTGGCTTGAACATAGAAAGCTAGCCCTGTTTTTAATATACAGGACTAGCACTCTGTCAAAAAAACCACTAAACCCATTTATATAAGGAACCCATTTAATATCTGAGCATTGCTTCACAAAGGGCTGGAGTTTAATGACACGCTGCTTGGTAGCAATAGCTACACAATCATTTAAATACAGTCCAATTTTGTTTCTTGAAACTACCCAGGGGTGAAATCCAGCAGGTTCCGACAGGTTCTGGAGAACTGGTAGCAGAAATTTTGAGTAGTTCAGAGAACTGGCAAATATCACCTCTGGCTGGCCGCAGAGTGGAGTGGAAATGAAGATTTTGCAATAGCCTTCTCCCAAGAATGGGGAGGGAATGGGGATTTTGCAGGATCCTTTCCCTGGAGTGGGGTGGGAATGGAGATTTTGCAGTATACTTCCCCTGCCATGCCTACCAAGCCACACCCACCAAGCCACACCACACCCACAAGCCACGCCCACAGAACCAGTAGTAAAAAAAATTGGATTTCACCACTGAAACTGCCGTATAAACAAGCTCAGATGTTATTTGTTTCTTGAAAATGACAAAGTACTCCGGACATGGCTGTCATTACATGTTTGTTGTTTTATGCATGCTGGCCTCCAACCACCTGAGGCAAGTTTCCCAAATGGAGGGCCAAGCCACAAAATAATAATGCTTTACAATCCACAGCCGGTTCTGAAGTTAATCAGTCAATGGCATTCTCAAAGTGATTTTTGCTTATGTGGTAACCTGGTTAGGGAACGATTCAAAAACAGCTGCCAGTTAGAAAGCCAAAATGAAAAAAATATTTCCTGCTTGAGCGGATTAAAGAAAGGATGGAGAGTATAAATGAGAGGCTCAAAGAGGAATCAGCACTAAAAGTATTAAAGGAAATATTCAGCAACGCAATAAATCAAAGTTGCAAACCTAGTTATTAAAAGTGTACACAAGACCCAAGAGCAAGATAATCTTGTGTTGCTCCTCAATGAGCCACTCTCAGAGTGAAATTTATAGGTGCAAGATAAACAGCAGGTTTAACAGGAGTGAGATTCCTACAGTCATCCTGAAGATTCCAGTAGTTCTCTTTTATTTATATACTACTGAAACTTGTTGGGTGAAACACTGCAGGTTAACAAGTTTTTGAACCAAGGTATCTCTAATGTGCTAACCTATGAAATACTTACAAAATTCAGGACCCATGACTCCCAAGGGAATGAAATTTGGGCAAGCTGTGGAGGGGTGGATTCTATTTTTTTTTACTACCGGTTCTGTGGGTGTGGGTTTATTTTGTGGGCGTGGCTTGATGGTCATGTGACAATTATTTAGGATTTAGCAGAGGTACTGGTCTACTAGGCTTTTAACTGCTTGCAGAGCTGTACCGATCTACCCATTTATTTTTTGCAGGCACTGGTCTACCCATTTGTTTTTGCAGGCACTGGTCTACTCATTTGTTTTCTTTTAACATTGATCAGCTGTAGGGCGGCCTTTTGGAGCCCCGCGGCAAGAGTTTAAACAGTTTTTTTCCCTCTAGCCATCAGCTGGGATTCAGGAGGCAGCAATAGATTGGGGGTGGGGCCAAATAAAAGGCAAGAATAACGCGGGGGGAGCAGAATCAGTTCGGTGATGTCATATCGTCACTGCTACCGGCTCGGGTGAACCGGGCCAAACCGGGAGGAACCCACCACTGAAGCTGTGCCTGTGTCAGTGCTGTTGGCTGCTGGTGTGGTCAATTAATCTTTATTTTCAATGTTGTGTGACAGTTTCTCAGCCAGTCTTGCAATCCTTCACACCCAGCAGCCACCACTGACCTGCCTTTTGGGAAGGGAAGGGGAGAAGACTTTTGATGCTCCAAGCCAGATTCCCTCAAGGAAACTCAATGGGGAAGCCTGCAGGAAATCAGAAGTCACTTCTCCCATTGGTTTTTTTTTTTTTTTTTTTTTGCCACTCTTGGACATTCTGTTTTCCTATCAGCTAAGGAAATGTTTCTGAAGTGATGACCCAATGGGACACGGGTTGTCTAGTAATATTTAAACAGTGGCTTTCCAAAGACAGCAACTCTGTTCTTGCTGGAATTACTTATTGGCTACAAAAAGTATTGCTTTGAAAACACTTCCATAGGGGTAAGAAGACTTTTCCTGCATGCTTAATCTCTAATTTATGTCAATTCTAAGCCAAGCATAGAAATCAGTTCAAAATCACATCGGATGTGTATTGTCTTCAATGAACTCTGCACCCTAGCTTCTTACCTCTAATCAGGTTGAAGGATTGGCAACTTCTATTGGGTAGCCTTTTCAGTCTTCTCAATTTCAATGGCCTTATTATTCCAAGGAAAATTAGCAAGGTCTCCAAGTGTTCAATTTTGGCTGGCGTGTGCCCTTGATTTGTTAGACAGAGTTTGGAGGAGACAGATTGCTCTTACCTTTATTGGAGATGGGCAACACTAAATATAAATATTCTGTTATATTTGCTTGCCTTTCATGCTGAAAGAGCTCAAAGGAAATTCAAAAAGAGCATCTCATGAATGGCAATTAGTGCCTGGAGGGTGAGAATTGGTGAGGAAGAACAGGAGCCAACCCTGCTAGAAGGCAAGGATTTTCAAATGAATCTTTTCAGGAAGTGATGGGCAACTTTGATACTAGATGCAGGAATCCTGATGGCTCTTTATCTTTTTGTAAACATCTAAAAAGCATGCCATTCTCCTCTCCCACATACACAATTTCCAGTGAAAAAGTTTTGGATATGTAGAACATGTCTAGTATTTTCTTCCTATGATTATATCCCCTTTATGATTATTATTCTTGAGCCTTGCTGGTACAGTGGTTTAAAGCACCCTGTTATTATCACAGCTGCCTGCAATTTACTGCTGGTTCGAATCTCGCCAAGGCTCAAGGTTGACTCAGCCTTCCATCCTTTCTAAGGTAGGTGAAATGAGGACCCAGTTTGTGGGGGCAATAAGCTGACTTTGTTTAAATATACAAAAGGATGAAGGCTATTGCTTAACGCATTGTAAGCCGCCCTGAGTCTCCGGAGAAGGGCGGCATATAAATCAAATTTAAAAAAAAAAATATTCTGAACGAATTTGCACAGGTGCCCTCCTTCATCTGATCCATGCACACTTGAACCTAGCATAAAAGGAAAAGAAAAACAGCTTTATAAATGTCCTTGCTTCCCTTTGTTTCTCCCAGGTTATGAAATCCTGACAAAATCTCTAGTCTCCAAATTCACTTTCTAGATTGCGGTGCACTTTACTTTCTTAAGTGTCAATTTGCTCTCCAGGTGTGTATGTGTTTTTTTAAATGATGTATGTTTTAGATCAAGAAGTTTGTGTGTTTGTTCAGCAACCTTATCCGTGCAGGCGATGAAACCAATAACTAATTTTCCCTCTGGGCCTGGGCAAGGATCACAGTTTTCCCCTTTGCAACTTGTCCCTAGGCAAGAACTTAGCTCTAGAGCTATAAGCATATCCCATTTCATGATAATGAGATAGGACATTAGCGTGTCAGTTTATGTTCTTTCCCAAAATGTGTGGCATTTAGCAAAAAATATGTAGCTTCCTTAATTACTTAAAAGTAAAGAGCATTTTCCCAGCAGTACAATATGGGATATATACCAGTGCAGCTGTTGTTGGTATACACTTTTTTTTTTTTTTTTTTTTTGCCCTCAAATCAGTATTTAATTCTTGTCTGGACTACTTCCTGCAATTTTCTTGGCAGGGTTTTTGAGAAGTGATTTGGCCCTGTCCTTTCCTTGGGGCTGAGGTAGAGTGACTGGCTCAAAATCACCCAACTGGTTTTGTGCCTAAGGCTGGATTAGAACTCATGGTCTCCTGGTTTTTAGTCGAATGCTTTAACCAATACACCAAACTGGCTCTGATGGTATACCTAGGACCTGGCTTAGATGGAACCAAACTCCACAGCTGCCTATTCTCAACCCAGACGTGGAGTGGAATCCTATGCATGTAAAGGAACTTGAGCATGTAAAATTTGTATTGGACAACTGTGTTGTGATTAACTTTTTTAGTATCTATTTTAGAGGCTGATGGAAGTTGAGGTGGAAGATTGGCAATTTGGCATTAGGGACACACTTTCTTATAGGTCTCCTTTTTTCCAGGGCTGCAAAATCTATCACAGACTTGGGAAAGGGCAGTTTTCCTTTTTTAGGGAACAATTCAGGTATTTGTTTTTGTTTTGTTTTTTAATTTTTGGTATACAGGTAGTCTTGGTTTACCAACTCCCTCAGGAAGTGACTGTTCTCCTTAACAGATTAACAGAGTTGGAAGGGACCTTGGAGGTCTTCTAGTCCAACCCTCTGCTTAGGCAGGAAACCCTACACCACAATGATGAAAAACTAGTTTTGTGATCAATCCTTGCCTTTATGACCTTCTCAGCTGTGTAAAGCCAAGAAAAACTTATTGTGACTTAGTGACTGCTTTGATTAATGATAGAATTGCTGGACCCAATTGTAGTTGCTAAAGACCGCCAGTACTACATCTTTTTAAAAGCTTCCATCAGAAATCTGTGTCAAGTCAGTACTGCTATTTTTTTTTTTAAGAAACTGCCAAGTTTCCATCGCGTGAAGCCAGGACAGGAGTCAACTAAGGCTGGAGGAAGGACTGATAGATAATTGCAACTTCTTACACTATTTTGCACTTACTGCCTTACTAGCACTATATTCTAGGAATAAAATACAATGACATTTAATGGGGAAGTAAAAGATGGACTTCTTTGACAGCCTGGGACTTAATAATGTTGGCAGAGCTAATGATGATGAATTACCTTTTGCTTTGCCTGAGATTCAGAGAGACGGTTGGTCTCATAACAAGATGGTGGTTTATGTTTATGGAATTTTGGACAGAATAATGGAAAGATAACCTCACCAATGAGTGACATGATGTTTATAAAACTATGTTAACATTTTTCATGCTGAAAAACTGGCTACATTTCAGCCTCCAGTGTGATTAACTGCAACAACACACACGGCAGATTTCCAAACATAGTGGTAACACTCTATGCAGAAATTTTTCAGATGAGCACATTCAACAGAAGTGTTGAGTAAGCATTCCTTATTCCTGGCCAAACTTAAAAACACTTTGTGGTCTGGCTGATTTATGATAAGCTTGTACTGAAATCATTTCACTGAAAATGACAGAACTAAAACAATGGAGGTTTCCCTACTATTTGATTGGTCTAAAGACGATAAATATTGATCTGATCTGGTCAAAAAGATGCATCTGCCATCTTGGCTCTGGTTAAGGAGTCTATATAAAGCTGAACAATTCTTTAGCTGAAGAAGAAGCTGGAGTGGTTAAACCTAGGATGTCATATCTCTTTCAAACTATCTACTACAGGTAGCCCTCAACTTACAAAGTTCATTTAGTGACCATTTGAAGTTATAATGGCACTGAACAAAATGACTTATGACCGTTTTTCACACTTATGACCGTTGCAGCATCCCCACGAACATATGATCAAAATTTGGATGCTTGGCAAGTGACTCACATTTATGACAGTGGCAGTGTCCCAAGGTTATGTGGGACAACCTTCTGAAGAAGGCAACCTCTTTTGCAACCTTCTGAAGAGCAAAGTAAATGGGGAAACCAGATTCACTTAACAACTATGCGTTTAACAACTGCAGTGATTCAATTAACAAATTGAATCATTCTATGGAAAATTCTATAGAGGAATTATTGAGTCTGTCAACTGCACCTCTATAACTGTCTGGTTTGGCTCTGCAACCCAACAAGACAGACACAGACTTCAGAGGATAATTAGAACTGCAGAAAAAACAATTGCTACCAGCCTACCTTCCATTGAGGACCTGTATATTGCACTAGTCAAAAAGAGTCATGGACATAAACTGTTTCAACTCCTACCTTCAAAACGATGCTATAGAGCACTGCACACCAGAACAACTAGACACAAGAACAGTTTTTTCCCGAACTCCATCGCTCTACTAAACAAATAATTCCCTCAACACTGTCAAACTATTTACTAAGTCTGAACTACTATTAATCTTCTCATCGTTCCCACCACCCATCTCCTTCCATTTATGACTGTATGACTGTAACTTTGTTGCTTGTATCCTTACAATTTATATTGATATTGTTTCCTGATTGCTTATTTGTACCCCATGACTATCATTAAGTGTTGTACCTTATGATTCTTGATGAACGTATCTTTTCTTTTATGTACACTGAGAGCGTATGCACCAAGACAAATTCCTTGTGTGTCCAATCACACTTGGCCAATAAAAAATTCTAATTCTAATTCTAATTCTAAATGTGGCAAGAAAAGTCATAAAATGGAGAAAATTCACTTAACAATTTTCTCACTTAGCAACATAAATTTTGGGCTCAATGGTGGGCGTAAGTTGAGGACTACCTGTACTTGGAGAATGTGAAATAAATGTTCAAAGATTTACTTGTATTGCCCTGTAGCAGCAAAAACAGTAACTTCTTAGCATCTTTCAGGAAGATTATAGAAAAGCCAAAACTCTGCTTTATCAGATATATGAAGTCATACCTTTGTTGCATAAGAGAGGAATATTTGCAAACCAATCACATATTTAGGACTTCTGATTAAATTTGGCAGGGATGGAATAGCACACTCACAGACTTCTTTGGCACAGCTATCAGATTGTTAGAGAAGCTGTCTGGGAAATTCAGTTCTTGAAATGTTGACAACATTTAGCAGTGACAAGAAGAAAATATATATTCTCCAGCATTCATAGCCAATCTGACACACAAGTACTGTATTTTTCAGAGTATAAGTCACACTTCCCCACCCCCCTAAAAGAGGGTGAAGATTTGGGTGCGTCTGAATGTAACCAAAACATGAGGCACGGAGGAGGCAATAGTCTGTGGCAATCCCTGCAGCCTGGAACAGCTGATTAGGGGTATTCTGGGAGGCCGATCCACTCGCCAATCAGCTGCTCATGCTGAATCAGGCTGCAATAATGTGCTGAAGCTGACCTGGCTGTTCGCTATTTGCTGCAAGGACGTGTCAGAGTTTGCAGCAGCAATCACATCCAGAAAGCACACACAAGTAACTGATTCAGCAGGATTCAATAACTTCTCTTTATATATAATATAACACATGAAGTAAATATACAATACCAAAAGCAGGTTTTCCAAGGTGGTAGTAAATACAAGCAAAACAGAAGCAGAGGAGAAGAGTTTCAGTTAGTTTCAGAGATCAGGACACATGCAGCTTTAGAAGAGTTGAGCTAAGCCACGCCCAGGCTCCTTGCTATCTCCTTCCTTGATGCTCACACAGCAAATACTGTTTCAGTTTTCAAACAGCCCTCAGCTCTCTCACACACTGACAGGACGCTAGCCAGATGAATATCAATGGATGCTGGTAGGCAGGGGCAGAACATTTTTTCTTATTTTCCTCCCCAAAAACTAAGGTGAGTCTTATATTCCGGAGTGTCTTATATTCCGAAAAATACGGTATTTTGGTGGAAAGGTAATTCCTTCCTGGCCCCAGCCTTGCTAGCTAGGTGGATCCCAAGGAAGAATACCGAGATTGTTGAGATGATTTATGAGGACAAAGCTGCAATCATGCTCATCAGACAGGCGACTCTAGGATAACTAGTCCTATTTCTCCTTCTGGAGGCAGATATAGCTGACATACAATAAAAAATGTCAAAATGAGGCTTTCTCAATTCTTCTTAGTCTCTTTGATATATGTGGTAGAGCCTGCAAATCCATTCAGCTTTTATATGAAAAATAAGAACCAAGTATCATTTTTTCCTTTGTGTCAGCCACCTAAAGTGTAAGAAAGGCCTCCATAAAATTCTGTCTGTCTGTCTGTCTGTCTGTCTGTCTATCTATCTATCTATCTATCTATCTATCTATCTATCTATCTATCTATCATCCATCCATCCATCCATCCATCCATCCATCTATCTATCTTTTTCTTTCTCCTTTCTTTTTCTTTCTTTCCTTCCTTCTTTCTTTATCTCTCCTTCCTTCCTTTCTCTCCCTTTCTTTCTTTCCTTCCTTTTTTCTTTATCCTTCCTTCCTTTCTTTCTCTCTCTTTTTTCCTTCCTTCTTCCTTTTTCCTTCCTTCCTTCCTTCTTTCTTTCCTTCCTTCTTTTCTTTCTTTTCTATAGTTTTTCTGCTTTTCTTCTCCTGGTCCCACATCATTGTGCAATTACAAACCCAAAGAAAAACGGTTTAGGAAAAATAAAAGAAATAAAAACAGAACATGACTGCCTCAGATGAGAACTAAGAGCAGAAGAATGGATATTTCCTTTGTCCCAATTTCCCCTTTTTAGCCTTCTGTCAGGTTTCCCCTACTCGTTTCATGTTTACATAATCATTGCTCAGGAGTTTCAAAGCAATCCTCCTTGTGATTTTAGTCTTGCCCTTAAGCTAGAGATCAAAGGGAGGCCCCATAAATTTTGCTGCCAGAGGGGGCCAAAGCAAATGATGATGCCTCCTACTTACCTAACCCAAGGTAGTGTTTAGTAATATTTTTAATTTGGCATGTGCTTATATCTAAGATGCATAGTGTTTAAGGCCAAAGAAAATGGTTAGGCTTTGGAACCAGAATATTCAACCCTTCGTGATCTTTTGACCCAATCCATAGTACAAAGAAAAATAAGCTCTCTTGCCCTCATTATTTATCCCCTTTATTTTTGTAACATTTAGGAATTTGAAGAGCATTACTCAGGTCATTCAGTGTTTCATACGCCTAAACTGGACTTAGGTTAAACAATTGTCTGGCCTTAGTATCGGCTTATTTATACAATTCAAGCTAAATCTGTACACAAGTATCAGCTTCTCAGAAGCATGTCTTCTCCATCTGCGTAGCACATGGAGTGCCAAGAGAAATCTGCCTTCCCTGATAATAAAAGCACACTAAGACTCAGCCAAAAAGATGCTAAGCATTTGCATTATTTTTACTGAAAATAATTGAATTTCAGTGATTTAGTTGACTAGTCTTAGGAGTAAAGCATGATGGGAACAACATTTGCATCACCTAATTTTAAATAAAAAATCTTCAAAATGCTATTTACTATAACCAAACTGAGAATAGGGGAAACGAGAGAGAGAGAGAGAGAGAGAGAGAGAAATTGTTTCCACTTATTTTTATAGCTGTAGAGCTCTGTTAAAAAATAGGCAGCTAGCCCAGATCTAGCTGGCATTTTTGATATTCCCCATAGGAAAAATCATTATCATTCTAAAGAGTCTAGTTTGCAGCCCTTTCTTGGAACTTTTCCTGGTTTTCTAATGGCAGTATTGCAAGAAAACAAAGCATAAGGAATTTTTCATATGAATTAAACTGGCGACTACAGATTGACCTTAAATATAGTTATAGGCAAATAATTCTGCAACCTGCCATTTTCCAGGAGCAAGCCTTCAGGCTCAACACACTGTTCCATGCAGTCTGCACCTATCTGCAATTTATCCCGTCTTCTTTGCCTGCAAACTATAATTAGAGAAAACAGTCGATTCTAGAAAAAAATATTCAGTGCAAGAAATCAATTCTGAAAGATGTTACCTAAAAGAATAGACTGAATTCTATCTGTTCTGTTCATCTCACTAAGAAGAATGTGGACAAATATTTGGAATACCTTCAGGGAAGAATAAGATAACAAGAGGATTGAATAGTTAGTCATACAAGGGGAGGGGGAGCAAAGAAGGAAAGAAGGAAGGTGGTGCATGAAATTTGAGGAAGAGAATGAATGATGAGAACTGTCTTCAAATATCTGAAGGGGTCTCATAAGGAAGAAGGCCATGTTTTTCTAGTCAAACAAGAGTTCAGGATTCAAAGCAAAGGTCTTACATTACAAGAAAGCAGATTGCCCTTGAAGGACATTTCCAACAGTAACAGCAGTTTTACCACAGAACCAATTATGTAAGGGGTTGGAAGGCTTCCCTTTGCTGGATGAGCTCAAATGGAGATTGGCAGCCTTCTATTGGAGATGCTGTAATATCTCTCCTTGCAAGGAGTGGTAGTGGAAAGGGCTAGAAATAATGGCCTGACTCCTTCATGATTTATCCTGGTCTATCCCAGGAGGAAGACTAATGAGAGGACCTTCTCATTTGTGGCACTCTGAATGAAAATTGTTTTGATGTTTTGTCTGTGGAGATTCTCAGGCATCCAGGTCATAGTTGCCACAAAGGTGCTTTTTCAAAAGGCAACTGGACTAGGTTTTTTTCCCCTTGAGGAAGAAACACATTTCATTTCTCATCCAAGTAACTCCCTCAGTTGTGATGGGGGTGGAGGGATAGAAGGACAGGTGCTTAGAGTTGAGACTGGATTGGGGATTGGGGTGATTGTGGTGGAAGGATTGTATTTCTTTGCAATCATCTGGTCATTAGCCTTCTACCTGAGAGCTCTTGAGGCCACTTGGGGGGTTATTTTTTATCCCTCAGGGTCACCTGAATCAGAGTGCAAATGGTGTGGAAACTGCTGAAAAGAACTGCATTGTAGACAGGGTATAGATGGTTTCTCATCCCGCCCCCTCTGTTGAGAGATGGCTGCTCAGTGTTAACATAAATGGCCTCTTTTACCCCTCTTGTTGTTAACTTTCAAACTAAATCTGAGGGGCTTTTGATCAAGTCAAGCTTGAATCCCAGTTATTTCATAAAGACAATGAACTGGCAACTATATGGAAATAAATTATCATTGACTTTTTCCAGATATTTTTTTCATGTTTCATCCAACTTCCAGTTCTGTAATTTCCTGGAGCCGTTTCAATTTAGTACTACTGAAACCCAAATCTGTTTAGTTACCAAGCACAGTCTTTGGAAGAGGGTTGTAGAAAATATTTAAACATACCCTGATATTGTTGCTAAACTTGACTTTATTTGTTGCTTGGTTAAAGCTCTTTGAATTGGTTATCCAATATAAGCTTTTTTATCTTAATTATCAGGATAGTGAGATTTGGCTTGTTTGCAAGTACTGACTTCATAGTGTTGCAAGTGTGCTTGTATTTTAATGTCTATTGTTATACTTCTTGTATCTCACATAAGATCTATGACTCGAGGTGAGATAGAAATGTTTTTGAAAGTACAAACATTAATGATAAATAAATTGTTAGTTTGATAAATTCAATGGAATTGTTTTCTTCAAAATCAAGAGTATCTTCACATTCTAGATACTAGATACTAGGAACAAACAGCAGTAAAGGGCCATCACAGGTATACCATCTTTGTAAACAGCTGGAGGCATCTGGTGGGTTGATGATGGAAATAAAAATACTACCAGATTCAGTATCACAAAGAAGAGAATCTGAATTTGGACAGAGAGATTGTATTGTGACAACAAATTCAATGTATTTTGGTTAGGATGAAAATTATGCCCAGTTATGTATAATCCACTCAGAAATACTTTTAAAACTTCAAAACTGGACCATGCCAGGAGGAAGGCAGAGTTAAAACTGGGACCGGGAAAGACATACAAGTTGGGGGAAAAACCAGGGAAGAAACTTGCAAGAATGGATCGAACATGCAACAGTCACAGAAAGTTACTTTGCTACCTGAACAGAAGGATTTCTATCAATCAGAAGCATAAAATTCCAATTCTTATATGAAGCTATATTATTTTTTCAAAACTATCTTGGGAGGAATTTGGCCTAAAAATAAACTTTACATTTATTTGAAATTATAATGAAAGGAAAACAAGAATTTTCTCTTTGTCTTCCATGTCTTCTTTCCACTGCCTCACCAAAGTTGATAGAAAAATCACAATCTATTTTTAAAAAGGGAACCAGATCCATTATCAGCACTGTGATTCATAAATCCTAGCTTCAGATTTTCAAAAGCAAAGAAAATTAATTCCCCTGTCTCATGGAGAAGGCTACGTTCTTGTTCCTATTCATCATCTATTTGTCTTTTTAGCCTTTATCCAGCAGATAAATAAGCTTTCTTTTAGTAAGATTGGAGATAGTTGAGTTTACTGCTTTTATCTATCACAGGGCTTAAGCAGAGCATCATTTCAGAAGTTGTGAAACTGCAACCCATTTTCCCTTTCTTCTCTTTCTCCCACACTGTACAATTTGATGTTGCACCACATGATTTCATGAAATTTGGAGCTGATCTATCATAACAGGCTGAGCAATTAGCCTTTCTTTACAGAATGAAAAGCCAAGATAAATGAAAGAATTAAAACTTGCACTTCAAAAGAGCTCTTATTAAAACCATCTGGAGACAATTTAGACCTACAAAAAAGGTGTCAACTGTTTAGGTTAGATAACATAGCAAATGTATTTTAAATATATTCTCCCCACAATCAGATCTTACTTGGATTCAAAAAGAAATGAATAAATTTATTGCCAGAACTTCATTTTGCAGAATATTATGCTAGCTAGTTTTTTTAAAAAAAGACATCCTGCAACTTTTAAGAAAAATTAAAATTGAAGAATATAGAAAAACCTATCTAACAATGATAATTCATTAAAACCCATGGAGTCTTGACTAAAATCCTATTCTATTCTATTCTATTCTATTCTATCCTATCCTATCCTATCCTATCCTATCCTATCCTATCCTATCCTATCCTATCCTATCCAATCCTATTCCATTCCATTCCATTCTAAAATCCTTCCACAAATCCCTCTGTAACTGAATGTAAATGTAAAATCTTTCTGTAAATGTGCAGGGGTTAGGATGATGGGACCAGTGGAGATTAGAGAAAGCCCAGCTTACAAGAAGTATAAATGAATGAAGGCAGTTTTGTTTATATAGTCTGCCTCAATAGTGGCAAAAAATTGAATGGAGTATTTCTGAAATCACCTAACTTTAGTATTTTGCCAGTAGAAATGTAGAGGGTAAACAAAGCAAGGGAGATAGGGCAGTTTAGAAGTAAAATAAAGTAAAATAAATCAATAAATATAGTAAGTAAGTAAGAAGAAGGAAAGAAAAAAAGAAAGAAAGAAAGAAAGAAAGAAAGAAAGAAAGAAAGAAAGAAAGAAAGAAAGAGAAAGAAAGAAAGAAATCAATTTCAGTTCAAATGGTAAGGCATAAGGTTTTTGAAAGGAAGACATTTGTTTTAGCTTGAGAAACTTAAGATAAAGTATAAGGGTGATATCTTGGTACTCATCCTTAATTGGTTCTAGGAGGCGCGATGAGTACCAAATTTTTCCCATATGGAATAATGTAGTGGGTTACAAGGCAGCTGACACCAACAAGTTCTAGTTTATGCATTGAGTACCAAATAAATGGTGAATACTGGGACCAAATTTTCATATCAAAATGGATTGAATACCAAATTCTATGAGTTTCAAGCAGTTGAGTACCAAAGTGCCACTGTAATTACCGTATATGGTCTGGAGCTATTTGTTTTTTTAAATTCAGTGAGTTTGTTCACGGAACTGAGTTGATGATGGATGACTGATCTGTTGCCCTCTAATTAAAGTTGATGTCACTTTGCAGAGAGAGATGGGCAGGATATAAATTTAATAAATAAATAAAATATTCTATTTGAAATAAGTCAGTGTCGCTCCTTTTGGGGGAACAGGGGATTATATCTGACAGCACCTGAAAAAGTAAAGGATTCGGTCTTTAACTTTGCTCTTTTTGAAGATACTTTTAAAGGTTATTTTCTGAATTGAATTAACATTTCCCACAAATTTCTTGATAGAGAAGTAAAAACAAACTAACTAACCAACATCCCACAAGAAAATAAAGGCAGACCATTTCCATACCATGCCAAGAAAACTGCTAAGATCTGTTAATGGTTGTAACTGAATTCAAAGTGATTTTTTCCATTTTTTGAAAATCTTACATACTTATATAAAATGGGTTCACATGTATGAAATAATCTATATTGTCTGCATTTTTATTTCTTTTTGACTTTCTGCTTACAGTTAGCAGCCCCAACAGTGTGTGGGTGGCTATGTGTATAACTTATGTATGTGTTGATACTGGTAAATCATGTAATACAGAGACTCTGCTTGTACCATATTTTAAGCTGATGACATGAACTTCAGGGAAAAGAAACAAGCTCAGACTGCAGGAATGCATACAGAATGCATTCCAGGATATTGCTTCAGGGTGCATATCAATTATGAATTGTATATTATTGCTTTCGTGCTCTTATGACTATAGGGTTGTGGAGACAAGGACAAGAATGCATTTATTTCCTGTTTACTGAAAGTCAGTTTCATTGCTCATAGTATGAATACTTAGTTCATTTCCACTATAACTGAAAACTTTTTATAAATCACAAGGACAAAGTGAAAAGGGATTCTTTAGATGCCTGATATTATTGGATATAACTAATATCATATCTGATTCACCTTGCTTGCCCCTATATATACATTTTTAGTATGTTAGGGATCTAACTGGATATTGCTGGACTAGTGTAGCTTGCAAACTAATTGCTGCAAAGCATTGGGTCTTGAATTCTAGCTTGGGCATAGGTTGTGTGAATACAGCACTGATATGTGAATAATTTGAATCACAGATCTCCATAGAAGTAAGTAATACAACAGATCTTTCCTCAAGAAAATTGATTCTATTCAAAACATCTTACATTTAGTCTGGGTTACAATAAAAGCCATTCATATTACTCAGTAATATATTGTCAGTAGCAGATTATTTGGGATTCCAGCTCAATACAAATTTGAATTTGCATCTTAGGGATGCCAAGAATGACGTAGACAAGAAAAATAGAAATGGGAAATATGCAGGTTTGTGTTAAGCAAAGAATGATCATGAGGAATTGCATCCAAATTATTTTTTTATTTATCTTGTCAGTGGTTTTTATTGTTCACTCTCGACTCATAATCAGCACCAGAAAAAGTAAGAATTTGTATAGAATATGTAACCTTATTCCACAGTGAATGATATGGCTTTGTAGGAAGAAATATCCTTCTGGGTTCAGCTCCAAGTAGGGAAAAAGACACTGGAAACATGGAGACTGCTTGGAAAGATGGTTTAATGGTGGACAGGATCACATGGCTTGAGTTCCTGAACAGAAAAGGGGTGAGACGCAGCAAGTCCCGGGGTTTTATGCCCTCTCTGGCTTTGAACTTCCTGAGGCCCAGAAAGAATATCCTGATTGGTTGTCAGACTCCCAGGGGGTGGGGGTCTTAGCTAGCCTTGCTGGCTGATGTAATCTTCCTAGGTGCCATGTGGTGAATTTCTGTTGCTAGATGGGTCCTATTGTGTTAGTTTCTGTTGCTAGATGGATCCTATTGTGTTGCAGATGATGGTCCATTGACAAAGATTGAGTTTCTGCCTCTGGTCCATTGACAAAAGGGTGGGGCAGGAAGGTGGGAGCTGCTTTGTCTTTAAAACATGCTTCTCCATTTCTCATACAGGGAAACATAATATTCTGCCTTTTTAATATTTCCTAAAATATTTCATTCTTCTAGGAAAGGGGTGGGTGCTAACTTCCTACAGCTTTATATTAACAATTGGTCTTGTAACATTAATCTGAAAATGATTTTCAATGGGGTGTACCTGTTAGGATCATATGAGCAACTCTGCTCCTCCTACCTCCTCAGTCAAAAACCTTGCCTCTCTCTTTTGTCTCTAGCATGACTTGGTCAGGATCTTTAAAAATGTGTTTCAGTGTTCTGAAACCAGTGGTGAGTTTCTACCAGTTCACCCCGGTTCAGGCGAATCGGTAGCGGCGGGAGGTTCTGCCTACCCGCCCGGACGTCATCACAGATGCTCTGCGCATGTGCAGAAGTGCCATCCACAAGCAAAGCGAGCAAGCGTGCACACTCTCACAGTTCCAAACCGGTAGCGAAGGTAAGTGAAACCCACCACTGAACTTGACGTTATCTGAGAGACTAAGGGCAAAAGAATTGAAGTTCACTTCAGGGCAGCCCAGTTTTTATCACTACAGCTTTGCCTCTTGATTCTGGGACTTTGTTTAAATCCATGGCCTAAAAAAAATGTCTGAAAACCCCTGACTTAGCCAAACTCAATAGCATAGGCAATCTGCCCTCCACCCACCCATGCACTTTAAACACAAATCTGGCAGTTACACAGTCAGCATCATAAGATCTGTGGGCTTCCAGTCTTTAGGAGAAATGCTTGTTGAGTTTAAGCAAAACATGTTGCTAATTTCACTGGAAGGTGAAGCAATTGGGGTGGGATTTCCATCCCTGTACAAAAAGTTGTAGGTCTTTGATTGGAATGTCACGCCTATATTTTTGGAGATTTTAACACTCTCCTGCCCGCAATGCCCCTGTGAAATAATAGTCCTGCAGACCCATGGCTCTAAAGGGTTTGCATGGGACATTTGCAGCAGAATTGTAATGGGGTGCATTTATCAAGGTCAAATGGACTATCACTGGAGAAACAGTACCAAAGGACACTACTGTAATTCTTCATTTTGTGTAGCTGAACCATCAGTTTGGCTCAAAAGGTCCCTTTTGATCAGCATAGTTTGCTAGTAGGGCTTACCAAAACTTTTGTGCAAAAGAACAGTGGATTGGTTTCATGTTTTGTTGAACAACACATAAAGATATTCTTTGTATGATACCCCTTCCAACACCTGTTATTGTATTGTATTGTATTGGCATGCTCCAAGATGGCGGCGACCAAATGAGCTCCGTTTCGGGGATGGGAGAGCTGCCGGTCGCCAGGGTCTTCAGGAGCCTTTTTGCTCATCTTCGGCTCCAGTCCCAGTGAGGGGAGCATCCGCCCTGCCTAGTGAGGGTTTTTTCGCCCTCCGGAACGTCAGGGCAGGGCTGGACGGCACCGCGTGAGATGGGGCGATGGGCTGGCTGCGGCAGCTGTTTCCGGGGTCGGAGGGAAGCGGAGGCCGAGGCACTTGGCGGCGGGCGGCGTTTGTGCGGCGGCGGCTTGGAAGTGGCCCCTCCTCGCTCACTATAGCCCTCTGGATCCCTGGGGCGCTCTTGTCCGGCGTTTTCGGGGGCTCCGGTGTGCCTTGGGAACTTGGGGTGCCTGGTTGCGGGCTGGCGACGACGGCGGCGGTGGCGGCAGAGGCAATGGCTGACATGGACCGGCCGACCAGGGAGACAGCCAGGCAGCAGGTTGATGGGGGAGAAGCAGACAGCCTCACCCCTAGGACTACCATCTGGCTCACAGTAGATTTTTACTGTGATGGGGTGTTTTAGAACAAAGCTGTGACTGGGGGTCGGAAATTGGGGTTGGAGAGGCGGGAGGCTGACCATGGTTTGGTTTGTTGGTCGCCTCGGATGGCCTCCCCTCCCCCCGCTCTCCCCCAGGTATGGGCAGGTGTTAGCCTTAACGGCCAACCACCCCTGGATTGGGCTTCCTGTCTCACTACTCCTACTCTCACCTCAAGGAAGATCTTGTGCCTGTGGGTCTATTATTATCTTTATTAACATCTTTATTATTACCATCGTTATTAACATCTACACTTTGGACACTTTGGACCCCTTATTATGCTCCACTCATGCCCTCGCTGGTTGGAGAGACTGAGCACCACCTGAGAGAGCTGAGGGATTTTCCGCATCCCAATGGAGAGGATAGAACATTGCTCCTGTTAACTTTGTAACGGGACCGGCCGTCGTGAGAGGATGGTTGGCCATCAGCCTCCATTGGAGAAAAAGAACATTGGACCTTCTCCCTGTCGTGAGAGGACAGTGGAGTCCAGCCCTATAAATGGATATTTTGTGACCTTTATGCTCAGTTATCCCTTGGACCATGACAGATTCCTGGACTGGCTTTCTTTTCCCATCTTTGGTTCGATTGATGCTCCAAAAAATTGACCTTCTTGTGCTGCGAGACTCCCCCCTCTCGCAGGCCTGGCCCTCCACGTTATCGAGGGCCTATCTTGATGACGGGCTTTGGGACCCCGAGAGATGGCATGCAGCAAAGAGGGGGCTGAGGGGTTTTTTAGCAAAATTTTTAAGGAAAATTTTAAAGGGACCCGGGAGGACGGGTGGGGGTTGTAAAAGTGGACCTGGGGGGGTCCAGATAGCGACTGTGTGGGATGATGGGTTGATTAGCTGCAGCAGAGGGGTCGCGAAAGGAAATTTAACCGGGGGGCAGGGGGACGATAGAAAGGGCTGTGTAATTGAAATCTTGAGTGGGAGGGGCAGGTATGACGGGTGCAGGGGGTCATATCAAGTGTCAGGGGTGCGCACGCGCTGTCTCCGAGCGATTGCGCACTCCGGCCCCCAATGCGTAACTCGTGTCCTGGGTTGTGTAGAGCCTCAGGCCCAGGGTCCGCGGCTGATGTTATGTAATGCCAGGTCGGTGGTTAACAAGGCCCCCCTCATCTGTGATCTTATTTTGGAGGGGGGTGCAGACCTGGCAGGTATTACGGAGACCTGGTTGGGCCAAGAGGGGGGGTCCCCCTCGTAGAGATGTGCCCGCCAGGTTTCCGTGCATTTCATCAGCCAAGGGCCCAGGGGAGGGGTGGGGGAGTGGCGGTGATCATTAGGGAGAGTCTTTGTCCGAGGGAGACCACTGTTCCTCAGATAGCCGGATGTGAGTCCCTTTGTGTGAAGTGGGGCCGTGGGGTGCAGATGGGTTTGCTGACTACGTACCTGGCTCCCTGCCACGTGGCAGCGACCCTGCCCGAGCTACTCGACGTCATTGCCGGGGTGGCGGTCGATACCCCCAGACTTATTGTCATGGGGGATTTCAACCTTCCATCTGCAGGTGAGGCGTCAGAGGTGGCTCGGGAGTTCATGGCTTCCATGACGGCCTTGGACCTGACCCAGTTAGTTCAAGGCCCCACTCACATAGGGGGACACACTCTAGACCTGATTTTTATCTCTGGTCAGTGGTTGAATGATCTTGGTAGAGGGGACCTAGATATTAAACCCTTGTCATGGACAGATCATTCACTCCTTCAACTAGACTTTCCTACCGCCTGCCCCCACCGCAGGGAGACGGAACCGACTAGATGGTTCCGTCCCAGGCGCCTGATGGATCCTGAAAGGTTCCTGACGGAGCTTGGGCCGTTTCCTGAGACTCTAACACACGACTCGACTGAAGAGCTGGTGGCCGCCTGGGAAAGGGCGGCCGCTGGAGCTTTGGACCGTGTCGTGCCTTTGCGGCCTCTGACCCGATGCCGATCTCAATTAGCTCCTTGGTTCTCTGAGGAGCTGAGAGAGATGAAGCGTCGGAAAAGACGCCTAGAGAGCATTTGGAGGACTAGCCAATCCGACTCCGACCGGACACAGGTGAGGTCTTATATCAAGACCTACCTAGTGGCGATAAAAGCGGCAAAGTCTAACCATTTTTCCGCTCTTATCGCATCTGCAGAGAACCGCCCAGCCGCCCTGTTTAGGGTGACCCACTCCCTTCTTCGGGGGGGAGTGCGGGAAGATCCCTTGCAGGGTCGTGCTGAGGACTTTGTGCAATTCCTGCACGATAAAGTCGCTCGGATTCGGGATGGCTTGGACTCCGATTGGATGAGTCCACGGGAGGAGACCGGGGCAGGTCTTGAGAATGTTATCTGGGAGGAGTTTGATCCTGTGGCTCCCGAGGATGTGGACAGGGTTCTGGGTAAGATTAGTGCCGCCACGTGTTTATTGGACCCGTGTCCCTCCTGGTTGGTACTGGCCTCCCGGGAGGTTACACGAGGCTGGCTCCAGGGGATTATAGGTGCTTCTTTGAGTGAGGGTGCCTTTCCTGCCGCCTTGAAAGAGGCGGTAGTGAGGCCCCTCCTCAAGAAGCCTTCCCTGGACCCGGCTGAATTAGCCAACTATCGTCCAGTCTCCAACCTTCGTTTTGTGGCGAAGGTTGTTGAGAGCGTGGTGGCACGACAACTCCCCCGGCACCTGGATGAAGCTATCTATCTAGACCCGTACCAGTCGGGCTTCAGGCAGGGGTACAGCACAGAAACGGCATTGGTCGCGTTGGTGGATGATCTCTGGAGGGCTCGGGACAGGGGTTGTTCCTCTGTCCTAGTCCTATTAGACCTCTCAGCGGCTTTTGATACCATCGACCATGGTATCATGCTGCAGCGGTTGAGGGGGTTAGGAATAGGGGGCACCGTTCTGCGGTGGTTCTCTTCCTTCCTCTCCGACCGCTCGCAGTTTGTGTTGGCAGGGGGGCAGAGGTCGACCTCGAGGCATCTCGCATGGGGAGTGCCGCAAGGGTCGGTCCTCTCGCCTCTCCTGTTCAACATTTATGTGAAGCCGCTGGGTGAGATCATCCGTGGTTTTGGGGTGAAGTGCCATCTGTACGCTGATGATACTCAGCTGTACATCTCCACCCCAGACCACCCCAACGATGCCCTTGATGTGATGTCTCGCTGCCTGGAGGCCGTGCGGGCCTGGATGGGGAGGAACAGGCTCAGACTCAACCCCTCCAAGACCGAGTGGCTGTGGCTTCCGGCGCCCCGATATAGTCAGCAGGTGCCATCGCTGACTATTGGGGGTGAATCCTTGCCCCCCACAGAGAGGGCTCGCAATCTGGGTGTCCTCCTGGACACACGGCTGTCTTTAGAAGAGCACATGACGGCCGTGGCCAGGGGGGCCTTTTATCAGGTTCGCCTGATTCGCCAGTTGCAGCCCTTTCTGGATCGGGACGCCTTGCGCACGGTCACTCACGCCCTTGTCACCTCCCGGTTGGACTATTGCAATGCTCTCTACATGGGGCTCCCCTTGAAGAGCACTCGGAGGCTCCAACTGGTCCAGAATGCGGCCGCGCGGGTGGTTAGGGGCGCGTCCCGCTGTGCCCATGTGACACCCCTCCTGCGCGAGCTGCACTGGCTCCCAGTGGTCTTCCGGGTGCGATTCAAGGTGTTGGTTACCACCTTTAAAGCGCTCCATGGCATAGGACCCGGGTACCTCCGAGACCGTCTTCTGCCACCAATAGCCTCCCACCGACCAGTCCGTTCCCACAGAGAGGGTCTCCTCAGGGTGCCATCAGCCAAGTTATGTCGGCTGGCGACACCCAGGGGGAGGGCCTTCTCTGTGGGAGCCCCAGCTCTATGGAATGAACTGCCCCCGGAAATTCGTAAGATCTCCGACCTCCGGGCGTTTCGCTGCGCATTGAAGACCCTGTTGTTCCGCCAAGCCGGACTATCAACACAATAGTTTTAAATTGGGTATTTAAATTTATTGGGGTTTTAAATTTGAGCCACCTATTTAATTATTTTAAATTTTATACTGTTGTTTTGTCTGTGTTTTTAAATAGGCTGTACACCGCCCTGAGTCCTTCGGGAGAAGGGCGGTATAGAAATAAAATTATTATTATTATTATTATTATTGATTTTTACCATTTTTATTTTCCTATTTTGAAATATACAGCATGTTTATGAAATTATTCTGATATTGACTTAAAAATGAATTTATAGACAACACACACACACCAGGGGTGGGTTCTACTTATCTTTACTACCGGTTCGCAACGGGGCTCCGCACATTCTCTTCTGCCCATGCGCAAAAGCGGTTTGATGATGTCAGGGTCAGTGGGCGGAGCCTCCCGCCAGTTTTACTACCGGCTCTATAGAACCGGTGCAAACTGGGGACAACCCACCACTCACACACACACACACACACACACACACGAATGAAAATGCATTTTATGTTTGCATACAAACCATTTTACTTTTAATGCCAGTGGCAATGGAAACAATAGCAAGTTTATTTTGTCCTAAAATTCACTGTTTGTTAATCTAGTTACACTTGCAATACCTAGCAATAAGAATTTCAGCAGAACTCAGCAGATATTTTATAACAATATCACATGTATCTTTTAGTCATTGAGTACTACCTAACAGACTAGGTAAACTTGGAAGAAATCAGGATAAATGAAATTTAGAATATATGGTTGAATTTAAAACCAATATTAAACTCTTGTGCAGTCCCATGTAATATCCAATTTCCCATAACTTTAAATATATTTTTCCTCAGGTATCTACAGAATACCCTAAGCCACACATTCCATACCAGTGAGTTTTGAGCTGCTATCTATCCCAAATATTACTCCAGGGATGAACTAGCCATCAATGGGACAAAACCCATTCACTCACATCAAGCACTGTGGTCTCTATTGAGAAAGTTGGTTTATCTATTGACAGGGCAATAGTGATGGGTCAAGATGAGCAGAAACATTTTTCTAAAGAAATAAATAGGCGGCGTGACCTCTAATGTCTCTGATTGGGACTCTGCAGATGGAGAAATGAGAATTTGCTTTGGCCTGGAGCGCTGAGTGATTAAAAGCCAGAAGTCTCTTCCAATGGAATTCCATCTCAAGTGAACCTAACACAAGGCATGGGTGGTCATACAAACCAGCAATTATTATGGTGTACATTTCTCACATTCCACAGTTCGGTCAGAATGTACAGATTGATGAGCATGTGAAAGAAAAAGAAAAGGCGCCAGCTGAAGTAATGTTGACATTTTTTATATGAGACATGTGTCTACCAGGGATGCCATTCCAAAGAGCACTGGGAGGGGGAAGAGGTTTTGGCATGCTGCTGTGATAACCCCTGACAAAGCTTCAAAGACTTACACTCATACACAGTTACAATTCAATTTCAGGTAGTCCTCGACTTACGACCCCAATTGAGCCAAACATTTCCACTGCTAAGCAAGACAGTTGGTGAGTTTTGTCCTATTTTTCGACCTTTCTTACCACATTCTTGTAGGTGAATCACTACAGTTGTATACGTTAATAACACGGTTGTTAAGTGAATCTGGCTTCCCCATTGACGTCGCTTGTCAGAAGGTCTCAAAAGCTGATCACATGACTCTGGGACAGTGGGACATCATAAATACAAGCCAGTTGCGAAGCATCTGAATTTTGATCATGTCACTATGGGGGAGGGGATGCGGCAACGGTCGTAAGTGTGAAAAATGGTCATAGGTCACTTTTTTCAGTGCCATCATAACCGTCACTAAACAAATGGTTGTAAGTTGAGGTCTACCTGTACAGAAAACAAACTAAACAAATGTGGATTTGAAAAGAATACCATATAATGAATCTTTCTCCACAACACAGTTCTAGACTGCAGATCACGTGAAGTGTTAATACCACCTTATAATGCCTTGGTAAGGCCACACTTGGAATACTGTATTTAGTTTTGGTTGCCATGATGTAAAAAAGATGTTGAGACTCTAGAAAGAGTGCAGAGAAGAGCAACAAAGATAATTAAGGGACTGGAGGCTAAAACATATAAAGAACGGTTGCAGGAACTAGGTATGTCTAGTCTGATGAAAAGAAGGACTAGGGGAGACATGATAGCAGTGTTCCAATATCTCAGGGGTTGCCACAAAGAAGAAGGAGTCAAACTATTCTTCAAAGCACCTGAGGGTAGGACAAGGAAGCAATGGGTAGAAACTAATCAAGGAGAGAAGCAGCCTAGAACTAAGGAGAAATTTCCTGACAGTTAGAACAATTAATCAGTGGAACAGCTTGCCTCAAGAAGTTGCGAATGCTCCAACACTGGAAGAAGATGTTGGATAACCATTTGTCTGAAGTGGTGTAGGGTTTCCTGCCTAGGCAGGGGGTTGGACTAGAAGACCTCCAAGGTCCCTTCCAACTCTGTTATTCTATTCTATTCTATTCTATTCTATTCTATTCTATTCTATTCTATTCTATTCTAGCCAATGATATTGAAGAAAGCTCACCTGCCAAAAACTAATTGTGGCCTTACCTAAGACTAGGGCTGTGACCCTCACTTATAACTAGGAATAAACATTGTTAAACTCAGTGGTCTTACCCTTCTATAGACGCATGTAAGATTGCAAGGTAAGCAGACTCTGAGGAAAGCATCCTGACCATATGGCTGCACGGAAAGGGGGAAGACCATGTACTGTTACACCAAATGCACAGCTGTGGGAATTGTTTCCAATTTTCCACTTCATGCATCGAAACTAGTTCCTTGCAGTGCGCGACTGGGTCACAGCTTTCTACTGTGGCGAGTTAAGAGAGATGGAGCTTCCGGTTGGAATCTCTTTTCTGCATTTAACCACTGGGCTAAATGGAAGTGACAGTCTCCTCCATATAAGGCAGAGGGAGGGTGAATGGAAATTGGTGAATGAAGGAACAGCACAATCTGCCTCCTCTTACTATTGTGCTTCACAAGAAATATAGGTCCTAAAATAAACACACACATACAGACACATGTATCCTTGTAGAAAGGATTTAGGTAGAAATAGGGCTGGAAACCTCTTCACTCCTGTGTCTTAATCATCTGCTCTCGATCTTCATATTGCCATTCTAAGAGAGAAAATGTTGCCTGGTTGATTAGCTAAATCTCATGGAACCCAGAACTGCTGAATGAGAATGGATGCGGTTAATGGGGACTAACAAGGAAGACTTTGTAGGCAGCTGTGAGCTTGTACCCAGACAAGGAGGCATCATCAGCGAAGCATTATATCATGGGCACAATTTTTCCCCACTTCAAAAGCAAACTGGATTTTATCTGTTATATCACATAGTGCAACAAGCTAAGGAGGACCCAGAGAATTCAATGAAATAAGCTCTGTATTAGTCTTCCAATGGAAACAATTGTTGCCAGTTCTTCTTTTCTGCTTTAGCATCTAGGATCGCGATTGCCTGGAACAAACCTTGGTTACTGGGTAGATTATAGGCTGTGGCACAGTTCTGCTGAACCTGCAAATAGCTCAGCATCCAGAGATGAATGGAGGCGAAATAATGCAGCACTTTGGGAGTTTATGAATGAAAGGGTCACAAACTGCTTGAAATGATAAAATGGAGAAAGCTAGAAGAGCCACACAATGGGAGAGGCTATTACAAGGCTGGACAACCATCATTTTATGGCTCCTCAATATTCTGCCTTCTATTTTCATGCACAGTTCTTTCCAACGTTTGTTCTTTCCATCTGTCCAATGACCAAATCCCCCTTTTAGAGGGGGAGCAAAGTAGGTCAGGGAGCATTCCAGTTTTCAGATGAGGAACTGTGAGGAAGGAGAGAAAAATGAACACCCCTCCCCCCCTCCCCCCCAAACAGAGCATACAACCAAATGCAGACTATCAAGCCATAAACAAAGTTGCGAGGGATCGGATCAAAGATCTATTGAATTTAGTGAACTCTTCCCAACACAAGCCCACCAGATGCCTCTGGGCAGATCACAACAGATCACCACAAGATGCAAAAGGCAACAAACCTCTCCAACCTCTGTCTTTGATATTTCAAAGATACACTGCCTCTGAGCATGAAAGCTCCATCTAGCCACTATTGCCAAATTCTGTAGAAAACAGAACTGTAACCTCCTGAGTTCGGTTTATACAGAACCACTCTGTATACAGCTTTTATTCGGGCATCGTCCTACCATCCAGCCTCATCCTGACCCGCAAAATTAAAACTGATGCTTATGTAGTGCCATGCACTCCTGCATTGTCCAGTTTCTGTTTAAAACAAATCAGAGCCCAGATGTCACTCCACTGCACTTGTACAACGACCCTTCCAAACGAGAGAGAGAGAGAGAGGGAGGGAGGGAGAGAGAGAGAGAGAGAGAGGGAGAGAGAGAGGGAGGGAGGGAGAGAGAGGGAGAGAGAGGGAGGGAGGGAGGGAGAGAGGGGGGGGGGAGGGAGAGGGAGAGAGAGGGAGAGAGAGAGAATCAAATAGGCTTTAGCATCACCAACAAGCCCTGCCTTGAAAACATTCTTCTTACCCTCTTTTTAAAAAACTGAAAAGCGGAGCACTTCTTGACAGGAAAGCCATTCATGTCTCTATTGACCATTTTCCTCGAGAGAGAGGAGTCCACGGGGATAGATCCAAAGCAGGGCTTGCTTAGCGAGTCGGACATCCGTTTCCCTCCATGCCCCTCCTGGAGACGGCGACTGAAGACCGACGAGGAGGAGGAGGAGGAGGAGGGAGGGAGGGGGAGGAGGAGGAGGAGGACCAGAGAGGCAGCTCAGCCTCTGCTCAGGCGGCTTCGCCCTCACACCTTCATTGTGCTGCGCCTGCTTTCTGCACCAGCAGCCTCTCTCTCGCCTCGCCTCGCCTTCTTGTCCTCCCCCCCCCGCAACCTCCGCCACCCCTTCGCTCAAAATCTCCCCGGCATCCCCTATCTGGAGACAGCCTTATAGCCAACCTCGACTGAGGAAACGGGAGCGGCGCTCGTATTTCGGCGCGGCCGAAGAGGCGGCGAGAGAGAGCGAGAAAGAGGTTGACTGGGCGACTTCCAGAGGGAGGATGCGGGAGCCCCAGAGGACGCCGGAGCGTTCGAGCAGAAAGCAGGGCAAAGGATGGGAGGAAGCCAAAAGCGCCCGAAGCGCCCGAGCCGATGGGCTTCCAGAAGGCGGAAAGGGGTGGTGGGGGGAGATACCGGCAGCTCGGACGTCCAGGAGAGCCATCTCGGTGCCGCCGAGGGGGAAAAAAAAAAAAACGCCGGGTGCTGGGCTGCCTCTGATTTGCCCCCTCCATTGCTCCCCAGGGCTGCAAGCAAACCAAGCAACAAAGCGAGCTAGAAGGACCGTTGTTTTTTTTTTTTTTTAAATATCTCTCCCCCTCCCATCCACCCCCCCCCGCCCAAAAAAAAAAGGGAGGAAAAAAAGCTGGATTTGAAGATGTGAGGGACGTGGTAAGACGAAGGGAGCAGAACTATTGATCAAACCATTACAGTTGCTGCAGGGATGACAGGCGGGAAAGTGTTCGGGCATCTGATGGAGCTCCTACGTGGACTAGGTCCTCCTTGAAGCATCGGGACTCAGCCCTTGAATGACACTGGTTAATTCCTTTCTTAGTCAAATTTATCTCCTGCTGTACTCGTAGATGGATTCCTGAGAGAATAATAAAAGGAGGAGGAGGAGGAGGGAGAAAGAAGTTTCTTTTAATGCTGGAAAAGGTGGAAGGAAAGAGGAGAGAAGGGCCGCCAGCAAGGTGGATGGTCTCAGTTACAATGGCAAGGAATGCACCCTTGGGAGACTTGGAATAACAGGTTAGGGATAGATTGTCATGGAGAAAATCTCTCTCTGTAGTAACTAGAAGTTGAAAATGAGTTGATGGCACATAATCAATCAATCAATCAATCAATCAATCTATCAATATAATAGGTCAGAATACACCACACTTGCTCTTAACCAAAATAACATCCTAGGCAGTTCTAAGTGCAATGTACAAAGGTCTAAAAACCATAGTCTCAACATATTCAGGACTTTCTCAGTTCCATTCTCCAAATGGGTTTCTTGTACATGAGCCAAGTGAGTTTACTCCATTTCTCCTGCTTAAGAATTCTCAAGCTACCAAAGGATGACATATTTGACTAGTGATATTCCTGTGGGTTAGCAGCCACAATATGGGCAAGTCCCTGGACTTCCTTGTCTTCCAGTTCTATCAACTTCACAAATACTTCTCCAGAGCTCTGGTTGTGCTTTGCCTTCTCTCTTCTCAGTCAGCCTTCGTCAAGTTGACACTTTGCACATTGGAACTACAGCTGCATACTCTGCCAGGTCTGGAATGAATCCAATGCTGGAAAAGGCCACTTCAAGTTGAAACACAGTGCATTAGAGGTTCCGGCTGGAAAATCATTCACGTCCATTTCTGCACCGTGGAATCTACTTGGCTTCGTAATAGAATCCTGAGATCCATTAACATAAAGTCTGAGCAACAATGTACTAGGAAAGAATTCCTAGGCTACCAAGTGTTTTGAATAAAAAAACAAAACAAGTACATTAAACACAACCACATATCTGCCACACACAAAAAACTCTGCACTGTTGTCTCAAGCTTCCTTCATTTCAGTTTATAACTTAAAGGGGAAAATCATTGTATTATTGTTATTGCTACTGGATGATGATGATGATAATGATGATAATGTTATCCATTCAGTTATGTCCGACTCTTGGTGATTCTATGGGCCAGGTCTCTCCACATTTTTCAATCCTGCACTATTTCTTTGAGATTTTCTATGCTGTGGCTGGTGTCAATTTAGATGGTGTCCAGCCATTGTGTTCTTTGGGGTCCTGGTTTCCTAACTCTTCCCAACATAATTGCTTTCTCCAGTGAATTTGCCCACATGACATGGCCAAAGTAAGTGAGACACAGTTATGTTACAGAATAAGAAATCTTAAATTTTTGTTGACCTCTGTCCAAATCCCATTCACTATTCTGTACTACTCCCAAATTAAAGACCATTTGGAATACTCTGTAAAATCCATTTGTGCACTTTCCAGCTCTCTATTGGCACAGAGATGAAGCTCTGGAAACATATAGTAGAGCCCCAAACCTTTCTCCTTATTCATTTCATGGGGGATGAATGTCATGGAGCCAAATACTTTTATCCGTCATGCCGAATGGTTTGGCTTTTCAGATAAAAGAATACAATAAATTGGGATGCTTGTTGGTTCATGGAAGGCTGCAAATCTATTTTGCTCAGAATAAAATAGAACATCTTTCCACAAGAATTGATTGGCATTACCCTTTCTCTCTACAACTAACTAGAAAGATTGCCGTAAATTGAACTTTTGTTCACAGGCCTGGGACAAAATCTTCCTCCCCATTATTATTTTTTTTTATCTGTCTGCTACTTGTTTGTAAAAGACCAACAGGTAGGACAAAGGGTATAAATCTTTACAGACAATCTCACACATTGGTGTTCCCAGTGTAAAATAAATCAATTCATTGTCTGATTCAGCTCCACCACTCTCTTGCTCACTTTTGTGGAACCATGTTTCATTGTACTCAGTTGGTCTTCTTGTTCCATACTTAAGTATAGAATTAGCTGCATCCAATGTATGTTGCCAAAAATCAGCTATGAGATATTAGATATTAGAAATATTGGATTTGAAAATTTAAAAAGAGACATAAATTGAGGGTCTCTGCTGATGATCTAATACAAGAGCTAATAATGTAACTGAAAAGGAAGAACTTAAAGGTCTTTTTGGTGCTTTAACTGGTTTAAAAGCAAATAATTTTTTAAAAACCCACAATATTGGTTAAGCCTAGGACCACAGAAGATCAAGCAACTTTGATGAAAAAGACTGTCTTCAAAATTGAGAATAAGATTAAATTTCTGGGGGTTACACTAATTAATATGAATTGTATGTTGTTTTAAAACAACTATGTTAAAATACGGAATGATGTGTCCTTCAAAGTAACAAAAGCTTTTCCCCAAAAAACCCAGGAGAAAACCTGTACCACAGAATCAGCAATGTAACATCTGGCAGAAGCTGGCTCTCTTTTCTTGCTTAAATCTATCATCTATGCATTACAAGACTACTACTTTCTCAAATTACCAATCCTGTTTGTCAACCCAGGTCTATGTCTATGTCTATGTCTACGTCTATATCTATAACTATGTCTATGTCTATGTCTATGTCTATATCTATATATCTATAACTATGTCTATGTCTATGTCTATGTCTATATCTATATCTATGTCTGTCTGTCTGTCTGTCTATCTATCTATCTATCTATCTATCTATCTATCTATCTATCTATCTATCTATCTATCAAATGCAGTTACATAATCCAACAAGCACTTTGGGAACCATTGGTTAAGGTCCATGATTCTACAGAAATCTATTTCAGTTTCTCCTACAATTTAACCCAAATGGTTGTGGAAGACAACTCCCAGGGACCAGAGAGAAGAGACATGTCTTCAGCAGTCTAAAGCAGAGGTCTCCAACCTTGGCAACTTTAAGCCTGGAGGACTTCGACTCCCAAAATTCTGGGAGTTGAAGTCTGCCAGGCTTAAAGTTGCCAAGGTTGGAGACCCCTGGTCTAAAGTGTTCAATGAGATATGGGTAGATTGTGTCTTTGACCACACCAGCAATTACATCATTGATAAAGCATGCAAGAATATAGGCATGGCCAAAACTGTCTCAGAAGGAGACGGAAAATGAATTCCTAAATGTTTTCCCTTAAAGCTTTATTTAAGAAATCTAGTCCATCCCTTTCAGCCTTTCCCCACCCACTGCAGCTTAATGTGATTGTGCATCTCTTTTGTAACAATGCTTCATACATTTTGCTGTTTTATAAATTGCTTTAAATGTGGTTATTCTATTATCTTATAAACATTAAACCATAAATTTTTGATGCCTTTTCCTGACAGGACTCAGGAGTAATGATTTCCTCTTACCTGCATTAACTGTACCTACAGGAATTCTCACATGGCCACTATCTGCCCACAAATGTTTCGAAACTTATTTTCCTTTTTCTTTGCTTCCAAAAGTTTGTGTTATCACTTTACTATCCTAACATAATATTCATGTTTCTGTTTTTGTTGCTGTTGTTGTTCTGAAATTATTTAGCAGTAGTAAGATTAAGATGATTTCAATTATGCTATTAGGGTAAGTCCTGATTGGTACAGTGAGTTATGCAAAATGAATAGCAATCATAACTTCATTAAATAAAGTATTTGATAAACTGATCCTGAAAATAGACCTACTGTAGATGGAAATCCATAAGAACTTTTGCTAGTCCATCTGCCAGATATCAATTACATATGGCAAAAGGCTGTCTTAGAGAATGGGGAAAACCCAGCTCTTTTCCTCTTTGCGCTATTTTTATTTTGTCATCATGAAAAGCTTGTGGATTTTGACAGGAAATAGCAATAAATCTTTCACTTTCCTGTTAGTGAGAAAATGAACACTTCATTAAACAGCTAATAACATTCTGTTGATAATATCCTTGCTTGAATTCATACAAGTGTTCCTCTTCAAAGCCATTGCTTTGCTTCCTAAAAATATTGAGGGTTTTTTATTAGCAGAATCTATTTTTTATTGTTCACCTTCTTACTATATTCAATTATGTATCTATTCATCTGTGCCCCAGAAGGTGGAAAATTTATTGGTTCCACTTTTATTTTCACACATTCCAATGTGGTTAGAAGCAATCTGTATCCTGTACACATATTTTATTTGAATAAAATAAACCATAGAATTGTATGCAATCATTTAAATAGTATCCCTAGCAGATTGTTGCCTAGATTCTGCTTAAATACAGCCATTATTTTTCTGGGTAATTGCTTTTATTTTCAAACTGGTTAGAAATGGCTTTTTAAACAATCAAGAAAAATCTCTCTTTCCATTCCTTAAATTCCATGCCCTGCACACTTAGATGGCAGAGGATCTGTTTTTGATTTGACATTCTTCCAAATATTTGAAGACTGGTATCAGTTACTGTTAAGTTGTTAAGTCTTTCCTCATCTTTGCAAGAATAAATAGCAATAGCAATAGTACTCAGTCTTATATACCATTTCACAGTGCTTTACAGCCCTCTCTAAGCAGTTTACAAAGTCAGCATATTGCGCTGAACAATCTGGGTCCTCATTTTACCAACCTCGGAAGGATGGAAGGCTGAGTCAACCTTGAGCTGGTGAGGATCAAACTGCCGAACTGCAGGCAGCTGGCAGGCAGCAGAATTAGCCTGCAATACCGTATTCTAACCACTGCGCTGCCACAGCTCTTAAAGATTCCCAATTCCTCTGGTCTGTTTTCATAAAGAATAATTTATGGCTTCCGTGATTTTCCATGTCAGCCTTCTCTGAAACAGTTTGACAAAAATCTTCATAAGTACTTTCCTTTTTTAAATTATTAGCTATTCCGCCCAATGCGGTGCTATCTGCAAACTGATTACAGGTCTTGATTTATCTTATGACCATAATGGAGCCCAGAATTTATGACTGTCGTAAATGTAGCAGACTTACGTTCATTTTCTCCCTCACTTTAGAAATTTAAAGTAATTCAGAATAAATATGTATTTTTCCCCATTTTTTATTTTTATCAGTTTCAAACTTTAGTCTTACCTCTAGATTCTGTTATGCACAACTGAATGGTAGATCACCTAGCTACTTGCTAAAAAAGATCAAGCTAAATTTGGAGCTGAATAGCTCTGTTCTTCTTTGTTATCTATTAACACTTCATCATCTTCATTAAGCAGCTAGTATACCAGATGTTGTTTTTATCACCCTTCAACCTTCTGAGCTTTAGTTTTCCTGACACTTGCTTTACAATTATAGGCTATACAGTCTTTGGTGTTGCCAATCTCTTTATATATTCTATATGTAACATTTTGTGTTTTCCCTAAGGTTTTTGTGCAGCAAAATTGGTTTCTTCTGCTGTCTTCTATTCTCCCCCTCTCCCACCATACTGGAATTGTTTGCAATTGTGCTTTCAATATCTCCTTTTAAAGAACTTCCATCCATCTTGAGCTCCTTTTTCATTAGCTGCTGCTGCTATGGAACCTCAGAATTGTTGCTCTGAGTTTATTTTAAAACATTTTCCTGCAGTTCAAAAATTCATTCTACTCATTTCCCTTTAGAATTGTAGCAATACATGATCACTTTCCTTCGAAGATAGTTTTACTTCCTCTGCTAAGTTATCCCTATTGTTCCATATCAAATCAAGGATAGATAGCAGCTTCTCTGGTGGTTTCCTCCATCCTCAGAAGGAGAAAGTTGTCAGCAGAATAAATCAGGAATTTCCCTGAAGGAATATATTTGGCAAAGTTTGTCTCAAAAAGAGAAGTCAAAAGTCATGACTGTCTTCAATCCCTACCATTGTATGTCTTGCTGAAATTTGCGATGTCGTGTACAATTTACATTTGTACTTCTACTCATTTTAGTCTTAATGTTCTCTACATTAGCACCAAGTTCATGTACTTGAATTTCTGAGCATGTGTGAATATAGTGCATTCAACATTTCGTGTAACATCAGCATAAGCTTTCATAGGACTCAACTCACTTCATCTGATCCATAGAATGGCTTGATTGATACCACATTTAAATTGGGGTGAGGTGAGGAGTGGGACGGAACGGGGACCAGACTGGCTATGCAGGTGAAGAAATTACTTTGTCAATTAAGAACTATAATATGTTGACAAGTCTTGTTTGCTGACACCTTTTGAAATAGCCTGAGATCTTTTGTGTGTGATTTCAATTCATGAAATGTATGCAAAGCAGAGGTGGGTTTCAGCAGGTTCTAACCATTCTGGAGAACCGGTAGAGGAAATTTTGAGTAGTTCGGAGAACCGGTAGTAAAAATTCTGACTGGCTCCACCCCCATCTATTCTCTGCCTTCCGAGTCCCAGCTGATCGGGAGGAATCACGCCCACCAAGCCACGCCCTGCACGCCCACCAAGCCACGCCCACCAAGCCATGCCACGCCCACCAAGCCACACCCACAGAACTGGTAGTAAAAAATTTGGAAACCCACCACTGCTGCAAAGTATGAAATTCTGTATCAGTTAATCCATTCTATACATCTGATGAAGTGAGTAAGGAAAGGTGCTGCCAGATTCTTTCTGGTTGTTTTAACAAATGGTGTACTACCGCTACTTATTTCAGTCATTGATGGCGGCCTTCCCAGATAGACTAGGCAGGAAACAGACCCAGATGAGCTAATTCTATCTTATTGTAAGACTACATTAACACAATCTTGCAAGTCTAAAAGTAGAAATCTCCCATTATCTCTTTTTACAGCCTGATAAATTAGGGAGGACACTTTCTGAGTTTCTTTCTCTGCCTGTTATGCAACTGGGACATTCCCAGCTGATCATCCCTCCATCTCTTCCCTTCATCTCCTAAGGTCATGCCTGGACATCATTACATCAATCAATCCCATAAAGTCTTTGATATACCGGTACTTATTAAATCATTTAATATGCCTACTCACCTCCTGTACTATGAGTCAAACATATTTTGTTAATCTTCATACATTCAGATATCAATGATCCCTAATGCAGCAACATTTCTACTTCCTTTTATAAATCACAATTCTTTATCCGAGGTTCTGACTGCAGTGTTTTTTGTCTGTTACCCCCACACAACTCAGTTAAAAACCTCTTAATCTAGTTTATCAGGGTTTGGCCAGATGTTTTTTTTTTTAACCATCCTTATAAAATGCTACTCACCCTGTTCTGGTAGTATTCAATTAAAAATTTAGGATGATTTGAAATTAAATCTTTCTTCCCATCATCATTTGTGTAGCTAGTTATTTTTTTTCCTGTTCCAGTTTTCATCTGTGGGGAGAAGAATATATGAGAAGACACCTGATCCTTCAGACTCTTGAGTTTCTTTTTTAAATTTTCAGAGTCCATAGCAATAACGTTCATCTCAGCATTGTTTGTTTGCCATATTGCTTAGCAAGAAGAAATGACTTCTGGTGAATTTGCTAAATTGTGGGAGATTTTTCTTTTCTTTTCTTTTTCTTTTTTCTTTTTTTTGCTTTAATTTATATGCCGCCCTTCTCCAGAGACTCAGGGCGACTTACAATGCGTTAAGCAATAGCTTTCATACTTTTGTATATTTATACAAAGTCAGCTTATTGTCCCCACAATCTGGGTCCTCATTTCACCTACCTTTGAAAGGATAGAAGGCTGAGTCAACCTTGAGCCTGGTGGGATTTGAACTTGCAGTAATTGTAGGCAGCAGATGTTAATAACAGTACATTAGTCCACTGTGCTACCAAGGCTCTTTTCAGTCCCTGGAAGACAAAACATTTGACAAGTTGATGGGCCCAATTGGCACAGGTTTGTTTTGATTTCTCGTAGTAGACAACCACAAATTATCATAAAATTTCTCAGTCATCTTGAAAGGCCACAGCCACAGCTCTTCTATCCTTTGGAGTTCACCATCCTGTCCTTTGATCCACAATGGTTTGTTGTTGTTTTTTCTTTACTTCCCCTGGGGGCTTTTTTTTTTATTATTATTCTGAAAGATCCTAAAAGCTGTTTCTGACTTCTGTTAGTGCAGAGTATCCTGTGCCTATCTCTTGCTTCTGGTTGTCACATTTATAAATCACTATAATTTGTTTTACTAACCTTTTGGGGAGAGTTATTTTCTCTAACAGCACCTTTTTGTAGCTTTGTTTGTTTGATAAATCTTCATACTCTCTCATCAGCTGAAGTCTGACTACTTGCTTTTACAATCCTCTGATATTTTTTATTGTTAAGGCCCACAACAAGTTGGCACTTGCTGTAAATATATACCAGGTTGTACCAAGCCATCTGCTACAAGCACTGTATGTTACAGTTCTAGAATTCTGCACATAGATCTTCAATCTGGTTTCTTGACCCACTGCCATTGCTGTTGTTAGTTGTGAAGTTGTGTCCGACCCATCACGACCCCATGGACAACGTTCCTCCAGGCCTTCCTGTCTTCTACCATCCTCTGGAGTCTATTTAAACTCACGCCTACTGCTTCAGTGACTCCATCCAGCCACCACGTTCTCTGCCGTCCCATTCTTCTTTTGCCCTCAATCTTTCCCAGCATTAGGTTCTTCTCCAGTGAGTCCTTCCTTCTCATTAGGTGGCCAAAGTATTTGAGTTTCATCTTCAGGATCTGGCCTTCTAAAGAGCAGTCAGGGTTGATCTCCTCCAGGACTGACCGGTTTGATCATCTTGCAGTCCAAGGGACTCGTTCAAAGGCTTCAATTCTTTGGCATTCAGTCTTTTTTATGGTCCAACTTTCACAGCCATGCATTGCAACTGGGAAAACCAAAGCCTTGACTATACACACTTTTGTTGGCAGGGTGATGCTTTTTAGTATGCCGTCTATATTTGCCATAGCTTTCCTCCCCAGGAGCAAAAGTGTTTATTTGTTCTCTGCATGGGTTATCTGAGTGCGTATTGCTGACTTAAAAAGAAAATTGCTTGGGAACATAAATTCTTTTCCTGCTCCCCACTTCTTTGTGTCAGCAATGGTTGGCTCTCCCTCTTTACTTGCTCAGTAAGTTTGCTGCCACATTCATCTTATGGTGCTTCTTCAGCAGGAAGCAGTTGCTCAACCAGTGAACAATCAACCTCTCTCTGGACGTACACCTTGCAATCAGCAACTATTAAGGAGATGACCTTTTCACCTGTCACAGCTGAACAAATAATTGTGAGAGAAAAATCAAGAGGCAGAGGTTCTCAGGACAGAGATATCATTCCTGCCAACAATCAACAACTGTTCAACTTCAGGCTATGAAACAGAAAGCAGAGTCTTACAGAAACCTGAGAAAGAGGAGAAGAAACAGCAATGGGTCTTAACTGTAAAAGGGAATTGCTGAGAAATGGTAATCAACCAATGTAGCTTCAGTCTTGCTTTCAGGAAAGATCCCAGTCTACCTGCCAGTATCAAGCTTCTGAGAAATTTCTGCTGAGCAATCAAGTTAAACTATGCAGAATGGAGGACTGGAGATTTACAGCCAAATTCCAGTCTGAGAACCTGACAACAACTTGGAAAAACCTATCATTCCACCTGTATTTCTTATGTGGTCACACAGTAAATATACTCCCTGGAAATTGTCTTGTACAGTATTCCTTATATATCCAATAACTACAGAATAAATAGAGTTCTCTCCAATGGTGTTTTTGCTTTGGTGGAAACCTCTTTCATTCAGGCTAATTCAAATGACCACTTTTCACTTTCCTCCTCGCCTTCCAAAAATACTTTTTTCTGAGGTAAATGCAACATTTAAGCTTTTCCAGCTCCCTCTTTCTCCAGTCCTGTTTTTAGCACACTACTTAAGCAAAAATGTTTTAAAAGGAACTGTTCTTATCCACAGACCTTCCGTGTTTTCAAATATGGGACAGAAAAGAGAAGTTTAGCTAGGGCCTTTTTTCATATGCCTGAAGGAACATTGTATCTTTGGCTAGTACCAGTGTAACTAGTGACATGTCCAGAGAACCTGAAAGATAGAAGCATTTGTATATGGGTTTCAATGGGGCAGTTGGTCCAGTTTCTGGGATGCTAGGCCTGCTGTAAGACAAGTATCAATATTGCTGACAGATGTATTTTCCTCCTATTTCTGACACCTGTAAGTAGACTGGGACGATCTCTGTCAGTCTGTAGTGCACTTTTCACTTTGTAAAAACTCATTAGATCTTCACCTTCTTTAGAAAAGTAGCCCATTAAAGCATATTCAAAAGCAGAAATGCCACATTCTTGGCACGTGGCTTGAATTTGGCAGAATAAGGAAGTTCTGAATGGTTAAATCGCTTTTAACGAAAGTAATTACCGCAGTGCAGAGATGTTACATTGAATCAATATATGTGACATTTATCAGAGGTGTGTAATTTGTACTCTCCATAACACATATCCTTTATATAAATCACCTCAAATGTGGAGGAAACGCGGACAAATTCACCCTGGCTTTTATTTAAGAGATCTGGCAAAACAGAGAGAAGCTAAGGACTATGCTGTACTGATAGACCAATTTTTCCACTGCTCACCAAAAGAGAAAGACACAGAGGGGGAATTTCCAGGATCATGAGATTTGCATAAATAAGTAAATCAAAAATTCTGGAGGGCTGAGAGACTAATAGAGGCAGGTGTTTGTTGTCTTTTATGTGAAATATGGGTCACTCTGCTGCTTCTTCCTGCTTTTGCAATGGTGGTGAAACATATCCATTCACAAGGGGAACTGTACTGCTTCCTAAAAGTACCTGTGAAAGCTCAAAGAGTTGTTTCCCCACACTATAGTAAATCTGTAATTTTGTGTCCAGTATTGCAGCATTTACTTGGTTTGAGAAATTATATATTTGCCCTGAATACAAATAGTTTAGGTACATTGAACCATTTATATAAAAATACTAGCATTTCTCTTTTTTTGTTGGTTTGTCATTAAAATATATACTCTGCTTTTCTGCTTATGTAAGATTCAAGGCAATTTTATGCCTATAACCAAAGTACAAATTACAAAATATGACGTTAGCATTGATAAAGTTAAGATCAATTAAAAGTCCTGTGAAAAAGATACATTTTGACCATTTTCCTAAATCCTGGAGAGTGGGAGCCAGACACAAGTCTTTTGGAGAGCATCTTCCATATCCTGGGAGCTGTATAGAAGAAGGCATCTTCAGACAACAAGAGATCTTCAGATGTGCCTCATGTTCTAGCTCAAGAGAACAAGGGTGGAGAAATGTGAGGCACAGACAGAATAGAACGTACGCCATTTATTCAGGAACAGCAGTAAGCTAACAAGTAGCAGGAACCGGCAACAACAACAGAGCGGGACAGCTGCTATTTTTATAGCAGCTGTCAAATGGGCCAACCAATAGCGGGCATCCATTTTTCCCACGGACAGAACTGTCACGCCTCAGCCAATGGGAGGCGCTTCCTTGTTACTATGCCCCGACGTGGCAGAATACACAACACCTCACTTGCTATTTCAATAATTAGGCAACACCAACACTTTCAACTGTGCCCACTAGCAGTTGGCAACTAGTGCAAGTCTTTCCAAGCAGATATCATGCGATCACCACACCTTGTACCAATGAGCAGTGTGGTTGCTATATGTTGCAACAATTATAGTTCCTGGATACTTTTGAGGGAAAATTCACATGAAGAGCATTGCAAATTCTGTAGTTAAGACAGGCTGTGGCCAAGACATGCTTAAATTGTTGGCAATTCTGACCAAGTCACGAAGGATCATAGCTGGTACTCTACCCATTATTGTGCAAACAAAGTCCTCACCACAATGACTGGGAATCAATTTCTATGAGTGCAATGACATCTCAAGAAATCTAATCTCAATACTTGTCAAGTTTTACCATCAACACCTCCCTTGCTTTCTATCCTTCAGTTCATTAAGAGTAGGCAACACTCAAGAGAACTGAACGCTTTGGAGTTAAATGGTAGGGATCAATGGAACTGTATATTATCTACATGCTGATGGCATCCCATTTTAAGATTCCAAATAGTCTCCCTTGCTGTTTTCATATAGGGGACAAAATGGAACTTTGTGAGACATAACAAGTCAATGACTCCGATTCTTTAGGATATTCCTCTGGACACATTTGACAAGAAGGCACAGAGCCACTGCAAAATAGTGCACTGAATGCTCAATTAGTCTAGATGGATACTATGGTGGTTGATATTGAAACCACTAAGAGATCTGGAAGAATTAGGAGATTCTACTTCCCTTATGTAGTTTATAATACACTTTATCAAGCAAGACATCCAAAAGCAATCTTAGGACCTTATCCTTGATGAAACCATGATTGAGATGAGCCTAGATAACTAATTTCATTCAAATTTGGAACTGCAAGGTCACTGCTTTCTTGATCCTCTTATCAAAGAATAGAATATTTGAGAACAGCCTAGAATTATAGAGAACTTTTTAATTGAAGGAGGGCTATTTCTAGAAAAGTCATATAATGCCCTCTTTTAAGCATCTTATAGTCAAGGAGGCAGTGATCTCTTAATCACGGAAGCAGTTCCAAGTTAACTGATTTAATCAGACTGGCAGGACAAGATAGAAATCTGATTTCCTTTTCTTTCTTTCTTTCTTTCTTTCTTTCTTTCTTTCTTTCTTTCTTTCTTTCTTTCTTTCTTTCTTTCTTTCTTTCTTTCTTTCTCATCTCACCACAAGAGGATTCTGGGCAGCTTAAGCAATAGAAACAACATTCTTTGCAAATTTGTAAATGTCCAACATTTTATATGGTATAAGGACCCATATGTAAGGATAAGAGCTTGGTTCAATTTTAAAATCACAGTTGGAACAAATCCAATCAATCTATGAAAATTGCTCACAATGATTCCCAAGTAATGTCTCTCCTCACAATATTTTGTGGGAGAGATGCCTGCTTTAGGCAAACACAATGGAGGCGTAGAACTCACCTCTCTTCTTTGCAAAGGATTGTTTTTTTATCTGATCCTTCTCAAATGTACCTTCATTTGCATTGTGCTCCATCCCGCTAAGTATCTTTTTCACTGTGCTCAGTACTATGGGAAACCAAAGTGCCAATTTAGTCTGCAGGAGGGGAGAGGATACTTAGGAACAATTGTGTCAACAGCTTAGGCCATCTCTGTCTTCCATTGCTTCACCAAAACTTCAGCAACAACACTGACAAACAAGTAGGTGATTTCCTAAGCACTTGTAGAAAACCCATTCAGAAGTTTGTCAAGATATTATGGTGGGTTCTCTATCCCTGCAGAGGTTTGTAGCCAATGCCAATTTAAAGCTGACCACTCAGAGATCTTTCCACGACAATAGAACTAAAGTGAATGACTACAAATAGAGCTACAGTATTCATCGAAGCAAGACAGATTCTTCAAGCCAAGTTTGAAATGGCTTTAACCCATCCTATAATAGTACAAACTGCAAGGCGATTAAACCGGTCAGTGTTAGAAGTGATCAACCCTGACTGCTCTTTAGAAGGCCAGATCCTGAAGATGAAATTTAAATATTTTGGCCACCTAATGAGAAGGAATGACTCACTGGAGAAGAACCTAATGCTGGGAAAGATTGAGGGCAAAAGAAGAAGGAGACGACAGAGAACAAGGTGGCTGGATGGAGTCACTGAAGCAATAGGCATGAGCTTAAATGGACTCCAGAGGATGGTAGAGGACAGGAAGGCCTGGAGAAATGTTGTCCATGGGGTTGCAATGGGTCGGACACAACTTTGCAACTAACAACAACAACAAAATAATAGTACTTGATAAAATTCTTACTTTTTCAATAACTCTAGCAACAGGCTAAGTTGACAGATAGGTAGGATAGGATCCTTTCTTCTAAAGTCACCAGATTCTTTTATATATTTCCCCTTCACTGGTCATCCTAGGAAATATGTCAGCTATAGTGCAGGGTTTTGTTCCTCATGTATTCAGGAAAAGTGTGTTTTAATTTTTTAAGGAAATGTGTTTTTTTTACCTGAAATAAAATCACACTGAAGAATGTTTACAACAAAATAGGCTACAGAAAAGGGGGTTGGGGCTTCCTGCTTCCTGCAGCATTTCTCCCTCTCAGTAGCTCAGCAGTTGCATTTTCTTGAAACAAATAATCAGAAAAAGCTTTCCTGGAATAACCTGCCTAACTGTCCTCCATATTCAGATGATTCATATAAGTCTTCAATAGTACATGGTTACGCTCACACTGAATTTCTTGAATTCTGATACTTGGAAATTGCACTCAACAGATAATTGAAGTGCAACTGTGTTTAAAGGTTTTAGTGCTACAGTATTTCAAAGAGATCACAGCAGGTCCCTTATTGCATGTCACCTTCCAAACAACAATCCATCACACCCAAGATGTCCAAAGCTCTCAAAATAACATTGACCTCTGGCAGTGAATGACAAGTGCATATCTCAGAAGAATTTAATTTGCATTTATTGGTGACCAGAAATTTCTCATGGAATTTTTTTTTGGGAAAAAATAAAAATAAATAAATAAATAAATAAATAAATAAATTATAATTTATGTTTTTGATGATTAGGTAGGATAGATTACAGAAAGAAGTGAGTCATGATACAACTTTAGAGAGAGAGGCTAAAATATAATTGTACCTATAAATTTTGTGAAACTCAAAAGTCACTTCTTTATATATTTCTTTATATTCTTTTTTCTATTTTCTTGTACTTTTCTTCTAAGTCAGGGGTGTCAAACTTGCGACATCATGGCGGTATCATGTAATGTATCGGGACTTCCCCCCCTTCGCTAAACCAGACGTGGGCGTGGCCAGTGCGTGACGCATCCGGCCAGCAGGCCGCCAGTTTGACAGCTCTATTCTAAATCTACTCTTTCTGCACTTTTAGCTCTTTTTCTTTCGCTTTCTTCCTTTTAACTGTACTTTAGTTTTTAATAGTCTAATTATTGTTAAAACTTTCAATACAATTTTATGCATATGTATGGTATATATTATGTATGTATAGGTACAGTTATATGTATGTCTTTAATTTGTGTCTGCCATTGTGATACATTGTTATTGCTATATTCTTACTCAAAAAAGTTATATATTAAATATAAATAAGATTTTACATATTCCAGCCAGCCAGCACAGCACACTGAGCATCAGGAAATTAGTGCAGGATTTGATTTTCAAACTTTCGAACAGTTCACAGGAAGAACAGATTCAATCTCATCTTAACCCGGGGAGTTATTCCATTTAAGGTGGGAGGGACCTCATCTTCTTTGTATTTGTCTGTTATGGTCTTACCTAGAGAGGCAAGAGGTACATGGTAAAAATTATCTCAGCCTATTAATTACATTTACTTGCTGTATTTTGATTCGAGTAGGATACACTTAAAAGCTGGAAAGGAAGTTCTTTTAGAATACCTGCAGTGTTAGGACACAAAATAATGTCCTTTCAGTTTGTAAAAGGCAGAGTTGATTAAATGTTAGGAAAATCTCATTCAATCTCAGAGTAAGAACAAACAATTGAAAGAAGAACCAATTACTGATAAAAATGTTGAATTTCCTTTCACTGAATATGTTCAAGCAAAGATTGGACATCAATTTTGGCATCTGCTTTCATATGAAGTAGTGATGCTTCTGAGAAGTTCCAGAGTTTTGAGAGAAGAGTTTCAAAGTAAAACATATTTCTAGAGAGATTTGAAACTAAACATCGCTTTTTGTTAGGAATGAAGCCTATTTTTGATCATATTTTTCAGTGGAATTTCATTATATTCCACTCTAGGGTATTTTTGCATGAAAACAAAATAATGTGGGAGATGGCTTGGATTTACTCCAAATTAAAAAATGCAGCACAGCTGTTTTGAGCAATTATTTTTACAATAGATTTAAAGCAATCCTAAATGGATTTTCACCATTGTCAATACTGCAGGCTTTTTGCCAATTTCATTTAAATATCTTCAGGAGTTTTTAAAGTAACCAGAAATCTGTTCAAAGGAAGCCAGAAATATTTTAGAAAACATGTCTCAGAAGCAAGATTATAAATATTGCACACATTGTGGGAATGCAATTTCAGAAGCAAAGAAGTGTGAATATAATTGACAGATGAATTATATATAAATGAATAGCTCTCTGGCACTTTTAGGAGCATTGTACAAATTTAACAGTATAATTGTATAGTGTAATTATATAAATTTAAGAATGATTACAGATGGGAGAAAATGCATTAACATTTATTTAAAAAAGAAAACCCTGATTTATTCACACATGGTATTTCTCACCCGTTGCCCAGACTCAGTTAAATATGTCAGGTTCATATGGAAATGCAATGTGGTTTTCTGTTATATACGTCCAGAATTTCAGCCCACCCAAGAGAAAACATTTGTTTCTCTATAATCATTGACCACACAATTCTGTGAAACAGGCAGCAGTACAGAAAGCTAGAATATTTCATTGAAAGTTGATGTGTGTGATAAATACTTGAATCAGACATCCAAGTAGCTTAGAGCTGGTTTTATATCAGGCTTACATGACTCAAAATAATACTCCCTGGATCCAGTACTGTCTGAATGTATATGGGATAATTTTGAGGGTTTGGTCTTTAAATCTTTTCCTTTCTATTTTCTGAATTTAAAATCGTCCTTCTTCATAATTTCAGGCATGTATTGTATATCTGGATCCTGAGAGAGAAAAGTGTTATATTTATATATTTACTAGACAACATGTCATGTTGAGTCATTGTTTATGAGGTATTTCCTTCTAAAGAGAGAAACAGAATGACCAAAGGTAGGCAAAAAAGCAGTGGAAGTAGGAATGACTTCTAATTTCTTGCCAGTTGTCCCAATGAGTGTCCGTCTTTTTTTCCTTCCTTATTTCCTTCCTTCCTTCCTTCCTCCCTCCCTCTCTCTCTCTCTCCCTCTCTCCCTCCCTCCCTCCTTCCCCTCCCCTCCCCTCCCTACATAGTGGCTGTTCCTAGGTCATGGGTGTCAAGCTCGCCGCATCACGTGGCCGTCAAATAGATGTTTTGCAACATTTTTCCCATTCGTGGAACTGGGGTGGTCGTGGCCTGCATATTTATTTATTTATTTATTTATTTATTTATTTATTTATTGTTTATTAATCAAATTTCTATACCGCCCTACTCCCGGAGGGCTCAGGGCGGTGAACAGCCAAGATAAAATACAGATAATACAAATATTAAAAGTCCCTTAAAATTATTAAATATTTTGGCTGAAACACAGATTAAAACACCGAATTTATAAAATCAAACGAATTAAAAATTTAAAAGAGGAAAGTTAAGCCAGGCCAGCCTGCTGTAATAAAAAAGTTTTGAGAACACGACGAAACATGACACATCCAACCCACAAGCTGCCAGTTTGACACCCCTGTTCAGGTGATGGAGGGAGTAAGGGATTGTGAGGCTCGCTGGGAAACTGCAATGAAACATTGAAAAGGTGGACCACGTGACCACAGCATCAATCAGTACCACTGAATTAACCACAATTTCCCAAAATTTCATTCCTTTGGGTGTCACAGGTCCCAGATTTGGGATGCATTCTAACTTGATTCAAAAATTGTTGCTCTCTGATACATTTCTGTCACTTAAAGATCACGAGATTTTTAGTGGTATATAGATAATTATACATCACTATGCCGCTGTTTGCAACAGCATTGCCCCTGTATCAGGGGTGAAATGCTCCCAGTTTGGACCGGATCACCCGATCCAGTAGCAATGGCAGCGGGTGGTTCAGAGAACCGGTAGCAAAAATCCCTGCGCGCCCCCCCCCCCCCACATTATGCCCAGCTGAGCCACACAATCATCAGAGCCTTTTTTTTTTTTACTTTTAAAAGCATTTTTTCCTACAAACTCTTCTGACGAAAAAATGCTTTTAAAAGTTTTAAAAAAAAGGCTCTGATGATCACGCGGCTCAGCTGGGATCATCAGAGGCTTTTCAAAGCATTTTTTTCTGCAACCTCTTGGCCAAAGAGGTGGTAAAAAAAATGCTTTGAAAAGTCTCTGACGATCCCAACTGAATTGCCTGATCGGCAGAGAGGCATTTATTAAAAAGCCTCTCTGACGATCCCAGCTGAGTTGTCTGATGGGCAGACGCTTTTCAAAGCATTAGAAAAAATGCTTTGAAAAGTTTTTTTTTTAAAAAAAGTTGGCCACGCCCACCCAGTCACATTACCCCCCTCCCCACCAAGCCATGCCCACAGAACTGGTAGTAACAATTTTTACATTTCACCCCTGCCCTGTATTCCTTGTGGCCCTGATTCTATTGTATTTTAGGCAGGCCTTCAGACCTGTTTTTTTTCTGAAGATGATGGGCCAGAGTGATTCACTCCAGGGAATATTATGCATCTTGAGTTTTGTCTTCCACTGGCACAGTTCTTTCATTGCATTAATTTTGGTTAGTCATAATGCTTTTTAACAGACCTTATAAGCTGCTTTATAAGTTGTTTGGCAATTGGGCAGCCATAATAGTTGAATAAATGAATGAAACTTATAACAAAAGACAGTATTTGCCATTTTTACAGGCAAGGTCTTCTTAAGGCAATATCATAAACAAATGTCAACTGTAGTGGGGTTCTGTGGAATAAAATTGCAATAAATAACAAATGTAAGATCACATTTAAATTTCCCAGCCCCCAAATATTGAAGCCTGCTTGCAACTGCTAAAATGTATCACCAGAAATCCCAATAATTTTTTCTTGTAAAGTTTATAAATGAAGGCAACAAGTGGAGCCAGCAGAAAACTGCTGAACGTATCAAGGACACCTTACGAGAGACTAACCAAACAATGGAATCGAGCCATGCTTCTGGTGGGATCATGAGCAACCTTGCATATGTTCATTAACACCAATAAAAGAGAACCAAAAATGTTATCTTCTCTTTTGTTTCAACAGAAGTAGCACACATATGGTTTTTTAATTGTATTTCTTTTATTTATCACTCTACTTTATAGTTATGAAACTCATCTAATAGTTAAGATGGTATACAGACATTTCTTTTGTCATTGTAAGAGAAGGAGTCAGCAGAATCTGGGTGCAGAGCAGGGGTGGGTTTTACTTACCTTTACTACCGGTTCGCAACAGGAGTACATGTGCATGCTTGCTTTGCTCATGTGCGCTTCTGCGCATGTGCAGATCACCTGTGATGATGTCATGGCGGCTGGGTGGAGCCTCCCGCCGGTTTTACTGTTGGTTCTATAGAACTGGGCCGAACTGGGGGCAACCCACCACTGGTGCAGAGTTAAAAGAGGGATCAGCCTAGAACCCCTACATAGTCACGAATAATTTAAGTCCAATGTCCCATGAATTCCGATGAACCTTATCTAACCGTGCTGTTATTTGAGAACATCATAGGCACGATTAGTAATAAATCAGTTTAATTGGATTTTTGTATGTAGACCTGATCTTTCACACAGTCATTGGAGAAGGCATATAGCTGAAAGGTAGGGTAGCAATTAAATGGACTAGGAAAAAAAATTGAGATTCATGTAAGAAAAGCATCCCTCTGAGCTATGACTACAGTAGATTTGGACATATAACCATAACTGAGTCCAGAAATGCAGTCCTATGGTTTTGTGGTCATTCAGCAGGTCACCATATCACCCAGTTTTGCACTTTTTGGTTGTCTTTGTGGTCATGATAATCCATGTAGTTTCCATGATCAGTCAAAGGAGATGGAATTCCATAAGTGTCCTAGGACCTGTTCCCCAGCCATAAAGCCTATGAGATCAAGTCTTTATGTTTATCTGATGGCCAGTAGTTGAGTTTAACAAGAAACAAGTAACCTTTCTAGGATGGGGTGAAATGAAAAGAGTATTGCATGAACATTATTTTGTATCAATAAGTTGCTCATTTTTGTGACCACAGGTAGTCCTTGACTTACGACCATTCATTTAATGATTGTTTGTTATAATGAAAAAGGGGGGGTTCAAGTTAAATCTGCATGTCAACAGCATGATTTTTCCATTGTTTCCTCTTTCAAACCTTCTGTAGATAGGACTATTAAAATCCATTTATCTGAGAATTTGTTCACAAAAATACATATTTGAAGAACTGATTATGGTTGTGTGGATCAATGGAAAAGTATTTTGTTATCACTCTCTACATGTAGGTGGGAATGATCTTGCTTCATCTAATTGCTCAATGGTTTTTTTTAAAATTCTGCTATATTCAGAATTGTAATTCAATAAGCTTTATATAGGTTTTCTATTGTTCGTTTTTTTCCGTGTATAGTCAGTTGCACTAAAGTTGGTGCAAGTCAGGAAAAAGTTAAAACATTTGGTTAAATAATAAAAGCAGGATAAAGAAACTAAAGATAAGATAAGGACAGTTTTACTAGCCCTTAAGCAAATTAAGTAGTGGAATTGGGGGAATGGAGGAAAAAGAAACTCACTTTTGAAAAGTTAAAGAATTAATTCAAAAGCTTCCAAAAGTGGGTGTATGGGTGTGACAGGATAGAACAGGGGTCTGCAACCTTAAACACTCAAAGAGCCATTTGGACCCGTTTCCCACAGAAAAGAAAAATCGGGAGCCACAAAACCCTTCCCGTGCCTGACTATTTTTTGAGCGGCCACAAAACTAGCATATGTAGTTGAATTAAACATTCTATTTTCTTCTGAAACTTTTTTTTTCTTGGGTTTATCCATGGTTGGCCTACCGGGGGTTGAAAAACTCAATAAATTGTGTGCTGGCGGGTGTTGCAGATTGGTGGTTGTGACGCATATTTTGAGTGACAGGGAGCCACAGCAGAGGGGTGAAAGAGCCACATGTGGCTCCAGAGCCCCAGGTTGCTGACCCCTGGGATAGAAAAAGGAATGGATGGATATTTAGAACCAATGGATCAGGGTCACACAGATACACACACATGTGTGCACGCACACACCAGGGGTGGGTTCTAAATTTTTTTACTACCGGTTCTGTGGGCATGGCTTATTTTGTGGGTGTGGCTTGGAGGTCATGTGACTAGGTGGGCGTGGCTAGCTGGTCAGTCATTTCTGGAAGGTCCTCGCACTTACGACCAGTCCTCGCACTTACAACCCGACTCATTTGTTTGCTTTTAACACTGTAGGATGGCACTTTGAAGCCCCGCGGCAAGAGTTTAAACCAGTGGTCCCCAACCTTTTTATCGCTGCGGACCAATCAGCCTTTGATAATTTTACCGTGGCCCGCTGAGCGCGCGCAGGGGTGGGGGACGTTGTTCGCGACGACACATTGATTGTTTATCACTGGAGGCTTTTAAACAGAGACTGGACAGCCATTTGTCTGAAATTATATTGGGTCTCCTGCTTGATCTGGGGTTGGAATAGAAGACCTCCAAGGATCCTTCAAACTATGAGCTCCTCTGTTACAAACCTCCAGGGATGCAGCACCCACAACCTCTGGAGAACCAACCTCCACTTGAAAGAGGCTTTTTCAATCTTCCCACCAGCAGAAATTGCAGCCACCAGTTTCCCAGCCTGCAGCACCAGTGGGCTTCCATTTGGGGAGGGAAGGAACCTGCAGCAGCAGCAGCTGAGAGGCTTCAGCCCAGTTGCTTCTCCGCTTCCAGGCCGTGGAGGGAACCAAACAGCCCGACTTGCTCCCGGACTCTCCTCCCACCTGCAGCCCTCAACTCACCTACCAGCTGCTGCTTTGACCATGGAAACAGCACAAAAGCCGCTCTGCACACCAACTTCCTCCCATGAGTCATCCGGAAAAGGAAGTTCCTCTCGCTTCTCCTCTCCGCCCATCCTTTCTATCAATACGGTACTCGATGGTTTTAACTCCTTTATTATGCACTTTTCAGGCACAGAGGTTGCCTACCGGCCGCTGCAGCAATCATGTCCCCCGGCCGCTGCAGCGATCATGGCCCCCGGCCGCTGCGCGGCCCGGTGCCAGGTACTCCACGGCCCGGCACCGGTCCGCGGACCGGGGGTTGGGGACCACTGGTTTAAACAGTTTTTTTCCCTCTAGTCATCAGCTGGGATTCAGGAGGCAGCAATAGATTGGGAGTGGGACCAAATAAAAGGTAAGAATAACGTGGGTGGGGGTTGGGGGGGTGGGAGGGCGGGGGGAAGGAGAACCGGTTCAGTGACGTCATATCGTCACTGCTACCGGCTCGGCCGAACCGGACCGAACAGGGAGGAACCCACCACTGACATACACATGTGATCTGTTGGGATTGAATTCAGGTGTATTGGTTGTTGGGAGCTTTTCACTTTCATTGTACTGAACGTATTATGAGGATTTCAAAAATGTGTATAAAATAAGGCCCAGGGATGCCTTACAGAAGCTACTTTCATCATTTTTAAAATGCATGGTTTGTCTCCTGCCATAGTGAGTCATTTAAGGCACCACCTTGGCAGATAGATTGAAATGTAGGATATACATTTTGATTAACTAAATAGTAATAGGAAGAAAAAATGATACAATGTACATGATACAATACAATGTCTAAAGATCTCTGGCATCTTCACACAAGGCTGGAAAAAATTCTGCCTTAAACTCCATATATAAACTACCAGTCTATGTCGGCAATATTGGCTCAATAAATAGTAGCTTCCTGTGTTTCTATAAATTGTAATAATTTTGGCTTAGGTCTTCAAAATTTTAGTTGCCTTTATAGTGGTTTACATGAAAAAAAAATAGGGAACTGCTTTAAATCACGTTCATGTAGATATTATTTTGGGTGCTCTAAAGCACCATTTAATTTAGAGCTATAACTTGGAACACTGTAACATTGGCATAGAGATCAGATTTAAGGTCATGTACTTCAAACATATAATTTGAAATTCTTATGAACTATAATCAAGGATACAAGCACATGTGCAAAGAAAAGCTCTATAACAACATTTATGGAACTATATTAGTAGCAGATAGGAAGGACAATTCAGTGACACAGTTTTTGAGAAATCAGGAAGTGAGTCAACGATCTTAATCCCTAGTTTATGAATCCTGTGATTGGGAAGAAGTCGCTTCCTGCAATTCAGTTATCAAACATCCAGGAAAGCATGGTTTAGAAATGGTTTAGACTTCGGTTTGACCTAAGTGTAGTACATAAAATTATCTGCTACAATGTCCTACTGGTCAAAGACTACTTCAGCTTCAACCACAACAATACACAAGCAAATAATAGATACAAACTCAACGTAAACAGCTCCAAACTTGATTGCAGAAAATATGACTTCAGTAACAGAGTGGTCAATGCCTGGAATGCACTACCTGACTCTGTGGTTTCTTCCCCAAACTCCCCAAACTTTAACCTTAAACTGTCCATTGTTGACTTCACCTCATTCCTAAGAGGTCTGTAAGGGGCGTGCATAAGTGCACCAGTCTGCCTACCATCCCTGTCCTAATATTCTTTTTTACTCTTACTCTTTTCATGTATTCAAATTATGTTTATACTTTTACCTGTTATCTTATATATGCTTGACAAATAAAAAATAAATAAATAAAAATCTTGTCATTTCATCTTTCCCTTAAAGTATGTTCTGCCCCAGCTACGGACCGCAAAGAATGCAGCACATACAAAGTCTGTACAAACCTGAGTTTACTAATTAAGGACTACTAATGAACTTTCTTAGTAGTTGTTCTAATACAAGTACAGTTTAAATCAGTCTTTTCTGAACAAGAGCGGTTAATTTAACTTCCTTAATAGCCGACAAGAATCCAAAGAATAATAACTCAATTCTGACTCACAGTATTTCAGATAACAGTATTCTTCCTGTGGTTGGCAGAATGCCCAGAAGCAATTTGCAGGAACACTGACAAGAGAGAAACAAGAGCCGAATCAAACGTTTCTGGAATCAAGACACAAAGGAATATGAACGAAGTTGTTTCCTGCAAATTGCATCAGTCGTCATCCTTCCTTAAATAGGCTAGGGGAGTGGCTAATTAGCCCCAAGCCTTACTGTTGAGGAGAGCTCCTCCTGAGAAGCCACTCCTGCTTTTTAACAGCTCTGCACGCTCGTGCATCAAGAAGAGGCTCCTCCTCTTCTTTCTCTTCACTTATGGGAGCTTCTGCAGGTTCTGAAGACCTTGGCTGAATCCATGCCTCTGGCACCACATCTTCTCCAGCCTCCTCATTGTCTGACATGAGCACCAGCTGCACAGGCTGCTGGCGCAGCACCACACCAGCCTCCTCATTGTCAGAATCAGCTACTAACTGCACAGGCCGCTGATGGACCACAACAAGGTAACATTCACTTTCCTGACTTAAACATTTTGAATGTAATAACTCAAACAATTTATTTAGAGCAAGCCAGAGATGTTATACATATTTTAGCAATAATGCTCATGCCTTGTTAGGGAAAAGTCAGCCATAAACCATAGTGGCCTACCACAATCAAAGAATGGTATTTTGGAGTTCATTATATTGATGATATGACAGAGCATCATTATGAAGATACACAGAGGAATCAATAGGTTTGTCTGTTGCTTAAGGCACTCTAGTCCATTAGTCTCTATGGCCAACTGCAAACTTCTGCTTAGGACAGACAACTGTAAATGTAAAAAAGTATGATTGTGGACACAAACTAATATTAATCTAGGCTTAAAATGCTTTGTTTAGCTTCATGAAAGTTGTGTGCTCGCTAGTCACTTGCTACAGCTAATATTTGAAGTTATCTATTGCTACCTGGATACATAAACTTTGTACAGCAGCAATACAGATGGCATGTGATCTGTGTAAATGCAGATGTATAGGAACTGAATGCTATTTTTGGTGTGACTATATATGTCTAAAGGCTTCGGGAGCAGGGTTACATCTTTTATAGATGTAAATCTACCTTGTTTCCCCAAAAATAAGACATCCCCTGATAATAAGCCCAATCGGGCTTTTGAGCGCATGTTCTAAAATAAGCCTCCCCCCGAAAATAAGCCCTGCCCAAAAATATTTAAACGCAGAGCTGGAAATCAGGTAAGATGGCAAGAGGACCCCAAATGCACCCCAAAATAATAAGACCTCCCTGAAAATAAGGCCAAGCGCTTATTTCGGGGTTCAAAAAAATATAAGTCGGGGTCTTCTTTTTGGAGAAACACAATAAAAAAATCAGCTGACTCTGATATACTGTAATCTCTGAGACTTTCATTCTTTTAAAAACTTGAAAGTCTTTCTAATTGTACATTGCATTCTTATAGGTAGTCCTCGATTTATGACCGCAATTGAGCCAAAAATGTCCATTGCTAAGCAAGGCGGTTGTTAAATGAGTCATGCCCCATTTTACAATCTTTTCACCATGGTTCTCAAGCAAATCACTACAGTTGTTAAATAAACCATGCAGTTAGTAAGCAAATCTAGCTTCCCCATTGACTGTGCTTGTCAAAAGCTCCCTAGGAAGGTTGCAAACAACAAACTCAGGACCCAGGGACACTGCAACCATTGAAAATACATGTTGGTTGCCAAGCACCCAAAGTTTGATCATATGACTGTGGGAATGCCGCCACAGTCATAAGCACAGGAACTGGTTATAAGTACATTTTTTCGATGCCATTGTAACTTTGAACGGTCATTAAATGAATGGTTCTAAGCCGAGGCCGACCTTTATTTTGACTCAATCAGACCTTTGATTATTGTTATTTTTTATAATAGATTCATTCAAGCTGTGCTTCCAAAGCAACCCAATGTAAACTAGCACGTTAACTGAACTACGGACAAGCTGAATAAGACATCCAAATTATGAATTTTAATTTCAGAGGCTTTTGGAGGCACGATTTCAAAGCCATCATGTTTTGGCTTCTGTTTCTAGTGTCTTCTGGGTGGACTGAGATTTAGAATTTTGTTCTTCCTTTTTGATGTTACAGTCCAGAGGTGCATAATTTGAAGCTCCATCACTCTGTGTGCTCCTCAGTGCCTTGGGTTTGATCTCTAGAGACCACCAACATTGGATTTTTTAATATCACGGAAGAGGGAAAGTATTAAAAGACATGACTAAAGAGGAATCACATCAACTCGAGTTAATTTTGAAGAAAGTGAAATGAAATGAAATTTGGATTTGATGCTGGGCCTTTCTAAGCATTTCCCTTGCTTTGCAAGAAGTTATTCATCCTTTCTGTCATTTGTGGATTTGTATAAATTAGTATAGTAATTTGAATGGTGACATTTACCCTGTTTCCCCAAAAATAAGACATTCCCTGATAATAAACCCAATCAGGCTTTTGAACACATGCGCTAAAATAAGCCTCCCCCCGAAAATAAGCCCTCCCCATAAATATTTAAATGCAGAGCTGGAAATCAGGTAAGTGGGCAAGAGGAGCCCAATCTTGTTCCATGTGCCCCAAAATAATAAGACCTCCCCATAAATAAAGCCAAGCGCTTATTTTGGGGTTCAAAAAAATATAAGACAGGGTCTTATTTTTGAGGAGACACGGTAGCTTCAGCTGAAATGAAAATATTTGATGATTATTTGATTGCATAAAAATATATACACATGGATTTATCACAGGAAAAGTCATTGTATAGAAATGGATTCTTGCAAATGGATATTGCCAGAAATCAAGACAACTGGAAATGTATCAAATTATGCAGAAAATCACATAAAGATAGTATTCCCTATTTTCTCTTCTCTATTCATTCTTCATATTCTCAGTGTGTCAGAATAGAGCAGCAAACTGAGGGGAATATTTTTCCAGGTGAAACAACCCCTACAATATAAAATATTTACAGGGCTCAAAGGTTGTGCACAACAATATATAACCATAAAAGAACAGGCAGAAAGGTTCTAGCAACATCTGGGTCATCATCTTCTAGATGCAGATTTGGCATTTTAAAATAGATATGTTTGTAACAGGTGGATGACTGTTTTGAGCACTTAGAAAATTAGAATAAAATAATTTTCTATTGCATAATTTTTTATACATATGGAGGTTTTCTTAAGGATTTTGGAGGATACAGTTAGTCGTTCTCTACCTGTAATTCAATAAAACAGGAAGAATTGTTATCACATCTCTACTGACTGGGCTTGTATGATATTTTCACACATCACACTAAGCTATATTGTAGATTAGTAGTAAGCTTAGTAGATTGTCTGAACTTGCACCATTCCCCTACTTGCTGCCTCAAAATGTCCTCAACAATGACAAAAGGCTCTCTGCTTCCTTGTCTGCTGTAGAAAATTAAGTTTAAACAATGTGTATACGTGGAAATGCTATTAGAAATAGGCTATCTATCACATAAGAAATATTTACAACATACATATATAAAGTACAATGTAAAATATAGCAAAGCATATTAAAGTGATTCACCTGCATTATGGCCTTTCAGGTGTGATATTTCCCTGGTGTTTTTAATTCAACCAGTTTTACAGTTCCTGGCATAGGTTTTTATATTGCTTTTATGCTATTTTACAGTTGAAATCATTTTTCTTTTTTAAAAAATACAATCGATTACACATTGTTCAGTGAGCGCTTTTTATTTGGTGGTCTAGCAGCAAATTCAATCAAGCACGCCAAGGAAGTCACTCCAAAATCTGAAATTCACACAGAAAGTATGCTGGGTGAATAACAATAAATCCCTAAAATGACCAATGTCAACAACTGATAATTTATCACCTTTTATTTATGCAAGACAGACTGATTTCAATTTAATGCAAGCATTTCGAAGAAAGGAAAGGCCAACTATTTGCTAGTTAGAATAGAACATCAAGGTAAAAGCACATTTTTTTCAAATCGTTTTTCTTGACTTACATTACACTCTCTATGAATATTGCCAGCAAATAAGAAGCTGGTATTACACAAGTATCTAAAAGGAGTTGTGAAATGCAAATGGTGCTTGGACTCCTGGGAAATGTTAACAGATTTCTTCCTAAATTATATTAGAAATATTTTCAGATTGTCTATCTTTCCAAATCCAAACACACATGATTAACCCAGAGTTTAGTGTTATCAGATTTGAGACATTGAGACATCAGTCAGGAGATTTATTGTTGTTATTTCCTAATGGCCATTCAGATTTTTTTAAAAAAAACTCAAATCTGATAGCTCCACGACTAGAGCTGAAAATATTGGAAAGCATTGATAATATCAAAGTCCAAGTCTTAAAATATTGTACATTGGTTAACATATTTCTGTTCAAATTCACTTTAAGTATTTCCTATAAGGGAAACTTGCCAATAAGCAGGTATCACAATAGTGGTGTATCAAATATAGTATTCCAAGCATTAAATAGGCATTTGTTCGACATTATTTTTCTGCACTGATAGCAAAGAACCAAGTTTATAATTTGTTACCAATTCCTCTAAGTAATAATAAAGTTCAGAAAAGCCAAATATACTTATAAGTAATATTGGAGAAGAAAAACTCTCCTGCACTATTCTGATGAGTGCAGCAGAATTTTGGTCATAAATCAGGGGAAACTTGAGCATCCACTTTCTGTTGAATTGGGCTAAAGGTCAATGTTGTTCAATATTTTATTTCTAATAATGGCTAACTAGTTGGAGGAAATTTCTTAAGTGAAACAGAAATCCTTCAGATTCACTGGCTCACAAGGAAATTAAGATCATCTGAATTCAGGGGCAGGAAGGCAAATCTTCCCTACATCCCATCCACCTTAGCTATGCTTGTAAAAAAAAAAACTTCAGAGGGCACACATCAATATGCACTCTAAGTTTTTCATAAGCATCTTCAGTAATATTCTCAGGGGTATGTTTCAAAAGGTGGGTTTATCAAACCCAAGACTATTTGTTTTCCATATGAGATTCCAGGATTGTTTTCTTCATTCTCACTGGTATTCAATCAGGAGAATCCAAACAAAAAAGTTCAAAATGGAGAGGGAAGATCATTCTTATTTGGTACAACTTAATGCAGCTTTCAAAGTAAGGGATGAAATATTACTTCTCACACTTAGTCTGCTCCCAATTTAGAATTGAAATAAAAGGCATGAAATAACAGTCCACCTCTTTCTGAATCAACTGGGTTCCTGTCTCTGAAAGAATCCAGTGACAAGAAAGTACAGAGAACAAGGGTAAGTCTTGTTCAATTGTCATTCTCAACTGCAGGTCAAAATAAGCAACTATCAAGAGCAGGGGTATCAAACTCAGGTTGTCATGGCAGCGTCACGTGACTATCAGGACTTCCCCCCCCTTTGCTAAACCGGGTGCGGGTGTGGCCAACACGTGATGCATTCGGCCCTTGGACAAAAGTTTGACAGCCCTGATCTAGAGATTCTTTAACTGAATTTTGCATGCTGAGTGGGGAATTCTGGGAGTTGAAGTCTGCTTACCTTAAAATAGTCAAGGATGAGGAACAGTGGTTTAGACTATTAAGCCCTGCTGATTTATAGAAATAGGTCTCCAATAATAAATAATATATCATATATATTCAAAATAAAACATGCTATTACCTTCTTGCTTTAACAATAAACCAAAACTCCCTTGCCAATGTATGTGGATTTCTTAGAAGATTGCAAAAGATATTTTTTTCATTTCCATTTCCATAAAAATGGGTTCCTCCCATTAAAATTCCCATCATTTAATTATGAGATAATTTCCTGCTTGTAGTACTAATTATATTATATAGCCTGACCAAGCTTTAAAAAGGAACATTTATTTCTAATACTTGACTAGTACTTGGAGAAGAATTTACTTCTCAGGATATAAAACCTGATAATCAGTGGTCTAGCTGAAGTTTATTTTTTCCAGTCCTGCTATTGTTTAATGCTATGGTGTAAATTGAGGGAACTGTGAACTGCAAACAATAAAATAAACATGGAGTTGTTAAAAAGCCTGTTTCCATATTAAGATCCATAGCCCTTAGCTATTCCATCTGCTGCTCTGTAATTTATGAGTTGTAAATTCTCATTAGTCTGTCCCTTGTATTTCAGATGAAGAGTTCTAAAACCTCCATGAATCTAACTAGGTTTTGTGGCTTGAGCTTTATTCTGTGTGAGAATCTGTTCTTCCAAAGAATAAATCAAATTTCCATCTGACAGGTATTGAATCATGTAAAATTATTTTAAGATGCTAATTCAACAAAATCATGCTGCAACAAAGTCAACTAAGGTTTTGTACCCTAATTATTGTTAGCAACTGTACACATGTAATTTTAATAGGAACCTCTATTATATAATAATGAAACTGGTAACAGTTGATTAAGTCCTAAACATCTAATGATCTTTCTCTATTGCTTTGTGCTTCCCATGGATTTGTTTGATACTATTAACTTATATTTTACACACTATGCAACTTGGGAGAAGTTGCTTTGAAACTATTTTTATTTTTCCAAATTATCAACTTCCAGATTTTTGAATCTTTCATTATATGTAGCACCTAAAAATAAGAAGTTTGTGTTGTTGTAGGCTTACCATATATGTCTTTATATTGGAAGTACCCTAGAGCTGTTTTCATGTAGAATAATTCATTTTATTTTGACACGTGAAATGCCTTGATTTAAATTACTTATATATTTAATTAGTTGATTGTTGCTTTGCAAAAGGGATCTGGAACACCTTTGATTTCTTAGCTTCCTGAGGCTCATGAAAGAAGGCATTGAATTCAGTGGGAGGTCCAAATGAAATGAAGCCATGTTTTTATCCTCCTGAAATGCTCTGTTGAGCATTTTCTGAAGTTTTGAGGAACAAACAAACCATTGTTGATGAAAATATAGGAATAAATCTTGAGACATAATCTTCTCTCTGATACTTGTGACTGAAAATTTATAGGAATCTGAAAGGCAGATCTATGTTAAGTTAAAAGTGCACTTGGGAGCACAATTAAATTGAATTAAACTTTTTAAAAAATCTATACTTTCAAGAATCTCTACTGTTCAAATTCTACTCTTTCTTTGTAAGGTCTTAATGCAAAAGCCAATTTAATATACACATTTATGTTGGCGGTTGGTTAGACTTCTTCACCCCAGGACAAACAGCTATATTGTTTACTGCTTTATATATCTGATCATGTGTAAGTGATGACTCAGAGCAAAATTTTTAAACTGTGGAAACAGGGACTTTTGCAATGAGCTGTGATTGACATCCCCATCCACCAAATTCTTTGTTCAGAATCCAGGAAGGATTACCTGGTGTCCTACTTTCCATCTTATACTTATTCTGCTACTGTTTTGCATAGAAACAGCTTAAGGCTGGTATAACTAAAGGCTCCTCTTTGGGATTGTCCCTGCTCATGTTCCCACAGTTCTGTTTGTAGTGACTCAAGAAAATTCTGTGCCCTTTTGATAAAGATGTATAATGATGTAAATTGTTCCTGTTGTTTATTTGCTGATGTTTAATAAAGAAAAACTACATTTTTGTTAGCCATACTGAGTGCAGGCGTGTTTGCTCTGATCTTGATATAAGGATTGACTAGGAGCATGTAAGTACAAATTAAAATGAAAATCATCCACAGTAATTTCCCAATAGAGATTTTAATCTAAAGGACAAAATATGTGTTGCAATATCCTGATACAAGCTGTACTTCTGTATATGATGTTTCAGCACAAGATGGGGAGGGGGAGAGTTTGCAACATGCTGTGGCAATGCATGTTCATCATTTGTTGCCCCTTCTTCCCACTAATAGCAGCTTGGATTACTTCCTCTCCCAGCTTCCTATGAGTGACTACTGATGTTGTTGTTTGATAACTATAGATATAAAATAAGTTTCGTGGTCTGCTGCCGGCCTGTGGAGCTGGCAGCAGAGTCAGACATTGAGGAGGCATGGGCCAATCCTGGAGTCTGGGGAAAGCTTGGACGAGGGCTCTGCATCAGAGGCAGAGAGTGGGCCAGGGCCATCTGGGAGTTATGTGCGGACTCCGGAGCCTCCAGAATCAAGGCAGAAGAACAGGGGAGTCTGTTCCCAGTGCGTGCATGTGCAGAGCTGCCAAAAGGCAAGAACAGTTAAAACAAAAGGATCGACTTGTGAGTAGGGCTTGGAGATGATTGACCCCTCCCATAGGACATAAAGGAGGAGCAAAGGCATGTGGGCCTTTGCAGGAAGCAACTGTTGTTTGTGCTGGCTGGTTTCAAGAGTGCAGCTCTGTGTTGAATCTGTGTTCCATGTGGCCTTGCAAAGTTAATTGCCAATAAAGTCTTGGCAGTGAGTCAAGGGAGATAAAGGTAGGTGTTTATCAGCCTTATCAGAAGAACTGTGGCAGACTTCTGTCGGATTCTTTACAACTATTTGGGATTCATCTGTGAATGAACAGATTGAGAATGAACAGGCTCTGAATGAGCAGAATTCACAGCCGTTGAAATAAAAAGAGGGTTTTGGGGACTCATTGTGTGCTTTTACTGTATCAAGAAGCCTAGGTCAGAACAAGAAACTTCAAAAATGGATCAAGCAGTTCTCCTAATGGAAGACAATCTGAGATCCAAAGTCTCAAATGGGCATCAAACCCTTTAGGGATCTGAACTGCAAAGTCTCCAACCATTGGAACCACCATCACCCTAGAAAAAGATAATGTAATATAATTTGTAAAGTTTAGTTAGGCTTAGCTAAAAGGGCTGTGGTCAGAGGTGGCTTTCAGCAGGTTCTGACCAGTTCTGGAGAACCGGTAGTGGAAATTTTGACTGGCCCCGCCCCCATCTATTCTCTGCCTCCCAAGTCCCAGCTGATTGGGAGGAAATGGAGATTTTGCAGTATCCTTCCCCTGGAGTGGGGTGGGAATGGAGATTTTACAGTATCCTTCCCCTGCCACACCCACCAAGCCACACCCACAGAACCAGTAGTAAAAAAATTTGAAACCCACCATTAGCCGTGCAGTTTTGCAAGCCAATTCTGCCATCTGCCAGCAGTTCGATTCTCACTGGCTCAAGGTTGATTCAGTCTTCCATCCTTCCAAGGTTGGTAAAATGAAGACCCAGATTGTCGGGGGCAATAGACTGACTCTGTAAACTGCTTAGGGCTATAAATCACTATGAAGGGGCATATAAGTCTAAGTGATATTGGCTGGAAAAAGAACAGATACTATGACTAACTAGTATTGTCTAGAAACACAATGCAAATGGCCATGAAGTAGGTCTGTAGGCAACCTTCAAATTATGCACATAAGAACCCTATAAAAGAATAGGATCACCTAAAATGGATCATAACAGATCCAGGAGAAAAAATGCTGCTCATGTGAAATATATAACTACTATATCACTTACAAGTCTCCAAACCATTCTCAAACTTTCTTATCAGACAATGATCCTAACAAACTGAGATTTCAGTCAGACAACAGGAAGTAATACAAGGTCTTAATTCATTTGCAGCTGGAAAGAACAAAGTCCATATTCTACCATAGGCCTATGCAGGCAAACTTTTAAATATATATAGTTATGTGAAAAAGAATTTCTTTATATAATGCTGTTGAATGTTATCCAAGTTTCCTATGGTGAGAATCAATGGTGGGTTTGCTCTGGTTTGGGGAACCAGTAGTGGTGGCGGCAGGAGGCTCCGCCCACTCGCCCAGATGTCATCACAGATGCTCTGTGCATGCGCAGAAGCGCTGCACGCAAGCAAAGCAAGCGCACACACTCTCACAGTTCCAAACTGATAGCGAAGGTAAGTGAAACCCACTACTGGCCGGAATTATATATAAGGGAAGCCTGAGTGCACTGATAACATGAAAAATTGGTGCCTGTTACATTTATTTCATGTATAAAGCCATGTATGTAATTCAGTGGTGGGTTGCCCCTGGTTCGCAGCTATAGAACTGGTAGTAATACCGGTGGGAGGCTCCGCCCACCAACCCCGACGTCATCAAAACGCTTCTGCGCATGCGCAGAAGAGTGTGTGTGCGCGTGCGAGCAAAGCGAGCCCTGCTGCGAATTGCCCTGATGCAATGATGATGTATCAAGGTGGAAGGACATCCAATCCACTACATTAAAAATATATTTCGGACCAATTGTAAATACTACATTTAAAAAAAAAACCCTGGGTTAATTTGGGTCAGTCCTGATTGAATAAATCTCATATATATTTACTTTATCACAGTGAAATCCTCACCACTTGGATTCTAGAAGTATGACATGCCCCACTCAGAAGATAAAACTGAAGACCTCCCTTCTTTAATACCTATCAGTGGGTAAAAAGTTATATAATCATTTTTAAGACTGTAGGTCCACTGAGCTACAGTCAGGGACAGCATCTTGAAAGAAAAATTTCGGGCGACAATGTTGCCTTGCCTAAATTATTCCCTGAGAGCATAAAATCTTCCAGAAAGTCACAAAGAACCACTGAAGAGCATCCACGTATCTTTATATTATTCTTTCCACAGGTGAAATCAATATTCATGATGCCACCATCAGAAACGTACCAGGTAAGGGTGGAATTGAAGAGGGAACAGCAAGCTGGAAGCCATGGCTCAGTAAAAGTAATATTGGTGCTTATCTAAAAATTTAAGGGACGCGGTGGCTCAGTGGCTAAGATGCTGAGCTTGTTGATTGAAAGGTCGGCAGTTCAGCAGTTCGAATCCCTAGTGCCGCGTAATGGGGTGAGCTCCAGTTACTTGTCCCAGCTTTTGTCAACCTAGCAATTCGAAAGAACGTAAAAAATGCAAGTAGAAAAATAGGGACTACTTTGGTGGGAAAGTAACAGTGTTCTGTGCGCCTTTGGCATTTAGTCATACCGGCCACATGACACAGAGATGTCTTTGGACAGCGTTGGCTCTTCGGCCTAGAAACGGAGATGAGCACCGCCCCCTAGAGTCGGGAATGACTAGCACATACGTGGGAGGGGAACCTTTACCTTTACCTTTACTTTATCTCAAATTTACTTCAATGTACCCATATGAACCTCATGACAGCTGTCAAGTTTGAGGTTATTAGTAGCAGTGTTTATGGGTTTTTTGCTGCTTGTAGACCTGGATGACTTTCCATCAAGGAAGTGTGAATTCTGTTTTGCACCTGTAGAAAATTCTACAGGAAAATATTCAACCTTCTATTTGTCAGATGAAGCTGAAGCTTGTGCATGAATGTGTCATGCAGCAAAATAATAATTCATAAATAATAAAACACGCAAACAAATATGCAACAAAATGGATGAAGAAAAACAAATTCAATGTTCTGGAATAGCCATCTCAAAGTCCAGGCTTAAACTCCTTAGAAATGTGGCGTGGCTTGAAATGGTAGAAAACTCTCAAATGTTAGTTAGTTGAAGTGGCGTGCAAGGTACGATGAGCAAAATTCCTACGCAGTGATTTGAGAGGTTGATCACCAGTTGGAGGAAACATTTAGTTGTTGTTATTGCAACCAAAGGTGACGCAACCCATTACTAATGTAAAAGAGGTGATTACTTTTTCTCACTGCTGTGTTGCATATTAGGTAACTTTGTTTATGAGCAAATGAAAGAAGCATCTCAATTTTGGTACTCTTTCTTTACTCAGGGCTCATCCAATTGGCTGCTTTGAGGTACAAAATTTGCTCTCTCCCAATTTCTATTGTTCCTCAGTAATGAGACTGACAAGTGGAATTGTCCTTATAATTTTAATGTGGGACAAATAATAGGCGACTGTTGGTGGCTGCATTTCTTCTTCCAACCATCATTACAACTTCTAACTACTTAGTAGGAAAAACAACTATAAATCAACCCTTAACACTGTAATAGACTGGGGTTGGTTGACAGGAGCCTGTGAATTGGAAACTTGACACTATTTATTTAGCATAAGCTATAGCCATGTTGACAATTTAACAATAATACTGAAATTAAAACAAGTGTTCAAGTTGCCAAAGTGACAGTCTGTTATCATTTAGTGGGTTGTCATTTGGTGTAGTCCTAAACACTTGTTTGACATTATTTTGGGAGAGCAATAAACACATATTCTCCTGAAATATTATTTATAGATGAGGGACACCAAGCAATGGGGTGATGTAAGAGGACACATTGGGGAAATAATAGTTGAACACTATCCTGCTTCACTTCCATGTGCCATATTTTGACAGATTGCTATAATGATGAACAGAAAAATTACAACGAAGAGTTCAGTGTCTACTGCTGTTCTGACTGCACACAATAGTACAGCAGAGGAGATCATTGTGAATTTGCTGTCAATCTTCATAGCAATCTTGCACTGTTCCTCCTTCCTTCTGGTTTTGAAAGAGATTTCTCAAAAGAGAAGTCTAGTTGCCTCTCCCAAAAGTACTGAACCCCTGTTTTGAAAGAAGTCTAGCTTTGCTTTGTAGACACAAGCAGAGTCAGAGTTAGAAACACAGACACAGACAGCACATGTGAATACTTACTTCTGCATATATATGGTACTTTAAACTATTTCATTAAATTAGAACTCCATTCGTTTTTTTTTCCATATACAGGACTGCAATTACAGCCATTCTGAATTATCATTTGAAGGCATATAGGAACAATGCTTAGTAGAAGCTCTGTATGCAGCTGGACCCAGCTGATTTCACATTGCTCTATCAGGACCCATACTTTGACACACAAAAGCCTAGGGGGATTCTGAGCATTGGGGGGAGGGGAGCTGTAGGTTGCAAAAGGACCTTCACCATTTCATTTTATGTATGCGTTGATCCATATATTTTAGCTCTAAGCATTCGTTTTAGCATTCATAACAATGCTAGATGTTATGAAATTTATAACTTCACTGTCTTCTCTTTCAAGTCCCTGAGTATTTGATCAAGGGGCTTATTACTGCATTTCTTGAGAATCAAAAGCAAAGAAACAGGCAGTAGTATGTTTGCAGCAAAAGACTAAAATAATATTGCAATGGGATCCCCCTTTGGACTCTTTAATTGAATTTAGATCTTGTGTACATCACTGCATTTCAAACCAAACTGTTTTCTTTTTCCTGAAAGAAGAACTCATTGCCCTGCATTTTCAGACTTGCATTGGATAATTACAAGTTATGCAATTTGTGCAGCCTGATGTTGCAATTCCAGGTTAAAATTTGCATTTTAGATATACCACGGATGATTCATGATTATTGCGTCAAGTAAAATCTGACAGCAGGGACAAGAGGAACAGCGGGGGAGGGTGGAGAGAGTAGAGTCATTGAAAAACAGAACATGCAGGGGTTAGAACAGAACTGCTCTAGATGCTGCTCAGCCAAAGAGCTATGCTGGAGGATTCACTGGTCTCACATCTGTCCACTTACACTGTGTAGTATTAACACCATTCAGTGAAAAGTTGAGAAGGAGTTGCTGTCAGTTAAAGGCAGATATCAGAGACACTGGTGGCTCAGTGGCTAAGACACTGAGCTTATCGATCGAAAGGTTGACAGTTCAGCGGTTTGAATCCCTAGTGCTGTGTAACGGCGTGAGCTCCCGTTACTTGTCCCAGCTTCTGCCAAACTAGCAGTTCAAAAGCATGTTAAAAATCCAAGTAGAAAAATAGGGACCACCTTTGGTGGGAAGGTAACAGCGTTCTGTGTGCCTTCGGCATTTAGTCATGTCAGCCACATGACTACGGAGACATCTTCGGACAGCACTGGCTCTTTAGCTTTGAAACGGAGATGAGCACCACCCCCTAGAGTCGGGAACAACTAGCACATGTGTGCGAGGGGAACCTTTACCTTTAAAGGCAGAGATCGCTCCCTCTTTTGACCTCAAAAGGGATACCCAATTTCATAGATGCTTGGAACTGGTCCATTTCCAATTTGAGTGATGGGGTTTTTTTTCCTCCCGCATCACACAATACATTTTTGTCTCCTAAGCTTTAGCTAGACTTTCTCCCAGTTCTTTAGCTAGACTTTTTCCTAAGCTTTAGCTAGACTTTCTCCCAGTTGTTTAGCTAGACTTTCTCCTAAGCTTTAGCTAGACTTTCTCCCAGTTCTTTAGCTAGACTTTCTCCCAAGCTTTAGCTAGACTTTCTCCCAGTTCTTTAGCTAGACTTTTTCCTAAGCTTTAGCTGGACTTTCTCCCAGTTCTTTAGCTAGACTTTCTCCCAGTTCTGTAACTTCCTTGTTTCTTCCTGCTAATTCTTGCTAACATATATCTTCTTGATAAATAGCATAAAAGTTCTTGCCTTTAGGACAGACAAGCCCTTTTCTGAGACAGTTGCTTAATTTGTAATTTCCAATCCTCATTCTGTCCAGTTTGATACAACTTTCACTGAATTTATTTCTCCATTCCTTTATTCAAATACTTGGAGATTTCTTAAAATTTTACATTAATTTAAAATGAAAGGTTTTATATCAATAATATCAAAGGAAATGCCAATACAGGTAACTTATTTTAGTACCCCAAACTTGAAAGATGCCTACTTATAATGGCTCAAGTGAGCTGGCTGATCAGTTTGTTTTCTAATATACATATTTAAGTTGTAAAGTGGAGTGCCGTATAGTACTTGTGCAAGTGGCATGTTAATAACTTTATAATAATAAGGAATAAGCATGCAGCTGTCACTTAACTGGAGTATGTAATTAAAAAGATTATTATAATCTTTTTCATTACTATTTTCAGGAAAATAGTAATGTCAAGTTCTGGATTGCTGAGTGACCAAGACCTTGAATGCACAACTGAATAGAAGAGAGAAAACTGTACTTGCTGGCCTTCTGTTCACTCTCTGACTCTTTCTGTCTCTATCTATATCTATTATCAGTCAGTCAGTCAGTCAGTCAGTCTGCCTGCCTGCATGCCTGCCTGCCTGCCTGCCTGCCTGCCTGCCTACCTACCCACCCACCCACCCATCCATTCATCCAGGAGTGAAATCCAGCAGGTTCTGACAGGTTCTGGAGAACCGGTAGCGAAAATTTTGAGTAGTTCAGAGAACCAGCAAATACCACCTCTGGCTGGCCCCAGAGTGGGGTGGGAATGGAGATTTTGCAGTATCCTTCCCCTGGAGTGGGGTGGGAATGGAGATTTTGCAGTATCCTTCCCCTGGAGTGGGATAGGAATGGAGATGTTGCAGTATCCTTCTCCTGCCATGCCCACCAAGCCATGCCCACCAAGCCACACCATGCCCACCAAGCCACGCCCACAGAACTGGTAGTAAAAAATTTTGGATTTCACCACTGAATCTATCTATCTTCTTATATATGACCACCTACCTTGTAAAACACAACTCTGGCAGGCACCCTTTTATTTGTTCTAACCCCCTTCAGCATTAGACTCTATAGCAGTGTATCCCAACTTTGGTAATTTTAAGATATGTGGACTTCAATTCCCAGAATTCCCTAGTTGAAGTCTACACATCTTAAAATTGCCAACATTGAGAAAGAGTTGTGGTCTGTGTGAAGAAGAAAAAAAGAGAACTTCTCATCTTCATTCAGGATTAAAATTCAGATGCATAATCACAAAATCAACTCAATATATGTCTACTTTAGTGAGGATTGATTGAATGTACAAACAGACATGAACAGATCTTTCTTGAAACTTTCCCATTCAAGGAGGAAATCTCAAACTCTTAGCAAGCGGGTCTTGTAACACAAAAGAAAATGGAAGGAACAGCCTTCTCACTTATGTCCAGCCTCATCACTACTATCAAATTAAGTCCTAGCAAACATTTGAACACAGATTATTGAACATATTTTTGTATGAACGTTAAGCCAACAAATTGTTTATTGTTAATCCGTAGGACCATGATGCGTATCATCTTGTTAATCTTTTCTATATGTTTTTCTAAAATGTGAAATTTAAATTGTGAAATACCAGCGCACCAAATCTTGCATCCCAGTCTGTAATTTTGGCATGCTTTGTTTAAAACAGAGTTTGGCACACTGTAACAGTAGGACAACATGCTGTTTCCAGAGACCATTGTGTTCTGTGATTTCTGAAGACAGACTCATCCCACTTCTGCTGCTGAAAATTAGTGATGTGCCTTCTGATTCTTTTGAGACAGGAATCAAAAACTATATGTTAAGATTTAACACAGCTTTTAAAAAAATAATGAATCCTACCAAAAATTCCTGCTCCAAGAAAAAACATCTAAGCTCCATCTACTGGGTGATATGGATGATATCATCATCATCATCATCATCATCATCATCATCATCATCATCATCCTAAATTTAAATTCCAAATCCACTTAGATCAGCAGATACTTAATTCCTTGATCAATGGGTGTAAAGTGGCACTTGGAGCTTAACATTCTTTCTTTGATAGGTGATTGACCCAGTTGCCCCTTCTCTGGTTGATGGATGGAACCAGACTGTTCTTTTGGCTCTTCCCTTCTTATAGGAAAACGGAAGGGGCACCTTCTCACTGGCCAAATGTTGTTTTCCTGGAACTCTGCAATCCTCTGGGAAGCTCAACTTACATTTGCTCTTTAGAAAAGCATGTTGGCAGTCTTTTGCTTGATTGAAAAAGTTTAATCTTTCAAAGACTCTGTTTGATTTACAGGTAATCACATCATGGACAAAATATAGGGCAAAGGAAAATAAACTGTACCTTGTTGGCTTATATTTCTTTCAGCATCAAGTCCAGTAGATACATGGAATACTTGAAACAGATATACACTAGCCAGCTTATCATTACACAAAGGAGTAATTGATCATCATAAGATCCAGCCTCTGAGATCTATGTAAGGAATGTTCACACTCAACAGAAAAAGATAGGTGGTTGGGGCAGGCTGGAAGTAGCCTGCTGAAACGTGCATATGCTATGTTCCTATAAACTGATATTAAATACCTCTCCCCCTGTAATCTTTTTCCCATGTAATAGTCTTAACACACCAAAGGAAATTAGCAAATGAATTGAGAATGTGATAAATGATATAGATATGGATCAATTTTTTCCTGATCTTTATATTTTCCAAGAATATTGAAGAAAAGGGAATCATGACACTAAACAGTTATGCACAATGGACAGCTATCCCAAATTCTATTGTACTGTTTTTTTTAAAGTTACATTTTATTGTCTTTTATTTTTTAAGTTATTTTTGCAAATCTGGCAGAGATTTAAATATTACAGAGCTGTTAATTGCAAATAATTTTTAATAAACAATGAAACAATGAGACCATTCTTCTATAGGATTTGGAATTTTTATATACATAACCAGGAATACAGAATATAAATGTTGGAAGTGTTGGTTGAAAAGAATCTAATCCAATCCCCTGCCTTTTCAAAGTTCTATTTACTAGAATAGATAAACTGGCACATCTGGGAAAACCCGAATCTGAGAGGTCCGGGTTTTCCCTCAGTAAATCAAAACCCCCAAAACCATCCCCTCACTCCTCAGCATGTCGATCGCCTGCTCCAATCAACCACCGTCCCACCTCAAGACATCATTCCGATCACTCCTTCTCCAGATGCCTTCTCCAAAGTCACTCCCTGATTTTGACCGACAGGAAGAATGCCATTATGTCTACAGACAACCCCTCTATTAAATCCCCCCCTCCTACTTTCACACACATGAGAAGGTGGCAGCATGGAAGCTTCTGGCCTAATATGGCTTCCAAAGCTGACACAGTATCCATGACAGATGACTATTAAGTCTCTAATTAAACTTCTCTAAGCAAAGTAGAGCCCATCATTTTGCAGGAGACTCTGTTCTACTGTTGAACAAATCTGTTAGGAAACCATTCCTGAAAGCTACTTCCATTTTTTTCCTTTTGTAGGAAGTTAGTACCCTCCCAGCTCCTAGGAAAATGAGATATTTTAGGAAATATTAAAGGTCAGAATATTTCCCCTAAAAGGGAGGCAGAAACTCACCTCACACCTTTGTCAATGGGCCATTAAGGCCTGGGCCAGTCTGTTCTAGATAACAAAGATCTACCTCCTTCAGGCAGAGCCATAGTAGGAATTGCCCTCACCCAAGATCCAACAAAGATAGGATTAGCTCTCTACCCATCTAGCAACAGAACTCACCACATGGCACCTGGGGAGATTGAAATCACCCAGCAAGGCTCAACCAAACCTGGGACACAGACAACCTACAGAGTTACCCGTGCATGGCCTCATGGGAGTCTGACAACCAACCAGAATACAAGCTCAAATTCAAAAGCTTAGAGAGGCACTCTCAGCATCTCTTCCGTTCTTTTCCTTCACCCAAGTTCTTCAAGCTATGTGATCCTGTCCACCATTAAAACCATCTTTCTAATCAGCCTCCATGTTTCCAGTGTCTTTTTCTCCACTTGGAACAGAACCCAGAAGGAGATTTCTTCCAACACTTTCTTCTGAAATAACTCCAAATAATGCTATCCTGTCTTCTACATATAATCGCTTCAGATACTTGAACATATTTCCCTACAATCGTCTCTTCCCTAGATTAAACATACCCAGCATCTCTAACAGTTCCTTATACATTCGTTCCTTCCAGCTTCTTCACTATTTTGATTGCTGTCCTGTGGAGGTGTTCCAGTTGTCAGATTCTTCTTAAATAAAGAGTTTGGGGGTTTTTTTTTATTGTTACTATTTTTAACAGTGAAACACAGTGAAGGATAGAAAAACTGTCCAATATATTATGGTAATCAAAGTAAAATAATAAAAATAAAATAATAAAAAAGGACTAGTTAACAAAATAAAAAGATAATAGTGTGATATAATATTTATAGGTGTCAATATAAATTTAATAATTTAAATTTATCATTATATATAGACCGTATGGAAACATATTGTATGTTGTGTTCTAATAATGAAATACTCATCTCATTATTAAAACACAAAGATTTTCAAAGATAGTTAACATATTCTGAACCTTTTTTTTTTCAGATCAGTTTCTTTCTGTTTAGGTAAAATTAATCTTCTTTGCTATGCCTTCTGCTCTATAGAACCAAGGCTATTCATGAGATAACAAATTCCATGTTTTGAAATATAGTTTAACATCATGTTAAGGTTTTTAAATACAACAGTTCTATTCCTAGCTGTATTTACCTATGTAATGATTTGAAAATAAAGCAAAGTTGAACTAATGACCATCCTTTTTTAAACATTATTCAAGATATCCAATAAGCCTAAAATAGAGAGCCTTGGTGGTGTAGCAGACTAAAGTGCTGTTCAAGTAGCACTTAGCTGCCAGCTGCCTGCAATTACTGCAAGTTCAAATCTCACCAGGCTCAAGGTTGCCTCAGCCTTCCATCTTTCCGAGGTAGGTAAAATGAGGACCCGGATTGTGGGGGCAATAAACTGACTTTGTATAAAAAAGAACACCGCTTAGGAGGGGCCAAAAGCCCTACTAAGCAGGTATATGCAAAAGTATGAAGACTATTGCTTAAAAGCATTGTAAGCCGCCCTGAGTCTCCGGAGAAGGGCGGCATATAAATCGAACCAATAAATAAATAAATATTTTGCTGAAAACATTGTTTTATTTTTAAATCCATGTCCTTCCTAAAATTATACACCTAGACACAATATCCTAGGTGCAGTCTAACCATTGTAGAATGAACAATGACTTTTCTTGATGCTGACATTATATTTCTTCGATGCAGTCAAAATTGCATTTTCTTTTTTTAGCTGCATCATTTTGTTTTTTAATTTGTTTGATCTTTCCCTTTATATTGCTGGTTTGAGGCAATATTCCAGATTGTCAAGACCATCTAAATCACTTCTATCCTTTAATGTGTTTGTTATGCTACCAACACCATCTTTGTATCATCTCTAAACGTGGTAAACATTTTATAAGTTTTTTTCTAATTTATTTCTAAACAATTTGAACACTAAAATAGGCCCCTGAAATACAGTATTCAGCATTTGCCTCCAACTTGCTACAGAGCCACTAAAGTTCATCATAATATAGCAATCGCAATAGCACTTAGACTTATATATATAGTGCTTTTACAGCCCTCTCTAAGCAGTTTACAGAGTCAGCATATTGCCCCCAACAATCTGGGTCCTCATTTTACCCACCTCGGAAGGATGGAAGGCTGAGTCAACCTTGAGCCGGTGAGATTCAATCTGCTGAACTGCAGCTAGCAATCAGCTGAAGTAGCCTGCAGTACTGCACTCTAACAACTGCGCCACCTCGGCTCTAATTACATTAATATGTAATGTTCAACCAGCTAAATGTCTATCTAATGAAAGAAGAGTTCCAATTTCTGTTGCTGCTGTATCAAAAACAATGAGATGTGTTAGTCTCCTCCTCCCAGAGTTCGTACAGCTTTTACCTCTTTAACCAGCTCTATCCTGTTATTTACAATCAAATCTAAGAGATTCAATACTCTTGGCTGTTCTTCAATCTTCTAGGAAATCAAACCAGTTGGCAAGATTGCTAAGGAATTTTGGTATGCTACCCATCTCTCACTGGCTTAAGCTGGTGATTCAAGTACAGTAAATGAACATTATGGTCCTGGGCTTTTTTAAGATAAAACAAGGCTATATTCTTTCACCTCACTGACAAGACAGGGAAGTTATAATAATTCATTGCTGCCTTCTAATTTTTACCATTAAAGTGTTGCTTAGCTTATCTTAGTTGGAACTTTTCTGTAACAGCACTGGTAGTTGTAAGCAAGAGAAAAGGGTGGATGGTTTCTCAGAGACAATTGTCAGAGACCAGGTGATTAATTTTCCTCCCATAGCTCCACAGAAACAGGAATCCACTGTCAATCTCTTTTGCTTTTCAGTCCTGAGATTACCTTTGCTTCCACAGGAGACCTGAGCCTATTTGTCAGCCAAGTGGACAATCAGCCACAGCAAATAGCTAGAGGAATGGGTTTGGTTCAGTGGTGAAATCCTCCGCAGATTGCCACTGGTTTGCTGCCCGTGCATGTGCGGCAAACACATACTGTGTGGGTGCATGTGCAGTGCATGCCAAAAGCATGTTGTGCATGGGTGCGCATGTGCAGTGCGTGCCAGAAGCATGTTGCATGCCCATTGCATGCCAAGCACATGCTTTGCACAGAAAAAGGAGGCTTAACAAGGTAAATAGAACAGCAAAGGGTGGAACAGCTGTGCCGCTGGATTTCCTGCTTTCTAGCGAATTTAAATCGCGCGCCACAGCTGATCGTCAGAAATACTGGTTCAGATGAACAGGTAGGTTTATTTTTACTACTGGCTTGCCTGAATTGGTAGCTTTTATCACTACCGGTTCACCTGAACCAATTCGAACTGGTAGCATTTCACCCCTGGTTTGGTTAATTAATAGGCTTTAAGAGAAGTGAGAATGACTCTCAGCACGTGACTGAAAAAGTAGAACTTGGATGAAAAATCATCAAATTGAAATGGAGATTTTTTGGGAGGGAAACAAAAACCATTCTGTGTGAAACCACTTCTTTACAATTGTCAGAAAGAACTCCATGGATATTCTTGGAGTCACTAAGTTTGAGCTTGACTCAATAGCAGATGTAGGAGCTTTCTGGTTATATTGCACTTCCCTTTCAGCAGATGTGAAGAAAACATCCATCAGAACTACCTGTCTTCTCTAGGGTGTTTGTCTGTCCATTTCATTTTTACATCTCTCCAGTTAAGTTAATGTGAAATAATAGTTCCAATATCTCAGGGGTTGCCACAAAGAAGAAGGAGTCAAACTATTCTTCAAAGCACCTGAGGGCAGGACAAGAAGCAATGGGTGGAAACTAATCAAGGAGAGAAGCAACTTAGAACTAAGGAGAAATTTCCTGACAGTTAGAACAATTAATAAGTGGAACAACTTGCCTGCAGAAGTTGTGAATGCTCCAACACTGGACATTTTTAAGAAGATGTTGGATAACCATTTGTCTGAAGTAGTGTAGGGTTTCCTGCCTAGGCAGGGGGTTGGACTAGAAGACCTCCAGGGCCCCACCCAACTCTGTTATTCTATTCTATTCTATTCTATTCTATTCTATTCTATTCTATTCTATTCTATTCTATTCTATTCTATTCTAATAAAACCTATGGGAAAATACCAGAGCAAGAAATCTTTCCAGAGAAGATGAAGACAAACCTGCCCTGATTGTGTAATTGGCTAAATCTCGAAAAGACAATGAGGGAAAATTGTTTAGCTGCTTGGTAGCCACTTCTTTTACTTCAAGGGATGGGAAAGCAATTGAAATGGACATATATAGGGAAACCGGCAAAGAAAAAAACCCCTAAATTTAATATTCTTCAGGTTTTGGATAGCATGGCCATGAGGTAAAGTAGAGCTGCTGCATCTTAATGAAAGGATACATCTCAGAATGTTATTAAAACTAACAATGTAAACCAATTTCCTCTCTTTCTACAAATAAAAGACCGCTGAGCTCTACCCTCCTTTCCCCTGCCTTCTTGGAAGCATGAAGATAGATGGTATATTTAAAGAAAAGGGAAGAAGGCATTGCTATATATGAAAGAGCTCAAGAAACGAATAGAGTGGGGGAAATGCAAGCCATAAAATGGCTATTATAGAAGCTTGTCCTTCCCTGCCAAAAAAATACCACTGATTGTTCCCAAAACAGACCACCTGACCTTGTTCCTAAGAGATAATGGATGAAACATTTACAGATTTTAAACAGGAAAATTTGCCAGGATAGTATTAGTTTAAGGGAGAAAGTATTATTTCAGAGCCAGCATCCCTAATTATGACCGAGGACCATATCACTCATGGTCTGGGGATTAATTGAAGACAGCATTAGCAGATTTGTTTGTTTGTGGAATTTATCTAACCATCTGAGACCGAAAATCTAGGCAATTTGCAAGGAAAATTGATGTTGTCGGAATAAATAATTATGCTGTGGTAAATGCAAATGGGGACTTAGTTTTGCTAAATGTAATGAACAGAGGCTTGATTTTACCAGAACTGAAAACTTTGATTACTTACTTTAACTATGGGGTCTATCATGAGATTTAGCTTTTGCTCCCTGGTGAACTTTTTCAAAAGTTAGTCATTGCTGTACCAACAGAAAGTGCTTCTGGCTGCATAATGATTTATTATCCTGCCTCTTTTTATTGTTTCTGTATTGTGGTGGTAGCTGATGTTTTGGAGTATGGAAAGGACAGAAAAGAGCTGCAGAAATAATTAGGAATAATGATACAAAATTTTAGGAATAGGAACTGTGATTGGTAATTACAGAGGCATAAAAATAACTTTGCAAATGCGGTGCTCATAAAAGAGTACCTCTATGCCACCAATAGGACTATCACATTTATTTTACTGCAAGGAACCTGCCCCCCCACCCACCCAATTTCAAAATAATTTTGAAATCCTATAAATGCCAGCCTTGCCCCTCCTGGAATATAACTGCCAGTCCCTTTATGCCCCTTGGAAGAGCATATAAAAGGTGTCTACTATGTTCTACATAATTGATACAGGCAGTGGTGGGATTCAAATAATTTAACAATGGGTTCTCTGCCCTAATAACCAGCTGGGTAGTCATAGCTTGGTGGTCATATCACCATGTGGGCATTGCCAACTCAACGTCACTCAGGTCGATGGATGCTTTGCCTTAGCTGTTACAATGTAGTAAGCGTTAACCAGAGAGGCAGTTTCTGTAAACAGGGCAATAAAGATTAGGCTAGAAACAACACCAGAATGTTTCCTTCCTGCCTTCCTTACAGGATTAGCCCTGTAAAGTGGAAAAATAAGATTTCTTCCAACAACTGGTTCCCCGAACTGCTTAGAAGGTTAACAACCGGTTCTCCTGAATAGGTGCGAACTGGCTGAATCCCACCACTGGATACAGTTAGTCTTTGACTAACGGCCGCAGTTTAGCCCATAATTTAGGTTGCTAAGTGAGACAGTTGTTAAGTGCATTTTGCCCACACTTTACGACCTTTCTTGCCACAGTTGTTAAGTGAATCACTGCAATTGTTAAGTTAGTGTTGTTAAGTGAATCTGGCTTCCCCCACTGACTTTGCTTGTCAAAAGGTCCCAAAAGTATATCACATGACCCCAGGGCCCTGAAACCATCATAAATATGAATCAGTTGCCAAGCATCTGAAATTTGACCATGTGACTAAGGGGATGCTGCAATGGTTGTAAATAGGAAAAAGAGACAAAACTTTCCAAGATTGCCCATCCTCTTCTTAAAATAACCATTTTGTGCCATTTGGTGATCTTTCAAGATTGCAGTCCTCTTTTAAATTTATTTTTAAATGTATTTAACTTGGAAAATATGCTACACCCGCAGTTCTTACATCAAAGTTTGCCTAATCCAGAATGGTATGTAAAATCCCAACTACAGTAACTCAGCAAAACTGCTCATTCATACTACTTAGCTGAAATAATGTACCACTGTACCAAACCCAGCAGTGATGTAGCTTCAATCTTTGCCACAATGCCACCATTCACAACACAGAATCTCATTTATTTTAAAATGGAATAAATAACACAGGTCATTAGGTTGAATTGCGTTCTGACTGTTTACTCATAGTTACTCAGTGGGTTGGCCATAACTATCTTCCACACCACATCACCCATCCCGCTCCTGGCAATAATATCTATCAGGCCATTTAGCTTTCAGTACTTGTTCAGCAACATCTGTGCATTCCATATGCTACATCAGAGAATGCAATTTTCAGAATACAACATAAAATCCTGTATTTTATTCTACTTTGGGTGCATATGACAGAGTTTAATGATCTCCTGGTCTTTTCCTTGCTTGATTTCGGTTGGTCATGATTTGTTGAACTTTATAACATGCTTATTCTTTACCTGATGGGACCTACACTTTACCCCTTCTCAATCTCAGTTCGGTAGTCATATCCTTCCTCAACCATTAAGGCTATCTTGTATAATATACAGACTAAGATCAATTTTCTCCACAACTGTTTTTATTGAGTATAGTTAAGGGTTTTACATCGGGTGAAACAAAATTGATATTGTATATGATAACAGCAGCAAGATTGTTGATAGGTAAATATTGGAAAAATGAAGCGCTGCCTACGATTGAGGAATGGACTTTGAAGATGGCCAGTTTTGCAGAGATGGCGAAGGTTTCAGCATATCTAAAAGATTGTTCACAAGAGACTTATGAATGGGAATGGAAGAAGTGGATAGATTATGTTCAGAACAAATATCAAACTAGGAAGTATCAAATAGCTTTTATTTGAAAATGTTATATTAAGATAGAAATTTTTTAAGGTTAAGGATGAAAATTTATTAGAAAATGTTATATTAAGATAGAAATATTTTTAAGGCAATTAGGATGAAAATCTATTTGAAAATGTTATATTAAGATAGAAATAGGTTAATGTAATGAAGATGAAAATTTGTAAGGGGGAGGGAGGGGTTCAAGTTTTATATACAAAGGAGGGTTTTTCCTTTTATTTGACATGAGTATACTGTGAGGAAGTCTGGGGGGAGGGGAGGGTTAGGGTGGGTTAGGGAGGCTGGGAAGTTTGGGGTGGGTTGCGGGGGGGGGAAAAGGGGTGAAAATGTAATTGTAAAACTTTTGCAATAAAAATATATATATATATACAGACTAAGATGTACTACAGATCAACTGTGTGTTCCTCATGTGTTGTACTCCCATACTGATGATGTGAATGCACACATGTGCTTTTCCTTTCATCCATGAAAAGATTTTTTCCACACCTCCAAATGCAAATGGACTCATTGATTTCCACCACCCCCACCCCATTCATATTAGCAAGTCTACTCAAACTGCCAATGAGACCCATTAGTTAGCTGTTCTTTCCCTCATTAAACCAGTGGATCTTCCAATTACATAAACTCTGCTTCTCCAGATTCATAGGCAGCTATTGGCAATACAGAATTCTTCCCATCTTCAGTTCCAGCAAGAATGTTGACCAAAGTAATGTGTTATCCTATGGATCTGACACAAGTCATTTAGTGGAAAGGCAAGCCAAGAGGAGCTGGACACTTGTCACAGGTTCAAAACTATCACACTTTATAGGATAGGGCAGTGGTCTTCAACTTTTTCTTCACCATGGATCCCCTTTAAATATCTTTTGTTGCCAGGGACCATGGCCACGGACCACCAAGACTTAACTCAAGACTTAAATCATAACATTTATTCAAGTCTTCGTGGATCCCTTGTGCTGACATCGTGCCCATCCAGGGGTCCACAGACTACAGGTTGAGAACCGTTGGGCTAGGGATCTACCATAACTGCAACTTTTGTGTAATCTTTAACTGTAACATGGAGAACAGAATACTCAAATTTCTATATGCTTAGTAAACCACCTAAAAATTACCTGAACATGAGCTGAGCAACACCCTATGAGTGATCTATAGGCACTTCTACTTTAAGAAGATTTGAATCTCAAGAATGCTGGCTATCTTTATGGAGCTAATGTGTTCATCCATCACAACACAAGGAAGAATTAAAATCCTGGAAATAAAAAAAAATGTAGTTTTCAAAAGCAGCACGTTTCAGTCTTAAAATAAAAGATGGACTCGTTGACCATAATTCTTGATGGGTTATGTGAGCTGAGCAAATATTATCTCTCTGGGACATTTTGGCTGCAATTCTTCAATCACATAGTTGGGAGTAGGCCCTATTGAACTCAACAGGATGTACTACTTAGGATGGTTTTGCTATTCTATTATTTTGTTTAATAAAGCATTGACAAAATAACTGGTGATATTTTCTATTCTGTGCTCACATAATTGGATTTCCTGCTGCTTGTCAACTGTGGATATTTTTATAATAGGAAACTGACTTTACTGTACCCAATAATTTTATTACTGAAACCATATGTTCACAGTGTGCTAAATTCTGAGATTCAGTATTAAAAATACTGGTTGATCACCTGGAAAACAGCATAAGCAGGGTTTGAGCTACATAGGCCCGTAACCTTTGCTGATCTTTTAAATTTATTGCAGAAATAAACAAATAAACCTATGAGCACTACAACAGATGGAACTAGTCTTAAAAGCAGCACGAGTAAAGATATAATGCTTGCTGACCAAGAGGCTTTTCTTCAAATTTCTTATGTTCCTAAAATTTTAGCAGATCAAATTTTCCAAACTGGAGGATCACATTAGTTGCAATTGTAATCTATTGGAGACTGCTTAAATGAACGTAAGATGCACAATTTATAGATATGTGAGCACATTCTTTCTGACTTGCTCTTTCACACATATCTGTGCACATATGTACCTATACGACATTCAGACTGTTTATGCTGTTTCAGCAGAGTAAGGAAGATACTTAGGGATGATTCACACCCTCGCCAGTGTCTCTTTTCGCTTCTACCATCACGCAGAAGACATCGAAGCATAGCCAGCCAGACAAACAGGTTTAAAGACAGCTTCTACCCATGGGTTATCAGACTCTTAAACACAATCACAATCACTCCACGCACATACGGAAACGTACGACTAGTCTTTTTTCCCAATTACTTGTATACGGATTATTCTCTATATTATTTATGTTGTTTTGTATTTTCTGTTATGGATTGCACCAGAGAGGCTAAACCAATTTTGTTGTATATATGATATACAATGACAATAAAGGCTATACTACTATACTACTGTAAGGGAGATAGGTTTCAATTTTTCCTTCCAGCAACATTTTTGTAGGAAAGATCACTGGTTTCCCTTACCTTGGGAAAACGAGTCATGCAAGAACAACCATAATTGTGTTTGCTTAACATGGAATGCCTTATTTGAGAGAGGCAGGAAGATATTCAAGAAATCTACAAGGACCTCTTAAACCCTATCGGAAGCATCTGAAGATGGAAGAAGTTGATCTGTTTTCCTATACTTGTTTTAACACCCAGCCCATATATTGGAGCTTACTTTTCTGAGATTTACAGGGTTTTTAGAAAGAAGAGCAGGGATGAAATCCAGCAGGTTCTGACAGGTACTGGAGAACTGGTAGCGGAAATTTTGAGCAGTTCAGAGAACCAGTAGTGGAAATTTTGAGTAGTTTGGAGCTGGCAAATATCACCTCTGGCTGGCCCCAGAGTGGGGTAGGAATGAAGATTTTGCAATATCCTTCCCCCAGGAGTGGGGAGGGAATGGGGATTTTGCAGTATCCTTCCCCTGCCATGCCCACCAAGCCACACAGAACCAGTAGCAAAAAAAATTGGATTTCACCACTGAAGAAGAGCAATTAAAATCTTCTAAGGACTTTCCCCCTAATTCCAGATTCTTACTTACTCGGAATCAAACTAAAAGATGTGGGCAAGCAAGATTGGCACCTATTCATCCCTATTACAACAGCAGCGAGAATGGCACTTGCCCAGCAATGGAAAAACACAAATATACCATCAGATCAACTTATAATAAATAAGATATTGAATTGTGCCGAATTGGACAAATTAATGTATATCCTAAGAGAGAAAAAAGAATCCATATACTACAGTAACTGGGAACGCTGGTATATATGGCTAAAGAAGAGGACAAACATAGAGTAAACAATATAGTATCACATATATACTTAGTCATAATTAGATAGTGTTTGGTATTTAAAATAGTCAATGTTATCTGAACAAAAAGATTTACCGGGATGTAACTATGAATAGTTGGGGGATCAATACGACCCCCAGTTAATCTTTATATGTGGTTGTCTTTATGTGTTGTGTTGTGTACCCATATATAATTCATATCTGTTTGATAATTACATTATATGTTTTTTATTTGTAAATAATTAATAAAGATTAAATTAAAAAAAATCTTCTAAGGACATAATGTTTTTTGCACAAAATAAAATGTGGAATATATATTCTTCTGACTAATAGTTCCTGTATATACAGTTTAAAAAAAATTCTTTAATAGTAAAGCAGCTGCTTTCTTGTTACACAGTTGGAAAAATAATTGTATTTTTTTTTTCTTGTAATGCCAATATTGTAAGATACAAACTAGAAAGAGGGCCAAGTTTCCATATTGCTAGCTTGTATGTGGGCTATAATTATGCCAGAGCGACATTTTTTTTTTGCCAATTTGAAATAACTGCTGTTCAATCGTCAGAGATTTCTATAAACTATATTTTCCAGTATACTGTTCACTATATACACTTGTGCCAAATCATTGCATTTCTTAATGATTTTAACGTTAAGTATTGTTTTTTTTTAAAAAAACACAACAAATCTTTTTGCGATCTGTACATTCAACACAATTTAAAAATTGTGATGTGGCAACCTATTGTAAAATAGGGGGATAGATAAAAATAAAAAATGAAACATTAAAATAAATCGGTGCAATATCTCATACATCTAAAAGGGAAGCTAAAGATTTGTGGGAAACCAAATAGCCGTGGTCCCATCCCATTACATTAGGTTGTAACATTAATGAAGGACCAAGTTGGAGCTGTTGTTTTCCTGGAAAATATCTACTTATGTGATTATTAAAAGTTGATATCAACTTGATGACACATATTCAACCAGTCAATCAATCACTTTCAAAAGAAGGGATCTCCAAAGTGATCAATATCAACCCCCAAGAGTTGATGAGATTATCCAAGGGATCGAGTTTCTTTTTCTTCTTGTTGTTGTTGTCATTCATAATACTATTTGTTAAAGAAGTATTTAAGAAATTATTTTCATATAATAAATGTTTGGGAGTCAATGAACAATCTAAAACTGTGTGAAGTGGCACATAAGCTGAAGAGTTTGGAGACTATGCTCAAGAGTAACCCATTGCTGTTTATTTGCTGCACCTATTCTTTGAACCACCTCATTGCCTTTCAGGCTCTTTCTTTCTGACAGCATTTATTACATGTTGCAAATATCTCTTATATTACTGCTACTGGAAGAAAAAGTGGGTCAGAAAAAAGTGACTTCTTCAGTATTGCTTAATGCTTGACTAAAAAGCTGTTTGTCAGTACCAATATTATTGTTCTTCTTCCCCATATTCAGTGATACTGAGCACTGGATATGCTCAGTACACAATAAGGGAAGAGATGTACTTTGAAAGCTGTGTAGTCTAGTGATAAACAAGCTAGATCTTTTCTCTAATCGTGGACAATCCAGATAGTTTGAACTACACATCTCATCAACTCTAGCTATTGCCTGTACAACTTTCCCCTTTTATTATGAACTTATTTATGGGCCTAAGGAAAAAAAAATGTTCATTTTTCAATAGAATCTTCTGTCCTACAAATGAGAATGAAGTGTTTAATCTAAAAACAGTCTTCCTACTATTATTGCAATTGAAATAATAATGATAATATGGCTCTCTGAAACTCTGGGCCATACTGCAATCCTCCTTGTTCCAAACTTAAAAGCTTTGCTTATTGCCCAGTAGCATTTGGATAAGATTATTTCAGGGCAAGCTGATCACCTTAGCATTTTAGCTCATGACCTAATTGAATACACTTCCCCTCACAGTTTCAGGCTGATATCAGTTGTTAAGTTATTCTCACAATTAATGTACAGGCTGACACAAACTTTCAGTAAGAAATACCAGTAGTATAATGATCTAATTGTATATCCAGACTTATTTTATGTATTCTAATGATATATTTATTAAAGCTCCTAGGTAATATCTAATGAACAACAGGGGAAGATCTTTTTAATTTTAGTTCTGAGGGACCTTCCTCAGTAAGTTTTAAGTTTATATGACTTTTATTGGTTTGTGAGGTATATACGCTTTCCTCCATTTCTTCTCTGTCTCTTAATTGAATGAGATCTTCAGGACTAGGGATAAACTAGCAAAAAAGTAATGAAGGCAGATTGTGATGATATGACTCATAACCCTTTTGTTTTGTTCTCTGGTCTCATTTGGCTTTTTCTCGGGCTAATGGATAACATACAGATCTTGATTAACTTTCTTAGAAAGGAAATTAAATGAAATTCTTACTGTCTGATGCTGCTTGATTTCAAAAGGCGCTACTTCCAGCATGGAAATGACCTTGTTATTATGTAGCTGTTAAAAAATAGGAGTCTATCAATCAGGGCATTCACAAGGTTGGGTGAAGGTGGCGGGGTGGGCAGAAGAGAATGTGATTAAACATGTATCACAATAAGATGACACAAACTGCAGTACATATGTACTGGCATTTGTCATTGCAATGCAAGAATGAAGAGTGGCGTCTGTGTTGTGACATCACAATGCACATTCTGTTATTTTGATTTCATTTTAGTTTAGGAACAGATGCCTATGCTATCAGGAAAAAGGATGGGAAAAAGCAATTCAGCAACCCAAATATGGTTAAATACAAGAACCTCATAGCCAGATTTTGAAGAACAAAGCTGGATGTAGATATCGTTCAGGTTTTTTTTGGCTAACCTCAAATTCTTGCTATCTAAAGAAGCAAACCAAACAAAATTCCCCTTCATCACTATTCATAGTCAAGGTAAATAGTATCCAGCCCAAGTAAGTTATTTTGAAACCCAGTGCAAAAAAAAAATAATCCCAGGAACACTTCCTCTCTTTCCTGAAAGTAAAAATATAATAATGAAAATAAAGAATCAACAATTTGCTGATTTTTAATGGCCAACAGCTTGCTGACAATAATAAATAAAATAAATAATGATTTGCATTGTTTCATTGCTCATGAAACGATGTTTCATGAGATGAAACTCTGTCTAATGACAGAATTTATTCAAAGAGATCTCTCATTCTTCAATTTAATGTGGGGCAGATCTCTACTCCAAGTAAGTCAAATATCAGCAGGATATCTGCTTAATGAAATCATTCACATGATGTTCTGGAAGTATTGAGTACTCACAGCTCTCTTTTTCTAATTTTTTCTTTAAAAGAATCAACTTATTCCTTCCTTCCTATTCATCCCTCTCCACTCCACCACTGTTTTCATTCATTTCTCAATCCCCAGCCTTCACAACAAGACAATCTGTGATCTTCACTTTGGCCAGCTCAGAAATGCTGAGCACAAGAAGCAAACATTAAATAGAGTGGTCAGAGGTATGTTGGTGAAGGTCACAAGGAGACTAAGACCAGCAGGATACTTATTACAATACAGTGCAGGTGTCTTCTGCATTTCAAGGTCAAGAAATGAACAGCAAGAAATTCTGGACAAAGACTGTAGGAGAGTGAGGGAGAGAGGGGGGAGGGGGAGAGAGAGATGATAGATGATGATGATAGATAGATAGATAGATGATAGATAGATAGATGATAGATAGATAGATAGATAGATAGATGAAGAAACAGCTGTGATTACACATTGCTCCTAGAAGCACAAAGCCGAAAACAGCAGCCTGAAGATGACGAATGAGACTTTGTTGAAACATCGCCAAGACACTTCCAATTTTACACGGGAGAAAACCCGAATAACCAAAGACCTACATAGATAGATAGATAGATGATAGATAGATAAATAGATAGAAGATGATAGATAGATGATAGATAGATAGATAGATAGATAGATAGATAGATAGATAGATAGATAGATAGATAGATAGATGATAGACAGACAGATAGACAGACATTTCATTATCCTAGGTGAAGCTCATCGATTACAAGCAATGAAGGGATCTTGGACATCTTCTGTTCCAACCCCTTGCTCCCATCCTGCAGCAACCTTTTGTTCTCTCCATAATAAAAGGAAGTAAATGTTTGTTTTACATCACTCATCCCCATCTTTACTTCACATTATACTTATTTGTCTGGCTATATGCAAAAGTAATCATGTACAGAGTCAGACCTTCTAGGTCAATGGCAATATGTTTTATTACTTAATATTTTTTCCCCAGAAATGTTACTGTATTTAGGAATGCTCAAAGTTCACATATAAAATGAGTAAGGATGTGTTTAGAAGAAAATGCAACTAATTTGAATGCAAGCAGTTTTTACATTATATTTGAACGAATGTAATTTATATAATAAATTGTCAATGGAATCTGACTTTTGGTACACCCTGTTTGTTGTGTAAGTAAGTAAGTAAGTAAGTTTGCTGTGTAAGTAAGTGTATAAATATGTATGTATATGTCTCTCTCTGGATGTATCATTCAGCAAGAGGACCCACAGCAAATGCCCACCCATAGATTTGCAGTATCTTTAAAAAAAAATCAGTTTCACAGATAAATCAGAACAAGTTTGAAAAGGTGTGACTGAGAATCTCAGAGTTGTAGACTTATTCCTGTAGGCCACATTACTTTTTTTAAAATACTCCCATTAAAAATGATTTATTTTTAAAAGAATCATCAACATCCCATGCATCTTTTTGAAATATACTTATCTTTGAATTCTTCAGCAGCAAAAGTGGTAGTTCAGATTATGAAAACCAAGTCTGCAAAGTATTTCATTCAGGGTTTGTTCCTTCTTATTATTTATCTTATTTTATACTAAGTTAATAACTGATGTCTGAATGCTTCATGTTATGTATTGATACTTTTCAGCGGGAGTTTCAAACCTGCCTAAGTTTCTGATTGGCTGACAGTCCCTCCAGGATTGTATATAAGGAGGGCTGCAGCCTCTGAGTTTTTGCTGAAGTCTCACTGTATATTAAAGAGCTGTTGTCACTTGCTTGCTTTTGCCTCTCGTTATTCCCGAACCACTTCATTGGCGACGAGGGTGGGATTGAGGCCACAAGAAGCGAACCAGTGAGACCACGAGCTTCAGCTAGGCGACGAGGCGAACTACAGGAGGCATATTGAACATGTCTGCCTACGTTCCGCCCAAGCCTTTTGATCCAACCTGCGAAAAATGGGTCTCGTACCTAACGAGGTTTGAGTGCTCGCTTGAAGCCAGTGACATGCAGGGACTCTCCGCTAATCGGAAGAGAGCCCTCTTCCTAAGCCACTGCGGACCGGACGTGCTCGAGATGGCAGAGTCACTTTGTGAGCCAATGCCGGTCCAGACCGTCTCCTGGGACACCCTGATGGCAACCCTCCGGGCTCACTACGCTCCCGTGCCCTCCAAGTTCGTGCAACGATACCAACTCAGACAGCGCGTACAGCGAGAGGGAGAACCGGTCAGCGCTTACATGGCAAGCCTGCGTAAAGCCGCAACTCATTGCGACTATGGGGACTTGGACGATGCGTTGCTTGAGCAACTAATCTGTGGTGTTCGGGACATTAGGCTACAACGGCGCCTGCTCGCCAAGCCTGATTTAACGCTTGCTGGAGCCCTAGACGAGGACAGGGCTCATGAAGCTTCCACAGAAGCCGCAGAAACGCTGCAGCGTCCGCTGACCAGCAAAGACAGTCCCAAGTCTGCACCCATGCACAGGGAAGATGCCGGATCCAGCTCGGAGTCCGAGTCAGATGAGGACGTCTTCCGAATGGAGCACCAGAGAAAAGACGCAGGCAGCCCCCGGCGAAACTGCCCCAGCTGTGGCGGGCACCATGATAGACTGTCCTGCAAATACAGAGAGGCTATTTGCAGGCGTTGCGAGAAAAAAGGGCACTTGGCGCGAGTCTGTAGAGCCATTCTGCCCAGAAAACACCAACCACGTGAGCGCCGCAGCCAACCAGAATCAATACGCCAGAAGCATCCAATGAGAGAAGGCGGCGCGAAGAAACGGCGAATTTGAGCTGCAGCATACACATAGACCAGGCCAGCACGGCGATCGAGGACAAAGTCAGCACGGTGGTCGAAATCAACAGCAAGCCATGCTCGATGGAGATCGACACCGGATCAGCTCTCTCCATAATGTCATGGGCGACCCTGAAGACCATTCTGCCGTCGTTCCGAAAGGACCAGCTTTCCAAGCAAAGACTGCGCATCCTAGACTACCAGGGGAACCGGGTCCCCCTCGAAGGCGTCGGCATGTTCCGAGTCACCTACGGAGACTACGAAAAAGACCTGCCGCTGACCATCGTCACAAAGCAGCTGCCTAGTCTTCTAGGCATGGGGTGGTTCCGAGCCCTCGGCATGGGCTTCACCGGCGTCCACTGAATGTCCGAGCCATCACTGAAGGACAGCCTCCTGAACGATTTCCAGGACATCTTCAGGGACATGTTGGGCAAGTATGTGGGGACCCCTATCTCACTAAACTTAGACCCCAACGTAGCCCAAATAAGACTTAAAGCCAGACGGGTGCCTTTCGCATTGAAACCAAAGATCGATGCGGAACTGGACAAATTAATTAAACAGGGGGTGTTAGTCCCCGTCGACCATGCGAAATGGGAGACCCCCATAGTGACCCCAGTAAAGTCTGATGGCTCAATCAGGATTTGCGCCGACTACAAGTGCACGATCAACAAGGCTTTGCAGCCGAGCGCCTATCCGGTGCCGATCATGCATCATCTACTACACTCCCTGGGGCCCAGAAAAATTTTCGCCAAATTAGACCTAGCTCAGGCCTATCAACAATTACCAGTCGACGACGCCACGGCAGAGGCGCAAACAATTGTGACTCATAGGGGTGCATTCAAATGCACCAGGCTCCAGTTTGGGGTGAGCGTCGCACCCGGCCTATTTCAAAGCACCATGAAGCGCCTTTTGCAAGGGCTCCCGGGGGTGGTGCCTTATTTCGACGACGTTCTAGTCAGCGCTCAGGACGAATGTCAGCTAGGGGATCGAGTGAGGAACGTCCTTTCCCGATTTAGAGAAGTGGGACTTAAATTAAAGAAAAATAAGTGCATGATCGCTGTCCCCTCTGTAGAATTTCTGGGGTACAGGGTGGATGGCACAGGCATCCACCCTACCGAAAGCAAGGTGAGAGCTATTAAGAGCGCACCAGCCTCCAAAACCAAAGCGTAGCTCCAAGCCTTCCTTGGATTGCTTAATTTCTATTCAATGTTCTTGAAAGACAAGACTACCGTCGTAGATCCCCTGCACAAACTATTGGGGAAGAATGTACCATGGGTTTGGGGAAAACCACAAGCAGCCGCTTTTGAGGCGGTAAAGAGACTTCTATCTGCAGACAGTTTCCTAATCCAATACAACTCAGCGCTACCGCTTGTATTGGTTTGTGACGCCTCCCCCGTAGGAGTTGGTGCTGTCCTAGGCCATAGACTGCCAAATGGCCTAGAGGTGCCCATTGCGTTTTACTCTCGCACCCTGTCAAGTGCAGAGCGGAACTATAGTCAGTTGGACAGAGAGGCTCTGGCTGCAATTGCGGGGGTTAAAAAGTTCCACGAATACCTCTATGGCCAGCAATTCGAACTTGTGACTGACCACCAGCCCTTGCTGGGACTTTTGGCCGGTGATAGGCCCACCCCCACTGCTCTGTCCCCACGTTTGACCAGGTGGGCCATTTTCCTGTAGGCCTACTCGTACCAACTTGTCCATCGACCCGGACGGACTTTGGGCCACGCGGACGCCCTCAGCCGCTGCCCCCTACCCGACCTACTTGCAAACCCCACGACAGAAGCCCCCGTCCTTCTGCTGGGCGCTATGACTTTGGGACCCATCTCCTCTTGCGAGGTGGCAAAAGCCTCTGCTAGAGACCCTGTTATTCGGACTGTAATGGGTTGGGTCCTCAAGGGGTGGCCGGTCAAAGTGGATGGTGGGGAGTACCAAGGTTATGTTAACAAACGTAACAAATTGTTTATGCAAGGAGGTTGCTTGTTGTGGGGTGACAGGGTGGTAGTACCAACGAAACTAAGAATGAGGGTTTTGGAATTGCTGCACGAAGGGCACCCAGGCATTGTCAGAATAAAAAGCTTAGCCCGCAGTTATGTTTGGTGGCCCAACATGGATCAAGTCATCTCCGAGTGGGTGGGGAAGTACAGACCCTGCCAGGAGTCTCGCCCCGATCCCCCGGTAGCACCCATTCGAGAGTGGGAGAAACCAAAAGGGCCATGGGGGAGGATCCACATTGATTTTGCTGGCCCCTTCCACAGGCAAACATTTTTAATTGTAGTCGATGCCTTTTCGAAATGGCTCGAAATAATTCTAATGCCTTCAACCACAGCTGAAGCAGTCATCAAAGTCATGAGGAAGTTATTTGCCACTCATGGCCTACCGGATACTCTGGTATCTGACAACGGCCCTCAATTCACAGCAACCCTGTTTGAGGGCTACCTGGCCGGACTGGGCATCCTCCATGCCCTATCGGCCCCGTTCCATCCGGCTTCTAACGGATTGGCCAAATGTTTCGTAAGAACGGCCAAAGAAGCATTGTCCAGGCTAGATAACGGGGACTGGCAGGCCAGGATAGACCAATTCTTAGCTGTCCAGCATGCCACACCATGCACGGCCACAGGGAGAAGCCCAGCCGAGCTCCTCATGGACAGGAAGCTTCGGTGCATGTTAGACAGGCTTCACCCTAACTACTCGCATGAAAATTTCAAGGGAGAGACCTCTGGACTAAGACAGTTTCAGGTTGGGTCCCCGGTGTTCGCTCGCAATTATGCTAGCGGACCTCTATGGGTTGCAGGAACCATAGTGGGCAAAACAGGCCCAAAATCTTACACGGTAGATGTAGGGGTAGACAGACTCTGGAAGCGCCACATAGACCAACTTAGAAAAAGGATAGTCGGCGAAGCAAACATCAATTTAGACATCTCCGAACTAACTACAACTTTCCCAAAACAGCTAACTCAAGCCCGGGTTCGCGAGAATACTTAGCTGACAAGCCCTGGTTCCAGCGCTGCCCCAGCGAGTCGCCACTCCCAACCAGGGATAACCACACCCCGGACAAAATCCAGGAGGTTCCATTGGCGGAGCTGGGAGAGACAGAAAGTCCCTCTGACCAGCTCGACGCCCCATCAAACACTGAACTGCGCAGGTCAACTAGAACGAGAACTCGTCCAGGGCACCTGCGAGATTTTGTGTGCACTTATGTAAATATTTGAATGTTAGTGCCTTCTGGGAAGGGAGGGGTGTTATGTATTGATACTTTTCAGCTGGAGTTTCAAACCTGCCTAAGTTTCTGATTGGCTGACAGTCCCTCCAGGATTGTATATAAGGAGGGCTGCAGCCTCTGAGTTTTTGCTGAAGTCTCACTGTATATTAAAGAGCTGTTGTCACTTGCTTGCTTGTGCCTCTCGTTATTCCCGAACCACTTCACTTCACACTCATATACTAAAATGAAACAAACATGAAAACTGAATTCTAAATTAAAATGACAAGGAGCTTCAGGTGGATCCTGAGTTTATCTGGTAAACAAAAATTAGAAGCAATAAGAGTTATGATGTTTAGTATATTACAGAAATTCATTATTTCATCTTGTTACTCTTCTTTCCTTTCCTTGAAATATTTGAAAGCATTCAGAATACTCCTTCCCTGTTTTCCTTGTTTGGAGTGTTTCCAAAATCAACCTATTGAATGCAAGTCATCTGAATAGGAAATATATTATCAGGAAGCAAATATGAAATCCGAATATCCATAACTTTTTTCTAATTATAGTAACAATTTAGGAATCCATTCTTGGTTAAGTGAAACTACTACTTTTTGACATTCTGTTTTTCAGATTTATGGTGTTCCTGGGTTAATCGGTCCAATCATGGAGTTCAAGGAATTGGAACTGGGACATCTTTTACGTCAAACATTTGGTTTTTAAATTTCCTGGTACCGTAGTAGTTGCTCAAGTGTGACTGCAGTTGAGAAGGTTGCTAATGTGTGCCGTACTCTTCAGTTGCAACAACAATAAAGAGAGTCCTGTGGAATGTTAATAACTAACAAATACATTATGTCATCATCAACTTGTGAAGATTGCCACTCATGACCCTGGATACATAAAATATTACTTACTGGGAGAAGGAAGATTCAACAAATAAAGGAAAGGGACAGGAGAAAAAGAGGGGAAGAAATATAAAATATAGAAGATGCAACCAATAAATTATTTATAGATGAATGCCATTAAAACCCATGGCACGGGTACTCTAGTACTACTGAGTGCTGTAAATATTTGCTGCTTATTTAGAAATAGTGGTAAAGGTCATAATTAATTTAGCTCAATTGTTAAGCCTTGACATTGGTAATTGTATTTTCCTCTACTAAGGGATCTTTGTTTGAAGGTCAAGGATTTCTGACATATCTTCTATGGTTTTTGAAGAAAAAAAATTGAAATTATAATTTATTGCAAGAGTTAATGCTCAGAAAATTAAAACTGTTATTTAACAACTAAAGCTTATAGACAATCTGGATGAAGCATATGGAATTTTGCCTTCATAAAGGTTAAGGTGTCCAGTTTGTTTGACAGGTTCAAATTTGGCTGAAGTACCTAGAGATTTGACCCAGAATGGCTTGGGTCTTTATTGAACATTAAGATAGAAGGCATTTCAAAACTGTTTCTGATATGTATTGTTCCAGATACTAATTCTTTGTATTTATCACATATGTATGTTATTATTGTACTTTCTTTTATGTATTTTACAATGGAATTAGATTCTGTATTTTACTTTTATTTTCTGTGATATGGTCATAAGAATAATCCATTAATAAACTACTACTGCTCCTGCCTTCTGACAAGACTATCACCCACATCTTATACCCTCTTAGGTTTAACGTCATGGTTTTTTTTCCTGATGCGCTTTTCGTGGCTTAATGAAAACCTTGCTCTTCATTAAAACAACAATTCTTGATGTTTTCAGAGTTCTTTTCCTAGAAAACTCTAGCTCCCAATGAATCTCCTACATAAAATCATTCTCAAAAGGCAAGCTTTTCAATATAAGCAATGACACTGAAAATATATGGGCCACAATTAGTTCAGATTTCATAATCTGCTTGCATTTTAAGGGCATCTATTTGAGCCAAAAGGGAAATGCATGATTTTTGCACTCTGTATTTTAAACTGTGGTTGGAGAGGTAATGCCGCCTTTCTGGTTGAAGCATGAAAGTTTGCACAAGTCATTAAAAATGCATTTAAAATGAGCTGCAAATTATTTATGGAGCATATTTTCCCCCATTTCTTGACTTGATTAATGCATCTGTATCGCAGAGCATGAAAGTCATGTTGTCTTAAACAGGTGCTACAACTGGCCTTTGAAAAATGTCTCTTAAGGGTTATTTGGATAGATGTCAATTAATCTCTATAATGCCATGGGACTATTTTTCAATTAAACACATCAGTTTTTTTCTTCTCTATGGTGATTCTCAGTCATCCAGGTCATGGTTGTCACAAAGGTGCTTTTTCAAAAAGCAACTGGACTTTTCTTTTTCTTAAGACATTTCACTTCTCACCCAAGAAGCTTCTTCAGTTCAGAGTCAGAACTGAAAAAGCTTCTTGGATGAGAAGCAAAATGTCTTCAAGGGAAAAAAAAAACAAAGGAAGTCCAGAAAAAGCACCTTTTTTTGAAAAAGCACCTTTGTGACATTTTTCCATCTCCTTTTCTTTCCACCATTCTATGCATGTCTACTTCTACATAATAAAATCTGAACTCTGAAGACGTTCCTTGCCTCCCCTAAAATTAAATTTTCACCAAATTGTTCTGAGAATCTCATAACATTATAGAGTGGAAAATGCTCAATGTAATTTCTATGCTACATTATAAGATTAAGGATCTGGGCAAGGTAAGAATCTTGCAGATTGGATTGGCATCCTTGGTTTTCTCTGAGCTTGGTTGTTTTCGTGCAGAAGTTTCATTACCCAATTAGGTAATATCATCAGTGCTAGAAGGGCGTGGAATTTGGTCTCTCTTTATGTATAAGTGTTCAAGCAGTAAACAATGCCCCAGTCTAGGAACTACCAGCTTAGGCAATCAAACAGTAAACAACAGCCTAAGCAAGGAAGACAACCAGGCTTTAGAGAGCATCAAGTACTCCAGGTTCTACTCCAAGCTACAAATATTCTATTGAGATTTCATTGGCTTTGCACTTATAGGCTGGGGCTGTATACAAAAGGCCAGTGGGACCAAAGCTGAAAGAATATGGAGTGTGATTCTCTTTGTTAGGATACCCTGTGTTGCTTCAAGTCCATGGTTCTAATAGTCAGAAGAAGCTTCAGAATCAGCATTGCCATAGTCATTGCTAGAACTGCCAGTTGAGTTGATCGGAACAATATGAAGTGAAGCAAAAGGCCTCTTTAGTTCATTTTAGAAGTAAGGGCAGAGGGAAGGGAGCACTGCTCCACTCAAACCTATGTTAAAGTTAAGTCCCCTTTCAAAGCTTGGCATTTGAATTAGGAAGTGTCCTTCAAGAAAAGGACTAGACAGAAAAGCACATACAGTCAGTACTACTACTACTACAGTCATGTTGGAAGCGTCAAAGCACTTCCAGGTTTAAAGGGTTGAATGGTGTCACCACTATTGCCTGGGAGACATCCAGTTGGGGGCTCCTTTCATGTCCCTGCTGAGTTGCCCACCAAAGTGGTACTCATTTATCTACTTGCCCACAGCCAGCAAGAAGTGGAGCATGTGACAGGAGCTCACCCCGACTCAACTACTGGGTCTCGAACGCAAGCCTGCCAATTGTTAGCCCAGTATCCTACTCTCATGAGCCATTGTGTTTCATAGTTATTGGTAAACAGAGAAGTCTTACCATCAGCACCACAACCATTTACGAGACTACTGTTATGTTCTAACATTCCAAATATCCTCACCCAATTAAAAGCATTGGAAATTCTCTCTAAAATGACTGAAGAACTGTGCTAAAGGTTACTGTACAATTCTTGCAATCTAAATAAATGACTAGACAAACTGTCACAGATTAAATTGCTGAAGTGAATACTGTAGTTCAGATTATGAAACAGTATTATTACTTTGATTTAAATGAAGGGGTCGAAGCATATGCAGAAAGCAATAAGTGGATTTTTTTTCCAAATCTGCAAGTAGCTTCACTTCTGATGTATACAGTAGTCTAAAAATACACCACTATTATCTTGCTACATTCAAGTTAGAGTAGCCAGTAAATGGTTGGGATTATTAATATTTTTTCATTTTATTAGCTGTTAATCATCTTGAAACCTTTATCTAGGAGTGGGATTAAAATATTTTAATTACAGAAATAAACAGTAATTAGAGTCTGAAAAATGGAACGAGAAATACCTTTACTCATTATATGTATTTGTCCAGTTGTTCAAATGTTTGCGTGAAAAAACAGAATATATATTAAGTATTAAGAAAATCAGTGTCAATCATCCATAACAATTCAACATCAAGATCACTATAAGGAATCTGAACAGGATTTAGGCTGGATCCTTTATGTCAGCTAACTCATGTCTGAAACACTTCTAGCTCAAGGTTGACTCAGACTTCCATCCTTCCAAGGTCGGAAAAATGAGGACACAGATTGTTGGCGGCAATATGCTGACTCTGTAAACCGCTTAGAGAGGGCTGTGAAGCACTGTGAAGCGTTAGATAAGTCTAAGTGCTATTACTATTGCTAATGCTGACGTGGGTTTTTTTGGGGGGGGGAATTGTGAAATCGATTCTATGCAACCAGAGTGATTGCTTTAAATTGTTTTCTTTTCTATTCTTCTTTCACTCCTGACATTTCTGTGGCTGCCTCCCAGCTTGCTGTTGACTTTTCCTGGACAGCCATGATTAGGAGCATCTGAAATAAAACCCTTTGCAACCATTTGTTCAAATGCCCTACATAAGACTTCCTTAGCTCTGCTAAAAGCACTTTGTGAAGCCTCTTATGTAAAGCCCGACTCTGCAAAAAGCTTTTTCATGAAATTTCAATCAGCTGTCTTCTTTAATAAGATTGCTGCTCTTTGTGCTCAGTGGGGCAAAAATTTAGAAGGGGAACCTGTGCTTTAGAGTCAAAGAGATGAAAAACACCCACCCTCAGACTTTACTATGAATGATATAATTGCACTGACAGCTCATGTTAGAGCTCACCTCTATAGATCAGGAGAAAGAGGCTTTGCCTTTGGACCTACAAAGAATACCACCTAGAAGTTAATGGAAGGGATATTGGTGAAATTCTTAGCAGGAAGCAGGGTTTCCCACCTGAATCCAAAGTAGCATTAAAGCGTTCTGCTCCCTTTAACCTTCACTTCCAAATTTAATACCTGCAGAGGCAATTTTATTTGAAACCAAAGTAGAGGAGGAGGGTGGAGAAGTTAAGTAACAGAGAAGAATTGGATGGTTATAAGTATGGAGCTTGTTCATGCCATTACAGGCAAGGAAGAATTGCCTAATAGGCAAGTGTGGGAGTCAAGAGAAAACAGTTATATTAGTAAAGTAGAGGGAAAAGAGAAGAGTATTTTCCAGTATGCATAAAAAGAGAAATATCACACTTCCCTCTCTGAGAAAGGACAATGGTGTTTTGTCAGTAAAGTAGTTTCAAATGTTCGTTAAGTCTGGGGAAAGATGAAGAAAAGGGACTTCTCTGGACTAGTAAGAGGGTTGATTTAACAATGGAAGAAAGTTCAGAGGCAAATCTAAGTTGCTGAGGAATAAATATATAATAAATGCTGCAAGGAACTGAAAATTGGTGGAAATCATGTCACAAACAACTCAGGATTAATTAAAAACAATTAGGTACTTTAATCCATTGAAATGTGTCCCTTTCTCTATGTCTTGTAATAAAATTACAAATAACAAAAGCTTCAACTCTGTGCTATAATTAAGGTGACCAGATTTTAACATTGGTAAAGAGGGACATTGTGGGCGTGGCTTATTTTGTGGGCGTGGCTAGCTGGTCATGTGACTGGGTGGGCGTGGCTAGCTGGTCATGTGACTGGGTGGGTGTGGCTAGCTGGTCATGTGACCGGGTGGCCATGGCTATGCGTATAGGGTAAGGTGAACAGATTTTAACATTGGTAAGAAGGACACCATTGTGGGCGTGACTTATTGTGTGGGCGTGGCTTGGAGGCCATGTGACTGGGTGGGCGTGGCTAGCTGGTCATGTGACCGGGTGGCCATGGCTATGTGTATAGGGACTACTCAGAGGGCTGAAAAGTCATTTCTGACAGGTCCTCACACTTTTGACTGGTCCTCACACTTATGACCATCCTCACATTTATGCCCGTGCAGTATTCTTAACAACCATGTCACTCATTTCACAACTGCTTCTCTTCACCATGGTGACAAGATAGGGCAAAAACGTAAAATGTGAGGACAGTTGTAAGTTCGAGGACTGGTCAAAAGTGTGAGGACCAGTCAAAAATAACTTTTTCAGCGCTCTGAGTAGTCCATATGCACAAAAGGACTAACCAGAGGGCTGAAAAAAGTCATTTCTGACAGGTCCTCGCACTTTTGACTGGTCCTCACACTTATGACCATCCTCACATTTATGCCCATGCAGCATTCTTAACAACCATGTCACTCATTTCACAACTGCTTCTCTTCACCATGATGACAAGATAGGGCAAAAATGTAAAATGTGAGGACAGTCATAAATTCGAGGACTGGTCAAAAGTGTGAGGATCAGTCAAAAATAACTTTTTCAGCCCTCTGAGTAGTCCATATGCATTAAAGGATACAGCAATAGAGAGGGATGAAGGAATGGAAATTAGAGTAGGAATGAGGGTAAGAGAGGGAGGAAGAGAGGAGGAGAAGGAGAAAGGAAGAGGAAGTAGGGAGGAGAAAAAGAGGGTGGGGGGAAGAGAAAGTAAGAAGGAAAGAAAAGAGAGTGGTGGTAGGTTTGAGGAGAAAGATTGCTGTACAATAAAAAAGATGAAAGGGAAGAAAGCCAACCCCAAGCAAATATAAAGATATTAAGATTAAGAATGAATTGTTAAACTTTAAAGAATAAAAGAGAACAAATATGAATAAATAGCAATAATTAGAAACACACATACAAACATGCAATGTATTTTCTTTGAACAGAATATTTGGCTGGTTCACAAATTTAAACAGCGTTTAGTCATTTCAATTAAATTTACAATTTCTATATTTCCTTTTTGCCATATTTATTCCTCATCTATTTTTTTTAAAAAACAATATTACCCTTCATCCTCATCTCTAATCTTAATCAAATTCAATTTTTCCCTTCTATTCTATATTATACCCCTTCCCATTGTCATCTATTTTTATATCCATCCTCACATTGGTTAATTATGTAATTATGTAATACAGTTGTTTAATACAAATTCAACATTTTAATATAAATCAATTAGTTATATAACTATCTTTTTTGTATATTAATCAATATGAACATGAATATTCCAATTATTTCCATGCAATCCAATTTCTTACAAATCAATTAATTATATTTACCAATAATAATAAACCAAATAATTTCCCCCATATATTCCTCCAAACCACAACTTAACCATTTCTGCTTTCAACACAATATACAATTATTAATAGTATCTCAATTATTACAATTCCCTAGTTAAATAGAGCTTTTTTTCTTTTGTGTTTTAAAATCTTGAACTCTCCTCTTTTGCCCAAAATTTCCCATTGTTTGCAGTTTTGTACCTACCTTTTTTGGTGAGGAAAAAGAAAAAGAAAAAGAAAGAAATCTCTCTCTGCCTCATTTTGTCATGTTGCAGGTTTAGTTTCGCTTTCGCCTTTGTTTTCAGTATAGCTGGCGGGGGGGAAATCTGCTCCAGGAACTTTTTGCAGCTTTTTGCAGCTAATTAACCTAGCGGAAGCTGTTAACAGGGGCTGTTTTTTCTATTTTTGCAGGCATGGGTCTATTCATTTTTTTTTAACACTGATCAGCTGTAGGTCGGCCCTTTGAAGCCCCGCGGCAAGAGTTTAAAGAGTTTTTTTTCCCTCTAGCCATCAGCGGGGATTCAGGAAGCAGAATGAAAAATCGGGACTTTTTTAAAACGCCGCGGGACGCGGGACAAATTGCTCAAAAGCGGGACTGTCCCGCCAAAAGCGGGACGTCTGGTCACCTTAGCTATAATGTACCTTTCTACCAACATGTTTAGCTTAACTTGTGAGTGAAGCTACTGAAGTGAAATTTATATCCTCAGAGAATAATATCTGTTCTGGGAAAACAAATACAAGAGTGCCTGCAGGAAGGAATGGAGAGCGTCTCCTCCAGATATTAGTTTACAACAACCATTAAACCCAATCCACACAGGCAATGGCAGGGGATGCTGGGAATTATAATTCGGTAACATCAGCAGAATGATAAAATTCTGCTTTGGTCAATGGGATGCAAAACATGGAGGCAGGCAGTGGGAAGCATTGAAAGGATTGCTACTGAAATAGAAATCAGTTCCGAAGAATGTAAGGAGAAGAATCTTGTGCCTCCTTTTTTATTCTTTTCAACTTACCTAATAAGGTAAGGAAACTATGTAAAGGTTCTCAGGGCTCCATCTGTCAGTGCTAACTCACTTAATTCTTCAGTCTAACTCACTGAAAACAACAGAGCAGGACCAAATTGAGTACGGTGGAAGAAATTGGCCAAAAAAAAAAAGATAATGGATATGTCTGGAGGCTATGAAGGAAGCATATCTCTCCCCCACCCCAAAAAAAACCATATCCCCTATTGCATTAGTACAGTATTAGTTTATTTTTTATTTTTCACATTTCTGTACTACTCATCTCCTTCAAAGTGGGATTGTGAGCCGTGTACAATAAAATGTTAAAATATAAAACAATATATATAAAAGCTTAAAAAAAATTAAGAGGAGGCAAGAGATTCAAATTGATGGTGTTCGTCCATTGTTTTCAAAGAGGACCTTGACATCTAGCGGGTAGTGGGCTGTCCACAGTGCATCCGCAGGTGGCTGGTAATGTCTATACGGGCATGGAATGTTCTGCCACATGTCGGGCAGACATATGTGGGCATCACAATTGCAGCATTTGCAGTTCTGGCTTTGCAGAGTGCTTGCTTCTCTTGTGCTATGGTTGCCCTTCTGTCTTCAAATGTCTGGCAGCTTTGGTGGATCAGCGTGCGCCATGTCGATTGATCTTGTGCCAGGGTTTCAAATTCAACTAATTCAATTAATTCAAATTAGTTAAAAAGTGAACGGATGGCTTCAAGGAACTAACCCAGTGGTGGGATTCAAATAATTTTACCACTGGTTCTGTGGGCGTGGCTTGATGGGCGTGGCATGTCATGGCTTGATGCGCATGTCATGGCTTGGTGGGCATGGCTTGGTGGGCGTGGCAGGGGAAGGATACTTCCCCTTGATAGGGGAAGAGCCTTGATAGTACAGTGGCCTAAGCACCCTGTTATTAACACAGCTGCCTGCAATTACTGCTGGTTCGAATCTCTCCAAGGCTCAAGGTTGACTCAGCCTTCCATCCTTTCTAAGGTAGGTAAATTGAGGACCCAGTTTGTGGGGGCAATAAGCTGACTTTGTATAAAATATACAAAAAGTATGAAGGCTATTGCCTAACGCATTGTAAGCCGCCCGGAGTCTCCGGAGAAGGGCGGCACATAAATCAAATTTAAAAAAAAAAAATCTCCATTCCCATCCCACTCCAGGGGAAGGTTACTGGAAAATCCCCATTCCCTCCCGATCAGCTGGGACTCAGTAGGCAGAGAATAGATGGGGACAGGGCCAGTCAGAGGTGGTATTTATCAGTTTTCCAAACTACTCAAAATTTCCGCTACTGGTTCTCCAGAAATGGCCAGAACCTGCTGAATACCACCTCTGGACTAACCACCTCAGGGCTGCATGCTCTCCTGGTGTCCCCATAGAAGACCTTCAGAAGGCCAGGAGAGAAGCAACTGATTAGCAGCCTGGGAATGCTGCCAATTGCTCTTCTAAATTCCTCCCCCCGCGTAACATGATCCAGAGTCGATAGAGTCTTTTCAGCCTGTCTTAAGCTTCATGCATAGAAAGCAAGGGATACGCAAAGGAAAGCACTAATATCCACACCCAAGCTTAGTTCGTTGCACAAAAGAGAACACTTGATACCTCTTAAGGTCACTGATGGTAAAGGGGTTGGAAAGAATTCCAGAAACCATTCTCTGCACATTTTCCCAATTTTTTTTCTACTGTTGTTAGGAAATCTAGCAGTTATTCTACCAGCAGTGTATCTATTCCATGCCAACTTCCAAAACTAAGTATGCCTCATATTAGCATTGTCAGCCCAAGGTTGACGAAACTAGGAAACCAAAGTTATAAATGCTAATTACTACTTTCATTATAAGGTTACATTAATAGAATCTTGCAAGTCTGGATGTGCTTCCCCCCCCCCTCCTTTTACTTTCAAAAGAACTAAGGAGGATCAAGTCTGAAATGCTTTCCCAAATTACATTTCTGTGTTGGACTCAAATTTCTTTTATCTGACTATTGCCTTGATTGTGGCTCTTCCTCCTGTTGCTCGAGGTTATTCCTACTGGCCATTATAGGCATATTTCAGAGTCTGATATTACTAGTATGGATAATACCAAAAATGAGCAGCCTTTTGAGGACCAAGAGCAGCAATTTTATGTGAGTGACTTTGGGGCTTGGGGCAAATTGTGGATTTCCTGTTCATTTGATCAAAGCAAGAGGTAAACAGGCCAACCCGGACTCATAAAAATAAAATAAGATTGTATTTAGATGGGAAATACAACCAGGATTAACAGTGCATTGGGAAGTTAAAAATCTTCTTAAAAGGAGGCAATGATACTCCTGCATTGTTTTCAAGAAAAAAAAAATTGACATGCCCATGTAATCACAGGAATTGAGCTTGCTCAAGAGACCCTTGTTTTTTCTTCTGATTTTTTTCCACTGTGATATGTCTGTTTTTAGAGCATGTGTTGTCATTATCCTTTGTTTCCTGCTTCTAAATGTCAGGAAATCATGATCTTAGCACCCAGCAAACATAGGCACTCCAAGGACCACAGAAAAGCAAATTATATTATTGGTTTACAATTCTAGTCTTAGAAATATACTTCACACTAGTAGATGCTGCACAGTACTTACAGTTGCAGACCAAAAAAACCTTTCTCTCTTTTTCTGTATATCTCAATCAGCTGTTGCTGGTTGTATAACAGTTTGTTAACCTATGTTAACCTCAAATTGAAATGAGATTAATGTGGCTCACAGCTGGTCAGATGATATATTATGGCTGTGGAATCAGAGTCCTAGGATTTTTCTTGATCACTTGGAATATAAATATATTCCTCTATAAATCATTAAACATTGTGACTGATGGAGCACCAGAAAAACTCAGCCAAATGCCTCTTTTGGCTTTGCCCATCTTGTCACTGCTGATCTTTCAGATCTGTCCATCTGCTAGAGGGAGAAAATTTGGCCTTTCCATGAACTGAGATAAAACTCAGAGCAACCTCAACTAGTGTGTCTAATAGGGAAAGAAGTTGTGAGGTATTAATCAACAAACCTGGGTGGTGGTGGTAAAAGGTGATGGTTGTTATGTCAAGGATCCCCAATATTTCAGGGCAATGAATGCAGTGGACATTTGGGGATCAGGTTATGGCTGTTTAGAAGAAAACATCTACCAACAGAGCATTTTTAAATTCACAATTTCATTGTTAAAATGGTGATGGTCAGTAACAAAGGAACAATTTACTTTTTTACTCCTGGCTTTCACCTTTCTATGATCAAGTGACAATCATTCCTATCATCTAATCCAGGGTTAGATGATACCATCAAACTGGCATCCTGCGGGCCGGATGCGTCCCACGCAGGCTACGCCCATCCTGGCTCCGCAAAGGCAAAACAAGTCATGATACGTCACTTATATGATTGAGTTTGACACCCATGATCTAATTGGGAGAAGCTTTCATTGTATTGAATAGCCATCTATAACCAAAATTTGCTTCCCCTCCCCCTTTTTGGAATAAACTCAGCATTACCGATACTATAAGGGTTGTTATCAACTATGTTTTAATTCCTATTGCTCAATTTCACAATGAATTACTTTTTTGCAGGCTCCAATCTGAGTCAGTCACCGGGACCAGAGTTTTAGTCTTCCAAGCTTTCGGATTCATGTTGCAACCCGTCCTCAGGGAACTTCTCTCTCTCTCCAGAAAATCACTTTTTTGTTTTCATTCCTTCTCTTCTGCTGTAACCAGTATAACAACAAAGTTTTCTCATAAGTTATAACTTGCCCCACTCACAGGAACCTCTCCACATTATTGGCTGTATTATGTTCAAGATGATATTCTGTCTGCCTGCCTTCTCTAATATTGGTCAAGTACTATATTTGTAGAATTCGATTCAAAATGTACCGGAATAACTACATGACTCTTCTGTTGCATTTTTGCTGATGTCCTATCTTCAGAATTTTATTCAAGATAATGTCAGGTATTTGTCAGAAGAGAAATCTTTATCTATATGATGCTAGAGGACATTAAATTAACCATTCTCCATGAACTGAGAAGCACAATAATGCTGAAAAGGAGAGAAAGCACTTGAAAATGACGTCAGCTCAATTTGTGCTTGTGATAGTGACAAAGAGGCTACAAGGTACATTTAAAAAAAAAACAGATTACAGCCAAAGACTTCCTTTACTACAGTATATTATTTACAGTGAAAACCAGTTATGTCAGAAGATCTCTCTATTTTTCCATAGGGAGAATTTCAGTTTCTTCTTGTAAATACAAAAGCTTTTAATTTTAAGCACCACCATGGGTGCTGTCAGATATAGGTAATTCCTCAGGAACTAATATGCATAGCATAGCATAGCATAATATCCAATTGGGCTATGTAGAAAAGGACCTGTATCTACTATGAAACCGGTGTTCTGTATTTACAAATAAAACTAAAATGTCCAAACTTTAATTACTTCTATTAATAATGCTTTGCCTCCTTAATTCCTCACTTCCAATTAATGCCTTAATTGCAAAAAAGTATTAAGGTGCTTTAGCAGTAACAGTTCATTTATAAAGGCTGTATTTTGCATGAAGTACCATCATACTATATGAACCCAAGCTACAGAAAGATTTCCTAATTTATCTTTAAAACAAAAAACATATCAAATGGTCCACCAGTTCAGTTAAACTGAGAATAGTTCTAAGTCATTGCATTTCAGGGATCTGAAATGATCTGGACTAAAATATTGATTCAGGGAAAAGTTTAATATATTGCATGATGATAATTCAACATGCCATTCTGTGGTCTTAATTTTGCTTGTTTAAGATAACCGATGCATAAATAAGAGCATTGTACATACCCTCATCTATTTGGAAAGACTCTCTCAGAACTTGTGCAAACAAGATGGACAAGAGTGAACAATCATCTTTACTAACATACATTTGGATGGCAGTATAAACTCATTCTTCTGCCATGTATTCATTCATGAAACGAAAGTCTTATTTTTATTGCAAAGAAAGCTTTTCTGGTTTCAAAGAACCAGAAAAAGTTTGGAATGATTTGGCAAATATAGCAGTTGGGATAAGGAAACGCTTCAACATACTGTACTGTAGTTGGCACAAATGGCTATTTGTTATATTAAGTAAGGTTGGATGATAAAAGGCACCGTTGGCAGGAAGAATGTGAGATCAGTAACAGAAGAAAATGTCAACTGATACAAACTAGGGCAGGAGGCCATAAACTACTATGGCAATATGTTAGGCAGGGCAGGATAAGAAGAAGGATTTGAAAGTAAGTGCCAAATGCACGAAGACAAGGCAGAAAGAGATTGCACAGTGGAGAATAAGGAACAAGAGATAAAGAATTGGAAGAGACAAGAATCAGAAAAGGAAAACTACTCTGAAACTGGCCAACAGGTAGCTACAGAAGGCTGCTGATTACTCTGACAAGGAGAGATAGTAACTAGGAATCAAGACATTAAATTGTTTTGCCTGAAGATCCAGGCATATATTGGAGATAGCTTGACTACTCTGAACCTTAAGGAACAAAATCTCCCATAGTAGAAAGAAGAAACTGCCAGTTACTTCATGTCATTATTTGGTATTGTAACCATCTGTTTGCTGTGGGCTTCCTTGTTTAATATGGAGTCCTTCGTGAATGGACTGCCACTAGCCATATCTGTGAGCCCAAATTAAGTTCTCAATGGTGGATTGAAATCACAGCTTCTTTTATAGAGCTAAGATTCATTTCTTTGGGACATGTACTGTCAGCTTGTTAGCTTAAATTCTAAGATGAAGAAACTACCTTAAAACTCTTCAGTCATGTTCCAATAGATTATGTCTACTATGGTTTACAAACTTATTTCTAACCATAGGTTTATGCTTTAATTTGGATATTCAGACAGTATACATAATCAGAATCAAGTGTTAAAATTTGCATAGAGACATGGAGCTTTGAATGGTTTGCTTTCTGGAAGTTATTCTCTCTCTTCTTACAACTTTATCATTTTTAATAGCTTCCAGTTCTCTTTAAAGCAACACAAAGTGACTACACATGCACACACATGCAGAGATGGTCTGAAGAAGCTGTGTAATCCAACTGCTTTAATTATTAAATGCCTTGGATGCGCTCCTGCATGTTTTGAAGCACTTATTTTGAATGGTTTACACAATCCTATAACATGAAAATGGAGCCTAATTTCTCTAGTGGCTGGTGTGTAAATCCATACACACCTTATCCCATATTATTGGAGGTCTTTGATAGAACATCAGAGCCTGAAGATTCTATAAAAGATAAAAGATTTAATAATCCCTACATTCTGGAAAGAGAATTATGAAAACATCTTGATCTTCACGACTGATTTTCCCAAGAGCAATTTAATAGTATTTTATGTTATTAAAGATCTGTATCTTTCCATCTTACTGGCAGTGAAAAAATTTGAATAGAACATATCCTGATGGTTGCACTAAGATCTTTCAGTACATGCTTAAATTGTATTTGACACTCCCAAATGTCTTCACCAACAAAATATATATTCTGCCAGATTGAATGAGTATTGGGAAATTCATTTTTCAATTTTCTCCTCTGTAGGAAAATAATGATACTTTCTACAATAATTTAACTTGGAATTTCAGCATAAAGCTACATATAAAAATGAAAGATATTGAATTAAAGCTGAAATTAACTAATTACAAAATTCTGCAAGATACTAAGATTGGGATTTGTTTACATTGGTATACTATTTTAATTTGTTTCTAAAACATTACAACATCGCATATTAATCATAGATAACTTGGCTTTCCTTTAAGAAGTTCACATCAGCATTTAGAGTTTTTATTTATACAATAATATCAAGCAGGCTAATAAACAATTGCTTGTCTTTCTAGGGCCAGTTATTGACTGATATTAATAACTACCAGTAAGTATAGATTTGTGTTCAAATGAATAGTTTACCCACTCAAATATTTAACATACTGATTTCCTCCAATAATTTTGTTATGATATATATGGGCATTCATGGAATTCAGAGATTTGCTTAAAATGTAATTAAATCATTCTTTTCCGTATCCATAAAACCTCAATATTCTGCTCAATTAAGCAACAACCATGTTTTATTTATATAATTTGAGAGAAAATATTAAGTTCTGTCCCAATGTGAAGTAGGAACGATGGTTATAAATTATACTGATTCTTAGAATCCTACATGTAAGATCAAAGGGTAAATACACACACTTATAGACATATAATCATACTCTCTTTTTACACATCACTTTCTTCAATTACTCCATTCCCTCTTACCCTCTTATTGGTTTGGAAAATCACTGGTTTTCTGCTGCCATTCATGAAAAACCAAAGACCAGGCTACCAATTTGGTGTTTAGTGTAAATAGTTAAGGAGTGCTGGCCTAGAACCCAGGATACTGAGTTCTAATCCTACCTTAGGTATGAAAGTCAGGTGGGTGACTTTGAGCCAGTTATTTTTTCTTAGCTCAATGCAATTCAGAGGTTTGTTGTTTGGGGGTGTGGGGGGAAGAGAAGGAAGGAGTATTAGGTATCTTCGCTATTACTTGTAAATAATAAAGGTGGGATAAAAATCAAATAAATAAATGATCTGGTTGAAAAGTAGATTGATTAGTTTCCTTCCATATTTCAGCAGGAAACTAGATATCCATTTCCTGTTAGCCAGCAAATTATGCTAACTCCAGGACCATAGATTGCATCTTTCAAGCCACTTGTTTGACTATTTGTGCTGCCACAAATGCAAACAGTTCCTGACTCTTTTTAATGCAATCTGATGGTTATTTGGATTTTTGCAGCTCAATCTGGTAGCAAATGTTTACAAAGTTTTTGAATGACATATTTTAGAACAAAATTGAGATTCATATGCTGTTTAATTTATTTGTAAATTTATGTAATTGTGTGATGATCTATAGTCTATATCTACTGATGATCTACAATGTTAAAGGTAAAGGTAAAGGTTCCCCTCGCACATATATGCTAGTCGTTCCTGACTCTAGGGGACGGTGCTCATCTCCGTTTCAAAGCTGAAGAGCCAGCACTGTCTGAAGACGTCTCCGTGGTCATGTGGCCGGCATGACTAAACGCCAAAGGCACACAGAACGCTGTTACCTTCCCACCAAAGGTGGTCCCTATTTTTCTACTTGCATTTTTTATATGCTTTCGAACTGCTAGGTTGGACAAGTAACGGGAGCTCACCTCATTATGCAGCACTAGGGATTTGAACCGCTGAACTGCAGACCTTTCGATCGACAAGTTCAGCATCTTAGCCACTGAGCCACCGCATCCCGTCTTCTGCATTGTTACTGTAGGTCTATTTTTTTTTCAGGTGGTAGAGATATACCCGCAACTTCCTTTTATATAAGTGTAATTATTGTCAACCATAGTTTAGATTAAAATGTATTAAACATTTGCCTTGAATGGTGTTGTGTCATGATTCAATAATCAGATCATGACAACACGAAAAAAGGAAATGTTCAGATCAATGCAAATGTTTCCATAGTAATCAGTGGCTTGAAAAATACTTCAGTCCTTACCTCCAGATCAATAAAATTGAGTTAATTGGTTCGAGTTATAGTGCCAAGATCAGATTTTTAACAGACTCCTCATTGCATACTGAAATCCTATTAAACTCAGCAGTTTACCCACATTATTTGCCATGATATTTTTCAAAGGCAAATTAACTAACTCCTATTTAGGCTGTCTCTCCCCCCCTTTCTCTGTATCTCTGTCTCACAAACTGTGTCATAAACAACAGCAAAACAGACCAAGGGATTCAGCCTTCCTGGGAATGAAAAGGATCATGTCACTGCTTGTTAGATGCAGGAGTCATTATAAGCGGAAGTGTTAATGGATCAGTGAGTCATTTATACCTTTGGAACATCTCTCTGTGGATTCCATTCCTGTGTAGGGATATTCTTTGATGTATGCATAAAGAGGCGTGTTACTGAACTCACTAATTGTTCTAACTCTTTTTTTCTATGCATTTCACAAAGTGAGAGGACAACGCAAGAATAATTTTTCCTCGAAACTGCAGCACAGTTATATCCTTTTGCATCTCAGGAGGAAAGGAAGAGCATTTTTAAAACAATTAGTATTCCTTTATTGGTTCATTATGATTGCTTCTTTAGATCTGCCACCAAGGGTATTGAAGCCCTGGTCCTTTTACCTGCACTGTTACATCAGATAAATAAATAAATAAATTCCTCTTTTTCCCAACACAATTTTAGAGCCACATTAATGCCAATTCTGATTTTTAAAGTTGCAACATAAATGTTGAACAGAAAATGGAGAAGAGGGCCAAAGTATCTAAATATCATTTTTAATCCAAGCCCCTTTCCCATACCAGTCAATTTTATTCAGCTCAAGAATAAAATATAACTTTATTCAGCTCAAATTAAAACAGCTTGAAAATAAAGCAAGTAATAATGCCACACAGCGTAAGATGTTCTGGGAGCAATGTTGCCTCAGTGGCCTTCTATTTCAGTTCCAAGCTTGGCCCTCACCCACCAAGATTTCATAATACAGTGTGCAACTGCTGAGCTTTGAACCTCAGCTGTTGCCATCAGTTTGCTTGTTGTGCAGAACAGTGATGCTCTCTTCATGCTACTCTTTGCAAAGGGGTGTGTGTGTTCTCACAGTCACTGTTTCTCCTGCTCCCTGTAAACCGGAAGACCTGCAATGCAAGCCTTTGTAATGTTGTCATGCTTTCCAAATTGCCCCAAATGAGCAGCCAGTGGGACATGAAAAGAAGGAGGAACTGCAATCCGGTTTGTCAAGTTTCTCTCACTTTGTTCCCCTTGCAAATAAACAGTGACTTGCTAATTGGTTTGCTCATTAAGCGGCAAAGCAGCGTGGTGGGAGGTCTTGCGGAAGGGGCCTGTGAGACTGACACAGCCTGCTCCCCCTCTGTGACCCTGCAGAGGCAAAAGCAGAGCTGCCACCCAGCACACTCCCTGATGGGCTAATCCATTGCTGGCAGCTGATCTGCCTCTTGTGCTGAAGCAGCACCACAAGATGACTGGCGGCAAGCCAAGGAAGGGGGCGGGGAGAAGGTCCCTTACTTCACACCTGGGCTTGCTGCCAGCAAACAGCTCAAATACCTGTGAGAAGTTTGGTACGATAAGCAATCGCAAAGGTTGAGCCATCGAAAATATGAAGGCTGCATTTTCTGCAGAGGCACCTGTCCAATTGCACTTCTGGCTCAGACCATTGAAAACTTAGCTCATTCTCATTAGGCTCACTGCAACTGGCTGGCAGCCAGAACGAGGCAACTGCCAAAGAGAAGCCATCGTCTTCTCTCCAGTTTATGCACTTCAGTTGCCAGCAAAGATCTCTCAGCTTTGGCCAGGGTCCGATTCTGATCTTATATGGATAGAAATAGGGTATTCTTTTCATCAAATGGGCTCTGGATACTTATTGCAGGACCAATAAATATGGAGCTTCTGGATGACAGGGCCCATCTGGCCTGGCCAAAAAGCGTTATGAGAACGTTCTTTTTTTAAAAAAATAAATGTCAACAATTTAAAATGTCAAGCAGTAAAATATTAGTACATTCTGACATTTTCCAGAGATTGCCAGAACTTTATCTGACAATGACAAAATCCTGTGAGAATTGGGATTCTTGAATAAAATCGCTGAGTTTTAGGCAAGCTGATGCAATTTTAGCAGGTTGGTGAAATGATAACTCTGGTCAGAAAAAATTGTTGACTTCTGGCTTCTTGTATCTTTTGAAAATAGCATAAGAATGTGAGGCTAACTATCATAGTGATATATGCCCAGTCTACTCAACAACATATTACACACACTTCTTTAAAAAAAAAAAAAGAACGAGTTTCGTTTGAGGCGAGTTTTTGATTGCCTCCTTCATAGTACAACAGAATGGATGAAAAGTATCATTTTATTTATCGAGGGTTTTTAAGACCACATACATAAACTTTTTTCAATTGTCAACTGAAAATAAACTAGTAGGCAGTTCAGATCATAAACAACAGAAACAATTTGGCTTTGGCACAAGTCACCATTTGCAGAGCGCAATTTGCTGAAACTGTCATTTTTACATAGTTCAAGGGTGTGATTCCATGAAGAACTTACATGGAATGTAGCCTTGTTGGAGGGACACCAAGGAAGAGCAATAACCAAGAGAAGTTCCAAGGGCATTGGCTACTTGGTAAGAATTGATAAAATTGCAAGAATATATTCTGAAGAACAGACTTTTAGTTGTACAGGAGTGGAGACAGAAATAATTGTTTGATAACATGAAACCACAGAATCTCACACATTAGGATTGGTTGAGAGATGCCCCTAGTGAAATGAAATACACAAGCAAAAAAGAAGTTCAAGTCTATTATTTTTGTTATTATAAGATTACATAGACATATTTTTTCCTTCAGAAATAATTATTAAAACACTTGTTTGTGTATAATTAATTCATAGCTATTTACAAACTATAGTAGTTGCTTTTTCAGCAAGTAACAGCTTTTAATAATGGGTGCATTAGATAGTTTCCTTAAAATATATTCTAAGATCACACAGGCACAGATGTTTTTAGACATGGACACTTTTTAAATAAATAAATGTAATCTTACTTTAGTTTACAGCACAATTTATTTTAGGAATAAAGGCTCTAACAGAGAATTTCTGCCTAGTAATGGGATCATTTCCGTTGCAACGATTTAAACCTGTTTATTTCAAATACAGCCAAATTTACTCTGGGTTGCATCTATTATTTAAATCACCGGTGCACACCAAATCACAGAGTGTATTTTAAGCCAGTTTCCTGAAATTCTGTGCCCTCTTATCTGGGAGTAAAATTGTTTACACACAATGGGACTTATTTCTGAGTAGACATATATAGGCTAGCCCAAGGAGGTTGTTTTATATATTTATTTAGCTTGTTTGCAAAGGCATTTGCATAGTACCATATAGGACTCTTTTCAAAGATTCTGATTGGATTCTAGTGTGTTAATGGTTTTCTCATATGGCATCATCATCTTCTCCTTCTTAGTATGCCATTAAAAGGCTGGCAGAACACAGCTGCCTAGATCTGCCACCAGGGCTGCCTTGCTTGAGAAGGTGGTGGGGAGATCCCAGCTCTAAAAAAAACAATGGGGGAATCTAGTCAAACTGATTCTGTTAGTGAAGCAAGCCACCTATCTTTTGATACAACTGAAAATACCTTTTTATTCACTAAGTCTGGAAAGATGGAGGGAAGGAAGGATAATTTTCAGATCAAAATTTATTGATGCTGCTATTGTTTAATCAGTTAAAAAAAGGTAGTAAAAGAAGTAATGATAATCTCGAAATCCATGTTAGGGCAGAAGATTGTTGGAGAATTAAGCTGGTACTATCAGGTTCTCTATGCTCTCTGGTCTCCAAAAACACCAGTGGATTATTGATTGATTGACTGACTAATTCAAAACATGCATACGTTGCCTGCCTTTCTAAGACTTAAGGTAGCAAATAGCTACAAGTGATCAGATTTGGATTGCAAAAATCCAGGCAACTGTTAGATCCAGATCTTTGTAACTCAGATATAGCAGCCGTATAATAAATAGAACTTAAATCTTTTAAACCGATTTGGTTTTCTTTCCTTTACTTCGTCAAGATCCTCTTTCATTAATGTCCATCTGTCCCCTACCCAGATCGCTCTTTCTCCCATCTTGACTAATAAACAATTTTATAAAGCAGCTAGGTACTTATACCTGGAAGACATGCATTTTGTGGGTATTTATGTTGAAATGAGAGGGATAGATTAATTCATATGCATATGATCAGACTTTTCAAAAAAAAAAATTAACAAAAAAAAGAGTCTCTTTCTCAAACTTTTGTTCCAGAGAGCCAATGCCAGCCAGCACTGATACTGGCCTAAAGTACCATATCCATTCTGGTTGCTATTGATTTTGTTGTTTTGATATCTCTGATTCAGAGATGGGTTTCAGCAGGTTCTGACCAGTTCTGGAGAACCAGTAGTGGAAATTTTGAGTAGTTCGGAGAACCAGTAGCGGAAATGTTGAGTAGTTCGGAGAACCAGTAGAGGAAATTTTGAGTAATTCGGAGAACCGGTAAATACCACCTCTGACTGGCCCTGCCCCCATCTATTCCCTGCCTCCCAAGTCCCAGCTGATCAGGAGGAAATTGGGATTTTGCAGTAACCTTTCCCTGGATTGGGGAGGGAATGGAGATTTTACAGTATCCTTCCCCTGCCACACCTACCAAGCTACATCCACTAAGCCATGCCACGCCCACTAAGCCACACCCACAGAACCATTAGTAAAAATTTTTGAAACCTACCACTTCTCTGATTCCTTATGGAAGGGGAAACAATTCAACCATCCAAGATGTAAAAATCTGGTTATCCACTAGGAAGCAGTAAGTTTGCAGTCATTATAGTTAAAGTGTTGATTTTATGACTGGGGAAACTAGGGTTTAAATCATTGGTGGATTGCTACTGGTTCACCCCAGATCAGGCGAACCAGTAGCGGCAGCAATGGGAGGCTCTGCCCACCTGCCTGGATGTCTCTGCCCATGCCCAGAAGCTTCTGTGCATGTGCAGAAGCATCACGTGGGCGCATGCACACACATCCACGAGTGAACCGATAGCGATGGGATTTGAAACCCACTACTGGTTTAAATGGTTTCTCAAGCAGGTCTATCTTACCTCAGCTGCAAAACTCCAATTGACCAGTAGGTGGCAGCAAATAGAATTTTGGTATCTATTTGCTACCATCTTGTGATCATCTGAATTTTTGCAACTGATAAATGACAGCCCAATTCTCAAGCCATGATGTTCTGTAGTAACTTTGAACCAATCAATCAAAATAGGTAAATTAAACTTTAAAGTCCAATGCATCTCACCATATGTCAGGGTTCCAAGTAACATCCCCAACAAAAGACGACTCCGAGGCTCGAAGTTACTCAAAGTTCCATTTTTTTGGAGATGTCATATTGGCACATCTGGGAAAACCTGAATCTGAAAGCTTCCAGGTTTTCCTCACCCAAAAGAAAGTCCAAGTCCCTTCCCCTGCACCCACAAGTCCATCACATGGTCCAATCAATGCACCGTCCCAACTGGAGATGCCTGCCAGTCACACCACTCCAAGTGCAGGCTGGATGTCTTTGACTTTCAGAGAAAAGAATTTTATTATGGCTAGATATCTCTGCAACGCCATGCAATTCCCCCTTCCCAGTTTCCCACAGCACTAAGTGTGGCAGCCTTGAAGATCCAAAGAAAAAGATGGCCTCCAGGGCTGACACCATACTGTTTCCCCAAAATGAGAAGAAATCCCAACCACAGCCATTTGTTTGACACAATGATATCACTTACTCTGCTTACTGCTATCGTCCTTGGCCCACCCCAAAAAGTTCTAAGTATTCTTCATTAAGTAAATGGATATAGTCCTGGAGGATTCCAAGTTTATGACTGTCACTTAGCACTGATGTGTTTTAAAAATTAACAATAAAATGCATGAAGTGTTCAGGAAGCAAAGGCAATATTCCCTTCCCTTTTCCCCAATGAATGAGGCAGGTTTTTTTTTTTGATAATGTTGTTTGTTGCATGCTTAGGCACATCATGGAATAGGTGCCAAAAGTACAAGCTGATTAAATCTAAGAATAACATTCTCTATCAGCATTCTGTTCCTGGTAGCAGGTCAATGTTTCAGACCTGAAATGAATGCTTATGACAAAATGTTGGTAAGATATAAAACTGCCAGTCCCAAAGGCCACAATTCATATTACTAGACTTGAACATCTCCCATTACAAAGAATGTGCTTATGACAATCTGCAGGAAATGAACATATTAGATGTGTGTTGATGTTGTTAAGATGCAAGAGTGCAAGAAAATAAAAGTTCTCCTCTACAATGTATTTACACTAAAATATTTATCCTTTTCTTGAACACAATAGTTCTATGAATTTCAATCAGACCAATTTTGTGAAATCTTTGCTTACAGTATTTTGGTTATAGAATATACTGAAATGCCACCAAGTATATATTTCAGAAATAATATACTCATGATATGAAACACACACACACACACATATGCAAGCCACAATAGATTAGATTATTTATCATCATCAATATCCCATCATTCTATGTAATATTTTCAATAAGATTTTTACAAAAATCATAAAAATTATTAAATCTGTAAAAATGTGAAAGCATAAAAAAAAATAATAGGGAGCATTCCCTATTCATGCTACAAGTAATTCATGCTACATAAAGATCTTTATTTTTCCTTAGCTGATGAATTTGAAGCACCAAATTAAGCAAAAATGTTCTAAGGCATCTAAAAACAAATCATAAATCTGGTTTTTCAGAAGGAACTAATTTTGTCTGAGTCTGACTTTCATTGACTCTTTTATTGAATCTGGACCCTCTTTGACTGCGCCTCTTCTGATGTAACTTTCAGCATTCAGCGCATCACTGATTTTGAAAGACCAATCCAGGCCTTTCCAGTCACTTAGCACTAAGATGGAAGAGTTGTAGCATGATTAATGATGCACTTAATAGAAAAAATCTCATAGGTATTGTGAGTTTTCCGTATCCATAATAAGTGTTGAGAAATCACATGAGGTACTTTCTTGTGCAATCTTGGGTGTCGGTCAACCTGCCTATCACATCCAAGAACCGTGTTTTCCTGAAAATAAGACCCTATCTTATATTTTTTTGAACCCCAAAATAAGCGCTTGGCCTTATTTTCCGGGAGGTCTTATTATTTTGGGGCATGTGGAGCAAGATGGGCTCCTCATGTCGTCTTACCTGATTCCAGCTCTGTGTTTAAATATTTTCGGGGAGGGCTTATTTTCAGGGAAAGGCTTATTTTAGCGCATACACTCAAAAGCCCAATTGGTCTTATTATCAAGGGATGTCTTATTTTTGGGGAAACAGGATATTTAGAATAATGATATGAGATTGGTAATTCTTGCTGACTTTTTCCTATCCACTAGAATAGCAATCCCCAGTCTTTGCAGCTTGGCGGCCCAGCGGGGGTGGGAGAAGGGAATTGGGCCATGTAAGCAGTAAGCCGGTATGCATGCGCACATCCACATGCGCAGCTCGACTTTCACAAGCAGCGGGGCAGTGCACATGCACCTGCGTGCACTATTCAACTTGTGCAACTTGAATATTGCTTCCATTCTATCTTGGTTTGTGCTATGCATTGCCTTCACCCTGCAAACATTATGCAATGCATAATTAAGTGGATTTAAAAAAATGACGATGCAGAACACAGTGGGGAACATTGGTCTAAAGAATTTTAGATACACATTTTTTTAATGTTGGAAATTGGTTTTTAACATCTAAGCAATATCTTTTAAACTTAGGCTTTGCAACATAAACATCTCACCTTTTTCCAAAGTTATGTGTGATATCACAAAAAAAAATACAAAAGTGTGATGCTTACATCATGAAATGACATTTTTTTGCATCATCCAAGTTAGCAATGTGGCTATGTAAGTCACTGTAGTTAAGGGTATACCCATCTAAATGAACTGGACCCGCAGTGAAATCCAATTTTTTTTACTATCAGTTCTGTGGGTGTGGTTTGGTGGGCATGGTGTGGCTTGGTGGGCATGACTTGGTGTGTGTGGCAGGGGAAGGATACTGCAAAATCTCCATTCCCACCCCACTGTGGGGCCATTTGCCGGTTCTCTGAACTGCTCAAAATTTTTGCTACCAGTTCTCCAAACTACTCAAAATTTCTGCTACTGGTTCTCCAGAACCTGTCAGAACCTGCTGGATTTCAACCCTGAACTGGACTTGTTTGGGGTTCCACTTTAATGTGAAAAATTGCATGATACATGAATTCCGTAGTATGCAGATTTACAATAAATTTTTGGAAGGACAAACCTGGGGAGAAGGAAGGAATCACCTCATTAACATTTTTAAAATTATGGAAAATGTACCTTCCTATTACAGAATTTTGCTAATGCGTAGATTCCACCATGAGTAAAACTGAAACAGCCAGATAGGCATGTTCCATTCTCCACTGGGCTGATTTAGAATTCTACATAGCATAAACATATTTATGTCATCAAAAGAGCAGAAGCTGATTACTGTTGATAGAGATCAGCATGCCACTGTGCAGATTAGCATGAACAGATGCAGAAAGTCCATATTGTTCAACCTATCAGAGTCTAGAGTGATCTATTATGGTGATTCAATTGATCTCATTGTCATTATTATCAGAGGCCTATGAAGTTATGTTCCACAAAATATCATTGTTTATTGAACAACATGAAGATGTTGTATGAACAATTCTCAGGGAAAATGGAGCCTGGATAGCTCTGCAGACAAGGCACTGTAATTTAACACCAGCTGTCTGCAATTAAAGTAAGTTCGAATCTTGCCAGGCTCAAGGTTGACTCAGCCTTCCATCCTTTCTAAGGTAGGTAAATTGAGGACCCAGTTTGTGGGGGCAATAAACTGACTTTGTATAAAATATACAAAAGTATAAAGGCTATTGCTTAACGCACTGTAAGCCGCCCTGAGTCTCCGGAGAAGGGCGGCATATAAATCAATTTTTTTAAAAAAATATATACCTCAAACCTATTAATTTAGATCCATTTTATTTTCCTAACCAAATAAGAATGAATGAAGGAGAATGAACTGAGGGGGAAATGACTAGGGGATTTTGGAGTTAAAGTTCACCATAAATATGAGCCATTAAAGGAGGAGCTATTGAATGTCCTGACAAAGTTTTTTCAGCAAATCTTTGTGAAAGGAAATTTTATCACTTTCTACAAGCCAGATCAAATATCAAAGTAGACTAAAGAATTTGCTCGGCTCCAAGACTGCCTTCAACCAATCAGACTCAGGACCTTGATTCATCCCACTGACATTTTTCACTAATGCATGCAAATATAGAGTATCATTAAATCATGTTTTAATCTGGTATTCCTTTGTTTCCATAAGAAGAAAAAACAACGATACACTTTCCACATTGTTCCCCTGATCTTGAAACGTTTAAGGAATTCTGATATAGACAATGCTTGATGGACATACAGTTGTGGTTCAGGTCCAAGCGTTTTATTCACGATACTGACACACTAGCCGTGCCACAATCATCAGTAAATGGTCTTTGTGCAGTTTTTGCCTCTTGAACCTGCTTAGTTTGAGGATTCTTTCATGGCCGTTTTTTTCAGTTATTACCTTTGCAGTCCTGCTTCTCACATAGAGCAGCTGTAGTCTGTTATGATGAAAATGGCTGGAAGTGATGTTAGCATACAGAATATTTTGGCAATCTCATCTCTTCTATCTCTACTCTTCATTAGAGGTGGGTGGCAGGGATGGGTTCTAAAATTTTTTACTACCAGTTCTGTGGACGTGGCTTAATTTGTGGGCATGGCTTGATGGTGGGGATAATGTAACTGGGTGGGCGTGGCCAACTTTTTTTTTCTTTTAAAAGCATTTTTTCTACAATCTTAAGAGGTTGCAGAAAAAAATGCTTTTAAAAGCCTCTGACGATCAGGCAACTCAGCTGGGATCGCCAGAGGCTTTTAAAGGCTTTTTTTCCTACAACCTCCTTGGCTAAAGAGATTGCAGAAAAAAATGCTTTTAAAAGCTTCTGACGATCCCAGCTGAGCCGCGCGATCATCAGACGCTTTTTTTTTTTTTACTTTTAAAGCATTTTTTCAGCTGAAGAGATCTGATGAGGTGGGTGGGGTAAGCGAGTGGCGACCGGGCTGGGGACTGGTTTGGGGGCATGGCCAGCCAATGTTATTACCGGTTCTCCGAACTACTACAGATTTTTACTACTGGTTCTTGTGAACCGGTGCGAACCAAGAGCAACCCACCACTGGTGGGTGGGGTATAGATCTCTCAAGAAGCTTCATTTGCTACCCAGGTCCAACCATTTTATTATTTGTTAATAATTTTCAATCCGCACCTATGAAATCCCACAATTGTGAAGAATTGCATATGCATTCTTTAAAATCCAGCTACAACTAAGAATGGAACATTGATGGTTTGAAGGAGGAGGAGAGGGGGAAGGGGAAGGGGAGGAGATTATCAGCAACAGTGTTTTGAGGAGTAGCGGAGAGTTATTGTGGGCAGCTTCCCATTTTCTCAAACAGCTTCCCCTAACTTTGTTCCTTGCTCAACGTAATGAAAAATTGTTCCTTTGAAGAAAGCAAAATTTGAGATACTTCACAAACTTTATTGACATCCTCCTTTCCATATTTTATTCTCCTGCCAGGGGAAAAATACCAGAAAGTGACAACATGAAGCAAACTATTATTTAAAAATCAATCATTAACTGAATAATTCAAACTGCTTCCAAACCAGAGCAAAGTGAGAACAAGGTCCTGGAGAAGTTCCAAAACTCTAAAAGAGATCCAGATGAGTGGCTAAAAAGAAGTGCAAGACTGTAGTAAGCACAGCCAAACCTGTGGCAAGAAATGTAGGTCAGCTGTATAGACTGCAGTTATGGGGTTAACATCCACTTCGACACTTAACCAAAAGCAAATGTGTGCTAGCAGGCATGCATTAATATTAAAGAGGAGAAAAAAGATCGAAATAAATCTGCAACACTCATATCGCAAGCTCTTCTCCTCTCTACATTCTACTTTGAAGTAGAAATATTCTTCATGCATCACTTCAGTTACTTCCCAGAGCCAGTGTAAGGATTTATGAGATAAGAAAAACTCATGGTTTCAGCTTTATTGGTACATCTTAACGCCTTCAACAGCAACTTGAGGCAGAACATTTTAAACATGCAGATAAAACATCACTTTCTGTAGAAAGTTAGCACTCACCCCTCTCCTAGAAGAATGAAATATTCTAAGAAACATTAAAAAGGCAGAATATTATACCTCCCTGGATGAGAAAAGGAGAAATATGCTGTTGGAAAGCAGCCCCCACCTTTGTTAATAGCCCTAGAAAGGCTGGGCCAGTTTATCTACAACACAAAAGACATAATACCCTCAGGACATAATAGGATTAGCCCTCTACCCATCGCATGACACCTGAGAAGATTACATCACCCAGCAAGATTACATCAACCAAGCTTGGGACTCAAGACAACCTACAAAGTTATCCCTGCATGGCCCCATGGGAATCTGAAACCAATCAGGATACATTTCTTGCCACAGGAACAGGAAGCAAGTTCAAAGACCAACAGAGGGTATAAATCTCTATCCTTCTCTCACCCATGTGCTCTTTTTTGGCCAGGACCTCAAACCATGTGTCCACCATTAAACCATCTTTCCAAGCAGTCTCCATGTTTCCAGTGTCTTTTTTCCTACTTGGAACTGAACCCAGATGGACATTTCTTCCAACATTTCTCCTCTTGTTAATTGCCATTGCTGAAGAGGAAAATTGAAAGATGTAGTCCAATCACTGTTGAATTGATCTTTATGTTATATGAAATAAAGCCCATTAGCTCTATCTGACTATGACATTTAGCAGTAAGTTTGTTCCCCCTTGGTAGAAGTTTTCAAACAGTAACAGACAGAAGACAAGGCTAGAAATATAATTGCCAGAGAGGTCCAGGAGCTTGCTCCAGGAGGTTATCTCCCTGCTTTGGTGGATGATTTTGGCAGTTCTTGGAGACTTGAGAAAATGGCCTGTGTTATGGCTGGATTCTTCATTCGTATAGTCTTTGGAAGTTAAAGGGATCCTGGAACAGTGGATCCACTACTGACTTTTTAAGGTGCATCTCTAGTAGGGAGATAAGAGTTTATCCTCATCTGTTTTTCTGCCTTGTTAAGATTGATGGCTTCCATAACATTGCTAGGGCTCATCTAGATTCTTTTCTCGTCCTTGGATGCTATTTTGAGGGCATTGGGTTAAGCCAGGAGTTTACTTCAGAAGTTGCTAGTGTGTTGCCATCTTGGATCCTCCACTCCATCTAATCCTTCAAAGAGTATCATGTTAGCCATCTTTTGAGGCTGATATTGGACTTCCTGCTTTAAAAAGTAAATTGAACTCAATGGTTTCCAAGTCAGAACTGCCTGGTCCAGGTTGCCATAGAACACAAGTTGGCATCTGGGCTTCAGAAAAACATAGCAAACTTTCATTTTTTGCTGTCATTTCATTCTCATCCAAATATTTGCAGCTCAAATCTGCTATGCTACTATAAGCCCTTTTTAAAATTTCGTTCTGTCATCTATAACTACTCTGGCTGCTTTGTTTTTCCTAGTTTGACCAGTAAGCATATATTTTTAAAAAGTGTAAAAAAAAATGGCGGGGGGGTATTCCTAAAGGAATAAAAATAGATGCTTCTCACTCATACTTTGTTAAAATAATTTCCATATTCGTAAACAAAGATATAATGATTCCATGTTCTCAGAAAAAAGAATTTTGCAAAGGACCAAAACAATTAAAAAAAAAAAAAGGAAAAGAGAGGAACCTTTAAATGGTTAGGGCTAAATCAGCTTTGAATTTGTATATTTCCATAATTTATATGTGCATGCAAATTATCTTGCCACTGAGGATGTTTATAACAACAGTATTTATTTTCTTAACTAGAGAACATGTGGAAAAGATGACCGCATGATTGCAAATAAACTCAGTCTAACTTAGTGCATGATTGATATATCCAAATATTTATTATATCAAGTTTATTTTTGGTAGTACTGCTGAGGAAAGGATATTCACCACAGAGTCTAGTATCCTCATCTCAACCCTATGCCATATTTGTGACAACAACGTATGATGTTTAAGTATGGCATGTTACTTAAAAACAAAGGCATTTGGCATTTACAGTTGCACGCTTAGTTTTATAACAAAAAAAATATGCATTGCCTTAAATAATAGGATTCAGACATGGATTCTTTGTGCTAAAAATCAGACCTTACAAACAATGACAAAATCTGGGAAAACGCTGGATTATGTAAGTGTTAAATAGGAGTGTCCTTAGAGTATATTCAAAAAAATCAAGATGGTAACCACAATGGTATGACTAAATTCTGCCTGTTTTTTCTGTACAAACAAGCAGAGCTTCAGTTGTGCTGTTATGACTGAAATCTGGCTTTTGACCGCACCCTGCAGCAAAAATAACATATTGTTATTTGTTATTGTTATTCATTTTAGTAGCAAATGTAATTTATGAGAACCAAGATGGTGACAGAGAAGGGATTATTTTCCTTGTGATACATGCTTTCACACCAATATGCTGGTGTGAAAGAAAAGACAGCAACATTTTCTGGTTTGACTGTTTTTATTGTTTTGAAATGCTTTTTAAAAAAAATTTAATTGTAATATATATTTTTAATTGTTAGCGGCCCAGAGTCATTGACTGAGATGTGTGGTCATAAAAATCGAACAAATAAATAACTTAACTTAAGTTTAAATGGGGGAAAGAATTATAGCTAATTTTAAAACCTGTTTTGTTATTTCTAATAAATATTCGTTTATAGGGAAGGTCCATCATTATAGGAATCCAGTCCTAGCACCAAGGATGCCAAAATGATTTATTTAGTTATTTATTCCTTACATTTATATAGACATCCGTCTCACAAATATGACTCTGGGTAGCCTACAATAAAAACTGTGTTGTGAAATCACAATTCAAATTCAGTCCCTTAGTCCGTCTCTTGCTCTCCCTCCCTCCCTCCCTCCCTCCTTCCCTTTCTGTGAAAGATGTACCTACATATATGCTATTTTGGGTGAACATGTAGATATTAAAATATTAATCTTACAATATTAATATTTGAGATAACTACATTTTCCAGTAAACGAAGCATAGAAATGAAGCTTCACAACAACAGGCAAATAATTCCTTTTCTGTCACCATCCTGGTTCTCATAAATTACATTTCTAATTTAAAATGAACTAGTTAAAAACCAAATGTTGTGCAATTGGCAGTGATAAGGAACAACAGTATATAATATTTAAAATAGTGTCATGTGATCTTCCATTTTATGTGTTCTCCTAGAAAAAGTCATATTGTATGACACTATGCACTGTTAACTAGGGACATGGTGGCTCAGTGGCTAAGATGCTGAACTTGTCGATCAAAAGGTCGGCAATTCAGCAGTTCGAATCCCTAGTGCCGCGTGATGGTTGAGCTCCCATTACTTGTCCCAGCTTCTGCCAACCTAGCAGTTCGAAAGCACATAAAAAATGCAAGTAGAAAAATAGGGAACACCTTTGGCCATGAGATCAAAAAAATGTTCTGTGCACCTTTGGCATTGAGTCATGCCGGCCACATGACCACGGAGATGTCTTCGGACAGTGCTGGCTCTTCAGCTTTGAAATGGAGATGAGTACCACCCCCTAGAGTCGGGAACGACTAGCACACATGTGCAGGGAGACCTTTACCTTTACCTTATGCACAGTTAACTGGAATTTAGTTGGAAGCAGATCAGCATAGGGGTCTGCTGTACCTCTTCTTCATCAATAGTCCAGTCAATGCACTTCTTATTTTCCTGTGTGTTTGTTTTACAGTCTTCCCTCTTCTCATTCTTTTTCTCCCCCACCCCACATGGAAAATGTATGAGCTTTTGCCATTTGCATACATTTACCTTTTAACAGAAGGATAGGCAAACTGAAAGAATTATGCTGCTTTTCTTTCTATAGAAAGGACATTGCCTGCCTGCCTGCCTGCCTGCCTGCCTGCCTTCCTCTCTCATGGAAGCCCAACCATTTCTCATGAGACCCATTGAGCCCAATGTGAAAAAAACTCTACTGGAAAATTGCATGAAACAAATTGTTAAACAATTCATTAATTTGTTAAACATGAAACCATTTACAGTTCAACTTGCATGAATTGATAAATTTGGATAGGGCAGATCCACATTTTTACAAATCAATAATCTATACCGTATAAAGAAAACTGTCCTGTCCTGTCTCATTTCAGAGCCTGCTTTCCTCAAACGTTCCCATTTATTCTTGGCCATTATAGCTCTTCTTCTTCTTGCTCACTTGGCTTAAGCATATTTGGGAAATTTCTTATGTACACCACTTATGCTGCAGAGCAGTGACCTTCCTTATATCACAAACAGAAACACATGTAATTAGAGAGCTGCAAAAAGCAGACCACGTCAGCCAACATTATCTTTACAGTTTCCCAAGATCAGGACAGAGATCAATCTGGTTGTAGTTAAATGATTAATGAAATACAGCCAATGTAATGATTTAGAAGGCTGCCTTTTAATCACAGAGACAAATTATAACTACTTGTAATGACACATGAGAATCTTTGGTGGGGGTGGGGGAATCAGCCTATTATCTTTAAATGGTCTAACATTTTGAAATCCTACTTCTGATTTCCCCAGAAGAGTAACTTCCTACCTTTGCTGTTTCCCTTCCTCTGCTGAACTCTGAGTTCTCGCACACTATCCATTGGCAAACTGTCACAAGCCATTCCCAACAAAGGGTAAATCCAGTCCACATTTCCTCTGGGATGACCTTGGGATCATTCTTGGGGACAGTCCGTGCAAAAGGTTTATTGTGTAAGTAATTTTCACTGCTGGATCTTATTGAGGGTATAGATCACTTTTCCCTAAACTTGCAGGTGGGCAGAATAACCATTGCAATATCTCTCTATCTTCCATTTAATTCAATACTTTCAGCCTGCTAAACACTGTCTTCAATTCTCTTGTCCCAAATATCTTACAGTATATTTCAAAGTCACAAGCGCTATATTCTCTAAGGCCCTGCAACTTCCACACAATGCAAACCAACTGCATGGCTTAGTATATGGGTCAATAATTAGCCTCTGTTTTAGTTACAAATAAGTCATTTGATCTTATATGAAGTTAAAATAGCACCATGATAAGACTGAGCTAGAAGCAGATTTGGGACAGGCTCAAATTTTGTGGAAGAATAGAAACTCTGTAAGGAAAACATGTGCATAGATATAAATAAAGTGGGAGGGGGAATGAAGGTAGCTGAACATATTTAATCCCAAAAGGTTGTTGACAGTTATTTGGAATCAGGGACTGGGTGTAGAATGGAATAAATTGAAATATTCATTTTATTGTGGTGGTGTGGAACCACCACAAATCTGCAGTATTTCTAAGGTATAACCATACATGACTTCCTATGGTATCAGTCCAGATTTCCTAAACTTTGGACTATTATGTTGCTGATCACACTTGTGATAAACAGCAATATTTTTTTTTATTGAAAAAGTTTTCAAATACAAGTTTTTCCCCCCCCTCTTCCCTAACCCCCCCTCACCACCCATCCCCCCCGTGACTTCTTCACAACAATAGGCTATTTCATAACTAATTACATACATAATATCTTTCCTTTCCCTTACTCCCTCCTCAGAATACTGACCCTTAGCATATTATTCTTATAACTCCCATTTTTACGATAATCTGCCCTTTTTCTCCTCCCCTAAACTTATAGTGTATTATTACAATTTAACATTTAATCTTTTATATATATTAATATAACATTTTAAAGCAGCCTTCTCCCTGCATCCAGATTTAACGTTTATTCAGTTCTATCCAATTCCTCCACTCCCCTAAATATATGACTTAAGAATCCTTTTTCTTAGACTAATCAATCAGTAAACTAACCTATTTCAACCCTTCAATTCCTACAAAATCATGCAATACAATTCTAAATATAACCCACTGCCCACTTTACTAAAATATACACATATCTATATATGCATTCCATTTTATAAAAAAAAAAAGACAATAACTTTAAATTTATAATCCATATAATATCTTCTTTGATGTCTTTCCACTGGATCGTTAAATCCATCACCCATAATAGGGTAAAATAACATGCTGGTGCAACAGTTTGTTCAAAATCTTCAATCATCTTCTGCCCCCATCAGTAGTAGATATCCTCGTATATATATAAAAGTAAAAACAACCACCCGAATGACATTATAATTATATCCATATAGTTATAGTTGTGGTATTCATCAGGATTGTTGATTCCCATCATCCTAATGGGTAACAACCAGATCTTCTGCATGCCCCAGCGTGACTCTCTTGCCTTGTAACTCAAAATAATCATAATATATTCACCAGTAAAAGAAATCCAGAGTAGATAATTCAAATCCAACAAGGTAAGGCTCTTTTCACATCCCAAAATCACGGCATTACAGAGATCTGCCACAATCCTCAGGATAGTATTAAACAATTGTTCGCCTCCACTATCTTTTCAGATGTTCATTCATTTTTTTAAAGTCCCTGGCTTCACTGTTGCTTGGTTTAGAAATTGCTGTTTCTATGAGATCTATTTCTTTTCTTTTTCTTTTGCGGGTTGAATTTCCATCCTCGTTTCGTGCCTACCAATTATGTATCGGCTGATCGATTTTCATTCTGCTTTGTGAGTTGATCTTGTTGGGTTAGTTTTATCATCTCATCTTTCTTCTCCATCACTTGTATATCAACTGGTTGATTTGCGCACTTGTCTGTGACTTGATGGTTCATCACATTGGAGTCGGATGACACTGCTCTCTTATTTATAGACAGTCCAGCTGGGGTATCCAGAGAGTCCAAAGACAACTTATCCACCACAGCCTCTGTAATTTGGTATTTTCTTTTTGTTTCCAACTCCTTTTGCTTATCCTGTATTATGCCTAAAGATGTTAAATTCATTTTTAAAATTTTTTGATAAAATTCTTCCGCTTTTTCAACAGTGTTCAGTTGATATCTTACTCCTTGGTGTCTCAATATTAAACCAACTGGGGCATTCCACCTAAATAGGATATTTCTTTTTTTTAACTCAGTCACTAGAAAGCCAAATTTCTTCCTCTCCATTAACATCTTAGTCGGGAGCTCCTTAAAAATCCAAATCTTTCTTCCATGAAATTGCAAAGTAGAATTAAAAGAGTTCTGCACAATATTATTCCTAATTTCTTTATCTGTAAAATAGATCACCACATCTCTAGGCAATTGCCTTTGCTTTGCCAACCAGGAGTTTATTCTGTAAATTCTATCAATCCTGCAATACACTTCATCAGGTTGAACCTTTAAAATCCCAGCCAGAATTTCAGAAGATATTTTCCTTAAGTCATCTCTATTATTTTCCTGCAAACCTCTCAGTCTAATTGCATATTCTGTAAAATTATATTGAATCATTAAAACTTCTCTTTCAATCCTCTATTGCACATTTTCTTCATTACCAGTCTTTTGGTCAACCTCCAATTTAGGTTTGTCTTCTGAGCTATTATCCTGAATGTTTACCAAATCCTTTTTAATTTTTTGAATCTTGTCATCCAAATTCTCCTCAGTTTCCTTCATTTTAGACTCTAATAATTTAGTCTTTGCATCCACCCGAATCAGAAAGTCTGATAAACCATTAGCTGTTTTTAAAATCTTTCGATTCAAAAAGTCAAACTTTGATTTCACCAGTTCACCAATTTCTTTAATTTCCTGCTTAAATTTTTCGAGTTGCTGGTTCACAATCTCATCCCTTCTTACAATCTCTTCAAGAAGAAATTCTATTATATTAAAATCAGGTTTCTGACACTGGAGAGTTAAAACTTGTTGGTGTAATTTATTAATGGGGGAGATTCCCCCCCCCTGTTTGTCTAGCTGTGTGAGTCCCGGTGCCATTTCTCACACAGACAAGATTTAGTGGAAAAGAGAGAAAAAAAAGCTTGTTTCCAACCAAGATCAATATCAGATCCCCAAGGAAAAAAAAAGGAAAAAAAAGCAAGAGTGAGAGTGAGGTTTTGCCTCAATTACGGCCAGAAGTATTCATTCCGCTACTTTGTAATAGAAAACGGAAGGACTTTCCCTTTCAGCCTCTCTTCAAGCCGCAGCAGTCGCAGCAGCAATCGCCATTTTAAAAATCTTTTTTCCTTTCACTTCTTAAACAACTTCAATAACTTTTCCAATAAAAAGAATACTTGCGCTTCAGGATCAGAGGTCCAACTGACGTCTTCTTGAGTTAATTTAACAAATTTACAGGCTTGCTTTTGCCCCTTAGCTCTGCATGTAGCAGAGATCTCCCAGAGCCCGGAGCATCGGCTGGGGATACGGGGAGTCTCTTCCGCTCCGTCCCAAAAGTAAAAAAAAAACTTTTGGGATTAGGCAGAGGACTCAACCCACCCCAGCCTGCTCTATCTCCGTTTCCTCATGGAAACGGAGTTTTTTCGAGCCGCCATTCCGCTATAAAGGCGGCTCTTTACAGGCAGTGGGTGGGACGATCCCAAAGGAGCGTCCAGCGGGGACAAACAGCAAACTGGTAATCCCAAAAGGTTGTTGACAGTTATTTGGAATCAGGGACTGGGTGTAGAATGGAATAAATTGAAATATTCATTTTATTGTGGTGGTGTGGAACCACCACAAATCTGCAGTATTTCTAAGGTATAACCATACATGACTTCCTATGGTATCAGTCCAGATTTCCTAAACTTTGGACTATTATGTTGCTGATCACACTTGTGATAAACAGCAATATTTGACCAATTATTATTTAGCTGGTGGTCTTGGCTATGAACCTCTAGCTCCTATTCAGTTTTGCTGAATAGATCGCCATGTTTGTAGTGCAATTTGTCTGGAAGAGTACTAAGTTTTCAGCTATGCTCTCCAAGTCAGTATGTGCCTTCAGTGTATGCCCAGGTGGGATGAACATGTCTATGGTGTGCTCATATATCAGCTACGCAAAGGTACATACAGTACACATTTAACTATTCACAAGCCTTTCTGAGAACCATTGTTTTCTGGTTACACATTTAGCTTGGCTGAATAAATTTAACGTTAGGTTGAAGTGTCAACATTCTGCAAGACTTAAAGTGCTTTTAAATCTGCTCTTCATAATGTGGCAGCTGCATGCTCTAATTTAGAAAGGTTATATTATTGTAATAGATGTCATTCCTTATTTAAATCTTTTATTACCACAAATCCAGCAACTTCATGCTGCTCCGATTTTCAAATCAATCCTGTAAGGTTAAGCTATGTCATTCCCTTCCTTGAAAGAGCACAGAACAGGATCATAATCTCAAGGGTCAAAAATCACTAGGTCAATCCAGAAAATATGATTAGGTTATCAATTTCATTTTCCTCTTAAAACTTTAAATTATATGCTTGCTTGCTTGTTTGTTTGTTCAAACAAATGTTCAAAAATTGACTTAATGCTGGCATTAAGTGCCCATTGAGAGTGTCCTGACATATGGCATTCTTGCATGGTATGGGAGTAGCTCTGTAGTGGGCAGAAAAGCTCTATAGAGAATCATTAAAACTGCCCAGAATATCTTCGAGCTCCAGCTACCAGCCCTGGACGACATCTTCAAATCTCGCTGTTTGAGGAAGTTGTATAACATTCTCAGAGACTCTTCCCATCCTGCTTACAATCTTTTTGGACTGTTGCCTTCTGGCAGAAGATACAGAACAATTAAAACTCGGACCACATGTTTTCTGAATAGTTTTTATCCCAGAGCTATAATTGCACTCAACAATGAACTAAAGGGCCACCATCAGTGAGCTGTTAGACAGCATTACTTAGTTGTGTGGATGTTTGGATAGTTTAGGGGTAGGGAATTTGTGGTGGGTGGGTGGGTGTTTGGGGATTGTTATGTGTGTTGGACCTGGTCTTTGGGTGTTAAATGAATTCCCTTAATTGTATGTGTATACCCATACAATGACAATAAAGTTATTATTATTATTATTGTTGTTGTTGTTGTTGTTGTTGTTGTTGTTGTAATCTGTTAAGAGTTATGGTAAACTGCAAATGCATATGAGGTAAAATGAATGTATGGTAATTAGTAGAAATTCTGAAGGAGAAGAATAATGGTATATAATATAACTGAGTGTAGATGACTGCAGACACTGAGATTTATTTGTCTTTGTTTTCTGTTTTCCTACCTCTTCAAGTTTAATGCACTGACTGATTTCAGCTCATAATCATTATAGTATGCTGTTTGATAAATAAAAAGTGAACATTTTAAAATTATTTAAAAGTATTGGAATCTCTGAAGTGGAAGAACATTAGTTCATTATCACAGTCTTTCTTCAAAAGTTTATTGTTAAGAGTTGTCCTACTTCATATACTTTCTGTAAATGACTCTCTGTCAATTTGTGCCTCTAGTCATGGTTAACACACGTCAGCTCTTTGAAAATATAGTGAATTTAGTACCAGGGAAAGAGTTGAAGGACAACAATAGGCTTTTTCCTGATTAAAATTGATGATCCTAGAAAGATGTAATTAAATAATTTTCAGTTAGACAACGAATATTAAATCTTGCCATGAAAGGGTCTTCGTGTCCTGTAGGAATTTGTCAAAGAATATGGATGAAAGAGATGTGTTTATAGAAATAAAGTGTAAAGCTGTGAAAAACTTAAAAGGGGTGCTTGCTTGAGGGAAGGTTTGAATGAGGCCACCCTCAAAACTGCTTTGCAAAACAATATGGCCTCTTTCTTTCTTTCTTAGGTAAAGGAGAGCCAGTTGCTTGCTTCATTCTGATCTGCTTCAGAGGTTCTCTCTGTCACGGGTAAATGCCTTATTCTTAAATAGAGGAAATGTATGTTCATAGAATATCAAGGGTTAATTTATTCTTCCTTTCTTAATGTATTCATATGTAACCACTCCTACCTCTAACCCCGCCTTATTGATATAAAATGGGATACATGCTCCTTCTCCTTGCTTCTATCTGCAATCATCCAGAGAATATAGAATGCCTACTGTAAACAAATAATACTTTGTTTGAATACTACATTTCTGAATCCTTTATTGAGTCCGATCCTCGAATTATTGCAACAATCTGGTAGCAGAGGATGGTTGGCTGACTCAATAAGAAACAGACATGCCAAAGAAAGAAAACTTCAGAAACAAAAGAGAAAGACCCAACACCAGGGCACACAACAAAGAAATGAAAACAGATCAAGAAATGATCGATGAATCTACAACTATAATGACAAGAGAACCTGAAAACTCCACTACAGACAACGAAGAGGTAATCGATGAACGTGACGACCAAGAAGTGAGCGAGATAGAAAACAACACTCTCAGATCAGAGATACTAAAACTTCTGAAAAGCCAAAAGGATGACAAAAATCTCATCGCGAACCTCCAAGACATCATAAAAGATAGCGGAGCAGCGAGAGAAAATCACACCATCGCACCAGAATCTAAAGAACTCAAAATGGTAAGCGAATTATCTATAGATGAAACTATAACCAAAAGAAAGACTAATGGTCCCGCGCAAAATTTTGAATGGCAGCCATCTTGGATTTGTCAGCCCGCAAAAATGGCTGACTCAGAACCAATCAGTAAGCAGAATTCAAAATGGCTGGCACGAAAAGCTTTACACAGCACAAAAAGTAAAAAAGAAAAATTCTATTCATCAGAAGAATCTGATACAGATACCGAAGAAACACCAACTGAACTACAAATCAAAACAGCTATGAAAACACTTTTTGCAACTTTCGGTCCGAATCTAAAAATATCAAAGAAATCAACGAAAATACCAAAGCCAGCCGATCAGATAGCAAAGACAAGACAATCGGCACAATCCAAAAGTGAAGAAACAGAAGCAAGCAAACAAGCGCTCCAACATCTATCCACTCCAACCCAAACGGCAAGAGCGCTAACGCCCGAACCCAGGGGACCTTGCAAGTACTCGCCCACACCGCAAATGATCCCGGGAGCCAGAGGCCTCAACCGAGACAACTACGATGGAAAGAAGCAAGCCCCGATCCCCACCTGGACACCTAAGGCCGAGCCAGAGAGCGAATCATCAGAAGAAGAACACTACAAGGGAGCTACAGTGATGAGAACCTCTCCCGAAAGCTTCAGGAACAAAATGAGCAACGCGCATGCGCAAATACACGCAGACAAATATAGAGACAATGAAGAACAGAGAGAACCATTCAGACTAATTGCAAGCATACTTACACCATTCTGCAATTATCAGCATTTACAAGATCATGGACAGCCTCCAGTTGTAAGTAATGCAACAAATAACATTGGAAACTTGCCTAGTGATTTTCCAAAATTGAGAATAGACGGTATTAATTTACAGGAATGGAGCCAACAGCTCCAGGTTGTTTTCTTAAAAGAGAATTTATTATTTTTCATAACTAACCCTCCCAAAAAAAACATGGACTCTAAAATTGGACTGCCTACACCACAGAGCATTCTATTTACTAATATCTAGTATATCTCCTGCTATCTATCATAGTATTAAGCATAATCTGACTGTCTCAGAAATAATTCATTGTATGTTTAAATTGTTTCATAGTGAAAGTGTAGCAACCACAACAAGAATGTCTAAAAATTTCTTCTCAGCCAGGATAAAACCTGGAACTACTGTAAGTGAACATTTACTATTACTAAACACAACTAGAGCAGAGCTTCATTTAAGGGGAGAAATAATATCTGATCAGACAATGAAAAGCGTTATCATTAATTCATTAGACTCATCATGGGATAATTACATGGACACTATTAATTTAGGATATCTATCTATAGAGAGTTTATCAAATAGACTAATAGCTGAAGATAATTTGAGAAGAAGCCGCTACAGCACACACAAAGAACACAGACAGACCAAAAGGGTAGTATTTCAAGACAGGCATAAAGAACCAATTGAATGTTATAATTGTGGATCCAAAGAACATTATAGAAGAGATTGTCCAAAATTTCTTAGAGAAAGACAAAACCATGACAATAGAAACAGATACCATAACAGACAATCATCTATTGACAGATACAGGTATAGAAACTCACCAAATTTTAGAGAACATAGAGGGGGCAGAGATAACTCAAGAGAAAGAAAGTCTGGGTCATTAAATGGATTAGATAAGTATACCATAACCAAAAATCAAAACTCAAAAGATAATGCCTGGCTCATTGATCCTGGGGCAACAAATCACACAACACATGATAAGAAAATATTATCTTCCTTCATAGAAGATAAATTTGTAATTAAAGTAGCTAATCAAGAAGAAGTTCAAGTCATTGGAAGAGGAAATGTAAATTTACCCGGTCTAGGGAAAATAGAGGGGGTTTTATTAATACCCGAAATACCCCATAACATTCTTAGTGCAATAAAGTTGAGCAGAGACTGTAACATAAATATAGTGTTCTCAAAGGGAAAAGCAACTCTAGAGAAAAACAAAACAAACTTAGGTAATGTAGTTATCAAAGGAGATCATACTTAGTCACAGAAGAAAGATGGCTACACAACATTGATTCAAACATGGAAAATGACACTAGCATAGAAAATGAAAATGACAGTGACAGTGACAATGAGGAACATGAAACAAATCATAACCATGAAATCACATCTGTTAACGATACACATAATAACAAAAGACCAATAATTGGAAAACCAATCCATGATGAATGTGCACACATATTACATAGAAAATTAGGACATGCTAGTTTTCCTGTAATACAAAAAATGGTTGAACATGCTGAAGGTGTTAAAATAAAAGATTGTAAAAATTATTTGGAATGTTCAGTATGTAAGTCCTCAAAACTCAGAACTAAACCCAGACCAAAAAAGGCAACAAGATCATCAAATCATATCTTTAACCTGGTACATATGGACCTAGTTGGTCCATTGACCCCATCAATTACATACAAAAAATGATACTTTCTTACTATTGTAGACGACTATAGTCGTTATGGATTTGTCTATACTTTAAAACACAAAGATGAAACATTTCAAAAGTTTAAAGAATTTTATAAACGTGTAGAAACACAACACAATGTAAAAATAAAGCAGTTCATGACAGACAGGGGATCTGAATTCATGTCAAAAGAATTCTCCCAATGGCTAAAAGACAAAGGAATGTTACACTTCACCTCTAGCCCTTTCTCTGCATTTCAAAATGGAGTAGTAGAGGGACTTCCGGTTTGCTGCTGGCCGCCGCCAGACGTTCCTTTGGGATCGTCAGCTCCCTCTGCCTGTATAGAGCCGCCGTTACAGCGGATGGCGGCTCGAAAAAACTCCGTTTCCAAGAGGAAACGGAGAGAGAGCCGGCAGGGGTGGGTAGAACTCCCCGCAGAGTCCCAAAAGTTTTTTTTTTAACTTTTGGGACGGAGCGGATGAGAAGCCCCATATCCCCTGCCGCTGCTCCGGGCTTTGGGAGACCTCTGCCTATGCAGAGCCAGGCGTCAAGAGCAAGCCTGTGAATCTAAAAGAATAATTAAAGAAATGAAGAACTGGACCCTTAATACTGAACCGCAAGTATCTCACCCTTTCAAAAACTATTTAAAAGAAAAGAGCAGAGGAAAAGAGGGAAAAAGAGCCTTCTAAAATGGCGTCTGCTGTGGCTGGAGAAGGGCTAAAAGGGAAAGTCCTTCCGTTTTTCATTATTACAATGTAGCGGAATAAATATCATTGGCTACATTTCTAGAGAAACCTCGCTCCTGTGCTGCTCAGAAGTTTTTTTTAATGAGGGAAAGTCTTTTTGTTTTCTATTTCTTCTCTTATTTTTGCTAAATCTTGTCTGTGTGGGAAATGGCATCAGGACTTATACAGCTGGACAAACAGGGGGGGGGAATTTCCCCCCTTAAGAAATTGCGCCAACAAATTTCAACTCTCCAGCGTCAGAAACCCGATTTTAATATATTAGAATTTATCCTTGAAGAGATTGTAAGAAGGGATGAGATTGTGAATCAGCAACTTGAAAAATTTAAGCAGGAAATTAAAGAAATTGGTGAATTGGTGAAATCAGAGTCTGACTTCTTGAATAAAAAGATTTCAAAAGTTGCTAATGGTTTATCAGGCTTTCTGATTCGGATGGAGGCAAAGACTGAATTATTAGAGACTAAAATGAAGGAAGTCGAGGAGAATTTGGATGACATGACTCAAAAAATTAAAAAGGATTTGATAAACATTCAGGATAATAGCTTGGAAGACAAATCTAAAATGGAGACTGACCAAAAGATTGGTAATGAGGAAAATGTACAACAGAGGATTGAAAGAGAAGTTTTAATGATTCAATATAATTTTACAGAATATGCAATTAGATTGAGAGGTCTGCAGGAAAATAATAGAGATGATTTAAGGAAAGTATCTTCTGAAATTCTGGCTGGGATCTTAAAGGTTCAACCTGATGAAGTGTATTGCAGGATTGATAGAATTTATAGAATAAACTCCTGGTGGGCAAAGCAAAGGCAACTGCCTAGAGATGTGGTGATCTATTTTACAGATAAAGAAATTAGGAATAATATTGTGCAGAACTCTTTTAATTCCAATTTGCAATTTCATGGAAGAAAGATTTGGATTTTCAAGGAGCTCCCGCCCAAGATGTTAATGGAGAGGAAGAAATTTGGCTTTTTAGTGACTGAATTAAAAAAAAGAAATATCCTATTCAGGTGGGACATCCCAGCTGGTTTAATATTGAGATATCAAGGCGTAAGATATCAATTGCACACTGTTGAAAAAGCGGAAGATTTTTATCAAAAAATTCTAAAAATGAATTTAACACCTTTAGGCATAATACAGGATAAGCAAAAGGAGTTGGAAATAAAAGGAAAACATCAAATTACAGAGGCTGTGATGGATAAATTGTCTTTGGACTCCTTGGAGACCCCAGCTGGACTGTTTATAAATAAGAGAGCAGTGTCATCCGAACCCAAGGTGATGAATCATCAAGTCACAGACAAGTGCGCAAATCAATCAGTTGATATACAAGTGATGGAGAAGAAAGATGAGATGATAAAATTAACCCAACAAGAACAATCCACAAAGCAGAATGAAAATCAACCAGCAGATATACAATTGGTAAGCAAGAAAAGAGGATGGAAATTCAACCCGAAAAAGAAAAAGAAAAGAAACAGATCTTATAGAAACAGCAATTTCCAAACTAAGCAACAGTGAAGCCAGGCGCTTTAAAAAATGAATGAATATTAGAAAAGACAGTGGTGGCGAACAATTGTTTGATACTATCCTGAGGATTGTGGCAGATCTCTGCAAGGCCATGATTTTGGGAAGTGGAAAGAGCCTCACTTTGTTGGATTTGAATCATCTAATTTTTTCTTATTTACTTTTTTTTTCTCTTGGAAATATATTATAACTACTTTGAGTTATAAGGCAGGAGAGTTTTGCTGGGGCATGCAGAAGATCTGGATGTTACTCAGTAGGATGACGGGAATTAACAATCCTGATGAATACCACAACTATAACCATACGGATATATTCATAATTATAATGTCACTCGGGTGGTTGTTTTTACTTTTATACAGGTGTGAGGATATCTACTACTGATGGGGGCAGAAGATGACTGAAGATTTTGAACAAACTGTTGCACCAGCATGTTATTTTACCCTATTATGGCTGATGGATTTAACAATCTAGTGGAAAGACATCAAAGAAGATATTATATGGATCATAAACTTAAAGTTATTGTCTTTTCTTTTTTTACATAATGAAATGCATATATAGATATGTGTACATCTTAGTAAAGTGGGCAGTTGATTATATTTAGAATCGTATTGCATGATTTTGTAGGAATTGAAGGGCTGAAATAGGTTAGTTTACTGATTGTTATAAAATGGGATGCATATATAGATATGTGTATATTCTAGTAAAGTGGGTAGTGGATTATATTTAGAATTGTATTGTCTGATTTCAAGTCATATATTTAGAGGAGTGGAGGAAGTGGACAGAATTGAACAAATTTGGTTGCAGGGAGAAGGCCGATTTAAAATGTTATATTAATATATATAAAAGATTAAAGGTTAATTTGTAATAATACTCAATAAGTTTAGGGGAGGAGAAAAAGGGCAGATTACCGTAAAAATGGGAGTTATAAGATTAACAAGTTAAGGGTCAGTATTCCGAGAAGGGATTAAGGGAAAGGGAAGATATTATGTATGTAACTAGTTATGAAATAGCCTATTGTTGTGAAGAAGTCAAGGGGGGGGTTGGGTGGAAAGGGTGGGTTAGGGAAGAGGGGGGGGGAAAAGGGGGAAAAACTTGTATTTGAAAACTTTTTCAATAAAAAAAAAATGGAGTAGTAGAACGAAAGAACTCGACACTACAAACCATGATTAGATGTACATTAGAAAATGCTGGTTTAGGCAAACAATTCTGGTCAGAAGCTCTATTATATTCCAATTATACTCTAAACAGAATTTGGTCTAGTGTCATAAATAAAACACCATATGAATTGATGTATAATAAAAAACCCAAGATAGCCCACATGCATGTATTTGGAGTTACAGCAGACGTACATATACCAAAACAATTGAGACGTAAGGGGGATAATGTATCTAGAAGGCTCAGATTCATGGGATATGAAACAGGCACAAAGGGATACAGATTTATTGACAATAACAATAAATTCATAATTTCTAGAACAGCTGTATTTCACGAACAGGCCAATTGGTCCAAGATACAACTTAATGAGATATTTCCAACTACAAAACCAGACATTGAAAATCAAAATAAGACAGAAAGAGAAGAACATAACCACAATACACAAAAGAGCAACAATAAAACATGGATAGGAAACTGTTCCAAAATCAAAACAGATTCATTAACAAAAAAGGAAGCAAGATACTTACACGATAACGATAGCAGACCAGAAAGAACAATTAGATGTATATAATGCACATAAATGATGATACATCAACACCCAATACATATGAGGAAGTATTAAAACTCCCCACAGAAGAAAGAAAAAAATGGGAATTAGCCATGGCCAAAGAAATGGACAGTTTGCGAAAACTAAACGTATTCACCCCAACACCAGCCCCAAAAGACAAAACAATTATTGGCACTAGGTGGATATTTAAAATTAAAAATCTGGAAGAAGGCAACACATTATATAAAGCAAGACTAGTTGCACAGGGCTATGCTCAAAAGTATCCTGAGGATTATACTGACACATATTCCCCCACTATAAGGACTGAAAGTGTCAAGACAGCTTTAGTAATAGCATCAGCCCTTAATATTGAAGTCTTTCAATATGATATACAAACTGCATACCTACATGCAAAACTTGATAAAGAAATATATGTAAGAGCTCCTCATAGCCAAAACACAAATAGGAATGAAACTTGGTTACTAAACAAAAGTTTGTATGGATTAAAGCAATCCGGCAAACGCTGGTATGAATGTTTGGTCAACGTTCTCAAAGCTATGAACTTCAATGCCACAACTGCAGATAATTGTTTCTTTGTTAGAAGGGATGGTGATTCAATAGAATTTGTGTTAATTTATGTGGATGACATTTTGTATATTGGCAAACACAAAGAAAAAAGGGATACATTTGTAACAAAATTAAATGAACATTTTTCTTTAAAATCATTAGGGAAAGTAAATAAATATCTTGGAGTTCAAATTAGTAAGACTAAAAAAGGATTTAAATTGTCTCAGAAAGATAAAATTATAGAACTCTTGAACAAATGTAATATGAGTGATGCAAAGCCTTGTGATACTCCAATGCAAGCTGATTTTTTAAGAAACATGAATGAATCATCTCCTGAGTTTAATGATAATACACTTTACAGATCAGTTATTGGTTCCCTTTTGTATATCTCCAATTGGACCAGACCCGATATTGCTCTACCCCTTAATTTATTAACCAGATATGTCAGTAAACCTTTAATGTATCATTGGGAAGCCATTAAACGAGTGCTAAGGTATTTGAAACACAGCTTAGATTTCTGCCTACTATTAGAACCCAACGATGTTAAAGAGCCTATTCTCACTTGTTACGCTGATGCAGATTGGGCTGGTGACACTAAGTGCAGGAAAAGCACTTCCGGCTATGTATTCTTTCTTAACAATTGTCCAGTCTACTGGTATACTGGAAAGCAGGATCTTGTAGCTACATCAACGACTGAGGCAGAATATGTTTGTTTATCAAAAGCCTCCAATAATCTTATATGGTTCAATGATTTATTATCAGACGTTTGGAAGAGCCCCTTCATTGCCATTTGTTATACATGAAGATAACAAAGCTGCGATAGAGATATCTAGATCAGATGCTATTGGTCAGAGATCTAGACATATAGATATCAAATTCAAACATGTAAGACAATTATCTCAAGATGGATTCATTAAAGCTATTCATTGCGAAACCACAGAACAAATAGCTGATATATTGACTAAGCCTTTGCAATCTAAACAACATAAATATTTAACTTCAAAATTACAAGTTTTATATTGTTCTGAATCTGAGTGTAATTACTGTTGTATGTCGAATCGGCATTTAGAGGGGGATTTGTCACGGGTAAATGCCTTATTCTTAAATAGAGGAAATGTATGTTCATAGAATATCAAGGGTTAATTTATTCTTTCTTTCTTAATGTATTCATATGTAACCACTCCTACCTCTAACCCCGCCTTATTGATATAAAAGGGGATACATGCTCCTCCTCCTTGCTTCTATCTGCAATCATCCAGAGAATATAGAATGCCTACTGTAAACAAATAATATTTTGTTTGAATACTACATTTCTGAATCCTTTATTGAGTCCGATCCTCGAATTATTGCAACACTCTCCGCCTCATTCAGCAGAGCTTTCACTCTTGCAAAAGACTGGTAGGAATTTTTTTTCAGCAGAAAAAGGCTAAGAAGATTTTTCTCCAGGACTGCTAGCTAAAGTTCTGCCAGTCTAGACAGCTTCATCAAAAATGCTGGAAGTTATGGCATATTCTATAGGCTATGCCACATGACAAATTAGCCTTGTGGCCCCTCAACTTATGTGAAATGACTTCAAAGCTAGGAAGTTTCTCCGACAGCGGTGGTGCAAAGAGGTTTGGGGCCAACTATATTGCTTTTCTGAGTTAATGTGCTTTGTCTCTTTGCTTCAGTGAAACAAATTGCATCGCCTCCACCGTGTAAATCTCTTCATTAAAGCAAATCTAAGTTGCTTTTCGCAGTTAAAAAGGCAATTATTCCATCAAATCAAACTTGATTCATGTTAATTTCATGGGCACATCTCTGTAATTTTCATGGCAAAATTACAAAAGCATCTTGTCATTGCCTTATTCTGGAATTTCCTTTTTAAAAACTTCTCAGTCTTGCCTTCTGATGTTTTCTGGTGCTTTCTCATGCAAGTACTAAACAGATCTGGCCCTGCTTAGACTTTTTTGGAGTCAGTTAAGGTCAGCAAGGCACTGTTGGCTGCTGTTGCCATTTTCAGGAGACATGTTCTAAAATGATTATGCCATATTAGCCCTTCTCGTTGAGGCCTACTACCTAGCCTGTCACATTTCTCTATTCCTTTGATTTCCACAACAAATTGAACGTGTTAAGAAGACTGGCTTGGAAATGGCAATTTGAAAAAAGAACTTGGAACAGTAACGGATTACAAATGTATTATTAATTTAAAATCATTGGCCACCCAATTCCAATGGACTATGAGCCAATAGTGTGGTAGGGCTGCACAATATTTTTAAGATTATGTCAAAAGAATATACATTTCAAATCATGGGAAGAAATTATTCCATTGTAATGGTCAGCCCCATCGATATGCAATTTTGGATATTACACTGAAGAAGAAATTGAAATGGTTCGGAAATAACAATGAGGATAAGCAGGGATATTGAAACCTGATATTGAGAATCTGAAATAGCTGGGTATATTTAGAATGGAGAAATACTGAACATTAACATGCCTTAGTTCCATAGAACATTAACATTGTTCTATGGAAGATCATCCTTGTGTGCAAGAAGACAAGATTCCTTTACTGAACGTACTCAACTGGACAACTTTGTGGGTTGTTTTAATTTGGATTTCCAAAGCAAGCAGGTGGACTTGACTTTAAATGGACCTTTTCACCATTGTGATCTTTTTATTGATTTATTAATCAAATTTACACCAAAAGTGGTACACAACTATTAATACTAAGCAGTGGTGAAATCTGAACCAGTTTGCCACTAGTTCGCTAGCCACGCATGCACGCTGCACACCAAGTGCGCAAGCATGTGCAGTGCGCACCAAATGTGCGCTGTGTGTATGCACATGCGTGCTGTGTGCCAAACACTCACTGCATGTGCACGCACAGTGCACACCAAATGCACGTTGCACAAGCACACATGCACAGTACATGCCAAAACGAGGCTTGTGAAGGTAAGTAGACCAGCGAGGGGGGTCAGCTGTGCTGCGCGATTTAGATTCATAGAAAGCAGGATTTCCTGCTTTCTAGCGATTTTAAATCGCATGGCACAGCTGACTGTTGGAAATACCGGTTCGGAGGAACCGGAAGCTTTTTTTTTTATTATCAGTTTGCCTGAACCGGTGCGAACCGGTAGCATTTCACCACTGATTCTAAGACAATTGCAAAAATTGTGGCAGGTTGTAGGGCAGCGGTTCTAACCTGGGGCTAATGTAGCACATTGTAATTGTATGTAAGCGAAGGTTTCAGTCTGTGACTGCTACTGTTGAGTTGCATGTGTTAAATAACAGAAACTGGCTTTTTTTGTGGGGTAATAACATTACCTAGGGTTTTCCTAGAACCTACAACCACTTTCATTTGACACAAAGAAACATCATGAAAATCACCTTTTATTGTACCAGCGCAGATGTTAATGAAACATGGCCTTCCATTCAATTGCCTTTGGACTGAATGAATCTTGGAACCATAAATGAATATTTTTAAACTATTGCTGGAAACATACAGTACATGATATCAATTTTCTTTGCCTATGAAAAATCAAAGGTAAAGCCAAGGACAGATGTTGCTAATTAAATATCTCTGTTTCTAGCTACAGCTGACCTATGGCATATTTCCTTTTAGAATTTTGCATCGGGCAGCGTGTCAACAAATCTTCAGATTACAATGTGTCAGTACTTTTACAGAGATACCTTATCAAACACTAATAATTTTTTTTTTTTTAGTCAGATAGAGGAAACATTATCAGGAAATTCTAGGTCGCTAAGTCTCCATTCTCATATCTATAAAATAGGAATAATAAATACTGCAATAAGGTAGTTGACGTACTTTGCGCAAAGTATCTTGTGGGCCAAAGAAAAATTCATTGTTCTCCTGTTTTCAATAGCTTTGAATGGGCAAAATGATAATAATAGCCAGGAAACTTGGTAAGATCCTTATAGCTGCTTACGGACTTTATCCTGCAAAAAAATGTGGGAAACTCATCCATAACCATGACACTAGTGGGGCAAGGATAGTTAAAGCTACACTTTGTACCGTAGGATTTCTTATTACGATAAAGAAGTAATGACATGTGAGAATACATTGGCATTAGGTGGAAGCAATCTTGATAAACAAAGGCGAATGTAATGTACTGTATGTACGTATGAATAAAAAAATTGGAGAATGGGTGAGCCTTGGTTGTTAGCTCAGAGATTCCAAAGTTCAACAACAAGAAAATAAAAGAGAATCCTTTATATCAATGACTCCATAGAAGATAGAAGGGCCCTGAGATTCTTCAGGAAGAAATTTTGAATTTTACAGCTTTTGTATTCAATAATATTACTTTTTGGATGCACTAAAGATAGATGACATAAAACAAAATCAGTAGCAGTGGCTAGGTTTGTCAGGACACCATTCAAATCATATCTGGACAATATTTTTACTGCAATCAATAAAACTAACATAAAGAATTATGTACATATTACATAATTGGATGCTCCAACATTGGAGGTTTTTAAGAAGAGTTTGGATGCCATTTGTCTGAAATGATATAGGGTTTCCTGCCAGAGCAGGGGATTGATCTAGAAGACTTCCAAGGTCCTTTCCAACTCTGTTATTATGTTATTTTGTTATTCCTGGTCCCATTGCATGCTTTATGGAGGACATCAGAGGTGGGTTTCAGCAGGTTCTGACCAGTTCTGGAGAACCGGTAGTGGAAATTTTGAGTAGTTTGGAAAACTGGTAAATACCACCTCTGTCTGGCCCCGCCCCCATCTATTCTCTGCCTCCTGAGTCCCAGCTGATTGGGAAAAAGGGGATTTTGCAGTATCCTTCCCCTGGAGTGGGGAGGGAATGGAGATTTTACAGTATCCTTCCCCTGCAACACCCATCAAGCCATGCCCACCAAGCCACGCCACGCCCACCAAGCCACACCCACAGAACCAGTAGTAAAAAAATTTGAAACCCACCTTTGGAGGACACTCAGTATTAACATAAGTGAAGGGAGCAAAAGATTGTGAAGCAGCCATTGCGCTAATTTTAGTGGGAATTCCGTTACTGAATTTCAGGTTCCCTAATTATGATTATCATTCAGAAATCATAATTATACTATAGGTCTTCTGAATTCACGAAACATTATGGCTAGACTATAAACCTTACATGTGTTTGGAAAACTCCCAGAACTCAGCACATTTCTAACATTCAAATGTCTTTCACAGTGATTGGGATTACATGTTGGAATGTAAGCAACTGGAATCATATTGCTATTTGTGTTGATAGGGAACTGCCAACTTGAGCAAAACAGTGCATCTAAAGGTTAATGCGCTGGAACACTTTCTTGCGCTGTTAAGCTTTTCTATATCAGCAGTGGCCGAAATGTCTGGTACAGACTATGCATGGTCCTATTTAGTAACTACAAATCTTCGCCTACATTCTGCTCAATATGAGGGAAGGAGAAATAGTTGAACATTAGGGATCAGTTCCAAGTCATGGTAAAATATCTGTGACCTTCTGTTCCTTAGAAAGAATGTGTCATTAGCATGTTTTCTATCCCTCTACACATGAACAAGAACATTTCCTGGTGAAAGCTACAACTTGCAGACTTTCTATAAGCCTCCATCCATTCTTTCATAGGGCAGCCATATTGTTACACAAACTAACTTGCAGAAGATAAAAAGCAAGGGTTCAAGGCAATGAGTCTATGACTCAGCTCAGCAAGTCTATCAATCACCCATGGTCTCTGGAGCCTTGCTCAAAAATGTTGAAGAGCTGCGGATGGGACTGGTAGGTAGATTTCATTCCAAGTTGGTTAAAATATGTTATTTAAATAATATTTTGGCTTCCATGGAAAATGAATAAGATTGCCAGTTTCCAGCTGTCTTATGAATACAAGATGTGAACACAAGATGCTGAAACTGGCAGTACTGTAATAGACAGGCTGGTGAATCTATTATGGGAGCTCCAGGGTAGGCAGGGCACTGTACAATAAACCAAACAGTTTTCAAATGCTCTTAAAAGTTGGACACATCTTGAATTGTTTGCATGGCTGCAAGTCCAGATTTGATTTAAAAAAAAACACCACAAAATATTACCCCATTGAAGTATACTGAATGCAGAATGTTATCCTTTCTAATTCTCCGTTCCTCTTTGGATAAGGCTGTTTTTAATCAGTAGCAGGCAAGGAGATGAGACTTGGAGACTATTTAAAGATAATTAAAAAAAGAAGTTAGCCTTTATTATTTCAAAGCATTTCATTAGATTGCTGCTGAGATCATGCTGAAATGAAAAAAAACAAACAAACCTTAGTGGCGTGACTCATCTGCTGTATGAAATTACTTGTCTGAGCCAACATTTTCTCTTCTCTCTCTGCTCTGTGGGAAACGATTGGATTTTTGCATGGTCTCATGGCAGCAGTGTTTTTCCTGACCAGGCGGAAAATCTGAACTCTAGATCTTCCTCCATGAATTTTTTTTTTTAAACTTAATTCCCACTTCTAATTGGGGTTACTGAAGGTGAAACTCAAAAGCAGCAGACAGCCAGACGATTAAAGAAATGAAAAGAATTATGCCATGACCCAGATTTCATAAACAGATGGAAAATTCCCAGATCACAATAGAAAGAAAAAGATAGGAGTTACTAGCTAAGTTACTAAAAGCTTGACTGTACAGATAGTCCTCGACTTATGACCATAATTGAGTCCAACTTTTCTGTTATTAAGTGAAACATTTGTTAAATGAGTTTTGGCCCATTTTATGATGTTTCTTGCCACAATTGTTAAATGAATCCCTGAAACTGTTAAGTTAGTAACATGGTTGTTAAGTGAATCTGTCTTCCCCATTGACTTTGCTTGTCAGAAGGTCACAGAAAGTGATCACGTGACCCCAGGATCAGTGGTAGTTAAATTGCTGGCTGGCCCTGCCCCTTCCCACCCCGCCCTTTCCAGGAGTCCCCAGGCACCCCATTTTGGCTCTCAGGTAAGTGCAGGGAGGCCTACTAGGCCCAAAATGGGGTGTGGGGGTGTGGTGCGCCCCCTTGTGACCCATTTTCGCTCCCAGGAGGCTGCAGGGAGGCCTATTAGGCCCAAAACGGGGCACAGGGGGCAGGGGTGGGTTCTACTTACCTTTACTACTGGTTCGCATCGTGCCCGCGCATGCGCAGAAGCTTCTGCACATGCACAGATCACTTCTGATGACGTCCGGGTCAGTGAGCGGAGCCTCCTGCCGGTTTTACTACTGGTTCTAGCGAGGGCAACCCACCACTGACGGGGGGGGGAAGCACATCCCCCTCATGGCCCATTTTTGCTTCCAGGGGGGTGTAGGAAGCCAAGTGCTGCCTGTCACACCCCATGGCCATGCCCACCATGGCCACACCCACCCATTAGGGTCATCAGGGCAGAGAAACGGTTGTTAAATTATTTGAATCCCACCACTACCCAGAATACTGCAACCGTCATAAATATGAATCAGTTACCATGTATCTGAAATCTGACAACATGACCACAGGGATATTGCAACGATCATAAGTGTGAAAAACGGTCATAAGTCATTTTTTTCAATCCCGTTGTAACTTCTAATGGTCACTAAATGAACTGTTGTAAGTCAAGGACTATCTGTACTGTACTGTCAAAATGTTCTGGTTTACAGTATCATTAAGTACATTCATTTAACTAAACGGCACATTAGAACAAAGAAAGGTTGTCAGGGCTTCAGATAAATATGATTATATTTCATTCAATTTCATGCCCATCCACCTTTGTAGTGTCATTCTCTCTAAACTGAGTATTGACATATCCCTGAAGATTCATCACCTCTCTAATATTCATTGATATTCAACATAAATAGCTATACTAAGTGCTTTTAATGTATTAACCAAGAATGACAGTGATTTGGCTTTTGATCAGAACATGTTTCTGTGGTTCAATATTTATTTTCATTCCTATTAAGAAAAATTGGCTAGTTAATTATGGCAGTTCATCCTTGTTAGCTTTTCAGAAATTCTGTAAACTTGAGCGGTTGATTGGCTAGTTCGGTAATACCCCAGAGATGTGATCAGCTGGGTGAGTGAGATCTTGCAATACTTAGATGTGTTTTACTTCTGCTGTTCTGAATCATTTTGAGGCCATGAGTGTACAGGTCCCCCCCGCCAGAAAATATTAAAAGAAACACAAATGGCTTTTAATAATTTAGTCCAGTTTAGTTTTCAGAGCAAATCAACATGGAACAGAAACAAAATTAGTCCGAGATATATATCAATGTGAAAGTTTCTTTACTGCTAATGAAGCTTTCACATTTGTCCTGGTTGTGACATAAGAATTAGTCTGCAAAAGGACTTCCTAAATTTCCACCCTCAGCCTGGGTCACACAGGGCGCAACAAACTTCTTTCTCCCCTTTTGTCAACTCTTTTTCTTATATCTCCTTCCTTTTCCTTGGAATTAAAATTTCTATGACGGTTAAACGTAGCCTTAAGGCCAAATCCACATATAATGTCTTTCATGGCAAGGGGCCATGCTTTTTTGTGGGGCAGTTTATGGATCCTGTTATTAAAGAATGCCATCTTGGCAGGATCCAAGAGGAGCCTTTTCTGTTGTTGCACCTGCCCTGTGGAACATCATCCCCCAAACAGTAGCTTGACCTTGATCCTGTTGGCCTGTGCTTCCTGTCCCGGGCTCTGATTGCTAGTTGTGTTGTGTTTGTCTGTTATTTTATCTCAGCTTTTAGTTACATACAGTGGTGGGATTCAGCCAGTTCACACCTATTTGGGAGAATCGGTTGTTGGAAGAAATCTTATTTTGTTTTGTTTTTTCCACTTTACAGGGCTAATCCTGTAAGGAAGGCAGGAAGGAAACATTCTGGTAGTGTTTCTAGCCTAATCTTTATTGCCCTGCTTACAGAAACTGCCTCTCTGGTTAACCCTTATTACATTGTAACAACTAAGGCGAAGCATCCATCGATGTGAGTGACGTTGAGTTGGGCACGCCCACACAGTCACATGACCACCAAACCATGCCTACCCAGCTGGTCATTAGGGCAGAGAATCGGTTGTTCAATTATTTGAATCCTACCACTGGTTACATATTTATTTTCTGTTGCTGGTTGTGTTGTCTGCTACCCAGGGTCACTTTAGTAAGATAGATGGCCATAAAAACTGAAGAAAATAAATCACCAAACAAAATTATATATTTTATATTCTCTTTGAAGTGTATTGAATATTCGATGAGGGAGAAGAACAACTCTAGAGCTGAAATATTCCTTTTATCCTCCCATAAAATAATCTTCTCCAATGAATGTGCCATGCAATCATTAGGTAACAATTAGAAGGCCTTCTATTGATACGTTTCTTCATGCAGTTATCCAATTTACAGTATGGGCTAAGGCTGTGCAAACTTTGAAAACAATTCAGAAATGTTTTTGACCTTGGGCACACATAGCATCTCTCTGCTGTTCATTAGAACAGCTCTTCCATTTTCAGACTTAAGCCTGAAAGAATATATAACTGCTTTAAGAATCATGTTAACGAGTTGATTCCTTGGCAGTTTTTTTCCCCCCAGATTCATGCAAAAGTTGAAAAAATGCCAGCCCAGTTTAATAAATAGCAGAGCGATGCATGTTCATACAAGTCCAAACCAATTCTTCCAAACCATTTGGGAACCATGCACAGTCTTAACAAGCACTATATCTGTTTTTATTTTACTTCCGGTCTCAATCTTACAGTAAATCAATGTGTTCTAGTTAGTGCTTGAAGGCTCCTCCACAACAGGGCATTTGAAGTGATCCAGGATTACTACTAATTGTTGGATTTTTGCAGCTGAGCCCATGAACATTCAGTTCCCAGACAGCACAAGAGAAAACTGCAGTGACAGTTGTACTGTGGGAATACTTCTAAGTGTTCACTGGGGGGGGGAGGGGAGTCCCACTGAGTTCTCTATATCTGTACCCATGAAAATGCATTCGTGTTCTGCGGCTTTTCTTGCAAAGAACATCCTGAACCAACATCTTAAAATTGTGTCAAATTATAGATAATCACCAGTTTATGATCCCCATGAAATGTTCTTTGCTATCAAAGTATGTTTTGTTTATTTGTCCTTCTCTTGCATAAATGATGTGGAAGAGTTCTGTGAAATTTCAGTGTTAAAGGCACTTATTTTATTTCTTCCTTATAAAGTTATCAGTTTGAAAAAGAGATCAATGCCATATGTCAGTGGCCCCCAACCTTTTGGGCATCAGGGACCAGTTCCATGAAGAAAGGTTTTTTCGCAGACCGGAAGGGACGTGGTTTTGCATGCTGCCTGCATCCTCTGGATGGGGCTTCGCTTGTTTGCACAGCCCGATTGCTGGCATGCCACAGATAGGTGCCAGTCCAAGGACAGGGGGTTGGGGACCCCTGCCATATGTGATTATATGATTTAAATAGGTTAATTTCTGTTATAAAAAGATCAGGGGTGAAATCCAGCAGGTTCTGACAGGTTCTGGAGAACCGGTAGTGGAAATTTTGAGCAGTTCGGAGAACCGGCAAATACCACCTCTGGCTGGCCCCAGAGTGGGGTGGGAATGGAGATTTTGCAATATCCTTCCCCCAGGAGTGAGGAGAGAATGGGGATTTTGCAGTATCCTTCCCCTGCCACACCCACAAAGCCACGCCCACAAAGCCATACCATGCCCACCAAGCCACACCCACCGAACTGGTAGTAAAGAAATGTGGATTTCCCCACTGAAAAAGATGTCAAACTCATGGCTTCCTGGAGACTAAAATCCAGATTTTAACAAAATTACATCATCTAAACCTCTTTTTAGGAAGAGAGAATGCCAATCTTTCATTGTCCAAAATATCTGCTCCGCACTCCCACAGATGCTGTCAAATGTGTTTTTCCAACTTGTCAAATCCTTCAGTCAACAGTCAATGGTTATACTGGATGAAGTTGATTCTAGAAGTCAAAGTCAACTCCTTAGCTGAAGGAGGCAACTCTGGGAAAGGGCAGCATCAAAAATACCCAAGGCACATTGTCTTCTGAAGATATAACTACAGGATTGGGTTTTTGTTTTTGTCTTTTTTGTGGTTTTTATTTCTGTGTGGAAATGGTCCTGCAGTTTTCTTGGCAAGGTTTTTCAGAAATTGTTTGCCATTGCCTCTTTCCTAGAGCTAAGAGACAGAAACTGGCTCAAGGTCAGGCTTTGTGCCCAAAATGGGACTTGAACTCAGAATCTCTCAATTTCTAGCCTGATGCCTTACCTCAGAGGTCTTCAAACTTGGCAGCATTGCTGGCTGGAGAATTCTGGGAGTTGAAGTCCACAAGTCTTAAAGCTGCCAAGTTTGAAGACCTCTGCCTTATCTAGTGTACCAAACTGGCTCTCATAACTCTCATAACTACTGTAAAATATTCAATGTACTTCAGTGGTGGGTTTCAAATTTTTTTACTACTGGTTCTGTGGGTGTGGCTTGGTGGGTGTGGCATGGCTTGGTGGACGTGGCTTGGTTGGCGTGGCAGGGGAAAGATACTGTAAAATCTCCATTTCCTCCCGATCAGCTGGGACTCGGGAGGAAGAGAATAGATGGGGGCGAGGCCAGTCAGAACTGGTATTTGCCAGTTCTCCGAACTACTCAAAATTTCCGCTACTGGTTCTCCAGAACTGGTCAGAACCTGCTGAAACCCATCTCTGATGTACTTCAAAGAGAATATAAAATATATTTGTTCGGTGATTTATTTGCTTCAGTTTATATGGCCACCTGTCTTGCTAAAATGACTCTGGGTAGCTAGCAACACAACCAGTAGCATCAAATAAACATGTAACTGAGATAAATTGTGTTCTAAGGTCACAGGAGTTCTAAAACTGGGTTCCCAGAAATGCTGAAAATTGCATACATACCAGTGACCAGAATGTAACAATACATTTCAAAGAAAGAGATAAAGACTCTGTCTAGATCTACTTTAAGCTACCAGGAGCCAGAAATGAATCACAGGAAGATGATTCCCTGTTCTGTACATTCACTTCTTCTGAAGCAAGTGAAACCAAAAAGATGAAAGAGAGACCGTAAGACACTTCAGGCCTTTCAAAAGAAGAGCTTTTTTTGTCCATGAATAATTAGGGTACAGCTCCTACATTTACCAGAATATGTTATTACAGCTTATAGCTGATGATTCTTTAATCATCAAGTGTTAAAAACTAAGGAAGTTTGGTTGGTGTTACCTTAGAGAACTTAAGATCAGGAGGAACTTTTGAGCAAGATCAATATTCACTGATTTTCATCATTACAAAGTGGCACTTCCCCAAGTGAAAAAGTTGTGTGTGTGTGTGTGTGTGTGTTAACTGAAATAGAAAAAAAAAAGGATGATAGTTTCTTAATAAGTCAGCACCAAAATAGCCTTGAAGATATTTTCTGGAAAAAATGTTTCTATTTATCTATACATTTGTAATAAAAGAGATATACACTTGGGTTGCTAAGGGTAAAATAAAATTTGCATTTTAAAAAATAAGTTTCATTTCCAATTTTCCGACCATATCTTAATAAAATATAGCTGATCTTACTTCTTCACATGACAATATGTGCTTGTGACCAGCTTGCCAACTACTAAGAGTTGTTTTCCCTTCCTCTCTGGTTTCCAGCCCTCTATTCTTCCAGTAGAGACAATATGAAAGAAAGAAATCATTGACTGTTCATAACTTCAAAAGTTAGTCTGCTATTTGATTTCCCACTTCAAAATACTTGTGTCAGAGAACAAAGAAAATCTGTTTTTTTTCTTATCAGCAACTGAAACATACGAGAACAAACAATAAAGAAGGGCAGTCATCATCTTAGTAATTGGAAATAACCACAAAAATATTTAAAAGGCAGCTTTGTATCAAATCATGCAAAACATTTTGTCTGCAAGACATGCAAACCATCCATTGAGGACCTGTATACTGCACGAGTCAAAAAGAGGGCTGTGAAAATATTTACAGACCCCTCGCATCCTGGACATAAACTTTTTCAACTCTACCCTCAAAACGATGCTATAGAGCACTGCATACCAGAACAACTAGACACAAGAACAGTTTTTCCCCGAACACCATCATTCTGCTAAACAAGTAATTCCCTCAACACTGTCAAACTAGTTACTAAGTTTGCATTACTATTAATCTTCTCATCATTCCTATCACCCATCTCCTCCCACTTATGACTGTATGACTATAACCTTGTTGCTGATATCCTTAAGACTTATATTGACTGTTTCCCTACAACTATCATTAAGTGTTGTACCTTATGATTCTTGATGAATGTATCTTTTCTTTTATGTATTCCGATAGCATATGCACCAAGACAAATTCCTTGTGTGTCCAATCACACTTGACCAATAAAAAATTCTATTCTATTCTATTCTATTCTATTCTATTCTATTCTATTCTATTCTATTCTATTCTATTCTATTCTATTCTATTCTACAAAGAATAGAAGTCCTCCAGAGTCCTCAGTGTGATCACTAATATAAAGAATTCATTGGGCTTTTTTCTGTTAAGACTAAATATTAAGGTCCCCTGAAAAGAAGAATTATAGGATTTTGTCTCTTGTTTCTTTAAGCAGAAGAAAAAAAAGTAAGCTTAATTAGTAATTAGAATGACACCACCTGTTGCAGTCAAATATGTTTAACTAACATGAAAAACAAAAGATTCCTGGGTAGGCTTGTGTGGCTACTTATAAAGGATAGAACAAGGTTTTTCAATCTGATAGCCAATGGATACATCTGGACCTTTGAGAGCAGATTTTGGATGGCTATCTGGAGTTTTCAGAGACCATAGTTAAATGTCTATGGAGTGTTCAATTAATTCAATTAATTAATTGTTAATTATAAATAACAAGCCAGCAGGCATTCAATCTAGTGACTTGTGGATGACATCCACTACTGGTTAATGCTGTGTCAGTATAAGCCAAACCACATTTAATAAAATGTGGTAAACATGAGAAAAGGCCATAACTCACTGACAGAATGTCAGCATGGAACGTTCCAGATTCATGGCATCTCAAAGGAGAATTGGGAAAGAATCCTACCAGAAACTTTTTGGAGCAAATGGACACAATAGTTTGACTTGGAAAAGGTTTCTTCCTCTCTTTTTGATTATACATTTTTCCTGTAACATGCCAGGCAACGGTGGGTTGCACATTATGTGGCTACCAATTCATTGCCACACACATATGCTTGCTTCGTGCGCACAGGCTTCTGGTTCGCATGTGTGTCTGCCTTCCACACATGCACCCAGCCTCAAAAACGTCCCTAAATAGGACGACATAAAGCCAGGGAGGGGGGAGGGGGGCCCACCCACAATTTCCACTACCGGTTCAAGCAAACCGGTCTGAACCGGTGGAATACTACCTCTGATGCCAAGCATCATTCAACATCACTTCCTGTAACCATTTGTGGTCACTTAACTCAGGTCTGATGTGGTACTTTCCAGATTTACAATTTAGTCTTTTAACAGAATACCAAATGTACAGGAAACAAGTTCAGAATCAAGTCTTCTTGTAGTATTGATGGGTTCCAACATTACTTTGCTTGTTAATCATAATCATAAATTTATTTGTCAAGCATATATAAGATAACAGGTAAAAGTATAAACATAATTTGAATACATGATAAGAGTAAGTAAAAAGGAATATTAGGACAGGGAAACCTAAGATTGTGAGTTTTTCAGGTCTTTTTAAAAGTGAGGTTTATGGTTTATGGTTATGTGTATACCCAGTTTTCAGTTAATCATGGTTAAAAGCATACTATTGATTTTACCTCCCAAGTTCCCTGCTAGGTCACAATTTTGGAGTCTAGACCGGAGACTCCTTGTAGAACGGTATTTTTTCTTCAGAATTAGTATTTTTTAATTTACAAATGTATAAAGATTTCATTGTAACTGTGATGAGAAACTACTTTTTCAAGGTGGATTACAGGTATAATTTTCTTTCAAATAACATCAAATAGAGATGTAAAATGTGTTTTAGTACTAATCAGAGCTTGAAGAGTTTTAAAATACCAGTTTAACTAAAATGTGCAGTTGATTTGTGTTTCTGAATGGTCAATTAAGTTGCAGCAAATATATATTTTTCTTTTCCAGTTCCTGATATAGGTTGAATCTAAAGAGCTTATATTACCTATACTAATAGGAACATATATGAAGACACAGGACTGTAAAACAATCCAACAGATGAAAAATATGTGTACTCACAACAAATGTCAACAGTGATGATGCATCATTAATTCTATACTAGATTTTGAAAGATTTTCAGGAAACTCCCTGATAGTCAAAGCCATAATGAAGTAATGATATGTATGAATGTAATCTATACATTCCTAACATATGGTGTTTCAGTTTTGTTTTGTTTTGCTTTGCTTTGCTTTGCTTTGTTTTTGTGTCCCTTGAAATCAGTATTAACTCCTGGTGGATGCCTGGACAAATCTCTGCCATTTCCTTGGCAATATTTCAGAAGTGATGGTGAAGGTTTGTTCTCTGAGCTTGTGGGTTGGTTTCCAAACATTTTATTACCAGGCTAGGTAACATCTTCAGTGGAGTTTAGGGAATGTCAGTGTCAGTGTTCTTTTGTTTATAAGGGCTTTGGGTGTGTCAAGTGAGGATCTTGTGATGGGTCTTGTGATGGATCAGGCGGGAGTCATTAATGGGAGTCTTGTGATGGATCTTGTGATGGGGAAGTTACAGCAGGTGAGGTTCATTGGGAGGTGAAGTGCTGGATGGGGGGGTTGTGTGGGTTGGTTGAGGGTATCTAGTTAGCTGTGAGGTTGATTTGGATTCTGGGGGGTTTGTAGGCTGTTTATAGGTCAGTTTCAGAAGTGGTTTGCCATTGCCTCCTTTCTAGGGCTGAAAGTAAATGACTGGCCTTTTGGTCTCCCAATTTCTAATCTGGTGCCTTCCTACAGATTCAGTTTAAAGGATGAAGAATGAGTTGTTCAGTTCCTGTAAGCTATCAAAGGCATTGACTTGTTCCTCAACACTTTCTCATATGTCTTCATAATTTTACACTTTTACGAAGTACATCAGGGGACTTGGAAACTCATCTAACAGATAACGGTAAACAGCCACTGCAAGTTTAACTATTTGAAACATTTCTTAATCAGTATTCAACAGCTGAATTCCATATGAGTTTCCATAGTAACCTTGCAGACTAACTCATTAACATGACCTATATTTGATAATACTTAACCATTGGAGGCAGGTCTCTGGGGGGAAATACACATTTGTGAGACTTCTGCACTGATTTTTAAGATGCTCAGAGCTCATGAATTCTTTCTGCAAGAAAAATAGATTGATTGTTTTGATTGGTTTGTGGAACAGTCCAGGAACAAATTAAGAACAGCTGAGCACCATGGAAATTAACCAATAAATGAGCAGGATTTTTAAAAGTTTAGCTGATTGTTTCTTGACACCTTATGTCATCTGAGGCATCTGAAGAAAATAAATGTGTCATTGCTGGCAACATAAAAATAATAAGACATTAAAGAAAATAGAGGGCTTGTTTATACAATTAAACGCATCCTGACTTTTTGAGGGACCTAAATACTTTCCCATTCATGCAAGCATTTTCTTAGTGAACTATAATTATAGATATTCCTCGACTTACAACAGTTCATTTAGTGACTTCTCATCATTCCTATAACTCATCTCTTGCAGTGATTCATTTAAGAACGGTCATAAAATGGGGCAAAATTCACTTAACAACTGTCTTGCTTAGCAACATAAATTTTGGGCTCAGTTGTGGCCATAAGTCGAGGACTAGCTGTGTTTGTTTGAGTTCAGATTACTCTTCTGAGACAGTTTGAGCAGTTTGAGAGAGGGTGGATGAAAACATATTGTCAGAATATCATCAATATAACGGTCACAGACCAGCAAAGCAAATTATCAGAATAAATTCATTTGCTTAAAATGTTATAAAATAAGTGGAATTTAGATTCAAACTTCCTCTATTGTTCCAATCTGAAGTTTTACTCTCAAGTAGCATCTGTAGGTACGACGTGTCCTTGAAAATCTGCCTTCATTCATATAGAAGTGATTAAGCACTAAGATGCAGATCTGATAGCTTTGGCTCATATTTGGAGGTTGCTTTCTGAATAAGTGCCTCGGGATTATTTTTCTTCACTTTAGAGGGATTTGAAACAAAATGAACGTCATAACTCTGTTTGAGAAAATCTTGTGCAGGGAATATTCTGTCTAAGGCAGAGGTCTTCAAACTTGGATATGCTGGCTGGAGAATTCTGGGAGTTGATGTCCACAAGTCTTAAAGCTGCCAAGTTTGAAGACCTCTGGTCTAAGGCATTCAGACTTTTCTGAAAAGGAACTGACCCTGAAACTCACCGAGTTCTACAGTATATTATATGTAATAACATATGAAATGGGAAACAAAATAGTCTTCACTGGGGATAATATAAACACATAAATATTTCAATATAATCTTGGAATGCCTTTAATAACGCTAGAAACAGTGAAGAAAATGTGTGCATGGCTAAGTAGGGAGAGATTACATATTACACTTTACATATTAGCAAATGCAATGATATACATATCATACTTTTAAATATAATCCTAGGTAAATATGGAAAACTTGCATGGGATACACAGTGACAGTAGTTGTAAATCTCCCCAGAGGAAATCTGGGATGTTTTACATAAGTAGAATAGAATAACAGAGTTGGTAGGGACCTTGGAGGTCTTCTAGTCCAAGCCCCTGCCCAGGCAGGAAATCCTACATCACTTCAGACAAATGGTTATCCAACATCTTCTTAAAAATTTCCAGTGTTGGAGCATTCACAACTTCTGCAGGCAAGTATGGGTTCTATTCAGAAAGTACAGTACTGTGAGAACTGAACATGATAGAAATCGGAGGCCACAGCAAGAAACTGCATTGCTTCCTTCATCCTTCTACCTGGATACTTAATTTTGGTTTGCCAGAAGTTTTCTGAGAATTAATCTGACTTGAACCCACAGGAATTTATCTTGCAGGAAAGGAACAGAAAGCAAGGGAATGGACAGCAGACAAAGAGCCCTTGTTTTGGTGTAACTCTTTCTGCTTCTGCCCAAATGATCAGGGCAGTAACAAGAGAACCAAGTTTATGGCATTTTTTATAAAAATAATCACTTGATTTTGGAAGCATGGGAAGTTAAATAAATAAAAACTGTTATGTAAATAGGTTTGTTTGGCGGGAAGTTCGAATTAACTGACCCTCAGCTGATTGGCTGACCACCACAGCTGCAAGGTATATAAAGGGAGCTGGTTCCCCAGGTCAGTTGCTGGAGTCTCACCCTATAATAAAGAGCTGTTGTCACTTACTACTCTGGCTTGCTGCGTCCTCATTCACCCAACCTAACATTGGCGACGAAGGTGGGATTTTGAGGCCAGAAGCAGAGGAGAGCTGAAGCCACACGCAAAAGAGCTGAAGCCACACTCAAAGGAGCTGAAGCCACGTTCAGAGAAGGGGACCCGAGACCGCATCTGAATCCAGCCAGGCGAGCGAGCGGAACACAGGAGAATCCCGAAACAATGTCTGCCTACACCCCGCCAGCGCCTTTCAACCCCAAGGAAGAGAAGTGGGGATCCTACATGTCCCGGTTCGAGTGCTTCATGGTGGCAAACGACATGCAAGGGCTACCGGACGTTCGGAAGAAAGCCCTGTTCCTGAGTCACTGCGGGCCAAGGGTCTTCGACACAGCCGAGGCATTGTCAGAGCCGAATTCGGTCCACAACATCTCCTGGTCGACGCTACAGACCCTGCTGAAAGACCACTATGCACCAACGCCATCGAAGTACGTGCAGCGCTACGAATTCCGGCAACGGCTCCAGCAGGAGGGAGAATCGATCAGCGAGTACGTCGCTGCCCTGCATAAGGCCGCAACCCAATGTGAGTACCGAGACCTGGATGAGATGCTCCTAGAGCAACTAATTTGCGGAGTGAGAGATAGCCGGCTCCAGAGAAGACTGCTTGCGAGGTCAAACCTGACCCTACACATTGCGCTAGACGAGGCCAGGGCGCAAGAATCGTCAGTAAAGGCCGCAGAGAAACTAAAGAGCTCCCGCCTCACCAGAACAACGCAGAAGACGGCGCCTGTGCACAGAGAGGCCGTAAGCACCGCCAGCGAGGGGGAGTCTGAAGAAGAGGTCTACCGCACCGAGCAGCCCCGCACAGCCCGCAGAGAGCCCAGAGACGGATGCGCCAGCTGCGGAGGGTCCCACTCACGACAAAACTGTAAGTTCAGGGACGCCATTTGCCGTTCCTGTGAGAAGAGGGGCCACATCGCTAGAGTCTGTAGGTCGAAAACACACCAGAGCTACAGACCACGTGCCCAAACGGCCCAATCCGAGATGGCGCCACACCGAAGGCCCAACAGGGATGGTGGAAACCGGAAGGGCGCGAAATTTGAAGACGCTGGGGCCTACACCATTCGCATCGCACGGACCTGCACCTCGCCCGGAGAAAAGACCTACACCACGGTCGAGATCGAGGGACGGGAGTGCCAGATGGAGATCGACATGGGATCGCCGATATCCATCATGTCTTGGGAAACCCTAAAGAGAGTCATCCCCAGCGCACACAAGCGACAGCTCCAGCCACAGCTTCGCAGACTGAAGGATTACCAAGGGAACCGCATACCCGTCGAAGGCAGAGGCGAGTTCCAAGTCCAGTACGGGGAGTTTACCGAGAAACTGCCCCTCACCATCGTCAGAGACAACCTTCCCAGCCTACTGGGCATGGACTGGTTTAGAGCCCTAGGCATGGGATTCACCGGAGTAAGGAACGTTCGAAGCACCCTGAAGGAAGACCTGATGCAGGAGTTCCAGGACGTGTTCGACGAAAGGCTTGGCAAGTATGTGGGGACCCCGATTTCATTTAATCTAGACCCCAACATCGCACCCATCCGCTTAAAGCCCAGGCGTGTACCATTTGCCCTGAAGCCCAAAATAGACATTGAGCTGGATAAATTGATCAAACAAGGGGTGCTCGTTCCAGTCGACCACGCCAAATGGGAAACCCCAATTGTGACACCGGTCAAGCCGGATGGATCAGTGCGCATATGCGCTGATTATAAATGCACAATCAATAAGGCCCTGCAGCAGAGCGCCTATCCCGTGCCAGTCGTTCACCACTTACTGCATTCCCTGGGCCCCGGCAAGATATTCGCAAAACTCGATCTGGCGCAGGCGTACCAGCAGCTGCCAGTAGATGGCGCTACCGCAGAGGCACAGACTATCGTAACCCACAGAGGGCCTTCAAGTGCACCCGCTTGCAATTCGGAGTAAGCGTGGCCCCCGGACTGTTCCAAAGTACCATGGAACGGCTTCTACAAGGGATCCCCGGGGTGGTGCCCTATTTTGATGACGTGCTCATCACCGCGGACAATGAGCAGCAGCTAAGAGAAAGGCTGAGGGAGGTCCTAAGGAAATTCAGGGACGCGGGACTCAGAGTAAAACGCAATAAATGCATGATCGCAGTCCCCTCAGTCGAATTCCTGGGATATAGAGTAGATGGCACCGGCATACACCCCACAGAGAGCAAGATCAGGGCAATCAGAGAAGCACCCACCCCCAAGGACAAGGCAGAGTTACAGGCCTTCCTGGGACTATTAAATTTTTACGCCATCTTCCTCAAAGACAAGGCAACAGTGGCAGAACCCCTACATAGACTGTTAACCAAAAAAGCCACTTGGAAATGGGGGAAGGCTGAAGACAGGGCATTCGCCGGCATTAAAAAACTACTATCAGCTGAAAGCTTCTTAATTCAGTACAACGCAACGCTCCCCCTTGTCCTAGCATGTGACGCGTCCCTGTTCGGGGTGGGAGCCGTCCTGAGCCATAGACTCCCGAATGGCCTGGAAGCGCCCATCGCATATTACTCCCGAACTCTATCAAGTGCCGAGCGAAATTACAGCCAGCTCGACAAGGAGGCCCTCGCCGCTGTTTCGGGAGTAAAGAAATTCCACGAGTACTTGTTTGGGAGGGATTTTGAGCTAATCACAGACCATCGACCACTCCTGGGTCTCCTCGCGGGAGATCGACCAACCCCGGCAGCACTGTCGCCCAGGATGACACGCTGGGCCATCTTCCTCGCAGCATACTCCTATCGCCTGGTACATCGACCAGGGGCGAACATGGGCAACGCAGATGCACTCAGCCGATGCCCACTACCCGACAGCCTAGAAGACCCCACACCCGGCATCCCCATCCTGCTGATAGACGTTTTGGACTCTGGGCCCATAACATCAGCCGAGGTTGCAAGAGCCTCAACCAAGGACCACGTGATCCGGACAGTCGCAAGTTGGGTCATGAGGGGGTGGCCGGAAAAGATTGGGAGCGGGGAATTTAAACCGTTCGCGGGAAAACGAGACGAATTGACAATGCAAGGGGGTTGTTTACTATGGGGCGATCGGGTTGTTATTCCCTCACGCTTAAGGGAAAAAGTTTTAACGTTGTTGCATGAGGGGCACCCTGGGATTGTGAGAATGAAGGGGCTAGCCAGGAGCTACGTCTGGTGGCCCAGCATGGATGCAGACATTACAGAGTGGGTGGGGAGATGCCAGCCCTGCCAAGAGTCCAGATCAGACCCGCCAACGGCACCCTTGAGGGAGTGGGAAAGGCCCCAGGGACCCTGGTCCAGAATACATATTGACTTTGCAGGCCCATTCCATGGACAGACCTTCATGGTCGTCGTAGACGCATTCTCCAAATGGCTGGAGATCAAGCTAATGAAGGCCACTACCACCGACGCAACCATCAGAGAGCTAAGACAATTATTCGCCACACATGGGTTACCGGACATCCTAGTGTCAGATAACGGGCCACAGTTCACCGCAACACAGTTCGAGGGGTACTTAGCGGGACTTGGGATCAGACATGTCCTTTCTGCCCCGTTTCACCCGGCTAGTAACGGACAGGCGGAGAGATTTGTGAGGTCAGCAAAGGAGGCCCTCTCACGCTTAAGCCCCGGAGACTGGCAGGAAAGGGTAGACAAATTCTTAATAGCCCAGCACTCCACACCCTGTACAGCCACAGGCCGAAGTCCGGCCGAACTACTAATGGGGCGGAAACTCCGGGGAGTTCTAGACAGACTAAACCCCAATTACTCCCCAGAGGTCTTCAAGGGGGGGGAAAGGAAACTTAGAGAGTTCACCATAGGAACACCGGTACACGCTAGAAACTATGGACAGGGCCCACTCTGGGAGGCCGGAACAATCACAGAAATCACAGGCCCCAAGTCATACAGGGTAGACATGGGGGACGGGAGAGTTTGGCGCAGGCACATTGACCAATTAAGAAAAAGAGTAACCACAGACACCGAAGACACACCAGACGACCCCATCTCCGACCACGACTACCAACCAGAAGCACAAACCACTAGCCCGAGTAGAGCGGAGGACTTAGCTGAGGACTCTGGTATCCAGCGCCGCCCCGTCGAGGTAGTCCCAACAGCAGGAGAAGTCGCCGCCCACGAGGAGGTCCCGGAGGCCTCATTGGCGGAGCAGGGAGAAACAGAAAGTCCCTCCGACCTGCTCAACGCCGCCCCTCCGACTGAACTGCGCAGGTCAGCTAGGACTCGCACACGCCCTAGTCACCTGAGAGACTTTGTATGCTAATAACACCCCAAGTGACTTCTGGGAGGGGAGGAGTGTTATGTAAATAGGTTTGTTTGGCGGGAAGTTCGAATTAACTGACCCTCAGCTGATTGGCTGACCACCACAGCTGCAAGGTATATAAAGGGAGCTGGTTCCCCAGGTCAGTTGCTGGAGTCTCACCCTATAATAAAGAGCTGTTGTCACTTACTACTCTGGCTTGCTGCGTCCTCATTCACCCAACCTAACAAAAACAATGTCTCTCAATAGGAAGGGACAGGAATCCTTCACAAAATCTTGGTAGGTGTTATTTTAGAAAAAGAAAATGATAAAGATAATCTGATTTAATTTTCAAGTATTCTTGCCCTCCTACCTTAAACATTGCTAAATGGTCTGTACTTCCCCAACAAAATTCATCCATAAGGAGAGAGAAAGAGAGGAGGGAGGGAGAGGGAGAAGGAGAAGGAGAGGGAGGGCATATTTTTAAGGCATATCTTGGTGATATCTTCTTGATTTATAAACTCTATCACTGTTCAGAAGAAGTAAGTTAATGACATAAAGGTATCTTGCTTTATGTTGCCCCAAAGCTAAAGTCCATATTAGTTCTAGTATTAATCAATCCATCTTTTACGTTTTGGTCTTGATCCAAATTCAAACAGTTACTGATTGTCTCTTTCTCCTAATTCTAATGGTTTTACAATGCCAATTCTGGATGAAAATTTAAATATATGAAGGTTCATTAAAAGGTTCTTTTGCTTATGCTCCAGGTTGCAAACCTATTTTATTAGACAAATACCATCTAGATTTTACAAACATGCCCTAATTCTGTTCTCTGAGCTATGGACTAGTATAAACCAAGGACCATTTCCATGACTCACTCTTTTTTGTTCTGCTTGAAAGAAACACCCAAAATTTCTTTTATTGTTGTTGATGATTGATTAGTAAAAATGAAATAGTTTAGTTGTTCCAAAATAGGCTGGCCCTTCCTCTCAGATTCACCTTAATAAATGCAAACGTGCAATATACAGTACATGGCAAGCAAGGATGTTTATAATATAGAGGTCAAAGAATAAGCTGCCATTGTTTATTCAATGTAAAAGAGAACAAGGACAAACTATGAAAAACATCTGGCTTCAAGACATCTCCTTAGTTTAAACAGTGCTGTCATACTTCTAAAAAAAGAAATTCTGTATGTGTGTATGGGTGTGTGTATACACACACACACATATATACATATGAGTATGTATGTGTGTGTGTATTCATTACAAGTGAGGGTTGATAGTTATGAGAAAATAAATGATTTTATTGCGATTTGTAACCTAGAATTAAAATCTCTGCAGTTTGTTAATGATGTCAACATGTTAGATGCACCCAAAGACTTATTCTATAAATTCTCTATTATGATGGCAAATAGGCAGCACTGCCACCTTTTTAAACCAAAACATCTGTCTGTGGAGGATGAGCATAATGAAGGTGAAATGAGTTATTGAAGTTTATTTTATTTTACTGCACTGCACATTTGCATTTATTGAGGTGAATCTGAAAAAAGTCACTTGCTGAATTTTAGAAAGTATATACCGGTATTTATTTAAAGAAATACTAATTCCATTAATATTAAGATATTGGCCATTAGAGTTCAAATTCAAGTAAAATAGCTACAAATACTTTAGAATTCTGGAAACATATAAAGAACAATTGCTGGAATTGAGTATAATGAAAAGAAGGACTAGGGGGTGACATGATTTATTTATTTTTTTATTTTATTTAGTTTGTCAAGCCTATATGAGAAAACAAGTATATCTCAGGGATTGTCACATGGAAGAGGGAGTCAAGCTATTCTCCAAAGCACCTGAGGGCAGGACAAGAAGCAATGGATGGAAATTAATCAAGCAGAGAAGCAACCTAGAACTAAGGAGAAATTTCCTGACAGAACAATTAATCAGTGGAACAAATTTTCTCCAGAAGCTGTAAAATGCTCCAACATTGAAAGTTTTGTAGAAGAGATTAGACAACCATTTGGCTGAAATGCTATAGGGTTTCTTGCCTGAGCACAGGGTTGGACTAGAAGACCTCCAAGGTCCCTTCCAACTCTGTTATTCTATTCTAATTCTGAATAGAATCTTAACTACAGCAAAGAAAAATATGCCATCACTCCCACCCACTCAAAGACTGTCAAATATCTAATATGGACACTGCATCCTCTATACAACAAAGAAGTAATTCCTGACTAATTAGACCTTGTTTCTCGATGGGAGTGCCTAGACTAGAGCAATTTACTAAGGATGTAACCTTTCTTATGCAACTAAATATCAGCATTATGGAAGCTAATTATATAATGAGCTCACACCACAGAGCTCCTAAAAGAATTTACTTCCAAAACTATTTGCTTCTATGCTGTTTTTAACTACCGTAAATTTTTATTTTTTTATTTTATTTATTTAATTTGTATACCGCCATTCTCCAACAGGAGTCAGGGCGGTGAACAGCCACGGTAAAACACAACATATAAAATTTAAAAGCAGTTTAAAAGACATTAAATAATTTTGGCCATCAATTTAAAATAGCCCAGTTAAAACCAATTCAAATTAAAACCGAAAGGATGGGATCAAGCCAGTCCGGCTAGATGAAATAAATGAGTTTTCAGGGCCCGATGAAAAGTCCGGAGGTCTGGTATCGTGCGTATCTCGGGGGGTAGGTTGTTCCAGAGGGCAGGTGCCGCCACAGAGAAGGCTCTCCCCCTGGGGGTCGCCAGCCGACATTGTCTGGCCAACGCACCCTGAGGAGGCACTCTGTCTGCGAGCGAACTGGCCGGTGGGAAGCTATTGGCGGCAGAAGGCGGTCTCATAGATACCCCGGCCCTAAGCCGTGAGGCGCTTTAAAGGTGGTCACCAACACCTTGAAGCACACCCGGAAGACCACAGGAAGCCAGTGCAGCTCGCACAGAGGTGTCACATGGGAGCGCCCCGTCGGTCCCATAATCCCCCGCGCGGCGGCATTCTGGACCAACTAAAGCCTCTGGGTGCACCCCAAGGGGAGCCCCATGTAGAGAGCATTGTAGTAGTCCAGGCGGGAAGTGACGAGTGCCTAAGTGACCATGCGTAGGGAGTCCCGATCTAGAAAGGGACGCAACTGGCGTATCAGGTGGACCTGATAAACCCCCCCCCCCCCCCGGCCACGGCCATCATATGCTCTTCTAAAGACAGCTGTGTATCCAGGAGGACGCCCAAGTTGCGAGCCCTTTCCGTGGAGGGCAATGATTCGCCCCCAATAACCACCGATGGCACCAGCTGGCTATATCGGGAGGCCGGAAGCCACAGCCACTCGGTCTTGGAAGGGTTGAGTCGGAGCCTGTTTCTCCCCATCCAGGCCCGCACGGCCTCCAGGCACCAGGACATCACTTCAAGGGCATCGTTGGGGTGGGCTGGGGTGGAGATGTACAGCTGAGTGTCATCAGCGTACTGATGGAACTCCACCCCATAATCTCTTGAAGTATCTCTTGAAGTCTGTTTCAGTTGCATGTTCTCAAAAAAACCAATCCTTTCTCATTGGGATGCCTATTCTGTCACTTAAATTAGACTACTCAACCTAGGCGCCCAAACTATACTGGATGACAACTCGCAACATCTCATTCATCATGGTACAAGAAAATTCAACACCTCTAGAGAACAGTGGATTATGAAATTTTTCACGTCTTTGTTCTAAACAATGTGCAGGATGATTAATAGCAGGTTAAGTTTAATCCTTAACCTAATTTAATTTTTATTACATATTTTCTAAAACTATTGAAAGTGTGCTTGTTATGCAATGTCAATGTTTTTAGCATTCTGAATTTAATTTAGCCCTGTCCAAATGTTATCACCACATTTGCTCTATATTTTTGGTTATATGAGATAGCTACATTAAATTATGTAAGTGAATAAGATTTTGATTTAGCAATGACAACAGCATCCATAATAAAACACATACTCTCCAGTTGTGAGTTAATTTTGTGCTCTTGCCTTGTTTCTTTTGAATAAGAAAAGTGTGGTTTTTATCATGTATTTTTCATGTATAAAATTTCTTTGAAAATAAGTAGATGAAAAATTATAATGTTGTGACAAAGCAAAAGCAGGATTTTGCTAGACAACTGCTGGCAACTACACAAGGTGCACATCAAAATGAAGGTTTACTATGAGATAAATTCAGGTAAATAACAGAGGGTGCAACCCGCACAGGCACATCACAATGAAGAAAATCTGTGTATTTATACCCATTCGCTATTAACTACTTTCAAAAGAAGTAGTTTCTGTATGGTGAATTGGATGAGGAAGTATCATACCATGTTTATCCTGAGGGACATCTATATTGATGCTTTTGCAACTGGAACACCTCAGTCCATTAACAACATGGATGTGCCCTAATACACATCATTGGTTCAATGCCTATTGTAGGATATATTCTGGATTAACCTTTCCTGAATGGGGAAAAAATGTGATAATCTGAAATGTTCCCTTGTAACACCAGATAGTGTTCTGCGGAATGGTGTTGACTTTCAATCGCGTTCTCTGCTGCAAACTTGGAAGACTTTCTGAAAGCTCAATCCCAGAGGCCAATGGATCCTGAAGGATTTTGGAGGGCTTGGGAAATTTTCCAACTGGTATGGGTAGCATTTGTGGGATGCCAAATTCATCCTATCCCAGCTTTACCCCTTATTTGGATAGAGTCACTGGGCAGCTTTTGTAGATATATTAGTAACCTCTCCATTACTACAGTGTAAAAATAGCTTAGAAATTTCATCCAGTTCAAAACAGAGTGATCTTACTGCCACCCGGAGTTTTACTGGATAGATGGGCAGCCATATACATTCAACAAATAGAAAGATGGGAGATGGACAGACAGACGCAGGCAGATCTGATCAATGTGATTATATTATACCAGAGTTTTCTCATCTCCATTGACTTTCTGTATGTTTCAGGCCCAATTCTGGTATTCATATGTAAAGCCTTAAATGGCTTGGGGCAAGTTGTACGTAGTGTCTCCTTGCCGTATTTTCATACTCACACACTAAAAACATCCGAGATTCTCCTCCAGATTCTCCTGTACAATTAGTTAGAGTTGATGTATGAAAAAGAAAAGGCAATGTAGGGCAATATTAATAATATTCCTTTGGTACTGAATATTTCAGTGGGATCTATCAGAACTCACTGTTGTTATTAATGATAGTCCTCGACTTACAACATTTAGTGACATTTCAAAGTTACAACAGCACTGAAAAGAGTGACTTATGACCGCTTTTCACACTCACAATCATGGAAGCATTCCCAAGGTCACATGATCAAAATTCAGACCCTTGGCAACTGGTTCATATTTAATGAACCAGTTGCAATGTCCTATGAACTCATGATCAGCTTTTGCGACCTTCTGACAAGCAAAGTCAATAGGGAAGCCAGATTCACTTAACAACCGCATTACTAATTTAACAACTTCAGTGATTCACTTAACAAGTGTGGCAAGAAAGGTCATGCAATGGGGCAAAATTCATTTAACAAATGTTTCACTCAACAACATAAATTTTGACCTCAATTGTGGTCATAATTCGAGGGCTATCTGTACTGTAATTCTTAACCGTTTTGAGAATTTCTGCTGGGTTATTGCTTATTTAATGCATTGTAGTATCACAACATTCAAGAACATACCACAACTGAAGCATTTTATAAAAAAAAGAAAAAAGTCCCTTTCTTATATTTCCATTTTCATAACTCCCTTTATGAATGCAGTTTTCAACCCATTCCAATTTGGAAATGTCCACATTATGGTATTTTAGAGAGAGATCAAAATGATAGGAAACAAGTGGGTTTGTTTGTTTGTTTGTTTGTTTGTTTGTTTGTTTGTTTGTTTATGGTATATTTTCTCACCAGGCTCAAGGTTGACTCAGCCTTCCATCCTTTCAAAGGTAGGTGAAATGAGGACCCAGATTGTGGGGGCAATAAGCTGACTTTGTATAAATATACAAAAGTATGAAGGCTATTGCTTAGCGCATTGTAAGCCGCCATGAATCTACGGAGAAGGGCGGCATATAAATTAAAGCAAAACAAAAACAAAAACATCATATTTAGATAAAAACAGAGATAAAAATACAAAATAAGAAAAATAAAGCTTAAAATATTATAAACATATGTCTAGATTACAGAGATAGATAGATAGATAGATAGATAGATAGATAGATAAAGATAGATAGATAGATAGATAGATAGATAGATAGATAGATAGATAGATACTGTAGATAGATATAGATAGCTTCATTTGTCACAAGTGACTAATGACACATTTCAATTATTTAAATTCATCCTAGAATTACCACCAAGCAGATGCTTTCGTATTAGTTGTGTTAGACTTCATAGTTTCCTATAAACTTAACCTTTGCCATGATAAAATGCTTCTTTATTGCAAAGCTTGTTCTTCTGATACTCCTGAAGGGAACCACAGGACCAGGGCTTACCGAATAAAAATGAAATGAAGCAACGTCATAAAACGAAATTACACGGCTGCCTCTCTGCAGAACAAGAATAGACAAGGAACAATTTGATCCTTATTCAAGGGATAATTATTAGATACTCATCTGACTGCTCAAGAGCAAGCAATAAAAAAGGAAAGAGATTAAAAAGGAACAGGAAATTAAGACTTATCAGCATCACCCAAAAGAGATATGTTTAGCCTGGAGAATGTGAAATTAAAGAAAGCATAAGGCAGCCTTCAAAGATCTAATAAGTTGCAATGCAGAACAACTGACTGTTTACTTCAGAGGGACACAGCAGAACAAATAGCTATAAAGTGCAAAAAATGTGTCAAACTATGAGGACAAAATTTCTATTTTGTAAAGACTATTAAACTCTTTTGCCTTGGAAAGACTTTATAGAAAGGATGAACAATCATCTGTCAGTAACATTGCAGTCATATCCTGCACTAAATTATGGCATCTTGCACCAAGCCAGATGTTGGAGCAGACGACCCCAGATCATTGGCTCCATAAAACACAATAATAAAAGCATTTGGTGCTGTTTGTGGGACTGTATCCTTGACCCACTGCCCCTTATATTTAAACATTTGTCTTTTTCATCATTCTGAAGACAACTGGGCCAAGCATCCTGCAATAGGAAGTTTCAACAGGGAAGTGAGAGAACATGTAATCTGAAATTCATTGACAATTCACCTGAATTTTGAGGCGCTACATGCAGTAGTGAGTTTCACTTACCTTCACTACTGGTTCAGAACTGTGAGTGCGTGTGTGTGTGCGCACACTTTGCTCATGCATTTTCATAGCCGCCACCATTACCAGTTTGCCCGAACCTGCGTGAACCGGTAGAAACCCACCACTGGCTACATGCAATTAAGAATGACCGTCCCGAATAGTGTATTATTATTTTTCTTCTCCTCATCACTTTTACAATCTGACCTAGAGCAAAAATATATTCTGAAGGAAATTCCAGCACCCTGAGATTACACACGATGTATCTATCTCATCAACATCACCTAACAGAGGTTTATAAAGCTGTTTAGTGGGTAGTGATGCATAATTGTAGGTACCATTTCCTTTTTGTGTTGAGAGTTATAATGAGCACAAAACTGACAGCAAGTAGCATGCAGCAAGAGAACAGAGATTTCCAGATTTTTTTTCTCTGGGATTTTTTTTTTTTTCTTGATTAGAGCCAGTTTGGTCTAATGATTAAGGCACCAAGCTAGAAACCAAGTGACTGAGTTTTATTCCCACTTAAGGCATGAAATCCACCTGAGTGACTTTGGGCCAGTCCCTCTCTCTCTCTCTTTCTCAGCCAAATTCACCTCACTGGGTTTTGTAGAGAAAATAGGAGGAAGAAGGAGCATTAGGTATGTTCGTGTCTTGGGTTATTTATAAAAATAATGCGGGTGACATATAAATCAATCAATCAATCAATCCAGGGAAGGCTATTGTAGACTTTTAAGTTTCCATACCAATTTAATTTAATTTAATTTAATTTAATTTAATTTAATTTAATTTAATTTAATTTAATTTAATTTAATTTAATTTAATTTAATTTAATTTAATTTAATTTAATTTAATTTAATTTAATTTAATTTAATTTAATTTAATTTAATTTAATTTAATTTAATTTAATTTAATTTAATTTAATTTAATTTAATTTAATTTAATTTAATTTAATTTAATTAATTCAATTTATATGCCGCCCCTCTCCGAAGACTCAGGGCGGCTCACAATACATTTTTAAAAATCATTATAAAAAAAACATTTAAAAATTAAAAACATTAAAAACTCTTTCACACAATTCATGGCCGGATCTCGCCAGATCACAAGAGCGAGCTCAATGGCCCCAGGCCTGCCGGAAAAGCCAGGTCTTCACCGCTTTTCGGAAGGCCAATAGGGTGGGGATGGTCCGGATCTCAGGAGGTAACTGGTTCCAGAGAGCTGGGGCAGCCACAGAGAAGGCCCTCCCCCGCAGGCCCGCCAGCCGGCATTGTTTAGCTGACGGGACCTGGAGGAGACCAACTCTGTGGGATCTTACCAGTCACTGGGAGCTATGCGGCAGAAGGCGGTCTCGAAGATAACCTGAGCCATGTAGGGGTACTTTTTTCAGTAGTTTGTTACCAATATCTAAAGTCCAAGGTATTGGAAAGGGATTATTATTGGTCAACCTGAAGAGCAAGTTGAATAGCAAATTCCCACAGGCCAATATGAAAAATCTTTATGTTTTATTCTTAGCAAGTTTACCACTCTATTATATCGTATGCCACGCCATGAATAGCAGAATATGAATAATTAGCAAAGCCTCAAGAGCATCTTTGTTACAAATAGGTACTTTGGCTTTTCAAATACGTCTCCCCTAGTGTATTTATAGAATTTCTTTTTACAGTTTTGGTCCCTGAGAGTCTAAATCAAGCCATTAAAATGATTGAAAGGGAGTGAAAGATGGAGATTGCCACCAGTGAAATGTTGCCTTGTCTCCCAGCCAGAATAGAAATAAAATAGCTCTTGGCACTATGGGATGCTAAAAATCATAGTAAGAAGATATGTGGTATGCTGAAATGATGCCAAAAAGACTTGCCTTTGCATGTGATTATACGCTGAGCCTCAGAGGCTGGTCAAATAGTGGGAACAGAGAAGACCGAAATTAAATGCACTTCTGCAAGAGTGCAGGAAAGTGGTCATTGATGGTAGGGATGGAAAGCAAAGTTGGCTTCACCAGTTATTCTTTATAGGACTAGGTAGGCTGCCCTCGGAGAAGGTGGTTGATAAATAACAGGAATATGTGGGAGATGCTTTTTATAAATGGGAGAATGCTGTATATCAATTACAAAATATAATTTGCATTCTGAATGGAGAATTGTTGTCTTATCTGTCATTGAAACTCTCTTCTTCCACCTCCAATGGGCCAGAGGCTGTTTTTGCATGGCTTGGGAAATGTTTAACTTCTCACTTGGGTAGCTTCCTGTGTTTCTTGAATTACACAGCTACCTCCCGCTTGCTTTAAGAATCATACCTGGGACTATATAATACTTGTTATTTAAGAATTGTTCTCATATACAGTAAGTATCCGATAAAATGGGTATGATCCTGTGCAAGATTTGGAAAGCAGAAAGCAGAAAGCAGAAAGCAAGGATTGAGTTTTTAGGCCCCTACATGAAGCTAAAAAGCCAAAGTTAGGTTGTTCTTTCAAAATAAAATGCATCTTTCTGGTTAAGCATAGTTAAGGGTAAAAGTTCCCCTCATACATATGTGCTAGTTGTTTCCAACTCTAGGGGACAGTCATCTCTGATTCAAAGCCGAAGAGCCAGCGCTGTCCGAAGACGCCTCCGTGGTCATGTGGCCGCATGACTAAATGCCAAAGGACATGGAATGCTGTTACCTTCCCACCAAAGGTGGTCCCTATTTTCCTATTTGCATTTTTTTTAAATGTGATTTCGAACTGCTAGGTTGGCAGAAGCTGGGACAACTGCTGAACTGCCGCCCTTTCGATCGACAAGCTCAACATCTTAGCCACTGAGCCACCACGCATATACACAGACCTGCATATTTACAGTCGTGGTATGGTCAGCCATTCATATTTTTGATTCAGTTGTCCTTTCTGATTATTTCACCTAATTGCAAAGGGTTCATGAGGCCTGAGAAACAACATGTCTGAAGGTGCTCTTGGCCCTTCAGATCAGCTTGATGAAATTAACCAGTGCTACAAAGGTCACAGAGAAGATTCTTGATCCACTGTTTATGCATCTCTAGAAGACTTGTAGGGAAGCAAAGCAACACTCACATCTCCTTGGCCAAACTGCAATTAGATCTCTTCCTATTTATATTTACAAGTGTAATCTAAACTATCACATGGTTTCCTTTTTTACAGCTTGGACAAGAACTAATAGTTCTTTTGCAGTACATTACATGTTATTGCAATATTGAGCAGCCTACACTGGTGAGATCTAGTACAGACTTCTCCACAAACATCTCTGCTTAATATATCAAGATATTTGTCTCTTGTACATCTGCCAACTACATGGCCACCCCCATTCCTAGCTTCAACAATATTAAGTTGTTATTTATTTGGAAGGTGCCCTCTTTCCAAGAAGTTAGCAACAGCAATAGCACTTAGACATATATCCTACTCCATAGTGCTTCATAGCCCTCTCTAAGCAGTTTACAGAGTCAGCATATTGCCCCCGACAATTTGGATCCTCATTTTACTGATTTTGGAAGGATGGAAGGTTGAGTCAACCTTGAGCCCCATCAGAATCAGACTCCAGACTGTGGGCAGAGTTAGCCTACAATACTGCCTTCTAACCATTGCGCCACCAGGGCAGTTACATTGTTTCTAAATATTGTGTTTTAAAATATTTTATTTATTTATATTTCATGTTTTTAACTGCCCATTTCCTTCGTGGGCACTTCAGTATTTTCTACACTGCGATACAGCATGGAATCTCCCAAATATGAATGCATTCAGGCCAAATGATTATTAACTTCCTGTTTTTGCAGCCACCACCAGACAGCAAATAAGAGATGTATGGAGCTAGAAGGAAATGTATGGATAAAGGGACCACAAAATATTCTTCTCCAACCCTAACCCTACCTCTTATAGCTTATTGTAATTAGCTATGTAAATATGTTTCTGACCATCGGACCACACAATGTATCATTAGTGACCTAACATGCCCTAATAGAAAACTCTCAGCAATTCCAGGTTTTATGTTAAATAACATTGTGAATGAGCTGGCATTCTGAGAGACACCAGAGGCTGATGGCTATGTATTAATCATCAGAATTGTAACACTGTCTTTTGAAACATTTACCCAAGAGCCTAGAGCCACCATAAAATAGAGCCTCACTCCCATCTATCTATTTATTCATTCTGTGGCTCAATAACCAGGATGTTGCCACTCTCTTTTTGACAGCAGCAATAGAGGTCAGAAAGCCAAAGACTTATATGAGATAAGAGCTCAGCAAAACTTAGAGCCAGAATCAAGGTTTTTTACTTCCTGGCCTTGCAAAAAATAGTGATAGGTTCCTGCAGAGGCAGAAGATTAAAATCATATTTATATGCAACCTACAAACAACAACAACAACAAAAGAAATTGACTGATGCTATTATCTTATTCCAATTGAAATCTGGTGATGGATACATTAGTACAATTAGTCATCCCTCTGCCCTGTATAAATTATACAAGGCTTGCTTTTGCTACACAGAGCATGTGGTAGATTAGTGAGTGGGCTGTTTTTGTCCTATTAGGTATCAAGTTGTCCAGTCTCGGTTCAACTGTAACATTGTGGATCAGCAAAAAGAATGTTGACCTAGCAAAATTGGATTCAAAAGTAATCTCAGCAACCAAATTGCTCATTGGCCTTGAGCAAATCCCAATCTATCAGTCTCTGTTTCACACCATTAAAACAGAGCATTAGCTCTTCCTTTAACAGAAGTATTCAAAGACAAGGTAAACAAGGCAAACTACTGTAGTTATAATGCAAACCCTTAACCTGGTGGCCTTGAGATGTGTTGGATAAATTCTTATCGTGCCTGCCAAAATGGATACTGGTTGGGGATGATGGGTTTGAACAGGGGAGTGCCAGTTGGATAAGCTGCTTCCAAATACTAGAGGTACAGCAGTCTCCCTTCTTTTCTTCTCTACCCCTTGTCCCTTTGTCTCGTAGGGAATAAGTGAGTTTCTACAGTGGTTCTAGTAGTTGTCAAGAAGAGAGCCCCATCTAGATTGGTTAAATTGCCTGCCTGATTTCCACTGAGTAATTATAAACGTAAGAACAAGCTGAGTCACAGGCAAGTCCATGACTTGCTGTTCTGTTTCTTAACGTAGGATCTGATTTACGTAATCTTAATAGAGCAAATCTTCATAACAGAAGCATCCAAGAAATATGCCCATGGGAGAATGAAAATGCAATAGATTTGAAATGAAGAAAGATCAAAAGAGCCTTGGGATGCTTTTGTCTTCTGAAAGCAAGGGGCTAAAATAGGAGAGGTAGTAGAAATAGCTTTAGGGCCAGGATTGATGTGAAAATCACAGCCTAAGGCATGATCTAGCTCATCAACAATGACTTCTCTGTGACCCAGTGAAACAAGAACTTATTAATAGCTCATGTTAATTTGTTTGCACCTTTTGCTTATAGCAAAATGGCCTGATGATTAAAGCTGATCACTTAAAAGAGAGGTAAGCAATACCTCAAATCAATATGCTTCCCTCTCCTTTTTTCTTCTTTTTCCTCTTTGTTTATCAATACTTGTTTCTTCTCTGGTATGGTCACCTTAGCTAAGAAGCCTTCTTCACTTTGTTTCTCAAGATGTTGTCACATCATTAAGATAGGATGACCAAACTCTATGGAACTTAAGGCTTTTGCTCAGGGTGAAATCCAGCAGGTTCTGACAGGTTCTTGAGAACCAGTAGCGGAAATTTTAAGCAGTTCAGAGAATCGGCAAATACCACCTCTGGCTGGACCCAGAGTGGGGTAGGAAAGGAGATTTTGCAATGTCCTTCCCCCAGGAGTAGGGAGGGAATGGAGATTTTGCAGTATCCTTCCCCTGACATGCCCACCAAGCCATGCTCACCAAGTCACAACATGCCCACCAAGCCACGTCCACAGAACTGGTAGTAAGAAAATTTGGATTTCACCACTGCTTTTGCTACAGAATGAGCAAAAGTGCAAGGGGAGAAAACCACATTTGGAAAAGTCCTCCTTTCCAAGCAATAATCCGAGACAGAAGATTCTTGCTACTTTTTCAGCTGAAGATATTTCAAAAATTAGTGGTAAAAATGTTATAAGACAAGGATGTCAAACTCGCAGCCCAGATGCATCATGCGCTAGCTACACCCACACCCAGTTTAGCGAAGGGGGAAAAAGTCACAAATATGTCACGTGATGATGCCATGGCAACGTGAATTTGACATCCCTGTTATAAGGTATAGGACCTAAATAGCAACTTTCCCCATTCTGTTGCTCTCTGGTTGATTTGGGACTGGAACTCATTTAAAGACACCAGATTGATAAGGACCTGGATGGATTAGAGCAGGGGTGTCAAATTCTCATTGTCATGGTGTCATTACATGATGTATCATGACTCTTTTATCCTTCGCTAAACCAGGCATTGGTGTGGCCAGCTCGTGATGTATCCGACTCATAGCCCACCAGTTTGACAGCTGTGGATTAGAGAATTAGACCAATTAGGATAGAAGCTATAGTTTTCTCCTGAATCTCTTTCTGAACAGCCTTCTAAGAAATCTTATACGGCACTAAACTTACTCCAGCCAAGCCTTCTACATCACTAAGGAAGGCAAAAGGTAGAAGATACAAAACAATTAAAACTTGGACCACACGTTTTCTGAATAGTTTTTATCCCAGAGTAATTGCACTCAAAAATGAACTAAAGGGCCACCATCAGTGAGCTATTGGACAGCATTACTTTTTTTTTTAAATTTGATTTATATGCCGCCCTTCTCTGGAGACTCAGGGTGGCTTACAATGCGCTAAGCAATAGCCTTCATTCTTTTGTATATTTATACAAAGTCAGCTTATTGCCCCCACAACCGGGTACTCAATTTACCTACCTTAGAAAGGATGGAAGGCTGAGTCAACCTTGAGCCTTGGAGAGATTCGAACCTGCAGTAATTGCAGGCAGCTGTTCTTAATAACAGGGTACTTTAGACCACTGTACTATCAAGGCTCTTTGTGGTGGTGTGTTGTGTGGATGTTTGGTGGTTTAGGGGTGGGGAATTGTGGTGGGTGGGAGTATGTTTGGGGATTGTTATGTGTGTTGGACCTGGTCTTTGGGTGTTAAGTGAATTTCGTTGTATGGGTATACTGTGTATACACGTACAATGACAATAATAATTATTATTATTAATAAATTCAATGATGGTTCTCAATATCCAGAACTGCACGAAGATGTCAATGTTTGATGAGATCCACACATCACACTAAAATAAAATGTAGTTTGGTTGCAGCACAGTGATATAGTCAGTGGTGGGATTCAGCCAGTTCGCACCACTTCGGGAGAACTGGTTGTTAACTTTCTGAACAGTTTGGCAAACTGGTTGTTGGAAGAAATCATTAGGGCAAAGAACCAGTTGTTAAATTACTTGAATCCCACCACTGGATATAGTATGAACCCAGCCATTGTGGTTTGCAAAGTGAGGTTTATGAAGCTGTGGTTGATGTCCAAAAATGGCTGCATTTGCATCATAAAGCAGAGAGGAAATGCAGCGCTGAATTTCTCAACATGTTGCCAGTGTGCTCATAGCCATCCTCCTTGGTACTCAGCAGGATTTCTGTTCCATCTGACCTTTTCTATTTATATATTTATCGTACTAAAGGGCTGGCATGCTGCAAAGAGAAACTACAGCCTCTAGCATCATCTTTATTTTTGGTAATATATCTAAGTCCCAAACAGATCCCATAAGCCTTCTTAAAAATAAAAACAATGGCTGTCTATAATCACTAGGCAAGAAAAAGATAAGCAGGGTGAGCAGGGCATACCCTCTGTCAAGTTTCTGAAAGATGCCCTAATTAATTCATGAGCCATGATCCAAACTTCAAAGGAAATATATTCATTTATTAGGAGCAACATTCCGGCAATACTCAGATGCAGCTAGGACTGATCCTACATAGATTTACGTTCCCCTATGACCCTGTCTCTCCCCTCCTCTCTGGCCATGTCATAAATCACATTCTCCAATTAACCACTTTGGCTGGTTGTGAAACCTAACGCCCTCCTTCTGATTGCGGTCAGAAAGAATGTATGGAATTCACTTCAGTTCTCCCTCCCTCCTGCTCATGGCAACTTGAAAGCTTTGCAAGTTGACACCCTCTAAAAGAAGCTGCATTTTGGTCAACTAGAGCTTTATGTTTATAAATGCCAACATGGCAAAATAAAGACCCCAGAAAAGACAACATGCCAGGCATGGCTTTCTATATTGTTCCCCCACCCCCACTGCAATAATTTTGTGGCAAAAACTGGGCCGAAACTAATGCTGTCCTGTGTGCTTCTAGGACAGAGAGGACAGTTGACCCTAAGTATTCTTGATGTTAGCCCAAGGGTATCAAACTCAAGGCCCGTGGGCCAGATCTAGCCTGCGGGGTGCTTAGATCTGGCCTGCCCTGGAAATAGCGAAGGAGCCTGTTTTCACTGGCAGAGGACTGCATGAGGCTGTCAAGGCTGAAAACGGAGCCCGTGTGGGCCACATGCAAGCCCCCCTGAGCTCCATTTTTGCTGGCAGAGGGCTGAAGAAGCCTGTCACAGCCAAAAACAGAGCCTCGACAACTGATGTCGAGCTGGTCATGCCCACCCTGGCCACGCCCACTCTGGCTATGCTACCCTGGCCCTCCCAAGGTCAAATACAACTGTGATGCAGCCCTCAATGAAATTGAGTTTGACACCCTTGTGTTAGCCAAACATCTTAACCATGATGCCCCACTGGTTCTCAAGAAGAGGATGACCCCTATAATGGAGCTTGATCTGTTGAGTAAATTTCCCCGAATCCTGCTGTGTCTGATACATAACTTGACACATACTTGTAACTGCCATTGATGTTAGCATATTGTTATGTTAGATTATATAACATAGTCGTCACTTGCAGACTGCTTTGTTTAATGATTGTTCAAAATTATGATGGTGTTTAAATCAGCTTTGGGATCTCTTCTTGCATTTAAGACTATTACAGCATCCCTTGGTCACGTGATCACCACTTGCATGCTTCCCAATCAGTTTGCCACAAGCAGAATTAAGAGAATGCAAATGCAAAATTATAAGTCACGGTCATGTTTAACAACAGTGCTTTGCTCAACAATTGGATAATTAAAAGTGATGGTGTAAGTCCATCACGTTCATGTGATTTTCCATTTAGCAACCACGGCATTTAGAGTTACCAGTCCCAACTATGGTCATTGAGAGAGAACTATCTTTATTATTATCAATAAGAGCCATGGTGGTGCAGTGGTTAGAATGCAGTATTGTGGGTTATCTCTGCCAGCTGCCACCAGTTCGGCAGTATGAACCTCACCAACTCAAGATTGACTCAACCTTCCATTCTTCCGAGGTTGGTAAAATGAGGAGCCAGATTGTTGGGACAATATGCTAACTGTAAATCACTTAGAGTGGACTGTAAAGCACTGTAAAGCACCATATAAGTCTAAGGGCTATTGCTATTGCTACTTAGACAATATTGCTACTGTCATGGTTTTGGTGAACTGATCACTGATCATAACAGCACACAAACAGACACTAAGCACCAGATCCATAGAAGCAGGGATTTACCATACTAAATAGAACCCAAGGGCAGGAGTGAAATCTAAATTATTTTTGCTACCAGTTCTGTGGGCGTGGCTTGGTGTGGTGTGGCTTGGTGGTCATGTGACTGGGTGGCCGTGGCCAGTTTGACGTCATTCACGTCACTGCTGTGCATGGGGTGCTTGGAGAGCGAGAGAGCAAGACAGCTTTCCAACTTCTGTTTGTGTGTGTGTGGGTGGGTGTGTTTGGGAGGAACGGAGGGAGGGAGGGAGGGAGAGAGCGAGCGAGCGATCTGAAGCTGAGGCACCCAAACTTTTGGCAGCGGCAGGGCAGCTTCTGAGCAGCCAGCTCCACCTGACCTACTCCCTGAGTCTCACCGTTCTCTTGCGCCCCCCCCCCCTCCACCCAGCTCAAGCAGCGGTTTCCCTGCTCAGCCCAAACAAGCTATGCCTCCATGGTGCCTGCACCAGCATCCCAAGAGAAGCAGAGAAGATCATCGCTTGCAAGCAGACAAGCAGAGGTACCAAGCGTACAACCGTGCTGTGGGAAAAATGAGAAGTCCTGTTGTCCTGCAGAGTCTGCCACTGCTTGAGCTGGGGGGGTGGGCAAGAGAACGGCGGGACTCAGGGAGCAGGTCAGGTGGAGCTGGCTGCTCAGAAGCTGCCCCGCTGCTGCCAAAAGTTTGGGTGCCTCGGCTTCACATCGCACACACACACACACACACACACACACAAACAGAGGTTGGAGAGCTCTCTTGCTTTCTCACTCTCCAAGCACCCCATGTACAGCCCATTTGAGGAAAGGGCACGGATGGCTGGGCGCGTTTGGCTGCAGAAGGAGGCGCAGCGCAATGGAGTTGTTTTGTTCACCGAGGTGGTACTTCGGGAGGGCAGGCGGATGTCTGCAACTGACAACTATAATGAATATGTCCACCTGCCCTCCCGAAGCACCACTGCGGCGAACAAAACAATCCCATTGCTATGGATGCATAGCTTGTTGGGGCTGAGCAGGGAAGCCGCTGCTTGAGTGGGGGGGGGCAGTAAACTGCTAGCTCCTTCCCCACAGCCCTGCCATCCTTGCCTGCCTTCCACATGGACTTCTGCTTGCCTGCCTTCACAAGCTGGCCACCGGGACACCAGGAAGGCAGCATGGAAGGCAGGCAAGCATGGCAGGATTGCGGGCCGCGGATTGGTTCGGGGGCATAGCCAGCCAGCCATTGCTCCCAGTTCAGTGAACTAGCCTCAATCTCCACTACCTACTCACCAGAGCCAGTCCGAACTGGGAGCATTTCATCCCTGCCTAAGGGGTAGATCAGTGTCTCTCAGCTGAAAGATGTATGGACTTTAACTCCCAGAATTATCCAGCCAGCTATCAAGGAGTTTTCACAGAAGATTGTGGAGAATAATAGAGCTAAGAATCTGTGGGAGTTCCCGATCCAGAAGGACAGGCAGGCATTAGATGATCAACCAGACACTGCAGTAGTAGACAAATTAACAGACAAAGACCAGAAGAGCTCGGGAGGCCAGACAAGCAGGGCAAGGCAAAGCGCACCTCAACGTGAATGATGTTGGTTGGCCATGCCTACCCAATCACATAACCATCCAGCCACACTCACCTAGTCATATGACCATCCAGCCACACCCACTCAGCCATGCCCACCAAGCCACGCCCACAGAACTGGTAGTAAAAAAAATTGAATCCCACCACTGTATGGGAGATTTTACAAAATGTGCACAATAGCTTATATCTAGAGATCTTCTACCTGGGCAAGTAGGGTTATACATTGGGTGGTTACCAGCTGTTTCCCACGTACTTTCATTCAGGATGGTGAAGGGAGTGTTTCTTCCAAATAAAGCATACAATTACAACTGACGGAGTTGTAATGTTTAAATTCTGCTGATATAAATACTTTGAAAAGGAATAACATTGGACTGCAGCTGATAAGGTAATTACCTCTGAGGAAGTGAGTTCTAAATTGCTTCCTTTGCAATCGTGCCAGCAATACGCCACCCTGATTTTAAAACCATTTTAAAATATTGTCTTTATATTAGCTTGCATGGTACAACAGGATAAATCCATTGATATAGGTTTGTTTGCAAATACAGAGTGATTAGAATGAACTGCAAAAAAGTCCAGGGAGGCTCCATGGAGAAAGCATTTGTCCCTTGGTTGAATATTTCCATGCATTAGACCTGCCTGTACATTAGATTTTGCTCAAAATGGAGAGGGTGTAAGACCTGTTTGCAGGAAATTGTACCCAGAAACAGCTAATGAGGTCTTTCCTCTATAAATGTTCCACATTCTTATTCACATACTGTGAATTCATACTGGCATGGCACAGAAGGGTGAATGGAGGAAAGAATAAGAAGAGTAGGAGTTTCAATGCAAACTGTGCAGTGTACAGTGTAATGTGCAGTGTTAATTTTTGGGAAGTTAGCATGGAATTCATGTGGATAGGACCTATTTCATTACCTCTGTTCCTCTCCAAAGATTCCCACCCTCAATCCTGGCACTCTTTTGTCCCCCATTCAAAGGGGGTCAAAAATGTTTGCTTTCCTCAAAGTGCCGTTTGCTTTTACTGACATAAATCACACTATGGTCCCAAAGAGAAGAGGCGGAACTGCAACTTCACAGTGCTTATTTGGTTATTTTAATTTTAGTTCTATTGTTATGATGGTCCTTCAGTAGACCCAAACAGCTACCAGTCTGCTGTGAAAAAAAAAGTCTGATAGAGAAAGTCTCTTTCTCTTTTCAGCTGCCATTTTGGGAGGAAAAAAATGTTTGCAGAATCTTCTTAATTTTTACCCCACCATTTTGTTTTGTTCTGATATTTTGGAAGGAGATTAATGCTATGGTGTACCTAACAGTAACAGTGACAAAATCCATCCAAAGCACTGTAAATATTGTAAAAGGATGGCCAGGTTGTAAATATATTACTGCTATCATAATATATGGCATAAATTGAGACTTTAAAAGAAGGAAGCTGCACACTTGGAAAAAAAAAATATCCTGGACCTCTTAATCTGGCTATCAAAAAATAATATGAAGAATTATGTGAGTTTATGTTTTGAGATGTAATTTCAAATCTTGCAGAACCAATTTCAGATAAAAAATAGATTTCTCTTGCACCACCACCCTTCCCAAAATAGCCCAGCATTTCAAAACAGGATTGCAGGCAGTACCAGGGAGAGAGCAAAGAAAGGAGTTGGAAAGGGGAACTTATGATGGCAAGACATCTACAGTTCAAATACTATTATGTTCATAGCACGGAGGTTATACTTAGAATTGCCACAAAAGATGGACATCACTTTTGGTTCTACATTGTCTCTACACCCATTACGTGACTGAAAAGTTTATACTGAAATCAGCAAAATGCCATCCATCAGTGGACAAAGCAAGGGTTAGATGATTGATTAGAGTTTTCTGTGTTCTAACAGGAATATTCTGAGAATGTTTAATTCATGTGGGCCTCATTATAACCATGATACAAAGCTTGAATTAAGATTTACATGGAAAAAAATACAGCAAATACAACAAGGTGATCTGTACTCATGCCCCAGGCCTAGGAGGGGCGGGGAATCAGTTATCATCTATAGGCATGTGTATCAGACTTAATCCAACCTGATGTTCTCCCACTGCAGTAAACCATAATGGTCATGGTCTCCAGGCAGCATGAGCATTGGCTAAGTACATTGAATTTAATGGGAGTTATAAGTTAGGAGTTGTGGTGGCATGGTGGTTAGACTGTAGTATTGCAAATTGTCTCTGCCCACTGCCAGATGATCCATCCTGATGAGCTCAAGGTTGACTCAGCTTTCCATCTTTCTGAGGTCAATAAAATGAGTACCCAGATTGTTGGGGGCAATGTGCTGATTTTGTAAACCACTTAAAGAGTGCAGTATAGCACTATGAAGCAGTATATAAGTCCAAGTGTTACTGCTATTGCTATATTCCAATCTATTCAAAAAGCATCAGTTTAAGGAAAGCTGATAAGGTAGATTAGTCATGGGTGAGAGAGGTGATGGTATGGAAATTAAACCCAAGTAAACATTTTCTTCCTTGAGTTATCGCCATAGAGAAATCATAAGTTTCCTTGGAGGTAACTATGAAGACACCAAGAAATGAGATTTATTTATACATTTGGTTTTTAAAGGAGAACACATCTTTCAGGTAGAGAGAATCGTAAACAAAAATTACATAAATCCACAAGTGTGGTTTTAAGAACTTCTATCCTGAATGAGTTTCACAGCAGCTTATGAATAAATTAAAAAACCGGCAGGGCTTGGCTCACAAGTCTTCACGGCTTGATTCACACAAGGTACCAGGAAAGCACCTTGGGTCTGCTTCTACCACTTCTGCATAAATCAACACATCCAGAGGACTTTCCCTCACTCTGTAACGCTGGGTGGGGGGGAATCACATGATTGAGCAAGATGTCCATTATTCACTATCCCAACTGAGGTTTCTCTGACAGGCCTCTGAGGAACCTCAGGACCATCTGAAGAACTTTGAAAATTGCACAGGCCCACAGAAAGCAGGTACCAAAGTGTTAGGAGTTGTTTTAAAAACAGGCAGTAACAAATGGAGTAGCTTTATTTTAAAACCATAGACTTACTACTATTAGGTGTCTTCCCTGTTTTTTAGTCTATTGTCCTTTGGAAAAACTTTTGATCACTTTATTAAGTAAACTCCTAAATGTTTGTTCATAGATAGTACTAACCAGGGGAATTCTCTAGATATTTTTTTTCCCCGTTCTCATCCAGTTTGGTAAAATACAATTTGTTGTAGAAATTCTTTTTTAAAAAGCAGTTTCAGAGAAATCCCCACAAGGGCTCTTGCATTTATTTAGACACACGGTGACCAAGGATGCTCGGGTCAAATCAACTCAAAGTTGACTATACAACTTTCATTGTACAGTCAAATTTCTAGTAGACTGCATCTTCTCTGACGTTCTTTGTTTCAGTTAAGTCTTAAAGGAAGACTGTTGGTAGAGCACTCTCCCCTTAGAGTTTTTTTCAATGGGAGAATAATTTTTGCTGCTAAGATAGTTCTGCTCTTAAGCAATTCTTGAAGTTCTTCCACTTAAATTAATGAAATTTAAAGTAACTGTCCACTTAATTTCTTTGGCCACAAATCTTCAGAGGGTCATTTGAACCTAACTTTTGTACAGTCTTCCTGGCACCATTGTAAGCTCAGGACAATAATCAACCCCTCCCATTTCTCCCATGGTCAACTTTCTGAACCAAGCAGGAAGTAAAATAAGCCTGCCCACTGATTCCCACCCACCAGTTTTTGATGTCAATGCTTTCCATTGCATCAGGTCCCAATTTCCTCTATAGTGTAATAGTGTAATTTTATACAAACAGGGAACTTCCATTTGCAGAAATCTAACTCCCACAACAGAAGGAAACTGACACTTGTTTTATGGAAAGTGCACAACAACAGCATTGACTGACTGGCAGGGACTAGATGTGGCATTTGAAACCACATCTAATAATACCCTGGACTCTGACCAGAAGAAACTGTCAGGCACAAGTGACCAGATCTACACATGTTGAATTCAACTTAACTATTTTATTGTAGTCTGCCTATAATACAGGAATCTCCACAGACGGCTTGCCTTCCCTTGGAAATGAATAAATAAGCTTCCATAATAAGTTTGGACAGGGAAGGTCAGTCTTGGATCTCTTGCAGTTGCACAACTATTCAAGGCTAATTCCATTTTATTTTATTTTATTTTATTTTATTTTATTTTATTTTATTTTATTTTATTTTATTTTATTTTATTTTATTTTATTTTATTTTATTTTATTTTATTTTATTTTATTTTATTTTATTTTATTTTATTTTATTTTATTTTATTTTATTTTATTTCATTTTATTTTATTTTATTTTATTTTATTTTATTATTTTATTTTATTTGTATACCGCCCTTCTCCAGCAGGACTCAGGGCGGTGAACAGCCAAGATAAAACAGAGCATACAAAATTTAAAAAACAGTTTAAAAGGTAATTAAATAATTTAAATAAAATAATTTGAGTCTTCCTCCCTGCCGGCTGGGTATTTCCCAACAGAGGCCCATATCAGCTCAGGCTGAATCTTAAGCCTAGTCAGCTATTTAAACTGGTTCCTTCCAGATACAGAAGAAAGTAGAGCTGGGAATATTCAGTCCTGCATAGGGACTGTCAGTCCTTTGCAGTAGAAACCAAACCAATCAAACCAAAACCACAATTAATAATGCTAACTTTGTTATAAAGCATTTCTCCCCTCCCTTGCCTTTACTTGCCAAAAAAACTACTCAGAAAGTTCCTTTCTGAGATGCTTTCTCTATCCACAGCCCTTCTGTGCACTATCTGTTGCCTGACTGTTGTCTGGTCTGCAGTTCTTCCTTCAGTCTCCCAAGGTTATTCTCAGTTCCCATTACAGACAATATGAAGCTTCTGATTCTGAAATCAAGATACTGGCCTTTTGCCCTTGCTTGATCAATATAACCGCTCATAACTTCAGGATAAAGTTCCAGCAATGGATAAATAATTGGATAGGTAAACCCATAATCCATTTGGCCAAGCTATGGACACCCATGGCCTCAGCCTTGCCCTGTCACTAAGTGAGGGGAAAGAAAAGAGTTGCTTGCCAAAAGATGATCTTGATACATTATCAAGAGATGTTAGAAGACCAAGGAATTGAAGGTTTAAGGATCAATAGAGAAGAATATAAAGTTCAAGCCTTTGCTGATGACTTAGTGTTTTTGACAGAAAATCCTATGGAATCTATACCTAATTTGTTCCAAAAAATAGAAGAATTTGGAGAAGTGGCCGGACTAAAAATCAATAAAAGTAAATCGAAGCTAATTGTTAAACACCTTACAGAAATCCAAACAAAAGATTTGATAGATAATATACAAATCCAAACAACAACAAAAATAAAATATCTAGGAATCTGCTTATCTACAAGAACATCAGCAATTAAAGAAAACAATTATGATAAATTATTAGAACAAACAAAGAAAGACTTAGAAAAATGGAAAAATTTACACATTTCATTCCTAGGAAGAATTTCAGCCATCAAAATGACTATATTACCTAAATTTTTATATTTGTTTCAGGTCACTCCAATTAAAATAGATAAACTGTTTTTTGAAAAGCTGAATAAAATAACATCTAAATTTATATGGCAAGGGAAAAGGCCACGAATAACATTTAAACTGCTTCAGGATACAAAAGATAGAGGAGGAGCTGCACTCCCTGACTGGGAGATATACTACCAAGCAGCAGTACTATTGTGGGTCAAAGATTGGATAGAATTAAAGGACTCTAGAATTTTAACAATTGAGGGACACGAACTTCAAACTGGCTGGCACTCCTTTATGTGGGATGAGAAATACAAAACACATTCATATTTTAAAACACACACAATAAGGAACTCATTATTACAAATTTGGCTTAAAATTAAAAAACAACATTATATGAAGATACCAAATTGGCTAGCACCGGCAGAATCAATTAGGCACCCAAATTTAACAGATAAGACAAAAATAATTAGATATAAAGATATAATTGACTATCAAGGCAAATTAAAGACAAAACAACAATTGGAGACAGATTTACACAGAGGAATAGACTGGTGGACTTACAGTCAAATACAATCCAAATATAGAGAGCATATAAAAACATATGAAATTTATAATCAAAAACAAGAAATAGATAAAATTATATTAGACTCAGAAAATAAATTAATTAGTAGAATTTATAAATTTCTCCTACGCTATAAATTGGAAGAAGAGACAGTCAAAGAAACGATGATCAAGTGGGCTCAAAATATCAAACACACAATACCTTTGGAAAAATGGGAAAAGTTCTGGCAGGTAAACCTAAAGTTAACGAAAGCAACGGCGTACAAGGAAAACCAACTGAAAATGTTTTATCGGTGGCATATGTTTCCAACCAGGTTGGCAAAAATACAACCTAAAAATAGCCCAATTTGTTGGAAGTGCAAAAAGGCGCAAGGGACTTTCTATCATTTATGGTGGACGTGCCCGGCAGCAAAGAAATTTTGGTCTAACATCAAAAAATGGTTGGAACAAATAACAAAAACACAGATTGAAAAAGAACCAGAAACATTTTTATTAGGATTCTTTAACAAATCATACCCTAAGGATATCAAATATCTTACAATTCACATATTAACTGCTGCAAGAATAACCTATGCAAGAAATTGGAAACAAGAAAAAATACCAAGTGAAACAGAAGTAATAGGAAAAATTTTAGAATGCGCTGAAATGGATAGGTTAACCAAAGAATTACAAGAAAGAGAAGAATCAGACTATTATAAAATATGGAATAATTGTTATAATTGGTTAAAAATCAAAAATATACAAAAAATATAGGGGATATATTACCGATTGATACATACATACATACATATATACATATATATATATATATATATATATATATATATATATATATATATATATATATATATATATATATATAATAAAAAATATTATTAGATTAAAGAGAGGTGAAGGAATATATTATAAGTAGAATTGTAGAACGTCACTCTGAAAAAATGCTTAAGAAGAAATTACACTCTTTTTGTGTATATGTTGTATAAATGTTTGTTGTGTATATGTTATGTATGTCTTTTTTAATATTTATATTTAATAAAAACTACTTTTAAAAGAGATGTTATGATGTACCAAGTCCTAAATAGGATATGGGAAGAGTCTTTCTCAGTGGATGTTATCCCCTTAAAACTAAGGATTCTGCAAAATATGAATGTATCCTCTACCACTCATTCCACAATTACCACTTTTTCTTGGTCATATAATGCTATTTGAAAACAACTACTGCTACAAATTGCAGCCTTAATTCACAATGTATTCCAATAAAAATTAAGTATTAACATCTAGTAAATTCAAACTTCAAACATAGTTACAACTATGTTAATAGGAACTCACTAAGTGTCTATGGAGATTCTCAGTCATCCAGGTCATGGTTGTCCCAAAGGTGCTTTTTCAAGAGGCAACTGGACTCTCTGGTTTTTCTTTGAAGATGTTTCATTTCTCATCCAAGAAGCTTCTTCAGCTCTGACTGGATGGTGGGGAATGGAAGGATTTATACTCCTTGCAGATAGCTGGACATTTGCATTCTCAGGAACTCAGTAAGTTTTCTTGCTGCAAGAGCACAATTAGATTTTAACACCGGTAAATTGATACCAGAGTATCAATAGTCATAGGAATCAGACTATCCAAGAATCCCAATGTGCCAGGCATTATTTGTGCTTTGGTAACATCATATTTGGCTTCCCCTCCCCTAAAAAAGCAACAAGCAAGAAGCTTAATTTAGCAACCATGTTTTGATTTACAATTTAGATCATGTCTCTTGAATGTGAATAGAATTTCACTGGCACCCCATTCATTTTTGGATCCAGATCCAAATCTCAATGACTACTTATTAAGGCTTCAAAGAATTGGAGCCCAAATGAAATGCCTGAAAGGCTGCCTCTTCTGTACTAACTAGCATATAATTTAAGGCCAGTGGCTGATGCCATTTCAATCAGAGGTGAGATTAATTATTAAAAGGTAGAGGGCTTTTTATTGAGTCACTACAGTAGTGACCAAAATTGTGGAAACGGTTTGGGAAAAGTGTATTTTTGAGGTTTGATGGCTAATTACACCACCTTTTTTTTTTTTTTTTTTTTTTTTTTGAAGTTTCAAGATAATCATATTCCACTGCTGGAATGGCCTGCAAATAGCCCAGACTTTAACCCAATTGAAAATCTATGGAGCCGACTAAAGAAACTTGTTAGTCAGAAGCAACCCAGCAATAAAACCCAGTTAATAGAAGCAGTCATTCAATCTTGGTTTCACATTATAACAGCTGCAGAACTAAAAGACTTGGTTCACTCCATGGGAAGACATTGTAAGACCATAATTCATGCTAAAGATTACCCAACTAAGTATTAACTGATGTGATAATTTTTGTATATCTCATTTTTTCTACGTGTTTCACTTTTCTTCTTTATACCGTAATGCTATTCTAATAGAAAATCCTTCATAACAGTTATTACATTACATTCTTGATTAAATTATCTTTCCATTGATATATAATTATATAGTACTACTCAAAAGAAAAGTGGTGTTATTAGCTAGCTTTAGAAAATACACTTTTCCCAAAAGGTTTTCACAATTTTGGCCACTACTGTACAGCTATGGAATCCCAGCTCCCCAAAGAGTCACATGAGTTTTACCATACCATAATATCAGTGATGGGATTCAAGTAATTTAACAATCAGTTCTCTGCCCTAATGATTTCTTCCAACAACCAGTTTGCCAAACTGCTCAGAAAGTTAACAACCGGTTCTCCCGAAGTGGTGCAAACTGGCTGAATCCCACCACTGCATAATATGTTGGGTACACAAGCCAACCCAAATGGAGAGTACAGCTGGTCCACAGGTCTTCCACATTGCATTGACATGACTTGCAAACCGCTGGGTGAAGGGACTTATCACAAGTCACAATCTGTCATAATGCTTAAAAATGTGCAGGGAAGCATTTCCCTCCCAATACACATGTGGAAGGGCAATCCTGCAATTCTGCCTTCAGAAAATGTGGGTGCTTCATCACTGGAGGTTTTTAAGAAGAAACTGGACAGCCACTTGTCTGAAATGGTATAGGGTCTCCTACCTGAGCAGAAGATTAGAAGTTCTGGACTAGAAGACCTCCAAGTTCCTTTCCAGCTCTATTCCAAATTGAACTGAAGTTCTGAATTGAATTCTGAGGACAGCAGAACAACTTAGATAACAGAGATCTTTAGAAGTTGACACAATGCTTATGCAGTTTGCGGTAGACCTCATTTTTATTTCTTAAGCTAAGCAGAAAACTAAGCTATCAGCCCAGGCATTTTAAAGCATCTTTTACTAGCTTTGACTAGTAGATTTTCAACAGCTTGTTTCATTTGCCTGATTAAATTTCTGAAACAAATAAAAATGGCAAGATGAGTGGTGTATAAATTTAATGCATACATACATATAAAGCTCTCGTTTTTTATGAAAAGTGACATATATACTGTATATATATTTGAACTTACTTAGCTCTACTTGTATGCTTGCCTTCCATAAATGATGGCCAAGAAGACATTCATTCAGTGACTCCATCAGCAAAAGAGTATAAAAGGTCTTTCTATGACTCTTCCTAGTCTTCCGTAATTTAAGGGAAGAAACAAAAGAGAGAGAGGGGGGGGGGAGGGAGAGAGAGAGAGAGAGAGATGATGTTGCGCAGAAAGCCTTTTTAAGATCTGCCCTTAATCAGTATTGAGTTCAAGGGACCTAAGTTTCCCATTTTCAATAAAGGAAGGGGAGGCACGATATTGATTGTTCAGGTCTCATTCTCAGCGTATCTTCTCCCTTCTTTAAATCCTGAATTTTGTGCATCCAGAACAAGGTTGGTGTGAAGTGATGTCAAGTCAATATTCATGACATTATTGGGAGAGTGTGAATCCCTTCCCTTGCACGGTTTGTGTCTCTCAAACATTTAGCTCGGGACCTGAATAAGATTCAAACTAATCTGCTTCATCTCTACTTTGGAAAGAACTTAAGCCAGTAATGGTGAACCTTTACAGCATTGAATGCCCAAACTGGAACGTGTGTGCATGTGTGTGTGCTAGCGCCGGAAACCCGAAGACCAGCTGGCTGGTACGCATGCACACACATTTTTGGAAAAATGGCCTGAAAACAGCCCAGAAAACAGCTTGGATTTTTTGGTCATTTTTGGGGCCATTTTCAGGCACTCCAGCCCCCACAAAGAACCTATGTGTGCCATAGGTTCACCATCATGGACTTAGGCGATCAAAGCCTAACAAACTAGTTTTAGGGTGCTGAAGGGAAACTTTCCATGCCTTTAATGAATGCCCATTGCCAGTCTTAGACACTATTTCATTTCCTAATGAACATCCATGGAATATTTGTGAAAAAAAAATTTGTGCATACGTGTGTGTGTGTGTGTGTGTGTGTGTGTGTGTCCTGACAGCTCCTGCACTTGAAGGGGAGCTTTGCTCTCAAGGTTGGCAGAACGATTTGTGCATTGAACAATTGGCTTCTACCAACCGCCAAAATGAGTCATTAAATGTGCAGAAAGTCCATGCAAAATCCCCTCTGTATTATAAGGGATTATTATAAAGCTCAGGATTTTGCAGCAGATGTTGGGGAAAGATGAAAAGCCTCATTTTCACCTACAGGGATGCTTCAAGGGTATTGGTCTAATAATTCGACTGCTTGCAAACTATTGATAAAAACTATTTTCTTTACTTTTTTGTATGCACTTGTCCTTTTGTCTTAAATTGTTCGGTCTAACATTCTAATAATCTAACACGTTATGTGTACACAGCCGGCTGTAAAGTAGCATAGTTACTAGTCCTAGTCAGGAATGTCACCTGGAAAGAAAGAGAGAACAGAATGTCCTTGAAAGGAATTTTTATGTAACAAGCTTTACCAATTTTCGCCTGCTTAGTGTTACTTTTGAATTTAAGTTCTGTCAACAGAGCATACAACTACATAGAAATATGTAGCAACAGCTTTATTTATTTGTTTGTTTGTTTTAATTTGTATACCGCCCTTCTCCAGCAGGACTCAGGGCGGTGAACAGCCAGAATAAAACAGAACATACAAAAATTAAAAACAGTTTAAAAATAATTAAATATTTTAATTTAATACAATCCAATTGAAATCAATTAAATTTAACCAAAACAGTGGGATCAAGCCAGCCCGGCTAGGTGAAATAAATAAGTTTTCAGGGCCCGACGAAAAGTCCAGAGGTCTGGTATTGTACGTATCTCTGGGGGGAGGTTGTTCCAGAGGGTGGGCGCCACCACAGAGAAGGCTCTCCCCCTGGGGGTCGCCAGCCGACACTGTCTGGCGGACGGCACCCTGAGGAAGCCCTCTCTGTGCGAGCGTACTGGCCGGTGGGAGGCTATTGGTGGCAGAAGGCGGTCTCGTAAATACCCCAGCCCTAAGCCATGGAGCGCTTTAAAGGTGGTCACCAACACCTTGAAGCTTTATCATCCAAACTTCTAAATTGTTATAAGAAAAGTATTACCCTATTCATATTAAAATAAAAAATTAAACCACTGAACCAGAGGTCCCCTAGGAAAGTTGGTCTCATGGTCCTTTCTCACCTTTAACTACTGGATGAGCCTTCCAGTTCTAGAGAATCATTGGACTGAAAGCCTCCCATAGCAATAGCATTTAGACTTATATCTCACCCCATAGGGCTTTACAGCACACTCTGAGCAGTTTACAGAGTCAGCATATTGCCCCCAACAATCTGGATCCTCATTTTACCAACCTCGGAAGGATGGAAGGCTGAGTCAACCTCGAGCCAGTCAGGATCAAACTCCTGGCAGTGGGAAAAGTTAGGCTGCTATACTGCATTCTAACCACTGAGCCACTACGATCTTTGGAAAATTCAGGAAAATATTTTAACTGGAGACAGTCCCTTGACAAAGTGTAGCTTCACTTTGATGAGGATCCTATAGGATTTGATGTATCCATGTGCAAATTTCCTGAGGATCCTTTATGTGTTCTGCTTTTCCTAGTGGCAAGTTATTAGGTAGTAAAAATATTATATGCCTTCAGGTAACTTTTTCTGACAGCTCCTCTGAAACTATAGCTTCAATTTAGCTATGGATTTCCCCAATATGATAATTCCCATTCCAAATAACTATGTCCATCAGCATTGACTATGCTCTGCTTATTTGATGATGATTGAATGATTCCCAGGCTATTTAGCTGGACATTGATACTGCTAAATGCAGGATTGCATACAAGTTCATAAGAAGCTGTTTTCATCTAGAAATACAATAATTTATTAAAATTATTACAAGTCATCTTGTAATAATTTTTTACAAGTCATCTCAGGAAAAATCAGTGGTAATAAGATTTTGCACAGAAGTCTTTCAAATACTAATTGAATCTTGCCCCCCTCCCCAAGTAAAAATTATTTTCAAAAACATAAGAGAATCAATTAATTTTAAAATGTCCCATTGTACCAATTTTTTTCAATGTTTTCCTTATTAGTAAAAGTAAAGTACATTTGCTGGTTTGTAAAATGAATGGACTTAAGAATGTGCAGTAAATAAGACCAAATCATCAATTACTACACTATTATTTTTGCAGTGTTCTTTATCAATTAGCTGTTTTGTACTTTATGCAATAATGCTTTCCTAGTAGGTGTTTGCTAGGGTGAAACGTTATAAAACTGAAATTTTATGTCTCCTTGTCAACTACATTCATTAGCTTCCATGGCTGCAAAAATAATTATAATTAAAAGAATATTACAGAACATTACTATCCAATTGTAAGTGATGTTGGTTTATATGTGGGCAGGTGGAACTGAAGAGTAACTATCTCAAATACTCTTGGGTCAGAGAACTTGAACTTGGTCCTTTGACAATTTAGTTGCGAAAATACCTTTGCTGTAGATTTTGCATATGCTAGACATATACTGAGAGGGCAACCAATTGTTTAAATTTTTGATTATTAATATAACACAATATGTACATGTGAAAAACCAATTTAGCGGTTTGAGAGGTAGATATTTTTTTTATTCACATATAGTGTAAATTTTTCACAGTTTCCAGCAATTTTATTCCCTGCTGATACATAATGCAGTGGGTGTGAAATCCTCATTTTAATGTGGAAAAGAGTTAGCGAGCGAGCGCATGCGGTCTTCCAAACCGGTTGGGAAGGTAAGTAGATTTCACCCCTGATCTGTTTAGGTGATGTTTTAATAGAACATTTGCTCTATTAATGACTCCAGACAGTTTTATTTCCTAAGCTAATATTTTTTTTATAACTTGAATGGTGTTCTAGAGTGTAATAAAGACTGCTTTATAAATTAATACCTTCACAGGCAAGTAAATTCTTGCCAAGTCAAAAAATCTGTACATGTTCTTCAAATGAATCACATTTTGTACTGACTGAAGATCATTATTTCTGAATTATGTAAATGGAATTTTTGGATTAACTTCCTATTTATTTTAGTTAAACCATGAGTAAAATTACTAAATGTGAATTAAGGATTATGAGACATCACTTCATCCACTGGTTAAAAAAAAATCAATCCATACTTTTGGTTCTCAAACAAATAACAGTAACAACAAAATATTACAGAAAGCTTATTTTATTGCTAAAGTGGGGAGCGAAAGAAACTTATTTGCCTGAAATTCTTTATTTTTATTTTTAAAAACACAGAGTTTAAAGTTCTGGATAGAAATAGAGAATTTTTAGGGGCAATGATCAACCCCTCCCCACTTGGACAACCTGCATAGTGAATGCCTTGGACAGTTCTAAATACTTTACTGTTAGTTGTGCAACTGATTTTAGGACTGAGTTTAGGACTAAAATTTTCCCAGCACTAATGGCTTCTATATCCACTGATCTCTACCAGGATGAGTCTAACCATGATTCTGCCCATACAGACCCTGAAAGCCTCCAGAGATCTTGCCAAACTCTTTACCACATGTCCCATTGGATCTGGGATTTTATATAGAAGTGGGTATAATCCGCATATTAATGATACCTCACCGTGAATTGATGGATGACCTCACCCAATGGTATCATGTAGATATTGAACAGGTTTATTTTTTTTTCCAGCTAGTATATCTTAGCTCAGGGATGTCAAACTCAAAACCTGCGAGCCAGATTCAGCCCATGGAGTGCTTAGATCTGGCCCACGAGGCTGCCCTAGAAACAGTGAAGGACCGGCCCGCAGTGCCTCTGCCAGCGAAAATGGAGTTCAGGAGGGATGTGTGCGGCCTCCCCGAGCTCCATTTTTGCTGGCAGAGCGCTGCAGGAGACCATCCCGGCCAAAAACGGGGCCACGCCCACCCCAGCCATGCCCACCTGGTGCCCCAAGGTCAAACACAACCCTGATGCAGCCCTTAATGAAATTGACTTTGATATCCCTGACTTAGCTACTTTGGATTCTAAGCTAGTTTAGACTGTAAGCTTTTGGGGTAAAGGTCCATAGCATAAAGTGATCTCTAGAAAGGCCTATGCAAATGCATGGAACTATAGAACTAAATAACGATCATAAGACTATACCTTAGAGTCTTGCTGTAGCATAATTACCATACTGATAATCATGAATGTTCATTATGGCATGTGCCTGTTGACCTTGTATTCTGGGGTGATGATTAACAGTGGGACTCTCAAACTAAATCGGAGCACGTGGAACTAGCTTTTGTCTTAATAACACTCCCTGCAGCGTTCTTTAAAGTGGCTTTGCTAAGAGAACACCAGTTTGGAGAAGGCTGGTTAAAGGCCAAAGTATTCCCAATTGGCTGCTGTGGAAAGATAAGAGAGAAGAAACCTCAATGGCTTTACTGTAATAGAAAACCATTCAGGCTTGAAAGCACAGGCAGCTTTTCATTTCAATTTGCCAGCTCAGACAGGGGTCAATGAGGGTCTTTAAAAGGGAATTAAAAATACAGTAGAGTTTTTTCTCCCATTTGTTCCTGACCTGTGTGCATGTGATACAACATCACTGCAGTAACAGAATATTATTATGACCTGTAAAGATTTTCCGGGCTGCTGATTATAACAATTGACTTTGTGAGAGATGTTTCGGGGGCATTCCTTTTCAAGCGTACATGTTCTATGATCCGTATAGAAAAGTCTTCAATGGTTAATATGACTGCACTTATGATAGCAATAGTACATAGACCTATATACTATTCCAGTACTTTATTGCAGTCTCTAAACGGTTTACAGAGTCAGCATATTGCCCCCAACAATCTGGGTCTTCATTTTACTCATCTCAGAAGGATGGAAGGCTTGAGCCAGTCAGGATCGAACTCCTGACAGTGGGCAGAGTCAGCTGGCAATATTACATTCTAACCATTGCATCACCGGGGCTCTTATAAAATGCTATCACCCTGAAGGATCTATACATTTATACACTATTATTTGTTATCACCATGAGAAAAGTTATGGGCTTCCTATTAGCACTGCTCATCACTGTATTATGATGGCTATTCAACACAAGATTTCCAATTATCATTCATAGACTGTAAAAAAGAAAAACAAAGTTTTAGACAGATTTGCCAAAGTGCACAAATCTCCTTCATGGTGTAATGGAAAGTTTATTTGGGGAAAACATTTTGAGACTGGTGTGTGACAAAGAAATTACTTTCATGAAGAGACAATCAATATATCAGCATCTATTCAGAATGAAAGATCACCTTCATTGCTGCTCTAAGAAATGAGCAGATGAATTAGATCTTGGGAGCTGTCTGCATTTTCACATAAAATAGTTGCCCTGTTTGAAAGTTACCCTTTTGATCTTTCTGTTATCTGATTTAAGAATGATCACCTCTGTCAGGTTTTCACCAGTTTTTCCCTTTTCCTTTATTTTTGATTCTCAGCTACTTAGCACATTCACACATATTATGTAAATTGAACAAAATTAGGTAATTTGCTATCTTCTCCTAGCCCCCGTGAAATCTGGTTCAAAATAGGAATACTAAGAACTATATCCAAACTTAGTTCTGAGAATAATTACTCAGAAGTTCCCAGTGATGGATCCTCTGGTAAACGTGCAAAGGACTACCATCTTTAAGATTATGTTCCATATTCATACATATTTGACTAAGCCATTACATTCAATATAAGCTAAGTAAATATGCACGTAATTGGACTGTAGAAATACTTCTGAGTGATGGTACCCAACTCAGTCATCTGTTTTAAAATCTGATTCAATATTGTTCTATAATATTGCTACAATTCCTAGCAATTGATGACTTGGATTGTTCAATCCTGAACAGCAAATTTGATACAATGAATTATATACAATGAATATTTAATGCATTCCCAACTCTTTTTGGTTATCAAGCTTTTACTTTCTATGGCATAAACTTATCAGATAAAATTCAAGAGTGACGAAGTTTTAACCAATCTATGTGATGTTGGATCAGAGCCAGAGCCCTTGCAATGTCACCTCCTGAAAACATTTTCTTTGTGCTATCAGGCTGAACCACTGCAAATATTGAAGCAGTTAACTTACAATCTTACTGCTGACAGGTTAAAAGAAGTAGTATTTTCAACTATTGAGCAATAAATAGCTGATGCATCTATTATGCGCAGCTTAATAAAATTTGCTACAACATTGCTATATGAAATGTATTTGAATATAGGTAGCTTGGGTTGGTAGTTGGTCTGTTGGTCTGAGCTCCAGTGGTCTGACAGACAAGCACAATTTAAAGTGCATTGATGATGTTTCCTCGAATGGTGATGAAACATTTGCAACCAAATTGCCAAGCTCGGATCTCAGACCAATAGCCCAACTTTGCTACATGCATCATAGGGATAATTCATTGGACTGTATGTTGTATTATCTTTGGTCTAGATGAAATATTAATGCTTCAAACGGAAGGAAGATTTGATGACAATCAGAGTCAAGTTTTAATACAGAACAGCACCTGGGACATATAATACAGCACCTGGGACATATAATACAGCACCTGATCCACCGAAGAAGTTTAGAATATCTATCTTTTTCTTGTCTAGTACATACTGGGCAATAGGCCATATTTTAGCATAAGTTTAGCAACCTGTTTGAATATGAAAGTAGAAGATAAATAGAATCAGCTGTTAAAGCAATAAAGACTTTTGCTGAGTTGTTTGGCAAACTTTCCTGCTAGCTAAACTGTGAACTATGTAGAAGAGTATAATGTGTACTTGGTGATATGGCAGTCAGCCAAATCTCACTTTCCATAAAGAGGAGGTTTAACTGCTGGAAAACTCCTTGAAGTGATATGGGGTCAAATCAAAGGGCAACAAATAATGTCAGCTGGCTTTTAATACTTTGCTGTATTCCCTTGTAGAATAATTTGCTGTCTAAATATTACTGATGATAGTTGCTTGAGGAATTTGATTTATACAAGAGATAATTAGAATTATTGATAATGAGAGGAAGATAATCAATCCTCCAACCTCCTAAATTTGCTACTTTGGTTTCATGTTTTCTGTTAAAGAGAAAAAATATTTAGAATTTAGTATTTTAACAGGAGTATCAGTCCAAGAAGACCTAAATAGATAGAAGTAAGAAAATTGATACTATGCCTTTACAGGGAGGAGATGGGTGTGGCCTACTGATGACAGCTAACGAGCTAGAAATGGATCTATTTAGGTCTCCCACCTAGCAGTTAGAGCTTGCTAAGTGTTAGAAAGGAAAAAAGCCCAGAACCGAGTAGATGAGATTCTACTGAGCTGGAGCTACAAAAAAACCTTGGCTACGTAGGGAAAACCTGGCTAGAAGAAAAACACACATAGACCCTACGAAGAAGTAAGAAAATTGATACTATGCCTTTACAGGGAGGAGATGGGTGTGGCCTACTGATGACAGCTAACGAGCTAGAAATGGATCTATTTAGGTCTCCCACCTAGCAGTTAGAGCTTGCTAGGTGTTAGAAAGGAAAAAAGCCCAGAACCGAGTAGATGAGATTCTACTGAGCTGGAGCTACAAAAAAACCTTGGCTACGTAGGGAAAACCTGGCTAGAAGAAAAACACACATAGACCCTACGAAGAAGTAAGAAAATTGATACTATGCCTTTACAGGGAGGAGATGGGTGTGGCCTACTGATGACAGCTAACGAGCTAGAAATGGATCTATTTAGGTCTCCCACCTAGCAGTTAGAGCTTGCTAGGTGTTAGAAAGGAAAAAAGCCCAGAACCGAGTAGATGAGTTTCTACTGAGCTGGAGCTACAAAAAAACCTTGGCTACGTAGGGAAAACCTGGCTAGAAGAAAAAAACACACACACACACACACACACACACACACACACACACACACACACACACATATATATATATATATATATATATATATATATATATATATATATATATATATATATATATATCAGACCATGTTTAAAATGCATATTTTAAAATGCAAAAATGCATTATTCTAGAAACTTTCATTCCAAAATCAAACATGTTTGTAATATTTTAAGAGAATATTGCAGGACAATATTTAAATTCAGATTTTCATTCAAGGGTAGGTTATTTTTTTCTTTTTCTATTAAAGAGAATTAAATATGATAGGATGCACTTAAGCCAACACTTATGTAACAGTGGCACTGACCAGAAATAGACCAATTTGCCTACCTAAAAGGTATGTGATTTTAAACTTGTGTAAAGTGTTTCTCTGATATTAAAAGGAAAACGGATATGTCTAACATGCTCAACACATTAATCTTCCCTCTGTGCAAGAATGGAACCAAATTTGGGGAAGCAAGTCTCATGTGATAGAGATATATCTATCCTGTTGAGTTACTGAGCATTTCAATGGCCAACATGGTATAAATGAGTGTCCTTTGCTAATCTGTGGGAGATAATGTTTATGATGATCCTGCAAGCATAGAAGGCAGCTCCCTGCGGATACATGCCAATTTTTATTTCTATTTCTGGCTGCATAATGAGATAAAACAAGATCCCTGTATATGTTGAAATTACTTATTAATATCATTATTGCTTCCAGGAAAAGATGAATTTTCAGAAGTAGGTTAAATTCAGCAATCACAGATTAACTTCATTCTTCTGTTCTTATCGGATTAGGAAAATGTAAACTCACCTTCTGGATGTTTCAATCTATTCTCAAAGTACATCCTTTGCTGTAAAAACAAAACAACTTGATTAACAGCAAGCTAATATTATTATTAGTGTTAGTAGTAATTTTATTATTCAGAGCATTATTAAAAACACCAAACTAGAAACCAGGAGACAGTCAACCTAATGATACCTGAGGCATGAAACCAGTTGGGTGACCTTGGACCAGTCACTTTTGCTCTGCCCTAGGAAGGACATAGTGGCATATCACTTCCAAAACCTTGCCAATAAAATGGCAAGATCTTGTCCAGGAAGTTGACAGGACTCAAGATTAACTTGAAAGCACAAACAACAATAAACACTATTAGCAACTTTTTACAACCCTTCTTTATTTTCCTTTTGCACAATCATCCATCTTTTTTCACCGTTAAGAGTGGAAGTGTGTTCCTTCTATGACAGATCCTAACTTGCCTTTCTGTTCTTCTAGTCTTGTTGAAAAAGGAAATCTGATGAAGTAAAGAATGAAGATTAGAATTAGATTAGAATTAGAATGAAGATAGAGGTTGTCTCCACTTCTTACCACTGCCCTTGGTCAGAAGGAAGTGGCCCCAGCTACTAATAACATATGTCCATGTGTGAAGAAAATGCTCATTTAATTATAAAATTTATCAATATACTACAGAGCAACTCTTTAATGTGTATCTCCATTCCCTAGCTGTCATCTCAGGTGTCAAATGATAGAAATAAAAAGTTTCCCCTATGTTTCCCCTTATTTCTCCTAAGTCCCACAACAATTTCTTTTTCACAGAAAATGTGTGTCACTTGGCAGATCTATGCTCTGAGATATTGTTGAGAGCCACAAAGTAAATTTCTGAAGAGGGAAAAGAGGGTGGTGCCATCTTAGACTATGCCTTAAACATAAAACATGTCTTTAGTCAGCTTTGTCCAAAAAACATTTCTTTGGTCAGCTTTGTCAGCAGGCCCCCAGAAAATCAAAATTTTAGGATGTTTGGACAATTTAAATAAGGCTAGCTAGTAAAGTGCTTACCTCGGGCCATAGACTTAATCATCACAGGGGGAAACAAATGCAACATTTTGATTGCTATTTATAAGAAAACATATTTTAATATTTTCTGCCTCACAAGGCAAAAAAAGTGCTGGTTCGAAGGATTGAGCCACGGTGCTGCAGGGGTTAGAGTGCAATACTACAGGCTACTTCTGCTAACTGCCGGCTGCCTGCAATTTGGTGGTTCAAATCTCACCAGGCTCAAGGTTGACTCAGCCTTCCATCTTTCCAAGATGGGTAAAATGAGGGCCCAGATTGTTGGGGGCAATATGCTGACTGTGTAAACCGCTTATAGAGAGCTGTAAAGCACTGTGCAACAGTATATAAGTGCTATTGCTATTGCTATTAGGCACCTCAGTTAAGTGAATCTTGCCATTTGCTGCTCTATTTCAGAAACAAAATATCTAGCAGAGGCCTGGATTGCAGAGTTAGTTTGCTTTAAAGTTCATGTTTAAGATCATTTCATATTCTAATTGCGGCTAATTGCGGCTATGTAGCTTTCTTGTCTTCACGTATCAGAAAACCCCTTGTTTATATCTGTATGAATAGGACATCCTGGGTTCATGTTGTACGCTGCTTACATAATTCGGAAAGGATACACTTGAGGAATTGTGTTGTGAACAAAGAGAACTACTGCTCCAGTTTCCAGAAGCTTCCTGTATGTTATCAGATGGCTTAAAAGATACGTGAAGTACAATCAAAGAAGGAGAACAAAAATTCTACAGTTGGGCAGGGTGCTCTACAGAGAGCACACTGCCCAATTTCCACTTGGCCCAGCTTCTTTTATTACCAATAGCCTTTGACTAAGTGTCATCTGAAGGCTATAGGATCATATACAGTATTATAGGCAAACGAATCAAATGTGCCTGACAGCTTTTACAATGCATTTTCTCTTAGGAGAATTAGTGAAAACCAGTGCCTTCTTTAAACATCTTTTTTGGATGAGTATATTAAGTATATTGTTTTCTTTATGAGGGAATAACACAAGAGGCAAACTAACTGTGTTTAATAATATTCATTTAGACTCACTTCTGTATCTGGAATCAAAAGAAAGATGAACGGTATTGTGAAGAGCACCATTGCTCCCTATAATACAGGTAAGTTTAACTTTTGAAAAGCACCAACTTCCTCACAATAAGTAGCCACTTTTGTTTGGGAACTAAACCAGGAAACCTGGAAATTATTCCCAGTTACGTTAAAGAACTAAGGTTGGTTTCATAAGTACTAGACAAAAGTTCCAGAAAAGGCACATCGTAATTCCACATACAAGTTTTCTGAGCTAGTTCATATTTTAATAAACTGGATTCTTTTGTTGCATCATTTTCTAAAGTTTTTATCAAGCAATATGGCAAACCTTTCTGACTGCCTAATGATAGAACTGACCTTCACTACAATTACAGTGAAGGTACTTGACTTGATCAAGTAGAGTAGTAAGTTTTTGGGGCCATAAAACAAGCTGGATGCAAATTCCTTTTTATATTGAACTCTTCAAATGAACATCTACCATCTATAATTTTTACAGAGGGATATCATTGCATGTATCACTTTAAAGAATAACATAGCTTCAATACATTGTGCTAGCCTTTCTAAAGAGCTGTATTTTTTTTCCCAGGGTTTGAAAGTTTTGGGCAAAAAGACTTTATCCCTTTTTCCTGCCTTTCATGTGAAAAATAAACAGGATCAAGGGATGGCATCTAGTCAATTTGCCATCCACCGAAACATGCTTATTAGAAGAAAAATGTATTATTTATGAAATGCGTGGCTTAAGGTGAAAAACTTTAAATTGAGTTTGGTAAGTTTTGCAATTTTAGGTTATGCTCAACACAGGCTAAAAATATGATGAATTATTCAGCACAGAAAACCTGCCAGTGGGAATAACCAGAAAGCTGATATGGCCCTTGAAATAGGCTTTCATATTATTAAAGAAAATCTTTTTAAAAATTAAAGAGCAATGCTGAACTCCATTATTTCTATTTTTTTCCTCCCCCTTAAAATGGCAGCTGAGTGACAGGCTGTTGTTAAATTGTTTCATCTTGCAACTTCCAATGGGCAACATAAAGGTGAACTCTGTTGGCCTTAACACGGAGGGACGATGGAGAAAGGTTTTTAACTGTCCTGTAGAATATCTATATGCAGGGAGGGATTGCTTCAACAGGGACTTCAACCAGGTGTTTCTACCTCCATCTCTTGGATATTATTCAAAAGCAGTGGGGCAGGGACATGCTGAATTTACATTACTTCTTGGCACCAAAAGAGAGGCATTAAGTTTGCCAGTATCGCTTTCATGGTACCCAAAGATCCCACATGCAGGAAGACCAGTGTTTTGAGCCTTTTTTAATGTTTAATAGTTTGGGTGCCTTATTGGGCAAAATCCTTTCAACATTGTCATCTGGTGTGACCTAGGAGACATGTCCTCTCTGAAGCTGGTCCAGATCTTTGGAACAGCCTAGCACCTGGCTAGATTCAGGGGTTCCCTATCCTTTTAGCCTTCTGGAAGATGATGAAGATGATGCATATAGAGATTTCTCTCCTAGGGCTTGAGAGTTGGGAAAAAGCCAGTTTATGTAGAGGTGACGGAAGTTATTTATTATTATTATTATTTTATAAACATTTGTATGCCACCCTATCTCCAAGGACTCATGGCGGCTCACAACGACAGTCAACCAAGCGACTGTTAAAAACAACGAATGTACATAAAAATCAAGAAAGTTTTTGGTACAGTGATGGGAAGCACAGGATTGCTTTGTGATATGATTGCTTTATTACTGCTTCATTGATTTTGTTGGGAGTTGGCTAGGATTACTATGTAATATTAGGCAGACCAAAATTATAAATTAAATTAAATAATTAGGAACTCACCTTGCAGATACCCAAATACCTTAAATTTTCAAATCCTATTCAAAAAACAACTTGACTTGATCAAGTAGAGCCCTTGATATGCTGCAACTCATGTCTGGAAATGTATGCCCTGGAAAAGCTAAGCTTATTTCTAAACTAATGGATCTTCTAAGGAAGCAAGATGCAAAAACATTTTAGGATATACACCTAAGATCATATACTTGTATGAAGTATGGCTAATTAACTAAGCAGTGAATTTCACAAACACATATATGGTCTTCCTCAGGAGCAATTCCTTTGCTACTTCTGGTGCACAAATTAAGAATGGACAGGAACATGAAGGATGTTGAACCTCCTTCCACCCTTGAAATATTGGCTTAAACATAGTGGTACAGCGTGAACTCCCTTTGAACTTGGCAAGATAAATAGTAATGCTAACTTTAAATTCTATTTTTGATCATTCACTGTCATAAAAATACCTGCTGTTGCAGGTATTTATAATATTTTATTGCTAGCTGATATTGCAGTGTAAGTAAACCGGTAGGAAAATAAACATTACCCCTAAAATCCAGCCCTTGAAAGTATTAACAGAAGACAACCCTATATGCATATTTTAAAAGATGGGCACTGGTATGGATGCACCAGGAATACGAATATCAAGGGATTTTTGTTTTCAGGATCCCCATAGGCCTCTGAAAATGTTGATTAAAAAAGAGAGAGAAAGAGAGAGATTAACTGTACATCAGCTATTTTACCATTTTTAAAAATATTCGGTTTAGAATTAGGTTAAGTACTGGGGGAAATCTGCAAATCTGGATTCATACAGTTATTCTCTGAAGCATTAATTTTGACATTTTCTTTTAGTATTTTATAAATAGTCTTTTAGCACAGAATCATAAATCTTTCAATATCATGTTCCAGTGTAAATTGCTTTGCTTTTTCTCTCAGTAGCAGATTAGAGTTGTTTCTTTAAAACAAAAGCCTAGCACAGTTTTTTGCTCAAGTTGTTAACAAGAACATGCAATGTCATTATGCATTAAGGAAGTGGAAAGAAAAAAACCAGATTATTTTGATTGTAATAATTGAAATTACACAGGTCAAAATAACAGAATCGTCCATTTTGTGGGATATATGAGGATTTGCAATCTGCATTTGGAATAATAAAGGGTAGAGCTGGAGCAACAGGTCCATTTGTGCCCAAGCAATTTTTTTTTAAAAAAATGCAGATTTCATTACCTATTGCTTCCTTTATAATATCACAACGTTTCTACAAATGCTAATTAATTTTCATTATTTCAGTTCTATCCTTAATATTGCTGTTTTGTTTATATTAAATTCAGCTATTCTTATGTAATGGGATAAGGTATCATCAGTAAGTTAACAATAGCCTACTATACAGTGTATCTTTGTCATGGGTGAAATGAGTGATGCTATGGACATTCTAAGATGGTGCCTGGAGGATGTGGAGACCTGGATTTGGAAGAAGAGATTTCAATGATAAAGTGAGTGTGGATGGGGAGGGGCTGCATTGAGGAGTTTATAATCTTTGGTTTTGGATGGGGTTGCACTACCCAAGACAGACCATAATCTGGGGGTCTTCCTAGACCCCTAGCGCAGGGATGAAATCTAGCATATTCTCACAGGTTCTGGAGAACTGGTAGCGGAAATTTTGAGTAGTTCGGAGAACTGCCAAATACCACCTCTGGCTGGCCCCAGAGTGGGGCGGGAATGTAGATTTTGCAGTATCCTTTCCCTGCCGTGCCCACCAAGCCATGCCCACCAAGCCACGCCATGTCCACTAAGCCACGCCCACAGAACCGGTAGTAAAAAAATTTGAATTTCACCACTGCCCAGCTCCTACTTGAAGAGCAACTGGCAATTATGGTCTTTGCTTAACTTCATGTTATTTACCAATTACGACCCTTCTTGGTTTGGGAGGCTCTCCATTCAGTCATTCATGCCCTGGACATCTCCTGCTTGAACTATTGTGATGAGCTCTACATAATAGTGTCCTTGAAATGTACCTTCAGCTAGTACAGAATGTGAACAATCTTGGGTGCCCAAAGAATAGCACATATAACACCTTTGGTGTTTGAGTTGCATGTCAGTTTGCTTCTGGGTCCAATTCAAGGTATCAGTTATGACCTTTAAAGACCTTCTATTAAGTGTAAACATCGGCAGATCCATTAGCCAGATGTGCCTTGCCCAAACAGAATCCAAACCAGAAAGGTAGATTAAAATCTCTTTATTTATGCATAAGCAAAGATGGAAATCACTTTATCTACAGTTCAAACATATGGGGTTTAGAATGAGTTCCTTCATTGGTTAATATCATTTGATACATCTCTGATGCAGCACGTATGCTCAGTAATGCTAACATTTTATAGCATCCCATGATATTCTTAGTATGAACTTTTTAATGCTCATCCACATATTCAAGAGGTGTGATTTTTACATTACAATGAGGTATAATGAGTTTTCAAGTAACTAAAGTTCAAGTCAGTATCCTTGACAGGTTTGAACCAGTTCTTTTATCAGGCTGTACATAGTTTTCTTTGTTCCTTGAAGAATGAGAAATATTAATCAAAGAAACTCCTATTTACTGAAAACATTAATCAAAGAGGCCCACCTCTGCTGCTGCCTTCACTGCAATAGCATAGGGCCAGATTACCTATGGAACCATCTTCATCCCATTATATCAGCCAATCTCACTTGGTCAGGCAGGGAAGGTATGTTGGGACCCCATCAGCTAAAGAATTCTGACTGATAGACTCCAAGAAGATGGTCTGCTCTGCTATTGCTCCACCCAGTACAACATACCCCAACCCCCCACCCCGAGGTGAGGCAAGCCCCATCTTCTCCTGGGTTTTCAGACCTGGCTCTGCCATCTTGTTTGGGCCTCACAAAGAAGCAAGCTGTTATGGGTCTGGTTAACATCCTGAAGATTGTCAACCTGCCTTTTAATTAACTTTTAATGTTAAATTTTAACTATCCTTGTCTCTTCTTTACATTTTATATACAGTTTTTATGCTTAAATATTTTATTTGTATATTTCCCACAATCTTTAAGTGAGGAAAGTAGTCACCTGCTAAATTTGATATAAACAAACAAACAAACAAACAAACTCAAGCCAAGAACATTTTGGCAAATTCCATTATTAGTGATAAGAGATATCTAAGATGTAATATTGATTATTCAATATAGATTGGATAAACATAAACATATTTAAAAGGGGAACATACTTAATGTTTTAATTAATTATTGATTAATGATTAATTGTTGGAACAATTTGCCTGCAGAAGTTGTGAATGCTCCAACACTGGAAATTTTTAAGAAGATGTTGGATAACCATTTGTCTGAAGTAGTATAGGGTTTCCTGCCTGAGCAGGGTGTTGGACTAGAAGACCTCCAAGGTCCCTTCCAACTCTGTTATTCTATTCTATAACTATCACACCAGTTCACTTGTCAGAGAAGTAGAATGAAGTTGACCTATGTAATCTATGAAATAGCCTTAGGTAAAACCCTTGTTAATTCCTTCCATTTTCCAGTTAAATTAAACACATTTGTAGAATGTGCTCATAAATCTCTTAAAAGCAGCCAAAGTTTATTGTTACTAGCTTTTACTAATTAAAACATTAAATATGTTCCCCTTTTAAATATTGCACACCGGCTTGATGATGCTGAATCATGGCTGTTTCTGTTGAATTGACTGAGACAGGAGTGACCCTGGAGTTAAGCAGAAAATTACATAATGTGAAATTGTTTTAATACAAAAGCACGCTAAAGGCCTGAGGCATGTTAAGTACTCTTTTCTAAAATCAGAGCTGTCCCTGCAGAATTCAGAGACATCAGAATATGAATACAAACACAAATACAGACCTGTGAGAGCAAGGAAGGGAAAGAATTATTCTAAAAACAAAAGATACTGAGGAAAAAACTTCCCTATTCCTACTTATAGTAGTCCTGTTTCAGATCAGGAGATTCAGAATTTACATGATTTTTTTTAAAAAACAGAAGCTTAATGATATTTTATGTACCGTACTTTGGTACAGCAGCCATGGATACAGAACCAGGTGATTTTCAAACTCTATTTTTGGCTTATGGGATCAAAGCTTTTTAAAATGTGATTTTTGAAAAGAAAATATTCCCCTTTAAATAGAAAGATTTAGAAATAGGGCAGATTTGTGTTCTGCAACATTCCAAATAAGAATTTTGATTAAAATGTATCAAAAGCAAAGCTTCTTAATATTTTTTAAAAGATATATACGGATCTATCTCCAATTCCTGAGAAACTGAAAGCTTTCTTGGATACAAATACAATGAGAGGAAGAATATTTTCAGAGCTTTGGAGTTTTACCTTTAGTATTCTATATGAGGTCAAGTGTCAGAGAAAGTTTTGAGTCCCTCATGCTTTGCTAATAAAACCTGCCAACATAACAAAATGTACAATACCTGTTTTATTTTCAGTATGGGAACACTTGTACTTTCAGGCAAAAGAAAGTCTTAGGTAGAAATATAAATAATGACAGCACCTCCTAAAGTTTCAAAATGTTTATCAGTTTCTATCATAAACTATCTGAATACTTTTTTGCTTTGTTACTTAATGAAGAATTCTAGAAAATAAAATGGCTACCCAGAAATTGTGAACTTCAAACCTGTCTAATGAAAATATTGCCCTAATACAGGATTTTTTTAAAAAAATAATAATAATAATTCTACTACAATCATTAATGGATACGTCTAAAAAATCTACATTGGCTTCACAGAAGCCTTCACAGTTCATCTAGACCTTTTCATTTAGTCTTGGTACTTAACAATGAACAGCATGAAATATTTCAGTATCTGTTTCAATCAAGATTCCCCATCGAGTTGCTTGTGTACACAATGGGATAAGTATAATGCCAGAAGCCAAGCAGAAATCAATGGCAGGCTGAACTTCCACGCAAAGTATGACATGGTGTTCTTTCTTAAAGGAAATATGCCCACACACCCTGCGCCTGTCCTTTCAGCCTGCAGACTTATTGTCTGTCTCTACATTTCCTCAAGCGATAGAAGGCAAATTGAAACAAATGTCATCCTTTTCTCTTGCCTCCTGACCTACGCAGTATGTCAGTATGTCAGCTCTACTTGAATTACAACTTTAGCTCAAAGGGGCTCAAGAGACTGGGATGCAATAAAGAGGAAAGAAAATGAAACAAAGGAGAGAGAGAGAGAGAGAGTAGATCTGTATAGGACTATTGTGCCTGCTGTCTATTCAGCAACTAGTTCTTGGCTCAGATCAGTCAATTTCTCACTGCATCAGCCTGAATCGGTGTTACAGACAAGGAGGGTAATCTGTACAATCCTTTTAACCTATATCTGCAAGAGCACACAATAGATACAAACTCATGGTAAACCACTCCAAACTAGACTGCAGAAAATACGACTTCAGTAACAGAGTTGTCAATGCCTGGAATGCACTACCTGACTCTGTGGTTTCTTCCCCAAACCCCCAAAACTTTAAACTTAGACTGTCTACTGTAGACCTCACCCCATTCCTAAGAGGTCTTTAAGGGGCGTGCTTAAGTGCACCAGCGTGCCTACTTAGTGCCCTGTCCTAATGTTTTCTTTTATTTGTATCCTTTTCATGTATTAACAATTATAATTATAAAATACAGAATAAAATTTAATTTTTTTAAAAAAAAACTTTTGGCTGGCTTATGAAGCACACAACACACTCCCCATCTGATCCTCTTTATGTTCTTTTCTCCCAATATTCTTTTCCTCCTTCCAAAGATTTCTTTCTGACAGCTCTTTCGGTTCATTATAGTTTCTACACGCTATTGAATAAAATATGCTTCAGTGTCTCAGCCTCAGGGGCTCTTTCTGGCAGCCGTAGTTCAAAGTGTGATGTGTTGATAAGCAGAGGGAACAGCTGCTTGGTTGACTGGCTGTCCAGAACTAGGATATCTTCCTTGAGAGCTAGGAAAGCTGTTGAGAGAGGAAGAGAAAACCCCTCCCTCTCTCCAATTTCATGCGATCAATAATAATAACAATAATATTAAAACACAATTTCTTAAAAAGGTGATTTTTTCAAGAGGCAACTGGACTTTCTTTGTTTTTCCTTGAGGACGTTTTGCTTCTCCTCAAAGAAACTTGTTCAGTTCTGATTGAATGGTGGGGAATGGAAGGATTTATATTCCTTGCAGTCAACTGGTAATTAGCACTCTTTGTGAGAGTCATTGAGGCCACTTGGAGGTTTATCTGTGCCCTCAGGGCCACCTGAATAATGCAAATGGGTGTGGAACCTTTTTGGAATGGCTGAAAGGACTGTGTTGTAAACAGGAGATGGGAGATAGGTGGTGTCATATCCCTATCCTCTCTGTTGAAAGAGGTCTGTTCAATTTTAAAGAAGATGGCCTCTTTGACCCCTCTTTCAAACCAGAGGTCCTCTCTGTCCAGAATGTGGACAGAGAAGCAAAATGTCTTCAAAGAAAAACAAGGGAAGTCCTGTTGCCTCTTGAAAAAAACACCTTTGGGACAACCATGATTTGGATAACCAAAAATCTCCATAGACATACAATTTATAAACTTGGAAAGCCAGGCACCCTACTCACAGCTCTCCTAGGGCAAAGGAATTTGTTGGCAGGAAATTATAATCACACAATTAATTTCTAAAGTTCGTTTCTGTACATTCTAGACACCAAATAGAGTTTTTTTAAAAAAAATCAACAAAGCTGACTGCTATAAATATATACTATCGTTCTAATCTCCCTCTTTTCCTGCTGTTACAATATTCTGGAACGATGCGTGATTGTTCCTACATTTTAAACACAGCAGTTATAAAGTGCTATATTGATTATGTTTGCTTACTGAGCAGGAATTACATGTCAAAGAATTATTATTAGTGATTAGAATTCATTGCATTTATATGCAACATCATGGAGCTACAACAGTAATAAACCAGAACATGTCCCTGCTGTAGTAAAATGCAAGTGGGAATAGGGCTTCAGAAGTCTAAAGGCACTTTACATGTGAATTTCCTCTAATTTTATCACCACAGCAACAGTATTTCAAGTAGGTTGCGCTGATGGAGGGCAGTGAGCCTCAAATTCCCTACTGAAGTCCAATGCAAGTTTAAAACTTGATTTCTTGAGACAAAGTCTGATATATTATTCCCATCAGTTTAGTGCCTCACACTCAAAATCATAGTTCCTGCTTCACTGAGTTATACACACCAGCAAACCAGAGAAATAGACACAGAGATGCTAGTTGTATCAGCCAGGTCACAAAGACCATTTAGAGCAGGGATGGGTTCTAAATTTTTTTACTACCGGTTCTGTGGGCGTGGCTTATTTTGTGGGCGTGGTTTGATGGTCATGTAACAATTCTTTAGGATTTAGCAGAGGTACTGGTCTACCAGTCTTTTAACTGCTTGCAGAGCTGTACCGGTCTACCCATTTGTTCTTGGAGCGTTCCGGTCTACCCATTTGTTTTTGGAGGCACCGGTCTACTCATTTGTTTTTGGAGGCACCGGTCTACCCATTTGTTTTTCAAACACACTGGTCTACCACCACACTGCCTTTTAACACTGATCAGCTGTAGGGCGGCCCTTTGAAGCCCCACGGCTTCAAAGTTTTTTCCAGCTAAACAGTTATTTTCGTTCTAGCCAATCAGCTGTGACTCAGAAGGCAGTGAATAGATTGGGGGCGGGGCCAAATAAAAGGTAAGAATAACGTGGGGGGGTGGGGGGGGCAGCTCCTGAACAAAGAGAACCAGTTCGGTGACTTCATATCGTCACCGCTACTGGCTCGGCCGAACTGGGTCGAACTGGGAGGAATCCACCACTGATTTAGAGTATTTCCATCAGATTTTTATATTGGGAAAGGGGAGAGAAATCTAGTACGTTTTTAGCCTTCAAGGCTTCCATGAAGAACTTCATGCAGGTAATCTTCATTCAGCAACCATTCAGTTATGAAAGCACAAAACTACGACTGGTTCTCGTAGTTGTGACTGTCACAGTATCCCCAAGGTCACATGCTTGCAGTTAGGGCACTTGGCAACTGGCTTGCTGTTACAACATTGCATGTCCCACAGTTAGGTGACACTGCCAGCTTTCAACAAGCAAAGTCAATGGGGAAGCCTTCAGGAGGCTGCAAATGGCGTCATATCTAACCACTGCATGGGATTTACGTAACTATGATAACTGGAACTGTTGGAGACTGTCATTGTAAGTTGGTGTAGTTGTGTGAAGTTGCATTTTGTGACTGTGTTGCTTATCAATGGAGTTCTCCATCCCAATTACCATTCTTTGCTGAGGATTTACCTGTATTGTATAATCTACTGAAGATACATAGTATATTGGAAAGTTCTATTCTAGAACTGTTAATGAACCGTTTATGAAACACTATGAAAAACGTTTTCAGGTTTGAAAGAAGTTGATGGAATTGGCATTATTTAGCTACTCTTTGGAATAGCGAACTTGACTATCCTATCCTCATATAACAGTAGAAGATTGCTTTAAAGAATTTGAAATTAGTTTATTATTTTTTTAAAAAAATAATACCATATATATATATATATATATATATATATATATATATATATATATATATATATATATATATATATATATGTGTGTGTGTGTGTGTGTGTGTGTGTTTGTATCCATAGTAAAGAATATAAATAGTATAAATTATAAAAACTAACCACTGTGTGAAATCTAATAATATATTAGAAACTTAATATAATACAATGCATTTCCTCAAAATAATCAATACAAAATTCTCGAGATATCACCATGTTGTCAGTAACTCTACACTTACAGTATATTTCAGTAAGCATAAAGACCGTCCTGCACAAAAAAGGGCCCTAGTTTTACAAGAAGTTAACCCAAGGATAGAGACCCAGTTTGATGTCATGCTTAGCACCGGGTTAGAAACTGGTAGATCATGAGTTCTAATTTTGTATGAGGCACAAAGCCATCTGCATGACCTTAGGCCAGCCACTGTCTTTCAGTCCCAGGGAGAAGACAATGGCAAATCACTTCTGAAATCTTGCCAAGCTAACTGCAGGGATTTGCCTAGGCAGTCATCAGGAGTCAACAATGACATGAGAACAAGGACTGAAGTTTCTTTCCTGCAAAGGCAGGGGTGAAATTTACTTACCTTCCCAACCGGTTCGGAAGTGCACATGCGAGTTTGGACCCTCTGCGCATGCGCAAACCCTTCTGCATTTGTGCAGAGGGTAAAAAACAAGTTACTTCCTGATTAAAACCAACAGTGATGGCAGCCGGTGGTTTGTAGAACCGGTAGCGAAAGCGGCACAAGGCTCCACCCACCCGCCCAGTCGTCATTACTTCCTGGTTTTAACCAGGAAGTAACAATGACCGGGCGGGTGGGCAAAGCCTCGCGCCACCATCGCTACGGGTTCTCTGAACCACCAGCTGCCATCGCTACTAGTTCAGCTGAATCAGTCTGAACCGGAAGCATTTCACCCCTGTGCAAAGGTAATGCTGAACATTACTGTGGTGATAGTAGGTTGCAATGAGCAGTAGCAACATTTAATATCCTATCCTATTATCCTTTTCACCCTAGTTACACAATAATATGTTACCCCACAAGGTACATCATACCAACTGATGGGAACCCAGCTGTGGATGTCCAGAAAAGTAAATGTACCCATATAATATCCAGAGGGCCAGGGGTGGTATTCACTTACCTTCACTACTGGTTCGCAAATGTGAGCATGCGCACACATGCTCGCTTCGCTCGCATGTGCCACCTCCACACATGCGCAGGACCTGTGCATGCACAGAGCATCAAAAACAGGATTTGGACGGATACCTCCCACAGCCGCAGGTACCAGTTCAGCAGAAATGGATAGAACTGGCTGAATACCACCACTGCAGAGGGTTTATCTAGATATGTCAGCATATGTTTCCAGATATGAAAGATGAACAATTCAGTATGTATTATTCAAGCATATAACAATATCATTGTCACTGTGACATGTGGGCAGGAATGCACTGTAGAGAATATTTGTGGTTTAATGATTAGATAACGTATAGGAATAACAGAATGATGCATTCAACCAAAATAACCATGCGGTAATTATGGGTCAGACACTGTCTCTCAGTCCAAACTATTTCAGAGGATTGTTTTAATAATAGGGTGTAAAGGGGACCCATATTTTCAGTGTTCCTGGATGAGTGGGCTATATATGAGTAGCTTAAAAACTGGCTTCAGCATGGAAAAATGTGAATCACATAGCTGAATGGAATGGTCTAGAGGCTGCCAGGCCAGTCTGGCAAGATTATATTAAAAAGAAAACTCTTATCAAGAGATAACACCCTGCCATTACCACAATTCATTCATTACTATTTTCAGAAAGGTTGCTATGGCATTATTACACAATCCAAATAACATGCAGTTAAACAAATAACATGCTGTTCTTGGGAAAATAATCTAAATAATTCCCGTCACAAATACACATGTTGCATACATGAGTTACACTCCTATATCTTGGACTATGTAATAACTAGATGTTAAAACATTTCAATTAATTGGAAACATCCAATTTCATGTTTATTGAGATGAACTAATACATTTGTGTGATTACATCTGACGTTCAAGTCTGGCATTAAATAAATGGAAAAGATAAACTCTATGATCTTTAAAAGAGTTGAGTAGACAGAATTACTAAACATTTTACTAATAGTTTGTTGGTCTGTTTATAGTTTTCCTTAACTAACCAGGTTTATGGCTGCTTTATATCTTTCTGATGTGTCTTATCTTTAAAACCTCTGAAGCAGAATTAATGCCAATAGAAAGAAAACTGAATTTTTTCTAACTAATCTAACTATTAGAAAAATTATTTTTTCTAATAATCTAACTAAAATTATTCACCAGTTTTGTGGCTAACTAGGGAAGTCAATCCATTGTTATATCTACTGTGCAATTTATTTATTAAATTTATATGCCTCCCATCTAACAGTTGAAGCGACTCTCAACACTTTATATACAGTAAAATAAATAAATAACATATAAAGTTTCATTCAGTTAAATTTAATTTCTTTTCCAAAGAACAACAGCTACAAGAAACCTCCTGGGAACAGTAAATTGATAAGAGAGGTAGCATTTGCTTGTTTAATAGTTTTAATCTCCTTTATGAAATTATGCTTCCCAAGTAATAATTGTTAAATTAGTTTTAGTGTAGTTAATAAGATAACTTCAACATTTCATCTAGCAGATTCATTTTTAAAAGAAACTGCAAAAGCTGAGGTCATAATATTTATTAACTTTTACAATTTCAATTACTCTGAAAATAATTCTTGTTGTCTAGTAACTGATACTAGATAACTTTTATAAGATCTCTATTTTTTTTCAAAAAGAAAAAAGAAATCTTGCTGATGGATCTTATACTTCACATTGTATAATCTAATACGCAATGACTGAAATACAAAAAGGCTTATAAGATTTCAATTTAGTCCTGTACAAGGGCATTCATTCAGAATTTGTCATACTGTGCTTATTTGCAGATAAGTGGACAGCTTAAGAGATTCAAGCTGAAAAACTAGTCACCTGACATCTTAAATCTATTATATTTGATTTTTCCCCTTTACTCAAGTTTTAAGAAGATGCCTTAAATTGATACACAATCTGTCTGCTCTGTTTCCTATGAATCTTAAGCTTTGAGAGAGCACATTCAAACATGTGATGCTCACAGATAACTTATTTATTACTTCAAACCATACAGCTCTACAGATAATGCCATACATGGAAACAGAATCAGAGTCTTTCCCGGACCAGATTTCTTAAATTCTTGATGATATCATGGCCTGAACTACTATATTTTCCAAACATGTTCAGCAGTGAGCCATAAACCTGGTCAAAACAAATGCAAATTCAAACCTGGAAAAGTAAAACCATATGTTCGCATAATCACTCCCTCTGAGATATTTTGGGGAACTGATATACTTTTTAGTATTTCCCTCTTGCAATATAAAATAAAACCTCTTGAGATATCTTTGATCCACTTTTGATATTAATAACTGTACAAATGCAAATTACAATCCAAACCTTTAGATTTAAAACATCTTAAATTGCTATATTTATAAAATTATGAAGAGTTTTGAAGTATAGTGCAAGGTATGAGATCCACACAAGTGTTACAATATGTTCATAAGAAAACAGAATTCTGTCTTGGTTTAGAAATCAAGATCATAGCATTAAACAAAGTTATATGGGATTCAAGACAGTTTCTTAAATGATGCAATTATCCTATCGTATTTTAAAAGGCTTCATCTCATGAATCTGACTTTAAAATTATGTGATTACTAATGGCTTTGATGGCTGTGTTTGGTTCCTCCCCAGCCAGAGAATGGTGTCATGTGTCTGGGTGTCTTCCAAAGACTACCCACTTCTACTGAGCTAGATGCCATGAAATCCCACCCAACGGAGTCATTCCTCTCTTGAAAACAATTGCTAATTCTCCTACAATAAAACAACCAGGATACTGTTGCCATACCACAGGAAGGACTGATAACATCACGTGGGCTGCACATTCTTTTGTTTTGGCAGACGCAGGTGGGATGGTCCTTTTAAAGATCTACAGAGCAGAGGAAGTGGGCCTTGAAACACAATGTACATTCAAATTGGCTTTCGTCTAAAGATCTCATGATATTATTTCTTCTACTTAATGATACTGATTCCATCTGCAACAGCTTTTTCTTGATGTACTTCCCTTCTTTGTTCCAAGACAAAAAGCAGACACAGGATAATAAATGAAGAGCACTAGACCATATTATGAGACTGAAGGATATTTAAAAGTCTTGAGAGATGCAAGCTTCAGTCAATTTAGTTAGAAGATTAATCAGATCAGCTAATTAAGTTGATGGGGCCGGTTTTTTTAAATTGGCAAGAGCAAAGGTTAATTGGAGAGGCTCAGAGTTAAAAGTATGGTATGTTGTTATTGCTCTTTTGGTTTGGGTAAGTTGCTATATGATGAAGAATAAAGCACCCAATTAAAATATATTATGTAATTTGTTTCTCCTGAAATATAAGTGACAACTACAATCAACAAGTTTTATACAAGGATAGGCAAATATATGAAAGAATGTGCCTAATCATACTTGGCCAAATAAAGTATCCTCGCCTCCCCTCGCTTCCCCTCCCCTATCCTATCCTATCCTATCCTATCCTATCCTATCCTATCCTATCCTATCCTATCCATGGGTACCATTCAAGTTAATTGCATTTAATAGAAATGGGGAGTTGAACTGAGCCAAGAGTCAAACTGTTATCTCTGTCCACATAATGTGGCAGCTGTTTCAGGTGTTCATACATTAAGGGGCCGTGATAACCTACATATTCATTTCATTTAATTAATTCATAGCCATACAAGTGGAAATCCCCTCTCCAGCCAATAATAGCCCAGAATGCTTTAAAAAGTCTCCTGCTTTCTAATGTTAAAAAGAGACAGACAGCAGGCATTTGCAAGCAGCCAGTGTTAACAAACCCTTGTACCTACCCCTCCAGTTTCCTTCTACTTCTTTTTCTTTTGATACTTGTAGACCAAGCAAATATTGTAGAGATATACTACTTGTACATTACCAAAGGGAAATCAACTGGTATTGCTATCCTTGCAATCTCTGAAGAGATGAAAATGCATCTATAGACCTAACAGACAAACGCATAACCTATTAAACAGCATAAAAAGAAGACAACTCTGTTGCTACTTACCTAGACTAGATAATGCTTGAGCATTAGAGGTTTTACTCTTGAGAGAAATTTTAAATACCGGTAAGCGAACCAACTTCAGCTGTCAGAAATCTTCTGTAGATTTACAGCCAACCTTACATAACACTTTTCTAGCTTGACAATTAGGAGAACACTATGCTTTTTTTTTTTATGAATAAATGACGAGCATTCAAGTATAGTGTAGGCCAAACTTATGAAAACATTCAATCTTTTTTTTAAAAAAAAGGAGCCAATGTTTTGCCCTGTTGAGATTCTATGCTGGTTTTGAATCTTGCTGAGATAAAATTCTGTATGTATATGACTTGTAGACTGCAGCAGTTGGGCTTCAAGCATCTCTCAGCAGATCTGAGAGACATTCATGGTCTCTTTTGAGTAAGAAGGAAAGACTTCTATGTTTGCATGGAACGCCAAAGTTTTTTGCTCTGTGGAAAGGGAGTTCTTTCTGGTGGCCCCTGTAACCTGGAATGTTCTCACTTCTAACATTCATGATGCAGATTATAGAAGATTTCTCTCCTCACTGAAATCTCCCTAAATGAATACCAGATAAATTACTTCTCCATAATCTTGCTCCCTACCCACCTCCCACACTTTTGAGTATCAGCCTTAAAGCTATATATTAAAACAATATGAACATTACTCATTGTTTTTACAAAAAAAAAATTTTTTTTTGATAAACCACTTTGAGATGATATAGTACAAAAGTATGTTAAAATAAGTACATTAGGTGACATATAATCTGAGTTAGAAATGTGACATGACATTCCAAATTGCATTATGGGAAATTTTAAGAAGCTGCTTGTTAAATATTGTCTTGAAGAAACACTTGGAGATTCAGGATCCTTAGAAAATCATCCTTTGAGATGTGCCTACACCAAGCTGCTACCTTCCTGATGCTGACGTCTTCAGTGCCCATATTTCCCAGCTACCATGATGGAAACTTTAATCCAGGATGCAGAGAAGGGTGCTATGGAGGGTTACAAAGCTTTCATAAGAGCAGCCACTATCCACAATACTTCATCATAACTGAACTGTAGAAGTTTAAATTTAAGTTTATTAAAATTTATATGCCGCCCTTCTCCCAAGGGACTCGGGGCGGCTCACAGCAATAAAATCACAATAAAAAGAACAATAATAAATACAATTAAAATTAACAATTAAAACTCAGTTTAAAACCCACAATTAAATTAAAACTCCCAGAACAGACTCAGCCAGTTTGCTTAAAGAGCCATGTCTTCAGGTCCTTGCAGAAGGAGGGAGATCAGGGGCCATCCAGAGCTCGGTGGGTAACTCGTTCCAGAGGGTCGGTGGAGCCATAGAGAACACCCTCATCCTGGGCACCCTCAGCCAACATTGTCTGGTCGACAACACCCAGAGGAGGGCAGCTCTATGTGAGCGCACTAGGTGGTGGGAGGCCAGTAGGAGGTGGTCCTGCAAATATCCCGGGTCCATGCCATGAAGGGCTTAATAGGTCTAAACCAAAACCTGTAGAAGGATTATCATCTGATGGACTGATATGAACATGCTTCAAATAGAAGTTTCAAAAAAGGGAAGTAGAAAGTACATTGTATCCAAATGTCCCAAGCTGTCCTATGTGAACTGATAGACTCTTAGTTAGATCATGACAGGGTTACCTATCTTGTTTTGCTTAGCATTATATCAAATCAGAAATATATTGTGATAGAACACAGAGGTTCTGTTCCCGACAGCAAATCATTCTTGTTGATGGGAATTAAAAAGCATAGAAATGAGCTGAAATTTCTAGCCTATGGCTTACCTAACTATAAGACCTATTAAATTCATCGGTATTTACTTAGCCTAGGATTAAAACATTTAGTACTCTATGAGTTCAAGCAAGGGAGGTCAGGTGCAAAGGATATTAGGAGTTCTCCTGTACTTTTAGTACTTGAATAGAAAATGATCCTCGTTCAAAAGAAATCCTCCCAACTTTCAGCTACTACTACTTCTCCAGGGTAAACCTTCAGAATTCTCCATCCAAATTAATTTGACCGCTTTTCATAGGGTAAATTAAACATGTAGCAACATAAAATTATGCTATCATTATAGAGAATAGGGCAGTGGTGAAATGCAAATTTTTTTGCTAACGGTTCTGTGGGCGTGGCTTGGTGGGCATGGCTTGGTGGGGGGTTATGTAATTGGGTGGGCATGGCCAACTCTTTTTCTTACTTTTTAAAGCATTTTTTACTACCTATTCACCCGAACCAGTAATAAAAAAATGTTTTTAAAAAGTTAAAAAAAAATGGTTCCAATGATCAGCCAGCACAGCTGTGATCATCAGAACCTTTTTTTTTTTAAAGCATTTTTTACTACCGGTTCGGGTGAATAGGTAGTTTTTATCATTACTGGTTCACCCAAACTGGAGCGAACCGGTAGCATTTCACACCTGGAGTATAGTTTCAGGAACAGAAAGTGGAATCTGTTAAATAAAATAGCACATTGGCATGGGTTTATTCTGTGTTTTACTTTGAGCCTTTTGAGGCTTTTTAAAATCATTATTTATTATCAGAAGGTTTTTTTTCTCCTTATGATGAATTCTGACTAGTTGTTTTCTCAGACGGCCTCTTGCTGGAATGATTTAGGATGTTGATTTAAAGTAGTGGATGATGGGTGGATGATGATGTGTTGGAGTGGTGCCAAACATTTTTGGTACATCATTTTGGACAGAACCAGATCAGGAAGTTCCAGAGTTGGAACTAATATGAAGAATAGAAGCTAGGAGAGGAAACCAAACCAAAGGACTTGATGAGAGTAACTAGTGGTAGCTTATTGGTATGGCAGAACAGAATGGTTGGGCCTACCTTACTGTAATTTTGTTTGGCATGGTAGCAGGGGCTCATTGGTAGATTGATACCAGCCACTCAGAATTGCTGGGAGTCAAGCAATGTACACATTTTAATAACATAACAGCAGCAACAACACATAGCAATCTCTATTATTGGCTGAATTACCAGGAAAGGGGATGAGGTAACAGGAAGTTATGGGCCTCTGGAGAGATGGTGTCTTGGATAAAAAGCTTCACTGAAGAACTGGAGGGATCCCCCCCCCACCCCCCATAATAGATATAACTCACAGATGATTTGGGTTTAACTCTTTTTCAGACTATGAATATGGGTTTGGGACTGGGAAAGTAAATTGGATGTGGTAGTAGTATTAATTGTTGATATTGACCAGAGTTTCATGGGGAAGAACAAAGCTGAAAACAGAAGCTGTTGTCACTGCCCACTGGAGCAGTTGCTAATATATGATAGGTGTTCCAATCATCTAGATAGGTGACCAGAATTCCTGTGGGCCCAGTCATGGAGTAAGACCAGGCAATCTATTTTGGTCTAAAACAATCTGGCAACTGGTTGACTCCTCACTTGGTGTGAGAGAATTGAAGAACTCATGATGAATGGTGCTGATAGGAATGAGTTTTTAACCATGTACTTGTACATTACTGATACAAAAGGCAGGATGATCATGATCAAATATGGCTGTTTCCAGCGAGGACTTCACTGCACAATCTAGTTATGGTTCTTTCATTTGGGAGACTGAATATTATCGAGTACAAGAGATTTTTGTTCTTTAATAGGTAAAATCAATTTCAGGGCTTTCGCTACAGGTTTTAGGTTTCTTTCCTGTCAAGAAACCATGCCACTGATTGCCAATTACTATGTCGCTACAATTATACTACAGGTGGAGTTTGAGGGGGTTCCAGTGGGGGTTGAAATAAAATAGATAGCCATGTGGGAACCTGCAGCCCCAGGTCTGCACGATTCTTTGTCCTTCTCCAGAAAGAAAGGAAAAGTACTTTAAAGCCCCAAGCACAGGAATCTTACTAAATGGTAAGGAAAGCTGAAAGGGCAGTGGGTTGCCTAATTCCCAGTGACTCTAAGCTGTTAGCAGAGTTGTAATGGATTGAATGCTTTGTGTGGCAGAGGAAAAGAAAAGAAAGCAACGTTTTGCTATATGAAGAGCACTAAAATGGCTAAATTATAGCAATAAGGAGAAAACTAAGCAAATTTATCTCTTTTCACAAACATTGCCAGTTTGTTGATATAGAACAAAAGGAAAATTCAATATAATTTTGATTATGTATGGATGCAGTAAGCACAAGGAGGAACAATAGTAGAAAACTTTTCAAATGGATGTAGACAATTCTACTTTATAATATGGACTCTTCTTTAATTCATCTCTATTATTTACTTAATTCATCTCTGTAGTGCTTGGAAAGACTACAACTCTGATAAAATACTCACTTTGAGTATGATTCATTTTAAAAATGCTGTGTTTTTAATAGCACCAAATTAAGTTATCTCTTTCAGCAACTGATAATGATTCCTTCCCAGATCCTTTTTTAATCATTCTGGTTGTTATTGATTATTTTTAGGCTCTCCACAAGAAGAGCAGGAGTGAAATAAAGGTAATCCTTTCTTCTTATTGATTTTACTCTTGATTAATATTATTTTTGTTCTTACTAGTTTCCAATAGTGCAGGTTTTTCTGTTCAAGCACATTAGTGCATTAGTGCACTGGAGAAAATGGGATAGCTAATTAGTGGGCAAATAATGGATCTTTCTTGGACTATGGAAGAATGCTAATTTAAACTATTATTGACTAGAAAATGGGAAAATCAACTATGCATTGACCTCATTATTAAATGAACATACATTATGTGACAGGATTGGTATTGCAATATTTATCTATTAGCTTCTGGAGCGCCTTTCTAACATCCACCAAGCTATATAGGAAGAAACTACTAGTTTTCAGGAGCATTTGTCATAGCATAAGTAAGTACCCTGTTTCCCCGAAAATAAGACATTCCCTGATAATAAGCCCAGTCGGGCTTTTGAGCGCATGCACTAAAATAAGCCTCTCTCCAAAAATAAGCCCTCCCTGAAAATATTTAAACTCAGAGCTGAAAATCAGGTAAGACTACCCCATCTTGCTCCACGTGCCCCAAAATAATAAGACCTCCCCAAAAATAAGGCCAAGCGCTTATTTCGAGGTTCAAAAAAATATAAGACAGGGTCTTATTTTGGGGGAAACACAGTAGCTGTAATACCTCTGTGAAAGTTTCTCCAAGCTATTCTATATATTTATTGCTATTTAAGATAACAATATCTTGCAGTGCAGGGAAAGCTTCAAATGAAAGTTTTTACATATTTGGTAAACACCAGATTTCATGGCGACATCATAGGAATAAACCAGATTATACTGTGCTTATCATATATCTGATGCAGGGGTGGAAATATTTTTATTTGTTTTGGCTTAAAACAAATATGCTCCCTTTGACATTGGCACTTCTTCTTTTTTAAAAAAAAAATTTTTAAACCTACCTTCGTTTGGCAATAACCAAAAAGTATGAGTTCATGCTCAACTTGCTCAACATCAAGCTTATCTTGGTGGTTCTCAAAGCAATTAAGTAAAACCAGATCTGGTTAGTTGATGTATGCATGCTTCAAAAAGTATTTGGAAGAAATGCTTGAGATCTCTTTGCGATTCATTAAAGTAGCCCAACTTTTTTCAAGTGTCCAAGTAATCAGATACTACTATGGGACAACTTTTCTGGGATGAATGAATGAATGAATGAATGGAATTAAGCATAGTGGAATGGGTTCCAACCTCTTTGTTTTTCAATCTCATTCACAAATCCGAAGGGGGGAAAATGCTTTAATGAAAAGTAGAGACATGTTGTAAATGCAGCATTTCTTCTGAACCATTGATTGGTTAATCAACAGGAGCCTCGGGGTAAAAATCAAAATAACCAAGATGGCAGCCATAAATATCTGCCCCTTTGTTACATGTGTAAACATCACACACAAAAAAGCTTTAATTGTGCAACTGTGGCCATCATCTTGAGTTTTATTTTACCTTCCCTGAGGACACAGTGAGTTAGTACTCTGAGCAAAGAAAATGGAAATATAAATTCTGCAGCCAGGCAAGAAGTCAAAAAATGCCCAGTAGAAGATAATGACAGAGTTTTTCAGTATTGTTGCTAAAAAACCTAAATAATACTTCCATATAATCATCATGGGTCATTTCTGTCTTGATGAATTACTTCCTTTTCTTATTTGAAATTAAACTGACTGTACATTTTTGAAGCAGAGCTTCCAATTTGAAAAGATTTGTTAGCTACATTAGCATTCTTCATTGTTTATTATTGCCTCTGATAATATTTCATTCGAAGGTTATTAATTTTGAATGTCAAATGGTGGAAAGTTTACATTTTTCTTTAGCTCATTCAACATGTTTGTTTGGTGGCAGACATATTCTATAGAAAACAAAACGACTGAAGGATTTCCTTTGAAAAAAAATAATGTGTAACTCCAGAGAAAGTGATGTCGCTGAAAATCAAATGGCTACTTCTGTAACACTCATTATAAAGGAGTTAACCACAAAGTTGTCAGAAGTCACTGTAGTGGGCATTCATTTAAGATATAAGGAATCAATAAGACTTGACAAGCTTGAAATATAATAGCATGGAAATCCTCCTACTGGGAAAAAGAATTTTTTTATGCTTGTCAGAGCTAAAGAGCTTTCCCAGAACCAGATTCGACCTGGTAATTGTGTAAAAGACTCAGCAGCTGGCCAGGACTAAGGCTGTAAGTGGCCCATGGGATCATGATTCCAATCTTGTCAGTCGCCATGGCTGTTAATGCTGTGGAGGTACCACAATCATACATGGATTTTCATCAGAGGCCCTCTGGGAGACAGTGACTTTCTACCTTACTGGACTAAGAGCCCAGCCAATGTTTCTGTACAACTGTACAGGTAGTCTTTGACTTACAACCACAACTGAGCCCAAAATTTCTGTTGCTAAACTAGACCATTGAGCCTTGTATCATTTTACTACCGTTCTTGTCACAGTGGTTAAGTGAATCACTGCAGTTGCTAAATTAATAACAAGATTGTTAAGTGAATCTGGCTTCCCCACCGTCTTTGCTTGTCAGGTCACAAAAGGCATTCACATGACCCTGGGATACTGCAACCGTCATAAATATGTACCAGTTGCCAAGCATTTGAATTTTGATCGCATGACTATGGGGATGCTGCAATTGCCGTGTGAAAAACAGTCATAAGACACTTTTTTTTCAGTGCCATTGTAACTTTGAATTGTTGTAAGCCAAGGTCTACCTGTATTATTACTTTATTAGTTTATTTCCCTTCCTCTCTTTATGTTCTGAGATAATGCACCATTGGTACTTAACTATATAAATTGCTAGTTAGGTACCATTAGAATGGGCCTGACTCAGTGGTGAAAGCTCAATTTTTTTACTACCGGTTCTCTGAGCGTGGCTTGGTGGGCGTGGTGTGGTTTGGTGGGCGTGGCTTGGTGGGCATGGCAGGGGAAGGGTACTGCAAAATCTCCATTCCCACCCCACTCTAAAAGCAGCTTTTTGCTGCTTTTTAATATTATCCAAGTATTCTCGAATGGATGGAAAAATCACTTAAACCACTGTATGTCTACTTTGCTAATTGAACCATGCAGCTCTGATAGTATGTGAGTATTTAAGACAGCTCCTTTGCAAATCACAGACCCAACCTGAATCTTCACTGCATTGCGAGGGGGGAGGGGTTCCTTAAATGTTCAAAAGACAGAAATAATACAGTTTCTTCAACACATATAGATAATGTGGCATTGTGCACTGCCTGTTTTACGATATTTTTTTGCCATCTATGTCATGAAACAGGCCGTTATTTAAACAATTGATGTCTTTACAATATATAGAAACCATAAAATTACAAAATTCAGCACGCCTGTCTTTCATCACAGTGCATCTAATATGCTTTGGCTGATAGGGATGGTGAATGAGCAAGTACCCACATTCAAAGAGGCCTTTACACAATCATTGCCTTGGGTGGTGTTGAACATCAGCGTTTAGTGACTGTAATCTAAACAACCTATTTCCTGACATTTCACTGGCAATTGTGGCTGACATCTTCAGAGGCAACTGAGCAGACTGGGCTCTTGTCTTTATAGTCAGGTGACCTGACTTCTGATTGGTCTTTAGCTGACTTGGTTTCTGATTGGTGCAGGTTAGCAAGGGCTGGTCATCTTGCCTCTGAAGATGCCAGCCACGGTTACTGGCAAAAACTCAGGAAATCTGGTATCTATACTAAATCCTGAAGTTCAACAAATACTGGCCATGAAAGCCTACTCTACATTAGCATAATATTGGCTGGTTTCAGAGTTTTCAGCACTTTTATTATTTGTGATGGCTGAATTGGGCAGTTTGGTCTCATTTGTTTCTGCTGTTTATATTCCTCTCTATAATATTTTTCTTAAGGAAAGTGCCAAAATGTTCAGCTTTTTCACTTGTCATAAAATCAACAAGTTTTCTTCTGTTATATTTCTGGGATAGGATAATATTTTTGTGAATATTTGCCATGTTACTTTTCCCAGAAAGCCTATTCAGTGATGGGCTTGAAATTGGGGGCATTCAAAATGGCAGCCTCTACAAACAATACTTACTTCCTTAGTGACTCATTTGGAACTGGTCCTGTTGAGGTGATGTTCTACCAATGATTATTATAAGAGCCATGGTGGCGCAGTGGTCAGAATGCAACATTGCAGGCTAACTCTGCCCCCACAATAGGAGTTTGATCCTGACCAACTCAAGGTTGACTCAGTCTTCCATCCTTCTGAAGTCGGTAAAATGAGGACCCAGATTGTTGGGGTCAATATGCTGACTCTGTAAATCGTTTAGAGAGCACTGTAAAGTCTAAGTCTAATAAGTCTAAGTGCTATTGCTATTACTATTACAAAGGAAGTAAAATCGTCCTCCAACAATTCATTTTATTTGGTATTAAATATCCCACAAAAAAGTTTATATAGTCACACAGTGAATCATTTCCCTGTTTTTACAATTGAACTACTAGAAATAATACTTTAGAAATATTTATTCAGTAAGAATGCCATAATGGTAGAAAGATTGATATAATTTAGGTGAAAGCACACCTTAAAAGCACATCCGGTTTGGGGATGAAGAAAAATTTATGTATATTATGTATGACTCATCGGTACAAATTCTCATAGGATTTAATAGGAATTTGCCACATGTAACTTTGCTCAAGATTGAGTGAAATGATTTGGAGAAACGTTGTTAGAAACATTTCCTCTCGAATTGCTGGAATGTTTTCGATTATCTGATTCTGAGTCATTTTTTTCTCCCTAGCCCTCAGAATAATGGATGTTTTCCATTTAGTAGAGAGATAAATATGTAACTATGGAGAATGTTATAATTCCACATAAGGGTGTACTTTTATTTGTGCATCTTTAAGTGAGTATGTGCAGTATAATAAACATTCTCTGTTTCATTCCTGGGGGGAAATTATATAAATCAAGGATGGTATAGTTAAAAACATGTTATACCTTAGATTGTGGAAGTGTGGCTCTAGTTAATAACAATATGGAGACTTTCACACTCAAGATACTTTCACTTTTACAACGGATAGCAAAGGCGAGCAACCAATGAAGAGGGAGAGTTAAGGCAGGAATTGGTAATATCTAATCAGCTATGATTGCTTCCTATGCAAAAGTCAGCTGTGCTTCTACACAATAGTCAAACTGTTTGACTTCCTGGCGCCATCCCAAGGTCATCATTTTCTATTGTTGCTTTTGTCTTATGGAAAATTCCTTTGGAGAGTTGGAGTTTTCGTTCGCATTTTTTGGAGGAGGAATGTATGCCGAAATTTTTAGTGGAACAAAAGATCTTTAGTCTTGACTGCCTCTTATGGTTAGCAAAGACCAATGTCGGGTACAATTAAAATACTTATTTTATATGCATACATGCACACATAAAACTAAACCCTTTATGTAACATTTTTTATTGAATCGGTGTAACTCTCTACGAATTTGATAGCTGTTTGAAAACAGGGCATTTCTTTTTTAAATATGTATGTTGAATGCCAAATATATGCCAAATGTATTCGGATCAGGTTTAAACAAAATCACATATGCAATACGGTTTGATTGATTTGATTTTGCAATTGTGTGAGAATACAATTACTTCACTTAGTAAATATGGTTTCTTAATAGCCTATTCTACGAATAGCCTATTATCTGAATAGCCAATTCAGATAATAATGATTTATTGATAAACCATAATTAAATAAAGCATAACAGTACAGGGTGGGAAATACTCTCAAGTTTCTGACTGTATTAAGGAACAACTTAAACTTTAAAAAGAGATGTACTATTTAGAATATCTCTCTCTCTCTCTCTCTCTCTCTCTCTCTCTCTCTCTCTCTCCCTTCCTCCCACCCTCCCTCTCTCCCCCCCTCTCTCCCTCCCTCCCTCTCTCTCTCTCTCTCTTTCCACTTCCCTATCACACTTTATTTTTGCCAATTTCCAATACCAGAAAACTAACTTACGTGCATGGATGAAGTTCAGGATTTTTTAAATATTAGTTTTCTACTGCTGAAATCAAGTTCATAAGAAGATAATAATTATTATGATTGTATACTACTGTGTATAAAAATCATCCCACCACATGGCTTGATGGCCATCTTTACAACTTATGTCAAACTGTGTTTGTATTTCTATATCAAATCCTGTATTGATTTGAAATTTAAGTGCATATCCAACTCCAATAGTCAATGATGCATCAAAAAATAAACTTATTTCATGCTTGAATGACACTTGCAACTTTGTTTATGAAAAAATAATATCGATTCTAGGACAAACAATGGCAAAATCAAGTCCTGATACTCTTTGGAAATAATTTGTCTTAAATAATTTATGGAAGGATTTCCCGCTTCCATTCTAATGATTTTAAACCATTCAAAAACTCTTGCACCAAATTTCCAGATGAAATACCTCAAATTATCATTTCTTGAATTTTTTCCCCTATCCAAAATACACAGTGTGTCAATGTAGAAATAATCTGAGTTTGATGCACCAAGGACTCCATAGTTCAACTCTGATGTATATAAATACATATATATTTTCTCTTCTGTTGCTAAATAATTATGTGTCAGTCTTCCATTCAGAGTGATTTACTGCCAAGTATAGGCATCATGCAGAGAAAATAAGTCAATTCTACTCCTGGAAGAAATCTATAATTCAACAACCGTTTATATAAACTGATCCATGGATTTAGCACCACATTATACATTTTAATTGCATTTTGTACAGTTGCACACAAGTTACTCCTCTAGATTTTCCATTGGTTAAATTTTCCATTTCATTATATTTGATGGGATAAATGGTTATGGCAAGTGAGGTTTCTATATGTGAGGTCTCCCTCTCTACAGGGTAATACCTCAATAATATGCTACAGTGAAAAATAAATCATTAATCTTCCATGTTTGACAAGCAAATCCAGAGAAGCTCCTGGTAATTTTGAGTGGCTTAGTCAGAAAACACCAGGCTGGGAATCTAACCTTGTGCCATCCAATAGAATATCTTCAGTTGCTGTAACAAAGATTAGGTTTTTGGGTCATAATTATCACCATCTTGTTTCTCTGTCATAAACACTGATAGCCTTTTTATTACTATTATTATTATTCCAATGACAGGAGCAATCTGAAAGTTTGGCACTGAGAGATACTAATTCTATTTATAACTTTTCTTTTTCTCACTGATCTCATACAAATGAACAACACAGAAGAAAGTTTTGGTGCATGAAATCACACCAAATGGCATTATATTTATTTTATATTTTTATTTATTTTTATTTTATTTGAAAAAAGTTAAAATACAAAACTCCCCCCCCAAAAAAAAGAAAAGAAAAGAAAAACCAAAGCAAACAAGATTTGAAAAACAAGTGCATTAAAAAAACACATATACACATATTATCCTCCCTAATTGAATACTAATTAATACATTACTACAATATTAGTTTCTCACCCCTTGCAAAACAGGCTCCCCAAATTTTTAAACTACTAAATCTATTTGAAAATTATTGATCTGTAAACTATATACTATATTGATGACAAAATAGTTAACAGGAAGAACAATAATAATAAAAGCAAGGTTAAAGTTTCAAAACCCTGTTAACAAACTGTTATTGTAATTAACTCATAGAACATTTATCATGGTATCTTATCTATCCCAAATCATCTCAAGATTTAAGAGTAATTCATCCTGGATCACATATCCATATTTGTTGCTTAATACCATATCTTATCGGTTGTTCTCTAGTTAAATATAATAAATTCAGTCTCCCCAATTGGTCAATCTTCCCAACAAAGTCCAGATGAAAATGATTTCTGATTAAGTCTAATAAATCCACTCCCCAATCTCCTTCAATCCTCCTAGGGAAAACCAATTTACCACTTCTTAGGCTTTTACTATTGTAAAAGAATGCAGGCTTGAATTTCAGAGAGGTAATGGAAATCAACTCCGTTCTAAGTCTGTACAGTCCATATTTCTTTCCAATGGGTCTGTAACCTTCAAATCACATTCCTTTTGTGAATCTAATTTATCCAGAGCTACATGTATCTGAATATTTTCCACAGTCATCATCATTTCATCAAACTTTTTTTAAAAAGCTTTCAATAAAAATTGCAAATGGTCATTTTCCAGATATCAGCCACCTTTGTTTGTCTATAATCTAAAACATTATTGTTCTGCGTAACTTAGCCAGGAAACAAAGAATGCTGAAGCAAACTGAAGAAATACATTAAAAAACAAGGAAGAAATTTTCTGGATATTTTGATCCAAGATTAAAAGAAAAAAATAAGCTCCAAATATTTTTTAAATTAATAAAATGCAAAATCCCTCTGGTGAGAGTCCAATATTAATGTAAATCAAATGAAATGACTTTTACCATTCAAGAACATGCCGTGTTTCCTAATGGAAAGGTAAAAGTTATTGAAAACACACAAAGGAAAAAGAAAAAAGAACAGCTAGAGCCCAGCAGGTAGTTAAAATAAATTGGCCCTCAACCAACTGGTCAACTTTTAAAAATAAAAAGCAGAAGAAAACAAAAGTTTCAAAAAGTGAAGTTAAAACTCATGTGTGCTTAAAAAACTGAACTACCAAGAGGAAGATGGGTGACCGTGTGACTTTCCAATCACTCCCACAGAGAACAAAATCTTCAAGACTTCTCTTCCCAGGTGGGTCCATGGCAGACCGAAAGTCATCTATGTACTCCCATTTAAATCCAGGGAGCAGCAGTGCCAGAGAGCCAACTTTGGCAGCAAAAACAGCAGAATGTCGTCAAAAGAGTTGGGGGGAAAAGGCTGACTGTTCAGCAGCTATTTTGGGTAGGAGTCATGATTTTATATTTGTTTGCAAGTGTAGAAGGGTAAAAAATTAATCACTTTAATTACACAGAGAATCAATAGACTATCACGATGATGATGTCCTTGGGAATGAAAGAAAGTAATACATACCATTCTCATAAATCTTTGTGCTTGAATTTTTAGAAGATGCAAGAAAGAATGAACAATTGTTCTCTCTGGAAGTGTTATTTCTGTTGTTCATGTTTCTTTTACTTCTAACAGCCTGCCTAGTTTTCTTACATTGGTGTAAGGACTCCGCACTCCCTACTCAATCTGATAGAGTTCCTCATGTTTGTTTTAAAATGTTAAAATCTTTGTAGTTTGGGTTTAACTCTTGTCAATCAACCATTGGAGCCGGAGCACAGAAATTCCAGTCTTAAAAACAAGTTTAAAAGATTAATAGATTATTAGAACAATAATACATAATTCAAAGACAGTAAAAAGCCTGTAGGGGTTTTCAATTAAGATTCCATTCATGGCAGAAATGACATACGCACGCACCCATCCCCATTCTGCTTTGCAGTCCTCTGATCCCAAATTTCAAAAGATACAGAAAAAAAAGGAGTCAATGCCAGGGCCAAAATCAAGTGAAGAGCATCATGTGTACACTTTGATCTGAAGCTACTTTGTTCAGCAAGAGTCTTTGAAGCAGATGCATTGATAAATATGGAGTGTGGAAGTGAAGCAGATAGAAGAGGCACATAATGAAGTCCCAGTTCCATAGCTAAACATATACCACTGCAGATGTTACAAGCCAATATTCTCATATCTTGCTGTTTGTCCCAAAGATGCTTTTTTTTCAGGAGGCAAATGGACTTTCTGGTTTTTCTTTGAAGACGTTTCACATCTCATCCAAGAAGCTTCTTCAGCTCTGACTGACCAATGGGGTCAGAGCTGAAGAAACTTCTTGGATGAGAAGCAAAATGTCTTCGAAGAAAAACCAGAAAGTCCGGTTGCCTCCTGAAAAAAGCATCTTTGGGACAACTATGACCTGGATGATTGAGAATCTCCATAGACATCTTGCTGTTTGGTTAACAGTGAACATCAGTTCATAATGCAGAAGGCATTAGCCTACAGTTTTCAGCCTTCAGGGTTTAAGATATGGTAGCTAATTCCCCATTCCAATTCCTCTTCTGCCAGAACCTCATCTTGTCCTTCTCAAAATGCTTGCTTTTGTCTCCCCTCTTTTGCCTTCAACTTCTGATTCTTCTGTGAACTTTCTCCATGTGCATTCCAGGTTGTTTTCCTTGCCTGAATCTGTTGCCTCAGCCTTCTGTTTCCCTATTGATCTGCCACTAGGTCAACAGAGATTTTGCCAGATCTTTTCCATTTTCCTGGAAGGTAGCAGATCATAAGGGTTAGATGCATCATGATAGTTGCCTTCAGATCCAGAAAGACATACCTCAATCACATAATGTTAAATCTCTTTATATTAAAGTTGGAAGATGGCCTTATAAATTTCACCCTTAATATAATAAACTTCCTATTTCAAAACCAGCTAATATACCACACTCTTTGCTGAGCTATTAGCACCCATTGAAGTGTGTGTGCATGTTTGGTTAGTTTAACTCACTCTTAAAAGGTTCCTCATGTCAGCTAATAATAGAGGGCAATTTTTTAAAATATCCATCTTGCTGTAACCCTTTGATATGAAATCAGTATAATAGCCTAATTATCTCTCATGTGCAGAAGGTTTGATGAATTCACATTTTCTTTCAAAAAGGGAAGGGGGGGGAATCACGCCTGTTCTTTGAAAAAGTGTGAAGGTTCAAAGAGTAGGACAGGTTTATGGTTTTACAGATTATCTGAACTTTAACACAGTCATTTGTAATGCTGATCAAAGTGGCATTATTTTTCCCTGAGTCATTGTATATGTTTTGGAACCTACTTCTATTATACAAGACAGTTTCCCAGGAAGATTTACCAGATACAGATTGGGGAAGAAAATATCTGAGGTTTGGAGGAAATTTTTTTCTGGATCAAATGCCTCGGAATTGAAAAGAACAGACTGTAAGCAGAACTTTTGCATAAATCAGACTCTTAACTTTGGTAAGAGATTTTGCAGTCCTATTTTTTTTTTAAACAGACATGTTAAAATAGCAGTCTTTGCCTTAAAATAATGTCACTATTCTATTATAGAATTATAATAATGTACCATACATTATTAAGTCTTATGCATATCATTTACATAATTATTTCATATCGTCGCATATGTTGTGCAAACGCATAATTGTACATTCTACAAGCTCCATATCATTTTCATTTTCATATTAGGACTTTTTATGATCAAGTCAGACAGTACACCCTGTTCATAAACTTTTTTGAAAGTCTTTTCAGGTAGGTGCATGCTTCAAGTCATAAGCCCAGGTTTACGAACAACTAAAACTTGAATTTCCCATTTAACTTATATGCAGAATACATAATGAAAAAGGAGGAGTAAGATGAATCAAAAGTTGGAATTAAGATTTCCGGGAGAAATATCAACAACTTCAGATATGCAGATGATTCCACTCTAATGGCAGAAAGCGAAGAGGAACTAAAGAGCCTCTTGATGCGGGTGAAGAAGGAAAGTGCAAAAGTTGGCTTGAAACTCAAGATTAAGAAAACTAAGATCATGGCATCTGGCCCTCTCAATTCCTGGCAAATAGTTGGGGAAGAAATGGAGGTAGTGACAGGTTTTATTTTCCTGGGCTCCAAGATCATTGCAGTTGGAGACTGCAGCCAAGAAATTAAAAGATGCTTGCTCCTAGGGAGGAAAGCTATGGCAAATCTAGATAGCATACTAAAAAGCAGAGACATCACCCTGCCAACAAAAGTGTGTATAGTCAAGGCTTTGGTTTTCCCAGTTGCAATGCATAGCTGTGCAAGTTGGACCATAAGAAAGGCTGAGCTCCAAAGAATTGAGGCCTTTGAACTATGGTGCTGGAGAAGACTCCTGCGAGTTCCTTGGACTGCAAGACAATCAAACAGGTCAATTCTAGAGGAGATCATCCCTGACTGCTCTTTAGAAGGCCAGATCCTGAAGATGAAACTCAAATACTTTGGCCACCTAAGGACAAGGAAGGACTCACTGGAGAAGAGCCTAATGTTGGGAAACACTGAGGGCAAAAGAAGAAAGGGACGACAGAGAATGAGGTGGCTGGATAGAGTCACTAAAGCAGCAGGCATGAGCTTAGATGGATTCCGGGGGATGGTGGAGGACAGAAAGGCCTGAAGGAACGATGCCCATGGGGTCGCGATGGGTCAAACACAACTTCGCAACTAACAAAGCTTGAATAGCAAAATAACAGAGTTGGAAGGGACCTTGAAGTTCTTCTAATTCAATTCCCTGCTCAGGCAGGAGACCCTATACCACTTCAGACAAATGGTTGCCCAATCTCTTCTTAAAAACCTCCAGTGTTGGAGCACCCACAACTTCTGGAGGCAAGTCGTTCTCCTGATTAATTGTTCTCATTGTCAGGAAATTTCTCCTTAGTTCTCAGCTTGCTTTAAAGATGCACTGTATTAGAACCAAACAATCATATTATGGATCCCTCTTTTCATGAGCATACTAAGATAGTCTATACTATTTAAATGGTATGCTTAAAGTTTCTGTTCAGTGAAATAGGACACAGGGAATAAAATGCATGTGTATCCCCTACAAGCTAATTACTGAGTCTTGCCCAATATTATTATTTTATTTTAGAAATTTTATGTTGCCGCCCACTCACACATGGCGACTCAATGTGGCTTATGCAAATATAAAAACATCATATACAAATAAAAATATTTTAAAAAAATAATAAAATAATAAAAAATAATAAAATAATACCACCCACCCACCCACTCCATCCCAGCAACATGTTCATACAAGCCATTGTATGGGCTCCATCCTGCTCTGAGTTCCCCAGGCCCGCTGGCAAAACCATGTCCTCACTGCCTTCCGAAAGAGTGTTAGAGTGGGGGCCAATCTAATCTCTGGGGAAATGATGTTCCAGAGAGTGGGAGAAGGCCCTTTTTCTGGGTCCCACCAGATGTATCTCCCTCCGGGATGGGACCCCCAACATTCCTTGCCTTCTCTCACTCTAGTGGGTCAGGTAGATGTGACCGGCATATGTGTGGACATCAGTTCCCAGAATTCTCAGCCAGCCTTTGGAAATCTAAAAAGTGCTTGAGTTGAATAATTTACTAATCCTTCAGATATGCAATGGACACTTTGGGATCTGCTCTATTCCTATTCTGAAGCTCCTTTCATATGGGTTTACACTGTGTGCATATATTCTTACTACTGATTATCTCCATTGGACTTTTATGTATGCATAATGTTACAAAGGATATTGTATAGTATGAATTTTAAAATAAATCTGCTTAATTCATACAATCTTCATAGGTTAATACAGGTAGTTTGAAGTTACAGCGGCACAAAAAAAAGTGACTTGTGAGTGTTTTTCACACTTACAACCTTTGCGGCATTCCCATGGTCACCTGATCAAAATTTGGATGCTTGGCAACTGACTCATATTTATAAGAGTTGCAATGTCCTGGGGGTCATGTGATTGCCTTTTGTGACATTCTGACAAGCAAAACCAATGGGGAACCTAGATTAATTTAACAACCGTATTACTAATTTAACAGCTGCAGTGATTCACTTAACAACCATGGCAAGAAAAATCATAAAATGGGCCAAAACGCACAACATATATCTCCCTTAACAACAGAAATTTGGGGCTCAATTGTGGTCATAAGTCAAGGGTATTGACTATGTACAAAAATGAATGCGTTAGGAAAAACTGTATATGCAGATACAGGAGAAAGTTCTATATAAAATGTAGTTGTGTATATTAATAAGGATCTTGAAGTCCTTGTTGATGACTGATTAAACATGTGGCAGTAGCATGATGCAGCTACTTAAAAGGGAAATAGTATTTTGGGATGCATTAAAAGGAGCATAGGAACATTAATCCTCTTAAAGCATCCCAAGGTTGCATTAATTGTTCCACTCAATTCTGCCCTGGTCCAGCCCCATTTATATTATATTATCTGTCCACTAGTGAAAGAGGCTGTTATAGATTTCTCCTTCTCTAGATAACTTCAAATAGGCTGAATGAGTATCTATCAGAGATGCTTTAAAAGATTATGCTTTGATAGTAACTAAGATAACCTCTAAAGTCCTTTCCAGATCATTAATTTTATACTATTTAAACAGGATGATGCCACTGAAATGCACGTGGAACAGAATCGGTTCAGCTCCATTGATGTTATCAAGGAAACGGACCTTAATTCTGTAAAATTGACAAAACAAAATTTTACAACCTTTCAAAACTCTGCGGTAGATTACCATTTCTGAATTTGAATTTTGAATTCAATTGAATTCCTTGACTTTAAGCTTTGGCCTTGAATTTAAGCTTTGAGAACTGACTTTAAAATTTGGCTTTCATTAGAGAAAAATACAGACGAAGTGAAAATGTACAAAACTTTTTTGCAAGTCACTTGCCAGTTGGTCCTGCTGCCTGACATACACTATTAAATATTGATAGCTGCTTTATCAAACATTGTTATCACTTGCATCTCTAAATATTCCAATACATGTCAAACATTCACAGATATGGGTCAAGCAATTGTTTGAAAATCTGCTACAGTGCTGCTCATTTGCTGTCAAATGCTGGCTGCTTTGACATGCTACCTTTTACATATATTTCTATATATAGAAAAGAGAAATTATGTTTGATAATATATATTTGTATTTTTAGGTAGAGATAAAATACATGAATAGGTCAACAGTAAGGAGAAGCAATCTAATCCTTACTCTTCTTAGCAAATGAGGCCTATATTTCATTCTAAGCACATTGAAGATGAAGATAAAACACTTCCTTTCCCGCATAACAGTAGTGATTCAGTTTCTGTGAACTAAGATGGGGAAGTGAGATGGCTTCTCACTGTGCTGCTAGATTTTATGAGACGTTTCTTTGCAAATGGTACATGCATACTCTTGTATTTGGGTATGAACTGGGTTGAAGAGGGTTTTCCATAACCCGTTTGCCACACAGGAGGCGCTTACAAGCTCTTAACATGTTTGCCTACACTTCTGATTCACGCCTGACTCACCTATTCGATCTGCCAAGAACATTCAGTCTTCTCTGCAAGAAAAGTGAAAGAGCAAATCCAGTGATTTACACAACAAGATTAACTGAGAATAAAGGTAGAGTAGTGTGTTTGTGCCAGACTAGCCTGCCAGGTTATTAAAACACCTCTGCCTAGCAGTGGCTATCTTTTTTTCCACTTGGAAAAACAGCAAAGTTCAAAGGGGGTAGAAAAAGGAGCTGGAGGAAGATTAGAATGTACTGGCAGATCACCGTTTGCGGCTGAACTTTCCCATGGTTTATCACAATTCCAAAACATTTGGGAACATCTTTATGAAACATAAACCGTCTTAACAGTGCTTATTGTTCCATTACTTCCAAAGCAGTTAAATATTGTTAACTCTTTTCTGCTTGTTTTCCTTACATTGGTTAGAAGTGTCCCTTGTTGTTCCAAGAAATATCAGTGAAATTCATCATTATTTTGGAATAGATCCATGACTATGAATTAAACATACCTTTTAGAAGGCAAAGAAAAATGAATTGTTGTTTCTATTCATGCTGATTTCTTTGTTAAAGATTTGACCAATCCACAAGCTAAACACATCCAATCCCCTCTATTTCTTAATCTAAAATTTTAGGACTACCATACCCAAACTGAGGGTATGTTTGCTTATGTCCAAAACATTGTAATTATTTTTGTTTGCAAAGTGCTTAAAGTTCAGTGTATTCTTATATTTATGAATGAATTAGAGAGGAACATTGGCTGGTAATTATAGCCTTAAATTGAACATTATAATTAATTAAGACATTTAAATCCAACTCTCAGCGCTGGTGTGATAGGTTTTCCCACACAACCAACACACTTTGACTAGATAATCCTTGCGAAGTTCTTTCGTACTATGTAATTTGGTGATTCTATTATTCTATTACCCTATTCTATTTTAGGGGTGCAATGGCCTAGCCATTAAGATGCTGGGCTTGTCACCAGTTGGCAGTTCGATCATGAGTGCCGCACAATGGGGTGAGCTCCTTTTCTTGCCCCAGCTCCCGCCAACCTAGCCGTTCATAAGCATTCAAATGCAAGTAGGTAAATAGGTACCACTTTGATGGGAAAGTAACAGTGTTCTGTGTGCCTCAGTGTATCGTAATGTCAGCCAACCAACCATTTTCCAACAATGCTGGCTCCCTTGGCTAGGAAATGGAAATGAACACTGCCCCCTAGAGTTGGACATAACTGGGCAGGGAAAATCTTTACCTTTTTATTATTCTATTTTAAAAAATAAGTTCCAAAGACTAGGAAATAATTATTATTTAATTAAAAATGAATTAATACTATTTCATTTCTATGCTGCTGCTGCTGCTTACACCTACTTCTTTGAATGAATGCTAAAATGTTGCTTGCTCCTGGATTATATTTGTTCCTTTGATTGCTATTTGCATTGTAGTAGAAAAGTATAGGAAAAATTAGCAAAAGCATTAGCATTAAACAAGCCCCACAGAGGGCTTGTCTGCCTGAGTAGTGATATGATATGATATTGATATATGATATCATATGATATTATTAGAATGCTATCGTTTGTGTTTGGTGTTTGAGATTTTTTATTTATTTATTTATTTATTTCGTTGCGTTTGAAACAGCCATAGACCATATCAATTCAGGCCAAACTTATGAGCCTTTTGAATCAGAAAGTTTGATGTGAAAAAGTTTGAAAAGGACATAAAACATTATATAAAGTTTTTCAGCCTATTACATGCGTGCTACTTTCTAATAACCAGAGGATTGAAAAGTGAGAAGAAAATGGGTAGTTAATATTCATACAGTTCAGGAAAAATGGTTCTGCTTTCCTGAAACTTCCCTAAATTGTCAAATAAAAAAAGATTTTTGTTCAAAAAAGGTATGTCTATTCCCTTTTTAGAATTCTGTTGATTTAAATGAACCCATGCTAGATATAGTTTGATGTATGATATATATAACAGTGTCAGTAATATCTATTGCCACACGGCAGATCATCAATCAACAGACCTATGGAATGAACATGTAGCATTATAACTTAATAATTTAATGTCCCTGGCCAATGAGTTACCTAACCTAATTAAAGGTAAATATATGGCTGAGGGCTAATTTAATCAGGATATAAATAAAAGGTGTCACATTATTTGAGTTAAACTGCTATCATAGCAGAAGTTATATTGCAAAGTTCCTTGGCATTCAGAGACTCACCATGGACTGGTAGCAAGACACTGTCATTTTGCAGATTTTCAAATCTTCACAAGCTGGGTTTTCTTAGGACTTCAAGATATCTGGATGAGAAGAATGTTAATTTAATCTAAACCCTCATCTTTCCATTTCTTTTCAATACATCCTATTCAATGTCTCTATTTTTGAATCAACCGAAGTAAAAGTTCTGAATCAGGGAGTATGTTGGAAATCGCAAAATGCTGAAACAATTTTTGGAATGTATTTTAACTGTTTACAAGTATTGCTTAGAATGAAATGTATTGATCCATCAGTTCATTTCAAATACTGGACAATATTTTTGATGGAATCCCTTCCACATGTTTAATCTGAGAATTCGACCCCTTTTTACACTCTGCCCACCTCCGTCTGCATTGTCTGAATGTACTTCCATATGCTTTAGCATTGAGAAAAAGACACCAGTGAGGGTAAGAAAGAGCCAGAGAAAGTGTCTGTAGGTCAGCTGCCTGCTTAGTCAGTAGCCTGGGATTCCCTCAGAACACATCAGATGAGTGAATCCTATCTTGAGATGGCTCGGGTGGGACATAGCTAATTTGTCCAGACAAGTTAATTGCTTCATTCCTTAAAAGAAAGCTCACCTCCATATGGCAGGGCTGCACCAGCCCTGTCAAATCTTCTTAACCCCTTCTTAATCTTCTTGAGGGAACTCTTTCAAGATTTCCAGATTCAGGCTTTAATGCAGATTAAATGGATATATATAGTTTATAGACAGATATAAACTATATATATATAAACATAGATACCTAGACAGAGATTTGCCCACACGCATACTTAACAAGCTGTGACTAGGAAATACAAAGTCCTGTTTCTTCTTGAGTCATAGCAAGGTCCGTAATTAGAGCTAGGGAACCCAAGGATCATTCTAAATGTGGGTGTCAAGGATTATGCTGCTATTTTCAATGGACCAGCAACCAGTGTTTTAGGCTAATTGGTTTAGAGCTGTATGCAAAACAACACAAGCAATTTATAAATATGCTGCCATCACACTTACTTAAGAAGGAGGGGGAAAGCCCTGTCCTGAAAAGACTCTTTGAAGTACGGAAACTGTGAGCCTTTATATTCCCCAAATTTCTTTTTTTCACTTCCTGTTTATAGCATACATGTTTTCCCGTGGCATGATACTTCAAGTCTCATGAGATCTAATTAATATTCATCCACAAAGCATTCCACATCTACCTGAGAAAATAAACTCATTGTGACAGAGATTCCAGAAACACTTCTGTGGATTTATGTGGATTTTTTTTCTTCTTCATTGAATGCTAAGAAAAATACAAACTTTAACTCACAGTTTCTAAAAAGGCTTTTCACCCAAGCCGAATCGTCATAAATGTGAACCAATGGTCAAGCATTTGAATTTTGATCACATGATCATGGAGATGCTGTAACAGTCGTAAGTGTGGGAAATGGTCATAAGTCACTTTTTTCAGTGCCATTGAAACCTTGAATGGTCACTAAAAGAACTGTTGTAAATTGAGGGCTACCTATACTATACTTATCCTAAACAGTTTGGCACTGTGTATTCAATGAACACAGAGGCTAAAACAGCACAGCAGTGATATGTGAATAACAAGAATGGGTTTAGTAAAACCATTCATAATGCAAATGACCCAATACACACATCAAAAGGAAAGACAGCTTGGACTACAGAGGTTTATTTGAACCATCTGAAAGGACCATCCGTGTCAATATGAGCAAAGAAATTCATTCCAGGCCCTTTAAAGTGGGTTGGGAAAATTGGAAGAGGAAATTGGCATGTTACTTCCCAAACCCATAGTTAAATATGAAGGCCTCCAAATGTTTTGAAGCAGCTTGCAAATTAAATAATGCAAACATTCATAGGCTACATGAAAATGTGATCAGTTTAAAAATGTATCTGCAATGAAACCAAAGTAAAATGCTTGGGGAATAAATGTTTGTGGTCTCAGTGAAGATCCTTCAGGTTTCATATAGCAAATCCCAGTTTCAATCCTCAGCATCTCAAGGAAGGGATAGAAGGAATTCTACCTAAAAAAGAAAAAATTCTGTAGTCACAATTACTATATTAGGCTGGGTGGGGATATTAAGCTGAGAGGGGCAGCATATAAATTTAATAAATAATAATAATAATAATAATAATAATAATAATAATAATAATAATAATAATAATAATAATAATCAATTGGTTTGACTTACTACAGGCAGTCCTCGATTTATGACCACAATTGAGCCCAAAGGTTCGGTTGCTAAGTGAGACATTTGTTAAATCAGTTTTGCCCCATTTCATGACCTTTCTTGCCACTGCAGTCATTAAATTAGAGACATGGTTGTTAAGTGAATCTGGCTTCCTCATTGACTTTACTTGTGAGAAGGTCACAAAAGGGGATCACGCAACCTCAGGACATTGGTAACCGTCATAAATGTGTGTTAGTTGTGAAGCGTCTAAATTTTGATCATGTGACCATGGGGATGCTGAAATGGTCCTAAGTGTGAAAAATGGTCATAAGTCACTTTTTTCAGTGCCATTGTAATTTTGAACAGTCACTAAACAAACTATTGTAAGTCAAGGACTACCTGTATAAGTCTAGTTCTTAAATACATATATAGAAATAAGCACACAAACATTTGTACACAGGTTCTATTCCTTCTTCTTCTGACAAAGTGAACTTTACTGAGGACACAACAAACTTCACTGCAGCCAATAGACTGATTTACTTCCTTCTATAAATGTAATGAAGCACAAACCCCACAAAGAAACAGCATCCAAGAAGCAATATTTGTGCCCTGCTATCTGTCGTTTAATGTTCTTAACTCTAAGACCAGGCAGCTTTTGCAATATTTTTGTTTTGCGAAGAACATTTGGAAAGAAAGTATTCTGTATGATGACTTAAGCCCCTAGAAGAAGACAAAATATAAGCTAACAAATATCTAAGAAATGATGGTCTATGCGGCCCTAAGGATGGATTCCTAAAGGCATTACTCATTTCAGAATTTAGTTGTTATGAAACATGTTTTCTGTCTTGCTTTTAATTGAATTAAACATACTGTACAGCTATTTATAAAAATATGTTTGGGCCTGGAAAATAATAGCTGCTGAATTGCAGAAAGCAATAACACATAGTTTTATTAATGGAGGAATGTTAGCCTTAATTGAAACCTCGGGGAGTATTTGAGATAGAAAGAATATAAAGAACTGAGCTGAGGAATTTCATTAAAGGATTCAACCATAACATAACAGGATACCATTTTCTTCTGAACTGTTTACATGGTTAACCTGAAGAAGAGCGTTAACCGGAGAAATGGAGGGAAAGGTGAAAGGCTTTCTTTGTGATTCACCCACCCACATAAACACTGACAAACACACTCACCTTTGTTTATTTTCCTCTAACTTGGGTCAGGAAATGCATTTAAACAAGTTTCCTTATCAGTCTTTTAGTGCTATATAGTTAGCAATGTACAGAACATTCCATGTTTCAAGTTCCATGTTTCAAGAGCCATAACATAAAGTAAATAATAAAAATGTGTATTAGGTTTGACTTCCACATGTTAGTCTAATGATTGGTTATCACAAACTATGTTGAATTATCCTTGGAAACTGGTCATTCCTTTTTCTCTCCTGCACAATTCTAATTCTCTTACATCTTAAAGATTCAGGTATACTATTTACTACTGCTCAGCATCCTTATCTAATCATTCTATAATGGCGTAAAAACATTTAGGTGTGAAATATTTTAAGCTTCAGACACTTTGCTTTAAGTTAAAATCTGACTGGAAGTTACAATAGTTAACAACTATTCCAGAGGTGTTCTCTGCTCAAAACTGAGAACATATGGCCTACCTACTGGAGGAGCAATTTGTCCCCATATGTTTCCACCAATCCAGGGAGGTCAGTCTAAGTAGGTATGCTTCCAGTTCCATCACTCAGACAATGTCATTTTGGTGTGACCCAGGAAGTGTCAAACTGCTTGGTGAGAAAGAAAGTGTTTGCAAAAATCTGTGAATAGGTCTGTTTACCAAAAACAAAAACAGAAAATGAAGACAAAAGAAGCATCATGTGTATAATACTCATGTGCTAATTGTGTAATTGCATAGTAAATTTCTAATTATGCAGATTAAAAAATAATTGTTTCCAGAAGCTGAAATGCAAAGTTTGTTTGTTAATTTATTTGTTTGTTTATATTTCATATTTCTTAACCGCCCATCTCCCTACAAGAATTGAACCCCTTATAAGTTTTCTTGTTGTTTATTAAATGACCACTTTCCTGGAGTGCTAAATATATATATACAGGGATGACCAAATGGAAGATTTTGAGTCAGTCACTAGGCCAATTTAGCACCTTAGCTTTCAGTTTTCAATACGTTTATTCCAAGACTAGATGGAAGAGAAGATTAGTGTTTAGAATTTTAGAAATCCTGAAGCTATGTCTAAAAGCTATTAAAAGCTTTATTCTTAAACCTTCGAATAACAGAGGATTCTAATTATTCCAGTTTAAGTTTGCCATCAAATTAGAATGCATATAAAATTTAGCAGAATTCAGTTTGTCAGATGCTGATCCAAGTAGGTGGTCTTAGGCAATGATTTATGTTTTACTAATTATTAAAAAAAAACAATAATTCAGACCACCTACCTGTCGATGGTTAGCATAGGAAAATCTGGGTTAAGGCACTCTATGTGAAAGCACAATCCTGGAGTGATGGCAGTGTGGCACCTTTGCTATTCTTGTATTAGCCATGATGGCACAGTGGTTAGAATGCAGTACTGCAGGCTAATTCTGCTGACTGCCGACTGCCAGCGTTTTGACAGTTTGACTCTCATCTGCTCAAGGTTGACTCAGCCTTCCATCCTTCTGAGGTCAATAAAATGAGAATCCAGATTGTTGGGGACAATCTGTAATCTGCTGAGGGGGCTGAAAAGCACCGTGAAGTGTTGTATAAGTCTATTGCTATTAGTAAAAACTCACCAAGTACTCATTCAGCACCATCACAAAACCACTACCAACAACACTTTAGTCAAGCAGACAAAACGAGTACTAAATGAAAAGTTTTAAAATCAAATGCAGCTCAACCAACAATGTAATAAAATCATGTCAAGGTCTAATAAAACAGAACTTTCCCACAATAAAAAAACAGAATTGTTTGTAGCAGCAATCAAACATGAACAGGTCTGAATGGCCTGGAAAACTTACTAAAAATGAGGTTAGAAAATATAGTTGTGTACATTTTGAAAAAGGAGCAATAAAAATAAACATGGGCTACTAACAAAAAGCCTACATTTTTATAAAATTTAGAACTACCTGATTGGAACTGCCAGCATCTGGATGACCTCTACATGGCATTAAAGTCTTTGACTTCTGAATCTCTTTGCTGCCGTATAGGGGCCATCCAGATATTTGCATCTGGTAAAGCTGAAAAAAAGTCACAAGAAGAATGCAAGTCAAGCATGCGAAGGCTATCACAGGTGACATGCTATATAACTTTTCTAGCACTGCATGCATTTCTCTCCAGTCTACCTCAATGCTTGTGTCAGTAGTCTTTCTATTTTATGTGCCAGCCCCACATGTTACCTAAGCACCAATTTACAATCATTCACCTGTTACTAATCCCCATTGTATTTTATGTTTTCTGTGGGAGGGGGGACATCATACCTGATTGTCCTACTAACAAGTTGACTTGCCTTCTGCTAAAGAGAGAGCAAATTTAGGGGGAAAGATTCCAGGAGTTCAGCCCTATCCCTGCAGTTGCATTACTCATGTTGAATTTCTGGCATCAGGGAAAGCAGCTATTTCATGGCGGAAGATGTGTGAGCATGCAGACACTAGTTCACTAATTTGGGTAGCGAAAATGAAGAAGTCGATTAAATAAATTGTTCACTCCATGTTGCATCTCTTTGATTAATGAATGGGCACCACTTTTGATAGGATCGCTTGCTGGGAAATGTCTAGTGTAATTAGCAGAGCCGATTTTAACAGCAGTAGGGCCATTTTTCCTGGTTTGGCATTGGGAGCAATTGTACACAACAGCAAATGTCACCAAGAGAATAGACTCCAATTATTGCCATGCCTTGCTTTCCGTTCCACTTCAATTCTCCGCTATTGTTCAGAAGGGTTTTGTTTCCTTGTTTAACTAGTATCAGAATCACAGCAAACCAAACCAAGAGTTCTGCAATGTTTGCTTAATAAACAGTTGCTGGAATGTAGATCGGGGTAGGAAACCTGGTTGCCTCTCCTCACATCTTTTGGCTGTCACAATCTATGGGCTAGGTCAAATGGAAAGATAAAGTCCAAAACATGACTATGTAGTTGCTCAAGCTGGTCTAAATCAATTTTCCCCAAAGACCGCGGCCTGGTGACCATCTAGTGGAGAAATAAAGAATCTGGAATCCCAATTCCTCAGAAGAAGACCAGGTTGAAATAAGACTGACCGAGCTTTGGCCCAAATTTGTTACATAATAGCCATGGGTTGAGAGGGGTTGCTGATCTTTCCTTAAAATTTGTTCCTCATATGGAAAAGAAAAATCACAACATCTACTCAATATTGACTGGACATTGTAAATATAGTCTTGAGAGCAAATAAATATAAGTACATATATGTGATACAATATGGCTTGATTCCTCTTTTGGTGGTATAGCAAATACTTCATACCCATTGTGGTCTGGCTAAATTAGTGCCCAAGTAAACTGCAGAACTGTAAGCAACTTGTGCTCATTGTAAACTAAACCACAGTTTGCCCTTGTGAATTCTTATCATACCTATATAGTATAATCCAGGGGTGAAATCTAAAATTTGTTACTACTGGTTCTGTGAGCATGGCTTGGTGGGGGAGGGGGGTGTAATGTGACTGGGTGGGCATGGGCATTTTTTTTTTTTTACTTTTAAAACCATTTTTTTCTACAACCTCTTCGGCGAAGAGGTTGTAAAAAAATGCTTTCAAAAAGCTCTGACGATCCCAGCTGAGTTGCCTGATCAGCAGAGACTTTTTTTCTTTTAAATGCCTCTGACAATCAGGCAACTCAGCTTGGATCGTCAGAGGCATTTAAAAGAAAAAAAGGGTTTTTTCTTTTAAAAGCCTTTAATGATACCAGCTGAGCTGCGCGATCATCAGAGGCTTTTTTTTTTACTTTTAAAAGCATTTTTTCGGCCGAAGAGGTTGTAGAAAAAATGTTTTTAAAAGTTTTTAAAAAGCCTCTGATGATTGTGCGGCTCAGCTGGGCATGGGGGTGGGGGGGCAGGGATTTTTGCTACCGGTTCTCTGAACCATCCGCCTCCATCACTACCAGATCGGGCGATCTGGTCCGAACCGGGAGCATTTCACCCCGGTATAATTCTGTAATGGGCTGGTTCCTGATGCTAAAGACTGATTCTTGATACTTTGGTTTGTCAACAGTACAAGCTAATAAAGGCCAAAAAATTATTACTGTTGAGTTTTCCACTTCATGTATTTTGCTGGGGTACATGTTTATCCTTTTCATCTACTGTATTTGAAAGACTAGATGTTCACCTTTTGATAGCAACTGTTTAAGTGCTATGCACACAACACATCTTTGTTTAAGAAAAGTTATGTTATTTAGTGAGTACCCTGGCTACATCTCTTCTCCTTGATGATTTGTTTACTTAAATACAAGCCTTAACAAGAAATAAGCTATTTTTAATAACTGTTTATTAAAATGGACCATATCTTTACTAGCGTTAATCAATTTATTCTTGAGTTAACTTATTTAATTGAAATAAAACTTATTTCATTAAATAAACCTATATGGTCAGAGTCTCTTCTTCCTCTCTTTAAATTTTGCTGAAGTGTACAAGAAGATACTTTGTCCAGTAGCAATGAATTTATTCTATATCTAGTCCCCAAATCTGCATGCTTTTAAAAGATTAGCATCACACCAGCAGGTGAGAATACTATTAAGAGCCATTTGCTGTAAAAGTTAAAATGGTTAACAGGCAGTATATATCCTTTAAGTTGCTCATTGAATAAACTCATTCTTTCATGTGGACTTCAAAAATTACCCTAAACCTTAGCAGAACTGAAACTCTATGAGACTCTTGGAAAATTGGTATTTGGCATTTTTAAGGGCTAAACTTCCCCAACCTTAGCATTTCCAGATGTTTGAAGTTGCTGATTCTATTAACTGGGGAGTTATAGAATTTAAGTCCATCTGCCTGGAAAAGATGAGATTGGGGAAAGTTGATAATATAAGTACTAATAAGTGTACGGGGTGCACATGGTTAGTCCAAATGGGGCAGAATTAAATTCAGTTTAATTTTATTATTAATTAATAATTATCTTAAATTGTATTTTGTTTTCATAAACAAAAGGCGTGTCTGCCTCCCCACCCCTCTCAAGAAGGTCTTTGCAGTTCTCAAAAGGGACTACTATTAAAGGTAAGTTTTTCTTCTGTAATTGGGATCTAAAATAAGAATTGATGCTAGAATCACAAAGGCATCAATCCTGAAACAATTCTTGAATGTGGTAGGGTTTGGAAGACCAGAAGCCATGTTTTCAAATGCTTCACAGGAATCAGCATGGCAACAATAAAATTTTATTTACAATCCTGCTTTTTTGCAGTATCAGGTTCTGTATTGATTTGCATTTTACAGTTTGTACTTTATCCTGTTATGACGTTTAGTCTTTCTATGACTTAGGTGTTTCTGATACGATTAGAACCAACAGGTTAGTTTTGCTGATTGATATTTGTGCCAAAATGTCAGAACAAGGCCACTGAGTAAGGGAAAATTCAGCTCTCTGCGTCAATTTAAAACTTTGTGGTATAGGATTGTAGCCAGTTTTTCATAATGCTAACATTGATTGTCAGAAATCAGATATGAAACACAAGATTAATCATCTTGGTTTCTTTAAGGGATACAGATTTTTACAAGGCTTTTGCACAAATTCTGACTATATTTATCATTTCTCCCAACCTTGCCAGCATTGCATCTTAAAGCTGTATATGTACTATTTTAACCCTTGTTAAAAATACTGGGACTTCTGCACAGCATTGTATTGTCAAGATGCACAAAAGAAATCATTCCAATAGAAAGAGTCAGAGAAAATATCCATATGCTTCCAAAGACCTCCTTCCTTACCACCAATCTCTTCTCTGGCAAATGTTCTTGACTTAACAAAAGAGTCAGAGAAAAGGTCCATATGCTTAGGGTGGAGTCTGACCTGGTTATCAAGTGCAAAGGTGTTGGTATGGGTGAAATGGAAGGTATAATTTGGAAAATTCTTCAATGTTAAACTGTTGGATTTTTTTTCCTCGAACGTCACTTGTCAAGGTTCTTTGGAACAAATATTCCAAACAATAAACATTGACTTGTGTTATTGTACAAAGTGCATGATACTATCTGAATTTCAAAGGTGCATGTGAACAAGCCACATAATTACCCTTTCCACATGTGATTCTTTCCACTTTCCTTGTTTCTCATGAAGCCCTTTAAATACATACACACACACACAGAGAGAGAGAGAGAGAGAGAGAGAGAGAGAGAGAGAGAGAGAGAGAGAGAGAGAGACTAACCCTAACCCTTAAACACTCAGAGAGCCATTTGGACCCTTTTCCCGCAGAAAAGAAAACACTGGGAGCCACAAAACTCTTCCTGTGCCTGACTATTTCCTGAGCGGCCACAAAACTAGCATATATAGTTGAATTAAAGATTCTGTTTAAAGATTCTATCAAAGTTCAGGTATTATACTTGATTTTAATGTTTAGTTTGTTTATGTATAGTATGTTTGTTTGTATGTATGTATATTTATGTTTTGTGTTATGTCAATAAAAATTAAAAAAGAAAAGAAACAGGAAGAGGATTAATAAAGCTCCATGAATTATGGGGGGGGGGAAAGATTCTGTTTTCTTCTGAAACTTTTCTTTTCTTGGATTTATCCATGGTTGGCCTAACTGGGGGTCGAAAAGCTTAATAAATTGTGCATCGTGGGTGTCGCACATTGGCAGTTGTGACGCATATTTTGAGCGACAGGGAGCCACAGCAGAGGGATGAAAAAGCCACATGCAGCTCCAAAGCTGTGGGTTGCTGACCCCTGTTATAATGGAACAAACACATTCTCCCCTCTCTGCAAAACTACAATTTTACCTTGCTGCACTCAGACTTATTCCTCCCTACAGGGTAATCCTTACCTCTTGACCATTTATTCAGTCAGGGATTGATTGGGAGCTGTCCAGAGTTGATATTAAGATGGGAGAATATATAAATGTTTTAAATAAGTCATTTTTTGAAAGCCTTGTAACTGAAAACTTGTAGCAGTTTTTTAAAGAATTAACAGAAATATGAATACCTTTTAAAAAACATGAATTTGATATAATTGATTTGAACATTGTTGTTTATGGTCTGTGAGGTTTTTTTCTTCATCCCATGCGCTGTATGAAGTTGCTTTGTGTAAAAAGGGCAGCTATAAAAATTTGACAAAATAAATAAAATATGTGTACCACTTAAGGAATGGTAAACACCATATTTTTCGGAGTATAAGACGCACCTTTTTCCCCCTAAAAGGGAGTGAAAATTTAGATGCGTCTTATACACCGAATGTAGACCCGCCCACCCACTGACCCCCACCCTTTGGCCTCTGCCTCCCAGTAGTTTACCTCCTTGCAGCAAGAAGAAACAGCTCATTTCAGCTTCAGCACAGCCTAATTAGCACAAGTTGATTGGATGGGCCTCCCGATTCTCAGCTGTATTGCTCTCAGCTGTTTTGAGCGGGCCTCTGCTGTTTGCTGCAAAGAGGTAAAGTGCTGGGAGCAGTTTTTTTTTCTTGTGCTAATCAAGCTATGCTGAAAATGAAAATGAAAGTAAAGCAGGCTGTTTGCTGTTTGCTGCAATGAGGCAGAATTGCTGGGAGGCAGAGGCAGATTTCTTTTTCTTGTTTTCCTCACCAAAAAAGGTAGGTGCGTTTTATAGTCCAGAGCAGGGGTGAAATCTAAAATTTGTTACTACCGGTTCTATGGGCGTGGCTTAGTGGGGTGTGTGTGACTGGGTGGGCGTGGCCAACTTTTTTTTCTTTTAAAAGCATTTTTTCTACAACCTTAAGAGGTTTGCAGAAAAAAATGCTTTTAGAAGCCTCTGACAATCAGGCAAGTCAGCTGGGATCGCCAGAGGCTTTTAAAGGCATTTTTTTCCCTACAACCTCTTCGGCCGAAGGGGTTGCAGAAAAAAATGCTTTGAAAAGCCTCTGACGATCCCAGCTGAGCCACGCGATCATCAGAAGCTTTTTTTTTACTTTTAAAAGCATTTTTTTGGCCGAAGAGGTTGTAGAAAAAATGCTTTTAAAAGTAAAAAACAGACTCTGATGATCACATGGCTCAGCTGGGCATGGGGGGGGGGCCGCGCAGGAATTTTTGCTACCGGTTCTCTGAACCACCCGCTGCCATCGCTACTGGATCAGGAGATCCAGTCCGAACTGGGAGCATTTCACCCCTGGTCCAGAGCGTTTTATATTCTGAAAAATACAGTAATCCTTCAGAAAAAATATATGACCACTCAAGATGACTGTAATATTTTAATGATGGCAGACATGACAGCTTTGAGGACAAGAGGGGGTTTCTTTTTTTTCTGATCACATTTTTAAATTGGGAAAACATATATTGCCATAGCATATACTCTGAAAATATGCACTCGTTCCAATGTTACTGATAGGCAATGGAATTGGGGCTTGCCACATTACTTGATCATCTTTGATACAAGTAGTTGTTTGCAAATAAAGACATTCAAAGTTCTCCTGTGAAAATGTAGTAAAGGGAAGAACTAAAAAATTACTTTGAGAATTTCCAATTAGGCTCTCTTAACATGGATAGTTGCTGTGTGCTATATTCCCACTCTAGCTCTCCTAACATCACTTTCAAGAGTCTTGCTCTTAATCAAAAGCCTCAGTTCTGGGAATGCTAAGTGAGTTGCACGGTTGCTCCTGCTTAATTAGGCTACAGTGTTGAAATATTCATTGCTCGACTCCTGTAGAAGCCTTTGAGAATTGAAGAGGTAGTTTTCATATTATTTTGGTGTAAAGCTTCTCAGTGTAAATTGACACTGTTTTATCCTGAGTTAGCCCCTGTGTTTTTCTAACCTATGGCTAAGGAAATCCATGCTGTTTCATACATTGATTGATTGTGTGCCATCAAGTTGCAGATGACTCCTGGCAACTACATAGATAATTTGCTTTATTTTTATTTATTTTTTTAAAATAATTTTTATTCAGCATTTACATCTTTAACATCTTTGTTACATTTTTACAGCTTTCCGATACCGGCATCTTTGGTACTATCTAAGATAGATTTGCTTTATAACCTGGTCTTTCAAGTCTTCCAATAACACACTCACTGAGTCTATCCATCTTACTGTCCATCGTCTATTTTCTTCTTTCTTTCCATCTTTCCCAGAATTAAAGACTTCCCCAAAAAGCTACGTCTTCACATAATATGTCTGAAATGTGATAATTTGTCCCTAGTCATTAGTGCTATGAGTAAGAACTCTGGGTTCATTTGTTCACTAGTCCATTTGTTTGTTTTCTTGGCTGTAGTCTCAGGAATCTTCTCCAACACAAAGTTCAGAAGTGTCCATAAGTGTCCTGCTTCTGACTTTTAGCATTTCCCAGAGCTACTCAGAGTACAGTATGCTGTGCCAGCTGAAAAGATTCAACCCCCACCCCACTTCTGTCCTATTTTGTAACTTAATTACATTGCCACTGGGTGCCACTCCTTTGCAGAACATCCTAGAACCATGATGGCGAACCTTTTTGCCATTGCGTGCCAAAAGCAGGGGAAAGGTGGGGGGGTCGCATGCACGTGTGCCCACACCTATAATTCTATGTGCCCCATCCCCGTGCATGTGTGCGCGACCCCCCCACACTTCCCATGCTTTTAGGGTTGCCAGATCTGCTTCCAAAAAATAGCGGACAAGCAGGGGGGGGTTAAATAGTAAAAAATAAAAAAAAATTACAATTAAATTATATATTTTCTTACAAACATTTTAACATGCCATTTTAGGTCAATCGACACAAGCTACAATACAGTTTAAAAATGTGAACTGTACATAATTTTATAATATATTTTTATTTTAATCTCATCATTAATTTTTTTGGAGAATCGAGTTCAATGGATATTCAATCTTTGTCTCATTCTAACTTATGAAAAAAAAGACAAAACTCGATTCTCCTATCCTTATTCTCTTAGACTGTACAGCTTTAGATTGCGTACCATTTCATCATAAAGCTTTTGAATAAAAAAAATGTCCACTATTTTGTGAAAAAAAATAGTGAACATAATGTGAAAAAAGTGGACTGTCCGCTCAAATAGTGGACACCTGGCAACCCTACATGCTTTTGGCATGCAATGGCCCGGTAGGCCCATTTTTTTGCCCTCCCCAGGCTCCAGAGCCTTTCTAGGAGCCTGGGGAGGGCGAAAACAGCCTTCCCCACACACTCCCAGAGGCCCTCCAGAGGCTGGAAACAGCCTGTTGGCTGACTTCCAGTGGGCCCAGAAGGGCTGAAAATCAGCTGGCCGGCACACATATGTGCCCTGGAACTGAGCTTATGTGCCTACCGATATGGCTCCGCGTGCCACCTGTGGCACGCATGCCATAGGTTTGCCATCACTGTCCTAGGATTATGTTCATTGAATTTATACATGGTGAATTCCTACAAATCATCTTTGTGATGATTCTGAACCCTTTCATTACATGATTGTTTTGTTGATCGTGCATCTCAAGACTTCACCTTCATTGGTTGGACTCTGTATAAGAAGCTTTAGAATTTGGAGTGTACCCCTTTGAGTACTGAGATGGAGCAAATGAAACAGGGCTTCAGAATGTGGAACAGAACCTCTTTCTTAAGAAAATGGAACAGATAAGAAAACAGAAAATAACACTGAGTAATAAAGCTGTATCATTAAACCTACTGAAGTAAATTGAAAGGTACAAGAAAACTTTCCTACAAATTATTTTTTTGCGAATTATTGCATGTGTATGATGAAAGAAAAGCCGTCTGACAAACCAAGAATTTTAATTTGGTATAATACAATCTTTTCCAGATATGTTGGCCATTTTAACTGGAAATTCTGGAGCTGAAAGGCTATCAAACTGGAGAAGAACAATAGATAGTTGTCTAGATAACCCATGACCTGTTGGCTCATCATTTCAGAGATCCATGCACACACATCCATACATAGCTTCAAGTCAGTTTTTGGCTTTTGACTATTACCTGGACCAGGGGTCTGCAATCTTAAACATTCAAAGAGCGATTTGGACCCATTTCCCATAGAAAAGAAAACACCAGGAGCCATAAATGTTAAAGATGTTCAAGGATCGAGCCCAATAACTCCATTACACAGGTATTCATTCAATCAGCAATCTTTATTCACAACATGTCTCATCCTTACAGGTGCTGTTCTGGAACTGGCTCTGGACCGCATGGTTGGACCTTAAGTACCCCTGGGGCAGAGCCAAGGTAAGGAGGAGTCAATGGGTTAGGGTGGACCCTGGGAGTCGACCTGGCCAGCCCCCTTGCCTCCAGGCCTGGGCATGAGGTCAGGCATTTATTCATGACAATAAAACCCTTCCCGTGCCTGACTATTTCCTGAGCAGTCACAAAAGTAGCATATGTAGTTGAATTAAACATTCTGTTTTCTTCTGAAACTTTTCTTTTCTTGGATTTATCCATGGTTGGCCTACCGGGGATTGAAAAACTCAATAAATTGCGTGCTGACGGGTGTCGCACATTGGTGGTTGTGACGCATATTTTGAGTGACAGGGAGCCACAGCAGAGGGGTGAAAGAGCCACATGTGGCTCCAGAGCCACAGGTTGCTGACCTCTGACCTGGACAAATCCTTGCAGTTTTCTCAGCAAGGTTTTCAGAAGTAGTTTTTTCTTTTTTTAATTTGATTTATATGCCACCCTTCTCCGGAGACTCAGGGCAGCTTACAATGTGTTAAGCAATAGTCTTCATACTTTTGTATATGTATACAAAGTCAGCTTAGTCAAGTTTGCCCTTGCTTCCTTCCCAGAGCTAAGAGAGAGAGACTAGTACTCTAAGGCCACCAGCTGGTTTTGTGCTTTGGGCAGGACATTCACAGTCTCCTGGTTTTTAGCCTGGTGCTTCAACCACTACATCAACAAAGCTCTAAATTGAATTGAAAATAGAGTATCCATAAACTGTTTGATTTGGGGTCCTTTTTCACAGTATCTTTGCATGCATAGACCCTAATAGAGAAACAGCTGTCTACAGACACTTCTTGGGGAAAGAGTCAAGCTATATTCAGGGTGAATATACCAAATTTGCCAACCGTTTTTGGGTTAAACTATTTTTCAATATCAATTGAATAGCCTCGTGTATGGAATTTATTGAAACATTTGAAATTATCTCATAAGGGTGTTTTTTTTAAGAAGTCTGCTTTGTGGAAGACTTTAAGTATGTTTTAAATGTGTCATGGATCTTGGCACTTCTTCCTTGGGGAAAGTAAGAAAAAGAGAAACAGAACCTTATCATGAAATATTAACAGAGTTTAAATAATTAACATTCTATGACTGAACTATGATCACCTTTCTCCCACTGTACACGGTTTATCCTATTGCCATCCATGCTGCAAATTTGCCTATCTGTGTAATTAATTTTCTTCTCTTTTTCTTTTCTTTAGGCAAATCCCTTCTAAGAAAACTATGTGGATATGCACACATACCGTATATCATTTATCTCCTAGTGATTTATAGTATCTTTATTGCATCAGCAGGCCATCATTGTTGCATCCTTTTCTCATTACCATTATTTTGGCACAATTATGGTTGGATGACTCTAAAAGACACTATAAGTCATTAGTGGGGAAATGTCTATAATCATCAGGCATTGGTTTAATTGGAGGTTTTACTTTTACCATTTTATTTTCTCATAAGAGGAACTAATCTCTTAAGATTTATCTGTGATGGACTGAAAAATTGTCTCACAATTTTTAAATAAGAGCTACTGAAGTATCTGTGTATTGCACATTGCACTTGATGTAAAGCACTGAGTGCTACAACAAAGCAGTAACTTTGATTGCACTACACACAATAGTAGCCATTATCCTTTTGTATTGTTAGTTCGGTTTGTAGGCAATGAGCAATCACAGTTAATCTGTATGTGCCTCGTATCTCCAATCCTTGCTAGCTTTTTCTCAACGCGGAGAGGCTGTGTATTGCACAATATCTGAATTTGGCTACTATTGCTCTGTTTGTCTCTTTCTCCTTTCTTCCCTCTTTCTCAAACTTCTTTAGCTATCCATATTATTTGCAGGAATTTTATCTGATATAAACAGAATTTTTAGAGGGGGTGATACCACTCTACAATTTAGTGTAGATTGGAAGCATATTGGAGATTTCTTGCTTTATCTATGAAATATGTTATATGTTTGTTAAAAATATTATTTAAAAGATTAAGATCCTTCAAGAAAACATTCTGTGTGTATTATCGGGGCAAAGGTCAGATGTGCGCTAAGGATGACACAGGTTGATTTATTTATTTATTTATTTATTTATTTATCAAATTTCTATACCGCCTTATTCCCGGAGGACTCAGGGCGGTGAACAGCCAAGATAAAATACAGATAATACAAACATTAAAAGTCCATTAAAATTATTAAATATTTTGGCTGAAAACAAATTTAAAACACCCAATTTATAAAACAAATTAAACGATTTAAAAATTTAAAAGGGAGAGTTAGGCCAGGCCAGCCTGCTGAAATAAAAATGTTTTGAGAGCACAATGAAACATGCACAGATCCGGGATCCTCCGTATCTCCGGGGGGAGCTTGTTCCAGATGGTAGATGCCCCCACAGAGAAGGCTCTCCCCCTGCGGGCCGCCAGTCGACACTGTTTGGCCGACGGCACCCTGAGAAGCCCCTCTCTATGGGAGCGTACTGGTCGGTGAGAGGCTATTGGTAGCAGAAGGCGGTCTCGTAAATACCCTGGTCCGATGCCATGGAGCGCTCTAAAGGCTCATGTGGACTTAGCTTGGGGATGGCATGAGGTGGGTCTTTGAACTCTTTCAAAGTTGCTGTAACTGAAGGTTGGAGGCTGTTAGATCGGCGCAGGAAAGGAAGACGTGACCAGCTCGTTACATTAGTAACTTTTATTGAGTACAAGAAACAGTAGCAAGACTGGCTGTGCGCTGCCGGGGCTCTCCTTATATTCGCTCCGGCAGACGCACCGCCCCCTGACAGGGATTCAAATCTTCCCGCCCGGTGGCTGGCAGCCAATCCGGGCGGATGTCCTTATAAGGACATAACACTCCTCCCCCCTAGTCCAAGACAAAAAAAACAGTTCAGAGTTCGTCAATGAACGTGACGTAGTCCCGCAGATACGTAGGACGCCTAGGCACCCTACTTGACCTGCGCAGTCTCATTTCTTCCGCGTCCCCGCCCTGGACGGACGGGGTTCCTGTGGCTCCTGGCTCCTTCCCCGGAACCGGGCTCGGTTCGGCTGGCGAGTGTGCGGGGTCACCCTCAGCGCCTCCGGCCGGACCGCAGACCTTGGATGGCTGGTTCTGGTGGTCTTCCTCCTGGCCTGTGGATCTTTCGCCTCGGCGGTGCTGTTCGGTCTCGACCCGGGAAGAGCGTCTGAGTCTCGGTAAGACCCCGGCTGTCACTTGCTCTTCCTGGGTCTCCCAGTGGCTGCGGTTCTGCTGCGGCCCGGTTCGCTGTGGTCCGGAGGGTGGTTCGGGCCGGTGCCCTTGGGTCCGGTCTTCTCGCTGTGGGTGGTGTTGGCTCGGGTAGCGGTGTCCGACCTTGCAGGGGTGGCGCAGGTCTCCTTTGCCGGGCTGGCGCTGGCCTTCCCCGTCGGGTTGGTGGTGGTCGACCTGGTCGGGGTGTCGTTGTGGGGCTTCCTCCTCGGGCTGGTGGAGGTCTCCCCTGCCGGGGTGGCACAGGCCTCCCTGGCCGGGTTGTTGACGGCTTTCCCTTCCCCCTAGTCCCTGGTCTACCGCCAGTTGGTGGTTGGGGTCGTCTGGGTTGGGTTGTTGTTGCCGGGTTGTTTCTTGCGTTGGGCGGGGGTCCCCCTCGCCGGGGAGTCGTGTGCCACCCTCGCCCATGTGCTGTGGTGTGCCCATCTGCGAAGGTCCCCGGTCTACTCGCCTTGCGTTGAGGTCTCCCTGGTAGGGCTGCCGTGGGTTGCCTTCACTGGTGGGGTGCGGTGCTCCCCTTCTGGGCAGGTCCCGGTCTACCTGCGGGCTGGGTCGGGGGTCCCTGGGCCTGCTGTGCCGGGTGCCCTCCTGGTTGGGTTGGTGTTGCCATCCCCCGTGTGGTTGGCCCCGGTCTACCTCGCTGCACTGCCGACGTGACAGTGCCTGGTAGTGTGCTGGGCCGACCTCGTCGGGATGGCGTTGCTCTGCCTCGCAGGGGTGTGGTAGGCCTACCTCGTCTGGGTGTTGTAGGCCTACCTCGCCGGGGTGTTGCAGGCCTACCTCGTCTGGGTGTTGTAGGCCTACCTCGTCAGGCTGGTTTTCGTGTGCTCCCCCCACCTTTTCCGGAGTTGGTCGATGTGACGTCTCACGACCTGTCCATCTTCCAACTCGACGGTGTAGGATTTGGGGCCGGTTGTGCTGGCAATCTTCCCCTTCAGCCACTTAGGAGAGCCGTTGAAATTCAGCGCAAAAACTGAATTTCCTATGCTGAAGGCGCGAAGCAGGCGGCTGGCGGTTGCGGTCACTTCCGGGCTGTATTGGGGGTGCAGCCGGTCCAAGGGTCACCTCAACCTTCTGCCCATGAGGAGTTCGGCCGGGCTCTTGTGGGTGGTGGCATGCGGCGTGATGTGCTGGGTGAGGAGGAAGTTGTCGATGCGTTGTTGCCAGTCTCCCGGGCCCATCTTGGTGAGGGCTTCTTTTGTGAGCCGGACCATCCGTTCCGCTTGTCCGTTTCCGGCCGGCCTGTACGGAGCGGAGAGGGCATGGCGGATGCCCAGTCCTGCCAGGAAAGACTCCATGACCAGGGATGTGAGCTGGGGGCCGTTGTCCGAGACCAGCACGTCCGGTAGTCCGTGTGTGGCAAACAGGCGGTGCAGGGCTCGGATCGTCGCTTCTGTTGTGGTAGATGCCATGGGTATCACCTCGAGCCACTTGGAGAAGGCATCTACCACGATGAGGAGGTGCCGCCCTTGCATCGGGCCCGCGAAGTCGATGTGGACCCTCGACCATGGGTTGCTGGGGGTCTCCCAGTTCGTGACTTCGGATTGTGGCGGTGCTGGGCGGACTTCTTGGCACGGGTCACATCTGGAGACCCATTGTTCAATGTCTCTGTCCAGTGAGGGCCACCAGACGTAACTCCGTGCCAGGGCCTTCATGCGGACGATGCCTGGGCGCCCGTTGTGCAGTGTCTCTAGCGTCCGCCGTTGCAAAGTGCTTGGGATCAGCACCCTGTCTCCCCATAGCAGACAACCCTTTATGGTGGACAGCTCCGTCTGTTTCCTGGTGAACGGGCTGAACCTCTCCTCCGTCTGTTTCGATGGCCACCCCCTGAGGATCCAGGACCTTACTTGGCGGAGGGTGGGGTCTCTCTGGGTGTGCGCGGCCACATCTGCGGAGGAGACTGGACAGCTGGCGTCGTCATCTATGTGGAATAGATGGAGCGTGGGGGCTGGGTCTTCCACCGGGTTCTTCGATGGGCATCTGCTGAGTGCGTCGGCGTTTCCTATGGCTGTGCCTGGCTGGTGCACGAGCCTATAGGAGTAGCCGGCCAGGAAGATGGCCCATCTCGTCATCCGCGGGGACATGAAAGTCGGGGTGGGTTGGTCGCCTGCGAGGAGTCCCAGGAGTGGCTTGTGATCGGTGACTATGGTGAAACGCCTTCCATAGAGGTATTCGTGGAAGCGCTTCACTCCTGCCACGATGGCCAGGGCTTCTTTGTCCAGCTGACTGTAGTTCCGCTCAGCGCCGGACATGGTTTTCGAGAAGTAGGCGATGGGGGCTTCCGTGCCGTTGGGCAGCTCGTGGCTGAGGACTGCCCCCACCCCGTATGGCGACGCGTCGCAGGTCAGCTTGATGGGGAGCGTCTCGCTGTATTGGATGAGGACGCTTTTGGACGTCAGTAGTCCCTTGATGGCCCGGAACACTGCTTCCTCTTCCTGGCCCCACTTCCAGGAAGCCGATTTCCCCAGCAGGCGGTGGAGTGGCTCAGCAACTGTGGCTTTCTGTTTTAAGAAAATGGTGTAGAAGTTGAGCAACCCAAGGAAAGCCTGAAGCTCCGTTTTGTTTTTTGGGCTTGGAGCTTCATGGATTGCTTCCACTTTTGATTTGGTGGGGTGGATGCCTGTGCTATCAATGAGGTAGCCCAGGAACTCGACTTCCTGTACTCCTATGATGCACTTGTCCCGCCTGACCCTCAAGCCCTTGGCCTTGAATCGCTGCAGGACAAGCCTGAGCCTTTCAAGGAGTTGAGCTCTTGAGTCACCGGAGACGAGCACATCGTCGAAGTAAGGCACCACCCCTGGAACGCCTTGGAGGAGGCGTTCCATCATGGATTGGAAGATGCCGGGGGCAGCGCTGACTCCAAATTGGAGCCGGTTGCATTTGAATGCCCCCCTGTGCGTGACAATTGTTTGAGCCTCCGCCGTTTTTTCGTCCACTGGCAGTTGCTGGTAAGCCTGGGCCAGGTCCAGTTTCGCAAAAATTGATCCAGATCCCAGGGAATGCAGCAGGTGTTGCACCACTGGGACTGGGTGTGCGCTCTGTGCCAACGCCTTGTTGATGGTACAACGGTAGTCGGCGCAGATGCGCACAGACCCATCATGCTTCAGTGGGGTCACAATGGGGGTCTCCCATGAAGCATGATCGATTGGTTCCAGGACGCCCTGGGCAATCAGCTTATCCAGCTGCTCATCTACTTTGGGCCGCAGGGCAAACGGAACTCGGCGGGGCTTGAGCCTAATTGGGGTGATTCCCTTGTCCAGATTGAAGGAGATTGGCCTCCCCACAAATTTCCCCAGCTTACCATCGAAGACTTCCTTGAACTCTTCGATGAGGTAGTCGAGTTCGTCCCTGCCAATTTGGTTGATGCCCTCGATTGAGAGCCCCAGCGGCTTGAACCACTCCACTCCTAGCAGGTTCGGTCGGCTGTCCCTTACGACGGTGATGGGGAGCTTGCCTTCGAACTGCTTGTAGGTGACCCGGATGTTGGCTCTTCCTAGCACTCCGATGGGGTTTCCCCCGAAGTCGACGAGCTTGGAGTGTAGTGGCTTCAGCTCTCGCTTGGTGATGCTGGGTTGCAGGCGTTTCAACTGCTGCCAGTCCATGATGGAGTAGACCGAGCCAGAGTCTACCTCCATTTTGCAGGGTGCTCCTTCCACGTGGATGGTCACATGGAACTTGGTGGCACTGTCTGACGTCGTGTGAGCGATGGTCGTCTGGTGGACCGCTCCGCTCCGGGGAAATTCATCGTCTCTGCGTCTGGAAGGGCCAGAGGACCGTTTGGATGACCTCTGGTAATCCTTCCGATTCTCGCGGGGACGGTGGCTGGAGGGCTCTGGGGCTGGTTCCTCAGCTCTGCAAGCTTCGGCGATGTGACCCCTTCTGTTGCAGCGTCGGCAGGTCGCATCTCTCCACTTGCAGGTTGCTCTGGCATGGTCCCCTCTGCAGCTGGCGCAGCGCTCCCCTTTGTAGTTCCGTTGGGCGGTTTCCCGCCTTGGGGGTCTGGATACCTTGTGGACGGTGGACTCTCCCTCCGACTCGGATCCAGCCGTGGAATCCTCTGTTGATGATTGCTCTGTGGAGCGAATCTTGTGGATTCCCTTGGCTCTGCTTACTGCGGCAGCTGCTTCCTCCGAGATTTCGGATGCGGTGGCTTCCTCCACCACATCCTTGAGCACGAGCTTCTTCCTGCTCAGGAATTTCTTTTGCAGGCCTCTGTCCCTCATGCCGAAGACCACGCGGTCAGCGATGGCATTGTCCACGTGGTCGAACTCACAGCTGGCTGCGATCTGGCGTAGGGCGGCCACAAATTCCTTGATCGTTTCACCCTCCTTCTGGTCCTGTTGGTGGAAGGTGAAACGGTTCGCCACCGGTGTTCCTGTTGGGGCATAGTGGTCCCCCAGGATCTGCAGCAGGTCTGTCCATGGCACTTCTTCGATGTCTCGTGGTGCTACGAGATCGATTGCCATGTCGAGGACCTCGGAGCCGCAGTTGGCTAGGAAGATGCCCTTCTTCCGGTCATCATCGGCATCCCTGATGTTGTTGCCTCTCAGGTATTGCCGGAATTTCACTACGTCGGATTTCCACTTGTCCTTCCCTGGGCGGAAAGGGGCAAGGGCTGGCAAAGTGACTTCAGCGGATGCCATGCCTTTGGAAATGCCTACTGTAGTTCCCGGTGCCGGAGTCTTGTCTTGTTGGCTTGGTGCCGCGAGGTTCGTTCTTCTCTCAGTCCTTCGTCGCCAGTGTTAGATCGGCGCAGGAAAGGAAGACGTGACCAGCTCGTTACATTAGTAACTTTTATTGAGTACAAGAAACAGTAGCAAGACTAGCTGTGCGCTGCCGGGGCTCTCCTTATATTCGCTCCGGCAGACGCACCGCCCCCTGACAGGGATTCAAATCTTCCCGCCCCGTGGCTGGCAGCCAATCCGGGCGGATGTCCTTATAAGGACATAACAGAGGCAGCAGCAAAAGCCAGCGCTGAATAATTTTTGGGGCAACTGAGAAGGAGGATCTGTTTGGCAAGAGTGCTTAGCCCAAGTCAGGACTGCTCTGTAGAGCTGTCTAAACCAGACCACCAGTTGATGATGGTGGAACAGCATCAGTTGATTTCCTGCAAACTAGCAGTATATGGCACTGAGCTGAAGATACTACTGGTCATCTGATGAAGATAATTCTACGCTGGTGGCAATGATGGGTCTAGCTATATTTTTCCTCCAGATGATGCTGGCTAGACCACTTTCTTCTCCACTGAGCAGCAGTGATGGTGGCCAGAGATTCCCGCCTCTTTGTTTCAATGTGTTGGACATATTTTGAGGGTCAGAAACTGCTAGTGCACTTCCAGTATCTTGGATCAGTATGGCCCATAGGAAAAGTTCCCTGTTGCACAATCAGTTACCAAAGATAAAATGCTTGGCCTATACCTAACACATGGAGAGCAAATTGCTAAAATTCTCAAAACCTTTCAGACCTCACAGCTTCTGAATAGTGTAGAAATTTGGGAGTAACAATAGCAATAGCACTTAGACTTATATAATGCTTCACAGTGCTTTACAGCCCTCTCTAAGTGTTTGCAGAGTCAGAATATTGCCCCCAACAATCTGGGTCCTCATTTTACTGACCTTGGAAGGATGGAAGGCTGAACTAACCTTGAACCCCGGCTCTGTAGAACACTTAAGTGGTAGCCCAACTGAAGATACACCAACCTATATTCCTGGATTGAATATGTCAAGCCCCCTTTAGAATACCACAACTGCCTACCTAAGGTTTGCCTCTGCCCATGTCCAGCTGTCACTGACAAAATTGGTAGACTTCTCAAGGATCATGTAATTCTAACCTGCCACTAGTTTTCCTGGGAAAGAAAATGGCAGGCTTATATGTCATGTTATGCGATGTTAAGAAATTTCTTGCCTTAGGCTGGGGGTGTGGTGAGAACGGATGGCACGATGTAACAGATCTGCAGAAAGTAACAATAGGAAACTGTGACACTCATTTTTAAATGCTTGCAATTGGTCACCTGGCATTCTCATTTTAAGAAAAGTAAATCCTTTTCTCAGCATCTGCCGACACGCATGTGCCTCTCAGAAAGATGTTTATTATTCTAAGTGTCAGAGCATTCCCCCAATGTATTTGGAAGGTACGTTTCTTAAAATTCTATAGAACAACCTATTTGTCCCTTTGAATAGGACAAGTGAGGGGAGCATATACAAACTGGCCTTCACAACGTCTTCTATTATCCAATTAGAGAAAGAAAAGCATCAGGACGGGTCATTAGCAGGTTTTCCAATATAGAGGCTGAACACATAATTTACTTGCTGGCAAACACATTTGTTCACATCTGCTGCCAACTGGCTATGGTATTTTTACCCTTCTGTCCATCAAAGTAAGGGAGAGGCATGCTTTGGCTCAAATTCTGAGGTGTCTGTCTCAGTGTTGCTTTTGTAGTGTTAAGAGATTGTGGTAAGGTTGCCGTTTGCTTTATGATTTAAGAGGAGTTCTGTCCTTTTCTCTCTATGCTTTTTTGTTAGCTCAGGTGATTTTCTTCTGACCTTACAACAATAATATTTATTGATTCAATAATTATAACTATTGCCCTGATACACAGAAGAGGGATTTTTTTTCCCAGTACATGTAATCCTCAATTTACAACCACAACTGAGCCCCAAATTTATGTTGTTAAGTGAGACATCTGTTAAGTGAGTTTTGCCCCATTTTATGACCTTTCCTGCCACAGTTGTTAAGTGAATCACTGCAAGTGATAAGTTAGTAACCTGGTTGTTAAGTGAATATGGTTTCCCCATTGACTTTGCTTGTCAGAAGATTGCAAAAGAGGATGACATGACCTTGGGACACAGCAATGGTCATAAGTATGAATCAATTGCCAAACATCTGAATTTTGATCACATGATCATGGGGATGCTTCAAAGGTCGTAACTGTGGAAAGTGGTCATAACTCACTTTTTTCAGTGCCGTTGTAACTTTGAATGGACATTAAATGAACTGTTCTAAATCAAGGACTAGCTGTACAATATATAGTTCAGTAATACATGTATGTAAGGAAAATAGTCTGCAGAGAATCTCTTCTGATTAGATCTGGGGTCAGCTCAGCTTCATCTACAGAATTATACTTTATGCCTCCATAAATTTCTCTAGAATTGTTGATCTGATCTCATGTCAATCCTAGTGTTGAAGGAGTACTTCAGTGGTGGGATTATACCAGTTCGGACCAGTTCGGGTGAAACGTTAGCTCCGACTTTCAGCCGTGAAGAAACCGGTTCTCTCTTTCTTTGAAGTGGGCCTGCCTGCCCGCCCCTACTTTATACTCAGCTATATTTCTGCTTCCAAAGCCCAGCTTATCGGGGTGGCAGAGTGGATTGCCGCTCCTCAGCTGTTTTCCTCGCTCTCAACAACGTGGAAGTTAAATTTTCTGCAAACGGTGCGCGAAGCTCACTCTCAGCAAACTGATTGTTAAACCGGTAAGATCCCACCAGTGGTGGGTTTCAAAAATTTTTACTACCGGTTCTGTGGGTTGGTGGGCATGGCATGGCTTGATGGGCGTGGCTTGGTGGATGTAGCAGGGGAAGGATATTGTAAAATCTCCATTCCCTCCCCAATCTAGGGGAAGGTTACTGCAAAATCCCCATTTGCTCCTGATCAGCTGGGATTCAGGAGACAGAGAATAGATGGGGGCAAGGCCAGTTAGAGGTGGTTTTTACCGGTTCTCCGAACTACTAAAATTTCCACTACCAATTCTCCAGAACTGGTCAGAACCTGCTGAAACCCACCTTTGGATCCCACCACTAGAGTACTTGTACAACCTTGATTTATTTCTTTTTAAACTTATGGAGGACCAGTAGAACAAAAATATCTCTTGTACTACATCTCTACAATGGATAATATTTGATTTACACGTATGAATCTCTATGAAACTCATGATTTCCAGAGAGTAATGAGAAAGAAAGGAAGCAGGATGAAAGCAAATTATATACTAGGCTTGTGGGCAGGTGTATGAACCATAGTGATTCGGAAGTACAATGGAATTAAATGGGCTTGGCTTCCAGAAAGTATACATGGGACTACAGCCCAAGAAAACCAAATAAACCAACAGCTATTGTATCTAGGTCAAATCACTCAACGGTATTTTCTGTATAGACTTTAATAAAATGAGCTGGCCACGAAGGGAAGCAAAGAGCTATGCTCTTTGTCTACTTTGTAACTCCGTCCAATTTTTAAGGCAAATGCCAGCAGATTATAGAATGAAATGGTCAAAGAAAGGCTCTGTCAGTTCTTTTCTGTTATCTCTCCCCTCCCCTTGCTTTCTTTGTGTCCTATGTGTTGACTGGATTCTTTGTCACATTTTCCTCAGGGTTCATTTGTAGTTTTCTGTGGAAAAAAAATAGAGTCCTTGACCTTTTGTCCACTGCACTGTACTTGAATATCCTCCTGCGCATAATTATGCAAAAGAGCTCTGCCTCCATGGGGTATGTGTGCCTTTTTCCTTCCTTTCTTCTTTACTTGGGAATGTCTTGGAGTCATTGAACTTACTGTGACATAAAATGTGGTTACTAAATAACAGAGATGAAAAAAAAATAGCACAATCTAAGAATGTAGAGAATATGATCACATCTCCTCTCAAACTGCAAGGGAAAAAGTATATATGAATGAAGCTGTATATTCAGAAGCTCTTCCATTTGAGAAATTACTTATCAAAATCTGCATTCAGCAAGTCAAAGCATGGAATAAATCTTTTTTCTTCTTCTTTTGAGACATGTATGCAACGTATTTTCTGCCCCTGCCTGAGATATATTCAGGTATTCTAAGATCTTTTGAGGTTTTTCTGTGGCCAATTAAAAATAGTAATAGCAAAGAACAAGGAACATTCTAATCTTCCAGGAAAGAGACTAAAACAGAAAGATATTCTCCTTCATTGGAATCTTTTGATTTAAAAGAAAAAAAAAACCCACAGATCATTATGCTACCACTATTATTTTGTTTTATTTTGAGCGATGGCTGAGCTTGTCAGCTGGAGAACTAACAAGCCAGGTTCAAGACCTGAGCTCCATGCAACAGGGTGTGCTCCCATTACTTGTCTCAGCTCCTACCCACCTAACAGTTTGAAAGCATGTAAATGCAACTAGATAAATAGGTACCACTTAGGTGGGAAGGGAACAGCATTCTGTATGTCTTTGGTGCATAGTCATGCTAGCCACATGACCACAAAACAGAGGTGGTATTCAGCAAGTTCTGACCAGTTCTGGAGAACTGATAGCAGAAATTTTGAGTAGTTCGGAGAACCGGTAGTAAAAATTCTGACTGGCCCCGCCCTCAACTATTCTCTGCCTCCTGAGTCCCAGCTGTTTGGGAGGAAATGGGGATTTTGCAGTAACCTTCCCCTGGAGTGGGAAGGGAATGGAGATTTTACGGTATCCTTCCCCTGTTACACCCACCAAGCCACGCCCACTAAGCCATGCCACACCCACCAAGCAACGCCCACAGAACCAGTAGTAAGTTTTTGAATCCCACCACTGCCACAGAAGCATCTTTGGACAATGCTAGCTTCCTCAGCTAGGAAACAGAGATGAGCAACACCCCCTAGTCAGCCATGATTGGCAGGGGAAACTTTTATCTTTTTTTGTTTCAAAGAAAAAAGAAGCTGGAGTGGGAAAAATGGGAAACGTTCAAGATAAAGATGATATCATCTGCACCTCTAACTTCCATGTTTAGGTAAGAACAATTATACAACAAAAGCTTCATGTGGAAGTTTCTCTGCCATTTCAAGAATTGAAAAATGTTATCTGTAGGGGGGGAAATCAGAATTAGTGGTAAAATAGTAATAAAGCTAACAATTATGCAGGATACAATGTTTGCCTGTAGGAAAACGTGTTTGTATAAAGTCTTTATTTAGACTACTCTATTTTTATTGACCTTAACTCATCCGTTAAATGTGAAGAAGGGTATTTTATCTAAGGGGCAAGTTTTGACAATGAACAAGATACTAGATATTTATCACTGAATACACTGATAAAAAAAATAAGAGATGTGTGCAAAATGAAAAATAGCAATAGTACTTAGATTTATATATTGCTTCATAGTGCTTTATAGTAGCGCCCTCCCCACCAACCTTTTGGACCAGTTCCATGGAGAGAGGTTTTTCCGTAGACCAGAGGGGGTGTGGTTTCCCATGCTGCTTGCCTCCCGCAAATAGGGCTTTGCTTGTTTGTGTGGCCCGGTTTCTGGCATATCGCAGCCCAGTGCCAGACCATGGACCAGAAGTTGGAACCCCCTGCTTTATAGTATTCTTAAAGCGATTTACAGAATCAGCATATTGCCCACAACAATCAGGGTCCTCATTTTACCAACCTTGGAAGGATGGAAGGCTGAGTCAACCTTGAGCCGGTTAGGATCGAACTCCAGACTGTGGGCAGAGTGTGCCTATAATACTGCATTCTAACCACTGTTCCATTGCCATGGTAGAACCACTGTTCCACCATGGTTGTGGTGTACAATGTACAAATTTTAAATGTTCTGAGCTCAAGTCAACCTGTTTTGTGATCAAAATAGCTATTCTAGCCATAACATCAGTGGTGGGATTCAAAATTTTTTACTATCAGTTCTGTGGGCGTGGCTTGGTGGGCATGGCATGGCTTGTTTTCCGTGGCAGGGGAAGGATACTGTAAAATCTCCATTCCCTCCCCACTCCAGGGAAAGGTTACTGCAAAATCCCCATTTCCTCCCGATCAGCTGGGACTCGGGAGGCAGAAAATAGATGGGGGCAGGGCCAGTCAGGTTCTCCAAACTACTCAAAATTTCCGCTATCGGTTCTCCAGAACTGGTCAGAACCTGCTGAATACCACCTCTGCATAACATATATTCTAAGCTTGAAACAGGGCCATTTTTAATTCAGAACACTTTTGGAATGATCAAGACATGATCAGATTACTGACTTCTGAGTAAGACATTCTGAATTCGGGTTCAAAGCAATTGTGCAAGACACAGCTGCTTAGCAACTTTCTGGTGATCCCAAATAAAGAATCTAAAAAGGATATTACTCTCTGATGTGGTATAATCCCACAAAACCTTTGATCAACCAGCTTCACAATATATATATATATATATATATATATATATATATATATATATATATATATATATATATATATATATGCAAAGTACACACACACACACACACACAACTTAAAGACTTTGTTACAAAATAATTAATAAGCAAGCTTAAGTCCCATTTACTTCTCAGAATACATACTGCTCCATCCTGAAATATTTATTTCTGAGTTTGCTGAATGTAATCCAAAGTGTGCGACAGGGCATTTCAATTTATATATACAGGTGATAGATTGTATGTTTCAAAGTTTTGTTTTGAGGTTTTGTATCAAGATTCCCACCTTGCAACAGCTTTACACATAAACTTTCATTTAAAACAGAAATGAGGATTTCTCCCTCTGCAGCCTACTCAAAAAATAGATGTATCTGAAAGATTGTTAGATATCTAAAATTAATAGGGTTTTAATATGGCATTGAGACCCAGCTATGGGCCTATTGCTTGATTTTATTAAATATATTAACTGGCCATAACAATGGTATGGTTCAAAATACGTTTTCTTCAAATGGGCCCATTCTTCTACTATTTCAATTCCCCTCCCCCATTAAAACCCACTTTACTTTAAGCTATTGTTTATAACAAGGAATCAGATATTAATTTGTTTTCCTTTATGGAGATGGGGCCATGTAACATATTTAAATCTCGCCCAACTTCTGCTCACCAGCAATGGCACACAAGAAGCATAAGATTACGACCATATAGCTTGTAAAACTTTTACAGAAACACAATATTTCCATTCCCACCATGTGAGCATATCGTGTTCTTTCTGACCTATTTTGCATGCCTAGAGGGTGTATGACTTTATACTAGGAAGCGATAATCTCCTCTTAATACATGATTCAATCATTCAAGCCTACACTCTCGTGACCTGCCTAGTCTAATGCAGCTGACCAAATGTGAATGGCAGTTTTGTCAGATGCTATTCATTGAATAGGAACACAACAAAAGTCCTGTTGGATCAAATCCAAGGCCTTGTTTAGTTCAATGTTCTGTTTCTACAGCGGCCCCTAGATGCTAATGGGAAACACGTAAGAACAGGAGAATACAAAGGCTTGCCTTTAGTAGTTTCCCGACTGATGCTATATAGGACAGCTATTTTGAGTAAATCACCATTAAGAGCCATCTTACACTGAATGTGTTATACCCCCTGTAAAGTCAGGAACATTAATGACTATTATTACAACTTCTAGTAGGAAACTCCATAATTTAACTATAGAGTTATAAGAACTTGCATGCAAAATCTAGATGGCCTTTAGATGGCAGCAAAAAGTTGAAAGTTTCTGTATCCCTTTGTTGCCATCTAGTGGCCATCAGAATTCTTGCAGGCCAAATTTGGTAAGGTAAAGGTTCCCCTTGCACATATGTGGTAAGCGTTCCTGACTCTAGGAGGCGGTGCTCATCTCCGTTTCAAAGCCGAAGAGCCAGCACTGTCCAAAGATGTCTCTGTGGTCATGTGGCCGGCATGACTAAACACTAAAGAATGAAGTTAGTATCCAAAGGGATATCTTGTGTTTCTGATGGCTTTGACAAAGCCAAACACTATAACTTGTGGTAATTTTTCAAGGACATCGGACAGATTTTTATATTTCAACTCACCTAATGGATCGTTGAAGCCATCTCAGCCATCTGGCTTCTAATTTATTGATGAAAACCTTGATGTGATTTATTTACTGAATCTCCTTGCCCATATTGCTTTTCTCCCTGAGGGAGGGTAGATTGCTAGCAAATGCAGAAGATCTACTGGTAAAAATGGAAGCACGTGGAATTGTCAGCTTTACTCACAATAAGCCTTACTTTTCCTCTCATTCAATGGCAGCAGAAATTAGGACATATGGTAACCTAATATGGAAGGCGGTCTAAAGGCCAGCAAGTCATTCATTTATGTCATTTACACCATTGCTGCATTCAGAGCACAGTTCTTGGGCTCTTTTTTTGCTCTTTTTTTTCATATTTACTTGGCACACCCTTCTGGCCAACTACACTATAATTTCTGAATTGGAACAATTAATTAAATTGTTTTCCGGCCATGCTCTTTTCTGAAAATAGCTATCTTCTGCTATTTCCTTTCTATCTCCTCTTTCATTTCGGGTTATTATCAATTATTTTTCTCTGGGCCATTTTAGTTGACTAAAATATAAAATTAACCAAACAGTTGAGTTTTACATGGAATCACAACAATGCATCTCTTCAGGTTTAATGTTTCAGTGATGGTCCAATCAAGGGTTTCTAATTCTTATTACGCTGGAAACTAGATGTAAGTATAATCCTCCTCAACATTTCGTTTTATGAATGTTGCCAAATACAGCAAGCTCAAGGTATTTCATGAGTACTTGAGAATGTTCTTTGAATCATTGTCTCTTTTTTCCTTGAAACTCAGTGATGTGCTGCTTCAATATTTCTATCTAGCAGCTGATGTTTTGCAATGTGGTTGACATACAATGGTGCCCAAAGATTTACATATTAATTTATAATATATTTAAAGATATAATATATTCATATATTTAATTTATATTTTTATGTTAATTTATATTTCAAATATATAAAATAGGGTAGTCCTTGAGTTACAACTGTTCATTTAGTTATTGTTCGAAGTTACGAAGGCACTGAAAAAAGTGACTTATAACCATTTTTCACACATATGACCGTTGCGGCATCCCATGGTCACGTTATCCAAATTCAGATGCTTGGTAATTGACTCACATTTATGACAATTGCAGTGTCCCAGGGTCATGAGATCAACTTGTGACAAGCAAAGTCAATGGAGCAGCCACCATGTTACCACCTTAACGAGTGAAGTGATTGTCAGGGCATTGATTAATCCCATTCTGCTTTTGGGATAATCACACCTGATTACGAGAGGTGAATCAAGACCTTTCCTTGCAGTATACTTTAAGAAAACAAAACCCAAAGATATATTCTAAGAAAACTCATTTATTTGTTATAAAGAAAATAAAACATCTCACTAACTAAGAAAATTAATTGTTACATTTTTTTGAAAGTTCATGCCGGCTATTTCTCAGCCGAACCTTCCTGGCAAGAGAACAAAGGAAAGAGTGTGTGAAGGAATGTGGTGGACATGCGCAGTTTAGCTTACTGATAACAATTCTTGGCATGCTACGGAAAGTTTGATAGTCCAGAAAATGAGAGCTCAGCTGGTAAATAAAAAACGCAGTGACTTAACAACTGTGGCGAGGAAGGTTGTAAAATAGGGCAAAATTCACTTAACAACTGTCTCGCTTAGCAACAGAAATTTTTGGCTCAATTGTAGTCGTAAGTCAAGGACTTACTTGTAGTTAATATTTAACAGCATTGATACCAGATAATATAGCAGTATCTTGCAGTTTTTTCAAACATTTACCTTTGGAGAATTCCTTCCATTCATCCTAAACAATCCTTCCATGTTTGCTATTATATGCATAATGTAGCTCCGGTCCAATAGTACATACTTTGCCCTCACCAGACACTGTTGGGGCTCTCATTAATAAAGAAATAAAATGAATCTCAGATTACATCCATGATTTTCCTATAGCAAAGTTCAGATTTTGGTTCTTTTCACAGAACCAAAAAAATAGTATAAAACATCATTTACATGTGAAGCCAATCCCTCTCATTAAAAAAAAAAAAGATAACAAAAAAGCCTAAATTATTTGTGTTGAAAATCTGAGGTACAAATTTGACATTCAAAATGCAAAATCGATTTTAAAAAGCTCCACACACAAATCAAATGGCAATTATGGAAACATTGGGTTGCAGGGCCAAAGCCATGTACCAGGAAATAATCTTGAGTTAATACGTATAAGATTGCTATACGGTAGTGTTCTCCTGTGTTAATTTTAGCTGTCCTTGAAGCATCTTTACCATAGCTTATTGTTCTTTTCTTGTTCTTCTTGTCCTAAGTGCTAAATATAGTAGTCTTCTTATATTAATTGTATTATCCCTGAGACACCTTGTCCCTCTCTGTTTCACCGGAGGGAGGAATGGTGTCAGTTTCCATTATGAAAATCTGGTAGCTTCAGAGCAATGATTATATACTTGTAGGATTCTAAGTCTACAAGTGTTTCACAATACTCTTAAATTAAGCAATTAAGAAAAACTGGAACAGAATTCTTTTTCCAAAGCCAACCATTTAAAGCTCTTATAGTTTGCCAGGTCCATGTATGTTTGCATGGTATGATATTAGCCACAGCAATTAGCAATAAATCAACTTACAATAAGCATAACACTAACCTGGATGTTCTTCCATTTTGTTGGCAAAAGGTTTCCTGATGGGAATCTGTAATTTTTTTTTCAAAATGTGATTATAAATAATAGAATAGAATAGAATTCTTTATTGGCCAAGTGTGATTGGACACACAAGGAATTTGTCTTGGTGCATACGCTCTTGGAATACATAAAAGAAGATACATTCATCAAGAATGATAAGGTACAACACTTAATGATAGTCATAGGAAAACAGTCAATATAAATCTTAAGGATACTAGCAACAAGGTTACAGTCATACAGTCATAAGTGGGAAGAGATGGGTGATATGAATGATGAGAAGATTAGTGGTAATACACACTTAGTAACTAGTTTGACAGTGTTGAGGGAATTACTTGTTTAGCAGAGTGGTGGAGTTCAGGAAAAAGCTGTTCTTGTGTTTAGCTGTTCTGGTGTGCAGTGCTCTATAGTGTTATTTTCAGGGTAGGAGTTGAAACAGTTTATGTCTAGGATGTGAGGGGTCTGTAAATATTTTCACAGCCCTCTTTTTGACTCGTGTAGTATACAGGTCCTCAATGGAAGGCAGGCTGGTAGCAATTGTTTTTTCTGCAGTTCCAATTATCCTCTGAAGTCTGTGTCTGTCTTGTTGGGTTGCGGAACCAAACCAGACAGTTATAGAGGAACAGATGACAGACTCAATAATTCCTCTGTAGAACTGTATCAGCTGTAAATAATAGTGAAATCCAGCATAACTAAATGGCAAGCAATGTTACAGAAGATACATCTTGTACCATAGCATATACTGTGCTTTTGTACAAATCATGTGAATTTCAGTGACATCATGTAAGCTTTCAGTGATGTATACCTAAGCTATTAAAAATAATTCTAGAGCTGAGAGTGATTTGATAAGGCTTTTTTCTCAGACTACATGCTTCACAAAATTTAAGTCAGCTTAGTTGATTCAAATACCATAATAATATGCTGCGATCCGGCAGAATACTGTTGTTGAATGTCTGATAGTTGTAAAACTTTTAATTTATCAGGCCAAAATATCAGAATGTAACGTATTGTACTTCCTTATTTAATGTATTTATATACTGTTTCATTTGCTAAAGTATCTCAAGATGGTTTGCAATAAAAAGAAACAGCAATAAAGTATGTAATGAAAGGATATTTGACAATATGAGACAACTATATAAAATAATATTCAGGTAAACCTATTCATTTAAAAAGTGGGGGAAAGGCCTGGGAAAATAGCCAAATTTTCAACAGATGCCTCTTGAAGACTGTTGCAGAGTATTAACAATGTTATTAAGATGTTCTTCTGTTTGCAACTATGATATGGCATTCAATAGTCCTCAAGACCTATAGAGGATCTCCCCCAAAGTTCTCAGTGACTGGCCAGGTCTAATAATTGTGAAGATAAACTGACTACTATCCTGGTACCAGGGGTGAAATCCAGCAGGTTCTGACAGGTTCTGGAGAACCGGTAGCGGAAATTTTGAGTAGTTCAGAGAACCGGCAAATACCACCTCTGGCTGGCCCCAGAGTGTGGAGGGAATGGAGATTTTGCAGTATCCTTCTCCTACCATGCCCACCAAGCCACACCATGCCCACTGAACCAGTAGTAAAAAATTTTAGATTACACCACTGCCTGGTACCATTTTATTTAGAGTCTTATGATCATCCTAAATCTTGAATTCTAGTCAGTACTCTGGATGCAATGTTCTGCATTAATTGAACTTTCCAGAATGTCTTCAAGGGTATTCCCCCATAGAATACATTCTAGTAATCTAAATGTAAAGTTACCAACCTGTGAACTACTTTAGGTAGACTATCCTTTCCAGCAAAGGGCATAGTTGATATTCCAAATGAAAGTGGCAATACATATTTCCAGCTATGGAGATCACTTGAATCTTTTATTTTATTTATTTATTTTATTGAATTTGTATACCGCCCTACTCCCGAAGGACTCATGGCGGTGAACAGCCATAGAATAAAACATATAAATACAAAATTTAAAATAAACTAAAACGAATTAAATAATTTGGCTGAACAAATTTAAAACCCCAATAATTTAAAACCAAATTTAAAATTTCCATTTAAAAAGGGGAAAGACTTAGGTCAGGCCAGCTTGATGAAATAGGAAAGTCTTGAGCACGCGACAGAAGGTACGCAGATCTGGGATCCTCCGTATCTCCGGGGGGAGTTTGTTCCAGATAGTAGGTGCCCCACAGAGAAGGCTCTCCCCCGGGGGCCGCCAGTCGACATTGTTTGGCCGACGGCACCCGGAGGAGCCCCTCTCTATGGGAGCGTACTGGTTGGTGGGAGGCTATTGGTGGTAGCAGGCGGTCCCGTAAATAACCAGGTCCTAAGCCATGGAATGCCATGAATCTCCACTAGTAATGATGATTTTAAAAGTTCCTGCAAATCATCTGCCAGTTTTTATGAGGCCATATAACACCATTTGGAATGAGTAGTTCTTCAATACTCCAAACTCTTCCTCCTGCCCCAGGATTTAACCTTAATTTATTGGTACTCATGTACCCTAGCATGGCCTTTTCTAATTCAAATGTTATGAAGAAGTGACATTCACTCCCAAAGCCCCAATGAGCCACCTGTCAGCGTTCTGGGTTTCACCCATTGAAAGCAGAACTCCAAGGCAGATAGATTCCTCTACGAACATGTTTATTGGGTACATAATATCAGCACAGCCAGTGAAAACCAACTCTGAAAGTTCCCGCGGTAATTACCTACCGGTAATTAAAAGAATAAAAACTTATCCCCTCCCCAGTGTCATCAGTCACATTGTTCAATGAATATAGTCTCCCTCTTCACCAGCCACCTGTTATGATGACCTTGATTCCCAGAGGAAAACTTTTTTATTTTGACTGTAAGCTGGGCTATCTACTCCCTTGCCCCTCCCCGTCTTTCTCAGGCTTCATGGCAACTGTGAGGCAGCACAAGATGGCTTCAGCCAGGTTCGCTTCAGAGTTGACACAAGCAACTCTATGGTTTCATATAAAAGCTTGTTGGGGACAAAATGATAGTTTTGGCAGCCAACCATGCCTGTGGGAACAACACAGTGTCCCTAATTCTCAGTTTACAGAGACAGTCCAAAAATACCTTAGTCAACAGTAACAGAAACTGCTGAGAGATCAAGCAGGATCAACAACGTCTGTGTTTTCCAACTGGTGGATGACCATGGCTCATTTTGTCCCAACTGAAAGTGCTCAGAGTAACCGATGTCATCCAAGCTCTGCAGTTATACAAGTGCAACCTTCAAAACCAAAATAAGGGATGTTATTTGACAAAATCCTTTGGATTCAGGGACCTCAGTAGAACTCTGCTTCCTTCACGTTTGGTAGCATCACTCTCTGTGTTTATTTGATCGATTCCCTCCCCCTCCCTTTGGCTAGCCCAGATAAGCTAAAATGAACAGGGATCGTCGTGTTATTCAGAATAGCAAGTAAAGAATTATTCCGTAACTATTTTCTTTTTCGCCTTGAAATGGGCAGCATTGGGAACTCTGAAGCAGATGGTAATAAGCCCTTCACCACTCTAAAGAACTTTGCTGGATGGCTGTTTGAGGATGCAATGGAAGCCACAAACTATTTTACAAGGTTCACTGCCACACAGTAGGTGCAATTATATGCACTGAGTTAGGTCCAATTGGCCTCATGGCACTTCTTACACTACTTGCACTCTAGTTGTTCCCTGACTTTTTCATTGCATCCACAGAAAACCAAGGACAAGCCTAGATTCCACACTGCCAGAAGAATACACTTGTGAGCAATTGTGTCATTAGTCCTTTCAGTTTTACCCCAGAGGTCAACAGCAGCCTTGACAAGCTCATTGTCTCCGGCTTCTGGAAATTTGCCCAGAAACCCAAGTGCTCCATAGAGTTTTGCCTCCCTTCTTAACTCCTTTCTTTGTTCTGATTCCTTCCCTGACTTCCGGGTTTGGGCAAACCATTAGATGGCTATTGTTTTACCCAAACTGCAAACAATGGCTTGTGTTTGCGAGAGCTGGCAGAAAACAATGTTCCTATAAAAACTTTTACAAAATTTAGCTGGTTATTCAAGGTGAACTGTTCTGCTGAGTAAGATCCTGTCTATTTCTCATCTAAAATAGAGTAAAATGTAACTTGGAGGTGGGTGGAAACTGGAAATTACCTGAACATTCATTATTCCATCCATGTTTGGGTAAAGATTCCAGTGATGAAATTAAGGTTTTAATATGAAACAGCAGCAAAATCATAACAGGCAGGTGTGGTAGCAAAATGTAAATGACCCTACTGGGATTCAGAGAAGGAAGTAGAACATGCAAATGCAAGACAAGATTCAAGATTCAGAAATTCAAGTCTAACTACCAAGTCACACCCTGCCTCTTACAAGGTGCTATATAATCCTAGTCATTGTGGCACCTCTCAAACATGTATAATCTTTTTTAAAAAGTATAACAAGATATTTCCCCTGAATTTTCATTATGATAACATAGTACAGAACTAAGAAGCGTCTTTCATTTCCTGTAATTTTCTGTAGTGTCTTTCTGTGGCATGGCTTATACTGCAATTTTTACATAAATTAAGAAAAAAATTATATAAAGTTTATTGGGCATGACCTTTTTTTTTAAAAAAAAAAGAAAGAACTCCTAATTCTCAAGAAAATTAAGTTAAGAAAACTTGGGAATTTAGCAGACCGGCATTCAAGTGCTTACCTCTTATCCAGCTTAATATCAGAAAAGTACATTCCACAAATTTAGCACATCTGCACCAATTCATTTAAGTGATATACTTTAGATTCAGCAGTCTTGACATAATATTGATATTTTAAAATAATACAAGTAATGGGTCTGAGTCCAGTTTGTCAATTATCATTTCCCTCTCAGGCTGTTAAACATAGAAGAATCCCACCCATGTAAAAGACACAACTGAAAGTCAGTGTGTAATTGTGTGGAAGAGTATATGTCCATGATGGCGAAACTATGGCATGAGCCCTCTCTGTGGGCACGCCAGCAGTTGCCCCAGCCCAGCTCTACCGCGCCTGCATGCATGCCTCCCACCAGCCAGCTGGTCTTTGGGTGTCTGCTGCGCATGTGCAAGGGACGGGACGCATGCAGGGGACACGTTGCGCATGCACAGGGGGACAGGGTGCCTGTGTGGGGGGATACAGGTTGGTTCAAGAGGCTTTCCAGGCCCAAAATGGATCATGGGGAGCTTTGTGCCCTGCCCCCCCTGCACCCCATTTTGGCTTCCAGTTGGTACAGGCAGCTTTCCAGGCCCAAAACAGGGTGCAGGGGGGCCTCATGCGACCCCCGGGCCCCATTTTGGGCCTGGAAAGCCTCCTGCACCAACCTGGTAGCCAAACCCAGGCACAGGGGGTGCGGAGTTTGTAACCAAGCACCTTAATCACTAGACCAGTGGTTCTCAATCTTTTCTTCACCATGGATCAATCGTGGGTTGCTCCTGGTTCGGTCTGGTTCGGTTCAGTTCTGTAGAACCAGTAGTAAAACCAGCGGGAGGCTCTGCCCACCCACCACAATGTCATCATGGGTGAACTGCACATGACCAGAAGCTTCTGCACGTGCGTGTGCGGCCCCTTTGCGAACCAGTAGTAATGGTAAGTAGAACCCTGCCATGGATCCCTTTAAATACATTTTGTGACCAGGGACCATAGCCAGGGACCACCAAGACTTAACTCAAGATTTAAATCATAATATTTCTTCAAGCCTTCATGGACCCCCTGTGATGACATCACACACACACACCGGGGTCTGCAGACCACAGGTTGAGAACCACTGCACTAGACAAAACTTGCCTATTGATCTGGGACAGCTCACATTTTCTTTAGTCTCTTCTCAACAACAATATTTTTGCTACATCTTGTTAGAAAAGCTAAGTGTGCAGAGTAGATGCCCTACCTCTGACTGCTAAATCTCCAGATGAGCAATTGACTTTTCTGTAATATGTCTTATACAAACTAGTACTACTATTCAGGAACTTGTGGTTTTACAGTCTCTTCAGACAATAACGGCTTAACTCACATTTGTTCCACCTATACAATAACAGTCTTCAGGATTCTTGCTCTACAAGGAAGCAAGTCTATTTTAAGACAAGAGTTGAAAAGTTTTAGTATGTGGGTCCAACATGACCCATCACTCTGGCTCACCTGTCTTCTTGGCATTGAGTGAGGTTTTATCTGCCCTAAATTCCCTGCCTATCCACTCACATTTTGAGTCCTGTTTGCATTTGCCCAGCAGAAGAACCTGAAAGCATCACTTTATCTCAATTGTGTCCAGGACTGGCACCTAAAAATGGAATGCTTGAATATCTGTAAATCTTCCTGCCTAAGCTCTCCAGTTTGGTTCAGTCTTGACTAGACATGGCAAGTCTAAAAGTGATCAGTTGCAATAACACTCAGGCCCTCTTGGCCCTCTTGGCAAGGCTTCTGAACAGAGTTAAAACTGACCTCTATTACCAGGAGGGTTGAGGGGAAAAAATGCTAATGTAAAAAGAATTTATTGGCCTTGAAATGGATGACTGATGCTTACTGATGCACAGAAGACAGCCTTTTGCCACCAGAGTGAACTCAACCATGGCAGTGGATTTACATGACAGGAAGGACATTTAGCTTTAAAAAACAAGGTTTTTAGGGAAGGGAGTACAAGGTTTTAGGGAAGGGAGCCACAAACCTCTTTCATTGGAGTTTTGAAAGACAAAACAAGTACACCTCCCACCATCAGAATTCTAAGAAGATGCATGCAAAAGATCCTTTTCAAGACTAGGCATTAGGAACACAGGAAGGCTTCTCCTTAATTCCAAGTTCCTTCTCCCCTTGATTAGTTTCCATCCGTTGTTTCTTGTCTTGCCCTCTGATGCTTTGGAAAATAGGTTGACCCCTCTTCTTTGTGGCAGTCCAGTGGTGGGATTCAAATTTTTTTACTACCGGTTCTGTGGGCGTGGCTTGGTGGGCGTGGCAGGGGAAGGATACTACAAAATCTCCATTCCCACCCCACTCCATGAGGAAGGATACTGCAAAATCTCCATTTCCACCCCATCCCACTCCAGGGAAAGGGAAGGATACGGTAAAATCTCCATTTCCACCCCACTCCAGGGGAAGGATACTGTAAAATCTCCATTCCCTCCCCACCACACTAACCTGCTTTCCAGCTCCGTGTGCAAGGCAACAAAAGAAGATCCAGCCAGTCAACTGGGACTTGATCAGCTGGGACTCAGGAGGCAGAGAATAGATGGGGGTGGGGCCAGTCAGAGGTGGTATTTGCCGGTTCTCCTAACTACTCAAAATTTCCACTACCAGTTCTCCAGAACCAGTCAGAACTGGCTGAATACCACCTCTGTGGCAGTCCCTCAAATATAGGAATACTGCTATCATGTCACCCCTAGCCCTTTTCTCTAGACTAGCCGTACCCAGTTCCTGCAATCATTCTTCATATTTTAGTCTTTTTTCTTATTTTCTTTTTCTTGTTTTAGTCTTTTTCATATGTTTTTCTCTTTCACCAATGAAATGGTCTTTCTTCCTCTTTCCTCTGCACAAAATCTGCTCTTGAGTGTTGGGAACCTTCCAAAACAGTTATGGGAACATTCACAACAGTTGGAGAAAAAGAAGGGAAAATCCCAATGTCTTGTATATGTGGGAGTGCAAAGACTGACTAACCAGAGGTGGTATTCAGCAGGTTCTGACTGGTTCTGGAGAATCGGTAGCAGAAATTTTGAGTAGTTCGAAGAACCAGTAAATACCACCTCTGACTGGCCCCGCCCCCATCTATTCTCTGCCTCCCGAGTCCCAGCTGATCGGGAGGAAATGGGGATTTTACAGTATCCTTCCCATGGAGAGGAGTGGAAATGGAGATTTTATAGAATCTTTCCCCTGGAGTGGGGTGGGAATGGAGCAGGGGTGAAATGCTACCAGTTCAGACCAGATCACCCAATCCGGTAGCGATGGAGGTGGGTGGTTTGGAGAACCGGTAGCAAAAATCTCTGCACCCCCCCCCCGCCACCATGCCCAGCTGAGCCGCACAAGCATCAGAGACTTTTTTTTTACTTTTAAAAGCATTTTTTCTACAATTTCTTTGGCCAAAAAAATGCTTTTAAAAGTAAAAAAAAAGCCTCTGATGATCGCGCGGCTCAGCTTGGATCGTCAGAGGCATTTAAAAGAAAAAAAGCCTCTGCCGATCAGGCAACTCAGCTGGGATCATCAGAGCCTTTTGAAAGCATTTTTTACCACCTCTTTGCCAAAAAGGTTGTAGAAAAAATGGTTTTAAAAGTAAAAAAAAAATGGCCATGCCCACCCAGTCACATTACCCCCCCCCACCAAGCCACGCCCACAGAACCGGTAGGAACTAATTTTAGATTTCACCACTGGAATGGAGATTTTGTAGTATTCTTCCCCTGCCATGCCCACCAAGCCACGCCCATCAAGCCATGCCACATCCACCAAGCCATGCCCACAGAACCGGTAGTAAAAAAATTTGAATCCCACCACTGTGACTAACCTAGTGAGAATAACAAAAGTGCAAGGGGAAACGTACAATAGTAATGAAGCAAATACCCTAAAAGGGGGAAAGATAACAACAGTGGTGGTATTAGGAAAGTTTAGAGATGTAAAGGTGAGGAAAAAGATGGTAGGAAATTGGAAACTGGTGGAAAAATAATTATCTAGTGCTCCTTAGACTGGGATTCAGTGTTGTTGTCAGCAGGATCTAGGGAAGCTTGGGTTAGGGAACTTACTTAGGGGAAAAGGAGGGACATGAAACCATGAGGATGGCCAATGAAATGTGTAATTCTGCCTTGGATAGATGAAACCTCTGAAGTCATGCTTGTGATACCTCTGATATGAAATCTTAAGTCAAAACCTCAGCCGTCAATTGTCATATAACCTTATTAAAGCATAGCTTGTCCTTTACAAAAAGCACACGCAAGAAAGGATCTCGTTTTAATTCCATAAGAGGCTGATCTCTCTGCTGCTTATTCATAAATATGTCTCTTTGTTCTTTTTAAATATTTCCCAAATCTCATTATGTAAAAGAACATTTGCTGCATTATGTTTATCCATTTGTATGATCTGATAGTCATAGGACCCAATGCATGACCATTTAGCAGGAACACTGTTACACCTTACTGTGCATAAAATTCTCCTGCTGCTCTTGCCAGCAAACACCCACTGGGAAGGAAGCCAGATTTCTCTCTCTGTCACCTCTTTGATCCCCTATTTTCCTGGCTCTGCTGAATGAGACTGTAAAGCCTGTTCCTTTCCATTGCTATTACGGATCACGAGACTGCTGTCTTTAACTCAGGAACTGTAGCTCTCTTCCAGGGTTATAACATCTCTCATAAGCACATCCTCCTTGCTCTCCATATGGATTTCTATCCTGTCTGTTTGGGAAAGAGATGAAGCTGCAGTAGGGAACAGCATTCATCTCTCTTCCTCTCATATACCATACCAGAGGTGGTATTCAGCAGGTTCTGACCAGTTCTGGAGAACCAGTAACGGAAACTTTGAGTAGTTCGGAGAACCGGTAAATGCCACCTCTGACTGGCCCTGCCCCATCTATTCTCTGCCTCCCGAGTCCCAGCTGATCAGGGGTAAATGGGGATTTTGCAGTGTCCTTCCCCTGCCATGCCCATCAAGCCATGCCACATCCACCAAGCCACACCCACAGAACCGGTAGTAAAAATTTTTGAATCCCACCACTGTACCTATACCAGGGGTGGGTTCTACTTACCTCCACTACCGGTTTGCAATGGGAGCACATTCTGCGCATGTGCAGATCATTCATGATGACCTCCAGGTGGGTGGGCGGAGTCTCCCACTGCCATTACTACCAGTTTGCAAGAACCAGACCGAACTGGAAGCAACCCACCACTGACCTATACCCATTTTTTTTCCAATTCTTTTATTGTGATTTATAAGAGTCTTAATTAGTATGGAACTTTTATGAAAGGAATTCACCTTTTATAAAAGAGGGAAAAGGCAAAACAGGAGAACCCAGTGGCAGCATGCTTTCATGATGGACACCAATACTCCAGCCAGATCAACGTTACAGAGGAATGTTATTAAAGTACCAGTACTGCAATTGATCGCTTATTCACCATAGTCTTCATACATTCACCAGCCTTGAATTTGTCCAATAGGACACATACACATTTATCATAGGTCACCATTATTTGATCTGATGTTAATTTCAGTTGACCCTGGAAAACAATCAGCAAAATTCTATACATTTCCCAGTTAGAAAGCAATAGGCATGACAATAGAGGACAAACACTTCAGCACACATAGACACAAGGCAAGAAGCTTTGTGCTCACTGATTTCAGCTACTATGCAAAGATGCTGGGAGCCTCCTGGATTGAAAACCCCATCGTAGGATAGATATATCTTAGATCTACATCCCCTTCTAGCATCTTCTAGAAATCACATGTCCTATTTTAGTTCTTGTATTACTATGTATCAGAGAGCTTTGCCAGATGGAAATATATATCCTCAACTTTAAATCTCAGTACTTTAAATCTGCTCTTTAATTCAGAGACTACTTGAAGTCGTAAAATCTTTCTTCAATTTCCCCCAGATATAAAAACATAGAGATTATTGGGAGGGCAACCATCTTTCAAAGTCTTGTGGTGATGTGTATATCTGTAAAAGCAAAGTTTGTTCTAGGGAAAAGAGCAGTGTCTTTTTTCAACTATAGCACAAAACTTAATGAGCCATAGCTGATTGCGGACTAGCAGGCCTGCTCATGCAACATATACTAAGCAGAAGTGAATGAAGGTTGATAGGCCCAAGTTTCCTTTTTCCAAAGCCTTATTTCCAACAATCTGCTTTGGCATTACAATCAGGTGCAAAACGTTCAATAATTCAATTGCTGCAGATGGCACACAAGAAACAGAGTGAAAGTGGGTCATTTTACAATCTATCCAGAGAAGGTTGGCCAGTCAGAAAACACACCATCTGACTTCTGATCTTACCATAGTGCCATCTTCACTATCTTGGAGATGTTTGGTTCACTATGAAACTCACCAGAAGTCCTCACCAGAAGGTGTTTGTGTGATATTTTATTAATACATGATCTATATCAGTGTCGGCAAACCTTTTCGGCAATGAGTGCCAAAACAGGAGCAGGCGCGTACACACGGGGGGGGGGGGAGTGCAGGAAACCGCAGAAACCTGAAGAGTAGCTCCCAGTGCGTACATACACGCCGGGAAGCTGAGTTTCCCATTTTTGGTGTGCGCAGAAGCGCCGGTCACCTGGTCTTCCAGTTTCTGGCACACATGCGCATGCAAAGACTAGCTGGGCAGCACACATGCACGTGCCAGAAACCAGAAGCTCAGCTTCTCGGCACATGCATGCATGCCAAGGAGCTGCTCTTCCAGTTTCCTGTGCTTGCGAAGACCAGCTAGCCAGCGCATATGTGCACGCCAGAACCCAGAAGAGCAATGGGTGACGGCTGGCGTGCTCGGAGAGATGGCTCTGTGTGCCACTTATTTATTATTTATTTATTTATTTATTTAATTTGTATACCGCCCTTCTCCCAGAAGGGACTCAGGGCGGTGAACAGCCAAAATTAAAAAACATACAAATGCAAAAGTTAAGATAATTAAAAGAATTAAATCACTGGCTACCCAATTTAAAACCCCAAAATCCATAAAATTTAAAATCCCAATTAAAAACCATTTAGGCTAGGCACTGGTGCCATAGGTTCACCATCACATATATATATTGATAGATTCCCTCTTTTTCTGCTTTGTTGCTGTTTCTGTTAACATGGGTATTTATGTTTTTTATAGCTTTTTATAGTTTTTCTGATTTTTTTTTATTATGTATTCTTTTCTATTTCTTTCAATAAATAAATAAATAAATGTTTTAATGAAAAAAGGAAGTCAAGCTACCATGATATGAAAATGTTGTTTATAGCTTAGTAAATTTTGTGAAATCACTATTGATTTCAACAAACCATAGTTAAGAAAAATGTGGCTTGGCATTTTATATAAACCTAGCAGATATTTGTAGCCAAACTCAATAATACTTTAAGACTGACTTAAATGTCGTGATCTGACTTGGATTCATTTTTTTTCCCTTAATGATGACATTCCTGATCCATTTTTTTCTCATATATTCGGATTCTGACATTTATTGTAAGGCAGAGTAGCTTTTACAGTGGCTCAATTAAAAATACTTACTGCTGTTCAGGAGAAGACAAGTGGAAGCTTATTTGTGGCAAAATAAAACTTGTCTGGAATTGTAGCAAAAGGAATCGAGCCCAGAAATCCATGTGTTCTGATTCCAATTTACAAGAACTCCTAGCAGGTTATTTATTTTGCAGTTGTTGTTTTTTTAGAAAAATCCTCTATATCTCAGCAGTAGAAAAAGACACATTTCACAGTAAGAGCTCTGTGTATGTGTGTGTGTTATAAAAATATCAAAGTCTTTGATAAATGTATAGCCTGCAATGGAAGCACATATATTGACAGGCAGATACCTGTTTGTAGAGGTGGCAGCATCTGATGGTGGCAGGTGTCTGATCTTGGATGAAAGATTGTGAAGGAATCGTAGCATTCTAGGTTAGACTGGGAAACACAAAACATAGGTTCATTGGTCTGGAAGGGACCCCAGAACTTAGTCCAACCACCTGCTCAAGGCAGGAGTTTCTAAATCAGTGGTTCTCAACATGTGGGTCACGACCCCTTTGGGGTCCAAATGAATAAATATTTCCAATAAAGTCAATAGCAAGCTACTTCTATAGTCATCAGAACTGAATTTCAATTCCAGGGAGATTTTAACTTCACTTTGTTTTAAGTCGTTCCATCTGATTTGAGAACATGACATGTGGACTTTTTTTTTTTTTTTTAGCCAGCTGCTAAAATTTAAACCTCCCCTTTGTCTCAAAAGCATATTTTCTTTGCTTATATTTTACTTTACTAACTTTAAGTTGTAATAAACCAAGTCTACTGTGCTTGGGAACACTCTGGTCCTTCTGTAGAATGGAACACTGGACCTTTACTCCACAGGCCTCTGATAGCACCATCGATTACAAGCTAGCAAGATTAGAGTCTTGGTGCTTAGAGCCTTGAGCTTAGTGGTGTTTGAGCCTTAGAGCTTAGAGCCTTGGTGAGCTGGCGCTCACCAAGGAGCATCTTTTGCCGCCGGCGGAGCCACCGGAAGTCGTGTTACCAGCCTTTCAATGGTGGTAACCTTCAAGAGGTTCAGTGAACAGCTTCTCTAATCTTGCTTGCTGGTAATCGATGGTGCTATCAGAGGCCTGTGGAGTAAAGGTCCAGTGTTCCATTCCACAGAAGGACCAAAGTGTCCTGTGGGCAAAAAAAAAGAAAGAAAGAAAGGCTGGTAACACGAAGGATGAATTAGTGACCTGGTTTGCTATTAGGAACTTGTTGGGCAACAGCAGGTTCTCTGGATGGCTACATATTAATCCTGCTGATTTGCACTGGTGCTTGATTCCACTCACGTCTGCCCTACTGTACCTTTGCACATTATCTTACAAATAATACAGCCAGTCAGGGCCATATCTTTAACAGAGAGATAACAGATACTGTAACAGAGAATAGAAGCCAGATCTAAATAGAGGCAAATTAGGAGGTTATCATATGCCTTCACAAATTATTAATGTACCGTACATCATATATACCTATCCAGATAGCTTGTTGGAAGTAAGATGGGAGTTATTGCTAAAGAAAATGTACATTTGTTATCGTTTTGGAGTTGCTAATGTAAAAACTACCTTCCTGGATTGGATTACTGTATACCCATAGACATAAGGGAGAAAACCGTCTGTCCCGAGTTATCCAAATATATATAATCTATGGATATTTAGATTTTATGTAGCGATCATGGAATTGCATTTTAGCAAACAATGTGAAATAAATACTCTGTTAAATCAGGAAGATAAATTCAGACGCAATACCACACTGACCATCATGTCTGTCTACGGCAGTGGTTCCCAATGTCGTGCCTATGCCCCACAGGGGGGCAACTTGATTTTTAATAGGGGCAATTTCGAACCTTGTCTAAATCAAGTTAATGGCCTTTTAGGCTTCCTCCGTGCGATAGGAATTCACTTTTTGAATAGTAGGAATTATATGTCATGGAGGGGTGGGCATCAGGATTTTAGGGATGCATAGGTGAGGCATGGCCAAAAAATGGTTGGGAACCACTGATCTAGGGAGATTCTCAGACATCCAGGTCATAATTGTCCCAAAGGTGCTTTTTCAAATGGCAACTGGATTGTTTTTCTTTGAAGATGTTTCGCTTCTCATCCAAGAAGAAGCTTCTTCAGGATAAGGAAATGTCACAAAAAAACCCGTAATAAATACATTTGTATTGTTCCAGAAGATAAGGCTTCCTCCAAGAGATTCAAAAATACAAAAAATGAAAATGTGAAAGCCTTGATACAGTAATTGGCTGCTCATTAAGTGGGAGTGGATTTTGCTTTTATTAGTCATTTCTAAATTACTGCTAAACCTCAAAAGAATTTCCTCCATTGGCCACAGATTTGAACTAGATGATATCTGAGATTCCTCCTAGTTCTTCCGGTTTACAATTTTATATCTAATACCTGTTGTTCCAAGATATTCATATGTAACATCTGCATTCAAAGAGCAGAACAACTCTGTCAAGATTGTGCATCCAGGACTTCCGGTTTGCTGCTGGCTGCCGCCAGACGTTCCTTTGGGATCGTCAGCTTCCACTGCCTGTTAGAGCCGCCTTCACAGCGGAATGGCGGCTCGAAAAAACTCCGTTTCCATGAGGAAACGGAGATAGAGCCGGCAGGGGTGGGTAGAACTCTCTGCAGAGTCCCAAAAGTTTTTTTTTTACTTTTGGGACGGAGCGGATGAGAAGCCCCATATCCCCTGCCGTTGCTCCGGGCTTTGGGAGACCTCTGTTAATGCAGAGCCAGGCGTCAAGAGCAAGCCTGCGAATTTAACAGAATACTCAAAGAAAATGTGAGCTGGACCTTTAATATTGAATCGCAAGTATTTTACTTATTCTTTAAAAAATTACTTTAGAGAAAAGAGGAGAGGAAAGGGGGAAAAAGAGCCTTTTAAAATGGCGTCTGCCGCGGCTGGAGAAGAGGCTGAAAGGGAAAGTCCTTCCGTTTTTTATTACTACAATGTAGCGGAATAAATATCACTGGCTACATTTGTAGACAAAACTTCGCTCTTGTGTCTTCTTCTCTTTCTTTTCTCTGGAGACTTGATATTGTTTTTGATTGGAAAGAAGTTTTTTTTCTTGTTTTTTTAAGGGAAAGTCCTTCCGTTTTCTATTTTTTCTCTCTTTTTTACTAAATCTTGTCTGTGTGGGAAATGGCATCGGGACTCACACAGCTAGACAAACAGGTGGGGGGGAACTTCCCCCATTAATAAATTACACCAACAAATTGTAACTCTCCAGTGTCAGAAACCTGATTTTAATATAATAGAATTTCTTCTTGAAGAGATTGTAAGAAGGGATGAGATTGTGAACCAGCAACTCGAAAAATTTAAGCAGGAAATTAATGAAATTGGTGAATTGGTGAAATCAAAGTTTGACTTTTTGAATCGAAAGATTTTAAATACAGCTAATGGTTTATCAGACTTTCTGATTCGGGTGGATGCAAAGACTAAATTATTAGAGTCTAAAATGAAGGAAAGTGAGGAGAATTTGGATGACAAGATTCAAAAAATTAAAAAGGATTTGGTAAACATTCAGGATAATAGCTCAGAAGACAAACCTAAATTGGAGGTTGACCAAAAGACTGGTAATGAAGAAAATGTGCAACAGAGGATTGAAAGAGAAGTTTTAATGATTCAATATAATTTTACAGAATACGCAATTAGACTGAGAGGTCTGCAGGAAAATAATAGAGATGACTTAAGGAAAATATCTTCTGAAATTCTGGCTGGGATTTTAAAGGTTCAACCTGATGAAGTGTTTTGCAGGATTGATAGAATTTACAGAATAAACTCCTGGTTGGCAAAGCAAAGGCAATTGCCTAGAGATGTGGTGATCTATTTTACAGATAAAGAAATTAGGAATAATATTGTGCAGAACTCTTTTAATTCTACTTTGCAATTTCATGGAAGAAAGATTTGGATTTTTAAGGAGCTCCCGACTAAGATGCTAATGGAGAGGAAGAAATTTGGCTTTCTAGTGACTGAGTTAAAAAAAAGAAATATCCTATTTAGGTGGGATGCCCCAGTTGGTTTAATATTGAGACATCAAGGAGTAAGATATCAACTGAACACTGTTGAAAAAGCGGAAGAATTTTATCAAAAAATTTTAAAAATGAACTTAACATCTTTAGGCATAATACAGGATAAGCAAAAGGAGTTGGAAACAAAAGGAAAATATCAAATTACAGAGGCTGTGGTGGATAAATTGTCTTTGGACTCCCTGGATACCCCAGCTGGACTGTCTATAAATAAGAGAGCAGTGTCATCTGACTCTAATGTGATGAACCATCAAGTCACAGACAAGTGCGCAAATCAACCAGTTGATATACAAGTGATGGAGAAGAAAGATGAGATGACAAAACTAACCCAACAAGAACAATTCATAAAGCAGAATGAAAATCGACCAGCCGACACACAATTGGTAGGCACGAAACGAGGATGGAAATTCAACCCGCAAAAGAAAAAGAAAAGAAATAGATCTCACAGAAACAGCAGTTTCTAAACCAAGCAACAGTGAAGCCAGAGACTTTAAAAAATGAATGAATATCTGAAAAGATAGTGGAGGTGAACAATTGTTTAATACTATCCTGAGGATTGTGGCAGATCTCTGTAATGCCGTGATTTTGGGATGTGAAAAGAGCCTTACCTTGTTGGATCTGAATCATCTACTCTGGATTTCTTTTACTGGTAAATATATTATAATTATTTTGAGTTATAAGGCAAGAGAGTCACGCTGGGGCATGCAGAAGATCTGGATGTTACTCATTAGGATGATGGGAATCAACAATCCTGATGAATACCACAACTATAACTATATGGATATAATTATAATGTCACTCGGGTGGTTGTTTTTACTTTTATATATATACGGCAGAAGATGATTGAAGATTCTGAACAAACTGTTGCACCAGCATGTTATTTTACCCTATTATGGGTGATGGATTTAATAATCCAGCGGAAAGACACCGAAGAAGATATTATATGGATTATAAATTTAAAGTTATTGTCTTTTTTCTTTTTATAAAATGGAATGCATATATAGATATGTGTATATCTTAGTAAAGTGGGCAGTGGATTATATTTAGAATTGTATTGCATGATTTTGTAGGAATTGAAGGGTTGAAATAGGTTAGTTTACTGATTGATTAGTCTAAGAAAAAGGATCTTTAAGTCATATATTTAGGGGAGTGGAGGAATTGGATAGAACTGAATAAATGTTAAATGTGGATGTAGGGAGAAGGCCGCTTTAAATTGTTATATTAATATATATAAAAGATTAAATGTTAAATTGTAATAATACATTATAAGTTTAGGGGAGGAGAAAAAGGGCAGATTATTGTAAAAATGGGAGTTATAAGAATAATATGCTAAGGGTTAGTATTCTGAGGAGGGAGTAAGGGAAAGGAAAGATATTATGTATGTAATTAGTTATGAAATAGCCTATTGTTGTGAAGAAGTCACAGGGGGGGATGGGTGGTGAGGGGGGGTTAGGGAAGAGGGGGGGGGGAGGGGGAAAAACTTGTATTTGAAAACTTTTTCAATAAAAAAAAAAAAGATTGCGCATCCAGAATCATATGCAAAAGTGGCCATATTATCTATGTTGTTTTTCAGATTCTTTTCCCCCCTAAAGCTCACATGTCATAGAATTGTTAAGAATTAGCACCACATACTACAAATCATTATAAAATGCCGAGAAGCAACCTGTTGGACTAAAATAGTACAGACAATAATCAGAAATTCTGCTTTCAGGAAACAGGCTTTCCTATGACAGGAAGCAAAAGAGAGACTGCTGGAGACAACAGGCCCCAAAGCCTCCAATTGCCAAAAAGACAACATGGCTGTACTGGCACATCCCCACAGCAGGAAATCTCTGAATGATGCATTCAATCTGCACAGCAATTTAACATGTCATTTGCTTCCTGAGCACTGATACTCGGAGTCATTTTTTATCCATTTTTGCTCCCTTAATCTCAGGGAGCCCATCATCCCCTACAGAAGCAAGGAAGTGAAGGTCAAACAGTTATTGGAATTCTACCCTGAAAAATATCTGTAGCTCGTTTTCCTGAACTTTCAAAACTCTTCTGTGTGCAGTTTGAAGCTCTGACCTTCAGTCTCTGTTTTAATGTGCCATTTATTCAAGCACACTGGGGCCGTGCTCACCATGCAATGCCAAATGTAACGTCTGTGAAAGTAACTCAGAGACAGACAAGAAAAATGTGGGGTTTTGGTGAAGAAGAGAAAAAAATGGGTGCTGTATCAATCTGAATTGTCTGTGAATCAATTGAAATGGTTCTTACTAGAATAGCAGTTGTGGGTAATGACAGGAACTATGTTCACACAGTACATATTGATCTGCATGAATGTGGAGGGAGACAACTGTATTCCACACTAGACTCCCAGGCATTCATTAAAAATCCTGGAGCCTTTATTTTGAAGACTATACTGTAGAATTGCCATTAAATCAATTGCTGGATGCCCCACAACCTTCCTATGATAAGTCATGCAGGAAAGGTGTTCCTAATCACTATGAATAACCAGGGTGGGCCACTCTCTACTCAAGTCACAATTCTGTTAGGTCTGATTTTATTGGATAAGCATTCTTCCTTAATTGGTACCTGACGGAAGAGTTCCTTATCAGATTAGAGGAGCTGGAGCGCTCTACTATTAGAGGGAACCTCAGAACTTGTTCCAAATTACCTCCCACATCTACAGCTGTGATCACTATTACAGCGCGAGGGAGGAAGGGAGATTGGCACCATACCTTTTCAATTACTACATCACACAGGTGTTTATTTTCAGGAATATGTCCATAGGACTGGGTTTCTTTTTTCCAAAATGAGATTTTACAATTGTATGCAACCAACTGCCTCAATGAAGTATAAGACTGTAGAATGCCTTGTTACATTCCACATATATTATGGACATAAAGAATCTTTCCACAATCACAGATGGCGATTCACAATCGCAATGCACAGATGGTGTATACCATCTGCAATACTGGGAGGCTGTAAACAGCCCTGCAGTCTTTTTGCCTAACCAGTTCTTTTTTTAAAAAAAATATTTCTCCTTCTTCCTGGAGGGTGATGAGAAAAGTTACTACATGTGCAAGTTGGCCAGTTCCCAGTTGCTTGAGTCAAATATAAGCAAACTGCTTTTACTTATTTTAGGGGTGGGAGAGAGTGAATCTATGATTATGTTTCTAAGTGAAATCTGCTTAATTTGTGGGATTTGTTTCAAACATTCCAGGACTTCACATTACCACCGCACCAGTTTGCCTTTCTAAAAACACCAGGCACAATGATTTCTGAAGTTTGGATTTATAAGAGAGTGGGAGTGAGAAGGGGAAAAAAATTACCAGCCATGTTAGAACAAAAATATGGCGAGTAGCCTAGCTAAGAAGAGTCACCAAATTAAAGTTAAAGAATTTGAAATACAAACCAGGCTTAAGCCAATGTATTCATTCTTTTGTGCTCTCCATTTCAGGCTTAGATGTTTGTATGTCATGGTAAAAATTCAAAATGGCAGCCACAACAAAGTTCCATCTGTTGTTTTTTTTTATGTGCACAGGGAGAGTTGGGTTAGTTTATTGTTTCTCACCTGTTTTTTCCCCCACTTATATTAAAGTGCAATTCTAAATTTATAGTTGTCTATGCAAAACGTGTTCAAACATGATTCTACCCAGGAAAAATTACACAAACTCAAGATCTAACCATTTGATTGAAGTAAGTCCCGGAAAATCCAGTGAGTTTCTATTCCGATATACATCAGTGTTTCTCAACCTTGACAACTTTTAAGATGTGTAGACTTCAACTCTCATGGCTGGGGAACTCTGGGAGTTGAAGTCCACACATTTTAAAGTTGCCAAGATTGAAAAATTCAAGTATACAGTGCTGCACTGTAAAGAAAGGCAGCAATTGCTGAAAATTTTATCAAAAAAAGAGAAAGAGAGAGAATAAAGCACTTATTTTGTGCACTGAAAACAATGCAGAAATTATTTTGAAATTAAAATATAAAGTGACAAAACTAAAACCAATGAAATCATCCACAGCTGGACAATGCCTGGATTGATTAGGTTTAGTTAATTAGAGCCATGGTGATGCAAGGATTAGAAAGCAATATTGCAAACTAACTCTGCCCACAGCCAAGAGTTTGATCCTGACCAGCTCAAGGTTGACTCAGCCTTCCATTCTTCTGAGATGGGTAAAATGAGTATTCAGATTGTTGGGGGCAATATGCTAACATTTGTAAAGCACTCAGAGAGTGCTGTAAAGCACTATGGAGCAGTATATAAGTCTAAGTGCTATTGCTGTTGTATCAAGGGAGGGGGAGACCTGAACTTCAAATCTTTCTATCTTTCTACTGAGAAATAAATTATCTGACCATCATGATAGAAATGAAACACATCTAAGAATACTGAGCCATCCCAGCCGGGTGTCCACTTCATTATGCAAAATCTATTTGTCATGGGGAAAGAAAGGTCAGGGATCTGTTTCCTGAACCTGTTTGGCACACAATTTTCACACATAAAAATACAGAATAACATACCCTCCTCACCAAGATTACAGATAATGGATTGGATTCAATTATGCTTGAAGTGAATCTAATAAAATCGATATGATTTATGTGATTAAAATTCCCACTGATTTCAAGAAGGCTTCTCCTTTTAATATGCTTTTCTGTTTACTGGGTGCTGATGTTCATAATGGCAAGCAATTCTCCTCCTATAACCTAATTGAAAGGTATTATTATCATTGGATCCAAATTTAGCTGTGGTTAGTCTGGATCCACACTGATGATATAATCTCTATAACGATGCAATTAATCAAAGTAGCAGGACCCTTATTTTCTATCAAATTGTTCATGATACCTTGGGTACAGGAAAGCTGATGGTGACACACTGCATCCCTCCATATGTCTAATCTCTATCAATCAAATTGTTTGTTTGTTTCTGTGTGTGTGTGTGTATTTAACAACTTTAAAAGTGTGAAGTTTGGTAATTTAGGAATAGGATGTTCTCTTCCTGCTCCAGATCATGGCAGCCGAGGGGGTGCCTGACTTGGCACTTTTCAGGGGTAACAATAAATGTTTCTAGGTATTCCAGAAGTGCTCTGAATCACTGTATCTGCAGGTTATGCCATGTTAAGTGCCCAAATGATCTGCAGGAAATTTAAATACATTGATAATGCAATAAAAATCAATGTACCAAAGACCAAGTTGTATTTGACAGAGAAAATGGGGTGATTATTGCAAGCTGTTGTAATTATTGTTACTATCTGCTCAGAATAATATGAAGTCACAGCTGCTAGTTCTTTAGCCGGTGTTAGCCTTCATCAAGTTTTTCCCAAGAGTCTAGAATGTCACAAAATCTGACAATTTTTGTTGACTGTACATTCAGTAAGTTCCATTTTTAACTTTCATCAATGCTTGTTCTTGGCTGTCTTTTCATTATCAGCAATGCACTCCTTTTTTCCTCAACAATTTGGTTTGACTTGAAGTAAAGAACAATCAACCAATGGAACAGCTTGCCTTCAGAAGTTGTGGGAGCTTCATTACTTGAGACTTTCAAGAAAAGATTGGACTGCTATTTGTCAGAAATAGTGTAGGGCCTCCTGCTTGAAGGGGAGGTTGGACTAAATGATCTATAAGGTCCCTTCCAACTCTGTTAACCTGTTAAACCTCTGCCTCCATTTCTGTAGGGCAGGTATATTCTTTCAATATTTTACATTGTTCTTTCCACATACCTGTTATCTCTGTTATGAAAGAAGTCACGTTTAAAAACCACATCACGTTTACATGTTTACACGACATCATGTTTACATGATGTGTTGTATTAAAGCTCAGAGACTATTTAGCTATGACTTTGAGGAATGAATGTTTTCTAAAGAGTTTAGCATCCTGCTATTTTTTTCCCCGTAAAAAAAGCAACTTCAAGTGTTCGGATGTTCTACATTGAGAGCCCATAATTGAAATTATACTGAAATTAGATTGCAAATCTCTTTGGATTTAATCTTGTTTCCAGATATTGAATCTTCAACTAAAGTTGTATCTTGGCTGTTTAACACATCCCCAATACATAGGAATGTATTATCCTTTTATTTGGATTTACTACACTTATCACATTTCACAGATCCAAGTATGATTTATTTAATGACACATGTTAAACCATGGGTTAGCATAGTGTCTGAAACAAAACTGAAACTAAAAGAAAAGTCAGTTAGCAATGAAAGACAGAAGTAAATCCCAAGAGTTAAAATACTGAAGAAAAATATTTTGTTGATTAAGAGAGTAACAGTGGACATGACTTTTGACTTTGCTATAGATAATCATTTCTGACTTATTGTTTTCAACACATCTGATCTATTATTTTCATAATAAGTTAAGGTTTCTGTCCTGATTTTAAATAAATGTTTTGACACATTTCTAAAAATACCACTATTATTTTTAAAGTTCATATGTTGTGGCTAGAAAAACATGCCAGTGGATTTTTGGCCAGCTATTGAAATTTAGGTAGTCTTCAACTTATTACCGCAACTGGGAACAGAATTTACATTGATACATAAGGTATTTGTTAGATGAATCACACCCAGTTTCCTTTTTTGCCATAGTTAAGTGCAATTGTTAAGTGAACCATGTGGTCATTAAGTGAATTCAACTTTGTTTGCTGGGAGCCAGCTAGGAAGGTTACAAATAGTGATCAGAGGGCCAGACGACACTACATCTATAGTAAATACATGCTAGTTGATAAGTGCCAAATTTTTTATCACATGACTGTGAATATTCTGGGACAGTTGTAAGTGTGAGGACCAGTCATACGTCACATTTTCAGTGCCGTTGTAACTTTGAACAGTTGTGAAATAAATGGTTGTAAGTCAAGAACTACCTGTATTAGTTTTAAACATAAATCTTTTAATTGATTGATTTGTATTCCATCTGTCTAGTACATATATATATATATACTTACCTTCGCTACCAGTTTGCAAATGTGAGTGTGTGTACCTCCTCCCCGCATGCGCAGAGGGTCAAAAATGAGACATGATGACATCCGGGCAGATGGGCGGAGCCTGCCAGCACTACCAGATCGCGCGATCCGGATAGAGCCGGCTGAATTTCACCACTGATATATATATATCACTTACATGGATGCTAATATATACTGTAACAATAATACTCAGGAATTGCCTAATTTGCTACTACTTAAGCTGATTTATATTATTTTGGCTGTTAGTTGTGGTGGGTTTTATTATGGAAGTCAAATAAAAACCAGTTGCTTCTGCTCACAGTTTAAATGTGGTGGCCCCCAACAAATGATTTATGGGTATACATTGTACACCCATGTACACTTTCTCTCAGTCAATTCATGATAACAAAAGGCAACCCATGTATCTCTTTATAACCATCAAAGGTCATCATTTGTCTTCTGGAATCCGAGATCTCTGGATGCAGAATTTCCTCCTTTTATTTTATTCTATTTTATTTTCAATGTGTCTGCCTGGCAGGCCAGCGCTACTCGCCACCTCGCCATTCAGCGACTGCTCTTCCTTCATCCTGTTTATTATAGGTCACTTGGGCAGCCTGAGCAAGTCGCCACACACACACACACACGGCATCCAGGATGCACAACATTAACCCGAGCAGCCTTTTTGGAGCCCAGCCTTCGTCCTCCCTCCTGCTGATCATTTCCAAAGCATTAGAATTCCCTTTGCTTGGCTTTGTTCTAAAGCACTGGCTTCCTATTGCAAACATTGTATGTGGTTGGTCTATTATTTGAGCAGCTAACCAGAATATCTCTCTGAAAGCACGGAGCCCTCAGGATCCCATTCTGATGGAACCTGGATGTGTACCACCAAACACAAACAGTATCTGTTTAATTAAGGTGTTTGCTTCCACAAGTGAAAAAAAAAGAGAAGAAGAAAGAAAGAAAAATTAAATAAAAGAAAAGATATCAATAGAGTAAAATAAATTTTTACATCAAATGAAATTTAAGAAAGAGACACGAGATATCAATAAAATAATATCATTATATAAGGTGAGAGAAATATTGTATATTGAAGAATATAGGATATTGATATTGTAACAATTCAGATATTATAGGTAGATGTTATAAAGATGATGTTTGTTGTAAATTGTTTTACTTGCATTTATAAATGTATTATGTGGTTTCTTAAATTAATAAAAATTTTAAATTTTTTTTTAAAAAAGGTGTTTGCTTCCATTTTATTCCTAATTGATTCTGTTGAGAATTGCTAACATCTAACAGAAAGAGTGAAAAGAAACCAAACTATTTGTAAACTGGAGTCGGCACAATGGGATGTACTTCCAAGTTGTTGTGACTACAATCAGCCTCAGTATGTGATTAGCTGTAATGGTTATTCACTGAGTTGAAATGCAGAGCTTTGGAGTCTGAAATTGGGGTAGGGAAGTAGATTAATAGCAAGTTTCATTGTACAAACCTTTCCTCCCAACTAATATTTTCTAGATTTATTGAGATACCATTCCCTGAAAAATACCAAATTAAGGGCAGCAGGCAAAGAAACAACTAGGCCTGAAAATGATCTGATTTATGGAATCCTAGTTTGTTAAAATGTTATGTATCATTTCTTTACCCACATTGGTATACCATATTGTGATTCTAGAAAAGACCACGGCTACAACTGCAAAAATAAAAAGGAATTGTGAGAGAAGCTGACACATGCAACAGGACTTCCTGGATCCATTGGTTTTAGTCTGTAAACCTTCAATCAATGAAATGTGAAAAAAATTAACTTTGGCTTGCAATCAGGGAAGTAAACACATAACCATTAGGGAAAGCATACCAAATAATAGTAAGATTAGTTGGACTATTGTTAAAGGAAAGGGCTAAAGCCTAAAACCCACCCAAAAGATCTGCTTCATGCCTTTATCTGCATCAGGATAAGAACTACAAAGAGAGGAATTGGACCAAATATTTTTCCTTGAATGTTTCCATCCTGCAGGAGGTTATGTGGACAGGTCTAACTCTTCTCCTCACTTTATAATGCCAGATTAACTGATCATCTCTCCTCTACTGTTGTTGTTGTTGTTGTTGTTGTTGTTGTTGTTGTTGTTGTTATTAGGCAGAGGTTTGATTGTACACTATTTCCACACTGAACCATGTACTTCAAACCATTCAGAGCATAATCTGAATACTGTTAGGCAGATGGGCATGTAGAAGGACTGTGCTACAGATTTCTCTGTGAATGATATGGTGCAAACACAGCATATTTGGCAGCTGCTAGTATCTATGTATCTGCTGGTATCCACTGAGCCACCACAGGATGTGGTGGCTCAGTGGCTAAGATGCTGAGCTTGTCAGTCAAAAGGTCGGCAGTTCAGCGGTTTGAATCCCTAGTGCCGCGTAACAGGGTGAGCTCCCGTTACTTGTCCCAGCTTCTGCCAACCTAGCAGTTTGAAAGCATGTAAAAAATGCAAGTAGAAAAATAGGGACCACCTTTGGTGGGAAGGTAACAGCGTTCCGTGCGCCTTTGGCGTTTAGTCATGCAAGCCACATGACCACGGAGACGTCTTCGGACAGCGCTGGCTCTTCGGCTTTGAAACGGAGATGAGCACCACCCCCTAGAGTCGGGAACGACTAGCACATATGTGCGAGAGGAACCTTTCTTTTTTCAGTATCTATGTGTTTAGATTGGAAATTTGCACCAAAAAAAAAAAAATGTATTATTTAGTCAAAGAAATTCCCCCAGAAGTGTAAATGTGTAAATGGGGAGGCGTGAAGAGTAATTCGTGGAATGGCTTGCCTTCAGAAGTCATGGGTGCTCCATCATCAGAGGCTTTTAAGAAGAGATTGGACAGCCGCTTTTCTGGAATGGTTATATAGGGTCTCCTGTTTGAGCAAAGGTTGGATTAGAAGACCTCTAAGGTCCTTTCTAACTCTGTTATTTTGAAAGACCTAACATTGTTACATGGGTAATTATGTCTTGCAAAAAGTGATTTGTTAGTAAGAAGTATTTGGAATCATGTGCACTTTGTATATTCAATATAAAAAAAAACTTACTCCATTGTATGGGATAAGGGATTCATGCAAGGGCACCATAGCCAGTGCACCTTGACCAGAAGTATTCCCCAAATCAAGGTAATGTCAGGTCCTCCCCTGCAGATTGTTGTGCAAGGTGGCATCCAAGAAAATTACTTTTTCTCCCATTTTAGATTGAATGTAATCCTAGAATTTGTCAGAGCTGGGTGGGACTTCGTGGGAAATAGAAAGCATTACTCTCCATTAAATGTGCAGCAGGGAGAATGCTATTCTGCATGCATTCTGTGCAATTAACATATTTCTCCCATTGAATGCTATGGAGTCAGCAGGATTCTTTTCCCTGGTGTAATATATTCAGTATGCTAAATGTGGCTCACTAGAGTGTCACACAGAAAGTTAAAGCCGGGGAAAAAAAGACCTTTCTCTGCCAGCTGCAGCACTCTTCGCTGCTGTCTTGCTGTTTCCAATTAATTTGGAGAGGTCAGGCAGCAAGGTATTGAGGTCTTTAAATTGTCAGTTGTTATATCTTGGGTACCACTTAAATCAGATTCAGATTCTTTATCAGGAACTCATAAGGCTCAAATTCATAGGCACACATTCTAATCTCACGGCCATGGAATGAGGGAAAATTTTAGTTAGTTAGTTAGTTAGTTAGTTAGTTAGTTAGTTAGTTAGTTTATATGGCTGCCAATTTCAACAAGTGATTCTGGGCATCAAACCAGAGTTTGATTAAAATATATTATAAAATATATACAATATTTTATAACTCCAATCACTTTTTTGAATACTTAAGGCAATGTGATGCATCCTCAAGGATTTTAAAAAATAGGGATATTATAAATATTCCAAACCACTATATTTGATTGGATATGTTACTCAGCACGGATGTGTTTCACAAGCCTTCCGTGTTCTCCAGAATTATTCAAGTACACAGCTACCAATATCTGCAGCCAGTGGTACCAGTATATTTGCACATATCTTTTTTTTAATATATAAATATTTTATTTGTTTTTAAATATCTTAAACATAAAATATATCTTTTAAAAGCAAAGGTTTGGTCCAGTATTAGATAAGTACAATTGCCCACACTTCTTTAACCAATTTGATTCCAAATTTCATCCATTTACATCTTTAAAAAGAAAAAAGACATCAAATCACCAATTTTTTATCATACATTCTAACATCTTATTCTAAACACTTGGTATTTTATTGTATCACCATAAATCTTAAATCACAAATAAACACAGCTCCTTTTTGTATACAATCTTTCATTACCAAATAAACACCATTCTAAATTTTTATCATTTTATCAATCAAAATTCCATATATATTCCTTAATCTTAAAACCCATTTCATCAAGTCTATATTTTAATCTCTATTGATTTACCTCTAATTTCCTTGATCTTGTCATGAAATACGCTTCTTATTATACATAAAATCACTTCAGAATCGGTTCACATTATCATTCATTCCACGTTTCCATCCATAATTTTATCTAGTTCCCAGTCTACTTTATTTTGGCTGATTTCCAGCATATTCTCTATTACTCCTAGAACTATTATTTAGCTGGTTCACTACTAAATTAGTTGTTTTCCAGCATATTCTCCTCAACTCCTCTTGCTGATTCCCAGCATATTCTCCTCCACTCCTAAATCTATTATTTAGCTAGTTCACAGTAAGCTGTTTTCCAACATAATCTCCTCCATTTCTCCCGCTGATTGCCAACATAATCTCCTCCATTCCTAAATCTGTTATTTGGCTGGATCACAGCATTTTAGTTTAGCTGTTCTCCAGAACAGTATCCTCCACTCCTTCCGACGATTACCAGCATAATCTCCTCCACTCCTAAATCTATTGTCGCTGATTACCAGCATGCTTTCCTCCACTCCTAACTCTACTTGTTTGGCTGGTTCACAGCATTTTGTTTTAGCTCTTCTCCAGTATAATATCCTCTATTCCTTCCGCTAATTACCAGCATAATCTCATTTACTCCAAGGTCTATTGTTGCTGATTGCCAGCATGCTTTCTTCCACTCCTACATCTATTATTTTAGCTGTTTTATTTTAGCTGATTCACAGCATTACATAGATTGCTTTTTCAACATATTCTCCTCCATATCTCTCACCAATTTAAAATAGAAACGTGTTACAAAAAATATCTTCTCACATATTCTCTCCTGGATTATAAATGTTCCTTAAATTCATCCCATTTCATATTTATTCTTATTTTTCTATGAAGGCAACATTTTCACCTGCCTTAAAATCAATTTTCTCTAATTATTAAATCTATTTATATTCAATAAATAGATTATTAAATCTGTTTATATTCAAAATTCATTTAAATATTTAAAACATCCTATTCTCATTTAATCATTTATATTCTTGTTTCATGACCAGATTGTTATATGTGTGTATGTATATATATATATATATATATATATATATATATATATATATATATATATATATATATATAGTCAAATTTAAAAGGACTGGAAATAAAAAGTAAAAAAAAAGAGACAAAAAGAAAGAGAAAAAAGAAAAAGGGAATGAAGAAAAAAAGAAAAGAAAAAGAAAGGAAGGAGAAAAAAGACATTTTATTAATATTCAAGCTTCATTCAAAAGTTAAAACATTACATTTCCGTTTTTAATCAAACTGTTTTATTTTTCTTATCTCACAACCAGCTATATTCTATTTCTTCCTTTTCCCATCTGTCCAAAACTGTTTCTTTTCAAATTCAATATTATCAAAATTAAAAACTCTGTAAAATTTAGCTCTTTTGTAACATCTATTCCATATATAGTATCATCGTCCCTTCTTTTGTTGCTACGCCATTTTCTTTTGTTGCCACACCTATTAGTTCAATTTTAATTGTTCCATTTTATTTCTTCTTTCTTTCCATCAATAAAACCACCAATAGACAGATTGGGAATCCCCAGAGTCAAATCTCCTTGGTTGTTCAAAGTAATCCAATTTAGGTAGCAAGATACATTGTTTCTCTTTCAAAAGCAATCCACAATTTATCCTTTCACTTCATCGCGGTAATCCTCCATTTTGTCCATTATATAGTTGTCCGTTTGTCCTTTCCCCCTAGTTTTTAAAGATTCCTGCTTATCGCCTCTCTCCTCTTTCTCTCTCCAAGAGTAGTCCATTCCAATTTAAAGAGATTTCAGAGGTTTGTAACTTTCCAACAAACAGTCATTCCAAATAGGTCCATAATAAAAGTAACTCCTTGATGGGTTTCTTCCTCCTGCAAATTACCTTACTAAGTCTTCTTGCCCCGATAGTCCATAGCCACTAATTAAGGCTAAGGGCTCACTTGTAAAAGTCCATTTTTGAGTGCTGTTCCCGCCTGGGTTAATATCACTCACCCAGCTTCCAAACACTTCGCTCTTTTTTCTCCAATCTTCCTCCTGCACAATGCTTCTCCTGTTTGCCTCGGCTTCAAGGCAGCCGCCATGGCTGCCGCTTCCCCGCCGCCAACTCAGACGGTTTCCTCTGGCCCTGAGGAACTTGCCCATTCCTCTCGGCCATCCAAGGTGTCCCTCTCTTTCCCCTGTCCCTACAGGACAGGATCGGTCCGCAGACCTGTTGGCGGCAGCTCAACAGTCGGGGTTTTCACGGGGCTCATCAGAGCCCCGCTATTTCCCCGACTGGATCACTGCGGCGCCAAATCGGAAGTCCATATATCTTGAATACTAGCTTGAAGAAAAGTATTATAGCTGTGCCACATACCTCTTACCTTCTATTATTGAATTCACTTTGCCATGTACAGGGAAGATTGCATCAGAAACCTTGATGCAGATAAAAGCACCACCAAGTTTGTTAACCAGAATAACATTGTCTGACTGTTGTTGGCATAATGAACTTAATGTGTGTTGTTTCTTCCATGGTCTGATGAAACAAACAAACTTCCCAATCAAGTACTGTCAAGTACTGACCAAAAGAGAAACTATAATTCCTTTGAATTAGTCAGTGGTGATATATATTTTACAACCTGCTTAACCAGGTGGGTAAAGGACCAAACGACTATATTCACACGACATCCTAGTGCTGATTAATATAAACCTTTGTTAGATTTTCTGTAGCTTTCCAGTAAACTACGTTAGGAAAATATAAGAATAGCAACAGGTATTCCTTCTAGCAATCACTTTTTTCACATAACATGCATTTTTATAAAATGATATTATAAAAATATTAATTGCATCTTAAACTGGGTTTACAAATATGAGCAAGATTCATAGCAAATTATGATCCTATTTTTAAATAACTGCATATTTCTATGTAATCCCAGTGCAATGCATTTGGGAAGTCCAATTTACTGCCCTATTTTAGTTTGTCAAAACCTGTGCCTCCAATATTTTATGCCACTGATTTCTTTTATGATGGAAATCTGAGCACAGGTGACAATTATAATCAAGTTAGTTCCAGATTATGTACAAATGTTATTGGTAATAGAAAGTGGTGTAAGAGTGCCCCCTAAGGATGAGATGTTTGACTACAAAAAGATATCACTCAACTAAAAGTCTTTAGAACAAGTATGATTTATCAACCAATCCTATGCTTTATGGTATTAACAAAGATGGGTATGATCCAATGTTAAAGACTTTAAAGCCCCATTAATTTCAGCTGGAAAGTGAAATAGACCCTTAATTTGTTTCCACCCTAATATTAATAAGACAAAAAAAATGCTTAACTTTGAATCATACCAAATGGATTAAATCTAGTATCATTTTCAATTAGCTATCAGAACACTAATGTACAAATTGAAATTACTTAATATTGTGTGATGTAAATCACATGGAATGATGCTTCTGTTTGCTGGAGCAAATGAGATAGTTATTTGGAAGACAAACGAGCATCTTCTGAAGATGTGCCAGGCAATTTTAAAACACAAGTATTTCAATTTGCTTGGACTGAAAAAGAACATTATTTAACTTAATTTCTATAAAGTATAAGTACTTCACTTAAGAAATGTGAAAAGTATGGCACAGAGAGATTTAAGAAATTGCCTGTGGTCATATAGAATTCAAGTCCTGCCTTAACCATGAAAGCCAGCTGGGTGACTTTGGGCTGGTCACTCTTTCTCAGCCCAACACACCTCACAGTGTTGTTGTTGTGGGGAAAACAGGAGGCAGAAGGTGTGTTAGATATGTTTGCTGTGTTGAAGTATTTGTAAAAATAATAAAGACAGGATACAAATCAGGGGTGAAATCCAGCTGCTTCTGACAGGTTCTGGAGAATCAGTAGTGGAAATTTTGAGCAGTTCAAAGAACCGGCAAATACCACCTCTGGCTGGCCCCAGAGTGGGCTGGGAATGGAGATTTTGCAATATCCTCCCCAGAGGAGTGGGGTGGGAATGGAGATTTGCAGTATCTTTCCCCTGCTACGCCCAACAAGCCACGCCCAACAAGCCACACCACACCACGTCCACCAAGCCACGCCCACAGAACTGGTAGTAAAAAAAATTGGATTTCACCACTGATATAAATAAGTGAAATAATTTACCTCTTATAGTTTATAAGGTTATTACATGAAGGTGATAACTTCATGACATAAAGCCAGCTCAGAAGTCAAAGTTGCTGAGCTGAAAGCCCTATCTTGCAATTTGTTAAGAAAAACTTGATAAATTGAAGAAAATGGTTTATTGGTGTATTTGTTTGTTAATACTGGCTTTTTTTTCCTCTTAGTGAGTTTAAACTCACCTTTTTTTCTTGTATTTATATCTTTGTCTTGACTTGTCTTCATCTAACCAACATATAGTACCTTGCTGTCCGCTTTCACTGCATTCATTCTAAATCTACTCCAAGATCCAATTCACATCTTCCAAATCAGATTCAATCCAATGGGTTTATCTTTGCCTTTTAATACAAGCAAATGGGGGCTGGGCACAAAGGCTGAGTTGATCTATCTACACGATTTCATCTATGCCAAGTTATTTTATTCCTTCACAATATTGTCAGAAACATACAAGTAGACTCATTTAGCAACCACAATTGGGACTGGCAACTCAGTCATTAAGTGAAGTGGTTGCTAAGTGAAACCACAACTGTGCTTATCATCGTAGTTCAGCTTTCCTTTGTTTTACAGACCTACAAAGGTTGTAAATACAAGGATTAGTTGCAAAGTTACTTTTTTATCAAGTTGTAACTGTTGCTAAATGAGGCAGTCAGCAAACAAGGACTACCTATAATTGGTTAAGTCCCACAACAGCTTCAATTTAAGCAATAAGGAATAGAGCAAAAGGGGTGGGGGGGCTGGGTAGTAAACAGATTTCACCCAGTGCATTATTATTAAATTTAATTTCAAGGTGACAGAATTTTTGCTAAATGGATGACATAGAGCAAATGTTCACACAAAAAGCCAAAAGCAAACGTTCATCGAAAATTTATAGTGTCATGGGAATATGAATAAAATATGATCAAGTGAAGAAAGTATAATTCATATCTGCAATTATATTTGCATTTATGAACTCAGAAATCCAAAAGACTACCAATGCAGCTACTGTTTCAGAGGAAATGACTGATCGTGACTAGAGTTGTTTGTTTTTTAAAGGGACTAACTGTGCAAGTATGTGGGTGTGAAGGAAGATGCCAATCAATCTGATGAAGGGCTTTTCAAACCAATGGGAATAGAAATATATGGAATCAGACCAAAATGCCTGTAAAAAGTAATACGATGTATCAAAAATGGTGGACCCATTTCACCACTGAAATGAACAGAATCATTCAGATTAATAGAGTTGGAAGGGGCCTTGTAGGTCATCTAGTCCAACCCCCCACGCAGGCAGGAGACCCTACATCATTTCTGACAGATGACAGTCCAGTCTCTTTTTGAAAGCTTCCAGTGATGAAGCTCCCACAAATTCTGAAGGCAAGCTGTTCCATTGGTTGATCGCTCTCACTGTCAGAAAATTTATCCTTATTTTCAGATCGAATCTCTCCTTGTTCAGTTTCCATCCATTATTCCTTGTCTGGCCTTCAGGTACTTTGGAAAATAGCTTGACCCCCTCCTCTCTGTTGCAGCCCCTCAAATATTGGAACACTGCTATCATGTCTCCCCTGGTCCTTCTCTTCACTAGACTAACTATGCCCAATTCCTGCTACCATTTTTTTATATGTTTAGCCTCCAATCCCCTAATCATCTTGGTTGCTCTTCTCTGCATTCTTTCTAGAGTCTCAACATCTTTTTATTAGAGTGGTGACCAAAACTGGATGCAGTATTCTAGGTGTGGTCTTATTTTATTCATCAGTCTTTAACTAAAAGGGTCAGATATTTTTTCCACCACAAAATTGGCCATTTCATATTGGTTGGACATCAGGAGTAAAATCAAATTCTTATGGTTCCAAAAAATTACAACAGCCTTTACTTTGTGTTTGTTTGTTTGTTTTTTAAGCTGTCTTTTGTAGTGGTTTGGGAATCTGAGAGTAGTTTAAACACCTTTTATCTAAAACAGTTGCTCCCCACTTCACTAAACCCCACCTAGACAGAAGGCAAATATCTCCCCCAAAAAAGTATACAGATCTTCCTACAGTTCATTTTATTATAAAGGTAGAATATAATCAAATACCCTTTCAAAGAAAGGCTTTAAAATTATCTTCCCTCATGCTTTTTGATTTTATTTGAAACCCACATGAACAGGACTTTTGCTATGACTGATATATGTCTGCAGCCTCTTTTAAAAGCCAATACAAAATCAAATATTATTTTATCAACAGCAGATTCACCTTTTAAGAGAGAAAGATAAATAGAAATTATTAGATATGATTGAATCCTTTGCTAGCCTTATCAGAAATAAGCTTTATTTTCAGTGGGACATACTCCAAATGAACATCCTGAAGAATCTGTAGAAAGATGCAGAGGAATAGAAGAGGACATCACAAAACCATTGAATTTCTGAGTTGGTTGGTTTTGCTTGAATAACTGTTTCTCTTTCACAGCACTTAAATGAAGACTAGTCTCAGACAAATGAATGTGGATTGAGCAATATGTGTGTTCAGAACCAAAAAAAAAACATCAAATATAGTAGATGAAAGGAATAAGATATGCAGTAATGCATTTGGATACAGAGAGAAAGATTATTTCCAGTTGCTATTTATGAGCTTGGAGAATGTAAACAGAAGCTAAATACCTTAATAGCCAGTCACCTGTCAGATATGCTATTTCCTGATACTTGTTGAGGAAATCAAATAAGACTTCATTTATAGCCCCTTAAAGGTCTCTCTTTTACATACAGATTCAAAGTTTCTCAGTCTCCTATTGCTGAATTTTGTTTGGAAGTCTTCACCTCAGAGGCAGTTTCTATGTGACTGTTATCAGTGATGACAACTTCCTGTTCTACCTCTGTTGAGGAAATTGATGTTTCTTTATCCATCCAGGAAAAATTTCCATCCTCCATCACCCAACACATTGTACACCTTCCATTAATGAGAAAGACAATATATATCCATGTATGTCACAGGGACTGTCATGGATTTCTTAGTGCTTTTCTTAATATTTGTGGCAACTGAAACTTGCTAGCTTGCTGTATGCCACACCTCACACTGAGTTCTTTCCAACTGACTTACTCAGCTTCTCAATTTGCTATGTGCAATCTCTATTATTACCAAACAGAGATAAGCAATTTGCAGCCCATGGGCTATAAAGTTTATTATTATTTTTTTCAGAGTCCCATAAATCATGTCAGCTAACTTAGGCAATAGATCAATGAAAAACAGGAGCATGGTTTCCCAGTGTTTATGTAAGAAGATTTTAAATCAGCATCTCAAATATCTCCAAAACTTCCCTATCCATTCATCTTAGTACTCAAACTTTGTCTGCCAAATTGTGGACTTTTTAAAAGAAAACAGTTATTAAAACAATGAACCTTCAGAGTGCTGTAAAGTTATTTTCTCATAACTACCCAATGCTTACAATCTGAATATACGAACACTTGTTAGAAGTGAACCAATAGAATAGTGTTTCTCAATCATGATAACCTGAAGACGGGTGGACCTCAACTCCCAGAGTTCCCCAGCCAGCACTGCTGACTGGGGAACTCTGGGAGTTGAAGTCCACCCCTCTTCAAGCTGCCAAGGTTGAGAACTACTGCAATAGAATGATGGATGATTGCTTTGGCCAATAAACTTGCTCATTCCTGCTCACAGTGAGTCTTCTTCACCTAAAGATTTAGCCGAAAGTAACTTTGGTTATCAGGACCAAGGCAGTTTAACAGAATGTATTTAATGGGAATGTTGAATGAATAGCCTTTGGCCTTCCTTCCTTCCTTCCTTCCTTCCTTCCTTCCTTCCTTCCTTCCTTCCTTCCTTCTCCACAACAACCTCACAGAGCAGGGACATGGCAGACATAAGGAAGTAGGTTGGGCTGAGAATCAACTCAGATTCCCTCAGTGACATTTGTGGTCACAGGGGAATTGAACTTTAGTCCAATACTTTAACCACTATACCACATTCATTTATTCATTTATGGATAAAGTCAAAACTTTGACTCAAAAGTTTTTAGCCTTCTGCAGAGCTGAATACATATTCATATAAAATGAATCTGAAAGTGTTTTCCATCACATTCCCAAATTAGACCAAGCTATAAAAAATAAAAGAAGTCACTGTACTGTACTTTGAATTGATTGTTAAAAGTCATATTACGATGTATGTTTAATGATGTCACAGGTCTGCACCTTATTGTTGTTTTCAGTTCACCTAAATATTCTGTAAAGTCCTTCTAAAGAGTTCAGATAAAGAGTAACTTATTAATCCGGTAAATCATAGTAGGGGCAAGAACACTGTATGGTGATCTTTTAAGTATTTCCTTGTTCTCAGACAACAATGCACAGAATGTACCATGTGAGCCAAAATACATGCCTCGCATTTTATTACAACGTTTGCTACCTTTGTCAAACATAAACTCTTAAACCAATATCTGTAAGAAGGACACTTCTATTTATGTCATTGTACTTATTTAAACATTTTCCTTCCGTTGGGTACTGTTTGTTAAATTGTTTGCACACGTGTGAAAATCACTCAGCTAAAGAAAGTCTCCTGTACAAGTTCTTAAATATGCTTAAATATTTTCCAATTATTTGTTCCCTGCTCTTGATTTCACAGAAATCACATAGTGAGAAGATGGAGCAATAGATGGCTAAATTTAATAATATGTTAAAGGAACTGAGCTAGTTCCATATTCACATTTTATTTTCTGGTTTCATTAGCACTGTTATATTTTTGGTTGAGGGGGAGGAGGACGAGGACAAGGAGGACGAGGAGGACGAGGAGGAGGAGGAGGAGGAGGAGAACGAGGAGGAGGAGGAGGAGGAGGAGGAGGAGGAGGAGGAGGAGGGTTAGTCCACTTTTTGCTTGAATATGTTATTGACTCACTCTCTCATGGGTATATCAGATTCTCTCACAAGAGCCAAGAGGCACACAGGAAGTTGCCATAAATCAAACAAGATTCCTTCCTTATTGAGTTCAGCATTATCTGTTCTAACTGATAAGAACTTCCCAAGGTTGCAGATGTGTGAAATCTTGGAAAGTCTTTGCCAATTCCACCTGAAGATACCAGGAACTGAACCTGAGATCCTGTATACTGAGCCACAGACTTTCTCTCAATGGCCAGGAAGCCTAATGATGCACATAGAATCTATTTTGTACATCTATTTTGAAAGCTTATCTGTCAATACTACATAAACCAAACCAAGTACTGTATGGATGGGTAAAACACAGGTATGTAGAAATTTTTCCATCATAATCTTTGGTAGTATCGAAAGTTATTTAGACAGTAATCATCAACTGGCCACATTACTCATTAAAAAAGCCATACGTATCTTTTTTAAAAAAACACCTAACATACTGCATAAGAAAGAAAAAAACTACGGTAGTTGAGGTATCTGTTTCATGTGCCCTAAATTATCCATCTGTAAATGCCTTCCATTAACACAGGTTCTTCAGCACTGAAAGTTATAAAAGCACCCCAAGATCCCACTATTTTGTTACAGATGTAAAATGTTTAAAATATTCAAGAAATGGCATTTTCAGTTGATCAATATCACATACTTTGCCTATAAAAAGCAAATTAAATCACAGAAAGACACATGACAGTGACAATGTCTCCTCTGCTATATGCACTTGGAAGGCCAACTTTTAATAAAGCCTTTGACACATCAACTACTGTTGTCATGAAACATTGTTGGTGTGTATCACGATGATTAATAGGGATGCCCGAAAGCCACTCTGGCTGCAATACATATGATCAGGTGCTAATAATAGTAGTATGCATTATTGTAGACACAAATATATTTCCTGGGTATGTTCCCATTACACATATTAAACATATATGGGTGAATGAGCTTGGGGAAACTCTATGTTCTATAAACTACAAAGTATGCAGAAATACAAAGAATATTTAGAAAAGGTCCACAGACAAAGACCTCACTAAATAACCCAAGCAGTATTGTATCTGCAGTGGCCATGGAAGGGACCATAGATGGGAGAGAAAATTCAAGAAGCCAATGCAACAGGGACTCCAGAAAGAAGGAAGAGCTGGTTGAAAACCATAGATAGATGAGAGATGAGAGAGATAGAGATAGAGATAGAGATAGAGATAGAAAGAGAGAGAGAGAGAGAGAGAGAGAGAGAGAGAGAGAGAGAGAGAGAGAGAGAGAGAGAGGAGGGAGAGGGAGAGAGAGAGTGTGTTTTCAACCAGCTCTTTCTTCTTTCTGGAGTCCCCATTGCATTGGCTTCTTGAGTTTTCTCTCCCATCTATGGTCCCTTCCACATATATACCGTGTTTCCCCGAAAATAAGACCCTATCTTATATTTTTTTTAACCCCGAAATAAGTGCTTGGCCTTATTTCACAGGGGTTCAAACTTGATTTCATTGAGGGCCATATCAGGGTTGTGTTTGACCTCAGGAGGGGGGCTGGAGGGGCTTGGGGCCAGCTCGATGTCACTCATGTCAGGGCACTTGTGGTGGCCCGAGCATTCTGCCAGCAAAAACAGGCCCCGAGCTCCATTTTCTGTTGCGACGGCCTCCTGCAACCCTTTGCCAGTGAAAACGGAGCTCGGGAAAGCTGCCCGTGGCCCTCGCGAGCTACGTTTTCTCTGGCAGAGGCACTGCAGGTCAGTCCTTCACTGTTTCCAGGGCAGCCCTGCAGACCAGATCTAAGCATCCTGTGGGTCAGATCTGGCCCCCGGGCCATAAGTTTGACACCCCTGTTCTAGTGAAACTGATTACCTAGTCTGGTATACGTAGTACGGCTGGCAGATCTGGAATATTTAGCAGACCCTAGAATCAAAGTCTCTTTAGTGGAGTTTTGGGCCACAAGAACCATGTACAAATTGCATGTTGGCTTACCTGGAGTTAAAGAGCCTCCAGTTTTTTTCCAGAATGTCATTATCAGCAGTAATATGAAACTATACTCAATGTTATAATACAGTTAAGGAGAGAAACTGGACCTTTTCAAATTGGATTTATGCTGATGTTATGGAAAGATTTTCTTAGTGTCCCACTAAGTCCCAGCTGGTGAGAGTCAGAGCCAACAAGTGCAACAAAATCCTTGTGCTGAAATCATTAGAGGGTCAAAAGGACTGCCACAGCAGGAGACCTTCAGGCTGAGCAAAGAGGAAAGGATGTTGATGTAAACAGAGTTACATAAGAATTACATCAGTCCTCCAACAGGTTGACATTTTCTATGACTTAGCAATACTATGCAACTGAAAATGCAATTCTTGTAAACAGTCTGACTATTCCTTCAGATAACTTAGGATGGTCTTCTTTGAGTGGCATCATCCTGGCAATTTCAAAAAGTTCAAAAATCCCAGCAGTAAGTGCATGCCAAAGATCTGAGCAGCTAGTGAGATAGATGAATTCTGAGTTGCCACTATATAAGTTTATGGCCATTGTTGACAAATCTCAGAAGGACTCAGTGAACCAGGGAAGAGGAACCAATGTAGAAATACAGGTATTTTGCCTAGAAACAGCTTTACAATATTTTTAGCACAAGTAATTTGGGATTTCCTTGGTTTTTGAAAAAGCCTAATCTACTTTTTGGGTTTAATTAATTTAATTTAATTAATTAAATTTATATGCCGCCCCTCTCCGAAGACTCAGGGCGGCTCACAATACATTTTTAAAAATAATTATAAAAAAACATTGAAAAATTAAAAACATTAAAAACATTAAAAACTCATTCACGCCATTCATGGCCGGATCTCGCCAGATCACAAGAGCGAGATCAACGGCCCCAGGCCTGCTGGAAAAGCCAGGTCTTCACCGCTTTTCGGAAGGCCAATAGGGTGGGGATGGTCCGGACCTCAGGAGGTAACTGGTTCCAGAGAGCTGGGGCAGCCACAGAGAAGGCCCTCCCCCATGGACCCGCCAGCTGGCATTGTTGGCAGCTGGCGGGGACCCAGAGGAGACCAACTCTGTGGGATCTTACCGGTCGCTGGGAGCTATGCGGCAGAAGGCGGTCTCAAAGATAACTTGGCCCTGAGCCATGTAGGGCTTTAAAGGTAATAACCAACACCTTCAATAGGGAGCCAGTGCAGCTCGCAGAGGATTGGTGTAATGTGGGTTCTGTACCAAAGGCAGCTCCATCCAGAATATATGACAATAGTCAAGATTGTCTAGAAGTTGAGTCATGGCAACTGGACTTCTTTTCTTTTGGTTTGAAACATCTCACTGCTTATCCAAGTAACTTCTTCAATCTTCCTAGTCAAGATTGCAGTTAACCAACCCCAGGAGTTTTCTTCCAATTTGGAGGATTTTTTTTAAAAGTTCAATTAACTAGTTATTGAGTAGCAAGATAGATGTTAGTAAAATAATGCCCTTGAACATGTGGAGGATAAAATATTATGAATTAGAGAGAGAATGCCTTTTGCCATATTTGTGAATGATGGTCAATTATTAATTCCAAAGAACCAGGTAACTAACTAAAGTTTATATCTCAGATCCATATGTAGGCAAGGTATCAAAAATTGTTTTGATTCTGCATTGATGTGAGTGTTACAAGTAAATATTACCTGCTCTCTGCTATCAACAATACATTTCCCTCTTTTTAATCATACGACTGATGCTAAACAAATGTGAAGTAAGCAATATGATTCTCTTGTTCTCAAACCCAGTTCAGTATCTTGTGGCACTTTCAAGACAATAAACTGTGCTATGCCATAAGGATTGTGAACCATACCAGCAGATCTTAACCCATCAAGAAATATGTCATATTGTCATATTGCAGAAAGATTTTCTGTAAGCCACAATCTATGTTTTCAAATTAGAATATTCAGGTTTAATATTTTTTTCTATACTTATCTATCACATATCTTTGAAGGTGCTGATTATTTCAGAAGTAACGGGAATCTCTGAGCTGAGCAAAGCTATAAACTTTACAGAGTTAGTGTACTCTGTCTAGTTTGAATAAACAGTTTCAACTAATCATACCAATGTTGATAAAAGCCTTCCAGACAAACTCCATATATTTGGTTTGAATGACATGTAAATAAGCATTGCATAAGTTACGTATTCCTGTCTAAGTATTATCTGTCTCTTAGCAATTCCTCAACTACTTGTCTTTAATGTGATAAAGCAAAATGGTTTGGAGTAGTTATGGAACTGGGGCTGCTTTTCAAGCACATCTATGGCTTTTACTTAATAATCAATTAATTGGCCTTTTTTGCAGCTTGCTTGTAGTGATCTAGAAAGAACCAGACCTGCCTAAGCCAAAGCTCACATGATATTTGACATTCCTCTGTAGTTTTTTATTAATCTGATAGCATGTTCCTGTTTTTCTGCAACCTTCCCTTTCAGATCTAAGTGATAGTTGGTCCCTAATATACTACTTTTTTGTTTCTTTGTTCCATCTTAGTTTGATCTTATGAATCAAAGAGCTCTGTTTTGATTTAATACGTTTTATTTCCTGCAACTTTATCTTGCTACTGAAAGCTTATTTGCCACTTTGCAGATTATAGGGCAGAGATATTATATTTTACAATAACATTTTGTATTGATTATATTATAATAGCGTATATTCATAAACTGATGACTATGTGTATATTTTCTCTTTTTTAAATCTTTGACACTGTTTTTTTTTGTTTTATTTAATTTCTATTATTTTTAAATGTTTTTTTCCTATAAATTTAAAGTTTGTGTTAATTGTGTGTGTTAAAATGTAAAATAATTTTAAAAAATTCTAAGCCTAAAAAAAAAATTTGCAGATTACCTGTGGGTAGATGAAAATAAAATCATTGTTGCTCTGGTTGCCATCATAACAACTGTCAATGTGACACAGACACATGGAATTGACATGGAATTCTATTTTTTAAAAAGTGACATGGAATTCTATTTCTGTCTAGCATTCTAAACCTCTGGAAATGATTCAGCCAAAGCTTAGATATTCTATATATGGGACTGTGGAAGCCAGAGAAAAAGAAACAGAGCCTGCTTTGTAGCATCTCTTTATTTTCAGAAGTCCAAACAGTACTACCCTTTAAGTTGTCAGCCTAATTCATTATTGCAAGAGATTTATACCAATGTAGATACTAGAAAGATGCTGAAATTGACTAGCACCTGCTGCTACTAGCCCACCACATAAAGAATCCCAGCCTAGAATGGCAGCATTGGTTTGAGATGTCAGCCTATAAAATGATCCACATTTTTTTTAAATGAACTCATGATATGGTGTCTGTGAAACTCTATTATGAAACATACTTAGATCCAAACTTCCCTGTAAAAGAAATAATTATTCATGGGGTGATGGAAATTAATATCTAACAACACTTGGAAACAGCACTGATCTGAGGCCCACCAGGAACTGGGCCGCACAGACAAGCAAAGCCCCAGCCATGCAGATGCAGGATCCAGGCAAGGCACTAAACCTCACACACACCAGTGGTGGGTTGCCCCTGGTTCGGACTAGTTCGCAAGAACCGGTAGTAAAATCGGTGGAAGGCCCGCCCACTGCCCCAGATATCGTCATCAGCGATCTGCGCATGCACAGAAGCAAGGCACGTGCACAAGCGATCCCGTTGTGAACCGATAGTAAAGATAAGTAGAACCCATCTGTGACTCAAACACAGTCCACAAAAAACCTACCCTCTGTGAAATTGGTCCCTGGCACAATTGTGGGCCGCTGCCCTAAGGCGATCCACAGTTTTGCTATACCTGAGCATAATCTTGACATTATGGTTACTGATCAATGTCTTAAAATTGTGCCTGCCACCGACCAAATCATTTTAAAAGCAAATGAATCCAAGAATGAAAGGAAGGCATATGCAGCAATGTTAACTTCTCCTTTCTAAAGGTAAAGGTAAAGGTTCCCCTCGCACATATGTACTAGTCATTTGCGACTCTAGGGGGCAGTGCTCATCTCCGTTTCAAAGCCAAAGAGCCAGCTCTGTCCGAAGACGTCTCTATGTTCAGGCGCACGGAACACTGTTACCTTCCCACCAAAGGTGGTACCTATTTTTCTACTTGAATTTTTATGTGCTTTCAAACTGCTAGGTTGGCAGAAGCTGGGACAAGTAATTGGAGCTCATCCCATTTTGCGGCACTAGGGATTCGAACCGCTGAACTGCCAACCTTTTGATTGACAAGCTCAGCATCTCAGCCACTGAGCCACCACGTCCCTCCTTTCTACTCATGGCTTATTTTTCAACAATCTGTTTCTTGACATAACATTTGATTCAGTTGGGCTCAGACACTGGAACCAACTGGCCAGAAAAGATTGTACAGTGATTTCTACCATAGCAGTAAATCTCCATCCTATGTATCCCTCGTCAGGACATATAATCAGGAAACCAGATCAGTACATTTGGAAAACAATTTATGGCTATTTGCTAGAAGACTAACTCGCACCTGCAACAGCTTAGATAATAAAGCACTTCATCACCTTTCTGCCATAAAATGTCCTGAAGCAAGATAAGCATTCATTTCAGTGAGAGCTTCATCCTAAAAAACTGAACATTGTCCTCTCTTACTAACACATGTACTATTTATTTCATCACCCATTTAAATTTCAGGGAACCATGTATAATTATTTCTGATTAAATGTAGTTTAATTCATCCTGCTCATGCAGGGTAACACACGGAATTGTATCTGAGACATCTCATTTAGTATCAACTTAAGCACAGTTGCATGTGAGACTGGAGTGCTGTTTAGCAAATAAATAATCATGTTCCTATTTGATTTGGCTGGGTTTTGGAAGGAAGTGTTCTAGCAGCCTAGCTTTCGTAACAATCCAAAGCAAATAAAAACCAGAAGACGACAGAAAAGGCTGTGGTATGAATAAGGAACAACCAATGAGACATAGAAGGTGGCTACAAAAGGTCACTGATATTGATGTTCATCTCACATTGACTATGAAGGGAGGGTCCATAACTGATTAACAGTCAAGGCATATGTCTCCTGCAGGCTGATTTTGGTTCAATTGCTGGCAATTTAAAAAAGAAACAGATAGCTATGAAATGCCTTAACGGTGCCTCTGCCTTAGACTCTGGAACACCACTGTCATGTGAAGCTCAGCCAAAAATGTGAGCTAGGTTGGACCAATTGATTGGCTCCATCAGGGACATCTTGTTATATGAAAATCTCTGCTAGAATTTCCTGACAGTACTGTAGCCACTGTACTGTACAGCTACTACCATAGCCACTCTGCCTTCAGACGCTACTGAAGCCAGCAAGAAATGTGTAACAAATATGACTAAGTACAGTACATATTTAGTGGGATTCCAATTATATGATATTGACAAAGGCTGATCTCCAAAGGTTACTGAATGACAGCCAAGCTTCAGCAGAGATGCAGATAAGAATAAATGTGAGAGAGGGCAGAATATGGTGAAATATGAGAAACCCTGCTCAAATTTCCAATCCTTTACCAGATGCTACACAGATAATAATCATGAAAAATTATAACATCTTTCTCATTTTACTTTCCATTCTGTTTTCTTCTTTAAAACTTCTGAGTTCAAATTCTCAGGTCACCCAGTTCTCTGCGGGTCCCTAAATGCCATTCTCACGTAATCAGTCTGTGAAGGAATGGAACATCAAACCAAAATTTCATGCAAAGACAGGTAAACACAATACCTGTACTTGTTTATTCAGAAATAAATCTCCTAGTTCTTTCTGGACCACACTCTAGATCAATATGCTTGGGATTGCAGTTTGGATTAAAATCTGTGCACGAGGAAGTGTCTCTTGAATAGAATTCAGCAGATGATTTGGAATTTGACATTCAATTTAAGCAAATGTCTTTCCTATTTTAAGTCAAGCTGCCAATGTTTTAATGCACAGAAAGATTTCTCATCTTAGAGACCACACAGTGATGGTTCTCCATCAGAGATACAGTTTTGTGGAACTTAAGGAGTGGAATTGAGGGGTGGGAGGTTTTGCAAATCTAAAGGCAATGTGCACATTTCCTCTTAAAATTTCCTCAGTGTCTCTGAAACATTTGAAAAATTCTTGTCTACAAGGTGGGGTGAGTGGGAATTTGGGGATCAGAGATGTTTTGCAGAAGTAAGGTATTGGACCATAGACTGGAGAAATCCAGGTTCAAGTCTTCTTTCAGCCTGGGTAACTTCTTCTCACTGGGTGACTTTGGGCAGTCACTCACTTTCAGGCCAACATTTTTCACAGGTTGGTAGTTGTGGCGAAAAATGGAGGAGGGTGTGCTGCAGATACCACTTGGAGTTTTTGAGAACAGAGTATACATCTACCAACAAATGGAGTCCTGGGAGCCTATGGAGGGATAAGAGAATGGCCTTGAGGAAGAGGAGGAAAATCCATTGCCAAGGGAACAGTCAGATACAAGAGTCCTGATTGCAGGCTAAGAAAGTAACCTGGGAAACATCTGAGACCCTTCTGAGTTTACATATAGATACAGGGAGGGAAGCAGGGGTGAAATCCAGCAGGTCTGACAGTTTCTGGAGAACTGGTAGTGGAAATTTTGAGTAGTTCAGAGAACCTGCAAATACCACTTTTGGCTGGCCCCAGAGTGGAGTGGGAATGGAGATTTTGCAATATCCTTCCCCTGCCACACCCACCAAGCTACACCACGCCCACCAAGCCACGCCCACAGAACCGGTAGTAAAAAAATATTTGGATTTCACCACTGAAGGGAAGAGAAAGAACTATAAATCTTGCAAGATTTTGTTGATATTACTTTGCAATAAAAGCAATACTGTTCTATGGCGCATTAGTTTCATTGTCTAATCTACCTTGAAGGGCTGACAGAGCCATATGCAATTTGCAAGCTCACGTTGTCCACTTTGATTTAATGGCTGAAAGCAAAGATAATTAAAAGCAAGGGGTAACGTGAAATGTTGTGCATTTATTAATGATTGAGAGCTTTTCCTTTCTGCACTTATCATCTCCAAAATGTCACTTCTTTACTTTCTAAGTCCTTTCTTAAAATTCTTATTCACCTTCTTTCTAAATACGTCAAACTATATGCCACCACATGTGACAGTTCTTTGTCCTAATTTTAACTCTATAGATTTTATTCATGGCTATTTGTCCAGCAACGTAATGGAAACCATAAGAGCATCGATTTCCCTCATTCCTATGCAACTTTATCTCAAATTTGCTTTAGGGGTTGGGGATTACCCAGAGCCCATTGGATACAGAGAGAAGGAAGGCTTCCTTTAAAACCTATGAGTAGAGATGTTTACTATGTAACTGTGCAGTATGGTTCAATATCTATCATACTAGCTCTGATGACGAGATAGGAGAGTCAGGGACACTGGAAATACAAACCCATAGTACAGCAGTGTCTAACCACAGCACCCCTGACAGATGGCTGCCCAGCTACTGTTTGAAGGCATCCATTGAAATGGGTCCCAGGACTTCCCTAGTAGTATAGCCCTTAATCTGACAAGGCAATTTATGTTTGTCTTATGGTGTTCACACAGAGACAATAAGTTTTCTTACAGAATATTAAGTGAATGGGAGGAATCTTTTTTTTCTAAGATTTTTTTTTTTATCAAAATATCAAATCAATCCGTGAACAGTGTGGTACCTGGGTGTCATACATTCTAGTACAAATAAACCTCATCAAGTTAATCATAATTCTTACATTCAATCCGCTTATATATTTCTAATAATAATGCATACTTATATTAATTTGTAGTCTGTCATTATTCAATTATTCCACATTTTCTCTTGTTATTACTTTCATTTTGTAATATAAAAAGTCTATACTAATATTCCCCCTCTTCTTATTTCTATCACTTATTCTAGCTTTTGATCATATCACCCTTTAATAAAAGAGCCTTGATAGTACAGTGGTCTAAAGCACCCTGTTATTAACACAGCTGCCTGCAATTACTGCTGGTTCGAATCTCTCCAAGGCTCAAGGTTGACTCAGCCTTCCATCCTTTCTAAGGTAGGTGAAATGAGGACCCAGTTTGTGGGGGCAATAAGCTGACTTTGTATAAATATACAAAAGTATGAAGGCTATTGCTTAATGCATTGTAAGCCGCCCTGAGTCTCCGGAGAAGGGCGGCATATAAATCAAATTAAAAAAAAAAAAAAGCTTTTCCTTTCTTTCTTGTCTAACTTCTAATCATGTCACCTACTTAAAAGAGGAAAAAAGAAAAGGACGCAGAAAGTGAGAGAAAAAAGAAGTAACTCATAACAACCACAAAAGGATCATCTATCTATCATCCCTTGCCCGCTTCCATACTTTCTTTACTATGATTTACAAGAAAAATAGGAAAGAAGGAGAGTAAGTCAAAACAACAATATAATAATAAAAAGAATATCACCTATCCATTGTCTCTTGCCCGCCTTGAAATTTTAATTGCTATGCTTTTTTTTTGACTTGCCTCCCAAATTCCTCTCTTAAATCTGCTTCCTGAATATTTAATCTAAGTATTCCTCCCACCTCTACTCTTTTCCACTGCCTAGTTTCTAACCTTTCTACCCAAGCCCTTATCTTGCTTTCAGACTTCTCTTCCTGTGAATGGGAGGACTCTAAAGGCTTTCCCCTTCTCTGTCATTTGCAAATCAATTTTTTTTTCCACAGTTGGATTCTAAGAATACAAATTACCACAACTGGGTGAAAACAGCAGGGTACAGCATTTACATGGGAGAATCAGTATGGTGTAAATATAAATTGCATTGCTCATATCCATCGTATATCTCCCTTACTTACACCCATTCATTTATGCATGTGTAAGAACATACTGTACACTTGCAGTTTAAAAGTACAACAAACATAGAAGCATGTTCCATCTCCCACTGTACATTTATATTTTATTTTATAAGCTTATATTACCTCTGGTTCCCAGAAAGAAACCCAAAAGCAAGAGTCACTATCTACCCTCATTTAATTTAATAGACTCATATTTACATTTTACATTTCTGTCACTTCTTAGCGGGGAAGATCTCATTTCCAGCAGGGAAAGTATATTTTCAAGAATGCTGTGAAATGAAATCAAAAGCAAAAATCCAATCAAATCAATGTTAAATTGAGTCATAATGGGAAATGTATAAATATACTGTATTTAGAGATGGATGAGATAGATGATAGATAGATAGATAGATAGATAGATAGATAGATAGATAGATGATAGGTAGATAGGTAGATAGGTAGATAGGTAGATAGGTAGATAGATAGATAGATAGATAGATAGATAGATAGATAGAATGATTCCTGCTTTTCTCATGTCAGAATAGTGGAATAATTGGTTTTCAATAAACCAGTTTACATAGTTAGAATATTAAGTGAACAGAGTGATGGAAGATAATCTGTAAGCAACTACAGGACCTATTGTTCAGCCTGACAACAGTTTCATTCAAATGTTGGGATTTGCTTAGGAGCTGTTCCACATAGTAATTTATAGCAACCCCCTTTTGAGAAACAGATGGAGAAAGATCAATAGCAGCAATTTCTGGTGACCTCTTCCTTTACAGCTGGGTTGTAATCTTCTTCAATTGTTAGAAACATCTAGGAATAAATTAATGTAACCATTATCAGAAGAGAGAAAAGGAAATAACCTGCCTACCCAGGAACAACAAAATGAAGTATAAATTATCAGCACCTATGTATAATGGTGGGAGCCATTGGCTTGGTTATGAATTCATATGAATAGCCCATTCATATAGTCCCCCAGAGGGAAATGCTCAATCTTTGGGGGACCTTATATGAATAGTAATCCCAAGGGGCAAAAAGGGAAGGAAGTAACCACATCGGGGCATCTTCAACCAAATGATAGAAAAATACACATATGCCATCAGATCACATGACACAATTACACAATTAAGCCATTTGTGCCATGAAATCTTAAGGTCCATATCATCATTTTACATCACTGAGACTTGATGTAGATAGTTATGTTTATGTGCTGAGAGCTACTTTTTTAACACTGAGGAAGATGAGTGAAATGGGAGAGATCAGATTAGAATGTTATTCCATGTTATGTATATTATAAAAATCCCATTAAATGAAAATTCTATTAATACGACCTTTCACATTAGTGAGTGGCAGCATCTAACTAGAATTGGCTGATATAGGAAAATTAAGCAGTTTACCTTAGCGGTTAGATAGAGACTTTCAGGAAACTTCAGGGCTGCCACTCTGAGGTACTGAAGATTGAGAAGTTTTTTTACAAAACTTCAAAAAAAAAGTAGGAGAAGCTGGTGGTAAACAATTTCTGTGCCTGGAGGTGTCCATTAAGTCACCAGGAGTTTAACTCCATTTGAGAGCGATATTATCTCTACTTCTGACATATTAAACATTACAGCACACTTTTTGAAATAGTTCTAAGAGCCACAGATTGAGCTTTAATGAAAGAGTCTGAAGTACATCGGCAACATTGTTCTCTTTTAAAAAAAAAAAAAAACAGTCAAGGTCTTTCATGGAATGGACTAGAATCTTCCAAGTATGTCCCAGAAAGATTAAATAGGGGCCTACAGAGGAGACCGATGGAATCCAGGAAAGTACCAGACAATGTACAGCTTTTGAAAACTTTTGAAATGAAGCATGTATTTCAATATTATTTCAATCAGAGTTCAAAAGATCTCATCATGCATAAAACTTGCTAGATTGTGCCCAGTGAGGTATGGGGATCGTGTTGTTTTGTCACCAAAGGTGTTCAGTAGTTTAAGATTAGGTGGTACATTCCTGGTTTGGAATGTCTGGTTATGCACGTTTGGGTTGTGCTAAAAAGGAAATATTTACTCTGCTTATTCCATGATCAAAGAAAGAAAGAAAGAAAGAAAGAAAGAAAGAAAGAAAGAAAGAAAGAAAGAAAGAAAGAAAGAAAGAAAGAAAGAAAGAGGGAGGGAGGGAGAAGGAGGGAGGGAGGGAAGGCAGGCAGGCAGGAAAGAAGGAAGGAAGGAAGGAAGGAAGGAAGGAAGGAAGGAAGGAAGGAAGGAAGGAAGGAAGGAAAATTATCACAACACATAATTCTTCTGCAGCTTCCTAATGTGTCCTAGGAAAATGGGGAAAGGCCGGAAACTATTCTCAAGTATTCCCAAGAATATACGTTTCCCTTCCAAATGTGCTACCGATGCAAATAACCAATATTGTTCTTTGCTTCCAGACATTGAGAAAAATGTAGGAACATACCTTGAATGCATTTTCAGGTCATGCATTATGTAAAAGCAAAATAAACATTAATGGTACACAAGCCACTTGTTAGCATATAGGTCATCTTGAATTAATGTAGTGGAACAGAATTGAATGAGACTATAGAATATAACATAGGTAAGTAGGAAGAATGTAGTAGATACCATAGCAAATATTTCCAGCCCCTCATCTTTCTAATGGGAAAAGATAATTCCTGTCTTGGAGACAACTGGAGAGAAGAAAATGATGAATATCATTCAGGCAGATTCATCCATCATTCCCAGCCTTTAGAGTCCTTTAGGAACCACGATTCTTAAAAACTGAAGACATGTTTTCCCACCATTTTAAAACAGGAAGCAAAGGAAAATTCTAAAATACTGTAGGCATGTCACAGATAAAAAGAAAAAGCTCTCAAGTTCTAAATGCACAAGTGGTGCCCAACAGTGGTGGGTTGCTACCAGTTCTAACTGGATCGGAGAACCGGTAGTGGCGGTGGCAGGAGGCTCTGCCCACCCCCGCCAGATGCTTCTGCGCATGCGTAGAATTACACGCACAAGCAAACCGGTAGCGACAGGTTTTGCAACCCACTACTGGTGCCCACCTACCCAATTTACAATCCTCACCTTTCCCACACCCCATAACCAGTGGTGGGTTCCTCCCAGTTCGGTCCAGTTCAGCCGAGCCGGTAGCGGTGATAATATGACGTCACCGAACCGGTTCTCCCCCCTGTCCTCCCACCCCCCCACCCACCCACGTTATTCTTACCTTTTATTTGTTCCCACCCCCAATCTATTGCTGCCTCCTGAGTCCCAGCTGATGGCTAGAGGGAAAAAAACTGTTTAAACTCTTGCCGCAGGGCTTCAAAGGGCCATCCTACAGCTGATCAGTGTTAAAAGCAAACAAATGAGTCGGGTCATAAGTGTGAAGACTGGTCGTAAGTGCGAGGACCTTCCAGAAATGACTCTGACCAGCTAGCCCACCTAGTCACATGACCTCCAAGCCACACCCACAAAATAAGCCATGCCCACAGAACCGGTAGTAAAAAATTTAGAACCCATCCCTGCCCATAACCCATGACAAAAACATCGCCTGTTTTATTCCCATTCTAAATTCCATTTCTTTTCAGAGACAGTAAACAAGTCTTTTCCCCTGGTACAATATTTCTGCGCACATCCCATATTTTCCAAAGAGTAATTAATTTGTGCCATACGGTTTTCAAACAGAAAACTGATTCACATCTTTGTTATGTTTAGATTTAATTGAAGTACTAGCACTGCATGTGGGCTTGCCCTCAGAATGTGCTGCTGCTGTTTTGCTATCCATCTCTGTGGCTTCTTACAAAGTAACTTAAAGAGCAGGGAAAAATGAAGGCTGACCTTTCCCTTCTGGCAACTTTCTTCACACGAAACAAAGCTGTAATAGGAGGTGGGGGAAATGTGACTACAATACATTGGGAGACAAAGATTAAAAGCATTGGGCTAAGCCAAAAACAAGCAAATTTCAAGTTCCACAGTGTTAACTGTGCTGAAATGTCAGGGGGTTTCATTATGTTCACTTCATATGATTTTAATCTTAAAAAAAAAACTATAATTGGGGGATTCTACCAGAGGTGGGATTCACTTACCTTCCCTACCGGTTCACAAAAATGAGCACCACCTCTGCGCAGGCACCTGGCCTTCTGCGCATTGCGCAGTACTCGAGCATTACATCCGGGTGGGTGGGCGGAGCCTCCTGCAGTCGCCACTACCAGTTCGTGCGATCCGGAGAGAACCGGCTGAATCCCACCACTGGATTCTACAGATGACATGAGGCAAAGACTATCTTGTCACCCATGTAGGTTTTGTGTCTAACTCCTTGTGTTAAAGTCAGATGAGCGGTCAGACAAAGAGACTCGAACTCATTGGTAGCCTCACACTGCAATGAACAAGGACATACATTCAATTTTGCAGCTACTAAGATTGTTGGACGAGCAGGCACAAAAACAGCAAGGGAAGTGATTGAAGCCTGGGAAACAGGCCCCTCATCAGTCAACAGGAGTGCTGATTTACCACCAGCCTATCAAGTACTTAGAAGGCAAGGGCTGGGCAGCACAAGCAAATGACAGCTAATGACTTAAAAGCTAGCCACCAACACACTTCAATCAACATCTAAAAAGCCACTTACAACAGGCACTATAAATACCACACATAGAACAGCACACACTGTGCTAGAGAGAAGTTTCCTGAAGATGGGCTCCAGCACAAGTCTGAAAGCTCAGGAGGCAAAACTTCTGGTCCTAGTGACTGAGCCAGATTGGATCCTGCAACATTATCTTGGGACATGTATATTCACCTTCATCCGTAAAGTCCCTGACTTCAGGATGGGAGATCCAAGAAAGGTCATGGATAGAAATAGTCATTCTTATAGAGAATGAATAGCCCAAATTATAATTAGCCTTGGTGAAGGTCTTCTTTGATAGAAAACTCTTTGATAAGAGTCTTCTAACTCCTGAAAAGTTATAAATGATACAGCCAAGACCCAAGGCCCATGTGCAGTGCCCCCCCCGCCACTGCAGTTTTCTGGGAAAAGTTACATTCTCTGAGAAATACAGAAGTTTCTAACAGATTACTCCTCAAAAGTTATGTTCTATGAGAAACTTCTTTTATGAGAGTTCCTTTTCTTTATTTTTTCTTTATTTTATATTATTTCTTTATTCTTTATTTTATTTTATCTTATTTCTTTATTCTTTATTTTATCAGGCCACCCCAGCGATGCCCTTGAAGTGATGTCCCAGTGCCTGGAGGCTGTGCGGATCTGGATGGGGAGGAACAGGCTCAAGCTCAACCCTTCCAAGACTGAGTGGCTGTGGCTCCCGGCATCCCGATATAGTCAGTTGACTCCATCGCTGACTATTGGGGGCAAGTCTTTGGCCCCCACTGAAAGGGCTCGCAATCTGGGAGTCCTCCTGGATAGGCAGCTGTCTTTGGAGGAACATCTGACGGCTGTTACCAGGGGGACCTTTTATCAGGTTCGCCTGATTCGCCAGTTGCAGCCCTTTCTTGATCGGGATTCCTTGTGCACAGTCACTCACGCCCTCGTCACCTCTCGCCTTGACTACTGCAACGCTCTCTACATGGGGCTCCCCTTGAAGAGCACCCGGAGGCTCCAGCTGGTCCAGAATGCAGCAGCGCGGGTAGTGATGGGAGCAACATGGCGCTCCCATGTAACACCACTCCTGCGTGAGCTGCACTGGCTCCCGGTGGTCTTCCGGGTGCGCTTCAAGGTGTTGGTTATCACCTTTAAAGCGCTCCATGGCATAGGGCCTAGCTATCTCCAAGACCGCCTGCTGCTACCGACGACCTCCCATCGACCCGTGCGCTCCCACAGAGAGGGCCTCCTCAGGGTGCCATCAGCCAAACAATGTAGGCTTGTGGCCCCCAGGGGGAGGGCCTTCTCTGTGGGGGCGCCTACCTTCTGGAATCAGTTGCCCCCGGAGATAAGAAGAATCCATGACCTCAATGCCTTCCGTCGTTCCCTGAAAACCCATCTTTTCCAACAAGCCGGGTTGGCTTAGAAGAAATTTTTAAATTCTTTTAATTGTTTGTGATTCTTAACTTTCGGCCCAAATTTATATATATTTTTAAATGTTTTAATATTTGTATTCTATGTTTTTTTATCTTGGCTGTACACCGCCCTGAGTCCTCAGGGAGAAGGGCGGTATATAAATTGGAAATTAAATTAAATTAAAATTAAATTTATTTTAAACAAAACAAATATAAAACATTCCATCTTTCCTTATGCAGTGTGTCGTCTGGGTACATACATCTCTGTGCTTCATCGTTCATCATTTATCACATCTTTCACGTTCTCATTAACATTAATTTTATAATATGTTAAGTACATTACACATTTAAATACTGTAAAGATTTCCCATTTTCTTCTTAGCATCTTTCAATAATAATACCCTGTTAATATCAAATATCATTATTCTCTTCATACATATACTAACAATTTTCATCTTATTTATCACACTTTCTTAATACATTTTCTACTTATTTTTGGTCTCCTTCATTTCCAAACTCCATTTTTATACTCCAACCACTGATAAAATACTTCCCATATCATATAATATTCAGTTTGCTCCTTCTCTTTAATTGCTAACGTTAAATCTATTCATTTCTGCACATTCTAATATTTTCCTTCTTTTCGATAGGAATCTCTCCACTTTTCCAATGTTGTGCAAATACAATTCATGTATTAACTTATGAGAGTTCTGTGAGACAGAAGAAAAATTGTCTACCTTTCTGTACAGTCATTCATAGATGGCATAGTAGCTTCCTTTCTTAGAAATGGTTAGCTTTTAACTGTACTTAGCTAAGGGTTATCAGATCTGAGCTACAGAACTCCATCCGAGTACCAGATTCCTTTATTGTTATCTAATGGTTGTTCAGATTTTTGCAAGCCAGAAATGATTGCCTTACTTCTGACAGAAAGGATACCCATTTATTTGTCCAGATCTTATGATATTTTCAAAAGCCAGTCAAAACTGCATGCTAGAGAGCAGAATTGACAGCTTTCTGACAAGAACTGAAAGAATAAGCATGGGAAGTTCAATTCAGAGGTAGTATTTAGCAGATTCTGACCAGTTCTGGAGAACCGGTAGTGGAAATTTTGAGTAGTTTGGAGAACCAGTAAATACCACCTCTGGCCCCATCTATTCTCTGACTCCTGAGTCTCAAATGATTGGGAGGAAATGAGAATTTTGCAGTAACCTTCCCTGGAGTGGGGAGAAAATGGAGATTTTACAGTATCCTTCCCCTGCCACACCCATAAAACCATGCCCACAAAGCCACGCCCACAGAACCGGTAGTAAAAAAAATTTGAATCCCACCACTGATTCAATTCTTATATGTACCATACATTTTAGATCTTCACCCTATCCCGATAGTCAGAGCTCTGTACCATTCTACACAAACAGAGCAATAGCATTTAGACTTATATGCTACTTCATAATGCTTTACAGCCCTCTCTAAACAGTTTACAAAGTCAGCGTATTGCACCCTACTATCTGGGTCTTCATTTTACTGACCTCCAAAGGATGGAAGTTTGAGTCAACCTTGAGCCAGTCAGGATCGAACTGCTGGCAGTCAGCAGAGTTAGCCTGCAATACTGCATTCTAACCACTGCACCACCAGAGCAAAAGTAGAGGGAGTTGTGATGCCAGCTCAGTCCTTTTCCCTTTTCATTCATTACTGTCTATTACATACAGTAGAGCAATATCAAGAGTCTAGAATCTCAGGGAGAATTTCCATGGAAAGAATTCTCCTCTGCAGGCAGAGGAAAAGAGAAAAAAATAAAATGAAAACTCATTCAACCCTGTTCTTCCTCCTTGGAACTGAAGCTTATCTACAAAGAGATAGATAGAGCTTTTGTACGCATTTGCTTCTACATCTGAAAGCACAAGATCTCTCCTTCCTTAACTTCTTCCCATTTTTATTAGAAATAAGAGACTAAGCATAATGAGAATTCCAAAACAATTTGCTTCATTGCTAACATAAAGAAGGCTTTTAAAATAACAACAACAAAACTATTGGTAATAGTTCGGGCAGCTCTAATTCAAGAGGAGACTCACAGCTGAAATCTTACAGAATGCCCCTATTCATTTATTTTCAATAAGCATACAACACATACAGCTGGAAAATAATTTAAATTACAGCATTCTTTGTTCAAAGGAAACAAGCTTTAGAATGACAATTTTCCAAAAGCTATTTGTGTATCATAGACTACATAGACTGATGGAGTCCATCATAGACTGTGTACAGATTATAGGGCTTTTTCCCCAGATACTTCAAGGCCCTTTCTTTCTTTCTTTCTTTCTTTCTTTCTTTCTTTCTTTCTTTCTTTCTTTCTTTCTTTCTTTCTCCCATTAAACCTCCAGTTAAATATGCTATTTCTGGTTAAATATGGAAACTAATGAAAGTAGGGGAGAGCACATTTTATTCCTTTCCTGTGTGGTTCCTTCCTATAGTTTTTCTCTTAGGGATTTTTTTCTATTACTGTGATTCCAATATTTCTATGTCTGAATTCAAAATGTTTGGAGAAGAAGATTGCAGGAAAGTAAACTTGGCAGAAGAAAATGTTGAGCAATATTGGGGTGCCCATTTTGTTTTTAAATTTTGAAATTTTCACCTTCTCCCCTTTACTTTCAAAATAATTAGGATAATCACTATGTTTGAAAAACAGTTCTGGTAATCATTGCATATGTTTTTCTTTCATGATTATCTTAACCTTAGCAACCAACTATCTATCAGCATCTTTATCTCTACAAAGACAAATCGAAACAATCTGTTTGCTTGGGGTTGTATAAACAAAATACATATGTTATGAACTGTTTTAATGCTCATTAGAAGAGGGTGAGTTTCTCTGCCTGTCTGCTCCTTCCGTCCTTCCTTCCTTCCTTCCTTCCTTCCTTCCTTCCTTCCTCTCCTCCCCCCCCCTCTCTCTCAGAGGGGGAGGGAGAGAGGGAGAGAGAGAGAAAGAGAGATTCTTCTGCAATTCTTCTCTCTCTCTCTCTCTCTCTGAGGGGGAGAGAGGGAGGGGGAGAGAGAGAGAGAAGAATTGCATAAGGATTCTGTAGCATTCCTACAGGGGCAATTCTATTTATTATTTCATACACTTCTTCACAGTGCAATATTCTGCATGGGATATGCTTGATACCAAACAGCATCAGTAGGCTCCTGGATTGTATGTACCGTATGTGTGTAAGGGAATACCCCTTAGAAAGAATTGGGCGTTGAAAATTTAGTTTTTAACCAGTGCCCATTCCACTTCACTTCTTTTGAACCTCTCTACAAGTTTCTAGGCTGAGAGATCCAGGTTGAAATCAATAACTCTGAAATCTGCTCCAAGTGGATCAGTTGTGTAAGGATGTTCTCTATCTAAAGCTCCTTTGCCTCTTTCCCCCTCCCACTGTTGGTGATGTTTTTCCACTGACCCACTTCTTTTCATTCAGTAAATCTGCTTGCTCCATCATGTGAATGAGAAGGCTTAGTTTATATAAATCCAGTAACAGATCTGGGGACAGCTTAGGAAAAGGTGTCTTGCGTAGAGTGCATTTATATGGCTTAACCTTCCAGAAAAGGAAGCTGGAACACAAAGCCATCTTGGGTATTTTTATCTCTAAGGTAGCAGTAAAGGACGCTTAGAGCTCAAAGATAGCCTGATTGGTTGAGCCCTGTTTTATATTCATGACTCCACCTCTGTTGTACCCTGCAGCTTCAGCAGGGGGAAATAGAAGGGAGGTGAGTAGAATAATGACAAGAACATTGTAGCATCATAAGACAGGCCTCACCCTTCCTGCTCATGTGCTGTGACGTCAAAACGCATGCATAAAAGGGTTCAGAATTTGCAGCACAACACCCCAATGCTGCTTTTTGTCCTTCTGAGAAAAGCACAGTCTGTTACAGACAACATCGCTTGTTTCCTGAATTCATAAAACAAGTACATACAGGATCATTCTCCCCATGTATGTTTGCCACCTTGATTTACCTGTAAAGTAAGGTGGGATAAAAATCAAATAAAAGAAAAATAAAATTTCCTCTCTCACACATTTCAGTACATTTCTAAACGAAGAGTTTAAACGACAATGAGCTTTCCTAGGGACTCCAGATAAATACTGTATTCCCCATTGCTTTCATTCATTTATTCCAGTTCTGTCCAGGAAGGTATGGTGAGCCTGTTCCTTATACTTCCCTTGTCCCACAGGTGCTTTTTCAAGAGGCAACTGGACTTTCTGGTTTTTCTCTGAAGACGTTTCGCTTCTCACAACATCATCTATCCCTAGTCTACAACACAGTCCTTTCAACAGTTCCAAGAAGGCTCCACACCCATTTGTACCACTCAGGTAACCCTGACAACACAAATAAGCCCCTGGATGGCCTAAATGAATTGTTAAATGCAAATGACAAGCTGTCTGCAAGGAGTATAAATCCTTCCATTCTCCACCATTCAGCCAGAGCTGAAGAAGCTTCTTGGATGAGAAGTGAAACATCTTCAAAGAAAAACCAGAAAGTCCAGTTGCCTCTTGAAAAAGCACCTTTGGGACAACCATGACCTGGATGACTGAGGATCTCCATCAACATTCTACTTCCCTTGGTGAACATCAGGCTGCTTTCTCCCCTTGACTTTAATTTCTTTCATTAAAAAAATAATGAAATGGAAAGAAGATGTGCTGTTAGAAAGCTGAATAGCTGTCTCTAGTGCCTTCTGTCTTTTCAAGAACACCTCTAGGTCTCCAGGGATTCTTTAGTGACAGCGGGTAGCTGCCCAGTGATTTGTTTGAAGCTGCCTAGGAAAAGCTAATTGAATTGGAAGGAGGACGTCAAGGTTTTGGGAATCCAAAGGAGTTGGACCACCTATCATTGTAAAAATTTAGAATGAGGATCCTACATATTTAGGAAACTTGGAAAATTCCCAGAGAATGGAATATATATGTATATATAGACAGTGGGTGAGGAACTGGTATAAGAAGAATCAAAATCTGTTCCGTTATAGCTGCCATAGCTATGAAAAAAAAATAGGAATGAAGCAATTTGCTTTCTGTCTTAGCAGTTCCATAACAGTATTTTGTTGTGCTAAATACTATGATCATAATCTCTGGGGGGAAAAAAACCCTGGCTGTCTGAGAAAAGTTGTGGACATCACCTGACTTACTACAAACCTGGTAATGAATCAAAGTAATGGGTTATAACAGATTGCCAACATTTAGAGCTACATTTTGTCTTGTAATTGAAGCTCCAAATGTTACACATGGGTATGGCTTCCGTCTTTGGTGCCCATCAGATATCGTGGCCTGTTTGATTTCTTAAAAAAAAATTCATCTTTTAAAAATGAGAAAATGTTGGTCAGGTTGCAAAGCAAAGTTCCATCCCCAACATCAACTGTATTGCTACGGATGTTTCTAAGCCCCAAACAGGTCCCATATGCTTTCTTAGAAACTCAAATATGGGTGCCAGAGGACTACTTCAAAGTGTTCTAACCTACACATGAAAAGGACAGCTATAAGCATGATTAGCATAGAACTGTGATGGTGAACCTATGGCACGCGAGCCATTGCCCCAGCTCAGCGCCACATATGCATGCTCGCCACCCGCCAAACAGCTGGTTTTTGGGTCTCTGCCACACATGCGTGGGGGGGTCACGTGTGCATGCATGGGGATTGCACATGCATGTGTGAGGGACGGGATGTACACAGGGGTCACGAATGCATGCATGGGGGCAGGACGCACGCAGGGTGGCATGCACGCATGCACAGGAGGTGGGGCACATGGAGGGGTCGCACACACTTTCAGCACTCGGTGCCGAAAAGGTTAGCCATCCCTGGCATAGAGCCTTCAGTGGGGACAAAGGGGCATAAATATGCCAGCAGAGACTTCATTTTTAATTCTCTCCTAGTAACCATTATGTGAATGATTAAGCCCTTGTCAATCATTTCACAAGCACATAGACAACATGTTCTCTGCATCCCAAATGAGCCACTAGCCATTCCTTACAAAATTATTACCCTCAAATTTAGTTTGTAAATGAAAATGCTTTTCAAAGGTACAGGGAATAATGGATTATGCAGTGAACCAAATATTAGTTTGTTTGATATCCGTGGGATATTACTGTAGATTAGAACTTCACTGTTTTGAAAGGAAGAATTCTGGTTTCATCTTTATCTCCGTTTTCAAAATTTTCTGTATTAAAATATGAATCATATTCCATTATTATTTTTTTTTTTTGCTTTATCATATGTCCAACATAGATGATAAAAAGTCCCTTCTTTACTTTTACATTTCCAACATTCATTTAACATACCTTTATACATCTTAGATACCTTATCTGGTGTTAAATACCAATGATACATCATCTTCCTATTGGATCTAATGGAAAAAGACTCGGAGAAAAAAATTTGGAACTTGGTTACTATATATGTTGACAGCAGCAAGACTACTGCACAAAAATGGAAGGACACTTCAATTCCTAACATGGACAAATAGTTGCAGAAGCTGATGGAGTTGGCTGAAATGGCAAAATTGACTATTTTGATTAAAGAAAGAATATAAGTACTTTTATTTCCACATGGAGACTGCTTCTGAACTTTTTGCTTGAAGTGGAAAAGAATGAAACGTTGATTTTGGGTTTTACCGATTAGATTGATAGATCTTTATAGAAATGGTTTGTTCATATTATTATGAAAAAACAAAAAGTTGTGATTTGATATTAATGCCTTATTCTACTGCAACAGAGAGAGTTGAAGTCAATGTTTCTTTTTCTTTTTTTTTTTCTTATCCTCCCTCTCTTCTCGTCCCCCTCTTCCTCCCCACCGTTTTCCTATTTGCTTTCATATTTTGTATCCTATTTTATTTTATAACCCAATAAAAATGTTAAACATAGAACCTCACTGTTTTAACGAGAGCTATGAATATGGAATTTTTAAATGTGTTGCCATACTCATAACACTCCAAAGGAGTTTATTCTAAACAGATGGATGGAAAATGGTGAAGGATAAAACTTTGGTTCGAATTAAATCTAATAATTCATCCTGAAATGTTTTTTTTATTATTATTTTACTTAACAGACATTACAGATTTGTCTTGTTTGAGCTGTGGATAAATGTGGGATGAGGACAACGGAAAATTAACATCAGTAACTGTTTTAAAATGTGCTGAATAATGTAGAAGTGCTCCTTTTTTTAAAAAAAAGTGACTTTTATTTCCTTCTGTTTTCCACTTGGTTTCAGTGTTATTCATTAGAAGGCATACAGTTTTCCACTTTAAAACTTAGTAATATTTGGACAAGCATTTACGGTTACCAAATAGTCCAGATTATTTTTAAGGATAATATTGCATATCCTTTCCAAGACATATGCTGGAAACCAGAAAATGTACTTGCCCACGTAACATATTTCCAGATGCAATTAAATGAGGATAACTTCTAATCCATATTAGATCAGATCCCTGTTTGCTCACTTGTCTGCATTTCCCTTCTGCCAATTGGTAGCCTGCCCACATGAACGGCTCTACAGAAGAATGTGAGAGGGCTGATGGCATAGTCATCCATATTTGGTTTCAAGTTAACTCCGACATGGTACTATGAATTGAAAAGGGAGAGTTAAAGTAGCTGTGCTTCTTCCCCCACTTCCTTTTATAGAAGTGAGGTTCAATGGTGGGATTCAAAAAATTTTACTACTGGTTCTGTGGGCATGGCTTGGTGGGCGTGGCATGGCATGGCTCGGTAGGCATGGCTTGGTGGGCATGACAGGGGAAGCATACTGTAAAATCTCCATTAACTTCCCACTCCATGGGAAGGATACTGCAAAATCCCCATTACCTCCCCACTCCAGGGGAAGGATGCTGCAAAATCCCCATTTCCTCCCAATCAGCTGGGACTTGGGAGGCAGAGAATAGTTGGGGTGGGGCCAGTCAGAGGTGGTACTTACCGGTTCTCCGAACTACTCAAAATTTCCGCTACTGGTTCTCCAGAACTGTTCAGAACCTACTGAATACCACCTCTGGTGAGGTTTGTGTGTTCCTCTTAGAGGGGAAGAAGCCACAAAAGAGTAGGTGAAGTTTACCAGGGATTAAGTAAATAATTCACACAATTTATTCTCAAAATTCAGGAGCAAATCAAAGCCATCAGCAACCATAGATCATAAAGCAAAATGGCAGGCACATCCTTACTTGGAGTGTAGCAAAAATATGCTAGCTGAAGCTTACCTTGGTATTTAGTTTATTGCTTGTCCCCCTGTGCTCCATCCTTATTGGAAACAAGGGCTACTATAGAAAGTAAATAAATAAATATGCTATTATAGAGTTATATAGTTCTGTATTTTTATCTCCTAAATAAATCTATAAATGGGGGACAGAAAGCTACTTTTATTTATCTTATTTATTTACTTATAAATAAATAATTTTATTTATTAAATGTATATGCCACCCATCTCACTGTTCCAAGAGATCCTGAGTGGCTTCCACACATAAAAGCATGTCAGGATCCTACTAACTACTTCTTAAATCACGGATGTAAAGCCTGCATGCTCCAAATGGCTCTTCTCCAACTTTTGAACCCTCCCTCAAAGCAGCCCCATACCTGTCTTGCAATGTAAGAGTGGAGAGGTAGAGTGCAGAGGTGGGTTTCAGCAGTTTCTGACCAGTTCTGGAGAACCATTAGCAGAAATTTTGAGTAGTTCGGAGAACCGGTAAATACCACCTCTGACTGGCCCCGCCCCCATCTATTCTCTGCCTCCCGAGTCCCAACTGATCGTGAGGAAATGGGGATTTTGCAGTAACCTTCCTCTAGAGTGGGGAGGGAATGGAGATTTTACAGTATCTTTCCCCTGGAGTGGGGTGGGAATGGAGATTTTACAGTATCCTTCCCCTGTCACGCCCACCAAGCCATACCATGCCCACCAAGCCACACCCACAGAACCGGTAGTAAAACTTTTTGAAACCCACCACTGGTAGAATGGAGAAAAATGGGTGCCTTATATCTTGCAGAGGCTTAAGGCATCCATTTCATCCTTTAAAACCTTCTGTCCCTCAGGGTAGACCAATGTTTCTTATTCGGCAATCTATGGGTGCCTTGATTCTCTGAAAAATTTCCCACATAACAAATATTAGTCTCATCTATACTAATGGTATCATAGCATCACTAGCTACATCTCCCTCCTAGGAGATTTTTTTTTTTAAGTTTAGTCTCAACTGCAAGAAAATTGCATCCTATGGATGACATTTTCCACAACTCTAATAAAAGGCAAATACAATTTTATAGCAGCCAAATTTGATTCACTGATCATTTGATTCAGTAAGCCCATCTCATAGCTTCATGGTGAAGGGCTACAGAGAAAAAGATCCATTTTTCAGATCCGGTACAGGCCAGGCACATTGCTGAGCAACTGCTCCTATGTCTATATCATGAGCTATGGTGGTGCAGTGGTTAGAGTGCAGTATTACAGGCTACTTCTGCTGACTGCCGGCTGACTGCAATTTGGCAGTTCAAATCTCACCAGCTCAAGGTTAATTAAGTCTTCTATCCTTCCATGGTTGATAAAATGAGGACCCAGATTGTTGGGGGCAATATGCTGACTCTGTAAACCGCTTAGAGAGGGCTGTATAGCTCTGTGAAGCGGTATATAAATTTAAGCACTATTGCTATTGCTATATAAACTTCCCCTCTGGAGTAAACATTTTTTTCACTTTAAGTCCAGTATTTTCTTCATGCAACTTCCCACCTTCCCTACCTTGGCATCTTCTTCAAGATGCATTGGCTCTGCCCACTTGGAGAGGAGCAGGCTGACAAAAAAAGGTGACACAAAATAGGGTGCAGAAGGAAGCAAAATTGATATTAACAATGTTGATGAAAGATAGAAGAATCACAAACTGTTTAGTGGCATGTTCTGAACTTCCATTATTCTGCCAATTCAGGGACAACTTTTCTTATAATAGTTGCTAAACCTCATTTACATTAAATTCTCTATATTTTAGAGACCTGTTAAGTTAGGTATTCTCAGCTATCCTTAGGTTCACTTTGACAAGAATAGGCAACTTTTAGAACAAAAAAAAAGTTATTTTGGAATTTTAAGGGCGTAATATATACACTCTTCCAAAATGGCCATCATGAAGACAGTTTGCTCATTCACAAAATAATTTTTTGTGGTAGGTGGATCAGTAATAAAATACTCATTTGCTAAAAAGAAAACTGATAATATTATCACCATCCAAAAATGTTCTCTCTTACCCTGTCTTTTCTTTGCCTTCTTTCTGGGCATATTTTCAAGCAATGCATCAAAAATGTAGCAAACCTATTTTTTAAAAAAATCGATTCATTTTTAATAAAATGAAATAAAAGTATCATTGGAAATGAGAAAAAAGACTTGATTACAAAATCATCAGTGTTCTATCACTGACAAGCCTTTATTTGTCTGAAAGAACATCTATGGGTTTTTTTTTCTGTGCTCTAGAAGCTGAGATCAAGATTAGCGTGAGAATTGGCTTTACAATCGAAAGTAATAAAATTAAACTTTATGTTCACAAATAAACCTGTATTGATTTGCCTTTGGTTATTTGTATTTTGTCATCTACATGCCAGTTTTTCTACTTGTACAGAAGCTCATTCCATATCTATCCATTTTTGAAATATCAGTGTGTTGGCCAGTTTCCAGTTTCTCATTCTCTCCAACCTTTTGCTACCAATAAAAAAAAGTCATTATTATGAAAATACTTTTAACTTCTTTAATGACAGAGAGAAATAATAAAACTCTACCAAAGGAACCATCTAATGTGTGATTTCAGAAAATGAAACATTTGATCCAGAACTCTTGAATTGTAGGACAACCAAATCATATAGGAAAAATCATCTTTAAGATGCTTTCTGGCATGATAACTGGAAAAACAGATAATGGTTCACTGTAATTTTATATGCAGATTTCCTTTCCAGACCCAGCTCATAGTTACAGGTAACATCAACTATTAATATATTTTTTAAGACCCAGATTTTAGTGAACTCACTTATGTCCCTGTAAAGACTTTCATATGTTATTAGGGAGTTTGGCATTTCCCTTGGAAGTTTTATCATTTTAGGATTAGCTCCCAAATCTATACAATTTGGGAATAAAAGTATAAAATAAGTACAGTTCAGGATTTTATATGCTATAGTTTGAAAGAGATTTAACAAGTAACACCCCAAATTAACACCAGGGTGATTGAGGGTAAGAATCTCTAAGAGGGGATCATGCTAAATGACATTTCCCAAGATTCTTAAAAGTATAGGTGTATTTTGCAAAACTGAAAAGGAACTTAAGAGCCATGGTGGTGTAGTGGTTAGAGTGCAGACTGCAAGCTACTTCTGCTGACTGCTGATTGCCAGCAGTTTGGCAGTTCAAGTCCCACCGGCTCAAGGTTGACTCAGCCTTCCACCCTTCCGAGGTCGGAAAAATGAGGACCCAGATTATTGCGGGCAATATGCTGAGTCTGTAAACTGCTTAGAGAGGGCTGTAAAAGCACTGTGAAGCATCTAAGTGCTATTGCTATTAGTGTTAACTAAAATATATAAAATAAACGTACTTCCATAGAAACGCATTGGAGGTCATTAAGGATACTACCTCTAATCTCTTTGCTCAAGAATTCAGAGTAAAGCATGCAGGCAGAAGGCTTCTAGTAGTAACAACTGTGTTGTACAACAGATGGGCTTGGAGCAATTTCTTCATTCCTTTCCCAACCCTGGCAACCAGCCTCCTAATTTTGTTTTCAGAATCAGTTTACATGATGTATGCCCATGCCTTGGGCTGTATGTGAAAAGTTCTCATATTTTTCAGTAAACGTCATACCATGTTTTGGAAATTCAAACTGAGTCCAGCAACCAACCAGAACTCTAAAGCACATTTTCTTATTATGATATCTGCCCTGAAAGCAATGGTGTCATCAGGGCAGAGGTCCAGGGCCTAACTTGCTGAATGTATGGGTGATTCATCAAACCTAAGAAGGTTCGTTTATCACCTTTTGGAAAAATGAACTCACATTTTCTGGAGAGCCCCCTCCCTATAAACCCAAAGTGTAATGTTGCTGAACTGTTCCACTGACTAAAAGTATTTTGCCATTTACTATGTGGACAATTTTAAACAACTCCTGTATTATATGGTACAATACATATAAGAATTATGCCATGCAGTTAATGGAGTTAAATGTTCTGTAAATACAGCCATCAGCTTGCACACTGGATCTAATCTGGGTCCTCTCTTTCTCCACAATAGCCTTAAGTCTGCTGAAAGTGTGACTTCAATACCACAACTACACAATCTATTGGCCACAAAGGTGTAGAAAGAGAATGAGGTATTTATTCTGTGTCCCCTCTTTGTTTTCCAGTCTACTTACACTTTCACAAGCTCCTTAGCATCTGCTTAAAACCAGAAGTAATTATTTTCTAAACATGATTCTCCCAGATTTATGAAGAAGAAAAAGGTGGGGTTATCAGAATTCAAGCAACTTACTCATTTCCCATCTATAACTAATATATAAAGGTAAAGGTAAAAGTTTCCCTCACACATACTGTATGTGCTAGTCATTCCCGACTTTAGGGGGCGGTGCTCATCTCTGTTTCAAAGCCGAAGAGCCAGCACTGTCCGAAAACGTCTCCGTGGTCATGTGGCCAGCATGACTAAATGCCAAAGGCGCACAGAACGCTGTTACCTTCCCACCAAAGGTGGTCCCTATTTTTCTACTTGCATTTTTTATATCCTTTCGAACTGCTAGGTTGGCAGAAGCTGGGACAAGTAACGGGAGCTCACCCCATTACGCAGTACTAAGGATTCGAACCGCTGAACTGCCGACCTTTTGATCGACAAGCTCAGCATCTTAGCCACTGAGCCACCATGTCCCTTTTAACTAATATATATCAAAGTACATAAGGGTAGAGGTTTTTTTATTGCTTTTCTGTGAGCTGAGGAATTGGCAAGTCTCTTCATTGATAAGGAAGGCACTTGCAAATGGTTATTTATTTATAAAACTGTGTCCTGAATCCTTATCAGTCTGAGGACTGACCATTACCCTGTTTGTCCATGAGACTGCTAATCATTTCTGTCTTTGTACAATAAGCATGGGCTTGTTGCTTGCTGATTCATCTCATGATAAGATGTAGCTAGTTTCTTCCACGTATCTCTTTTTTAAAAAAACCTTTATGTTAAAGTTTTAAGTTTAAACCTGTTGACTAATCCTTGTCCAGGCTATATATTTCCACTCTCGGGAACATAAATATAGAAATACAGATAGTTCTCTCTCTCAAAAAAAAAAAGAAAAAAAAACACAACCCTGAATTTACACAGAGTGCAACAACAAATTCACAATGTCAGAAAGTCCAGTTGCCCCTTAAAAAAAAAGTGTTTCCTCCCTAAACCCCCAAAACTGTAACCTTACACTGTCCACCATTGACCTCATCTCATTCCTAAGAGGTCTGTAAGGGGCGTGCATAAGCACACCTACGTGCCTACCGTCCCTGTCCTAATGTCCCTTTTTACTTGTATCCATTTCATGTATTCAAAATCATGTTTATACTTTTATCTGTTAACTTATATATGCTTGACAAATAAAATAAATAAATAAATAAAATAAATGACTGAGAATCTCCATAGACAAATTCACAATGTCTAATTTGATCCAGGATAGTGCATCTCATGAAGGTGGAAAATCAACATATAAGTATTCAATTCAACACAATGCAGACATTGCGTGACTCAAAAACAGACTCTGCATGGTTCAGAATAAAAGCAAACAAGATTTTTAAAAAGTACAATAAAGATAAACAGGGAATAAAATGACAACTGTAGCCAAAAGCATCTACACATGCAACATGGAACGTTGTCAATTAAAAGAACATGAATTGGACTATTTGTTTAGGGAAGAGGACACCTTGAGAAATATACATGATCAAGCTTTTCAAATTGACATTTCTAGCAGGGGTGAAATCCAGCAGGTTCTGACAGGTTCTGGAGAACTGGTAGCGGAAATTTTGAGCAGTTCAGAGAACCAGCAAATACCACCTCTGGCTAGTCCCAGAGTGGGGTGGGAATGAAGATTTTGCAATATCCTTCCCCTGGAGTGGGGAGGGAATGGGGATTTTGCAGTATCCTTCCCCTGCCATGCCCACCAAGCCACACCCACCAAGCCAAGCCAAACCCACCAAGCCATGCCCTCAGAACCGGTAGTAAAAAAATTTGGATTTCACCACTGATTTCTAGCCCATTATTTTCAAATCTCAGAATACTTCTGTATTCTGTAACTTATTCTCTTCTATACTCAGGGACATTTGCAAGAAATGGCAATGAAGCCAAATGCACACAATGACATCAACATGCAAATATCACCCAGGCCCCAATTTAATAAAATATGCAAGTGACAGTACTGAATTTGCAAGATGATGTCACATTCATATTTCCCTATTAGAGATTCTTTTGATTCCTGCTGGTGCTCAGGCAGGCACCACCATAATGTTCCCTTCTCCAAAAGGAGAGCTGAGTGCATTATGGCTGACTAAATAAATAAATAAATGGATCTCGTGGCACCATAAATGCCAACTAATTGCTTATGGTATAAATGTTAACAGATTTCAATCCAGGTCCATCATGCTCAGAATAGTGGAAAGAACATTATGTATGACATTTCTCTCTCATATTTTCTTCTTGCTTTGGCTGCAATTACATCAGTCGGAAAGCTGTTTATGACAAAGAATGAAAGGTTTTTGGAGAGCAAGGAGGAGCATCACTTAATAAAAGTTTCTATTTTAGGCTGGCAACAAAAAGAATGTTCCAATAATAAATTAATTCAGCTGTGTTTCATAAGTACACAAGTGCTGTTTACAGAGATAATGAATCACTTTTTAATAAGTTGCATAATAATCAATTTGAAGGCAGTTGATTAAACAATAAGAACAAATCCTTACAGTATAACATTTATATCATATAGTAATCTAACAAAAACTGTAGTCATTAAAGCAACACCAATAAATAAATATGTTCTGATGCTAACAAAATGGCCAGCAAAATAATTCAATTCTAATACTAAATCCAAAAAAAACAACAACAATAAGGATTGTTTTATGAATTTAGCATATGAATTGAATCTTGTGTGCCTTGCTAAAGGATCCGAGTTTGCAGTATGGCTCAAGTGTTAGATGGCTTATTCTATTCCATTTGGGATGGAAATAAACATGCTTTCAAAACCCTTTTTGAAATATGTTCAAACAGAGAATTAAGAGCGGACTCCAAAGCTTCCTCATCAAGAAGCTAAGGGAGAAGATACAATATCTGTACAGCAGGTCAAATACACCAAGGATGAGGATGCCAAAAATAAAGAGAACATGAGATAAAATATTGCCAGACTATGAACCATTGTTGCTGAAACTGGTATACAAGGATTCAGATTGGAGGGGAGGCGATAGAGAATGGAAGAAAGGTGTTATAGGCCCTAAGCCATATCATGAGTAAACTGGACCACAGATCTGTTTCACTTTCGCAGTTTCGTTGCTATAAATAAGGAGCTTACTGAAGCTCCATGTCAACTTAGAAAGTCACTCTGAGAATGACTAATTTGTGCCATTGAGGCAACATGCTATTTTGCAGATCTGCTGATAATAAGTAGACTATGATATACTTGCTATTCAATTTAGAGTGTCTTTCCTGAGTCATTTATGAAATAATACACCATCTATCTCTTAAACAAGAAGAAACAAAAGAGTTTGCAGTAGTCAGGCTATGATCAAATCGTTTGCAATTAAATATTGAATGGCCAATCTGCAGCTAATTCTGAGCCAAGATAATTACAAGAGGAGATTTAAAAAATAGATGAGAGAGAGAGAGGGGAGGGGGAGAGAGAGACATCCAAGCTAGAGAGATTCCACAGGATGGGGGAAACTATCGTGTTTTAGAACTGCAATAAAATGGATTCATCTCACCTATAATTGGTTACCTGGCTATTCCAGTCAAATATAAAACCAGTTTTATCTAATGGTTAAGGCACCAGGCTAAAAAACAGGAGACCATGAGTTCAAATCCGGTTTTTGCCATGAAAGCCAGCTGGGTAACGCTATCTCACGCTATCTCAGCCAGTGGTGGGTTGCCCCCGGTTCGTACTGGTTCTATAGAGGCTCCACCCACTGACTCTGACATCATCAGAAGCGATCTGCGCATGCGCGAGCAAAGGTGCATGTGCGAGCAAAGCAAGCGCACGTACGCAATCCCATTGCAAACCGGTAGTAAAGGTAAGTAGAACCCACCCCTGATCTCAGCCTAATCCACCTCACAGGATTGTTGTTGTGAGAAAAATAGGAGGAGGAAGATGTGTTAGATAAGTTCACTGCCTTGAGTTACTTGCAAAAATAATAAAGGCAAGATACAAACACCCCACTGGGTGTGGGAGAGACTTCTGTGATAAAGCCAGTATTGCAAATTGAAATTCTTCACATACCTTGCCCCTCCCATATTATTTGTTCATTTCATGCTACACAGCTGTGCTAGATAACAACCATTTTGAAGAACTAATCCTGCTAGTCCAATAATTCTAATAAAAATGAACTTCATTTTTAAATAAATAAAACTGAACTTCAAAAATTAAGCCAGGACTAGTGGTTCTCATTGGTCACGCTAATTATTTTCATCTTCTTCAGTCTGGGGTCCTCTGATTTAGCAACTCATTTACTACGAGGGGTCCTTGGTGCCCTCTGAACTTGGTTATTTTCTTGCAGACATTTCATATCTGATTTCATGTCAGCACTGATTATGTTATTATCTAGTTTGGGTAAAGAAACACCTGCCAGAAAACAACCAAGTTCAGAGGGCACCAATGACCCCTCATTTCAATCCCGAGCTACAAATATTCTCCTTTACTGGTTGACTATCGAGAAGACAGCAGATTGGGGAAAGATGGCATCATCACTGATCAAACAAGTGGATGAAAAGGCATGCTTGATTTTTATTCGCAGGATAAGATTTGACCCATTTGTTCAATGTATCTAAAACAATGAGCTCACTTCTTTCATAATGTAGAAGTGGTTGAGGAAGAAAAAAGTTAACATAAAATTGGGAAAAAAATCACAAGTGTAATGAAATGGCAGAAAGATTTGAATGCAAAAGAAGGAAATAATATAGGGAACGAAATTAACTTAAATGCCAAATAAAATAATATATAGAGATTAATAACTACATTATTCAAGCCAGCTGAATGATTGCAGCAGATTCTCACAAAATACTGATTTTATAAAATATCACTTTCCTACATTTTCATGCCAGTTGTAAATTGCTGGCAGCTAGTTTACTGGAGACCTTGTTTTTTTAATATCAGTAGTGAAAAAATCAATAAAGACCAGTTATATATTAGCAAAGAAAGGACAAGACATGTAAATATTCTACAGAAATGTCCTTGTGATTTTAAATGATTTCTTTCCATTATTCTTTATATCACATTGATCAGAAATCATAATTTTCCCTGCTCCGCTTTACATGCGCTGTTCACATTTTCTTTAAAATTGTTGAGATAAAAGGGGGATTTCTTTTCTCTAAATATAGATTTGATAGACACTGAGCTTTTAATTGCAACAAGCAAATTTGAGACTTAGATTGATAGTTTAAATATATGTGTGTGTGAGAGAGAGCGAGAGAGAGAAAGAGAGAGAAAAAATTAAAGAGTATTCATTTATATTCAAAACACACTGAAATCTCATCCACTTAAATTATGGGGAGGAAAAAAATGCTTAATTCTGACTGGATGATGCAAAGGGATGGAACAATCATTTGTACTGATAGGCAAGTTGTGGTATGGTTTGATTTTAATATGCCCCACATGAAATTAGCTTTCTGATTTCATTCTGAACTGATGCTTACCTAACTGTACTGAATTTTAACATTACATTAATTTTGCTCATTTCATTTCAGCTTGTTTTTCTTGGTGAACAAGGTGAGTTATTTCCCAGAATTAAGTTTTACTTTGAAGAATGGCTGACTCAGAAACAATTTCAGAGAAATAGCACTTTGTTAATAGTGTAACCTGTTTTTCTTTCATTCCCCTCAGGAGCAAGTCCTGCTTAACATGGACCAGCACATACCTTGTTATTTTTTTACTTTCTTAACTAAAGTCTGGAAATAATTGTTCCCACACACACATGTAAAATTTGTTTTGCTTAAAAAGAAAGAAGAAGAAGAAGAAGAAGCAACCAGTCTGAAGGATAAGGTGTTCTGAGGAGTTAGTCATTTAGTACTTTAAAACATATGTCATAATGCTAATACCAGTAAAGATATAAGATCATATTGCAGGATTATTGACTGGAAATGGTTATCTGTATTATTCATCCTCTAATGGTGATAACATAAAGGCTGTTTGTGCAACTGAGTCAAAAGGAGAGTCTCTCTCTCTCTCTCTCTCTCTCTCTCTCTCTCTCTCTCTCTCTCTCTCTCTCTCTCTCTCTCTCTCTCCCCCCCCCCCCCTCCTGTGGGTGGGTGTTTTGTCAGAGTACTTAATGAGCAATTATGCTTGAATAGACCCTAGTCTTCCTCTGCTACAAGCAAATCTTGTCCCAATTTCACATGTATTAAACAAAGCAGAGTTTTGGGGGGGAATGTAAATACTCATTCTGCTAAACAGGAAATGGCATGTCTAGCATTTCAAATTTGACCAATTTTACATAGGCCTTCTAAGCAGCTGTTCAGGCTTGCTGGGGTGGCAACCTTTAGAAGAAAGCTAAACTTTCATTCTCTGGCAAGGTAAAACAAGAGAACATGAGTCTGGCTGCCCTTCAGAACTCAGAGAAGTCAATCTCTGGGCATTATGTATATGGTTTGGTGACTCAGCTTTTTTCAGGATTCCATTTAGTCCCATTCAGTTCTCTTCCTGATGGGGCAAACCTTCGCCTATCAAGAGGAAAGGTGCACCACGAAATACCAGACTTCAAATGTCAAACCCCATCCTTACATGTTGCAATCCTGTGATTAGTAGATAATTTCCTTCCAGCGAAGGATGTCCAGAAACAGGAAAAGAAGCAAAATTAGACAATTTATCCAACTGATTTAACATATCTTGACATAAAGACAATCACAACACGATTGATTGATAGTAAACCAAAACTGTGGAAATAAAGGTAGGATGGACACCAGCAACGGAGGTCAATTGTGCTTTCTTGTTGCTGGATATATATAGAACTGAACTTTTAGTCTCTCCATCCAACCCTATGAATTGCAGTCTAACTTTGTTGGGAAACAAACAAGGCAAATAATCCACACTTCTCTATCGGCAAATTTTTTCTTAATTTATTAGGGCAAACAATTACAATACTGTTTCAGCTTTCATAACTTCACATGCTATTTCTGCTACTACTTATTTTGGAATATGTTTTTTTTTAAGAGTTGATACCTTATAAATATTGATTTGACGCTTTCAGTTATACTGCCCAATATGCTTTTGATTTGATGCACAAACATTTTTGCAGTCCTATAGATTGTGCAGCTTTGCAATCTTCCTTACACGTTGGTCCTTCCTGAGCCCCCTCCTTTTGTAAGAAGGCTCTGCTTCTCCCCTTGCTTTGCTTTTTGACTCATTGTGGTTTTGTGGGGAACTGAACCAAGCATGGGCTTAGTAGCCTTCTCCCAGCTGGAGGCTATCCAGATATTTTGGGAGCACAGTTACAATTACTGAGATATTTGGATAGCAGAAAGCTGGTCCAGACTGCTTTACAGTGGAGACTAGACTCAATAGAGAAAAACAGGCAGCACTGCCAAACCACTATGGCTGTCCTTGCTTGTTTTTTAACAGACTTTCTTTTCTAGCTTTCCTTTTAAGACAACCTTTACTGAGGAAGCTGCTCCTACAACCACAGCTTTTCCAACAGTTTCTAATCAGATGGGCTTCAAAAATTTTAGCAAGGGATTCTTCTGCCTGATTGCTGGGTGGATGTGGCCATGATGAGCATGGCCTAATCGGCCTCCTGCACCAAGGGGGGGAGGTTGTTTTTGCCCTCCCCAGGCTCCAGAGGCTTTCCTCGAGCCTCCAGGAGGGCGAAAATGGCCTCCCCAGGCTCTGGAGGCCCTTGGCCCATTTTTCGCCCTCCCCGAGCCTCCGTACGCACCCTGCACTTACCTGCATCCAAAACAGGCCGCGTGGGGACTCCTGGGAGGGGCAGGGTGGGGTGGGCAGGGCCAGCCAGGAGTGGGATTTGGGGGTTCTCCAAACTGCACAGAATCTTAGCTAGAGGTTCTCCTGAATCCCTGCGAACCTCCAGCAGCCCATCCCTGTTTCTAATGATGCTGTATTTATTTATTTTTTTAATTTGATTTATATGCCGCCCTTCTCCGGAGACTCAGGACGGCTTACAGTGCGTTAAGCAATAGCCTTCATACTTTTGTATATTTTATACAAAGTCAGCTTACTGCCCCCACAAACTGGGTCCTCAATTTACCTACCTTAGAAAGGATGGAAGGCTGAGTCAACCTTGAGCCTGGCAAGATTCGAACTTACTTTAATTGTAGACAGCTGGTGTTAAATTACAGTGCCTTTGTCTGCAGAGCTATCCAGGCTCTATTTCTTCAGTCCTTTATTTTCCTCTTGCTTCCTGAACTCTAGAAAAGGAAGAAGTTGATTCCTTGCAATTTTACCCTGTGGTGTTAGAGCAAATTGAATTTAAACCTGTCGTATTACTCAGCTGCCTCTTCTCAGTTATTGAGGAGAGGGGGAACTAATTTTCCTTGTGCCACTATTGTGGGAGCTGCAAGATAAGCTGCATAACACTCTATCATTCTTTTCAGCATATCTCCGTTTAAAAACCAGGGAGGTTTATTAATGCAACATTCAACTGATAGGACATGTTTTTAGTATTTCCTTCAGGTGACAGAGATATTATTCCTGTTGACAAAACTAAAATGGCACCTTCCCACAGTTCACAAGAAAACCCAGTGCAGGTTGTACTGCTTCTGGCTAGATAAAGAGAAATAGCAATAAATCCATTCTATCAACTAGCTTGCTCTGCAGTCCTTTATTTCTTCCTACACTGAAATGTCTTGTACATGGTATACAGACAAGCAATAACTATTCATTCTCTCTGGAGCTAACATAAAGCTTTGTGTCTCCTGTGTAGATAGAATTTTCTGATCCAAACCCAAAGCAGTCATGAGCCCTCCTTTCCCTTTGAATTATGACATATCAAGATAAAGAAAGATGGAGAAAAAGGGAGAGTTTTCATAAAGACAATGTTTAGCATTTTCTTTGTGGCCCTCACAGGGCAATAATATTCTTTGCCTGTCAATCTCTTATCTGAGTTATATAAAGATGCAAACAACCCAACTGAAAGGTGTTTATGCCTGTCTACGACAGCTAACAAATCAGAGATCATATCTTTATATCAGGGTAGTCTTCCAGAAGTGGCTGGGTTATACCTTCCTTTATTCTTGATCACTGTCTACTACGCTGTTTCTCAATCTTGGCAACTTTAAGATGTGTGGATTTCAACACCCAAAATTCCCCAGCCAGCCATGCTTAGTCCAGAGACCAAAGGTAGTAGAGATCACCACTGCTTCCAGAACTAAAGGTAACTATGGCACACTTCCACTACTATTAAACTACCCAGTGTGATTTACAGAAACAGTAAAACTCCTGATAGAACTTTTAATATTGTGATGCTGGCAATGAAGCAGCATTCTCTGCTGCATCTGAAGTGGGTTAGCAATAAGGAGTGCAGCTCAGGCTGCCCAGAATATGTACCTCTGTCTTCCACTTTAGGGAAATATATCTCTATATCACCATTGGAAAAAGTTGGCTCATTTTGTATAATAGTGGTGTGGTTTCTGCTGAACTCTAGATTGACAGTTTATATTTTCTGAAGCTAGATATTAAAGGGGCCTATGGCTCATTTTCCTAGTTAAATGTTCAGACAGGTTTCAACTAGTTCAAAACAAACAAAATAAAAATGAGCATACATAAATGATACCTGATTTGAGTTTTTGATTTTGTTCCTGCTAGATATATTTCCTGACCTTTTAACAGCAATTATTAGAACACTGACCATTTTATGCACCTCATTCGATTTCTTCCAAGGGCATTGTAACTAACAGAAACTCAGGCCTACAATTTTTATGCCTGCAAATCAGCAAGCCGAAGATGAAAAACAAGTGTAAATAAATATTCTCTAATCAAAGAATGAGATTGCAAAAATGCTTCATTTGATCTGGGCTTCAGCCATTAGTACTGAATGACTGCCAATATCCCATTTGCAATCACTTTACACAATAATGCAAAGTCATGAAGATTATTTGCTTTACAGGAGCTAATCTCTGAACAGATGACATGTGGAGGAGAAAAAAGCATCTGGAAACTGAAAGTCTGCCAGCTCTGGGGATTACCGCAGCTGGACTACCAAATAAACTTATCTGTGGTTGTTCCAAATTCATCAGGGCAGGACAATATGTTGCTGACAAAGGTTTAATTGACCTGCAGCAATTTGTTCCTTTCCTTGGTCTGTTCAAAACAAGCCTGCAAATATCTTTGGAATGCCATCTCAGCAAGGTCTAAGTACGGCTTAAGATTTTTCTACTGCAAAGATCCAGCTCTAGAATTTACAAAACAATAATAAAGATTAAGTGTCTCTGGTTCAACATTATCATGAATTCTTTTCTCAACAACATTATTTCCTCTCATTTAGATGAAGAAATCTTACTATATACAACCAATACCACCGTAGGTCAGATTTTAACTTCCCATAGTCAGTCACTACTTTATTCTCATTAATATTAGTTTTTATTTGACTGTTTGACTAGATGATTGTTGACTGCCACAGATTTGTCCACTTTTTTCCTCGATTTTTGTTTATATTCCTGCAAACATTTTTTTTTTGTAAGCATCCCTTCTACTTCAGTACGAATATTACCTTTTTAGCTACATAAATACTAGGAAATCAGTTAACTGGAGTCTTTATATGTGTCTGGGTAAATTTCTTTCTTTCGTTTCTTTAATGATATTTTATTTTTTAAAAAATTTAAAAACTACATTTTATATACTTTCTAGCAGATACTGTAGTTTCTCCCCCCCCCCCGCCCCCTTTGCTTTCATTGTCAGAAAAAAGATCCTACAAGTATGTCAAGGTGAACTTTTGGTTACTCCACCAAGGCTTATATTATGATATATATGAAACAAATGCAGCCACTCACCTCCTTTTTATTATATAAATGTATGCAATACCACTCAGGCCATCCATAAGTAAATCCCAAAAATCAAAATGGTGGCATGATTGGCTGATCAAAGCCTTGCTTGATCCTTACAGAAGGGTCTCTATTCAAGTTACAGATTCATAAAAATTTTGGAAGGGCAAGTTCAGGCCCTTGATTTTAACCTGCTTTTTCACCCAGAAATCCAAATCAAACATCCCAGTGAAGGGAAACCCACCAGCTCCCCAAGTAATCAGTTCCATTATCAAATTACTCTTATTTATGACCATACTACATATTACTATACCATATACTTCTTAGTGTCTATCAGAAATCTGCCTTCCTATAATTTAAGACTGTTAATGCATATTATTATTATTATTATTATTATTATTATTATTATTATTATTATTATTTTTATTGGACTTATATGCTTCCCTCTCTCCAAAGGTCTCAGGGCGGCTCACATCAGCGAAACAATCCCAATAACTACACATTAAAACATACTAAAATAGACTAAAACCAATTTAAAACCAATTTAAAACAGTAGACCCCATCAGTCCAGGCTAGGGCGTTTAAACAGCCATGTCTTAAGCTCGCAGCGGAAGCTACGAAGGTCTGGGGCCAATCAAAGACCCAAGGGAAGTTGATTCCAGAGGGTGAGCGTGCCCACAGAGAAGGCTCTACCCCTGGGGGTCGCCAGCCGACATTGTCTAGCCGACGGCACCCTGAATAGGCCCTCTCTGTGAGAATGCACCAGGCGATGGGAGGTCGATGCTAGTTGCAGGTGGTCCGACAGATATCCTGGGCTAACCTCTGTGATGATGATCATCATCACTGCCTGACTAACTCCTGCTGGATGGTAAGTGAGAAATGGGATATATAATCAGGGGGTCAATATCTTTAAACTAGAGAAAGAAGACTCCAAGTGGATCTCACTCTGGATTTGTACTCTGCTTTGGCCTATGTTCACTTTGATTTACCACTGGCAAGCTGATCAGAAAAAGATGCATCGAAAAGAATCTCTCATCGTAGTCATGAGCCTAAACAAGCCCGGTGCCAGGTTACTGTTAAGAGCTCTTCTGAATTTCATCCAACTCTTTTTCATCATGCAACCAGTGGGAGTTACAAGGGGTGTGCTGGGCATAAGCCAATCTGATTCAGAAGGTTGCTGATAAAACCGAAGGACGTGACTAAGCTAATATCTGGCCAAGGTTCTATTATGATAATGATGGAGAGTTTAGTAAATCAGGTCAATGCACTTAAAGGTAGTGCTACCACCACTAGAGCCAAGACCAATAGCATCACTTTGTTAAAATCCAAAAGCAATGTGAAATTTCTATTTCTATTTTAATGCAAATTAGACTGAAAATTCTGAAACACTGAGGCTACAGACCATAATGGCTTGCATTAAGGGGCTTCACATTGCCTACATTGACAGTGTATTTGAGTGGAGACAACCTAAATAACATCTAATAGAATAAGTATAGTAGGGGTGATAGAGTTGAGGGAGTTCTATGAGTTCAAGGAAGCTAAAGATAGTCTTTGCCGCAGGCTAGGGGCAGAGATCTCTCAGAAAGAAAGGAAGAGAAAGAATCTCAAAGTTACGAAGTGAGCATAACTCTCCAAAAATAATCAACATAAAGATGTAACTTTAGAAAAGAACAAGTAGGCCACGTAGCCAAAATTTCCAGTATGGACTGGAATGTACTCCTTTTGATATTTTCAGCCAACCAGCTAGCTACGCTCCTTTTCACAATAACCAAGGGGCATTTTCATGCCAACACCACCCATCTCCAATCCCCACAATGCAGTTTGAAGTTGATCTGCATTCCTTGCGAGTAGGCAGCAATATAAATTTTCTTATAAAAAATAAATAAATGTTAAATTCTCCAAGTCTCAAAAGGCTAAAAAAAAACAAACATGCAAGGAATACGCATACCCAGCTGTATCAGGAGGAAATGACACCCAATTACTCTTGCATCTACTAAGTTACTGCAAATCCTGGCGCAACAATACCTTATACCTCTGCTCTACACAAAACATAAATAAAATGAATTGATAGTGGTTCTCCATCTACATTTTAGTTCCCATTAAGTGCATACAGCTGCCAAAAGTAGCAATCCGAGTGCTTAAGAGAGAAAAAACTTTCAAACTTCATAGCTGCCCTCCACATATCCCATCCTCCTTCATGCTCTGAAAGTGAAAGGAAATCACTCTGCAGCCAAGTGCTTTTCTTATAAACATTTCTACCTGCTACTACAGCTCTGAAGCAAGGAAAGGAATACATTCTAAGTAATACCACTAATAGGAAGCAGGGAACAAAATACTGCAGCTCAGAGGGAGGATGTGGTGTATAGAGGAAAAGGGAATCTTTTCAAGGGTTGTTCCTTTCGTAAATTCTACATTTCAAATCCTACTCATTCCAGTTCTTCTGGAAAGGACATTAGCATATTCAAGAGCACTAGGTCACTGCCAAAGCCTCTGGCTGTTTTCCAAAGCTTAAATTTATGGAAAGTCATCTCTTATAAAGAGCCTCTTTCCTGAAATATGCCAAATGATTTGCATGTCTCCTTCACTCACTCCATTTCAATACCTGCCCCAAATGACTATCTTGAAAACTTGTGAATTGGAGAATGGAGAAGAAGTAGTAATAATTATTTGTATACAATTTACCATTCAGTTATCTGAGTTCTTTCATGAATGCACAGTTTGACATAATGATAGAGTGGACTCTTAAGACCCAAGCTTCTATACAGCTTCAGGTTTTCTTTCTGAGGCCTCTCTAGGGCCTCTAACCATATGTGTAAAATTGAGATTGTATGGATTCCTAACATTCTGAATCAGGAAACATCTGAATGGTGTTAAGATGTAAGTTGTTCTCAGAAAAGCAGAAAAGCTAAGGTATTCCTTAAATCTCTGGTAGAAATAAATAAAAATCCACAATTCCATTTCTGGCAATCCTTGACTCCTGAGAAGTGATGTTGATTATGGCACCCAGAATTCAAAAGATTGATTGCCATTGGTGTAAAAGATGGGCTGATTGCATAGATTCTCTCTGCCTTTCCATATTTAATAACTATCTAGTCCAACCTTCATTCGTCCATTTGTTCATTCTGTTGGAAGAAAAATCCATCTGGTTCAGTTCCAAGTGGGGAGAAAGACACTGGAAACATAGAGGTTGATTGGAAAGATGGTTTATTGGTGAACAGGACCATTTGGGTTTTAGGTTCTGGGCAGCTGAGCACATGGAGTAGAGAGGGTTATTTATACCCTCTCTTGGGTCTTGCCCTTGAGCTTCCTGTTCCTGTGCAAGAAATGTATTTTATTGGCTGCTGTTAGACTCCCATGGGGCTATGCAGGGGTCATAGCTAACTTTGTAGGCTGTCTTAAGTCCCAGGCTTGGTTGAAGCTTGTTGATGCAGTAGCTATTGTGGCTAAATGGCTTTGCCCTGAAGGATAATCCAATCATCTTGGAGCTGAAGCTCTTTTGTTTTGTAGATAGGCTGGCCCAGTCTTTTGTCTTGTAGATAGGATGGCACCAAAATATCTGCTGGGGACAGTGAGCTGGGGCCGAGTTTCTGTCTCCCTTAAGATTTCTATTTCTCTTTTTAGGGGAAATATTCTGCCTTTTAAATATTTCCTAAAATATTTCATTCTTCTAGGAGAGGGGTGGGTGCTAACTTTCTACAATTCACTAGAGGCATTTCTCAATTCTTATGTCATTTTACTGAGTTGACAACACAGTTCAATGGGTAAAATCTCATCTTTAAAAATACACCTATCACAAAGCCTGAGTATTTCACTATGGAAAATACCGGGGTCGGGGCCATTGAATTGGCTTAAGACAATTTGTGGAACTGGTTCCCAGTCCTAATATTTCTTCTGATGTTCAATCAAGCCAACATGTTATATGATAAACAGACTTATAAAAAGAAAATTAGAAGCAAGTGAGACAATTTAGTACCGTTTAATAAGATTCCCAATCTCTGATCTCTGTTTTTCAGTTCCTTTCATCTTGCTTCACTTTTTTTCCTTGAAAGAAAGAGATGCCTAAAATAGCGAAAAAGATGCCTTTAGGATTTCCTGCCACTGCTGCTGCCAAGAGATAGTATGAAAAAAATATGTATTACATAATATTTTATAAGCATCTTAACTATTCAGGAAATTTAATCTGTAAAGACACGCTGTACTTTGGAACTTCCTTAATGCCAAGGTTATCTATTAAAGGAAATAAAGCCTATTGATTTCACTTCCAAAAATTTTCGCTTCAATTTTTTTTTACTACAAATGTGACTAAAAGTAATGAACAGCAAGATTTTTGAAGTTCTCAAAGGCAGTATAACTAATCTACTCCAGTTTTTATATAGCTTTACTGTACAGTATATATTGTATACTGTATAGTATTATAAACATTTTTTCTGTTAAAAAAATTTTTATAAACATTTTTTAAAAACAAAAAGAAAGCATTAACACTTTTTCTGTTTCAATAGTTTCGCATCAGTCAAGAATTTCATACTTATACATTTTTCCTCCCTTATTTCTACTATATCTTTTATACATATACTTCTAATATTTATTTATTTATTTACATATATACATAACAATACCCATATACCCACTTCTATTTCTTAGTTTTTGTTTCCTTATATTAGCAGTTATACTTCAACTCCTATTTCGACCATTATTTAATTTTTCCCTTCCTTTTACCTCACTCCTCCAACCATTCATACCATTTCTCCCACACTAAGTAATATTCTGTTTCCTCTTTTTCTTGTATCTCCTTTGTTAATTTGTCCATCTGCGCACAGTCCAAAACTTTTCTGATCAGATTACCTTCGGATGGTATATTATTTTTCCAGTTCTGAGCATAGATTATTCTTGCTGCTGTAGTAATATGGATAATTAAATTTTGTATTTCTTTTTCGTATGATCCTGGGAGTATTCCTAATAAAAATGTTTCTGGACTCATCTCTATCTTTTGTTTGGTTATTTCTTCTAATTGTGAACTGATTCTATTCTATTTATACATGTGGTCTTAAGCAAACCTTAAGCAAATCTTATTTTAGAGCAACTGTGTTTAGGACTGCATTGTAAACTTGGCCAATAAAGAATCCTATTCTATTCTATTCTATTCTAAAGAAGCCAAATGGCAAGACTTTTGGGACATAACAAAAAAAAAATGGCTAAATTGATCAAAATAATCCCAAATTTATATGCAGATGTATTTGGATTAAATTAACAAAGAGTCAATCCATTTCTATATTTAGCATGGAATCTGCTAGCATAAGCTCCCACAATTAAAGTTTTTTGCTTTTTGTAATATTTCTTTAATTTAAAATAAAGTGGAAGCTGATACATTGTAAAGCAAAGAACCCGAAAGTAATATCATTTTTATTTACAGGAATGTTTCAAAGCCAATCAAGGTCCCAAAGTATCCTTAGAAAATAGAAAATGTGGGTATAAATGTACGCAAATGCTTTGTTTGGATGTGTACCCTGAAAAATAAGACAAATAACTGAGACTGTAGATAACATCCAAGGGTAACCAAAAAAAAAAAAAAATAGCATGATCTATTTTTCTCTGGGAATTGGCTGATATATAACTGGGTATACCTACCATACAAAATGTAGGTATTTTGTAAGAGCAGCCATGATATACTCTACACATGCCAAATGTTTTAATTCCCTCCCCCTGCACCCCAAAAAAATATATTCTACAGATGGATTAACTGAATATTGGGATTTATGATTTTGAAGTAGATCAGGAATTTGTTTGCTGCATAGGCTTTTGACACTGAGTTAATTTACCAGTGGTGGGATTTAAATAATTTAGCAGCTGGTTCTCTGCCCTAATGATGGCATGGGTGGGCATGGCCATGGTGGGCGTGGCCAGGTGGTGTGACAGGCAGCACTCAGCCTCCTACATCCCCCTGGGAGCAAAAATGGGCCACAGGGGGCACACTGCACCCACACACACACCTCGTTTTGGGCCTAGGAGGCCTTTCTGCACTTACCTGGGAGCCAAAATGGGGCATGTGGGGATTCCTGGAAGGGGCAGGGAGGGGAGGGGCCACCTAGCAATTTAACTATCGGTTCGCCCGAACCGGCGGAATCCCACCACTGAATTTACCCCACATGCCAACCACTCTTTTAAAAAATATCTTCTTTCTGGACCAGGATATGGGCAAAATGGCAGGCTAAGAGTTTACTCATTCCACCTAAATCTATCTAAGCTGGTGGAAATGGCAGCAGCCGCTGCCCTTAGAAGAGACCGAATTCCAGTTTGCAAAAACATCAAGTGGGCGAATAAGACTTTTCTCTCAGCCTCAGCTCTATTTCTAAAGATTAACACAGGAATAACATTAAAGATTTAGTTCACATTAATGTGCTCAAGTTATTTGAATAGATGGGTGTATAAATAACATGGCTATTTATTGCCTGTTTGATTACTTTTCTCCTGACTAAATCTTTCAAACAATGGAGAATTGTGGTTAATCTATTATTATTACTTTATTTGGAGATATTGTTGAAGAAAGTTTATTGCAGACCAAAGCAAGCAGGTCCAATGCTTCTGTCATGCCAGTTCAAACAGTAACCTCTTTGTTGACAGCTTTTCAGAGTCCAACCTGCAAGTAGTCCATTAAAAAAGGAACTATAAACTCTCTAATACTGCAGAGCCATCTAGTGACTTTTTCCAGCAAGTAGATAATTACACTTTAGCCATAGTGCTTAAAAATTCCCAAATCTCTTGCTGAAACGTGTTAATTATAGTAATCAAACTCTGATATTGTCTTTCTGATTACACTGTGTTCTTTCCTAAATTATTGGAAGTGCCAGGATTGAAAGTAAAAATTAGGTGGATCGAGCTTTTTACTAGAGTACTTGAGACAGACACTGGATAGCCATCAGTTGGAGATGATCTAATTCTTCTGAACCAAACAGATTGCAGGCTAGGTTACTTATCATTCCTCTTCCTCCAACTAAATGATTCAACTTATTTATCAACATCAAAGATCACATTTTGTGACTATGATTCACAGCCATTTGGAAATCATGAAAACGATCAATGAGCTAATAATCCATTTTGTACAATAAGCCTGATTTTTCCTGCCTGATATTAGAGAGTAGAATAGAGGACATGCAATACACATAAAAAGTGGTGTTTTAATCATACAGTCATGGCTGCCATTTGATCATATCCTGCAGACACCTTTGGCCAAATGGGAAGAACAGAGTCCAGTCCTACTTTTGAACCCTCCCACCCTTGGCAGATGTAGCAGAAATCCCATCCTGGTTTAATAACATTCTTTTTTAGTGCTACCATATTTGGGGAAAACTATGTGCCTGATAATATGAGATATATATTTTACTCCTAATTACTTGTATACTGTATATAAAGAATTTTAAAGTATGAGTATCTATTAAATCAAGATATATTTGTGACCAAAAAAGTGTTACACTAATGGCAGTGGAAATGTTTCTTTATTTTATTTTTATTTATTTATTAAATTTGTTTGCCACCCATCTTGCCACATGCAGAAATACTCATATGTGGTGAGAAGCAAACAGCTGAAGACAATATCTTCTATCCAAATATTTCTATGCAGGTATTATATAGGAAGCAAAAAAAGTGAAGGGGGCCCCAAAGTTGCAGTTGCCCCTCAAAAATCTTAGATGCAACCCCACGGTCTACATGTTGCTATCAAGGTATCGTTCTTTTTGTGTGAGAAGATTGGAAAGGCTGGCCCACAGCACAAGATGCAAAGCTGAAATGAGTCCTCTAAGGGAGATCTAAGGAAGAAAGAAGCTCACTGTTACAGGTACACACACACATCTTCGCAATGTGATAAGGATGTGATTTTCCCTTTTTTTCTAATGTGTAAGCTTCTTGCAGTATTATTTTAAAGTGGGATGAGATAACTAAAGAATGCTTTAGTGCATGCTCCTCCAGTTTTCTTCTTGCCTCTGTAGTGTTAATAAACTATAGTATGACTTAGCAAACTGTGCTAAATTGAAGTATATTGTTGTTGATTTAATTACTGGGAAACAAGCTTGAAGCCTGAGGACTGAATTAAGAGATCTGAGTTCAAATACCAATTCAGCTTTGCAGCTTCTGAGTGGATTTAACATCTTGTTTCGTGTACAGGAGGTAATAACTCTGGGAAACAAATATACTACAAAATGGAGTCCTAGGCTTAGGTCTATTTACACAATAGGTCTAGGTCAGGGGCATCAAACTCATGGTCCATGGGCCAGATGCATCACATGCTGGCCACACCCACCCCTGGTTTAGCAAAGGGGGGGAAGTTGCGATATGTCACATAATGACATGTCATCACGAGTTTGACACCCCTGCTCTAGGTTCTAACCATGTGGCAGAAATGATAATTTGAATAACTGCAGTCTGATACTTTGTTTAGTTATGTCGACCCAACCCATCCAAACTTTCAAAGTGAGCTAATAGCAATATATAAGCACTTAGACTTATATACCACTTCAAAGTCGTTTCATCCAGCACCTGGATGAAACAACGTATCTAGATCCATTCCAGTCGGGCTTCAGGCCCGGGTACAGCACAGAAATTGGTCACGTTGGTAGATGATCTCTGGAGGGCTCGGGACAGGGGATGCTCCTCTGTCCTGGTCCTGTTAGATCTCTCAGCGGCTTTTGATACCATCGACCATGGTATCATGCTGCACTGATTGGAAGAGTTAGGGGTGGGAGGCACTGTGTTGCAGGGGTTCTCCTCCTTTCTCTCTGACCGGTCGCAGTCTGTGTTGACAGGGGGGGCAGAGGTCAACCCCGAGGCCCCTCATATGCAGGGTGCCACAAGGGTCAGTCCTCTCGCCCTTCCTGTTCAACATTTATGTGAAGCCGCTGGGCGAGATCATCCGTGGTTTGGGGGTGAAGTACCACCAGTACGCTGATGACACCCAGCTGTACATCTCTACCCCAGACCACCCCAACGATGCCCTTGAAGTGATGTCCCGGTGCCTGGAGGCTGTGCGGATTTGGATGGAGAGGAATAGGCTCAGGCTCAACCCATCCAAGACTAAGTGGCTGTGGTTTCCGATGTCCCGATATAGTCAGCTGGTGCCATCACTGACTATTGGGAGTGAATCATTGGCCCCCACAGAGAGGGTGCGCAACTTGGGCATCCTCCTGGATTCACGGCTGTCTTTAAAAGAGCACTTGATGGCCGTGACTGGGAGGATTTTTCATCAGGTTCGCCTGATCCGCCAGTTGCATCCCTTTCTGGATCGGGACTCGTTACGCATGGTTACTCATGCCCTTGTCACCTCCCGCCTGGACTATTGCAACGCTCTCTACATGGGGCTCCCCTTGAGGAACACCTGGAGGCTCCAACTGGCGCAGAGTGCGGCCGCGGGGGTGGTAATGGGAGCGACATGGCATTCCCATGTAACACCCCTCCTGCGCGAGCTGCACTGGATCCCGGTGGTCTTCTGGGTGCGCTTCAAGGTTTTGGTTACTAACTTTAAAGCGCTCCATGGCTCAGGACCTGGGTACTTGCGGGACCGCCTACTACCACCAATAGCCTCCCACCGGCCGGTACGCTCCCATAGAGAGGGGCTCCTCCGGGTGCCGTCGGCCAAACAATGCCGACTGGCGGCCCCCAGGGGGAGAGCCTTCTCTGTGGGGGCACCTACTATCTGGAACGAGCTCCCCCCGGACATACGGAGGATCCCGGATCTGCGCACCTTCTGCTGCGCTCTAAAGACCTTATTATTTCACCAGGCGGGCCTGGCCTAATTTTCTCCCTCTTTTATAAAAGACTTTTAATTTTTAAATATCTTTTAGTATTTTATATATTCAAATTTTAAAATTGGTTTTAAATAGTTTGGGGTTTTAATTTGTCTGGGCCAAAACTATTTAATTTGATTTTAATTCTACTTTTAACTTTTGTATGTATGTGTTTTATTGTTTGGCTGTGCACCGCCCTGAGTCCTTCAGGAGTAGGGCGGTATAGAAATCAAATAAAATATATAAAAATAAATAAATAAAGTACTCTACAGCCCTCTAAGCAGTTTACAGAGTCACCATATTGCCCCCAACAATCTGGGTCCTCATTTTACCCACCTTGGAAGGATGGAAGGCTGAGTCAACCTTGAGCCAGCACCACCATGGCTCTAATGAAGTAAGCAACTGGGATGTGGAGGGGGCTAAAGGAAAGAAAGTCAGGGAGCAGTCTCATTGCTTGCCTTTTTATAAATGGATGTTTTATGACTTGTAATGCTTCTCTTATGGTGGCCATTTATGAATGGACAGGTCCTCTCCATGGCAGCCTTTTTGTGAGAAATCTGACAGTGCTTGTGGGGAAAAGAAAATAAATTATAGGGGGACAATGGAATGGAATAATTTGAACTAGGGATTGACTGGTAAATCCTTGCACAGGAACACTCTGAATTTCAACATTTTCTTCTCTTTCAGTCAACACTTTTTATGTGTTTTGCAAAAATTTCACAGGTGGAGGTTAAAAAAATACTGTGCACTACTGTTTATCATAAAGCAAAGGATGGACATGAAATTCCACAGTTGTCTTTGCCCTTTACTGATCAATCATCAGTGAAATTTAAGCCACCCTTCTGAAGTGCTATATTTAGAGCCTCATAAAGAATTCCTAAAATAGCCAATTTCACACCTGATAATTTTCAAGGAAACCAATGTGCTATTCAGAGGAAGATATAAATAATCCTCCAGTTGTACAATACAATTCCACATCCGGTTGTTTAAAATGGGGGAAGCAAAGATCTGATATATTTGAGAGCAGCTAATTTTCCCTGGGAAGTCATCTTTACTTGAGTCATTCTTTTTCTGACTTCCAAGTTCTACTCTTAGCTATGTATATTCTCTTCTATTGCAAACATAGTATTTTCAAAATATTTTATACATTCACTCAACAATAAACTTTGGAACCGTTTAGCAGTGAATAAACTGAGAACTCATCCACCTACTATTTTTTGCCACTTCCTCCATCTCAGAGCAATCCTAAACTTTGATGCACATCTTATCTACCCTCAAGGCACATGGGGGGGGGTGTCATTTTATGCTGCTGGCCCTACGCAACAGCTGTATTCCGCAACAACATCAGGGCACTGATTTTCTGCACAGAATGTGTTCTACATCAGGAGTCAGTCACCCCTGCTCTTGAATAACATCGAATCATAGAGATGGAAGAGATCTTGGAGGTCTTCTAATCTAACCCCTGCCCAAGTTAGGAGTACTTATATATAGGGTTGGTGTAGAACCTACAGCAGGGGTGTCAAACTTGTGAGGACACATTGTAATCATGTGACGTATTGCAACGTTTTCCCCGTTCACTAAACCAGGAGTGGGCATGGCCAGTGCATGATACATCCAGCCCACAGACTGCAAGTTTGACACCCCTGACCTAGAGTTATTGTGTAAATAGAGGTAAGCCTAGGACCCCATTTTGTAGTATATATGTTTCCCAGAGTTATTACCTCCTGTACACGAAACAAGATGTCAAATATACCACCTGACAAATGGTTGTCCAATCTTTTCTTGAATACGTCCAGTGAGGAAGCACACACAACTCTAGGAGGCAAGCTGTTCCATTGATTAAACGTTCTTACTATCAGAAAATTCGTCATTTCTAGATTGAATTCTTCTCTGACAAGCTTCCATCCATTGCTTCTTGTCCTGCCCCCAGGTGCTATGGAGAAGAAACCAATACCCTCTTCTCTGTGGCAGCCCTTCAAGTATTGGAAGACCGCTATCATGTCTCTCCTGAACCTTCTCTTCATTAGGCTGAACATACCCAGTTACCTTAGCCATTCATCATAGGGTTTAGCCTCCAGATTCCTCATAATCTTTGTCACCCTTTTCTACACTCTTTCTATGGCCTCAACATCTTCTTTGAATGTGATGACTAGAACTGAATGCAGAATTCCAAGTGTGGTCTCACCAGTCCACTGTAAAGCAGGATTATCACTTCCTGCAATTTTGATGCTATTCTTCTATTGATGCAGCCTAGAACTGTATTGGCTTTTCTGGCAGCTGCAGCACATTGCTGACTCATACTTAAGTGGTGATCCACCAGCATGCCTAGATTCCTCTCACGATTACTATTGTTGAACCATGTACCTCTTATTCTATACCTGTGCATTTGGTTTTTCTTGCCTAAGTGTAAAACCTTACTTTTACCTTTTGCCACCTTCTGACAAGCAAAGTCAATGAGGAAGCCAGATTCACTTAACAACCATGTTGCTAACTTAACATCTGCAGCAATTCACTTAACAACTGTGGCAAAAAAGATCATAAAATGGGGCAAAACTCACTTAATAATTGTCTCACTTAGCAACAGAAATGTTGGGCTCAATTCAGTGGTGGGTTGCCCCCGGTTCAGACCGGTTCTATAGAACTGGTAGTAAAACTGGTGGGAGGCTCCATCCACCGACCCCGACGTCATCAGAACGCTTTTGCGCATGCACAGAAGAGCAAAGCGAGCACGCACGTGCGGCCCCGTTACAAACCGGTAGTAAAGGTAAGTAGAACTACCCCTGGCTCAATTGTAGTCACAAGTCAAGGACTACCTGTACTTTCCCCAAAAACGAATTAACTTTAAAACAACAGCCTTAACAACATTCTCAAAGGACACACATCTGGCTCCAAAATGTCTTCAGCGTTAGATGTGAATCATTCCCATAAATGTCCATAATTTGAACTGTATTTCCTTTCTCACTGTATCACACGGCTGATTTCACTCCACCCCATCTCGGATCACTTTTTCCTGGCAACTGCAGTTCAGTGGAGCACAGTACAAGTTATAAGGAAAAGGCTGCCAAGAGTCAGGACTGTTTTAAAAAAAAAAAACCCTCACACATCATTTCCACTGGATTGATAGTGTTCACAGACAATTGGAAGGTTCTTTTATTTTAAGAACATTTGCTCAAGCTCATAGGATTTATAAAAAGGGTAACAAAAATAAAGCAGGGAAGGTCTTTAATTTTTCCAAATGTTTCAGCAAGACCATGAACCTGAACTGGTCTTTCTAGAGTGGGAATGACACAAGGGAAGGGGACACATCCTCAGGAAAGGGTGCAGCTCTTCTTATCTGACAGCTGCTCCAAAATCACAATTGATGTTAACCTCTGTGAGACTGTTCTGGGAAAGAGGGGGCAGAGAGAGCACAAGATGAGAGAGCTTCTCCTGACAACATAAACAAAAGGGAATATAATTTATTGTCCCAGCATGATAATGTTACACTGCAAAACAACTTGCAAATCAAAAAGACAAGATCAAAAGAATAAAACGATAAGTAAAAATAGCAACCTTCTGTGTAAGGGATAGAACAATCTCCAACAATATTTTTTTTAAAAAAAAACTCACACAAAAGACACATGATCAGAAAATTCTGCAATTTCCAACCCCTGGCTAGGTGATATCACAACTAGATCAACATTCTCATGAAAGAATCCCCACCCACCCCAGTCCTACCTGGATAGCCAGTAATACAAATATGACATTTCCAATGGAATTAATTTATCAATGTCTCCATATAATACATTTAGTCAACTCTATATAGTTAACTAAAACCTCCCTATAGAGAAAAGTTGAACTTTTCTCTATAGGGAGCATATGCCTGCAATCAAAAGTAGTGCAGAGAAGGCCCAACTATTAGCTTAGTTACTATAAAGAGAAAAAAAATATTAATTAGATGGGCTAAAAGATTCATTTTGTTTGAAGAATAGGTTTAGCTGTGTCAAAGTATTTAAGATGAGGAAGAGAAAATAGGAAACTGGAATCAACTCATCAAGTTTCAACTGCACAATTGCAATTACATAATATTTAATACCCAATACAGTTTCATTGACACCCAAATTGCTTGCCAACTTAGGGCAGATAATTTCCTTTTTCTTTCTCCTCTCCCAAGGTAAGTAACACTAAGGCAGAAGTTGGGTTAGAGAGGTATGTAACACAAAAGTCATCACTACTAAACAGATGGGAATGAACAGACACATTTCTCAAGATTGCGACTGTAGTCGAATTTCTTTTGGTCAAATAGCATATATTCTGTGATTGACCTGCATTGTTAAATTAACTCCTAGAAGAGAGGCTGTTTAGATAAACTAGCTCTTCCTATTTACCCTTGCAAGCTGTGAGATAACAAACTTCCATCTTTAATCCCAATCAGACCATTTTTTCCTGTTTGTGGTAGCAGGCACCCAGTCCTTGAGACACTTAATCCTCGTAAATATTTAACCTTCCTTTGCTGATGCCCAAACTGAACAACTCTGTGGGAATGAAGAAGGAAAGAGAAGCTGCAGGGCTACAAAACGTATCCGGTTAAAGCAATCCTTTTGTGAGTTGCATTCTGGAGATCAGAATGGAGGAAGAGTGCCTGATGCTGTATTTAATGGGGGACAATTTAAATAAACATGATACTGTTTGGTTTGATCCTGGCACCTCTTTTATTGTCCTCCTTCTTCAGCATCCATCCTGCATATTCCATATTAGCTGGCAATACAAAATCTCAGAAAATAGCACATGAATTCAGAAAGCATCAAGCCACTCCAGAGATAATCAAAACTTTGCTTTCTGATTATCCCTGTATAAGCCTGTCCCTTGTGTCCAGTTGGCTTGACTGAATGAGGGCAGATGAAGACGTCAGTGGTAGGAAGGCCCCAAGTCCACTTCCATTGCAGATCTGTGAGGGAGCCAGTGAGGTGTTGTGGTTGGTGTGTTGGACTGCAATAGTGGGAAATCCAGGTTCAAATCTTTCCTCAGCCATGAAACTCCCAGAATGACTTTGGTCCAGTCACTATCTCTCAGTTTACTACAGCATTTAGGATTGGGGAAGAAAACCATGGTTATTGCTTTCAGTTCCTGACAGAAAACTATGTCACAAATATATAGTGTAAGATCATTCTCTCTGCATTATCATTGATAAGACAAATTTAGAGAGAGTTATGTAGAATCTAGATAGCTCTCTGTCAGGAAAATTGAAGCAAAACAGAGTCATATCTTGCAAAACTCTCCAGTCACTGGATGGCAGGAAATAGAAATAGGTGCCCTCTAGTGGTCTAGATATTTTTGCACCCCATATACTCTTATGAATAGTTTTTATTATTAATATTAATAATTAATATTACATTTATTTGCCCCATTTTGCCACAAGATGACTCTGAGTTATCTCTAGATGTGGTACATGATCTTTAGAAGTCCATCCAACTCTATGATGCTATGAAGAGAGAAACTTCCATTCCCAGAATGAATCCAGACTGGATGATACTAGTCTGTAGTACAGATAACTTATCCATTTTGCTTTCTATAAATTTAATTTTTTTAAAAAAAAAAGTTATGTTCATTAGTTCAAATAATATACTATTTGCAGCCAGTTTTCTTGGTATGCGAATTGTGTGTAAACATTTAAAAATATGCAATTGGCGATGTCAGTTCTAGTTCATATCTTACCTCAGGAAGTATAAATTAGATCAGTTTGTATTAAAATGCAGTCCAAGTATTTCCTCCCTTAGTCTGTAGGAATTTTGTAGGAAATTCAATTCTCCTTTTAATTTCTCCTCATGTGCATACCAATAATTTACTGGATGTAATTGCCCAACTCCATCAGCTTCCCATGTAGTTCATTTAAAGATTCTCTTGTTTAAATCAATTTTACTTCTGAAAACAATGAACTTGAGCCAAAGCATGAGTATTAACAATGCTGGCATTGTTTTGAGCAAAGACCTAGATATATCAATTTGACATCTTTGCATGATTGTGTACATGTCTAGATTCAGGACATACGGAATCAACCAGCAATAACTGAATAATCAGACTGGCGTTAATTTCCATCTGTAGGAATTAAGAGATGAATTGGCTCGTCAGCTTGACATAAAACTATTAAACCAAATCCTCATGATAGTTATGCAATTTTGTTGGATAAGGCAGCTGTTGAAAAAGCTATTAAAAATTCAAGATTTTTGCAATTATTAAACTGCATCTCATAAGTAAGTCTGTTGTAACAAATAACTTCACCCTCCACTATTTAGTGCTAAGGTTTCCCCAACTGTAAAGCAAGTTTATTTTTATCTTCTCAAAACAGAAGGTTGCTTTAACCAAATCTCTGTGTGTCTGTGCATATGTCATTAATGCACTTTGCTGCTCCTAATGGACTTAGAAAACATGTTCAATTGGCACTATATTCATTATGGGTCTTTTCTATTTCAACATGCTTCCATTCCCTTTTTCTCCCCTCATCCCTTATCATTCCTACAAATGGCCCTAAAAATGGTTTTTCCTTACTGGTTAGAAGAGAGATCTCAAGGCTGTATAAGAGAGCCCTGTGAAAATTTCATTCCTGTGGGTGGCTGCCATAGAAAATGCTATGCAGTCTGTTCTCCATTTACGACAGTTCGTTTAGTGACTGTTCGCAGTTACAACAGTACTGAAAAAAGTGACTTTTGACAGTTTTGCACACTCACGACCATTGCAGCATCCCCATGGTCATGTGATTAAAATTTGAACACTTGGCAACTGGTTCATATTTATGATGGTTATAGTGTCCCCGGGGGGGGGAGTCATGTGATCATCTTTTGAGACCTTCCGACAAGCAAAGTCAATGGGGAAGCAGATTCACTTAACAACTGTGGCAAGAATGGTTGTAAAATGGAACAAAACTCACTTAGCAACTGTTTCGCTTAGCAACAGAAATTTGGGGCTCAGTTGTAGTCGCAAGTTGAGAACTATCCATATTTCACATTACAGATATTTAGGAAAGAGAGAATATTAAGGAATCGATTATATACAGCACCTTATATACATTTTAATGCACAATACTTTACAAGACAGTGTTCAGTCTAGACACTGTCTCAAAATTGAGATTATAGACTTATACGGTAGTCTCTAGAAAGGTCTATTAAAATTATCCAAGTTAAATGCGGTAGGACAGATAGTGGGGAAAGCTGGAGGCTATAGTTTGAATAATGCAGTGAAGATGAATATTCAATTTAAGACTGCTAAAAGGAAGTCCTTCACACTTAAGCAGATAGCTTGTCTATGGAATTCCTTACCACAAGTTGTAATGGTAGCTGCCAACTTGAAAACGTTTAAAAAATGTAAACATGGTGAACAATCCTGTTTATGGCATCTTATTTTAGTTTTATTTTCAAAGTCAGCATGGTTCCCAAAGCAGTTATTGAAGAATACAAGTGAGAAGGGGGATGTCTTGCTTGAGTTCCCATCACATCTAGTTGGTTGTTGTGGAAACAGCACATTAAGACAGATAAAACTCATCAGTTCTTTTGAAGTTAAAACAAAGCTAATGACAGACTCTGCTATATATTTTCCAGCTGTAAAGTCTCATATAATTATTTTCATATGCCCCTTTCTCCAATACACTTAGCAGACATACAAGTATAAACCATGGCCATCGTTTTTCTCAATATATCAAGAGAGACAAAGCAACACACACAGACTTATGGCACAAATTACTTCCTATCAGTTCACATCAGTATATTTTATGGTAACTGTTTTCACCTCAGTGAAAAATTCATACGAATCCTTAGCTCCCTCTCTACCTATCCCAGAGGCTTTCATTCCCCCAAAGGGCAAATTCAGATCTCTGATCAGCCAACAATTGGTCCACACCAAACCAGACTGGAGTCTTTTAGCAACACGATGAATCCGGCCCACATTGTTTGACCAAACCGTGGCTGCCAGGCCATATTTGACTCCATTGGCTCTCCTAATCACTTCCTCTTCTGTGTCAAACACCATTATACAAGTTACAGGACCAAAGATCTCATCCTGAATGCAGCAAGAATTGTCATCAATTTCTGTGATAACTGTGGGAGGCAAGAAATAGCCTTTTTGGTTTCTTGGAGAAAGATTCAATGAATCTATTCCCTCTCCACAAAGGATCTTGGCTCCTTCTGCCCGAGCCTGCTGGATATATTTCTTCACCTAATAGGAGCAGCAACAAAACAAGAAGCATATTTAGAGAAGACAGTAATTTCTAATTGTTAATAACAATAAGGAAATAAAAGACCAATACATATGAATATACTCTCTCACACCTACACATTTACTATATAAAACCTATATCTAGACATATTGTATGAATTAGTTAAGCTCTTGTGTTTTACATGCAATTTTAAATAACGTTCATCATTTAAAGGTTGGTTTACTTTAATTCATTTATTTAAACACACATTCCGTCTTACACCAGAAAAATGCCAATGCAATTTTATCATTGGAACATTGTGTGACTGTTGTAGCATTATCAATTAAATTTTAAATACTGTATTACATTAAGAAAGATGGAAAAATCTTAGACACATTTGAAGCTATGGAAGTAGAATCTGAAAAGTCTTCTTCAATTCTGCTGACAATATATTTGAGAAGTGAGTTGGTAAGAGGAAATATCAGATTGTTTCCAACTGTATGCACCCAACAGTGAATCTGACATCACTAAGGAGATGTTTCAGCTAGTCATATTGTTACTTATTAAGTGCACACAATAAAAAAAAAATAGGCAAACTTGACAACTGGCAAAATTACTTAATGATAAACAATTTTGATGGGGAAGCTTTAGGAAATACCCTGAGCCTGAAACAACTTAAAGCAAGTGTTTTAACAAGTGTTTAAAACAAGATTGTTCTTTGTCTAAAAATCATTACCAAGATATAAGAAAATCTCTATCATCATATATTGTGATACTTTCTCAAATGAGGAATAAAACACATTTGCAGCTAATTTAGCGAATTTAAAAATATTTTCAACATTGTTTACCTTTGCTAAATGATCTTTACTTATTAATGCTCCCATATCACTTGTGGGATCTGAAGGATTTCCAACTTTCCATTTTCTAACAGCTTCCACAAACCTTTTCAAGAATTCTTTAGAAATGCTCTTCTGAACAAAGATTCTGCTGGTACATAAGCATATTTCACCCTGGCAAGATCAACAATGTATAGAAAAGTGAGAAATTCAATAATGAGTCATTATTTCACTGAAGCATGAGTTGTTAAGTTCTTTACGAGACACATTAATATCAGAGCGAAACTCTGTTTAGTTCACTGAAGGAAGAATTTGTTTTGTAGATTTCAGTAAGAGCAGTACATTGATAACCCTTAAGATTTACAATTATGCCATAAATATAAATATCAGCAAGCTCTTATATAGTTTGTTGTTAGTATCCCTGTCCATTTTTACAAGGAAAATTTGGGTGGAGAGGAACTACTATTGAGTAGGACATTTAATTCCTTCTACGACTACTGCCTCATACCCAACAGGCAAGAGGAGAAATCATATTTTATCTTGGTATTTCCAAGGAAGAGTAGGCAGGCTATAGAAAGACTAACTCTCTACCTTCCTAGTGCCCAGTCCAGGATGTGAGGAGTCCCAAGACACAGTAACAAAAGACACGGGCAACCCATCCAAGGAAAGTAGGTAAGTCAGTGGAGAATTCTCTTATACTGGATCTGATATGCTAAATCTTTTGGGATGTTCTGTGTAAAAGAGTAGTAGGGGGACTATTTGGAGTGGTAAACTGTGAGGATATGAACCAGAAAGAGTAATTCCAAAATGAATTCTGATAGAAAAAGGGAGCTTACTCGTCCATCATTATCAAGGAATATCATAACATTCACTTGCCACACGCTAAATAAATAAACAACATTCACTGAGAAAAGATGCCATGTTAAGTCAGATTTTTTAAAAAATTTCTTTTAAAATGTTCTCATTGTTTATTGGAATTTATTAGCTACCCAATCCCAATAAGTAAAAAAATGAATCATCTGATTCAGAATAATATACTCAGTCTTTATATTAAAATCTGTCATGGGGACCCACAGTTTCTCAAACTTCAGAAGTAAAGCTTGCGTAAGCGGAGGGATAAGCAAGCAACTATCTGTTTATACCTGGTTAGCAAAACTGGATTTTACAGTGGCAGGAATACATTGATCCAAGTTGGCATCCTCAAAAATGATAGCTGGGTTTTTGCCTCCTAGCTCCAAGGAAAGCTTCTTACAGTACAAAGCAGACCTTTGGATGATTTGCTGGCCGGTGAGTGTGCTCCCAGTGAAGGAAATCAGAGATACCGCCGGATGGGAAACAAGAGCATCTCCAGCCTTGGGCCCACTTCCAAATACGACATTTATCACACCCGGAGGAAAACCTCATAGGCAGCAGAGGAGGAAAATCACATAAACAGACCAAGTATGTAGTACATTCCATTTAAGTGGCAACTCTGAAACATACCGTATATTTTTAATACAATACTACAATACTAACTAGAGCGGCACGGTGGCCTAGAGGTGGAGCTCTCACCTCACAATAAGAAGGCTGTGAGTTCAACCCTAGGTAGAGGTGGATATTTCTCTCTCTGGGCATACTGTGAATGTATCTGCTAAACAAAACTCTGCATTGGCGACAGGAAAGGCATCCAACCATTAAAACACTCTGCTAGTTCCATTCAGTTGCCCAGACTCCACCCCATAAGGGATTATGGGGTTGTTAAAAGATTATGATGACTATGATCCTAACTACTTTTAGAGTATACAAGGGTTATATATGATGAAGCTTCCTTGCCTGTTATACAGGGGTGGGTTCTAAATTTTTTTACTACCGGTTCTGTGGGCGTGGCTTATTTTGTGGGTGTGGCTTGGAGGTCATGTGACTAGGTGGGCATGGCTAGCTGGTCAGAGGCATTTCTGGAAGGTCCTCGCACTTACGACCAGTCCTCACACTTACGACCTGACTCTTTTGTTTGCTTTTAACACTGATCAGCTGTAGGACGGAACTTTGAAGCCCCATGGCAAGAGTTTAAACAGTTTTTTTCCCTCTAGTCATCAGCTGGGACTCAGGAGGCAGCAATAGATTGGGGGTGGGACCAAATAAAAGGTAAGAATAATGTGGGGGGTGGGGGGTGGGAGGGCGGGGGAGGGGGAGAACCAGTTCGGTGATGTCATATTGTCACCGCTACCGGCTCGGCCAAACCGGACTGAACCCGGAGGAACCCACCACTGCTGTTATATGATATCTTTTCAATCTATTGAAAAGCAACAAAGATGATTAGGGGACTGGAGGCTAAAACATATGAAGAACAGTTGCAGGAACTGGGTATGTCTAGTTTAATGAAAAGAAGGACTAGGGGAGACATGATAGCAGTGTTCCAATATTTCAGGAGTTGCCCCAAAGAAGAGGGAGTCAATCTATTCTCCAAAGCACCCGAGGGTAGAACAAGAAGCAATGGATGGAAACTAATCAAGGAGAGAAGCAATTTAGAACTAAGGAGAAATTTCCTGACAGTTAGAACAATTAATAAGTGGAACAACATGCCTGCAGAAGTGGTGAATGCTCCAACACTGGAAATTTTTAAGAAGATGTTGGATAACCATTTGTCTGAAGTGGTGTAGGGTTTCCGGCCTGGGCAGGGGGTAGAAGACCTCCAAGGTCCCTTCCAACTATGTTATTCTATTCTATTCTTATTGTCATATTTCATTACAATCAGGTTCTAAATCATTCTATCAATGGAATATTACATTGATCATGTATATGATATATAACCTCTTTGAATCAAAGTGTTACCTACTTGTATCCTGAATAACTAATATGGATATTGCTTTAATTATTTCAATGGTGCTACTTTTCAGGTATACCTGCTTGATTCAGAAGTTTGCACATCATCCAGGCTGTGACAGATGTCATTTCACTGGGTTTGGCAATTACAGTATTTCCACACATGACAGCAGGGGCAATTTTCCAGGTCAGTAAGTAAAGTGGCAAATTCCAAGGACTAATTAATCCAGCTTTCAAAAAGATAGGAAAAAGGAACAATTTTTTTTAAAACAAGAAGTTTGATACTTAGGAATCTATGGCCCTCTTTTGAAACCCAGTTAGACAGCAGAGCATGACAGATCTATGTAAGCTTCAGTAGTCTTTTGTTTTAGCTCCATTCTATGTACTAAACTGTCTGCAAAGGAAATAGGTAAATGGAAATGTTAAATAACAACTCGTGTTCAGGTTCTATAACAGGCTATTGAATCAGGAGGCAGAGCAAGGTTTGACTCATTATTAAAAGAATAGTATCTTGCCAATCAATTATATTCTAATTGAATGAGCTAATTATAATGGATTTACCTATGTTAGAAAAAGGCATGAAAATTTCAAGCTGTGCTTTATATTAGAAGAGAATTACCAGATTTGAGATATAAAAGTCCAGATGATCACTAAACTGCAGTAAAAAAAAGACACTGAAAAGTGAGTGATGACATCTAGTGGTCATCTGGATGCTTGCAGCTCAGGACCATTTACACCAAGGGTGTCAAACTTGATCGCGGCATTTTTTGTTTTTATGGAACCAGGGTGGGCGTGGCCTCCATGTGATGCATCCAGCCCGTGGACCGCCAGTTTGACACCCCTGACTTACACTACAGGTAGTCCTAGGGTCATGGCCATTAGTCAGTGACCATTCAAAGTTAGACCAATGTTGGACAAGGGATTTACAACACCTCCAACACCTGGCCATTGCAGCATCTCTACAGTGACATTATCATGATCTGGGTGCTTTGGCACTTGGCTCATGATTACAACATTGGAACGAGATGCTGTCACATGATTGCAATTTCCCATGTTCCCTTCTGGCTTCCCACAAGCAAACTCAATGGGGAAGCCAGCAGGAAGTTGGAATTGCGATCACATGAGGTCCTCACTACAGATTACATAAACCTTTAAATGGCATGCCAAGGACTATGTTTCTCGAACTAGTGAATAAAGCTACAACAAAATCTAGTTTCATTTCATTCATTTGAACTAATAAGATTATGCACCAGTCATATATTTAATATTTCTCCCCTTTTATCATAGTAAAAATAATAATTTGGTAACAACTCTGGGGAACGATCCCCATATTTTGTAGGCCAAATGTAACTGAATACGGTATCTCTGCTTTATAGTTCAAAACATTTTTGAAAAAACACCTGCAGTTCTTTGACAAAGACTTACCAATTCCCACTGGTGACCTTTCAGTATAGTGCATACAGCCGATGTGATCCATCTGTGTACATTCTGTTGTGTTATGAAGGATAGATGATGAAAAAAAGCGAAAATTGTATACTGCTCGGGGTATGTCGACTGTTCTGGCAAAAGAAATGGTTTTTCCTGGAACAGAAGGATATTTACCAAATAATTTTTTACTTGCAGATGTTGTTGTAATGCTTTTGAAATGTACAAGTCATTTCAATGGGTTTCATGTTCTAAATAGTTTTTGTAAGAATTGTTTTAAAGCATAGAATGAAAGTTGTCTAGTTATTAAGGAAGAGTGAAGACAATCTAAATGTTCAAAAGTAAAATTTCAGAAACACAAGAAAGCAAGAGGATATTAAAGGATTATGAGCAAATCCATGTTAAGTATCTCTGGCCACATTTGACCATGAGAATACATCTTCAGATTTTAAGTTTCTCTGCTATCGCATAATAGACAAACAAAAATTCGGCATCAATACAGACAAGGCGATCCATCCCTAAAATAACTTTTGTCCATGCAGAAATGTTTATTATTCCCAGCATGCTGTATCTGTCTGCAGTTGCATTAAATATAAGGAGCTCATCAAAAAGAAACAACAACTGTCATTCAGCACCTGAATACATAGCTAAAGACACAATTATTCAAATCCAGATAAATCAATAAATAAGGAAAGTATTTTTGTTTTTAATCTTTAAATGTAAATGTGAGAAAGAGCCAAATTCCAATTTGTCCATTCAGACAAGAAATTAGGCAAGTTGATTGTGTTGTTCATGTAGGGTCAATGGAAACTAGATGGAATTCAACAGATCTAAATGGTCACATATCTTAAAGAGTTCTTCATAAATCTGATATGGGCAATATGTGGCTACCTAGATTTGTTGAACTGCATCTAATTTTCATTGGTCCTAGATGATCAACACAATCAACTTGCCTATTCCTTGGTTGAATGGACAAATTGGCTTTTTTTCACATTCACATTTGAAGATAAAAACTAAAACAGTTTCCCCCTTATTTACAAAGCCAGTTAAGAATTTTGGTTATATTCTTATAGAAAAAACAATTGAACAAAATGGCTGTAACTTTATAGACAGCACTGGGAGTTGAGTGTATGTCACTATCCTTAATATATATGTTTAATTTTTAAAGCATTGCCTTTGTCTTAAAACTAAATATGGATTTAATTTGGGTTGTGCCTCAGTATAATGGACTCTTGATTCTATTAGATATTGATGCTGAGAGCTGCTATTATTTTCTTAAGCAGTTATCACTAGGAGCAGAAGTCAACAGGTTTTCTCCTTTACCTTGATCTTTTGATTCTGCTTGCGCAAATGACTCCAGATCTTCTTCCATAAGGTCTGCTAACTTGCTTATTATTTTTGACCTTTCCTGTGGACTTTTGGCAGACCATCCTGGGAAAGCATTTTGGGCCGCTTTGACAGCAGCTTCCACCTTTAAAATGCAATCGGTAAACATGTAGGTTTGCATGAGGAAAAGCCTGTATGATGCTAGATGTTAACAGAAACTATGGGAAAGCAGAAAACAAATACAGCTTCCTTTGAGGCCCGAGTTCAGATCCACTGCATCCTGGGTTAGGTAAAAATCAGTAAGAATCCTTATTTATAAGCTGAGAGGGTTTTTGTCATCCTGATCAATTGCAATACAGAATAACGTCTGTCTCCAGGGCAAGCTTGATCTAGACCAGTGATGGCAAAACTTTGCGGCTCGGTATGTCAAAAATTTCAAAAATACCTAACTGGACCCTGATGGCATTGCACATTCCTGTCCAAACAAGAGAAACAATTTTTTATCTCCCTTCGCCCCCCCCCCCCCCCCCCCCCCCAATGTAAGCCACACTGAACAGCAACTCTTGGTCAAAGTACACTGGCTGAGCCTGAAGTAAAGGCCTGAACTTCAACTTTAGCCTTAGCGCCACTGCTACCATTTGAAAAAGTCCCATTGCTCCATTCCCCAAGGTGTGATTGCCTCCATAGTCCAGTGCTGCCATACATCCCTTACCTTCAGGTGGTGCTCTCTTTTTGTTGATAGGTCCCTACCACTTACCTGAGGTTGCTCCAGGTCGCATAAGGCCTTTGTTCTTGAAGCAGCTTTGGAGAATGTTCTTCCATGATGGGGTGGAGAATGCCTCAGAAGCCTCCAAAAATGACATGAAAGCATGCCCTGTTCTCACATGATTTTTGGAGACTCAAAGGCCACGCAAGAGCATGACCCTCTCACATAACATCCCGGTATAGTCAGCTGGTACCATCACTGACAATAGGGGATGAGATCTTGCTCCCCACAGAGAGGGCCCGCAACTTGGGTGTCCTCCTGGATTCACGGTTATCTTTAGAAGATCATTTGACGGTCGTGGCCAGGGGTGCCTTTTATCAGGTTCGCCTGATCCGCCAGTTGCGTCCCTTTCTGGATCGGGACGCCTTGCGCACGGTCACTCATGCCCTAGTTACCTCCCGTATGGACTACTGTAATGCTCTCTACATGGGGCTCCCCTTGAAAAGCACCCGGAGGCTCCAACTGGTCCAGAACGTAGCCGCACGGGTAATTATGGGCGCAGCTCGTTACGCCCATGTAACACCTCTCCTATGTGAGCTGCACTGGCTCCCGGTGGTCTTCCGGGTGTGATTCAAGGTGTTAGTTATCACCTTTAAAGCACTCCATGGCTTAGGACCTGGGTACCTACGAGACCGTCTTTTGCCACCAATAGCCTCCCACCGACCAGTTCGTTCTCACAGGGAGGGACTACTCAGGGTACCATCAGTCAAATTATGTCGACTGGCAACTCCCAGGGGAAGGGCCTTCTCTGTGGGGGCTCCAACCCTTTGGAATGAACTGCCCCCGGAGATATGGAATATCCCTGATCTCCGTGCTTTCCGCCGTGCCCTCAAGACCCTGATGTTCCAACAGGCAGGGCTAAACATATGAACATGTGAATGATTTTTTAAATGTTATCTAATTCTGGGTTTTATTTAATTGACCAAACTAAGTAATAATTTTAATTAGCAATTTTATGATGTTTGTGTGTCTATATTTTTCTTGACTGTACTCCGCCTTGAGTCCTACGGGAGAAAGGCGGTATAGAAATATAATAAATAAATAAATAAATAAATAAATAAATAAATAAATAAATAAATAAATAAATAAATAACTTCCAGAGGTTCAAGAGCCCATGAGAGACATCCCATTCCATGTGGCCTCCACAACCTCCAAAACTGAGAGCGGGGTATGCTTTCAAGAATAGTTGTTGAGTGTTGGTTAACACTGGTGTGTCAGCCAAAATGTGTTGATGTGTCACCTTTGACATACATCATAGGTTCGCCTTCACTGATCTAGACTTATGACAGTTAAAGGTAGAAACTGAACAGCTCTGTTCAAGTTATGCCAAATGTATTTGAATTAGAACGGTAAGACATACCAATTGATATACAGACACATATAGATACATGTATTTGTATGTGTTTTCATCATCCCTTCAAGGGGCATTTTGTTATCTTGTTTGGTATTTTTTACTTGCTTACTTTCCAATTTAACATTCAGAATTACAGCCACTAGGCAGCACTATTGAGCTGTTACTCCTGCAGAGTTCTGCAGAATTGTCACAATGTCTTTCATTTTAAGCAAGGCCATAGTATTACCAACTTGCATTTTCAAACTAATCAGTAACTGAAATTCTCTGTGCAGGGTATAGTAACATTCAATGTGCTACACCTGCTTGCACTCATGCCTTGCCATATGCTCTTCCCCAAAGCTGATCTAAAGTTTTCTATCTAAGATAAGAAATATATATATATAACAATACCATGAATTTAATTATAATAAATCAATTTAATTCATTATTTAACTGAATTCAAATTAATTCAAATTATATGCTTGATCTGATCTTGCTGCTTTCTTTGTCCTGATCCTGCCTTTGATATGTGATTCAAAGGTTAAATACAATGCTGAGGGTGAAATGTATTGGAAACCCCAAGAAGCCTAAAAGCTTTCTTGTCCTGCTGACCACAATATTCAATGAGCAATCAAGATTATTCTTTAAACATCTTTTTCTTGTATCTAATATACAATTCATTTTCTGTTTGCATAGGAAAATAAGTTATAAGAGGGCAAAGTTCCACAGTGTAAGTTTAGGGGGGGGAAATGCTAGTTATACTTCAACCACTATTTATGCATACTTAAGCAAACATTTGATTGACTGGAATTGAATGCTAAAGGGTCAAAGTTAAAATAGTAAAAGTGTAGAAGAGTATTTTATTTCCAACCTCAGTCATTACCGGTAGATCATACAATTATTATTTTGATTGGGCCTTTTAAAGGAATTAAGCAGCCAATAATTATGAATTGTTATGAATTGTTTTCCCTCTTCATTTTACCCTGAAGTTTGACACAATTCCCATTCTGCCACATAAAAGAGATATTTCAAAGGAAATGGCGTTGAACTTTGAGCTGCTGATCTAGGGCTATTGCTGCTAACACAACACCGTGTTATTATACTGAAATACAGCCTTATCATTTCCCACAAGCAAAAAAGATAATTCAATATAACATTAAAACTAGCCAATATTTCAGTACGATTTGTGTTCACAATTATTACAAACACCTCATGCAATCTTTTTGTACAACTCTACAAAATCATGAAAAAGTTGAATATAAATTTCTGTAGGAACTCACCTCTTCCCTGCCACTATCGGGTACTTTGCAATATACTTCACCAATAGATGGGTCATAAGAATCTAGATATGAGGAACACGGCACAAACTGGCCACCGATATAGTTCTCCAAAATCAAGTGAGTCTGTGAGGGGGTCATTGCAACTCAGTTTGCACTGTCCAAGCACTGTTACTAAGTTTGTGATTTATAGAGGATACTTCTTTATTTGCCAGCTTCAACTCCTCCTCCTTTGGCAATAATTCTTTGACTGGATCAAAAACTCAAATGCATCCACAGCCTAAGCCAAATGAACTATAACTATAAACATTGCGGAAATAATTTCATCAGTATAGTATTATTTGCTTCATAAAAATGGCATTATAAATATAATCACTTTGGATTCATCATCAAAGTTGCGATGTTCTGGAGGATTCCACTTCAATTTTAATGCTGGCAGTAATTTTGATGAATTATTTCATTTTTACTATGCTCGTTTATTGTACTGTAGCACATGATGTGGAGTGGGTAAAACTATACTGTACTCAGGAAAAATGGATTAGATTGCTGTTGTTTTTTAATTCCTTCAAAGCATTTGTAGGAGAGAGTGCAATTTATCAATGTATGGAAAAATTTTTTAAAAATAAAAGTGAGGAGTCAGTAGCAATCTAGTTCAAGGCAGACATAAAGTATATTTAGAACCGTTGATTACAGGAGATGTAGAGTGATTTCCAATTTCGAGTATTTGTTATTTAATTATTCCAGTGGTGGAATTCAAATTTTTTTACTACCAGTTCTGGGGCGTGGTATGGCTTGGTGGGTGTGGTGTGGCTTGGTGGGCGTGGCTTGATGGGCATGGAAGGGGAAGGATACTGCAAAGTCTCCATTCCCACCCCACTCTGGAGCCAGCCAGAGGTGGTATTTGCAGGTTCTCCGAACTACTCAAAACTTTAGCTACCAGTTCTCCAGAACCTGTCAGAATCTGCTGAATGTGGAGCACCCCTGAATTATTCCTGTTTTGTCCCTCCCTGAGATGTATATACACTACTGAAATGAAGAAAGCTTTATGTAACAATGAATATATTTTTATGCAGAAGGACTACATACTTCAATTCTCATACTCATATAAAATTATACCTTATGAAATTATTTGTTTTGACCGGGTTTGGGGAGTTGCAATAGCAGCTTTATTTTTAGATACAACAATCAGATAATTGCTATGTTTTGTTCCATCAGAACCAATTCTTTTTTGTCAGGATTTTAATTTATAAAAGACCATGGAAAAAGCCAAAATTATGCTCAGATGACTACTTTATTATACTTCTACAATTTAAAAAATAAAATTAATCATTATTGGACAAGCTATATCTACTCAATTTTTTAAATAAAATTAGGATGGAAAGAAATTAAGTTGTAGGTGCAGCATTACATAATGTTTTCTGAAACAGAAGGAAACAGGATTCTTTGAAAACATAGTTGTATAAAACTTCGAATATTTTAGCTCAATTAATATGTAATTTATAAAATACCATGCAGCGAAGTATCAGCTCTCCCTATAAATTGTAAACAAACTTTAAGGCTGGAAGTAACATTTTTTTCCATGATGAATCGCCATTCTTTAATACATCATTCCAATCAGTTTTTGAAAACAATGCACTAGAACTATTGATGGGATGACATTTTAGTTTGGGAATATGCTGAAACGTGTGCAGTGAGAAAGTGCAATGAGTATTTTCTTGCTGGCAAATTGTTCTACAGCAACAATGGCCTTGAAATGTTTGCAGAGTACCCAATACATAATTGCCAATACATAATTGTCTTTGTTCCTTCAACAGATACAAATGGATTGGATTCCTCAGAGAAGTATATTTGAGCATATGATTTCATTTGGCTGGATTGCAGATGTCCTGGCACACTATCACTCCTTAATCTAAAATAAAACAGAAATATCATTGAACATTTAAAAAAAAACAACCTCTGTTATACTTTGAGAACAGCTCCCCCCCCCACCCCAAATATACAAGCCTGCAATGTTGATCTATAATGATGTACTACGTGCAGAGAGATACTGGTCATTACAGCTGGTCAGGCATATAGAAATCCAATATTAGACTTCTTGGATTCCAGTTTTGTCTCACCAAGCTTATCAATCAATTAAAGTTCAATATTTTAAAATTAAATATCAATGCATAGCCATAGGTAAAATCTAGGCCCCAGTCCAGAATGACAATCAGAGATATACAGTGTCAGGGTTCAAACAGAAGTGAGTACACCCTCTCACATTTTGTAAACATTTAAGTATATCTTTTCATGTGACAACACTGAAGAAATGACACTTGGCTACAATATAAAGTAGTGAGTGTACAGCTTGTATAACAGTGTAAATGTGCTGTCTCCTCAAAATAACACAACACAAGGCCATTAATGTCTAAACTGGTGGCAACAAAAGTGAGTACACCCCTAAGTGATAATGTCTCTAATAACAATTTACAAGATAAATTTTGGGGACTAAAAACGTAACTATTTCTACAGTGTTTATATTTGATTAAAAAGAAATGTATATTTCGTTAAAAATGTTTAACAAAATATTTTCACACTAACTATATTAGCATTGTCAGATCTGGTTACTCAAATGTTAATAGTGCATATATGTTTATTTATTTAAAATGGTTAACAAGAGACACAGCTTATTATTTCATAATTAGCATTTATAAAAGCATTCACAAAAACGTTGTACCTCCACAACTACTCCTGCTGCTATAGTGGATCCTCCATAGCGCAACATAAATCTCCCAAGTTCTTTAAAGTCTTTATAAAGCTCCAAAGCAATAGGCCTTTGGGTCTGTAGTTCTATTAAAGCATTCTGCCCTTTTGTCAGACACCTACAAGAAAAAGAACACTTGTTAGTACTTGTTAAGAATTATATTACTATGAAAGGCCATCCGATTATGTATGCTTGTGTTTTCAGATATACAGAACGAAAGATTTTGTATAGTTTCCACCTAAAACTGTGCAAAGAGTATCATGTCCCTCTCCTAAACAGCAAGGAATTGCAAAATATGATGATATTTTGATGATTCTCTCATTTCAAGCTTATTTTTCCCAGAAATCCACACACACCAAGGAATTCATAAGCTGGAAGCAGCCAAATGTTAATCATAATATACCATCTCTAAATCTTATCAAATCACATCTCACTTTGAAATCGGAATCTGTGACAATGTACAATTTATCATTTACTTATATAGCAACACCCTTTCAATAATTCAAAAAAGGCAGTCTGCCAATATAACATGCTTCAGCATTACACTTGTCAATATGAATAAAACACCCTGTAGGCACTAATGTTAACAGTAATTATTTAAAATATATCATGGTCACTGATTTTATATTCAATTTCTATTAGTTTTAATTAATTCATAATTTCAATTTTCAAAAGATTTTAAACTATATTAATTACATTGATGCTTGTATATTAACAAATTACCTTAACATACTTACTTAGGTTTTTTCTTGGCAACTTCACCAGTACTCTTATGAAGCACACTCAGCAATTTTCTAATAGTAGCAGGCTCACTGACAGTTTGAAAATGTAAGAGGACCTAAAATAAAATGTCATTTTAATTGACATTGTCAGCAATTGACAAAATATAGATTTACCTGAAAAAAATTGTTCTATGAATACAACGTAAAAAGACATGGGGAGATTTTGATCAATTCTACATTTTTATTTTATTGTACAATATAAAGTTACACTTTCCTATTTTCTCTCTTATCAGTACTTTGAAATTCTTCTGAATTATTACAACCATTCCGTCAGCGAATACAGTTAAGATGGCACTGAACAAATGATGGTTATTACCAGTCCTTAGAATTCTGGCAATCGCAGCACATCTGCGGTCACATGATTGCTATCTGGGTGCTTGGCAACAACCATTTACATTTACGACCAGTTGCAGCACCCTGCCATCATGCGATCGCCTCTTGTGACCTTCCTTGCAAGCTTCCTCTGAAAGTTAATGAGAAAGCTGGCAGTGACTGTCCCAAGTCACTGAGGTAAATCTCCCCATCCATCCATCCTCCCCCAATCCTTCTAGCCTCATGTCACACCATCCACTTGTGCATCTCTGCACATCCACCCTGCGCCTTGCCATGGCTACGCCACTATTCGTGTACCTTTGTGTACCTCAGAGCCTCACTGTGCCTTGCATTCACACCCATACCCCCTTGTGTACTCTTCCAAGCCTCATCATGCCTCTCACACCCCCTTCCTGAGCCACAAATCTCCCTCATACCCTTGGGCACATTCTTGTACCCTCCCTGAGTCCCCTCACACTTTCATGCACCCCCTTGCACCTTTGTACATCCTTCCTAAGTCTGCACATTCTCCCTGACACCTTCCCACCTGCCTTGCTGCACCCCCACATCCTCCACATCCTCGTTGTGCTTCACTCTCATCCTCACATCCACTACCTTCCCTCCCTCACACCCTCACTCTCATTGTGCCTCCCTCACATGAAACCTCCCCAAGTCTCCCTCACAACCTCAAACACCCCTTTCTATCCACCCACCCCTCTGGCAGCAACTACTTACCTGCCTGCCAACCTGATAGCAAACTACTAGAACTTGCAACTTCCTACTGGCTTCCCCACTGATTTGATTGTGGGAAGCCAGCAGAAAATTGTCTCACCTAACAACGGTAAGATTTGGTTAGTGACAATAACCAGGTCTCCAAGGCTTGCTGTTGCTAAGTGATTGTGCTTTATGACTGCATCACTTAATGATGAAAAATCCGATTACAATTGCTGCTGTAAGTTAAGGACTACCTGTATATCCATCTACACCTAGAATGCAAGAATCTCTCTACTTCGTGCTGAGAATGGCAAGAAAATATTGGCATGTAAAATTCTTTTGGCACCGTGAGTCCATTTAAAAAGGCTGAGGAAAATAATACTTTAAAATATACATGAAATCCCTTAAAAAATGCTACACTCACAGGAAATCCTTTGGTGATGGGTATTTCAATATTAAAGATAAGAACACGAGCTCTGAAGCGTGTGCAGGTTTTAATTGGCTCCTTGGGACAGCAAAATATACAACCAACACTGCAAGAGACAACAGAGTAACATATGAAATATATACTGATAATGACTCTCGGTATATTTTTAATAATACCATGACATGTCATAACATAAATCAGCTAGCCCAGGTTTATGGGCCATGACAAAAAACAAGGTTGAAAGAATCTTCCCTTCCTACTGCCCTCTGCAACATTAGCATTTGCTTTAGAATAATTAATTTCAAAGTGCTCCCTGAGCAATAAAATAACAAGGTATAAAGACATCAGCACACGTGTTAGAGATAGAATGGCCACATTATCAGCTTACAGAAGAATGGGGATAGAGTGTTGAGCAAGAAAGGGAGAATGAAATTTTGCCTTAGCAAAATTGTCAATCATTAATATATAAATTAAATAACAGTGGGGCAAGAATATATTCTTGTTTTACTCTTTTGGAAAAGGGTAGGTTGAGTTATTTTGCCTTTGCAATTGCACTCTCAGGTAGTTCTTACTTGGTAACCACAATTGGGACATGCAACTCTGCTGCTAAGCGCAATGGTCACTAAACCATATATACCCTTCTTCAGAATAACGGAACTGGAACGGACCTTGGAGGTCTTCTACTTCAACTCCCTGCTAAGGAAACCTGCTGTCCCACTGTTCAGGAAACCCTGTTACCATTTCAGACAAATGGTTGTCTTGTCCCTTCTTAAAAACTTCCAGTGTTGGAGCATTTACAACTTCTGGAGGCAAGTTATTCCACTGATGAATTGTTCTAACTATCAGGAAATTTCTCCTTAGTTCTAAGTTGCTTCTCTCCTTGATTAGTTTCCATCCAAACAGAAAATGACAACTGCAACAAACTGTTGTAATTTTGAATATTTGCTAAATGAGGAGGGCAATAAGCAAGGACTACCTGTATTTGAGTGGTGGTGCCATGACACAATGCTATTAAAGAGGTCACATGATCACATGATGTGGCAGCTAGTTTCCTCTGAAGTCTACCATACTGAACCAAAGCTTCCCCTTAAGTTCATAATTATTACAGAAAACACACATTAACCAAGAGAAAGAATGCAGGCAAAAATGAATATGTGCAGCTGCGCAAAATGTGTTTTACTTATAAAAATGGATTACAAATCACATTGCCTATACTAGAATGCAAAATCGCTATTAAAGTCTTTAAAACATGGATTGAATTTTGATGAAGAGATTCCCACTGCAGAAACAATGAGAATCTCTTTGTGGAAGCAAAGTAGCAATGTCTTCAACCAAGCATTTTGCACTATCTTAAAGCCCCTGACTCTTTCCTACCTGGTAGTCAGAAGAGGCTTCACGTGCGTACTGACTGCATGACGTGTGGACACGGTATGGCAGGCAGAGAAACATTCTCTATCATGGTTTACCACATATCAAGCTGTGCCAGTTATGGAGCTCAGCACATCCCCCATACCACTTGTCAAAGCAGCTCACCTCCTCCAGACCAGCCTCCCAAACTTTTTGGCAAGAAGTCTGCAGGAGGCAGAGTAGGATATCAGCTCCTGCACCTGTCCAAAGTTTTGAAAGAGTGAGTAGTACCTCTTCTACAAAGCTTGCCAAAATGTAGTGGCTTGTCCTCTATTTCTTAGAAGGAAGGTGACCCTGCTGCATCACAAAGCACCTCTGAGGGAGTGTTTCACTCAAAATTTTGTTGAAGTAAAACACCTCATCACAGATACACACCATTCTCCTACTTATTTCAGTCAGTAGCAGAGTCGTGTTTCTATTCCTTACCTGCCTGTAATTTCAAATTAACTGTTACTCAGCAGCAAAGAATTTAAACACCAGTGTTACTAAAGTATTTTTGAGTACTTTATATACTCAAATTGCCTGCAGATTAAGATGAATACTGTAGGGAATTGTGAAGTATCCCTCATTTGTTGTTTTAGTCAAACAACTGGCAAAATCTAATTAGGATGAAGAACACTGCCAAGTTCAAACTGCATTTTGTAGGAGTTAGTGAATCTGCACCATTATAGATGGAAAGACGCAAGTAAACTTCCCACATGCTTCTTCTGCATCATGATCAGGGACGACAGTTATAAGAGGTTATGTTAAATATAAACGGTTGCTTAGTCAAACTCTATTGTGCACTCACTTGATTTTGATGATATCCATGCCAGTCAAAGTGAGACTAATGTGATCTCCAGCTGCAGCCCAATCCACTGGCTGCTCATGTAGAGCAATTCCTAGAAATGAGTAAAACCAGTACTAAATAGTGAACTACTTTGGTTTAACAGCTACAAAGAACTGTTTCTACAATTCTGCTGCATCAACTGCTATTCCTCAGTTTTCAGTATGAATGAAGTGATAGTAAAGCCTGTTGACTAAAATCAGAGAAACATTTTAATTCAGGTACCTCTGTTATCTATAAATATTTTGCTTATTCATGGTTTTCTCAAGTCACAGCCCTAGGCTTTTATGGGTGTCACACAACAAGTATCCTGTCCACAGGTTTTTAGACTGAGTTATCTACTTTCATTTTTCCACAAATAAGTGAAAACATTTCTGTGTGTCTTTTCACATGGACATGTGCATAATGCAGGCCACAAAATTGTATTCTAAAAACCCCTACATTATTTGAAAGAATCATTGAAGAGTTTCTGTGATATGCAGATAATCAAATATAAATAAGAAATCTCATATATAAATCTTTAGATCGTTTTTTCTTTCTTTCTGAATATTTAAACTAGACACCAAAAATCAAGCAGATCTAACTCTATGTCAGGGGTCTCCAACCTTGGCAACTTTAAGACTTCTGGACTTCAGCTCCCAGAATTTCTCAGCCACCTGACTGAGGAATTCTTGGAGTTGAAGTCCACAAGTCTTAAAGTTGCCAAGTTTGGAGACCCCTGCTCTATGTCTTCTGAATTTTAATTTATTTATTTTATGCATACCGGTAATTCAGTATACAAACCTGTTTTTCCTCTTGCACATTTATTAATGGATAACTGAATTATAACATGTTATGCTTCATTCAAGGAACATGGGTATCATTTAAACATTCCTATCCAAAACATTTATGTCCAAGAATTAGGATAGAATCTTATAATTTTAAGAAACACATAGTATATAATGTAAAAAATACAAAAAAAAATTGCAAAACCAATGTATCTCACAGGGAAAAAAGAACATGAAAACAAAACAACTGAAGGACTAGCAAGAATAATATATACTTTGAATACATATAACCATAAACATATTTATTTCCTTTATATGTCATTATAAAATTTCTAGACCAATCTAAAAAGACTTTAAATATTAGGCCATTCATGCATCAACAGCAATAGGAGCAAGAACACAGAAAAGGCCAGTTGGAGCAGTGAAGCACAGGACAGCAGGGATCTCCAAGTGCAGGAGAGCAAGGGATGGGGCAGCTGTGGCTTCCTGGACCATGACAAGCAGCCCCAGTGTTGTATGGTTCTGGAGATACCTGCCACCCAACAAGGCAGAGTGCAGAGCTGGAGGGACCAAGCTGGCTTGGGGTGCATATTTGCTTAATGATCCGAGTTCTCTGTTAATGACAGCAACTGGGACTGCCAGGATTTGATAATTTTAGGTACCAATTCCTGAAACTCTTTATTGTGTAATCCCCCTCCAAAAAATCTTTGATCCATATACTGTACCTTTTACAGTGCAAGTTTCATTAGGAGGCATGACAAGGAGTCGTTCCCCAACTTGGACATATCCTGCTTCGATTTTACCTGTCACACAGAATCCTGATCCTTGATCTAGAACAAAAATATTTAAGAAAATTAACTGAAGATAAAATAACACTATTGATTTAAATTCAGACTAGCAAAGGTCTAGCTTTCAAAAGAATAAAACTTCTAAATTAATCAGATTGGCTTTATAATGAAAACTGAACACCGATTACAGAAATATTTTCCCTGTGGTCTTAACTATACATATTTCTCTCCCTCTCCTCCTTCCATTGTTTCAATTTATGTTTACTGGTTCTGAAGGGGACGAGGTTCATTGTAGGTTGTTCTGTTCTATTTTATTTTATCTCAAACTTTCAATAATAAAAAATAAAATAATAAAATTTTCTCTTTGCCTTCTGAGGGACAATTTGATGTAATGGTTAAGGCAGTGGTGAAATCTAAAATTTGTTACTACCGGTTCTGTGGGCGTGGCTTGGTGGGTGTGGAGGTGGGGGTAATGTGACTGGCTGGGTGTGGCCAATTTTTTTTTTTACTTTTAAAACCATTTTTTCTACAACCTCTTCGGCGAAGAGGTTGTAAAAAAATGCTTTCAAAAGGCTCTGATGATCCCAGCTGAGTTGTCTGATGGGCAGAGACTTTTTTTCTTTTAAATGCCTCTGCTGATCAGGCAACTCAGCTTGGATCGGGTTTTTTTCTTTTAAATGACTCTGACGATCAAAGCTGAGTTGCCTGATCAGCAGAGGCATTTAAAAGAAAAAAAGTCTCTGCCGATCAGGCAACTCAGCTTGGATCGTCAGAGGCATTTAAAAGAAAAAAAGGGTTTTTTTCTTTTTAAAAGCTTTTGACAATCCCAGCTGAGCCGCGCGATTATCAGAGGCTTTTTTTTTTTACTTTTAAAAGCATTTTTTCGGCCGAAGAGGTTGTAGAAAAAATGTTTTTAAAACTAAAAAAAAAAGCCTCTGATGATTGTGCGGCTCAGCTGGGCATGGGGGGGGCAGGGATTTTTGCTACCGGTTCTCCGAATCACCTGCCACCATCGCTACCGGATTGGGCGATCCAGTCCGAATCGGGAGCATTTCACCCCTGGGTTAAGGCTTCATTCAGGCTAGATAGAAACAGGAGACTGGGAGTTCTAATTCCACCCTAGGCATGAAGCCAGCTGGGTAAACTTGGGCCAGTCATTCTCCTTCAGGAACAGAAAGCAGGCAATGGCAAACCACTGCTGAAATTTTGCCAAGAAAAATGCAAGGACCTGTGTTCAGGCACTCACAGAAGTCAATGCTGACTCAAAGGCACACACATACATTTAGCTATTTGAAATATGCTTTTAGTCCCCAATATTACACATACACCCAAATTATTTACTTTCAGACAGGAATCAAAGTTACAATGGTGCGAAACTGGTACTTATGACCATTTCTTAAGAGTTCCAGCCATCACAGCTCCCTGTAGTCACATGATCATCATCCAGTTCATGCACAGTTCATGATTAGGATTTGTCTGTTGGCTTCCCACTCACAAAGTAAGTGGGGAAGCCTGCAGGAAGTCAGAAGTCGTGATCACATGAGATCTTCACTTAAATGACCCACAGAGCAGCGGTGAAATCCAAATTTTTTTACTACCAGTTCTGTGGGCGTGGCTTGGTGGGCATGGTGTGGCTTAGTGGGCGTGGCTTGGTGGGCATGGCAGGGGAAGGATACTGCAAAATCTCCATTCCCATCCCACTCCAGGGGAAGGATACTGCAAAATCCCCATTCCCTCCCCATTCCTGGGGGAGCCTGGATAGCTCTGCAGATAAGGCACTGTAATTTAACACCAGCTGTCTGCAATTAAAGTAAGTTCGAATCTTGCCAGGCTCAAGGTTGACTCAGCCTTCCATTCTTTATAAGGAAGGTAAATTGAGGACCCAGTTTGTGGGGGCAATAAGATGACTTTGTATAAAATATACAAAAGTATGAAGGCTATTGCTTAACGCACTGTAAGCCGCCCTGAGTCTCTGGAGAAGGGCAGCATATAAATCAAATTTAAAAAAGAAAGGATACCCCAACGATGCCCTTGAAGTGATGTCCCTGTGCCTGGAGGCTATACGGATCTGGATGGGGAGAAACAGGCTCAGGCTCAACCCATCCAAGACTGAGTGGCTGTGGTTTCCGACATCCCGATATAGTCAGCTGGTGCCATCGCTGACTATTGGGGGCGAATCATTGGCCCCCACGGAAAGGGCTCGCAACTTGGGCGTCCTCCTGGATTCACGGCTGTCTTTAGAAGAGCACTTGACGGCCGTGACCGGGAGGATTTTTCATCAGGTTCGCCTGATCCGCCAGTTGCGTCCCTTTCTAGATGGGACTCTCTACACACAGTCACTCACGCCCTCGTCACCTCTCGTCTGGACTATTGTAACGCTCTCTACATGGGTCTCCCCTTGAGGTGCACTCGGAGGCTCCAACTGGCGCAGAGTGCGGCCGCGTGGGTGGTTATGGGAGCAACGTGGAGTTCCCATGTAACACCTCTCCTGCGCGAGCTACACTGGCTCCCGGTGGTCTTCCGAGTGCGCTTCAAGATTCTGGTTATCACCTTTAAAGCGCTCCATGGCTTAGGACCTGGTTATCTATGGGACCGCCTGCTACCACCAATAGCCTCCCACCGGCCAGTACGCTCCCATAGAGAGGGGCTCCTCCGGGTGCCGTCGGCCAAACAATATCGACTGGCAGCCCCTAGGGGGAGAGCCTTCTCTGTGGGGGCACCTACGATCTGGAACGAGCTCCCCCCGGAGATATGGAGGATCCCTGATCTGTGCACCTTCCGTCGCGCGCTTAAGACTTTCCTATTCCATCAAGCTGGCCTGGCCTAAATCTTCTCCCCTTTTTAAATGTAAATTTTTAAATGTAAATTTTAATTTGTTTTAAATTATGGGGTATTTTAAATTCAGCCAAATTATTTAATTCATTTTTAATTTTTGTATTTATGTGTTTTATCTCATGGCTGTTTACCACCCTGAGTCCTTCGGGAGAAGGGCGGCATAGAAATTTAAATAAATAAATAAATAAATAAATAAATAAATAAATAAATAATATTGCAAAATCTCCATTCCCATCCCACTCTGGGGCCAGCTCTGGTATTTGCCATTTCTCCAAACTACTCAAAATTTCTGCTACCGGTTCTCCAAACTGCTCAAAATTTCCGCTACTGGTTCTCCAGAACCTGTCAGAACCTGCTAGATTTCACCCCTGCCACAGAGGACTGCTGGAATTTGCTGGACTGCTAAGTGATGTTTTAGGGATTAGCTATACAAAAAGAAAAATTTAAGTTTTATAAAGAGAGCTGGGTTGCATGCCTGCTGGCTAAATGATCAGTCAAGGATTAGAAAAATAATGTCCTTTGTAAAGCGTGACAGCTGATTTGAAAGTTATCCCCAGATGTCTCTAGGGATGTGTGCAAAATATATCTCTGTATGAATAGAACATTCCAGGGAACACTCTGTGCTTCCATGAACAGATAATCAGGGACGGGTTTTGAAATAGCTGCACAAATCTTGCAAAGCATGTTGTTGCTTAAATGGTTTAAAGAGAAGCACTTTCTAACATGCTTTTTGTGAAACTCCAATAAATTGTTTAGAAAAAACATTTGTTGAGACTTCTAAAAATATTTTTTTAAAGATTATAACTGCAATAGTAAAATCTAATATAAATTAAAATAAAGGAAGGGAGGGAGGAAGGGAGGGAGGGAGGGAGTGAATATATAAAGAAGTTAGTTCCAACTTTCATACAGCAAGTATAAAGAATAAAGAATTTTGGTAATGTTTCACCTCCTCTTAATTTACAACCAATGATCTCTCCATCCATTTCCCATCTCTTATCTATAAAGAAATCCATAAAGCTCCATTGCAGTTCAGGTGTCAGTCAAAGTCCATTAAGGGTTGCCACAACTAACAACATTATCTATTTTAACCTTGATCAAACAAACCAATTTTATATTCCTTCCTTTTATTTCTATCAATTTTAGACCATTCAAGTAATATACAACTTGCTTTTTCATTCCTTTTTGCTCCTTCATACAAGATGTATCCAAATTTTAACAAACCTCTTTTGTAAATCCATTTGGGAAGACTTTACTACATACCTTTAAAAACATCTGATACACATAATCTGAATGGTTTATCAACTGATCTTTGAGGTGGCTTGAAAGAATCTGTAAATAAATTAATATATATTGTGTTAACAGATATATATTTTACTTGAATGTAATATGGCTTATTGGTACTGTGTTTGCAACAATTTTCAAATCTTCAAAGATGTATATACTTACCAATTTGTTCCAGCAAACATTTTCCTGTGTACCATTTTGCCAATTCACTTGTTTGACTTTTTGTAACAAGATTTTCGCCGCCAAGTCCACTGGTAGGGATGTAAGCTACATCTGATTCCTGGTTGAATTAAATGTTTAATTTGCAATGCAAAATTAATAATTAACTTATATTATTAAATGCAAGCATCTGAAATTCAAATTAAGCACAACTGCTTTTTCAGGAAAGAGTGTTTTATAATTTCATATAATAAAATTAACTGATAATAGTTTTAAATTCAGAGACAACTAAGACCATTTTAAAAAACAATCGAACTGTAGAAATAATTCAAATCAGTATCCCTTGTACTGTTGATTGGGTCATATTCTGCTAAAGTTTCAACATTATCATTTGTGTGCTTGTACCAAAGGCATTTTTGTCCTGACTGATTCAATCTCTGAAAGGTGATCTGGAGCAATTTTTGAAAGCAAATACAACTTTTCTTTGGATCATGCAGCCATCATAGATCATAATGATAAGCAGGGATGAAATGCTCCCGGTTTGGACTGGATCGCCCAATCCGGTAGCGATGGCAGCAGGTGATTCGGAGAACCGGTAGCAAAAATACCTGCGCCTCCCCCCAACATGCCCAGCTGAGCCGCACGATCATCAGAGGCTTTTTTTTTTTACTTTTAAAAGCATTTTTTCTACAACCTCTTCCGACGAAAAAATGCTTTTAAAAGTTTTTTTAAAAAGCCTCTGATGATCGCGTGGCTCAGCTGGGATTGTCAGAGGCTTTTCAAAGCATTTTTTTCTGCAACCTCTTTGGCCGAAGAGGTGGTAAAAAAAATGCTTTGAAAAGCCTCTGACGATCCCAGCTGTGTTGCCTGATCGGCAGCGAGGCTTTTCAAAGCATTTTTTTCTGCAACCTCTTTGGCCGAAGAGGTGGTAAAAAAAATGCTTTGAAAAGCCTCTAACGAGCCCAGCTGAGTTACCTGATCGTCAGAGAGGCTGTCGAGTGTCAGCCATTCCCTCGACACATGATCCCGGGGACTGTGACAAGCCAGAAGAACAGAGACACGGTGAAGGGGGGGTGTTGTAGCGTTTAGCAGGGCACGGTGATATCAGGTGGTGGACGGGATAGGGAATCTGGGGCCAGGGTCAATAAAACGATGTCAAAGGAAACAAACGCCCTTCAATGCGAGGGACAGCGCGATCCGGAAGTAACTGAAGGATTAAATAGCGCGGTCACTTTAAATGCCCAATTGAGCAAGGGAGGGGCGCTTGGGGGCGTTCTATAAAGCCAGATAAGTGGAGGAATCGGGCGTCTCCGACTTTGTTTTTCATCAGAAAACTTCAGCGCTTACTGTATGACCACCGTGTAAGCTACGATTAAACCGGATAGCTCCACCTTTGAGTGTGTGCGTGTGGTGTTTGTTCGGCAGAGCACAGGTGGTTCCAGAGGAGGCTGACAGAGGCTTTTAAAAGCATTTTTTGCAACCTCTTCAGCCAAAGAGGTTGTAGAAAAAATGCTTTGAAAAGTTTTTTTTAAAGTTGGCCACGCCCACCCAGTCACATTAAACCCTCCCCCAAGCCACGCCCACAGAACCGGTAGTAACAAATTTTACATTTCACCCCTGATCATAAAGCACAATCCATGCTGGGAAATGAATTAGAGGAGTTTAGCCCACCCAATTCTCAAAAACATCATGGCAACTTTCAGTACCCTCAGTCATTACACCTTTTACAACAATCTGATTTTGAAGGCACTGATTTATACTTGCTCTGGTCTTTCATATTAGGACATGACCAGAAGATGATTTGGGAATACCAATCCTTTGCTGTCCCTCAGTGCCCGTAGGCTTCATCTTGCCCCACCAACTGTTATTATCTACACAAAACCACTGAGAGAAGTTAATACAGTAGTGATACATAATTCTACTTCTCCTTGCCATCAAACCCCAACAAAGTAATTGATACTCTTGAAATTGTTTAAGTTACTTTGGAGACTAGAAGTGAAATAATGAGATGAAATTAAATCCAGATAATATGGTAGCACTCTGGGTAAATAGTGCAGTTAAGTCTGTTTTGGATGAGCTTGTATTCCCTCTAGAAAAGGAAGTTAGTAATTTGGGAGTGTTCCTTGATCCTGTGGAACATCTCCGAGATGTGATTAGCACCAACCGTCTTGGCATTTAGGAAATCCCTCAAACCCTGGTTGTTTCAACTAACCTGGGGACCTCAGGAATTAGCGAGCCCACAAGTCGGATGTACTGTATGTAGAATGCTGATCCATTCTTCCACAGTCTTACTTATATCTGAGTTTGAAACTGTTTTAAAATTTTAACTGTTGTGTTATATTCTTGTTCTACCATTGTTTTATCTGATTGTTATATTGTACTCTGCCTAGAGTCATATAGGTGAGATGGGTGGCTATATTAATTATTTAATTAATAAAATCCTTGGCAGTCATTAAATTCCCAAGTGCTTGCTGTGATGAGAAGTAATTTTTAACAATTACAGCCAGGGAAGCAACTACAATCATTTCTGATTTGGTTATCCAACCCGTGCCTTGGCTATAGATTGCATTATGACTACCCCCAAGATATTTTGCACCCTTGAAAGGGATGCATGTTTCAAATCATACAAAATGTGACAGCTACTGCTACCCACTACAAAATACCAGGATTGTGATTCCTCCACTTGCTTACCAGACACAATCTAAGGTGCTGGCACTGACCTTTAAAGACCTGATGAATCAGACCTGTCTATCTAAGGGGACACTTCTCCCATTAAGAACCTCCTTAGGCGTTTGTTTGTTTGTTTGTTTATATTTGTTTCCCACTTTTATTATTTTTACAAATAACTCAAGGCAATGAACATACTTCATTCTCTATTTTCCTCACAACAACTCTGTGAGGTAGTTTGGGATGGGACTGAGTGGCCCAAAGTCACCCAGTTGGCTTTCATGCCTAAGGCAGGATTAGAACTCATAGTCTCCACATTTCTAGCCTGGTGCCTTAACCACTAGGTCAAACTGCCTCTTTTTTACCAGGTTCTTAATTGTCAGCTAAGAATTCTTAATATGATATTGCATGTATTTACATTTTTATTTTTTGTACTCCATGTTTTACTGAAAGTGTTTATTTTTTATTTTCTTTTATAATCTTTTGTTTACCTTAAAGCCGGCTTGCTTAAGGAATTGTCCAAGTTTATTAACAATTTCCTGAAATCGTTCTTGTTGCCAATTGACCTATAATATAAACATGATACTTTACTGAGGAATAGGAACATATTTGGACATTACTCTAGTACAAATGAAAATTATCTTTTATCAACCAAGAAATATCATTATCATTAAGAACCTCTCCCTTTCTGCTTTCTTTTATCAATTTAAGATGGCAATATAGTAGAAAATGTGATGTGTTAACATTTTAAAATGTATTCAAGTAGCAGTTCTATTAAAAATGCATGTGAAGTGGACTTAACATTTCTTAAGGAATGCTATTAATTGCAACTATATAACAACACAGTATAATTACAGTATTCTAGGAAGTTAATTATATCAGGCAATGTCTCATAACAAAGCAAAATTTAAAAATTAAATTTTAATTCTTAATTTTAAATTATTGGATTAATAATAGTATAACAAAGGAAAAAACTAAGCACACTGAAGAAATTAACAGGCTAGCATTGGTGTGGCTAATCTATCATTTAACAGGAAACGCAAGCAAATACTTTATTAATATATCGTGCTTACACCGTTTTCTTCTATTTTTGGTTTTAGCTATCTTTTTTCAGAGATTAACTTCAAAGTGAATATTATCTAAAATCTTTCTCTTCCTCTCGCTGTTCTCTTCATGTGTATTGATAAAAAATAAGCCTATATTTATAAAAGAAGTTTTGGGAAAAAAATCAAGGCAATACCTGATCCATTTTATTGACTGCAACTGCTAGCTGTGTTACTCCCAATGATCGAACTAAAAGACCATGTTCTCGTGTCTGTCCACCAGTCTCAAAACCAGCTTCAAATTCCCCTCTGCTGGCATCCACCACTAACACAGCCACATCAGCCTAAGGAAAACCACTTGATTAGTTGTATTTCTTGGGTATAGGTTAATCGTACAAAAACTAGATACATCTAAAATGTTTTTGCCTTTTTCTTATTGTTGCCTTATCATAAAGATAGGCTTACTTAAATCACTTCAAATGAAATACCACAACATTTCTCATTTTGTTGATATAATTATAATGTGCAAAAATAACATTACCAAGCAAAGTAATGTTTTAAGAATAATTTATTTCCTCTGATTGTCATAATACAATTTGCATCCATGATGTAGTATGTATAATATGGGGAAATCAAACTGCCACTGAATACTACAATTCAATTTAAAAGTGCCTTATGTATGACAGATGATAGTAGGAAAGGCTTTACCTGGGCAGCTCCTGTGATCATATTTGGAATAAAGTCTTTATGGCCAGGAGCATCCATTAGTGTAATAATTTTTGTTTTTGTCTCAAATTTGGTCATACCTACGTCCATTGTCACTCCCCTACAAATAATGAACAGGCAAAGAATGGATCATTTATAGTAATATTCAAAATCAATCTGTATACCCTATCTTCTTTTTTCTAAATATAACTTTTATTATAGATTTTCATAGAAATAAAATGAAATGATATAAAGTAAGATTAAAAGAAAGAAAAACATAGAAAAACATATAAAAAGTAATATAGAAAGAAAAGAAATAAAATATAAAGAAGCAAATTCTCGCCTCCTTTAAAATCACATGTCAACACACTGTTTCCCATATTCACCCTTTTAAATCTATAAATCACCAGTTCATTTTTTTCCTATTTTCAGCAAAAAGTCCATAAGAGGTTTCTAGTCTTTCATATACTCACATCTTTTTGAACAACTAATGTCAAAAATATCCCACAGAATGTGAGAGTTAAAACAGGAGAGTAAATTAAAAAATACAAATATTATTGAAGTGATAGTAAAGGCATTTAGCCATCATATTTAAAATCAAAATTACATGATACAGCAAAGTTCAGAAAGTTTGTGCAATAAGTCATCATGTTTAGGGGTAAGAGCATATGATATCAGATAAAAATTATAATTGTGATTGAATAAATATGCATTGATCTGCCATTTTAGCCTACATGTTACATTATATGAACAAGTTGCCACCACCCAAGGGAGTTTTAACCCACGTATCACTTCCTACAATTAATTTCTAATTCTGCAATGGAGATTCAAATATTTCCAGATGTAATCTGGTACCAATAGCCTAATAATAATTTTTTTTTCTAATTGTATCTGGATCTACTCTGGGGTCTCTCAGTAAAATAAAATCTCCTGGAGGCAGAAATACTACCTTAAAATTATGTGTAGTGAGTTTCTTGTAAAAACCATAGCTTTATATCAGAATTAGACAGTTTAATCATATATGATTATATATATATTCTGAGTACACAGTACACAGAAACCTCAAAAACAACTTTACTGTTACCACTGCTACCACAGCCAATTTTCATGTAAAAGGGTAGTTTTTCTCACCTTTCTCTCTCTTCCCCTGTTTCATCTAAAACCCATGCATAAGCAAATGATGCTTTTCCAGCTTTCTTTGACTCTTGCTCGTATTTGTGCATTGTTCGCTTGTTCACATTACCCAGAAGATACAACAAATGACCCATTAAAGTACTTTTTCCTGCATCAACATGTCCTAAAAAGAAACACCACATTATTACTGATTAATTTATTTTAGAAGACATTGTACGCCTGTAACTGAAAAGAGGAACTACATATATTTTTCATTTTTGCACCAAAATAAATATACCTATTACTACAAGATTAAGCAAATGTTTTCCTCCTTGTCTCTTCTCCAACTCAGCTTTTATATCTAATTGTTGTTTGGATTTTCCAGACTTTTTCACAGGAGTTGGTACTACTGATGAGTCTTCTGATACTTGAATGGTCTGGGAGGGAAAAGTTGATTTAGGTTGTATCTCAGCTATCCCCATATTTGCAATGGTATCTCCAGCAGAGAATCCTTTTTGTGGCATAAAGGTATTATGTCCATTCTCTTCTACATTTGCACTACAAAAAAGCAGAGAATGAATGTGAGAATGCACATTTCAAAAGACTACAGATCAAAATAAAATTATCTATATATGTATTTACAATCTCAGATGAAGAAAAAATGATGAGTAAATTAACTACTATATAAATATTTGGTAAATTCTTCTATATATGGGATTATGGCAAAAAAGTATATTACTCTATTACTTTACTAAGCTTCAAATAAGATGCAGAATTATGTGGGTGTTTTTCCCCTTACTGCTACGAAAAGCATTCAGATAGAGTACAAAATTATTCTAACTATTGCTAAATTACTATTTGACAATCGTCTTCCTCCATTTACCCTCTACCTTTCTTGCCTTGAGATACAGTCTTAGGAAAGATAAACAACATGTTATGCATTAATTATGTTGCTGTAACAAGTTATAAAGAGCTGCTTCTGAAGGGACAAGCCCTGTTGGGAAGCCTACGTGGAGTTCTCATTCATCTCAACCAGATATTTCTTATATTCCATGGTGTGGAGCAAGGGGCAATTCTAAAATGTATTATTGTTTCAAACTTGAAATAATAGTATTATGTCATTTCAGTATATATGGTGAGACACTTTGGAAAATATGTGTGCTATAGTGGAATTATAATAAGGTAGCACATTTATAGTTGTTGTAAATATCAATTATAGGTAGAAAGAGCCTTGATGGTACAGTGGTTTAATGCACCCTGTCATTAACACAGCTGCCTGCAATTTCTGCTGGTTCGAATCTCTCCAAGGCTCAAGGTTGACTCAGCCTTCCATCCTTTCTAAGGTAGGTGAAATGAGGACCCAGTTTGTGGGGGCAATAAGCTGACTTTGTATAAAATATACAAAAGAATGAAGGCTATTGCTTAACGCATTGTAAGCCGCCCTGAGTCTCCGGAGAAGGGCGGCATATAAATCAACTTAATATATATATATATATATATATATATATATATATATATATATATATATATATATATATATATATATATATATATATATAACTCATATCATGCTTTAAAGCTAAAAATCTGCCTCGTTAGGAATAGTTTTACTTTTGTCTCACATTGTCATTAAAGTCCCTTAAAAAAACAAGAAAACATATTCAGGATCTCTTAATCTTGATCTCTATGGCACAAATTCTCTGTGTTAAATTAGCTTGGTTACAAATTGTGATTTAAGAATGTGAATTTTAAATACCTATAGTATAACTAAACTTCATTAATACGAAGTCTTGTATTTTTTCCCAGAATGTAGGAAACCAACACAGAAGGCAAGTTTCCAGCAGGGGAAAATGTGCAACTGTATTGCAGCTTCAATTAACTAGTCTAAATATAAAATGGTGCTGTTTTTTGTGAAGCAGGAACCCAATGATATTCAGATCTATACTAGGAATTAGCATTTAATGGCATTTTGTTCCTGGAGGTTTTTTCCTTTATTTTCATTTTTTTATTCTGGAACAAATTGATTTTTCTATCCGGTTGTTTCTGTCAGTGAAGCCTTTAAAATACACTCAGTTTTCCTTCCTTCTATACTACTTGCTGTTATCGAATATAAGGAGATTTTTATTGGTGTATGAATTAGAACTTTCTCTTCACTAAACATTTTGTCTTTCATGATGACTTTAATTTAGTGTTACATTTAACTATAATATGTATCTCTCTATTTTAGTATCCAAATAGTAAAAACTGGATTATGTGCAGAATAGAACTCAAAAAAACAGGCAGATTGTGGACAGGCCATATCCAGTCTAAGCCCAGATTGGTCGAAAGAAAGAGGTGGGAAGATAGTGAGGCCAACAAGTAAGGTGTGGTTGAAGCAATGGCGGCATAAAACTAAAGGGAAGAAAGGGGAAAAAAGAAGAAAAAAGATCAAAAAAGCAGATGCACAGGCCACGTAGAGGAGAGAAGAAAGGGGTGAGGTACACCAGCCCTGCCCTACTCATTCCATTAGACTCTTTCATGGTCATTTTAACTAACATTTGGAACAACCAAAATGTTCCAGGATTCTGTTCAACTACACTACAACCTTGCCTGAAACTGTTCAGTTGAACTTCAAGCCACAAGATGTTTCTCCCATGCCAAGAACAATACCCATTTTCTCCATTTGTAAACACACCACCACTAGAGACTCAGAATGCACAGATTATCTATCAAATTCTTAAACAACATACTGCATGTAGATGGAATAGTCATTTCTATAAGCAAATAGAACATAATAAATAAGATGTAGTAAAGTAGATACTGGTCCATCAGTCAAGAGATCAGTCAGTAGGAAGGCATACAGAGAACATATATTATACAATGTGGTATAGAACATGGGCATCTGAACAATGACCCAAATGTCTTCCCTCTTTTTTCTGACTTGATTGCATTTCACATAAATTATCTGGTCAAGAATTTAATTTACAATGCTCTAATCTGAATTCACCCCAGAATAATCTGGCAATCTACGGAAAGATATTTTAAAATGACTTTGTTGTTCTATCTACAATATACAGTGGAGGTTTTTTTTAAAAAATCACAAATGCAAGATGCCTTTTATGTCAACTTAAACAAATGAAACAAGAAGCCATGCTATTTATATATGCATATATAATAGTAAATCTTTACCAAAAAGCAGAACAAATAAAAGTCAATAGAGGTTCACTATTCGAAAAAAAAGAGCTAGCAGAAATATATTTTGAGGGGAATAAGGGTTTACCATCGGACTTCAAAGCCAGTAGCTTGCTTCTTTCCAGATACGGTCATTTTGGTAACCTTTGGCACAATGTCAGAATCTGTTCTGATAGCTTGAGAATCTCTCACTTTTCCTAGCAGAATGAGAAAAATATAAAACCATAACAATAGAGCAAACTGAGTAGATATCTAGATTGGCCTGCACAATAGGTTGACAACAGATAATACAAAATAGCTTCTTAAAAATTTAGAACAAGAAAAGTATGAAAAATTAGACTCGACATATAACATTCTGAATACAAGCTTTCTAATTTGAGATCTGACAAAGAACTGCAGAATCCTAGGTCTTGTATGAAATTTGGTAAGTAATGGTGAAATCAATTATCATGCTAATCTATCTCCACTATGATTTTTCTTTTTCTCTCCTTATTTTACAATCCTTTCTACCAGTTCCTTAATACAGATTCTGCTTGGAGGATCTGATCCATCAACAGGAATTGGGTATCAAAAATGTTGTCATTTTTTTAAAAAAATATATCATGAAATGTCATTTTCCCAAGAAAAATCCCCAGATTTTTTTTATTTTTTAACTTAAAATTTGTTATGTTGTCTATTAAAATTTGCAATATCCTTACAAAAGATCCCTCTCATCCTCAATTCCACATTATATTTCAGATAATTGCATTATCTTGCTTCTCCCAAGTGTCCAAAATAGATTGTTTAGATCAGGGGTGTCAAACTCGATTTCATTGAGGGGCGCATCAGGGTTGTATTTGACCTCAGGGGGCCGGAGTGGATGTGGCTGGGGTGGGCATGGCCAACTCGGTATCACTCATGTCAGGGGCGCCTGTGGTGGCCCGAGCGCTCTTCCACTGAAAACGGGCTCCAGAGTTCTGTTTTCAGCTGAGACGGCCTCCTGCAATCCTTTGCCAGTGAAAACAGAGCTCGGGATGGCCACACACAGCCCTCACAAGCTCCGTTTTGGGCTGCAATGGTCTCCTGCAAGCCTTTGCCATAGGCACTGTGGGCCAATCCTTTGCTGTTCCCAGGGTGGCCCCATGGGCCGGATCTAAGCATCCCGTGGGCCGGATTAGGCCCCCAGGCCTTGGGTTTGACACCCATGGTTTAGATCATATACATCCCTTTAAATCATATTAATATTGTATTAGCTTTTTTGCAGTCTTTTGTCTCTGTTTATTTCCTTTGTAATAAACTACATCTTACATGCCTACTATTGATCATGTTGACGTTTATTCTGGGTTTGATTATAATTTTTGAAATGCAAATACCATAATAGATATTATTATAAGGGGAAGAACCATCTTGTTCAAGTCAATTGGAAATGGTCAATTTCTAGTGGGAATATGCTGAAGTATATTTTCTAGTGGGAATATACTCAAGTTAAATAGTTAGCTCAGAATGGGAATGCATTCAACTTTCAGATTATTTCAGCCTATATATTTTTCCAGTTTAAAAAAACAAATCCCTAAATTCTGAGGTTTTGGAAATAATGTTCAAAACAAATATTTAACAAATTTGTGAAATTTATTCTAGGCACAGAATGTGGATCTCCTTAATTCAATTTGTGTTGGCCATTACAATTACAACTACATGGAGGGAATATTTCAGTGGGGTACCTCAAGGTTCTGTCTTGGGCTCAGTGTTCTTCAAAATCTTTATAAATGACCTAGATGAGGGGATTGAAGGGACACTCTTGTAGATGACCCAAGAGGGGGAACTGATAACATTTTGGAAGATAGACTCAAGATTCATAAGGATCTTGACAGACCTGGGCATTAAGCTCTGTGCAACAAGATGCAGTTCAGGGTGAGAAAAGTAGGGTCCTGCATACACACAGGAAAATCCAAATGCACAGGTACGGTACTATCGGCAGGATCTGGTTCAACAATAGCATCTGTGAGAGGGATTTAAGTATCCTGCTGGACCATCACTCAAGTATGAGATAGCAGTGTGCTGCAGTTGTCAAAAAATTAAACACAGTCCTAAAGTGTATGGACAGAGGGATAGAATCAAGATTATGGGAAGTGATAGTACCACTCTATACTGCAATGGAAAGGCCACACTTGGAATACCATGTCCAGTTCTGGTCACCAAGTATAAAAAAGATGCTGAGGTCCTAAAAAGAATACAGAGGAAAGCAACAAAAATGATAAGGGATCTGCAGGTTAAATCATACGATGAACAGCTAAGGGAACCAGGCATGTTTAGCTTAACACAGAGAAGGCTTTAGGGGTGACATGATAGCTGTCTTCCAATACTTGAAGGGCTGTGCCAGGGGAAAAGGGGTTAATTTATTCTGAATAAAACCTGTGGGCAGGACAAGAAGCAATGGGTAGAAGCTCGATTCAGCATGGAAATGAGGAATTTCCTGACAGTGTGAACAATTAATCAATGGAATAGCTTGCCTCCATGAGTGTGGGTGTTCCATCACTGGAGGTTTTCAAGAAAAGATTGGATAACCATATGTCTGGGATAGTATAAGGACTCCTGCCTTGAGCAAAGGGCTGGACCAGAAAACCTCCAAGGTCCCTTCCAGTCCTATGATTCTAAGAATGTTTTTAAAATATTATTGTCCATCCACATTTTTTCATTTTCCTATTTAACTTCTGCTGATGTAGATTATACCATATTGCAGAATTACAAAAGAATTAGCATTGCACAAGATGCATCAATAAGAGGGATCCTTCCCACCTATTTACCTCAACTCCCTTCTAAATTATGTTTGCTAACAGTGAACTGAGCTCAGAATCAATGTGTCTGACTAGAAGAGGCTCAGTCAGCATTATACTAACCACTCAAAAATGTTCAGCTCTTTGCAAATCATTTCTAAATAACTTTCCAAGCAAGAACAATGAGTTATTTAGAAAAAGGTTATTTCCTAAATAGAAAGGGGGTTTCCAAGTAAAAGCCCTGCTAGCTTTCAATTACTGTTTCTTTACAAAGCTTATATACTGTTCTATAGTGTTTGTTTAAATGAGTTGTTCAGTGCCCTAAACATTCTATAGTAACTATCCAGGTACTCATCTAACAGCAATTAACAGCTAAAAAGACTGAAAGCCCTCTGGAACTGATAACAGACAAGAGGACATCTTTACATTTTATATTGGCTCTAAATAGTGAGAATTTAAAATATTTTAAAATGATTTAAAATAGAATTGATCTTCCAGTTTAGCATAAATGTCAAGAAAAACATTTTAACAGGAAATATCCCATGGATCACACCCAAGAATAATACAAATTACTCTAGAAATAATTACTTTTAATATTTCCATTTTGTCAGTAAATGTACTAACTGGAAATAAAATACTTCTTAAAAGATATGAAAAAGCACTACTACAAATATATAGTTAGAAGAGATAACACTGTCCTACTCACAGAATAAAAAAAAGAGGAACAGCAATGACTTAAAATGACATGTTCATAGAATCATAGAGGTAGAGGTCAACTAGTCTGATCAAATGTAAACCACCGTTAAAAGTATTTTGGATAGATGACTATTTAACATCTGTTTGAAGACCTCCAATGCAGTGAAAAATATCACTACTTGAGGCAAATTACTCCACTGGTTAACTGCTCTTACGATCAGGAAATTCATCATACAGTAGCATCTAACTGAATCTACTTCCCAGCAGTTTCAAGCTATTAAACTTTGTCATGTGCAGCGACACAACAGAGAACTAGTACCTCTATCCCCTATATAATAACACTTAGATATCTAAAGATTGGTATATCTCCACCCCCATCCTGTTTTCTCTTCTACAGAATAAACAAGTTGTTTTTATCAACCCTCATATTTCCAGTCCTCTCACCATCTTAACAGCCTTCCCTGAACTAATGTCAGTTTAACAATGTGGTACCCAAAACTGGACACAGTATAATTCCAACTGGGACAAATAGTCCTGTGATCTGGACACTATGCTCCTTTTAATATATCCCAAAGTAGCACTGCTTTTTTAACAATTGCAAAAATACTCCTGGTTCATATTTAACTTTTGTTCAACAAGAGCATTCAAATTCTTTTCATATGTACTACTGGCAAAGTAGCTTTTTCTTGCGCAATACCTATGACTTAAATTTTTCGTACCTAAATGTAGACGCCTACATTTCTCCCTGTTAATTTTTATTCTACTTAGGACCATTTTTTAAAATCTTTTTTTTAGATCTCTTTAGATCTTTTTGAATCTTTTTCTTCTCTTCTAAAATATCAGCCACTTATCCTACTTGTGCGTCATCTGTCAATTTCAGAATCATCCCCTTAACCCTTTCATCATTAATAATTCATTATTAATGAATTAATAATTCAATTCATTAATGTTGAAGAGTACAGGGTCCTGCATGGAATTCTGTGGCATTTCATCATTACTACTCTCTTTCTGTCAAAAAAGGAGATAAAGTTAGTGTGGCATGACTTGTTTGTGGAAAACTTATGATGGTTTTTGTTAGCTGATGCATTTAATCCAAGTATTCACACAAATAATTCAGTTTAATAATATGTTCAGAAATTTGGTCAGTAAATATAAAGTAACAGCTCTGTAATTTTTTGGGTCCTCCTACTTCCTTTTTTGAAGAAAGCAACATGCTTTCCTCCAGTCTTGGGGACTCTTTCACCAGTTCTATTATTGCCTATAGCTAAAATCAAGGGTTTTCTGATCTAGTTTATGAGATTTTTCTTCTTCTTAAATGTATACTTTACTAATCAAATTAACAAGTAATAAATCAAAAATAAAATAAAAATGGACAAGAAAGTAAAGAGTTAAATATTTTCCAAATTATCAGCTGTTGATTAATATGAAGATTCCTAGGGAAAAGAAAGCATTACAGAAATTTTCAAAATATCTTTAAAAGAATTAAAGCTTTATACTGTGTAAAATGGGTTCAGTTCAAGTTAACTTTAAGTATTTTGAAAAGCAATTATTTGTGCACTAAATGTATTTCTTCTATACTCTTCCACAGTAGAGAGCTCACCTTCCAAAAATAACCTCAAGTGTCTATGTCTTCTTACACACTAAATTTTGCTAAATGACTGTAATTTGTTTCCTTAGCAATTACAGAAAATATTCTGGAATAATATGTATAGGTTTGTGACTATAAATACATATTATAATAAATACTAAATACTGAGTAGACCTATCTTCACCACCTAAACTGAGAGCTTATATAGTCCACATTGATGTTCTTCAGTAGAATTTCTGTTGAGCATTTGGTTCATTATGAGTGTGTAAAACTGAAAGTATAAGATATAACGAACAGATACTTTTACTACAATTTATTCATGTTTCCAGAAATGATGTATTATCTGGCACTAAAACTAACATTATGATACCAGAGGATGGTGCTATTGTTTTAAGTTTATCTTACAAGTAAATTGTAAAGTTCTAAAATAAACTGTATAGTATTTAGTACTTTGTAAAATTAGACTTTAGGTATTTGATAGTAAGTGTTAATAAATAAATACTACTTATCTGATTCTATTACACTGGATGTGACTTGACTACACATACAAATGAATACTGTAGTTAAATAGTTTAGACAAACCTGTTTAAAGTAAAATTTACTCAGAATACATACACCTTAGAAGTGTACAAATACAAACAGATGATCAATTGCACCTACTGAAATATAAAATAGCAAAATAACTGTTTAATTTTTTTAAAAAAACATCCAGAGGGGGCATGCATTACTGTAGTTGGGAATGAAGAAATGAGCCAGCCATTTGAACTGTTCAAATAAAAAAATATTCAATAGTAGCAAAACCTGGAAGGTAATACTTCCATTTTGGCAAATATATTATGGATATGAAACTTCATAACCCTTTCTTATACCAAACATGACACAAGTGATAAACTTTTCTCAAGATCAATAAACACATACATACGCATATCACAGAAGTATCCTTTAAAACAATCAACATTATGTAACATGTACAAAAAAACCAGTAAGTTGTAGTAAGCCAGAAATGAAAGGTTTCCACCTTTAATTATATATAAAAAAGGAAATCTAACTAAGTGCAATTTAGACCAATATTATTCAATATATAACTTTCTTCAGCCTATTATTTCTGTTCTTGCTTCCAGTATAACCATATGAGCAGGACTATTAGACCCGGTTGTCAAAATAACAATTATCATTGAGTGATAGAAAAGAGATCAAGGAGACATTAATTCTTGATTGCCATTTATCAGTTGTCTGGATTTTTGCACCTGAGATCTGGTAGTCCTATTTTTGAGAATCTCAAAAAGTTCCATCCAGCCACAAATTTCTTCATCTTCTCCTTTCAGCCCATTCATTCTGTTATATTCATTTTGTAATCACAACCTTATTCAGTCTCTACAACCAAATCATTTCAACATATTTCTATTATATTGACACTAATTTTGTTAATTCAAACCACATTCATTCATTCATTATTTATTTATTTCTGGCTCTATCTGTTGCTTTACTGCACAAATTACTGAAATAATTCATTCCCACTGCATTCATTTAGATTTTTCCTAATATACTCATCTCTCACTTCATAAAACAAAGTGGGTGGTAGCATGATCTAAGTGATTTTTGCTTCTCCCAAAAACATACACTCTTTGCAAATGACAACATACTACCATCCAACCTTTTAGCAATGTTTATTAATCCTAAAATTTCTTACTCCGTGTTCACATCTTTAGAAAATATTCTAGCAAATATAATTCATGTATCTGCTCTAGATTTTTGCAACGCAGGTATAATATTCACTCACTTTCTTTTTCAACCATGACTACCTTGATCTTTTAAAGCATTTTCAGATCTAAACTGTTACATCATATAATCTAATATTTGCTACAAATGATTTAAAATCTCAATCAACAACAGAGCATCACTTGCGTACAAATGAATTCACATCTCAAACTAAAATATTTCTAATGTCGTACAGTTGTTTATTATATGTTTGCATAAATATATAAAACAGCAAAGAAACATCACACGTTATTGTTTTATTTATTTTTAGGTGTTGAAACATTTGCTAAGCATTCTAGTTGTTTCCATTGACTGGACATCCATCCATTCAGCATGCCAACAATCAATCTTTAATTCCACATATTGCAAAATATTCAATTCAACATTTAAAACATTCAAGAATTCAAACTTATTCATTTTCTTATATATTTTTCCTAATTCAAATAAAATTCATTAACTTTTCATATATTCATGCATTTCTCAATGAATTTCTAAGAGCAAAACTGGCCTATAGACCAGTTTCTAGTGTGAAAAAGCACTATACTTCTCAAATTTTGCTCATTAGTGCCACACTCATACACTTTGACATAAACAGATTTTTTTTTCCCACATACACATAAAAAACTAAATTGTACATGTAACTTGGTTACATTTTTCTCTATTTAACAGCACCCTTCCATTTTTCGGGCACTAATACACTTCTCACACAGATGTTAAACAAGTTACAGAGCTACTGCATAAATAAAAATCCTCCAATATTTCTCCAGTTATACTGTATACCTTTGCTATCATATTATTTTCAACAATATGATTCAACATAATTTCCTTTTCTTTTGACATGTTAGTATTAAAAAAAATTCAATGACCTTCATTGTATCATTCTATTTCTTTGTTAATTGTTTCTTTTTTAACTAGGTACATAAATAATATCTATAAGCAGACAAAGGAATTACTAAGATTGTACAGTTAGTGCTCAGTGTAGCTTTAATTGAAACTACCATAGAAAACATTAAGTTATGACTTCCGGTGGCTCCGCCGGCGCCGAAAGACGCTCCTTTGTGAGCGCTAGCCCTGGATTCCGTTAGAGCCGCTAGAACAGCGAAAATCAGCTGTCTAGTGGCTTGAAAACTTTCCCCCTGGGAGAAGGGAAGAAAGAGAGCCGACGGGTGTGGGTAGAGCTCCCCAAGAGCCCCAGGTTTCCTTTTAAATCTGGGGCTTAAAGGGTGATAGCTCCCCGGAAAGCCCGTCATTGCTCCGGACCTGGGATGTTTCTGCTTCAAGCAGATCTAGACGCCGCGACCACCCCAGCAACTCAATTTTAAAAAACATTTTGGATTGGAAAGCTGGCAGAGCAAATACAGGAGAATCTAAAATTGCAAGTACTAAACTTTATGTCAGCGTCTCACCGCTGGCATAGAGAGGAGAGATAAGCCCTGAACTTTTGCCTGCTAAATCCCTTTGAAGCTGGGTCGTCGTGGAAATGAAGGGAGGGGGGACATTCCTGTGAAATGACGAGACAAGAAGTCAGTAGAGTGACTTGGAAGATAGCCAATGAGAAGCAGATAATTGGGGATCGGAAAGGGAGGGATTGGGGGGGCAAAAGGTCAGTCTTGTCCGCATTGAGTCATGATCCGGTTGCTGTGCTCAAATAAAGAGAAGATTTCCTTAAAGACTGGCAGTTTGGAAATTCATTTATTTTGAGATAGCATCGAAGTCTGACACTTTAACTCCGAAAAGTCTATCACTTCCCTCTGAATTTCTATGGGAGAAAGGGAAAGTAAGATGGCGTTTGATTCTAACGGGGCATGAAGAAGTGAAAGTTAGATACAAAGTATTATGTTGTGTTGAAAGCCCCTGTTTAAAAGAAGAGGATTTTATCTTAAAAGGAGAAGGATTTAAAAATTATTTCTAAAAAAAAAGACTTGTACCACTTAAGGATTGGAATAATTGATTTAGTTGCTGGAAAAGTATAAAGTGAAAGTTTTATTGGGAAGAAAAAAAATGGCTGGCTTTTTTAAAAGTGATGAAGGCTTACCATTATATACATCAGTAAATACACAAATACTGACTGTGGATCTCTTTAAAGAAATTTTAGAATCATTTACCTCCACATTAGTGGAAAGAATCTTTTACTTAAATTCGCAACAAAGATACAAGTGAAGATACTGTATTGGTATTTCAGATGCCAAATAATAGTGAGCTGCTGAATGAAGAGGTGGGAGAAACAATCCAGGTTAATGTGCCTTTGGAAAACGGAATGGATGTTTTTCAAATTAAGAAGGAAAGGCTGAGAAGTTTGAAGGAGCGTAACCAGGAAATACTGAGAGAGATTTCTCCAGAGGCTTTGATACAGTCAATTGGAAAACTGTCAGGAGGCGTTGGGATTTTTAATATAAGAAGGAAGATTCAAAGTGGAACTTTACAACTTTTTTACAAAAATGGACTCTCAATTGCAGTTAAAGACGTGTGTTTACTGAAAGGAACTTCAGTTGAAAACTCAAGAACTTATAAAAATAAAAGAAGGCGGAGAATAAGACTGAAGAAGGTGGTTCGCAAAAAAGTCAGGAAAAAATGGAGATGGAAAAATTATAACCCTCCTTGTTGGGGAGGATAGTAATAGTGAAAATGAATGACTATACCTGTATTTAGGGATATGATTTGTTTTGAAAAGTTATATTATAGTGAAAATGAATGATTTACTTATATTTAGGGACATGATTTGTTCTGAAAAGTTATATTAAGTAATGTTATGTTTGAATTGTTATGGGCCACTGACCAAACTTTCACTTTTGTCTTGAAGTATATTTCAAGGAATGCTTTATTGAAGAATTTATATAAACTGATGGGTTAAAAGAAAAATATTGTAGATGTAAAAGTTATGGACAGTGTAGATCATTTAATATAAGTTTATGGGTTAGAAGAAGGATATTACTTAAACCTTTATACTTTGTTTTAAATACATTGTTATATTAAAGAATAAATATAAACTTGTGGGTTATAAGGAAAATATAAGTGGTGCAAGGGTTGAGGGAAGGTTTTTACAATATTTTTTATAGATATTAAATAGTGAAGATGGTATTTGATTATGCGTAGTGGATTTGTAGAGAATAAAATGAATAAGTTTATGCAAAGCTATTAAGTAAGGAATGTTTCCAGGAAGAATCAATATAAGTTTATGGGGTAAAAAGTAAAAATAAGGTTTTTATAATGTATTTTATTTTAGATTGGTTAAAATATTTTGTTAATGTGTTAATATATGTAAGGGTTGGAGATGTGATGATTAATTGTAACTGGGCTCTGATTGTGTAATACTGGAAGAAAGAAGACTTGCTTATTATTGAAGAACGGACAAGAACGAAGGTGGATTGATTACTTTCAAGCAATAATTGGTTTAAATTGTTATATTTAGATATGAACAAGGGGAGTTAAAGTGTAAGAGGGAGATAAATCTATAGATAGTTAGCGTATGTTTTTTTTTTATGTTTGTTAAATGCTATACCCTGTATTTGTTCTGGGAAGTCGGGAGGGGGAGGGTTGGGGCAGGAGGGGGGAGGAGGGAGGAGAAAATATGTGTGAAATTTTTTAAAACTTTTCAATAAAAAAAAGGAAACATTAAGTTACATTTAGTTGCATTTCTTTTAACAATATAAGAATTTAAATCTCTGAGCTAAGTACTAAATTCTATATTAATTGTTTAAAACAGAGAGGAAAAAAAACTATGAAAACATGTGGTTTATAGACTGATTGCCTTCCAGTCAGTATTGACTCTAGCTTTTTTCAAGAGGCAACTGGACTTTCTAGTTTTTCTTTGAAGACGTTTCACTTCTCATCCAAGAAGCTTCTTCAGCTCTGTCTCGATGGTGGCGAATAGAAGGATTTAAATTCAAATCCTTCCATTCCCCACCATCCAGTCCAGGGGCTGGTTTCAAAACCCGTCACTACCGGTTCACTTGTGGGCGCTCACATGCTCGCATGTGCAGAAGTGTCCGGGCGGGTGGGCAGAGCCTCCTGCCACCACTACCGGTTTTCCCGATCCGGGGCGAATCAGTAGCAACCCACCACTGATCCAGTCAGAGTTGAAGAAGCTTCTTGGATGAGAAACGAAATGTCTTCAAAGAAAAATCAGAAAGTCCAGTTGCCTCTTGTAAAAAGCACTTTTGGGACAAGCATGACCTGAATGACTAAGAATCTCCATAGATATTGACTCTAGTATAGGTAGTCCTTGACTTATGAATGTAATTGAGCCCCAAATAACAGTCAGAGGTTGTGGAGGGCCCAATTTTACAACTTTTTGCAGCGATCATTAAGTAAACACTGCAGTCATTAAGCATACCCATTTTCACCAAATGGGCATTTTTTGCCGGAAACCAGAAATAAATGTCAAAAACTGGCAAAACATGCCAAAAATTACAGTCACATGACACTGGGATGCTGCAAATGGCTGTAAATGCTAGCCAGTTGCCAAGCACCTAAAACACAATTAGGGGACTGCCGGGGTATGATGGTGCCACCATCATAATTTCAAAAATGAGTTATAAGTAGCTCTGGGGATGTCCATAACTTCAAGCAGCCAATAAGCAACCAGTCATTGACGAGGACTATTTGTAGACTGCCTGTTTAAGACCTTGAAGATGTTTTTGGCAAGATTTCAAAAGTAGTATGCCCATTGTGGTTATTATAAACAACAACAACTGTTTGATTTCAACTCCTTAGCTTCTTTTGCACTTAAAAGCCATTCTCTTGATATTTAAATTTGCCTTGTTCTGTAATATGTAAGATAGCCATTCTTGCTCAAATGGTTTTTTTTTTTTTTTGTAAATGTATGCCATTAATTTTGCCATTACTGCATATTCTTCAAGTTTAAATTATCATTATCTTCGACAACTTATCTCTTTCCCAATTTTGTGCTAAATTTAACTTTGCTGCCATAAACATACAAATCTTTGAAATAGTTCTTCCATTATTCACTCGCTTTAGTTTCATTGCAAAGCATGTTATCATTTTTCTTTTTAAGTTACTCATTCTGTTTGAGTCTATTGATGCAATGGAAGAACAAGACAATATGATTACATCTGGACAAAGTTTTAATTTGTTGTTTAATTGAGTTGTATTATTTTTTAATGATATATTAAGTGTTTGGTGCATTTATATGGCTATTACAGTTTTTTATTATTTTACTTTGTATATTTTGTTCCATTTTTGTTGCATTATAATAATAAAGAAAAATTAAAACTTTCCCACTTTTATGGCACTTTTTCAGAGAAATTACTAAAACTCAGTTCTCTCATTTATTCTCGACTCAAAGCTGTTTTCTGTACCCAGTTCTGTACACTTTCTGTACTGTCTAGTTCCATCCATTCATGTCACCTAAAATGCTAAGGGTCTCCTAGAGTCAATAAATTAGTAAATTGACTAAATTAAATTAAATTATCTCAGATTGCTTTCATTCAAGACATTGTTCATCCCCCACAATGCATATTTGTTTTAAATTCACTTCTCACTGGAGCAAAACATCAACTATGACCAACCTATGCTTATTAACTATTCAGCAATATAGATAATACCAATTTATCCATACCATCCATCTTAGCTCTTTCATCATAATTGAACATAAACATTCATTTCGAAGCATAATTCCACTGTAGATTAAACCACTATCTTTCAGATTTATTACAATTTTCCCTTCACTTAGCTTTGCAAATGCACAATGTTTTATTCTTTGATTTCATGTGATAAATTAATTCATGTTTTTTTATCATGCGTTCTACTTCTAATCTTCCATGTACTATGGTCATTATCAGATATACTTATAGATGCTGATCTTTTCTGCTTTCAGGTTTTTGGGCAAAACATCCATATAATGCTTAGTTTTAGCCATGCCACATGCAGCATTCAGTACTAATGTTAAGGACACAATACCAGTTTGGGAAATCTAGTTTTGACTCATGGTTGTATGTGCAAAGGCATGCTGGTTTGATTTTTATTTGTGTGTCATAGTGGCAGTAATAGTGCCAAGTTAATAGAACATTTAAAAATACTGAATAAATTTTTCCACATTATCTACTATCTAAACGTGTTAGTTATAGAAACAATACTTGAACTCTAAATCCAAAATTGTGAACGCTGACATAAATCTAATGGGGGGGGGGACACACCACTTAGTTGCATTGACCCTCCCAAACCCGGGTATGGCAGTTTTACTTTCACAATGGTTCTTATCCTTTCTGAAGGGAAGATTTCAATCAATAAGAAGGGGGAGCAGTCATGTTCTTTGTTCTTCTGATGATAGCTTTCAATGCTTTTCCTCCTGTTATTTAACATTATTGCTATGGGGCGGGGGGGGGGGGTTGGTTCATTCACCAGCATGGTCTTAGATACTATGGAATATGCAGATACATTTTGATCCAGGATGAACAGGCAATTTGGGAGAAGTCCTATCCTGGTGCCTGGAGGCTTCTAGAGTCTAGGTGGGAAAGTAGAAGCACAGACTTAATTCCAGCAAAACAGAGTGCTTTGGTGAAGAAACCTAATTACAAGGATATTCCATCTCTGTTGTGGACGGAACTACACTTTTCATGTAGAAGTGGCTCATAAGCTGGGAATGCTTTTGGATTCACAAGCCTTGCTTAAAGAACTGAGATTCCTGACAGGTAGAGGAGGGAACCAGACGGTCAGCTATACTGAACTTGATACTAACAGGGATGAAATGGATAAAGGAGTGAAGGTTTTAGGAACGTTTGGAGGGAGAAACCATATTACACAGGGATTCACCATAATTCAGGAAAGGGTAATCGAACAAAAAATAGTGTTCTAGATTTTAAGAGAGCTGAATTCAACAAACTAAGAGAAAGAATAGGAAGGATTCCTTGGATGGAAATCCTAGAGGGACAAAACAGTTTAGAATACTTAGGAGACTCTGAAAAACAAGATAATAAAGGGAAATAAAAACAAGAGATATCTGAAAAGACCAGTGTCATTACACAAAAAGCTCACTTGACAAGATGAAGGACAAAAAGGACAAACATGAAAAATGTTATAAGAGGGGCTTGTAACTAGAGCAGAATACCAACAAACAGCCGGAATTTACAAGAATGGAGTCAGGAAAGCTAAAGCTCAGAATGAGCTAAGACTTGCAACAAATGCGAAACAAGGAAAAGGCAGAAGTACTTAATTCCTTTTTGGTATCTATCTTTACAGAAAAGAAAAAAAATAGCCCTATATGTCATAAGCTCTCCTCTGGGAGACAATGAAGAATGTAGGTCAAAATAAATAAGGAATTGGTTAGAGAATATCTAGTTGCTCTGAACAAGTTCAAGTCTCCTGGATCAAATGGTTTAAATCCCAGGTTACTGAAGGAGCTGGCAGACATAATCTCTGAACCACTGAATGAAAACTTTGAAAGCTCCTAGAAAAGTTGCCCAAGGCTTGGAAAAGAACTAAAATGGTTCCAAACTTTAAAATAAAATGTTGCAGATATAGTATATTTAGATGATAGTAAGGCATTTAATAAAGTAGACCACAGCCTACTTCTGGGAAAGATAGAACAGTGGGGATAGACAGTATCACTACCAGATGGATTTGCAGTTGGCTGACCAATTAAACTCAGTGGGTGGTAGTTAATAGAATTGCATTTACAAGGAAGAAAGTATGCAGTGGGCTTACTCAAGGTTCTGTCTTGGGCCAAGTGCTCTTCATTATCTTCATAAATGACCTAGATGAGGGGATAGAAGTGGAACTCATAAAAGTTGTGGATGACACAAAACTGAGGTGAATTCCTAACACTTCAGAAAATAGACTCAAGATTCAGAAGGATCTTGACAAATTTGAGTATTGAGCTCTATCCAACAAGATGCAGTTCAGTGTCGAGAAAAACAAGGTCCTGCATTTAGGCAGGAAAACCAGATGCAGATACAGGATAGGCAGTACATAGCCCAACAGTAATGCTATGAGAGGAATCTAGATGTCCTGGTGGACCACCACTCAAGTATGAGTCAACAGTCTGCTGCACTACCAAAAAAGCCAATGCAGTCCTGGGCTGCATGAACAGAGGGGTAGTATCAAAATCAAGGGAAATGTTAGTACTGGCTCTATATCACACTGGTGAGGCCACATTTGGAACTGTGTGCCCAATTCTGGACACCCACAATATTAAAAAAAGAAATACTAAGGCCCCATGGTCATGTAATCAAAATTCAGGTATTTGGCAACTGACTCATATTTATGACAGTTGCAGTGTCCCACAATCATATGATCATCTTTTGCAACTTTTTGACAAGCAAAGTCAATGGGAAAGCAAGATTCACTTAACAACCGTGTTAATAACTTAACAACTACAGTGATTTACTTAACAACTGTGGCAAGAAAGGTTGTAAAATGGAGCAAAATTCACTTAACAAAAGTTTCACTTAGCAACAAAAATTTTGGGTTGTAAGTTCAATTGTGGTTGTAAGTTGAGGACTACCTGTAGATATGTTTGCTTAAGAAAGAGAAGACTGAAAGGAGACGTAATAGTGGTCTTCTAATACTTAAAAGGGTTGCCACAGGGAAGAAGGTGTTGATTTATTCTCCATAGTACCTGGGGGTAGGAGAAGAAGCTGATCAGAGGAAGATTTAACTTGGAAATATGGAGAAAATTCCTGTCAGTGAAAACTACTAAACAGTGGAACAGCCTGCCTCTTGAAATTATGGGTGCTCCATTGCTGGAAGTTTTCAAGAAAAGATAAGAAACCATTTGTCTTAGATATTATAAAGACTTCTGCCTTGGGTAGGAGCTTGGACTAGAAGACCTCCAAGGTCTCTTTCAACCCTAGTATTCTATGATTTTAAGATTGTGTAGCTGTGAAGATTCATTATAATTCATTCTAAATGGTATATCTTTGAAGATGGTATATCTTTGAAGATCATCCAGAACCTTCAAATATACAGAATTAAGATGCTAGTGATGAAGTTCCAAAATCTTTCCATTTAACATCCTGCTTTGAATGCTGCATATTTTGTCATTCAGCTTCTGCATGCAATTCAAGGTACTGGTTATCATTCTTAAAGCTCTTAATAGCTCAGGACCTGGACATCTTCAGAACACCTGCCCCTAGGTGATGTTTGTATATTCAATAACTTGTTTGTATGTTCAATAACTGCTCCAAATCCATCCTCTAAGAGACTGGCATCAACATAGACCAAGGAGTTGAGGGCCTTTTTTTCTATTTGCAGGCCTTCTCTTTAGAACAATTTACCTCTAAACTTCACACTAACCTCAATACAGTTGAGTTCTAGGAAAGCCATAAAAACTTGGCTTTTAAAGAGAATTAAGGGACACAAAGTAATATTTAATTTAATTTAATTAATCATATTTCTATGCCGCCCAACTCCCAAGGGATTCTGGGCGGCTTACAACAAAAATAATACAAACAATGAACATAGTTTTTTTAAAAAAAAATGAGTTGGAACCTTCATCATGGGCTGAGTTTTTTATTGATATTTGGTTATCATATATTTTTTAAATAATTTTATTTGTTTCTGATCATTGTTCTTTTGTTATATGCTTTTACATTTTTAGTCTTTAACAAGGAAATATAAACTGCTTAGACTCGGCTTGGAACAGCATATAAACTTCAGTAAGTAAATACATGTATTAGTAAAGCAAGTATTCTGAATATGTTGGCTTTTTTTTTTTTTTTGAAAAAAGTTACATATGACAAATTGTAAAGCTGTTTCCAAGCTGTTTTAAAAAATATAGAAAGCTATCAATGTTTGCCTGGTGGGAAGCGGTAATAATCTAGGATGGATATAAAACCTTATAAAACTAAGTTTTCTATCTAATCTTATTATGGAAATATGAGTTATAACTCACAAGATTGTTATTATGTGTTTGTGGGATTCTCTTATCAGATAGATTTTTCTGCAATGGGATTTCCAAATACTAAAACAAGCCTTAGATGGAATAACCATCCAAAAAAAAATGTTTCAGTTAAATTATCTTACTTTGAACCTACTGGCTGTTTTTTTTAAAGATGTAAATTATTGGTTGATATACATATCAAAGAAATCCACTATCACTTTTCTAAGCAATATTCTTCCAAAACATTGTATGCTGGCTTTAACATTGCAAACCAGCATCTTAGGGAAAAGATCTTGGAGTGTCATTTTTTCCAGTGTAGGTGTATATAAACTGAATTTCATTTTTTAAAAACGTTTCTCACTGCTTCTGACATAAGCCACTTCCTTTCAGAAGCCCACACACAGCTGTATCAGACAGATTCTGTGACTTGCAAATGTCCCAAGAGACACTTTTGCACAGACATTCTGTTTAATACTCCACATTTTATTGCTCTGAATAATGAAAAAATAAGCTATTTCAATATTTACATGTTTTTAATTACATTATTTTGAATGAGGATTTTTTATTTGCAACTATTTTTGTGATCCATAAGACAGAAAAAAGGTTTCTGAATACTAAGATGTTAACACCACTTTTTCATGCTAAGTAGAGCTGTATTTTCTGTTAACCCTACACTAATAAGGAATAAAATAATCTACTGCAAGGCAATCTTCACCCAAAAAGTTACGTACAGATTTACATAACTTCTCTTACTCTGAATTATTATTATTTTGCATAGTTAGGGTTTGCTAGTCATATTACTATAGATCTCAGAAATCTAAATCTAACGTTCAATTATATTTTCAATTCCTACACTTTCAGTAGATTTTGTGCACTTTTTCAAGCATACTGTTGTACTCATTAGTTTGCCAAGAAACATAGGACATATACAATTGTAAGCAGAATATTCATAATTGTATATGAACAGAACAATGTAAGATTTATATGTCTGTCCATCTTATGTAACATAATCCAAGAACAACTCATAACAGTAATAAAAGAATAAAAACAAAAAAAGCGTAAAACAACAAAAACAGAATATACCTGGCACCCAAATCCAGCACATACAAATATATATTATTTATAGAGGTACTCCAGAAATCTGCAATCAGATGTAGCTTGTGCAGAGGTTTTTCCTCTACATTTAACCACATAAATAATGGAGGTTTAAAAGGTGGGCCAAGACAGATTGCTTGAGTCCATTGTTAAGAAAGCATACCTGTTCTCCAAATGTATATGAAATATCTTTTTAAATATTATGAATATAATTATTAAAGGCACATGGACATGATAGTTTAGGATTAGAAATACACTTTCATATATCACGTTCAAATTTCCATTAAGCTTTTAGGCATGTTAAGCATACTAGAAGTATATTATTTAACTTTGTAAAAGAAAGGAATGTAAAATTCCTTAATTATTCAGAATTAAATATTATGATTTCCCACCATTATCCCTGATTCTAAGAAAAACATAGTGAGGATATATTTGAACTATAAACAGAAAGAAAAACATCTCTTCAGAGGTTTCTTCTTTTCTGAGTGTATGATTATCTTTCTTAATGTCATAAATATCTTTGCAATTTATCTGTCTTTTTCTGCTTTTTGTACATTTAAATCTTACTATATACTTTTCCTCCTCAAAAAACATAGTAATCTGAATTTGTAAGGACTGAATATAAGATTTTCAAAAATCAGGTCTTTAGTAGTAGCATTCAGTTCTGGCAGGATGGTTTAATCAAGAATTAAGGAATTATATAATAATAATTTAACTACTTGTGAAAAAAATAATTCAATTTCTATTTTCTGGAATTCTGCATTCTTAGTTACTCCTATATAAAAAAAATAATTTGCCACTAGTTGGAATACTGAATAATTTATCTAAAGAAATAGTCACCCAGAGTTTCCTCTAGATGGAATGGACAACACACAAATATAATAAAATAAATTAATAATTGCTAGGAAATGAGTAGAAATTGATCAGAATCTTGTACAAATGGACAAGTATATAATCCTCAACAAATTTATATTTCAGACTGTCCTTTGTCCCCAACTGGAGCCTGGATAGCTCTGCAGACAAGGCACTGTAATTTAACACCAGCTGTCTGCAATTAAAGTAAGTTCGAATCTTGCCAGGCTCAAGGTTGACTCAGCCTTCCATCCTTTCTAAGGTAGGTAAATTGAGGACCCAGTTTGTGGGGGCAATAAGCTGACTTTGTATAAAATATACAAAAATATGAAGGCTATTGCTTAACGCACTGTAAGCCGCCCTGAGTCTCCGGAGAAGGGCGACATATAAATCAAATTAAATCAATAAATAAATAAAAATAAATAAATAAACTAAATAAAAAATTTAAACATAAATAGGATACATGAGACAAAATGTCAAATGTCTACTAAATATCTTCCAAAGATAACAACAATTTCCCATTCTACCATGCACACTCCTAAGAATCCTCCTCCTAAAAATGACAGGATGCTAGCTCATTCCCAGCATCGATTGCATATAATAAACTGCATTAATCAATGGAAGTTCAATCAAACAGCTACTCTGGGTGTCCAAAAAATACACAAAAGAATGTGAGCCAACTGATTAAATCTTAATTTTATTATGAATATAATTCATGAAGAAAATTACAAGACAATTTTACTTTAAAACACTGAATGCATAAAACAACTGTGATGCTGGCTTCAGAAAACTCTGAATATTTTTTGCCCATTTTATATTCTCCAAATAAACATAAAAGTTTCAGTTAAAGGATTATTTAAACAATCTTATTCTTCAAAAATACACACAAGTAAAATTGTACTACATTTATCCACATAAAGAAAAGTATAGCTTTAAAACATTAAAATATTAATAAAATGTGAATGCAAAATTCACATTTGATTCCTCTAAAAATGCAACTTTATCTCCCACTTTTTAAACACAATTTACAATTTGATTTACAACTATCTACAATATGAGGCCAGTATCCACCATACATACAACAATCTACCTATCCTTCAGTTCTATAAAATGCTGCTCTATAAATCAGTATACCTCTGGGTTACCTTTAAATCGCAGGTTTAAGTAGTGGAGAATAAGTGGATAAATAGCTCACTTAACAGAGATATATGGCACAGTAAACTCATGGCCAGTGTGTATACTAAGTTTCTGTATCCGAATGTTGGGCAGAAAAAGAAAATTTATTAAAAAGCAACAATCACCACAAAAAGATTATACTCACAACATGTAAAGAATATTTAACATCAGAAATATTTTCAAAACTTAATGTAGATTAAAATATTCTAGGAAACAAATAACAATCATAAGATTAAGAAAATAAAATGTCATCTTTAGACAGATTTGTTTTTATCTAAATATATACATCAATACCATATTTAAAAAATTATCCAATAATGTTTTTATATATACAATATAGATGTTCTACATTTGGATAAATACACATTAAAACAATTGTGCAGTTTATCCCTTATTTGAATTAATAAGTGTGTACAGCTGCCTATCAATATCTCTCACAGAGACCTTTTCCTTACTTTCTCATCTATTCAAGTTTCTCTATGGGAAAGAGAGAAAAATCCTACATTTACAAAGATTGGGAGACCTGAATTTTGTAAGAGTACATGGCAGAATTGTAAGAATATTTATCAAAAGTGAAAAAAGAAAAAAAAAACATTTCATGGAGCAGAAAATTATGGAAAAGACATTTTTCTTACTCTTTTAAAAATGTATAAACATTTATATTTAACAAGTTCCCTGAATTGCAACAAATAATTTGTTTTGACATGCAATGGAATGAAATTTGTATTTTCGCATGCTTAAAAAGTATATATTACATCATCTCTCTCATATATATTATGCACTCACAGATGTGTGTATATATATATATATATATATATATATATATATATATATATATATATATATATATATATATATAATTAATTCCCAGTTACACTAATGCAATATTATTCCACTAAGGTATCTACTAAATATAAAGAAATATATATTTTGTATTAATGGCAGGTAAGGATCCTTTGAACAAAAATGTATTTTTCCTCCTGTCTTTCTACCATTCAACAACCTCTTCTGAAGAATCCCAATTGTTCTAATAAAGCTGATGACCTGAGTTTCCTTTGTTAAAATGACATGGGGAATTATGGGTAGAAGTTCTATAATTCTTTTGCCCACTGCACAAAGGAAGAAATGAAGGAGCTGTGTGCACCAATAACTTTTTTTAAAAAAATATTATCCTATCAAGATTCAAGTGTCCAAATATGGCCATATTAAGCAAAATTAGGTATTTAGTCACTTACTAAGTTTTATTAAATGGAGAATAAGTATATTTATTAATCAATGTAGAAACAGGGTGTTTTTATTAGTTTCAAATATTTTTAAAGAACCCCTTTATATATGTTATTTTTTAAACAATGCATCTAAAATGTTTAGCATGCACCTTTAATATATTTCAATATATGCATATATACATGTAAGAAATACATAGTCCAGAAAAAAAAAGATTGGCAACAGTTCTTACCATGTATACCTATTTCGGCAAAAAAAAAAAAAATACTTCATTAAATGAAAAAATAAAGAAAAATATTTTTTAAAACTGTAATGCCCAATGATGCATATACAACCAGCAACTTGATATCATAGATCTGGTTTTTTTCTGCCCTTCCCCTCAAGGCTCTCCTTCCCCACCAAAAATGACTGGGAGACCTATCATATACTATAAGCATTATGGAATAAGAGAATTTTCAGATTGGGTCACTTCATACAAACAGTGCAATATTTCTCCAATCACATTCAGGCAAGTCCATCTTCCTTCTGTAATCCTCTTAAAAGTCTATCAATAATCTTCAATTGGCCCCACTGAATCGGATTCTCAGTGGGAAGTAGATTAATCACATAACCTTCCCTTCTATTCTTACATTGTTGGCTATACAATATTCCAGGTGAAAAAGGGGTTTACAATACTGTCTTTTAGAACTTATCTAAAAGCCAGGGTGGCTTTCAAATAAGTAAAACTGCTTTCATTAAAGTTTATAAATTGTTTACTACTATGCCCAACAGTGTTTATACACTATTACAGAGTCTTCATTACTTAATTTTCAAGATGTATGACAAAAAGATGAAAGAAAAGTCTAATTCATAATATGATTTGTTTTTCATTTACTTATGTACAGATCCTTGAAAAACAACACAAAAATGACAAACTGCAGTGGACAGATTTGCATTTTATGCTAAAACCAAAATAAATCATATTGTAACTCAGATTTATGAATTAATAGGTAAAAGGTAGGAAAAGAAAAATACATGTCTCAAAGCTTTTAAGTGGCATATCAAATATTAAAAACAAAATTGGTGAATTACTTATAGTAATATATTTTTTCAAGAATTTGTTCCACAATGTAATTTTTAAATCTGAAATCAGTGTTAATATTGTTCTTTTTTAGAACCACCGCATACAATATTTTCTCCAAACAACCAAAATAATTCAGTAAACGATAAAACAATAACAAGACTAGAATCCAGTGCATCCTTTAAAATCTTTACTAAAAATTGAGCTACCCAATATAACCTGAAGTTTACTTTGCTTTTACAAAATCTATTCCAATTTGGAATCCAAAATAATATTGTACAAAACAGTTTAAACTTCAGAAATAATCAAAACTAACATTGGTTCATTGCACTACCTAGTGAATGCCTTCTTTTGACCTGATTTTACAATATCATCAGGAGATGGTGATTTGAAATCAAATGGAGTGATTGCCATTAAGGGTCCAATTTCATTAACTTTTGCTTCTTGTATTTGCCTGCTATACAAAAAAGCCTTATGGATATTTACACTTTGATGTTTACATCTCTTTGAAGGGTAATGAAGACATAAAGTTATAGCAAAAGTGGAGGGTTTTGCACACAAAGCTTTTGCCCATGAAACAGTGCCTTTTAAAATAGGTGACCTCACTTTTTTTTTGCTTTTCTTGCTTACTTTAGTTAAAAACATTTGCTGCCCCTGCTTTGAAAATAAAGCTTTAGTTTCTGGAAGCATTGTATTTAACTGCATTTCTTCAGGCTCTGGTGATAATACTGATTTTCTAATAAGTACACTTAAATCAATATCTGAATTTACAACTGAAGGTTGCACCTTTTTAGCTAAATGAAATTCTGAATGGCTGTTTATTATTTCAGGGCTGTCCACTGCAATAGATTTTGCAATTAAATCTGAAAGTGATAAACTCTCAAGCTCTTTTATTGGAGATGACTTAGAATGTGTCAAGGAAGATAAGGATCCTGAGAGTTCTGTCATGCCAGATGATACTGGAAGATGGTTTGCTAGCTGAGACAATGGTGAATGTTCTAATTCCATATCTGTGAGGTCTGCTGAGGGTAAATTGCAAAGATTATGCAATGAGCAAGGCTTGCTTGAATTGCTTTCTTGGTGTTCCTGCAGGAGATCAGCCAGTGATGGACTTTCAGACATTGAAAATGATAAGCTGCTAACCTTCGAAGAATTGCTGCTGCACCCTTGAAAGCAACCCTTGTTTTTGCTTTCAAAAGATTCAGTCATTTTATTAGATGTATCATTTATATTATCTAGTTTTAAATTATCAAAGTAACTATCCAAGCAGCTTTTGGGTCCACAATCAACTTTTTTCTGTCGCATGATTAATGAACCAGCTTGTGCATCTGATGAATCACCTGTTTCATTAAGTATGTCTTTTAAGTTCTTAAGGTCTTTAAACTCAGCCCAACTCCAAGAATTTTTTTCTGATAGGTTTTCTTTAAGCAATTCAGCCCCCAAATTATAGCAAGTGCCATATTCAGTGCAAGGTTCCCTAATTGTAGTGCTATTGCTCTTAGCTTGTGGGAGAGTGTCACACTTGATGGATTGTTCATTGCCATCACCTAATGATAAAGGAATAATTTCCAAGGATTTGCATGAAGATGTAAAAGTTTTCTTTTTAGCAGGGGTTTTCCAACATTTGGATCTGAAGAGGATTTTATCACTTGGAACTGAAGTATTATAAGTGGATTCAGCATTGACAATTGGACCATTAAAACTAAAGGAGGAACCAGTGGAATCAGAAATGTTTTCAACCAAATTAGTCAAGTGATTAATATTAGAAAATATTTCTGAACAAAATAAGCCTTACCTTACAACAGCCAACAATTCCAAGACAGATGCAAGGTCACAGTAATGATAGTTTCAATTTGCAAGCAGGAAAGGCAACAGCAAAATCAAGAAAAAAAATATGAAAGGCATTTAATTAACAAACATTATTGAAACTATATTTAGAGTAATATATTATATGTTCATGAATTCAATTTCACGTGTTCAATTTAATTAAAATTACTATTAAAGGAATTAATACAGCACACAGTTTGTCTCCAAATTATATTTACAGGATGCACTATTTATCTTTGTGAGACTAAGATTTAATTGTATGTCAAGTAGCACTTTTGTGTTACATTTAGATGTATTATTTAGCTACTCAATTTATATAACAATCAGTTTGGGGTACTGGCTAAAGAAACTAGGAGACGGTGAGTTCAAGCCCAGCTTTAGGCACAAAGCCAATCAAGTGACCTTGAGCCAGGCACTCTTTCCTAACGCTAGTGCTTCTGAAAATGTGCTTCTGAAAATGTGCCAAGACAACAACATGAACTTGCTCATGTAATGACCAGGAGTCAAGACTGACTCCCACACATAAAAAGGGCCCTTTTTAAAACTTTACCTGTTAATTCTGCAAATATAAATATAAACGTACCTTTAGTTGGTTTTCCTACAATTATATTATCCTCATTCTTGGTCTTCCCATTTTGCTTATTGTCTTGTGCAAGGATAGAGTCCAAAGCTTGCTGTATATCAAAGTTTTTGCTGAGTACTGCTTCCACCAGCATTTTTTCTGGCACTGAATCTCCAAGAACTTCTTTCATATGACCAAGGCATGAATTTAGCTGAGCTAAATAATGGGATGAAATAATGAATTATTAGGGGGAAATCTTGCAGAAAAAAATCATGCAAATAGCTGAAAATAGATATTTTAATTTCTTTTAAATAATCACCACAATTTTCATCCAGGAAGAAAAAATACAGATTTCATGCACTTTTAAAATATACCGTAATACATTTCAGATTGGAAGCATTTCAGATTGGAAGGCAATAGAATGTTTCGGAGCAAGCATGGATATACATGTGGCTCCAATACTGAACTTATTATTCAATATTTTTAATACATTTAATCCTAATATAAAAATACATTATAGAAATACATTAAGATAAATGCAAATTTGAAGATCAATGTATTAGTCAAAGTATTTAAAAGAGAGACACAAAGCAAAATAATCATATTTCATGCTAGAGTCAGATTTGGCATCATAGTTAGGGTATTTTGCTTACTCCCAGTTTGGTGTAGTGGTTAAAGTACTGCCCTAGAAACCAGGAGACTAAGTTTTAGATACCCCTTAGGCCTGAAAGCTGGCTGGATGACTTTGGCCCAGTCATTCTTGCTATGTAATATGATCTGATGGGGAAATTAGGAGGCAGGCATATTAAGTATGTTCACTACCTTGAGATGATAAAGATACATATATTAAACAGTATATTTAAAAGGTGAGCTAAAAGTATAATGATTAATAAGAGCCCTGGTGGTGCGGCAAACTAAAGCACTGTTATTAACATCAGCTGCCTGCAATTATTGCAAATTCAAATCTCACCAGGCTCAAGGTTGACTCAGCCTTCCATCCTTTCTAAGGTAGGACTCAGATTGTGGGGGCAATAAGATGACTTTGTATAAAATATACAAAAGTATGAAGGCTATTGCTTAATGCATTGTAAAGCCGCCCTGAGTCTCCAGAGAAGGGTGGCATATAAATCAAATTAAAAATAAACAAAAAAACCCCTTCCTAGTAGCTCTGGGTTTTGGGACCTCCTAGTTCTGGGGACCGTCCATCCCTTGTTCTGTTCCAACATAAGATATAATGTAACATAGCATAATATAACATAAGTAACATAATATAATTCAACATAATAATATATTAGACTATTATTTCTGCACCAGAGACAAATTCCTTGTCTGTCTAATCACACTTGGCCAAATAAAGTATTCTATTCTTATTCTTTTCTATACATACAATATTAAATATTATATTAAAAACCACAAGTAAATGATAAACAAACAAGAAAAAGTACTGGAAAAAAGGGGAAAAAGTCAGGAGGAAACCAAGATAAAAGTGCAAACAGAAAAAATGTAAAGAAAATAGAAATAGAATGACTTCTGACTTTCTTTGATACAGATATCAATTAAAAAATACATTAAATCCCAAAACCAAATTTTCATTTCTTTCAGTTTCTCACAAATACTCTAAGAGTGGTTTTCAAATATAGATTGAAAAATCATTTGAAACTATGTTTTCGCATATGATAATAGTATCAAGGCTTTTATATGTACGAAGTTAAAAGGACTTACAAAGAAAAAATGGATGGTAAAGTTGATAGAATTTGCAGAGATGGCAAAATTGGCAGCTTTGATGAAACATTGTTCAGTTATCCTGGACAAAACCTGTGTTCAACTTGAGGACTTCCTGTTCAAAGAACAAATGGTAGCCATGGCAGGAGCATCTTTGCACAACTGCATTTGTGTGCCAATTGCAGCTATTCCTGGCCAGGGAGCCCTGATCATATGTTTTAGTCTTCTCCCAAAAGGATTCCTGCAATGTGGTCTTCATGGGGCTGCCTTTGAAAGTATTTGGAAGCTTCAGCTTGTAAAAAATGCAGCAGTGTGGAGTTATAAGTGCATATAGGTCTCCTGTGTGAGCAGGGGTTGGACTAGATGACCTCCAAGGTCCCTTCCAACTCTGTTACTGTTACCTAGTGCATAATTTTATTTCATTTTAAATATAATGGAAGTTTCTACAGACAAAAACACGGCTGCGCCATAGGTTCACTTGTGTCCCTCATTGTGGTCAATCTCGACATGGAAGAGGTAGAAACCAAAGCCCTAAACACTTTCGCAGGATTTCCACCCACTCACTAGTATAGGTATGTGGATGTTACTTGGATCAAGATTTCTACAGGAAGTGGAAGCCTTCATCAAACACATCAACTCGGTGGACAAGTACATTAAGGTCACAGAGGAAGATGTTAAGGAAAATAGTCTGGCTTTCCTGGACTGGACTGTGCAGTGCACATTAAGGAACACAGAAGCCTTAACACTGAAGTTTACAGAAAACCCACACACAGAAATCAGTATTTGCATTTTGATTCTCACCATTCACTGGAACACAAAATAGGAGTGATCAGAACCTTACCTTATTACTGGGCTGAAAGTTTACCTACTGAGCAATGTGATATATGCAAAACAATGCAGTGAAACACATGCATATCTGTACATTGGTGAAACAAAACAACAACTTCACAAATGTACAGCACAACATAGAAGATCAAACCCATCAGGACAAGATTCAGTGGTCCATCTGCATTTGAAAGACAAAGGTCACTCTTTTAAAGGCAGCAAAGTCCACATTCTGGATAGAGAAGATCATTGGTTTGAAAGAGGGGTAAAAGAATCCATCTGTTAGAATTGAACACCCCTCCCTCAACAAATGGGAAGGAATAAAACATCCCCTATCTTCAATTTACAACACAGCCCTTGCAGCAGTTCCAAGAAGATTCCGCAACCAATTGCATCCTGATTCAGGTGACCCTGAGGGCCCCAAGTGGCCTCAACAGCTCTCAGAGTGCTAACAACCAGATGACTGCAAAGAAATACAATTCTTTCATCCCCCCACCATCCTATCAGAACCTATCCTTCCATCCTCCCATCCAGTCTCAACTGTTAGTACCCATTCTTCCATCCCTGTCATCAGAACTGATGAAGCTTCTTGGATCCAAAGCGAAACAATTTCTTCTTCTTCTTCAAGGAAAAATCAGTCCAGTTGCCTTTTGAAGAAAAAAAGCAGAGGCACAACTATGACCTGGATGATTGTGAATCTTCACAGACACTCTGCTCCATAAGCTCCACTGGCTGCCGATGCACTTCTGATTTTAATTCAAAGTGTTGGTAGTCAACTTTGAAAATGGGTTACTTGTGGGACTATCTCTCCACAATTGTAGGTATCCATCCTGTAAGATCCACTAGGAGAGGCATGTTCTAGGTTCCATCCATCAGAAGTGTCTTCCAACTGGATCCATGAAAGTATTTTTTTTCTGTCACCATACTCAACCAGTGCAATATCAGTCACTTTGTGATCAAACTTATCCCAACCCACTGACCTTTAGCAAGGCTTTGAAGTCCTGGTTTTGACATCAAGCTTGAGGCCATGGAGGTATGGGATACCATTAGATGGCTATATTAATTCTTGTGATGGGTTGGTTTCTGGCTGGTATAAAGTAAAGATACTCTAGCGGCAGCGGAACTACTAGCCCCTTTATAGAAACTGCAAAATTCTTAACATCATACATTTACATCAGACTAGCTTCTGAGTAATTTCTGAGTATTTTTCACTGGGAATTATTGAAATGATGTGACCTAACAAGGTAGATTAAAGGGGTGTGATACCAAGTCTCCTTGCCCCATCTGTCTGTCTTTCCACCTTCTATTATCATTTGCTTAGTGTTAGAAGTTTTACACAGATTTTAACTTGTTGCATCAGTTCTTTCAAATGCAAATGTCAGCCAAGTATACCAGTTTACTGAAAATCAAGTATTTCTGTAAACCAATAAACAGAGAACACAAAGTACACACATTAAATCTACACACATTAAATAGTTATTATTTGTATAATACCTTTTTCAAGTCCAGTCAGCTGGTGACTGGAGATAAAATTGCTATGTTCAGAGTCTTCATAATCATGTTCCTCTAAAGGTTCTGCAGAGACTGAAGTATTATCTCGTTTTGAATAAATAAACTGAGCAGCTACAATAAAATAAGAATAGAACAAGGATCATCTGAGTGAAATGTCCATAATTAATTTGCCTTTCTATTCTAAAACTTTTGATGTCTTTTCAAGAAGTACAAATATTTATTATCAATTCACAGCAGATATTTTTGCAAATCTGATTCTAATTTCTATAGTTTATTCTTGGTCATTTGTTTGATTATGAGGCTGGGACAATTAGTTTGCCTTTTAAATGTTTCAAAGAATTAGAACTTTTCATTACAGATGATGAAAGAATATTTGTTATAGCATAATCATGTGGTATGAATAATCTCCAAAGTCATTTTAAATACATCCTCTAATTATATATGAAGTTTCATTATTTCTATTCCTTTTGCTCTGACTGAGTGGGTATAAGAAGAGATATAGATGATATTAGACTTTAGATATAGATAGGAAATTCAGACTTAAGCAGTAGTATTCAAGTAAGCTGATTTTACCAGATATTAACTCCAAACCAATTTCTAAAGTGCTCATAAGCAAATAAGCTGTACTAGGAATTTTTGCCTCCATTCATTATTCCATTCTTATCAGACTGTATGCCAAGTTATTTTGCATACATCTATCCATCTATATACTACTAAAACTCTGCCACTCTAAAATGCCTGTTTAACTGGGCGAAATAGTACATAATTGGGAAACCTTTTTCAATCAAGGTACTTCAAATGAAATAACTTACAGAAAGAGTTCAAAATCCAGGATTCATGATCCCATAGGAGTTGTAATTTGGAAAATATTATAAAACATTTTATGTCTTAAAAATTACCACATAGCATTTTATGACAAAATGAAAAATGCCATAACATTTCCTGTGAAACTTCTAATATTTGATTGTGTTATACAGTTCAACATGGACTAGTTTCAAGGCAGATACATCTTTAAATATCTGCCTGAATTTTTAAGAACTTTTCAAATATATTAGAAGTTCTGCCATGTTGAAGATATTGAGCAATCTTGTAAGGAATTATCTCTGAAACAATGACTCAACAGGTCACAGCTTCTCTAGTTCAGAGTTCCCCAACCTTTCTGGGTTAGTGGCCTAGAGGAGAGATGGGGCGGGTGCCTTTATGCGAGCATGTGCATGTACAAATGGGGCTGCAAGTGTGCAAGAGATGCAAATGGTGATACAAGTACGCACAACGCTTGCAGCACTAGCGCCTGCACAATGCTCACAATGCTAGCGCAAGTGGAGGGATGCACGTGTGCACTGTCCAGCCACTCATGCAGCCCGATGGCCAACAGGCCATGACCCGGTAGTGGGCTAAGGCCCACAGGTTGGGGACCCCTGCTCTAGTTCATTCCAGGTCCCACACTACAAAGAGGTAGCCTAAGGCTACATCAACTGTGTAAACCTACACCATAAAACAATAATGGCAAAATGTAATGAAAACCTGTTGATGGTGAGATGCAGTAATCATCTTCTACAGACTGCCCATAAAGATCATCATCTTCAAAATCTGAAACGCAAAAACAAAACCAACTTTCTCATTAACTGTAATTTTGAATAATAGTCCTATTTTATTCTAGCAAGCATCAGAATACATTGTAATTAAATAGCATTTCTATTTGAGTCATTTTAAAAATATGCATTAAAGACAATTTGATTCCTGAAACTTCTTTTATTTATATCTTCTTCCGGAATATACATTAGGTTTTTTCAGAAGATATTCCTTCTGGTGTATCTGGAATACTAAAAGTTCTCCTCAATTTCAGAGGGCATGCAAGGAGAAATTAAATTCAAGTAGGCAATTGCTTGATAGCAATCTTTAAAGCCAATGTAATACCATCACTTGTAATAATCTAATAGGAGCATAATACTTCAGTTTAAAAAATTATTACTTATTTTCACAGTCTGTATGGAAACTATTACATTCCTGAACTTGGGATCAGGATTTAAAATATTGTTCTCTTACGTTTATGTTGAAATAAAATAGGGTAGATAAAAGACTCACACCATAAAAGAATAACAGGGATGAATGAAATAACAATTACGTGAAAAATAATTGGATCCTTTTGGTTGGCGACATGATTTAACCCAGTATTAAGTGCATGTTTAAAAATCTGAAAAGGCGCACTTGCAAATCACTGGACAAGATTTAGAAATAAAGTTTAACATTCGGATTTAAATCACTAATTCAATATACGCTTGCCTATGAATCCAAAACCTGCTTTAGATGCAGGCATCTGAAGAGTTTCTTAAATGTATCATAACTTGTGACCAATGTGAACGAGCTTAACGTTTAACAGGGGACACTCAAAACAGAAGCAAGCCTTATTATTATTATTACATCTGGTTCGCTCACTCCAGCGTTGCCTTTTCAAGATGTTATCTCCACTTCCTTTCCAACACAGGCAACCAAAGTCCTCCCCTACGCTCAGCTGTGAGATAACACAATCACATCCACGCCCGACCCTCCGCCCCCATCCTTTTTTGTTGCTTTGTTGTTGCTTCTGGCATTCATTCATCAAAGGCATCCCACGGGTAAACTCCGGGTAAACGTCGAGTTGTTTTTAAACACCCTACTTTGTTGACGTCCATTATCACAAGGAAAGGAAACAGCTGTCAGATTGAGCAATGGAGGGCGACTATTCCGTCGGCCTTCAAAATCACCGGCCCTTTCAGTGCAGAAGACGGTCTTTGGGGACAAGTAAAAACGGGAGGAAAGCCACCTTTTTCCGAATTAGCACCTATCCACGTAAACCGGCCTAGTTGATAACAAGCAGCCCCTCCCTTCAGGGGTTCAGGAGCCAGACCTGCTTTGGCTCCTGGCCGTTTCCCGCTCTCTCCCCCCACGCGCTTCCCCCCCCACACACACACACAAACCCGGGAGAAGCCAGGCTGACCGTTAGTGATGTCACTAACGCTCCTCGCACCGGCCTTGGAAGGCAGGTGGGAGCCCTCTCGGGAGGAAAAGGGGCGCTTCGAAAGGAGGGCAATAAGAAGTTCTCACAAAGACAACAACTCGCTCTACCTTCGTCGTAGTTGTAGCCACGGACGTTTCTGTGCCGGGCCATGGCGGGCGAGCTGAGGAAGATGTGAGGTAGAAAACAAGAGAGGCGAGGCCTCCGAAACCCCCTTCAAACTTGGGTACCGTAGCAACCCCTGACCGCCATATTGTTGACTTGGGCCTACTAGCACCGCGCCCCGCCTTCAGCTCCGTCGGCCTTTCTGCGCCTGCGCTGATCCCCCCCCTTTTGCCTTCTCCGACTGCGCATGTGTGACCTCGGTGCTTTTTTTTTTTTTTTTCCCTCCCGCTCCCCCCCTCCCCTCAACGATTGTCGACTCACGGACTAAGGGGAAAGCCGGGTGTTGTAGTGCCCCCTTTCGGCCGGGCGTTGTTGTCTAGATCAGGGGTCTCCAACCTTGGCCACTTTAAGACTTGTGGACTTCAACTCCCAGAGTACCTCAGCCTGCCTTCCAAGGCCGGTGCGAGGAGCGTTAGTGACATCACTAACGGTCAGCCTGGCTTCTCCCGGGTTTGTGTGTGGGGGGGAGCTTTGCTGGCTGAGGTACTCTGGGAATTGAAGTCCACAAGTCTTAAAGTGGCCAAGGTTGGAGACCCCTGATCTAAATTGCCTCGAGTCAGTGGCGTTGTGTGGGGGAGGTGTTGTTGCGGCCAAGGTTCTCGAGCACGATACTACGCAGTTGCCTTGTTCGTCGGAGGGTTTGCATGCTTTTATGTTGTTTTTTCCCCCACAAAGAAAATCATTCAGTTTTCAGCTGCATAGCTGCCAATTCTGTCTTCATGCATCTGAGAGTCCAGCTTAAAGAGTGCTGCTGTGCCCAATGTAAGATTCAGCTTGGAAAAAAGTGTGTTGTAAGCTTCAGAGGTTTAGGAGGAGCACCATTTTCCACAGGGGTAGCCCTCTCTCCAATTTTCCTTTCTGGTAGGAATTGCTTGTGAGCGTGTACCTTCGATACAGGTGGTCGTCGACTTACAACAGTTCGTTTAGGGTGCGATGGCACTGAAAAAATGATTTATGACTGTTTTTCATACTTATGACCACTGCGGCATCCCCGTGATCACAGATTCAGATAGCAAGAGCATTTAGACTTATATACTGCTTCACAGTGTTTCACAGTCCTCTAAGCGGTTCACAGAGTCAGCATATTGCGCCCATAACAATCTAGGTCTTCATTTTACCGACCTCAGAAGGATGGAAAGCTTGAGCCAGTGAGAATTGAACTGCTGAACTGCAGGCAGCAGTCAGGCAGCAGAAGTAGCCTGCAGTACTGCATTCTAACCACTGTGCCACCGTGGCTCCTAAGCTTGGCAACTGACTCACATTTATGACGGTTGCAGTGTCCCAGGGTCATGTGGTCACCTTTTGAGACCTTCTGATAAGAAAAGTCAATGGGAAGGCCAGGTTCACTTAACAACTGTTACAGGTAGTCTTCGGCTTACAACAGTTCATTTAGTGAAGCTACAACATCACAACAACCATTTTTCACACTTATGACCATTGCAGCATCCTCATGGTCACGCGACCAAGATACTTGGCAACTGCTTCATATTTATGACGGTTGCAGTATCCCCAGATCATGTGATCCCTTTTTGCGACCTGACAAACAAAGTCAATTCACTTAACAACCTTCTTACTAACTTAATGACTGCAGTGATTCACTTAACAACTGTGACACGAAAAGTAAAAATGGGACAAAACTCACCTAACAAATGTCTCACTTAGCAACAGAAATTTTGGGCTCAATTATGGTCGTAAGTCGAGGACTACCTGTACTAACAACTGAAATGATTCACCTAACTGTGGCAAGAAAGGTCATAAAATGGGGCAAAATTCACTTAACAACTGTCTCACCAAGAGAAATGTTGGGCTCAATTAGGGTCGTAAGTTGAGGACTACCTGTATCTAATTTCACAAGTTTTTCCATTCCTACCAGGTATTTCTGATCACATTTAACAATTGTCTCATTGCATAGCACTGGGTATTTCATTATTATCTAGCATCATATTTCTGGCTATAGAGTGGGATAATATATGATACAGTTCTTGGAAGGAAAAAGATGGTAAGATATCATGACTGTCATGCTAGAGACAATGTTAAGAACACAGTACTTTAATACACTATTTCATAGTTATAATTAAGGATTTCTTTCATTCACCACATTAAGTTACAAAGGACAATAGGACAAATCATATTATTTAAATTTATCTGTAATAAAAGTTTAATTGCTCATTATAAAACAAATATACTACCATTTAAAGACTAATCTGCTACGTATGTCAGATACGTTCTTCATTTTATAAATCAACTTGAAACCCTATCTGATCAAAGTTCATGCCTGCAGTATAATGATTCTTTTATATCAACATCTTTGTCATTCTGACCTTTTCGAAATTATAATAATACCACAGAGTAGGGTGGATATTGAAAATATGTGAGCTCTTGATAATGAGGCACATTATCACAAACTTTAAGAGGAACTGTTTAACCCACGTTCTTCAAAAGACTTTTTAGGCATTTATGAATATATTACTCCTTTAAGAATCATTATACTTAATGTTTAGAGCATATGACAAAATAAACACTCATGTCTTATACATTATAAATGTTAGAATATATTTCACTACATTTTTTTTGTAAAAAAAAAAGTTGTGAAATAGTTTCAACTGGACAGCTTTCATAAGTCATTATATCTTATCCTTCTTCCTTGTCTCAGAGGTAAAGAATAATAATCTTTTATTTTATGTACACTGAGAGCATATGCACCAAGACAAAATTCCTTGTGTGTCCAATCACACTTGGCCAATAAAAATTCTATTCTATAATAGTTATCTGATGTAATTTAACAGATTTAACATATTAACAGAGTTGGAAGGGACTTTATAGGTCATCTAGTCCAACCCCCGCTCATTTGACATTTCTGACAAATGGCAGTCAATCTTTTCTTGAAAGTCTCAAGTGATGAAGTTCCCACAACTTCTGAAGGCAAGCTGTTCCATTGATTGATTGTTCTCACTGTCAGAAAGTTCCTCCTCATTTCTACGTTGAATTTCTCCTTGGTCAGTTTCCATCCATTATTCCTTGTCTGGCCTTCAGGTGCTTTGGAAATATTTTCGTGCCCAGAATATTATCGGACTCCAGCTACCAGTCCTGGACAACATCTTTGAATCTCGCTGTTTGAGGAAGTTGCATAATATTCTCAGAGACTCTTCCCATCCTGCTTACAATCTTTTTGGACTGTTGCCTTCTGGCAGAAGATACAGAACAATTAAAACTCAGACCTCCTCTCTGTGGCAGCCCTCAAGTATTAGAAGATGGCTATCATGTCTCCCCTGGTCCTTCTCTTCACTAGACTAGCCATGCCCAGTTCATGTAACCGTTCTTCATATGTTTTAGTCTCCAGTCCCCTAATCATTCTGGTTGCTCTCCTCTGCACTTTTTCTAGAGTCTCAACATCTTTTTTATAGTGTGGTGACCAAAACTGGATGCAGTACTCTAAGTGTGGTCTTACTAGAGTTTTATAGAGTGGTATTAGTACCTCACTTGATCTTGATTGTATCCCTCTGTTAATGAAATTTAGGATTGTGTTGGCTTTTTTAGCTGCCGCTGCACACTGCTGGCTCATAGTTAGCTGGTTGTCCACTAAGATTCCCAAGATCCCTCTCACAGTCACTGCTATTAAGCCTGGTTTCCCCCAGTTTATATGTGTGCTTTTGGTTTTTCTTACCTATCTGTAGGACTTTATTTTTCTCTACATTAAATTTCATTTTGTTAGATAGGGCCCAGTGTTCAAGTCTTTTAAAATCCATCTGGATCTTGAGCCTATCTTCTAAGGTGTTAACTATTCCTGCCAGCTTAGTATCATCTGCAAATTTGGTGAGTTCCCCTTCTATTCCCTCATCTAAGTAGTTTATGAAGATATTGAAGAGTACTAGGCCTAAGACGGAACCTTGTGGTACCCACTGCTTACTTCCCTCCATGTAGACTTAGACCCATTAAGGACTACTCGTTGAGTACAATTTGTCAGCCAGTTGCGAATCCATCTGATGGTGAAGCTATCTATCTCACTTTTTTCTAGCTTACAAGGAAGTAGGTTGTGGTCTACTTTATCGAATGCCTTGCTGAAGTCTAAGTATATTATGTCCACAGTATTTCGCTGATCTACTAATTTAATCACTATGTTGAAGAATGAAATAAGATTGGTTTGGCATGATCTGTTTTTAACAAACCCATGCTGACTGCTAGTTATTACTTTACTTGTTTCTAGGTGTTGGCAGATCTGTTTTTTTATTATCTTTTCCAGTATCTTCCCGAGTATTGATGATAGGCTGATTGGTCTGTAGTTTCCTGGGTCTGGGTTTTTGTTTTTTTCCCCTTTTTTGAAGATGGGAACCACATTAGCTCTTTTCCAGTCCTCTGGTAATTCCCCGGTGTTCCAGGATTTTTGAAAGATGTGGTGTAATGGTTCTGAGATGACATCTGCCAGCTCCTTTAGAACTCTGGGATGTAATCCATCAGGTCCTGGTGATTTGTATTCATCAAGATCAGACAGGTGTTCTCTTACTATTTTTTCGCTTATTTTAATTTTTATTTCCAGTCTGTTTTTTACAGTTATGTTTCTGGTAGGTTGGGCTATAGTTTCTTTTTGCATGAAGACCGATGCAAAGAATGAGTTAAGCAGCTCTGTTTCTCTCTGTTGCTTGTTACATCCTTGCCATCTTCTCTCTTTAGTGGACTGACTGTTTCCTTGATTTTTTTCTTGTTATTTATATGTTGGAAGAAACTTTTTTTTGCTATCTTTGACTTTTGTTGCAAGTCTTTGTTCATTCTGAACCTTTGCTCTCCTGACTTCGCCTTTGCAGATTCTGGCTGTCTGCTGATATCCTGCCTTAGTTATGTGTCCCTCTTTCCATTTTTTGTACTTGTCCTTTTTGTGTTTCAATTTGTCAGAGAGATCTTTGTGCAGCCATGCTGGTTTCTTCTTGGATTTCTTGTTTTTCTTTTTCAGCGATATTGCACTGGTCTGGGCTTTTATGATCGTATTTTTCAGAGTGTCCCAAGATTCTTGAGTTGTTTTCCCCTTTAGGATTTTCATTTAAGAAATCTTTCCCAAGTTCTCTCTGAGTTTATTAAAATCAGCTCTTCTAAAATCTAAGACTCTGGTATAATTTTGTTCTACTGCTTGTGTTTGCATTATATTGAATTCTAGTATGACATGGTGACTCTCACCCAAGGTTCCTGCAGCTTCAACTCCCTCTATCATGTCTTCTCTGTTTGTAAGTATTAAGTCCAATATGGCTGTCCCTCTAGTTCCCTCCTCTACCTTTTGGACAACAAATTTATGTTCTACGTGAAGTTTCTCCAATGTTGGTTATATTGCACCATTCCAATTTTAAGTTGTTTCTAAAGTCTTGGAAATGAACAAGGATTGAGAATCAAAAAGTGAGGGAAGGAAAATACTATGTGTTCTTGTTTGTTTAAAATCTTGTTATTTCTGTACTGACTTTCTGGGCAAAATATTCTTCTCTTGGGTTAATTTGACTATAAAACCAAAATAACTGAAAGTTTTAATGTCACAGCAAAGTAAAAATAGTTGCTGCTGTATTCTTATTCATTTAAAATATTTGGATAGGAAAGTTTGTTTTGATGAACAATTATTTATTTGTGATCTTTTTATATCATTAGTTTTATATTGATATGCAGATAGTCCTCAACTTACAACCATTTGTTCAGCAACTGAAGTTACAAAGGTACTGAACGAAGGGATTTACGACCTGTGTCCAAAGTTATAGCCATTGCAAAACCATTCTGTCATATGATCAAAATGTGGGTATTTAATAGAGTTCCCACACACACACACACACACTTTTGACTGCTGGAGCACTGCAACTGCCCAACTGGCCTATGTCCCCTCAACTGTGCCCTTTGGCCGCGGGATGAGTCCTTAGCTAATAATTGGTAAAATTTGCTTAATGACAATAATGGGGAATGCCAGGATTGTGTTGCGGTCATGTGACATCTTGCTTTACAACTTCATCACTTAGCAAAATTCTAGGCCCAATTTTGGTTGTAAGTTGAGAACTACCTATAGGCATCGACTGACATTTTTCCTGTGAATTTGGACACAAGAATTCTAATTTTGCAGGTGGGATACCACCTAATATAATTGTACTCACATTCACTCTATTGTCTCTGTCCATTTGTGGTTCTTGAAAAATCTTGACTGAGTGGCATCATACTATATACGAAAATAATGGACAAAACATGTTTTCTGCCTGTACCAGCTGAAAGAAAAATCTATGGTAACAACTATGTACTCTAAAGCTGTACTGTTGAAGGGCTTCTATTCATAATGCAAAGAAATTGTGTTCAAAATTACATAGTCTTTTTAAACAATGTAGTATACACGCAGACCATTTGCTCATTTCTGGACTGCTGCTTCCTTTTTCCAGCTGTCATAATACAGGAATGCAAGCTGTCTCTATATGTATATCTTAGTTTAAATCAGTCTTCACTTCCATATGTTCCACTGTGTACACTTAAAAGTATATGGAGGGATTTGGATGAACCTTAATTTCCTGCTGAGATGTGTTTTACTCATAAATAGATCAGATTGGAAATACGCTAGTTTGTAGAGTAAAATAACTATAAGAAAACAAAACAATAATAAATGTTAACTAATGATGCCTAAATTTACTTTCCCCTTTTTCTCTCCTAATCCCTTTTCTTTTTATGTTGTATCTTTTAGATTATAAATCTATAGGCATGAACTGACTTCTTATAAGCTACTCTAGAAAGTTTTTTGGCTACAGGCCAGGGTAAAATACTTCAGACAATAATATAAAAAAAATGTTCACTATCCAGTAATGAAGAGGCCAGGTACATTTTCTTAATTTGCACAATAAGATTATTTCACACAGATTAATATTAAAGCACTGTGTTGCTTTATAATAAAGGCATAATGCATTTAAACATGTATTTCAGGACATGAAGATGAAATAGACTTTCATTCTGCAAATGAATTTTTAGCCAAGTTTTTGTTGAAAGTGTTTTAAATCTTCTATTTACTAAAGTCAAGGTATGAAGGATTGTATCTCATCAGTCACACATAACCCACCATGTCTTATGTTGGCAGCAAAGAATAAAGAGACAATAGAGCTGTCTTTGTTTAAATATTTAATTGAGACACCTGGATGTAACCTAAAAAAAGGGAACTATATAGCTTTAAGTTGTCAGATATAGATGGATGAAGTAAAAGAACCATAAATAGGAAGCACTTTCAGTATTTTTCATCAAAAACACATGTATGGACAAAATACCCCTTAGCTGGGCAGCTACTATTAGATAAAACATTCATAAATGCTTGTATTTAGGCTATATTGTAATGCCATTGTGACCAAAAAGGTAAGAACTCCCCTTGTCTCCAGTATATTACATACATAAATAATCATTGTGGCAATTAGGCAAGCTTATCCTTCAGTGTTTTTGAAATGAAAATGAGAAGCGATAATCATATACATTGTACATAATAGCTAAAGAATATCATACTCTTAGTGTTACCGGATAGAATAGAAATAGAAAGAAGAGAAGAGAAGAGAAGAGAAGAGAAGAGAAGAGAAGAGAATTCTTTATTGGCCAAGTGTGATTGGATACACAAGGAATTTGTCTTTGGTGCATATGCTCTCAGTGTACATATGACTAACTATTCATTGTGACATTTACTTCTGAATAAACATTGTGAGCATAGCCAAGCTCCACTAAGGGTCCAATGCATCAAAGCTTTAGAATTTACTTTTTACATTAAACCTGTGACTTTAGTTGTACTTTTGCCACAATTTCTCTAACAAATTCCTTTTATGCTGCTGTGTGGAAATGCACTTTATTGAATCCTGTCTTTGCTATCACTCTTTTCTGGCATCAGTGGAGCCAGGTGACAGTAGAGCTTTGAAAAAGGTGGAATTTTAAACATGTTGGGAAGCAAATACTCTGTAAATCATCATGTGATTGAAAACAGAATTTCTTCCTGGTAGTTAAGTTCAGTCTATATTATGACCATTGCCATCAGTATCAATTTATGGCTTATTCTTGTCTTGATGAAAGTGGTACTGTAGGTGAAAGCATGTGGTTAACAAATAATATATACCTGAAAAAAGTGGCCTATGAACATTTTTAACACTTATGACTATTGCAGCATCCCCATGGTCATGTGATTTACATTCGGATGCTTGACAACTGTCTCACATTATGATGATTGCAGTGCCCTGGGGTCATGTGATCACTTTTTGCAACTTTCTGACAAGCAAAGTCAATGGGGAAACCAGATTCATTTAACAATGGTGTAGTAATTTAACAACTGCAGTGATTACTTAACAAATGTGGCAAGTCGTAAAATGGGGCAAAACTCACTTAATAATTTTCTCACTTATCTACATAAATTTTGGGCTCAATTGTGGTCATAAATTGAGAACTACCTGTAGTTTGTCACTACAGGCATTATGAGATTTACATAATGCTTCATGATGTAAGACAAGAAGATGAAATCAAAAATTTTCTTACTAAATTCTATGGTCCGGATATAAAGTTTTCAGTGGAGCACTATTATGAATCTAATTCTCCAATTCCATCCACTATACTTGATAGAAAGAGTTTGTGTCGTGGGAGGAAGGATCTTTTATGTTAATTATTCTGTCCATAAATAAATAATCCATTGAATGAAACAACGACAAAATAGTTTAACCATGTATAAGAAGCAAGAATTTTTTTTTAAATCCAACAATTTCTTCATGAAAGTTGATCACTATTTTAGTTTAAAATTGTATTAAAAACAAAAACCTTCAAAAACAAACAGCAGCAATCTGATACATTAAATAATTACAAAGAACACCTTAGGATTCCCAAAGAAGTAGGCAGCATTAAGAATTACTAATACTCAAATACCATGCTGGCATCTAAAATACTGACTGCACGAGCCTGTCTAGTCACTAGATCTTGCTGAAAAGCCTTTCTACAGAGATCACTTCAGAAATGGTGGGGAGTATTCAGAACCAGACCCTGTTACACACAGTTTCTGTTTCAGTACTGGAATAATCTATTTTTGTTTACTAGTTTCTTTGTCTTTATAAGGCAGATTACACCCATTTTCTTAATTGTAACAAATCATTACTGATCATTCTGAGGTTTTCTATCTTTCGTGATATTACTATGTGGTTTAGTTGTGCTCCTCCTGTTTATTATAAATATAGGTAATCCTTGATTTATGGCCATTTTTGAGCCCAAAATTTATATTACTAAGTAAGATTATTATTAAGTGAATTTGCCTCATTTTATAACCTTTCTTGCTACAGTTGTTAAGTGAATCACTGCAGTTGTTAAATTATTAACACAGTTGTTAAATGAATTTGTCTTCCCATTGACTTTGCTTGTCAGAAAGTTGCAAAAAGTGATCACATGACCCTGGGATACTGCAACCATCATAAATGTGTGTCAGTTGCCAAGTGTCTGAATTTTGATCACATGACCACGGGGATGCTGCAATAGTCGTAAGTGTGAAAAATGGTCATAAATCACTTTTCTCAGTGCCATTATAACTTCACACAATCACTAAAGAATTGTTGTAAGTCAAGGACTACCTGTACATTGTGGATCAATGCTTAGATATATGATGTTTTAATTTTCACACAAATAAAATATCTTTCTTAAAAGTCAAAGAAGAAATAAATGTCAGACATTAAAGAAATAATTATTCTGCCACCAGTCAGATATTTTCAAAGGTGTACTCCCACTGAGCACAGCAAGACAAGATTCTGTATTCACATGTTCAGGATTGAGTCAATTATTCTGTTTAACTGCTGAAACCTTTTGATGTGAGAGTTTTTGTTGTTGTTAAAAGATACGTTAAGTGTCAGCGATGAACAGGTTGACAAGACTCAACATTTTTAAACACTATTTACACACAGTCACCTTAAATCAGCAACACTGGAAGGAAAGTTACCTAATTTGGGGTAATGAATGGATAGAAGAGTAACACATTTGTTGCAGATCAGGATGCTACAGCTGTCAGCCTGCTAAAGGGATATGTACATACTGTATGGTTAGTTATAATCTGCCACTGACTCACCTTTCAGACACTTAATAATGTGAATAAATAGTTTCTTCCTGTTAGAAAAATATGTTTGTAAGCATCATCATATGGCAAATTGTACCCATAGGTAAGTATCAGGAGGAACAACTTGGGCCCTACTAGGAATGCAGAGCTGTGTTCATTTTTGTTTTTTCTCACAACAAAACCCTGGTTCTTTTATGACAGAAAATTTGCATATTTTATAGCACAGCATGCAAAACAGTTGAAAGTTCATGTGTCCTCAGCTGAAAGTGTTAATCCAATTGTCAACTGGGGAATTGCCAAGGAATTACTGGCGGAACATTTGCTTTAGATCCAAGAAAACACTGTTCTGTTCCAGATCCTGATTTTGGAAACAGCCTCATTGATAAAAGCTCACCAAAAGCAACGTTGTATTGCCATACATTACTGGCAAAATGTGTGAAAGCCAGCAGATGAGTCAATTTCATTTTGATTTATTGTTTAAAGTAGAGCTCTGACCAGGATTCAGTTTTGCTGAAGGATTTCCTGTTGCCATTGTTTGATAAATTAAATGCTTTTCTTCTTGAGACGGGAACACATTGTGACTTCCAGGGAACAAATGGGTAACTGAAAATAGCTCTGCTAAAAATGTAACTGAGTCCATGGCAGAATGTAGAGTGAATTAGTGAATTGGCTCTTCACAGTTCCTCTCCTGAGGAGAGGATTTGAGACCACTCAAAGCTACAGTAGCTACAGACAGTTGCTACTTGAGAGGCGACAGCAAGTCAGTGGTCTCCAGTGACTTTAGAGCTCTGGGAGATAAGGGAACACCATCTTTGTTCAAACCACAATTGGTGCCTTTCCAAAGGGCACTGGGTTCTCAGCACTTTTCTCAGCACTTTCTGAATTTACTTGTTAATTGCTTTTTAGCTATTAGGAACCTTCGGAAGGACAATTTTTTATAGGACTGGGCAAGTCTCCTTCAATCCTCAATGAAAAACATTTTAAATAGCAAGTTTAAAGATTTTTTAAAAATCTTTTGTTTTTGGAATAAACAGCAAAAGGGTGATTAGAAGGTTGATTCTGAAAAGTTGCAAACCGACTAAATAAAGATCCAGATCAATTTTAAATAAAATTTTGAAAATAATTAGAAGAATCCTTCCCACCAGAAAATGTTGTTTTGAATTCTTAAAGAAATAGGATGGGACTAGGTTGGACACTAGAGGGAACTACTTTTAATGAAGGAATATAAAGTTGGTTTATGTGATCAAAGTAAAACACATATGTTGCTATTAACTTTTAATAGACTTTTGCTAGTAGGACTGATGAGGTTTTAGGAATTTCTTTTTAGATAAGATAAAATATGTGAAGAAGAGATCAGGGAGGTACTCTCTGTTTATACTTGTTCCGATGAAGGGGAAATCATTTCTCTTCCGCCAATTAAACTGATCCGTTTGGGGGTACACTGGTATAATTTTAAATCATTTTTTAATTGGGTTACTGATTTTAATTTGGTATTGTATTGTGATTTGTATTGAAGTTGTCATTTTGTAAGCCGCCTTGAGTCCCTAGGGAGAAAGGCGGCATATAAATCGCAATAAATAAATAAATAAATAAATAAATAAATAAATTCCTTTATTTATATATTTTTCTTTAATACTTTGTTATTTTTTCTTCCTTTTCTATTGCATTTTTTTCTTTTTGGCACTTTCTATTTTGCTTTTTATTGATTCAGTTTTTACTTTTCTCTTTCTAATTCTAATGTTTAATTAAATTATTATAAAAAGAGAGAGAGACTATTCTGGCTAATGTACTATTGTCATATGCTAAATAAATAAATACAGGTAGTTCTCGAGTTACAACCACAATTGAGCCCTAGATTTACGTTGTTAAATGAAAACATTTGTTAAGGGAGTTTTGCTCCATTTTATTACTTTTCTTGCCAGAGTTGTCAAGTGAATCATTGAATTTGTTAAGTTAGTCACAGGGTTGTTAAGTGAATCTGGCCCATTGATTGTGCTTGTCAGAGGGTCGCAAAAGCTGATCACATGATCCTGGGACACTGCGACCATCATAAATATGAGTCAGTTGCCAAGCATCTGAATTTTGATCATGTGACCTTGGGGATGCTTCAACGGTTGTGTGACAAACAGTCATAAATCACATTTTTCAGTGCCGTTGTAACTTGAATGGTCTCTAAATGAACTTTTGTACGTCAAAGACTACCTATAATTCTTTTTCTAATTTTATATGCCACCCAGCAATCTTATATGTTATTTCGGGATTAATATAAGAAAGTAAGAATTGCTTGTACTGTTAAGTCATGACTGTGTTTCCCCGAAAATAAGACCCTGTTTTAGATTTTTTTGAACCCTGAAATAAGTGCTTGGCCTTATTGTCATGTGCTCAAAAGCCCAATTGGGCTTATTATCAGGGGATATCTTATTCTGGGGAAAACAGGGTATATCCTGTTTTCTTAGTCAGGAGTGGGGCAATTAGGGTATTTTGGGATGCTGTGTAAAACAGTACAAAAGAATTTGTTCTATAGTTTGTTCTTGTTCTGAGTCATAAGGATATACTCTTAAAGGGTAAAGATCTGTTTGTATCTTCCAATTAGAGTGTCAAGGGTAGTGCATTACGTCAGGCTAAGATAAAGGCCCTTCTCAGATTTGGAATATTAAGATGTGTGAGATACTTGGCTAATGCCAAGATGTACCTTTGATTGTCCATTATGGTAAACTGAGTAATATTGCCCACATCCATTTGCCAGTCTATATCATACAGTTGTTGCTTAAGTGTGGTTCTTGCTTGCTCATAGCCCAGAGATAATAGATAAGTAGGGGAGAGTCCCGGGGGGGGGGGGGGGGACTTTATTATAAACTGCTTGTTTCCACCCATTTTGAAACTTATCTTCTAATACCAATGGCGCTAAGCCTATAGGGAGAAATATCAACTTCACCCAGCAGAATAGCATAGTTTGCCAAATTCTGGTCACCATTCTAGCCTCCAAGCGTAATGAGTCATTAGAGATGCAGTGTGGAACTTAAGAATTTAGACTGGACCTGTTCTAATGGTTTAATTATAACAACAACAGAGTCAGCGCTGTTGCTTACCAAATTAATCTTTCTTTCTTTCCACATTACAACTGCTAAAACGGAAAATGTAAAAGTAATAGAACATTGGCATTTGAAACATTTGCAGAAGTATTGTATCTATATAATTTGTGTAGCATCTTTCTTTCATCATTGTTACCTATATTAATTGTGAAACCACCCTATTTAATCTGACTGTACACTGCATGCAGCTCTCAAGAAGAACCCTTTTCATAAGATCAGAGTCTTCATTTGTGGTTGGAATAATAAAAGGAAAAATACTTCAGAAATGAACTGGGTGTTACCTTACAGCCATGCAAATCAGAGAAGATAATGCAGTCCAAGGTGTGTTTTCAGAAGAAGGAAATTGAAACGGAAATTTTTGTCAAATGTTTATTATCGAATGTATATTCATTTGGATTTGTATCAGCAGTTGACTGCCTTTAATTTAGAGAATAAGGATTCCTGATAGGAAAGAAAATGAAAGCATTATAATTAATATTTGTATGAGGCAAAAATAAGTACTGTAAGAATGGGAAACATGATGATCTGAATTGTTTCAATAATTGAGGGACAGATTCTGGAGCTTTGGGATTTCCTATCATAAAACTACAATGCAAAATACATCACTCCTCCCACAAAAAAAAAAAAATACACTGATGGATTCAGAAACAACCATATACTGAGCAATATATAATTTTATACATTATAAATTATATAAATACATAACTACAATGTCTTAAAATAACAAGAAAAATACAAGAGGTTATAAACAAGCTTTCTTTCTTAGAAAAAATAATCTTAGACATGCCCAGATCTAAAATCATGTTAAAGTTTTAAAGATGATAGCTATTTTTGAATTACATCTGAAAGCTAACTGGCAGCCAATGAAGTTTCCACAGTAACAGTTACATGAATTAATATGGGCACCTGTAACATCTTTGGCCACCTCGTGCTGGCCCTGCTGACCCTTCTAAATGATCTTCAAGATCAGCCTCAGATAGATTGAATTGCAATATCCAGACATAAAGTGATTTTTGAAGTTTCCCATTTCAGAAATACCTTTCACTAACATACAAAATCATCTAGAATTTTTCCCACAAGTGCAGGGTCCACTGAGCATTGAACCATTCAGTTGCAACAGGAATTGACCAACCGATTTATCGCCCAAGCCTGACATCATGGGCCGAGACAAAGTGAGTAGCCCAAAGTCACCAGCTAACTTTCATTTCTAAATCAGAAGTAGAACTCTCAGTCTCCTGGTTTCTAGCACAGTGTCTTAACCACTAGACCAAACTGGCTCTCAACTCACATACCAAACATAGTTGTACAACTGCACTTTTGGCCACACCCTTTATCTGCTAATCTAAAAGGAACGTTTAAGTTCAAGAGGACTCCTGGATTGTAAACTAGTTCCATCCAAGATATCACAGATGGATGACACTTTGACCACCTATCCTGTCTGACCTGGAGCTGGAGATATATAACTTGGTATCATCCATATATTCATGTTGATACTGATTCCAAGCTTTTCCACCACCTTCATGTGGATGTCAAGCAGCCGGGAGGAAGGACCATGATGTGTAGCATACCACGATAGAATACTTGTGGTTCAACTTCTCTCCACAACCAACTGGAACCATTCTGTCTGGAAAGAGTACACTCCAGACCCAACCTCCACATCTAGCCCTGAAGGATATCACAATAGATGAAATTGCCAAAGATGTAGCAGGACCAGGAGAATCACAGTGCCCTCATCCTGATCCCATCAAAGGCCATCTGCAAAAGCAACCAATCTTCATATAAATCATAAAGCTATTCCAGCAACAAAAAAAGTCTGTTTCAACTGCTTTTCTAAACACGATCAGGGAGGGTACCATTCGGATCTTTCAGGATAGGAAATGACGAAAATCTTTGTTGAGAGAAGGCTCCAACAGACTTTCAACCCAAGACACTTTCATTGTACTTATACTCCACGCATCTTGTACATAAGCTCACTCTGCATCATCTTGCTAGTCTTTGTCAACACTTTTCTTATGAGTCAGCAGAGAGTTGAAAGTCAGTTTTTAAAAAGAGGATTCTTTGGTATTATTTTAACCACACAGAAGATAGGCACTAAGGTTATTCTCTCCAGCCCTGCAAATCTCCAATCAAATCTGATCCCAGCTTGATCTTTCCAGAGAACTGATGGAGTAGGTTTGGGTAGATGAACTCTTAATGTCAACTGCATTATATCAGTGTTTGAATGTTTTTCAGATTTAAACAGAAACTATTAAAACATAGCTTACAGATATCTAAGTAGTAAAATCATATTTGCTACAAGAACATAATGCTGTTACCCCCCACCCACCTTCCCTCCCCTTCCGAAAGACCAGTCTAACTCTGGAATCATTTGAATCATGGTTACCAAAGATGGAGTTAAGGATGGAAAGGTTGAAATTACTGTTGACTGGCTTGGAAGAAAAGACTCTTGGTTGAGCTGAATGGAAAAAATCCCAGTTGATTTGGTCTTAAACTGTACATTTGGAAGTTTTTCTATGGCTGTAACCTAAGGAGCAGGATCTGGTGGTCTACTAGTTGAACTACAGATCTCATTCTTCCTCTCTGTCAGCCATACTGAACTCTAAGGACCTCAATTCCAGATAAGTTGAGTCTCCAGCAAGAATAAGATGTTAGGTGTTTCTATTTTTAAAACAGCATCACTCTGTTACAGAAAAGTACACCAGTTGTAGTACTGTTTAACTTTTGCTTGAATGCACAAAGATTGAGGGTCTAGGCTGAAGCTACACCTGCAAACCTTTCCTCCAGAGTGTTCTGACTTTAAAGGGTTCTCTACATATCCATCTGAATGTGCTTTGAAGCCTTTTCACATTCAGAAGCCTTTTTGCCAGCAACCCTAACAAAATAGAGGAGATTAAGAAGTAAAAACAAGGCTCTGACGATCACAGCTGTGCCGCGCGATCTTAGTCTTTTTTTTTTCCTTTTTAAAGCATTTTTTACTACCTATTCGCCTGAGCCGGTAGTAAAAAAACGCTTTTAAAAGGTTAAAAAAAAAGCTCCGAGGATCACAACTATGGCGCACAATCATCGGAACCTTTTTTTTCGGGGGTGGGGTGGGGGGTCCGTTTTTGCTCCCAGCAGACTTCCCTGAAGGCTGCTAGGCCAAAAACGGGGGGTGTAGGCCAAAAATGGGGGAGGGAGGCAAAGAACGGGGGTGGGGATGCGTTTTTGAAAGAGAGAGAGAGAAAGGAGGGAGGGAAGGAAGGAAGGAAAGAAAAAGAAGAGGGAGGAAGAACTACAAACCTGGCACTAGACGCAGCTTCAGAGGGTAATCCAGGGCTGGAAAGGACCTGGAAGTCGTCTAGTCCAATCCTACGCCAGCAGGACATTCTTAGTGAGTTTCTGTCTTTTGATCCCCCAGTCACATGGTTACATAGCCATGCCCACCCAGTCACATTACTCCACTAAGCCACGCCCACAGAACCGGTAAGAAAGAAATTTAGATTTCACCACTGTGTCAAACTTGATTTCATTGAAGACCACATCAGGATTGTGTTTGACCTTGGGGGACTAGGGTGGGCATGGCCAGGGTGGGCATGGCCAGCTTGACATCGCTCATGTCGGGGTCACCTGTGGTGGGTGGCCCAAGGGCTCTGCCAATGAAAACCGGCTCCCGAGCTTTGTTTTTGGCTGCTCTCTGCCAGCGAAAATGGAGTGCTGCCCACGGGCCTCCCAAGCTCCATTTTCACTGGCAGAGGCGCTGCAGGCCGATCTTTTGCTGTTTCCAGGATGGCCCCATGGACCAGATCTAAGCCCCTGGGCCTTGAGTTTGACACCCCTGCCATATTGGATTACAAGTAGTCCTCAACCTACGACCGCAATAGGATTTTAAAGATTGTTGTTAAACAGTACGGTCATTATGCATCATGTTACTCCACCCAATTTTACAACATTTTTGGCATGCTCACTAAGCAAATCACCTGTGGTTGTTAAGTGAGATACCATGGGACTGTAATTTGCAACTTCCTGCCAGCTTCTCCATTGACTTTCCATGTCAGAAGCCAGCAGGGATGGTTGCAAATGGCAATCAGGACACTCCAACAGTCACAAGGGTGAGCCTCTTGCCAAACTTCTGGATCACAATCAAATCACTGTGGAAAAGCTGCAATGGTCGTAAGTGCAAGGACCGATTATAAGTCACTCTCTTCAGTGCCGCCAAATGGTCGCTAAATGAATGGTTGTTAAGCAAGAACTATCCACATAATCTTATAAATCTAAATATGCTATCCCCTCCCTCTTTGTATGAACTAGAAGGAGAACTTGTGTGAGACGTTTGGCCCAGGCTCAAGAACCTCTTATCTGACTATTGTCTTGGTAGAGGTTCTCTCTCCTGTCCTTCAAGACCATTCCCTGTTCCCCCTATACTTATGTTATTAGGCTTTCTTATCAAGAGTAAGCTCTGAGTTCATTTATTCCAAACCCACCTGGAATCTCTGGTCTGATCTCTAGGCTCATTGCACTACAGTCCACTTGCAAGGGAGACAACAGGGACTGTGCTTGCCTGCCCACTCTTCCCTCTACCCATCTTCTTGCCCTATGTTTTCTGGTTCAGAACAGCTACTGCTTTTATGGCAGCTCTTGTTCCATGTAGTATTTAAAAGCTAAACAGTTCCATTGAAAGCCTTGTTTGTATTTTATTGCATGTACTGTAGATACTGCAACTTTTGCTCTTTAGGGATTCACTGCAGCTCTGGGTTGGGTTTATTATGTGGCTTACTGAGTTTTTGCAAAGCCACAAAGCATGTGTATGTGAAAAGCGAGAGTATCGTAGGACAGCCTTTTCCTTCCAAAGGTGTTGGGATTGTAAATCCCAGGAATTTCAAATCGGCACCAAAACATGCTCTACAATCCACAACAACGTAATCTGGTTTCCCAGTAAGGAAAACTTTTGGAAATTTTCCATATTCTTAATGCTGGTCAAAAAAATCAGACTATCCTATGGGATAGTTGTTTCTAATATATAAAAGAGCATCAGTCAATTGACAATTGTACTACATTTTGGATTCTCTAAGGAATCTCTAAGACCTTTCATTCACTAACACAGAGGGTGGTCAATATTGTTTTAGGTGAAGATCAACTAGTTCCTCTGTTCCAAAAGTTAAGAATAGACTGACTTATAAATTGTAGGAAATGCCTCTTGGAATTTAGCCAGTATACGTTTTGATCCTCTCTTGATCTTTATTTTCACTAATCCTTTTCTTTTTGTGTTCTTTCCTTTTGTAGATCTGCCAAAATTCTGTCATTCATGTTCCTCCTCCTTTGTCTGTCATGCTTTCTCCCTTCCCACCCCAGATACTTTTTTGTTAAGTTTAATTACGCGTTTTGCCAGCTTTGCTAAGTATAAATTAACTATCCACAGTACAGTAAAAGAAAGGTAAGATAAAATCTCTGAGGCAGGTTCAATTGCTGCTGATTTCATGGACATGTCCATATTGTTTTCATGGTAACAATACTGAACTGATATATGTTGCCCTTTCTTGGCTTTTTTCCCCCCAATTGCCTAGTAGTCTATAGATTTGGGATTTCCTGGATGTCTCTCCTTGCTTAGCTTTTTGACATTAGCTAAAGTCCACTAGATATTGCCAACTAGTTTGGCCCAATAGATCAGAACATAGTATTAAGGCAGCATTGGTTCCATTTTCAGCAACCTATAGTGGGCTCAGAATGGGGGTATAGCAACCTTCTTAACCTTCTTGATCTCTCAGTGGTTTTAATACTCTTGACCATGGTATTCTGAGCTCAGAGAGTCGGGTTTAGAGTCCACGGTATTGGAGTGACTCCTCTCTTTCTTTCAATGGGGAAAGAAAGACCTAGCCCTCAAGCTCCGTTTTATGGGGTGCCTCAGAACTCTACACTCTCTCCACAACATCTAAATGAAGTCACTGGGTGAAATTGTCTGTTCATCAGTATGTTGATGATAATCAGTTGTACATTTATGCCCTAGGCCGAATAGATAGCACAGTCAAGATTTTCTCCTCAGTTTCTGGAGATTCTGGAGGCCTGGATGGGGAAGAACAGGCTTTAACTCAATCCTGGCAAGACTAAATGGCTGTGAGATTTGGTCCTCTGAATCCAGAAACTAGACATTTATCACCATTATGTCTGGAGGGAGTGAACAAGTATGGACTTCAATAATCTTCCTGGACACACAGCTCTTCCTCAAAGAGTAGCTGGCAGTTATACCTAAGAAGAGTTTTGCACAATCTCATCTGATGCACCAATTGTATCCATTTCTGGACTGGGAAGCCCTGCTTGTAGTCACCCATGCCTTAGTCCCCTCCCCGTGGACTACTGTGATGTGCTCTGTATAAGACTGCTATTGAAGACTATCCAAACTGCAGTGGGATGGGTAGATATGGGTCACCATGATATGTTCATATAACATTACTTTTAGGAAGCTATACTGGCTCCCAACATCCTTCCAGATGAATTCAAGGTGCTGGTTATCACTAATAAAACCCTACATCCATGATGGCGAACCTATGGCACGTGTGCCACCTGTGGCACGTGGAACCATATCAGTGGGCATATGAGTGTTACCCTAGCTCAGCTCTGGTGCACATGCACATGCCAGCCAGCTGATTTTCAAACCTTCTGGGCCCACCGGAAGTCAGGAAACAGGCTGTTTCCGGCCTCCGGAGGTCTCCGGGGGAGTGGGGAAGGCCCGTTTTTCGCTCTTCCCAGGCTCCAGAGGCTTTCTAGGAGCATGGAGATAGCAAAAATAACCTTCCCCAGAGGCCCTCCGGAGGCCGGAAATGGCCCATTTCCCAAATTCCGGTGGGACCAGAAGGTCCATTTTTCGCTGTCCCCAGGCTCTAGAGGCTTTCCAGAGGCCTCTGGAGGGCCTCCGGGGGGTAGGGAAAGCCATTTTTGCCTTCCCCAGGCTCCTAGAAAGGCTCTGGAGCCTGGGGAGAGCAAAAAACGGGCCTTCTGGTGCCACTAGAAGTCGGCAAATGGGCCGTTTCCGGCCACCAGAGGGCCTCCGGGGGTGGGGAAGGCTGTTTTCGCCCTCCACAGGCTGCAAGAAAGTCTGGGGAGGGCAAAAAATGGACCTACCGGGCCCAACATGGCATCACGTGTCAAAAGCAGGGGGAGCGCAGGGGGATCATGCGTGCCTGCATGAGAGGGTGGGGCACATTGAATTATGGATGTGGGCACGCATGCGCGCAACCCCCCACGGTCTCCTTGCTTTTGGCACGCGATGGCAAAAAGGTTAGCCATCACTGCCCTACATGGTACAGGACCAAGTTATCCTCAAGACTATCTATCTTTGGTTATTTCTGACCAATCACATGATTGTCCATGCTTGGGTCTCCTTCTTAAGGCAATTTCTTCTGATAGGACCTAGAAGAAATGCCTTTTCTGCTGCAGCACTTTTAGAATAAGTCCCCATTTCCAAACTTACAAACCTTCAAGACAGCTTTAAAAACTTGGTTTTTTTCCTAGTCTTTGCCACCAAGGAAATAGGTTAACCCATCTTCTGGGAGATGGAGGGTATGATTAGTGAGCTTGGCTTAATACTAATATATTAGCTTCTGAATTTCCTTTTGTTGCTATAGCATGGTTTTTATTTTAATATTTGTTGTTGGTGTTATTATTGTTATGGCATAGGGAGCCAGATGCTTAGCCAGGATTTGGCATTTTTATCCACTCATTGATTCCTTCCCAGGGAACTGAAATAGGCAGATGTTATTGTGTGATGGTGTACTGTTGCAGGATGTAAATTGTTCCAAGGACAATTGCCTTTTGTAATTGACTTATGGACAGTTTGTCAATGCAGTGATGTTCAAGTGGTGCTCAAGATGTTTTGGGATTGTATTATTATTATTATTATCATCATCATCATCATCATCATCATCATCATCATCATCATCTCTTTTATTCATTAAACATGAAACTCAGTCAACTGAACATTTAAAAATGTGTCACAAATATTATTATTATTATTATTATTATTATTTAATCTTTGGTGAGATTCACAACCTTTGAGGCTGGTTAATAGCTCAGCAACTCAAGTCCTAACCAAGGACCTAGGAACTGTTAAGGTATTGTCGGAGGATGTAAGCTATTATTATTATTTCACTATGATCACATGTTTGATCCTTGGTTGATGATTTCCATTCAGAAAAAAAACTTTGTAATTGTTTTCATGATCACGTTAATTGATCCTAATAAATGTGCTTTAGATTTTTACTCTCAAAGCAATGTAACTATCTATATTTTTTGCAGGTATAAAACCTAGCTATTTCTTTAATTTTGAAATGTCTGAAATACAAACATTACAATTAGAATCATAATTATGTTTGCCTTATAGGAAATACTTTGCAAAACTAGTTGTTCCAGTAGCTTCCTTGTTACAGCAACTTCTGGGCTGGGATGACAAATGAGAGCAAAACGAAGTATATTAGGAAAGAGTTCTTCAAAAGCCCTGGAGACCAAACTCCTGATCTTTCAGAAAAGATAAAAAATATGCCAGTCTTTTAATGTACTGTCTTTCCGGTGAGACTAGTGGGAAAGGGAAACCAAAAACGAACAACAGAGAAGACATAAAGGAAAAAAAAAATCTCACCCTCTTTTTATTCTTGGCAAACTAAGCAGTTCTTTTGAAATGGGGGTCTTTCAGCCACGGATTCTCCATTACTTTTCCAATGGATTTGTGTGCCAGCCATCTCATGTTTAGAAGATTGCTAATATAGTTCCTGATGTTTTTAAATAAAAGGACAAGTACCCAGGAGTTAAACCAGAAACTCTTCATGAAGTGATGTACCTACATATCTACAACTATTTGGGAGTACTAACAAAGGTAAGGATTTGAATTTGGATTTTGCTCCATTACTAGTAATCTTTCCCTTCAGGGTCAGGATAGAAAGCTGATTTTAGGAAAGAAAAATCCAATTTAAAAAAAATCATTCTTTACAAGTGGGTAAAAGAAACCCTGGATGGCATCCAAGCATCAATAAGATTATAATCAGCTAATTTGTTCAAAAGGAATTTGACAGTTTGAACAGTTTGTAGTGAGCCTCCATTTCTCCCCTTCCGTCTTCTACTTTTTAGCCATTTACTTTGGCAAAATTAGACTGTTTGTCTCCCATAACAGCACAGCTTCTCTTGGTCTAGCAATCTCATACCTGCAACACCTTTGGGCAAAAAGACATGTATTCTCCTTTGTCAAGCAATATCAGAAAAAAAGTATTACTGACTAGTTCAAATGAAAGATTTCCTAATGAAGCTATAATTGATAGTCACACATGATACCTGTAATTACATGAAATATTCTTTTGTTTTGCTTTGGAAAAAAAGAAAGCAAACCTTCAGGCTTTCAGGGTGTGTGTGTGTGAGAGAGAGAGTTCAAACACAAACCCTTGTACACTCAGTTATCCCTCCAGCTACAGATAAATTTTAGCATTCATCAAATCTCTTGCCTGTTGGATGCACATACAATCACAACACACCTGGAGATTTCAGAAGCCCGTCCTGTTGGCTGGCTTCTTCTCCAGCCCATCTCCTGAGTGATTCATGCCAAAACACATGTTAAACCATCAAAATAGATAATAATACGAAGCTGGTTATAGTCATTTCAAGTGAATGCTTCAGAAAACATTGGGCTCCAGCAAAACCAGTCATGATGTGATATGTCACATTCCAGCTTTCTAATCCCATACCAAGAAAGAAGAACTACAGGTAGTCCTCTAGTTATGATCACAATTGAGCCCAAAATTCACTCTGCTAAGTGAAACATTTGTTAAGTGTTAAGCCCCATGTTACGACTTTTCTTGCCACAGTTGTTAAGTGATTCATTGCATTTGTTAAGTAAGTAGCATGATTGTTAAGTGAATCTGGATTTATCATTGATTTTGCTTGTCAGCAGGTCGCAAAAGCTGATCACATGATCCTAAACTATTACAATTGTCATAAATGTGAGTCAATTGCCAAGCATCGAAACTTTGATCGCATGACCATGGGGATGCTGCAATGCTTCCTTTTTCTATTCTACATGGGGCATAGAATTTGTTCTGACATTGATTTCCTGAAAAGAGCTAAATGCAATAAAACCTTTTCTGCTTTGGATCATTTTAAACCCTAAATATAAGGGTGAATGCCCCATGAGTAGAAAGAGGAAGCATTATGATAGCATGGTTTAAACTATTGTGCTAGTCTATGCTTTCCTTAATCATGTGTTGTTGAGTAAGTCACGGTGGCTCGATTCAGACAACATGCTAAACCATAACACTACTTTTTACAATCACAATGGCGCTGTTTTGTACAAAACAAAAACTAAAAACAAATAAATATATTATGGTTAAGCTCAGTATGATGGCCAGTATCATCTAATCCAGATGGGATCAGGGATGAATTTCAAATAAACTATAATGTAGGAATTTCATCTACTGGGGATTTAAAACTCTCTATTTTTTAAGGTATTTCACAGCTATTAATCACGACCATCCAGAGGTAATCCAGCTTTGTGTAGCTTGAGAGTGTGGGGACCATTTGTTCTCTCAGTTCTTTAAACACTGTGTTAAGCACCATTGATGAATACATAAAGATAAATCATACTCTGTCTGCATATGGTAAAATGTACTTTCGGAGATTGGTATTAGATTATTTGTTTTTCTCTGCAACTGGATTTAATCCAGATTGTTAACTGAGGCTCCCTATTGCTGTTGTTTTAAAAAAATTTTAGAGCAATTCTACATTCAAGTTCTACCAGATGAACTACCTTAAAATCTGTTATATCAGCAGAACTTGAGAGACATGCCAATATAAAAGACATGTTGAAGAATTGTCTAGAAACATCAGCAGAACAACTAAAACAAGGAAGTGTTGTGGGCAGCATGGAAAGACTCATAATATCTCAGGCTGTTTTAGTCCATGATTATGCTTCAACTCAGGGAGCATTTTTTTAACCAAGCCAAGAACCAGTGCAAGGATCTTTTTCACCCATCAAACTCTGTGGCATTTGAACTCCATTGGCAGGCACTCATGAGAGAAGTAAGGCTGGTCTTTAAGCACCTTGGAAAGCTCCAGATGAGGAATTTGTTCTATGAAAAACTTGAAATGCATCAAGTCCTTCCAGTTTACACTTCCCAATTTCCACTCTTTCTTTTCCTAACTTTAGGTCTCTGCTGGAGAATATTTATCTGTTTGTTTCTGCATATATGTATATATGTATTTAATTTGTTTGCCACCCATCACACCACATGAATATGATTCTTTAAAGATCTGAACATGGGTGGTCTTCTCCTTGTAATGACTTCTTGCTTTAATAAGTGCCTCCTGCTAAGCAGTGCAACTTGATAAGCCAAAGTCAGAGATTCCAAGGAGAAATCAGTTAGATTAATCCAGGCCAATCCAGCTCAATCAAGCTTTCAGGATCCAAAAGAAATACTAATATTTCTGAAGATCAAACATAAAAAAATATTTTAAGTGAAGACTAAAGACCAGAAATCTCAGTGATCCGCTAGAGTAAGGATCAGGAGAGCTGCAACAAATGTTGCTTCCAATACTTATATCCCATGTCACATCTGTATTCCATATGTGCTTATTAAATAGTCATTTTGAAGAAATTTCTGAGAAAACATTTACTTCCAAGGAACCCGGCCTTACATTGTGGCTCTCTTCAATGCTTCACTGCTTAGCAACAGTACTATTTCCATGGCTTTGGAGGCTCTGAGATATCCTGAGTCAGAATTCAAAGAGGTGAAGGGACATTATAATGCTCCTAATGTCATCCTTTGCTCTTTTAGGTGTAAACTGTCCCTGTGATATTCTCATCAGACTTTCCCCTCCTTTCCCTGTGGAGTGACCCATAAGGCCACAAAAGCATATCTTGTGCTTTTGACAAGTATGGTGGAGTAAAAGATATTTGATTCTAGGTTTCTTATCTATTTTTACCAATAGAGTCATACGCATTTGGCTTCAGGGATCATGTGTGCTCTATGAACATATCCATTCCTAAAAGCAGCTTCATGCAATCTTTCCCAAATAAGAGTGAGTGAAGATTCTGATGCATATTCTATAACTCTCTGGTATGGCTCGCAAGAGTAAAATCACTTTGCTTGCCATGTAATCACAAACAACACAAAACTATGAGGAAAGAAAGAAAAGCACAGAACACAAACCTGTTTGTAGAACTAACAGAGCATGATGGGAAGAACAGATATCAATGAAAACATCTATGAAAACATATTTTCATAGGCCTTGGATAACATTGACTGATTGCAATCCAAATATTTGTCAGTAAAATTTATTGTGACTATAATCTGACTATATAATAACACATAAAACACAAGCTAATTAACTACAGGCTTTTCAGAAAACAGACATTTTTAGGTAAACCCAAAGGAGAATGTTTCTGTTTTTTTAAACAACTTGTTACAAAACCTGCCACAAAGTATTAGTATCTGGTAGGGAATGGGAAGAAGGACACATTGCTTAAGTCTGAAATAGATAAATTAGATGCAGGGTGGGTGGGTGGGTAGGTGGAAGGATAGATAGAAGGACAGACGGACTGACGGATGGACAGACGGGGTCTTGTATGCCATCTAGCCCAGTGTTGCCCATTCAAATAGATAGCATCTCTCCACTTAACATCTGATCCACAGCTGGGATTGTCAGTTCCAAGGATTCAACCTAGGACTTCCTACATGAAAAATGGCTACCACAGAATGATAAGAATAGTGCTCAGATAAACACGACTTTGTTCAAGTGTACTAAATTTTTTAACTAAAGCCTATACTAGACAACAGGAAATAAGAAGGCTTAAATATAGTTTATCTATAGTGGAATCCACTTGCAGAGATAAAAGTTTTGAAAGCTGTGGGAGTTGGTGAATGGCAATGAGATTATGACATTTGTTCCATCAGAAGTAAGGAGATGAAAGGAGAGAAAAGGAAAGTAACTTTTTCATGAAATAACTATAAAGTTGTAGCTTGTAAATGCAAGAGGCCCAATATAATTAAAACAAAGCATTTTGAAGTCCCACAAGGTTGTTCAACGCAAAGTTCACTTTGAAACAGTATTTTTTAATACAAGGCACGTTAACTTTTAAAATACCAAACACTACCAGCCTAAAATATATATATGTATATTTGATTTGGGGCTCATTTTTAGAGCCCATTTGCTTGTACTATGAAGTTTTTGATACATCCCATGCCATTAATCTCATCAGGTGAGGACAGATTCAAATTCCAAAGCTTTAGAAGTTTTCCATAGACTGGATGTGCGTAATTATGCCAAGAGAGAATTCAAAGAAACAATTGAATGAGTACTTTAGGTGGACATAATGAGCTCAGAGGACCCCAAAAGTAACTGACCATAGAGCAGAAGACAAATGCGAAGCCAATCATATGGAAATAGGTTTTAGGCTACATGCAGGTGCAAAAATCTTGGAGTAAAGAACTGGGCTTAAAGATGAATATCAAGAAACATCAATCTGCTATGACTTGCCAATATTTTTTAGCTAAGCTTACACTACTGAGGAAAGTGCAGTGCTTGCTATTTTGAGTATGTGAAAAAAAAGGATTGTTAGGCATTTATTCGTTTCTTTATTCATAGCTTACTGCTGCTTGAGGGCTCAAGAGTTGTTCATCAATGTCCTGAAAAATAGAGAATGATGGCACACTGCACCTTTGTCACCTTGGCCATCAATCCAAGAATGTAGAAATAACAGAGTACTTAAAATTACTACTTAAAAGATAGAAAAACCTAACATATCAATTTTTAAGCTTTCTAACAACATATATCCTATGAGTGCATTTTAGCACAAATTCAGATATTTTAATAACATAGCATTTTATCTTCAGTCACCCTAGAAGGAAATCAACTGCCATGTGTTTCCTCAAGACAAATGATAACAGCTTGGTGATAGACAAGGAAACAATCTATAGATAGATGTGAAAGGTCTAACAGATGATAGAGGACATTCTTGGAGGAAGAGGGTTAGAGTCTGAACTTAATATTTAAGGTTTCAGAATTTGATCCATACAATTTGAATGTGGTTTTGCCAACTAGAACAACCTGAGGTAGAGTGCCTTCAATGTACCGAAGAACAAAATCCTGTAAATATGCAAAGCAAACTGTGCCATAAAGGGACTACAAAAATTGGAAGGTAGAGGTTCAGAAAGATCACTCCATAATATACAAAGCCTTGAAATCACTTGTACTTTGAGAACAAAAAAGGGGCTATCCTAGAGAAAACATGACAGACTCTGAGCTTTACTTTTTGATAGCTTTACTTTTCACCTCAGCTTTACTTTTTGATGAGCATTAACCAGACTACTGGATCTGCAACTCAAATCAGTTTGACTCTGTTAATATCAGGGTATTTTGTGGAATCAGATAGCTTTAGACGGCAATAAGGAAAATAATAGGCTTGTCTTCATAATTCCATGTTTTATTTGAAAGGGGGAAAGGGGAGTGATTTCCCACCTCTGAGGCAAAGGAAGGAGAGCCAGATGTAAAGGATAAATATTAGTCCTAAATTGGCATAGTATTTGCTTCCTGTTCCAAGACTTGCTTTAATTTTTTGGAACACTTTCATTTATTTAAAAAAACCACTCTCTTTTCTGTTACTCTGTAACAATGGCATACGTGTGTGTATGTGTGTATTTATGTATGTGTGTGTGTCTGAAAGAATACTCATACTCATATGATGGCACAAAACTGTAATTTCCCACTAGTTCAGGTCTTAACATGATTGGACTATTTGGGTGTTTAGACAAACATTGAAAATTACTTCCATCACTTTCCGATTTTACCTCCTGGCTTCAGTCTTTGATTTATTGTCTACCTCTCAAATGTGACATTTTTGTGATATACTTTAATAGTTACCACACCCAACACCCTTATATTATTATTATTGCAACAGGAGTTCCCTTCTCCAGCACACATTTTCACTCAGCAGCGTGCTTATTGGAATGTAGTAGATAAAAACATAAAGTAATGAACTCTTTTATGAAGGGATCTGTGGAGAAAGTATGTACATAAAGGACCTGAATCATAAAACCTGACAAAAAATAATTAAGAAATTGGAGCATTTTCTTCCCAATGAAAGGTTACAGTATTTTTTGAATTTTGTTCAAGAAACGAAAAGTATCTAAGGGGGATATTAGAATGATTGTTAAGAATTGAGAAAGTAAATTCAAACACATGTACCACATCCATATTTGATACAGGTAGCCCGTGTCATATTATGAGGGGTGTGTTTTAACCATGATTTGTGAATGCATTGCAATTGGATTCACAAATTTCCTAAGTCAAAATCATACTACATTACAGTTTAGTATGATGTGAGAATCCAATCAACTAAGGCATAACAGAAGAGAAATGCTTTTCAGTACAAGGCACACTTAATTTATGTAATTTATTGACAAACCAGCATGATAACTGATGAGTAACATCTATAAAAGAATATGGGTAGATTGCTGGGAGGGATGAACAAAGAACCTCTGAGTGCAGGTCCCAAATGTGCTTTTTCAAAAGGCAGGGGTGCGTGTTAAAAATAGATACTCCCACAGGTCACCCAGGCATGAAGGTCATCCCAGTTGCCTAGCTAAAGCAAGCCTGTATCAAGGGGCAGCAATATAGGAAAATCCTGAACAATTTCAGGACAGACAATCATTTCAGTGATGAAGGCAAAAGTATCATTTCATATTGCATGGGAGAAGGAAACCGTAAATCATTGTTATATTTTTACCAAGAAACCACATGGATAGACAATAGGAAATTATTGACAATATGAGGATAGGCCCCACAGATCAAATAGCACTTAATGAGCAACTGAGGAAGAACATTGTGAATGACTAACTTTAATCTTCATTTGATGAGGACTGAGTATCATCAAGATTTCAATTTCTACCTAATAGTACAGTTTAGTTCATTTAAAAGTAAATATGACATAACCAACTATTTATTGATTCCAGCGGGCCTTATTTAGTACCAAAGCATTGTTTACCAAACTTTACTGTGCCTGGCCCTAACTTTCAGAAGAAGTAAGAGAATATTAATCTAAAAATTGTAGACTCAGTGCCACCTCATCTAATTATAAGATGCTGAAAACAATTGTCATCACAGCCATGTGGTAGTATTCTCTTTCTAAATTCTTTTAAACTTAAAAAAGTCCTGTTTTTAAATAACCTTAGGATATTCAGATTGGGAATAAAATTCTGTTTGGTATGTTTGCTTTCAGCTGGATAGCAGTGTGCAGCAAAGCCACAGAAACCTGTGGCATTTTGAAAGCTAATGCATAGATCACAGTCCACTTGATTGCACAGGTCTCATGAAGTAGACTGTGATCTATATAAACGTATCCTTTAATAAATATGCTATTAAGTGGCAACAGAGCTCTTTGTGGCTGTTGTTTTTATGAAGCTTGAAGATCAGCATTCTCTAATAGTTATCCCTTAAAAATGTGTGTACGGGTGCGTGTGTTTCCTGAATTTCAAAAAAAAAAAAAAAGAATACAAGATAAATGAGCTAGGAAAAAAATAGAAAAATGAAAAGTCAGGAAGAAAGCAAGATAAAAGTACCAAAAGGAAAAAAAAGAAAAGAAAAAGTAAAGAAAATAGAAAAAGAATGACTTCCAACTTCCTTTGATACAGATATAAAAACACATTAAATTCTCTAAAGTTAACAAAAGTATGAATTATTTCTATAATTCCATATAATTCTAATTCTCAAATTACCCATTTAAAAATTGAGAAGAGGGGAGTTCTATCTTTGATAGGAAACAACTCAAGCAAATTAATAAGTAAGAGAAGACATGTAAAACTCAGAATGATAAAAAAAACATTTGAATAAGTACAGAGATCCAACTAATTTGGACCTTCATCTGTCATAATGTGCAGACTGGAAGACTAACAGGTATTTTACTCCAGTCTAGGCATAGAGGTAGCATCCTCCTTATTCTATGCCCCAGACCGATTACCAGTAATCCTCGATTTACAACAGTTCATTTAGTGATCATTCAAAGTTACAACAGCATTGAAAAAAGTGATTTATGACCATTTTTTTCACACAACTATTGCAGCATTTCCGTGGTCACGTGATCAAAATTCAAACACTTGGTAACTGATTCATATTTATGACACAGAAGGTCATGTGATCACCTTTTGTGATCTGACAAGCAAACTCAATGGGGAAGACAGGTTCACTTAACAACCATGTTATTAACTTAATGAAAGAGCCCTGGTGGCGCAGCAGACTAAAGCACTGTTATTAACATCAGCTGTCTGCAATTACTGCAAGTTCAAATCTCACCAGGCTCAAGGTTGACTCAGCCTTCCATCCTTTCTAAGGTAGGTAAAATGAGGACCCGGATTGTGGGGGCAATAAGCTGACTTTGTATAAATATACAAAAGTATGAAGGCTATTGCTTAACGCATTGTAAGCCGCCCTGAGTCTCCGGAGAAGGGCAGCATATAAATCAAATTAATAATAATAATAATAATAATAATAATAATAATAATAATAATAATAATAATATGACTACAGTGATTCACTTAACAACTGTGGCAAAAGAAAGTCATAAAAAGGGACAAAATTGACTGAACTGTCTCGTTTAGCAACATAAATTTTGGGTTCAATTGTAGTCATAAGGATTGTCTGTAGGTCATCTCATCTGTCATGGAACACAAGAAAGTAGAGGGAAATCCAAGGTTTGCCATTCCTGTTATAAATATAGAAAAAGACATTCAGAACAGAACTAAGCACAAGCTATTAATGTACAAATTCACGTGAAATTCTGATGCCAGAATTTCATAGCTGTAACTTTTTAAAAGTTTTATTGTAAGTGTGGATTATTAAACTCAAATAAAACATTCCTCCATTGCGATCCATCACCTCCTTCTTTGCATGGATTAAAGAGTGCCTTACAGGTTTTACTTTTTTCAGTATCAGAAGAATGAGATATCACTTTCTCCTGTTGATGCTCCTCGACATAGCTAGTGTGTTGACTGTGTGATATTTAACAAAAATAACTTCTAACATTATGCAGCCACATACTAGCATGGCATCTGTTGTTGAGAGAAGGTGTTGAGCAATGCACAATCAGTTCAAAAAGTTCCTTTCCCTGTGAATGTTTTGACAAAAATAATGGCTTAGAATATTTTCTGATAGTCCAGATTCTCTTACCCTGATCCTTAGAAAATGTATACATTACATTCCTGGTTCTGAAACTGGTAGAAATTCCAGTACCAATAGGAGTAAATCACCCTTCCCTTGTACTTAAAACAAAGATATACACAGAAAATATAAATATGCCAATTTAAAGCTATCTTTCTTCAGTCAGTAGTTTATGGAAACATATTCCAAATAGATTTTTTTTAAAATGGTTAATCAAATAAGTAGATACATATTCCAAACAGAGTCTAATCAGGTGAGAGTTCTGTCTACACCTACTTATTTTTCCTAAGTATTATTTTAGGTTATAATTTCTTTGAGCATAGTCCTAATTTTCTTGTCGTTTTATTGCTTCAGCTCCACCAAACACTTTCTTCAATCTTCAATGTTTAGTATGCTAGATGTTATATCTTTTATTGCGAAACATGAATAGACAATTAGCTTCTTCAAGTTTCAATACTAAATGATCTGGAAAGTACATTTTGAATTGCTGACTTAGTCTTTAATATTTTCAGATACAGTTGGAAAAAATCTGTACCAAGAAGCCTTGGAGACCTGTGCCAGAATGGACAATACTAAATTGTTCAATAGTATTATTCAATACAAAATAATCTCTATGTTGCTAATGAAGCCTTATTTCCTAATAGGAGTTAGATAACAGTATTTATATTCTTTTGGAGAAACATTATAGATTTAGATTAACTCAAATGGCTTAGAACAGGGGTGTCAAACTTGCGTCGTCATGGCAGCATCAAGTGACATATCATGACTTTTTTTCTCCTTCCCTAAACTGGGCATGGGCATGGCCAGCATGTGACACATCTGGCCTGCGGGCCGCAAGTTTGACAGCTTAGAATAACACTTGAAAGTCACCACTAATTATGGAGGTGGTAATAATCTTGGAAGAAATCCTTCTCTTAATTTTTCCCTATCTTCCTCTGTCCCAAACAATGTCTTTCCACCAATGCTATAAAAAAAATGTGTGTGTACATTTTTACATACATTTTTGATTATTTTGGTAGCTTGTATAAAGTATATATATATTGTTATAATTTTTATTTCCGATTTGCCTTTATTTGTACAGGATTTTACCCAATTGTGTCTACTCATTTGTGAATCAGTGACACAAATTCTTTCCCTTCACTGTGTGTTATACACATTGCAGTAGGATCTCTAGAATAGATTTGCATAAGGCATATTACATACCAAATAATGCAAAAGCTCTGTCTGGGATTGTACCAGCCATGAGACAACAGTTCTACTTATTAAGTTCATCAGCCAGGAAGAAAACTGTAGCTACACATTATAGTTTAATTGGAGCCAACACTAGTTGAGGACCCTTTCTCCAAGAAAGGTTTTTAATGCTATTTTGACCATTATTTACATAGGATTGCTGCAGGAAGCTTTGAGGATACTAATGCAAAGATTAAAAAACAATGAAAGAAACAAATTAATAGTACCAGTATGGTAACTCACGGTTAGCTTCTTCCAAAAAGAAAAAAAAATGAAAACATTTTATATTTCTCAAATATTGCTGTCTGAGAATAGAATAGGATCACATAATCCTTTAAACGCCAAAAGGAAATTGTAAATAAAACATAGGATGGCCCTCAGGGTACTGGGAAGTATAGAGAAGATGGAAAAAGCAGATGGCATAGAATAAAGACTCCTGAGAATCTAAAAGGTTTGCCAACACAGGGTGCCAAAAAGTGCGGGTGGGGTGGGATTAGAAAATTTCTTTTTAGTAGGAGCTCGAAGGCAGGTGTGCATGTGTAAATCTCGAGCAAACGGGAGACTGATGCTGAAAATAAAATAGCTGTTACTCTGGCTTGTACTTGTCAATAATACTCCTAATGAATGAGTGGAAAAAGAAAGAAAGGCTTTTAATGGGAAAATTCCAAAAGAATGGCAGCAAAAAATGGGCAGTCCTTTGTAGACCTGAATTTCAGTGGCTGTACGGCAAGATATGAAACCTTCTGTTTCCTCAAGCAATTGCAGAGACATAAAGAGATGAACAGCCTCCTGAAAGCAACACAATGGCTACTTGGAGCAGTCCACGCATTGTATTGATATTTAAAAAGTCCAAAATCTCATCTCAATTATGTAACGTTAAGAACAGATGATAGTTACTGTTTGAATTGTTCTTCCATTCACCCAAGAAATGGTCATTCCTATCAAAGCACTTCCTTGAAATTCTCGGGGCTATTTCCAAGAATTAGCCTAACTTTGACCAGATGATCACCATCTCCAGAGAAAGTAAGAGCCTTGGTAGTACAGTGGTTTAGAGCACCCTGTCATTAACACAGCTGCCTGCAATTACTGCAGGTTCGAACCTTACCAGGCTCAAGGTTGACTCAGCCTTCCATCCTTTCTAAGGTAGGTTAAATGAGGACCCAGTTTCTGGGGGCAATAAGCTGACTTTGTATAAATATACAAAAGTATGAAGGCTATTACTTAACGCATTGTAAGCCGCCCTGAGTCTCCGGAGAAGGGCGGCATATAAATCAAATTTAAAAAAAAAAAAAGTAAGAAAGAAGAAAAGTGGTTCTCAATACATATGGCTTTTGCTCCTATAGTCCTAGGAAAGAGGTAATGGCAAACCGCTGCTGAACATCTCTGCCAATAAAAACTACAGGGACTTGTCCTGGCAGTCTCTGAGAACTGGGCATGATTGAACAGAAAGGGGTTAAAAAAAAAGAACGGCTAAATAGGAAATTTAGCAGGCTAGAATATTTTTTTTTATTGCAAAAGTTTTACAAGTACATTTTCACCCCATTTCTCCCCCCAGCCCACCCCAAATTCCCCAACCTAACCCCCCCTAACCCTCCCTAACCCCCCTAACCCTCCCCTCCCCCCCAGACTTCCACAGAATATACTCCCATCAAAAAACCCTTTATATAAGACTTGAACCCCTCCGTCCCCCATATAATTTTTCATCTTCACAAAATTGAAATATTTCTATCTCAATATAATACTATCAATGAAAAGCTATTTGATACTTCCTAGTTTGATATTTGTTCTGCACATAATCTATCCACTTTTTCCATTCCCATTCATAAGTCTCTTGTGAACAATCTTTTAAGTATGCTGAGATCTTCGCCATCTCTGCAAAACTGGCCATCTTCAAAGTCCATTCCTCGATAGTGGGCAAAGCTTCATTTTTCCAATATTTACCTATCAATAATCTCGCTGCTGTCACCATGTACAATATCAACTTTGTTTCACCCAATGTAAAACCCTTAACTATACCCAATAAAAACAATTGTGGAGAAAATTGAATTTTTTTCTTCAAAACATTCTGCATAACCCACCAAATTTTTATCCAAAATGCCTTAACTTTCTTAAAAGTCCACCAAACATGATAGTATGTAGCATCTAAACAATCACATCTCCAACATTTTGGCTGAACATTAGGGTACATACATGACAATTTCTTAGGATCTAAATGCAGGCTAGAATATTAATGCCTGTAGCTAATTAAGGAGACCTGGGATTACTTCTCTTAATACATATTTATTCAATAACATTCAATATTTTTGTGTTTTGCTTGGGAAGGGGGGTTATTTCTCTTTCCTACCTTATATTATGTGCATGAGTATTTATGGCCTCAATATGAGTTTTTAATTTTTTTACAGGGGCATTAATGCTCCTATTTTAATAGTATGGATAAAGGGTGACATTACGGAAAGAGGGGAGGTAAGATCCTTTCTTTTTAAAATGTTCCTCTTTTCACCTCCTTTAGCTACCTAGGGGATGCCATTCTTCCTTTATTCCAGGTAGATTTCCAGTAATATATACCAAGATCTTCTAGATGTTGATATTGTGCTTCTTAACTGCCTCTCTCCCATTGCATGTAATATACCAAGAGTAGTTTTGAAAAATAAACTTTTGAGTAATTAAATATTAAGGGCAAAACAAGTATGGCAATGGTCCAAGAATGAGTAATTAGGCATTAACATGAGATCTATGCAGCAGTAGTGAGAAAAGAGATCTCATTTCCATTTACATCTGCAGAGAATCACCCAAGGGAACTCTCTTCACCTGTAAACCAGATGGCCCCATCTGACCTCCATTACATACATACATACACACACACACACGCGCGTGCGCACACACACACACACACACACACATATATATATATACCGGGTCTGATGTTACTTTGAACAAAAACATAAGAGTCCACCACATAACTTAATAATATAGCCTGAGTTTGTTTTGTAGTTTGTTTCCTGAGAAAGTGGATGAGGTTCTTAGATCTCTAAGCACCACTCTCTGTATGTTGGCTCCTTCCTTGCCTGTCTTACAGAAGCCACTTACAGGGGTGTCAAACTGGCAGCCCATGGGCTAGATGCGTCACATCCAGGCCACGCCCACCCCAGATCTGTGAAGGGAAAAAACATACATCACATGACAGCAACGTGATGGTGTGAGTTTGACACCCGTGCTCTAAAGCATCAGTCTTGCCAATGTTGATTACAGAGTCTTCTAATGCCTTAAAGAAGATTGGTGATGTGGCTTTGTTTAAGAAAATGTTTCAATCCTGAACATTTTAATATATTCTACATTAGGCTCTGTTGGTAAATAAGGAGGTAGTTTTAATGAAACCGATTATAAGATCCTTTCCAGCAAATGCTACGATCTGGATTTGGCATAGAGGCAACCTTGATTGTCTGAAGGGATGATCAATGCTGGAAAAGACATGGGAGAGCATTACCTTCCCTGGCTTCTGATGTCATTGACCACAGTAACTTGCAGAGAACGTTAAGGTTGAAGTCACAGCTTTGTGGGGGCTCTATGACTCTCCTTCCAGAAACACTAAAATAGCACTGCAGGTATTTGGTTTTCTTGGAATTGTACTGAGGAATCCTACAAGGTTCTGTCCTGTCTGCCCTGTTACCTAATTAGGGTTAATACATGGCAGAGTTTCACCCAGAGTTCTGCAATAGAACTTTCTTTAGAAATCCACCCACTCAGAAGCAAGCAGCAATGACTCCAGGACAGCACTTGGCTAAAGAAGTTACTTTTACTGTAAATACAAAAAGATCTAACAATGAAGACAAACTACTAAAGAAGTAAGCAATTAACCTTCTTTTTAAAATAGGCCCAGGGTTTAAAACTTTACCTCATCCACTGTTCCTTACACAGTAAGGGACTTCTGGCCATTTGTTTTGTAACATGTGGAAGTCACTTAGTCTGTCTGGTCGTCAGCTGTTTCCTTCTAGCATCACATCAGATTCAGGATGCAAAGATCTGTACAAATATTACAATACAGTACATATTTTAGTTGCCTTTGTTCAAATTTATGCAGCTCTGTTCTGATAACCCTAATTTAGTATCCATATGAAGCGTTTCAAAAGAGTCATTCGCAGATTTGGAGACAACTGTCACTTTCTCTCAGCTTAGCCCACCTCACAGGGCTGTTGTTGAAAGGAAAAAAAAAGAAGAAAGGAATTATTAGATACGTTTGCCATCTTGAGTTATTTATAAAACTAATAAATACAGGATAAACATAAATAAACAAGTTGTCATCAACATGCTAATTGCACTCATTTTGCCTTTCCTTTGAGCTCGGGATTGAAATTCTGCAGGGCCTAAAAAGCTGAAAATGATTGCAAACGGGTATAATTTTTCCTGATTCCAGAGTCTGCTCTTTGGAATTGGGAATACACCTGTTATGTTGGCTGCCAAGAATCAGATTGCTTATATTTTGACAGCAAAATTGTGCTAGTGGGTGAACAAAATCTTGGTTCTCTGATATGGTATTGTGGGCAGGGAACAGCTCAGCAGTAAGATTAACTTGGAAATAGCTGGCAGACCTTGTGTGATGTGATAATGCTAAAAGAGATTTTTTTTTAATACGTGCCTTTGTGTATAGTTGGCATGTTTCCATATTCATTCTTATTCTAAGAGATTTCATTACGTAGCTTTGCATTTAAGAAGACATCAGTTCTGTTGAGCAGTTGTCTACAGCCAAACAATACACCATTCTCTTTAGGTTTTAAGATACAAAAGTACAGTAATTATTCATTATTGACTAATGAAACCAAAGTCAAATTTCTGTGAAACCATTTGAAAAATTTCAAAGCTGATTGATATTAATCTGTACTGTAGCTTGTAACAAGACACATTTTTTTTCTTGTGACATTATTTTATTTATTACACTACTTGGCTGCTTTCTTGTTGATTGGATCCTCACTGCCCCTTATAGAATTTATGAAGTGCACCTGAAACCTGCTATTCTACAACAGTACTATTAAATAGTACAACAGTACTAGTAAAAATTGGAAAAAGCAACATCTAAGCCCCTAGTCCTCTTGAATATGAATAGTTCAAAGCAGAATGGTTATTACCCCAAGAGAAACAAATATGCATGAAAGATCCCCCAGCCAGAATTTTGCACGTACTTTTAGATATAGCAGTTTCTACTCCTGAAAATATATGCTTTATTTTAAATAGAAGAGCAGTTTGTTTTTTTCAGCAATAGGCATTACAGATAGTCCTCAACTTACAACCATTCGTTTAGTGACTGGTTGAAGTTACAACAGCACTGGAAAAAGTGACTTATGACCATTTTTCACTTTTATGACCATTGCAACATCCCCATAATCACATGATCAAATTTCAGACACTTGGCAACTGGTTCATATTTATGACGGTTGCAGTGTCCCAAAGTCAGGTGATCACCTTTTGTGACCTTCTGACAAACAAAGTCAATGGGGAAGCCAGATTCGTTACTAACTTAAAAACTGCAGTGATTCACTTAACAATTGTGGCAAGGAAAGTCATAAAATGGGGCAAAGTTCTGTTTACAACTGTCTTGCTTAGTAACAGAAAATTTATGGTAAGTCAATTGTGGTCGTAAATTGAGGACTACCTGTACTGTCCAGCCTGCGCCAATAAAATATCCCGATATATGTGTGATCCTCTTCCACGTTTTGTTTTGGTCTGCTCTGTTCTGTTATTTTCTCTTCTGTTTTATTATGCTTTTAGGCATGCTTACCACTCCAAACATTATCTATTACTTCTTTATGTAGTCTTCAGTTTGATGCATTTTTGCTTGACCATTCAGGTAACAAGAAATATATTCTGCAAATTTTTAACAAATAATTCAACATCATATTTCCTGGATTTAATATTTCTGAATATTTTTTCCAGTTGGTGATCTTTCAGGATTTTGCCTTGAATTCAAAGCAAAATTACCTACCTAGAGAAATAAAACCCTGAAGCTTTCTATTTGCATTTCAGTGGAAAAAATAGTGTATCATGTACTATGCATCATTTTTATCATGATGAGCATATCTAGCACTCAGAAGAAAGCTATGAAACTCTGCTACAGGAATTAGAAAACCTCACTGGTTGATCTTGCTAGGATACTGTCAATAGATTAAGACTTCACGAGTCAGAACTGGTTGATTCATAACAACTGGAGCAAGGGGAAGAATATTTGTCTTCTCATAGCTGTTTAATACTAACATTACCAAACCTATTTTTTTTTCTCAGCTCACTGTCCAGATATGACTCAGAAGAGGAGTAAGATTCAAAAATGCAAAATCCAAGTTCTACTAACTGTGGCTTGTGCAGCCATTTTTGTAAAGGACAGCACTTTGTTCATTTCTAGACCTCATCATGACTTACTCTCATCAACTGTTTTAGAAGCATACCCATAAGAACACAGAGCACAACCTTAGAATGACATTTAAGAAGATCCTAAAATTATTGCATTATCCACAAGAGTGATTTTTGTCTATTAACTTGCATTATTATGCAAGTGGGAAGTTGCAGGACATTTTATGTGAAGGATTTTTTTCTGCACAACAAGGATTACTGGCCACAAGGGCTGCTCTTGGACAAGTTACAGAAATTTCTAACATAGCTGAGGATTTTGATTCTTATTTAGAAAGATTTGAGAGATGCAAATCACATTTGTTTATGTACGTAATGTAATAGCATCTCCTCAGTATAAGAGACTGGATTGAGAGCATCACATACCTCCAGAGCATAGGAAGCCTCATTAACAGTAAAATAAAATGTATTGCTATGGGGTACACATTTACAGCACACTTGCCACTTTAAATTAGTGACTTGTCACCATTGTGGGAGACAGGGCCACATTATTCAATGTCACACCTTCCAAGGGTACAACGTGTTTCCACGGTATTTCTTTCCGTGCTTTTTCAAAGACCCAGGAGTCAAATCTATATTCTGTGAGTATTACAAGTGTTAGAAGTGATGGTAGATGCATTAAATAAATGCTTTTATTTTGTTGAAACAAAATTTCAAAGTATATGTATTAGGGGTGTCAAACTTGATTTCATTGAGGGCCGCATCAGGGTTGTGTTTGACTTTGGGGGGGCCAGGGATGGGCGTGGCCAGGGCGGGTGTGGCCAAACACAATGTTTCCAGGGTGGCCCTTTGGGCCAGATTTAAGCACTGATCTATAAGCTTGCTATAAATACCCCCATTAGTCATGTGTGAGGCATCCACAGAATCTGTTTAATCTGATGAAACAAGTTTTGTGACATCACAACTCAGCCCTACTCCATTCCTAAATTACAATGTATAAAAGGCTGGAGCTTGCAGCCTTGTGATGGGTAACATTCCTTTAGTTATTCCACCCTCTTCCCCGCCATAGACATCTTTGACCCTACACTCAATAAATATTAGCCTATTTTAAAAAATAAATTTATGGCATCATAAAAAAGCTCAAAGCTATATCCTGGTGCCAAGATCATTTTTTTGTAAATCATATTTCTTATTTTTTCCTTCCCTGTATAAAGAGAACTGGAATAAACGGAGTATCATAGCACTATGTCATGTGTCAAACATAGCAATTGAGCAGCTCTAACTCTAGTTCTTCTAAGGAAGATTGTCTGGGGATTACAATGTAAACTTTTATCAACTGGAACCAGAACCAGTACCAAATACACAGGATATGTTTGCCATAATGATTGGAGGCAAATCCAGTAAAGGTAAAATGGATTTCTCATGTGCCATCAGCAGTTAGATTTGGTCTCCGTCTTAGAGCAGTACCTAAACACTCAACAAACATCTGTATCAGTATCAAAGACTTCCTTTGGGGATTTCAACACTCCTGCATTTTTTTCAGCGTACAATACAATGGATCAAATATTGCAAAGCTTAGGTTGTACCGTCTGCATCCTGGATAATACTTTAATCCCTGCTTGCTTTATGGATGAACATTTAGCACTACTCAATGTGATGACTGGTGTTCTAATTATGCAAGGGTTACTTTCTTCAAAAGGCAGTAGAGTACTTACCGTACAATATTGGTTATCTTGACCTCAATCTTCCCGAAAATATGGCTGATGCAGCACAGTGGTGAATACATTTTCACCTATTTATTTCAGACTTGTTAAATTACTATGGACAAATTTTGTCATCCTAGCCTCATTTCTGCAACCACTGCATGAGTTGTTGCAGGAAACTGTCCAATGGAAATGGAAAACAAAATGTGAAAATGCTTTTCAGATAGCAAACCATGTGGCTTGCATATAGTGACCTAAATAAACCATTGAGGTCAGTGTGAGATGCCTCCACAAATGATGCTGAAACTGTTATTTCACATTTCATGGTTGATGAAGAAGAGCATTATATTGCTTTTGCATCAAGAATACTATCTTCAATGCCCCAAAATTAAGAGGTTCTTGCCATCATTTCTGGAATAAAATATTCATGGTGGTCCTTCTTCTTCTTCTTCTTCTTCTTCTTCTTCTTCTTCTTCTTCTTCTTCTTCTTCTTCTTCTTCTTCTTCTTCTTCTTCTTCTTCTTCTTCTTCTTCTTCTTCTTCCTCCTCCTCCTCCTCCTCCTCCTCCTCCTCCTCCTCTTCCTCTTCCTCTTCGTTAGTTTTCATCTTCTAAGCAACACCCAGAGACATTGTTGTGAGACAAGGAGATATCTAAACTGTTTCAACAAACAAATAAATTTTTAAATATAAGTAACGGGGATTACTTTAAAAAATACTTATATGGAAGAACTACCTATTCATTGTAAAGATGGTTCATTTGCAACTACTCAGGTGACTGCAACATTTTGGCAAAAGTATGGGGTTATTTTTCAGTGCTGGCCTAGCTATTTTATATTTGGTCAAATGAGGAAATCTTTATTTTGAGATAAACTTTCCATAGAGCAGAGCTGCATCCCCTGGTGAACTTGGTGGCTATACCATCAAAATTTCAACATAATTTCTTAGATGAGCTTCCTGACGGACCACCAGCTATCAATAAAATGAAAACACAAGCCCATCATTCCTTAGTGGGTCTGGGCTAGATCAAGAATTTATACATCACTATACTATTTGTTATTCAATATGAATCAATCCCTGCAGTACCTCTTTACCCATGGATAAGTGGTGGGTTCCTCCTGGTTCGGTCCAGTTCGGCCGATCCTGTAGCGGTGACGATATGACGTCACCGAACCAGTTCTCCCCCACCGCCGCCCTCCCAGCCCCCACCCCCCCATGTTATTCTGACCTTTTATTTGGTCCCACCCCCAATCTATTGCTGCCTCCTGAGTCCCAGCTGATGACTAGAGGGAAAAAAACTGTTTAAACTCTTGCCACGGGGCTTCAAAGGGCCGTCCTACAGCTGATCAGTGTTAAAAGCAAACAAATGAGTCAGGTCGTAAGTGCGAGGACTGGTCATAAGTGCGAGGACCTTCCAGAAATGACTCTGACTAGCTAGCCACGTCCACCTAGTCACATGACGTCCAAGCCACACCCACAAAATAAGCCACACCCAAAGAACCGGTTGTAAAAAAAATTAGAACCCACCCCTGCCATGGATAGCATCAAAATGGGAAAGAATCCACATAGATTAGGCTGAAATAAGCAGAAAACCTTCTATATTGTCATATATTGTTATTCCAAGTAGGGGAGTTAATAGAAGTACTGCCTACTATTAGTACCAATACAATATTCATGCTACTTCTTGCTGAGAAATTCTTGTTCAGTCCGGCAGCCAAAATGTGTAGACTATTTAGCCATGACAATGTCACTTTGCCCAGGGTGCACTATGAAGAAGCTAGACTACATTGCACCCCTTAAGAAAAAAACATGGATGAAATAAAACCAGGAACAATATATTCATATTAATATATATATATATATGACATATTCATATTAATATATATGATGACATATATTAATATTGTAAATATGGACACTCAGCTTGCTGACAGCTGTGCTCACTGTTTTAAAGTTCATACTTAAAACCAGCAGTAGATGGCCCACTTTTCACACAATGAAGATTATAGCAAAATCTACATAACACTTTAAGGGAAAGAAACACATACAAAGCTTTCATCAAACACAGATGTTGGCAGATACATGTTTGTGAGGACAAGTGAGAACATGATTAGAAAAAAACAGAGATAATTTCTTCCTGAAAGATATGGGTAATAAGTAGCCATAAACCATTAAGAGGGATACCAGAGCCCAGATAGTCTAGGATATAACATCACTACATAAATAAAGTAACAAGGGTGGGAACACAAAATTGTTAATCTAGAAATATTTATTTGGCTGGGTGGATGGGAACTGTAGTCTAATACATCTGGAGAATATTAGAATGGAGAAGGCTAATTTAACTTCTTTTTTCTTGTTTTCTTCTTAACTCAAAATTCTTGGCAGTTTAAAAAACGGTTTTGGAAGATTCTTCAAAATAATGTTGTGGTCAGGCAGACAGGCAGACAGTGATGGGTGTTAGTATCTTTTGGCTCCCCTATATTTTCATCCCAATAACTACCTTTATAATTGCCTCATAAAGAACTGAACAGAAACAATTGGTTACATAGATTATTTGATTATTTATTGAAATTTATTAGCCATTCAAAGCCAGTAGGTGGTGTACAAAACTGGAAAATCCATAAAAACTAGGGACAAAGTCCAAATGGACAGCCAAGACTAAAACAATCTTATAAACAACACAAATGAAACAAAACACGGACCACAGATATACAGTACTATAATGCATTGATATATCAACTCCAGGCCTGTGACCAAAGCCAGGTTTTAGGAGCTTTCTGGAATCTAAGCATGAGGGTGTGGTTTCAAAATATAGTGACCACAACAGAGAAAACACTAGAAGATTTAATAGATACCCGATTAGTGCACACTTCTGTCTGAATATATGGGCGGACAGAAGCAAGCGGAGATAAATCATCCCTCAGATATCCAGGTCTTATGCCATACAGGGCTTCATAGATAATAACCAGCACCTTGAACTTCATTCGGAACCTCACTGGCAACCAATGCAACTCACACAACAGCAATGACATATGGGCATAACAAAAGGCACTACACCACTGCATTTTGAACCAGCTCAAAGTTTCTGGATAGACCTTAAAGACAGCCCCATGCAGAGCATATATTATTGCAATAATTCGATAGTGAGGTAACCAAGGCATGAATAACTTTGAAGGGCTTCCCAACCAACAACTGGTAGACAAGATGAACCTGTGCAAAGGTCCTCCTGGCCATTACCCACTCTTTGAGCAGTAGCTGCAAATCCAGAAGGACCACAAGTTGCAAAAGTTTCGAATGGGGAAGTGCAGCTCCATCCAAGAACAACGATGGTAACATCCTCAATCCCAAGAGGCCAAATAGCCATAGCCACTCAGTCTTGTTAGTATTGAACTGAAGTCTTTCCCAATCAAAAACAGCTTTCAGACTCCAAGTCAATAACAATGACAGCTTCACCTGTGTCACTCAGATTTGAGACACACAGCTGGGTATAATCAGCATACTGATGATACCAAACCCTGGATCTGAGAGTGACCTCTTCCTGTGCTTTCATGTAGATGTTGAACAGGAGACAAAAAAGTGTCAGGCCCTGAGGGGCCATGGACATGATCTCTCCCCTCCCACCCCTCAGTCCTGGCTGGGAACAACTGTTAAGGGATGTGAACCACTAGGGCACAATATCTTCCACTCCTAAACCCAAAAACCAGCCTAGAAGTATATTATGGTGAAGAATATCAAAATCCACTAAGAGATCAAGAAGCAGTAGGATGGACATGTCACCATGGTGGAGATGGCTTGTTTGGCTAGTGTCCATAAAAGTTCTGCCACCCTCTTAATCCATTAGCAGGACAATTACTCTTAGTAGTGATGTGATGATGGAAAATGGAATACCTCATCTGAAAATTAGAAGTCAGTGGACTATCCTAACATTCAATTAGATTAAAATATTTCTGGCCAAAATAAAATATCTGGAATTTCACTCTCACTAGACCAAATTATGTATGATTGATATTCCAAAAGAAACTAAGAGAGACTACCCAGTTCTCTGTAGGAAAACTCTAGTATAGGAAGTATTTGCTTTGCTTGATGATTATCTGCTCAACATTAAGAGGATTCTTCTCATTACACTTTCTCTTATTCATACAGCTCAAGGGCATGTGGTGTCCCGGGGCCACAGTGACTAATGGCACTGATGTGAAGATTTGCATTTTTAGAATGATTCAAAAAGAGGGGCAGTATTAGCACCCTATAAACTTTGGCATCCAAGGTTTGTGCTTTCTTGGCTATAGTTTAAATCTGACCCTACAAGACTAATAAATTTTACTGTAGGCCCATTCAACTCCAATAATTAAAATAGAAATTTAAAGATCTAATAATTTTTTTTCCAAATTATTTCAAGGCAGTTCAACACATTAAAAATGTTCAGCATAACAAGAAACATCGCTTGACAGAAGAATTTGCCATATAATGGGACCAGATTACTAATGCTACTAAACCTCCTTCACTTCAAGAAACTAATTTTAATCAAATCTATGCAAATGGGAAAGGCTTCAGGACCAGATGGTTTTCTAATGAATTACTACAAGAAATGCACTAGATTTTTTCTCTTATTTAAGTGGAGATAGTATTTTCAAATAAATCACTGTTGTTTAACTTTAATGAAACAAATACTCTCAAAGCAAGGGTATGTATTTTAATTATAGAACTTTACCTTGACTAGTGCTGATGTTGCTTTTTAAACAACTATTCTGATCCAGAAATTACAACTTGCACATCTGTCTGTTGTGCACACAGAACAAGCTGGTTTTATATGAAGTTATCAACTTTGTGATAATATCACATTTTACTCGGTGTTCTTGCTCTAACAAAATAGGATCCACAGCTATAATTTAGAAATTGAGAAAGCCTTTTGTGTGATCTATTGGACTTTTTTCAGGTACTTTTAATTTACTTTGGATTTTCCCAAAAGTTTTATATTTTGTATCTGCAAATAAATGACCATTAACCTGACCAAATTTCCTTTGTGAAATTTGTGACAAGGATGTTATTTTTTAATACTTTCTTTTTAATTTTGCTTTAGAATCCCGCTTGTATGATTACACCGTCTAAAAATACTGATGGAACTGTGGCATGGGACAGCCATACAATTCTACTGCATGCAGTTACATGTGTATAGAATTTTATTTGTTTTGAAAATAAACCAAACATTTATATTCTTAATCTCATTAATCTCATTTCACTACTGCACTAGTTCTCAAACTTTGCAATATTGCAACTCTATAAAAAAGATAATAAATTTGACTGGTCCTCCCTCCTTCAAATAGAATTAATAATTAGATTAAGTTGGGGCAAGAAGTAAATATGCTACTAACTTTTAATAAATTTAATGATTAAATTTATTGTGTGCATCAAAGGGATTCTCAAAAGTTCAGTAACTGCAACAGACCACTGTGACTATATTATATGTGTGTGTGTGTCTAAATAGTCATATAGAAATTAGAGATTCTCCACTAGTGTAGATATGAAATACCTTAATAAACGTCACAATGAAATGGAAATATGATTATTTTTGCATCTTCTAAATCAGTCTATAGACCTCAGGTAATTGAAGAAGCAAGAAATAATCAGCATCATGTTAACATGTGCATTAGCCAAGGGAAATTAACATGTAAAGTGGACATTTGAAAAATACATTGGTCCATTGTTTTGCTTAATCCTCCAATTTGTAGAAAACTTTATTTACTTCATTTATATCATATTATTTTTCTATAAACAAGTAGCAGGATAAAAGTAGATAAACAGATTATATGCTTTGCCTGTATGTGCTTGACACTTAAAAGGAAGGTCAGAAACAGGTCATTAGTGAAAAGTAGTACATGAGTATAAAGTCTTTCATTAGGGATTCCCCTTCACTGTGACAGACATAAAAGTGGGTGGAGAATCTTAAAGAGTTACCAGAATATGGTGGGGAAATCACTTTCAAACTTCTCCCTGCAAGGTGTCCTTTGCAAATCTAGAAGACAATTCCCCATTTGCATTTTTGCATTAAGTGCATTGCAAAATGTACAGCTGTACATTATGCATTGATTGCTACACTGATTCTAGGCCTTTTTATTAAGTGAGTTCGTGTTGTGGAGATATTATACTTGCTGTTCCTTCAAAGCACAGTTTGTCCTCAAGAAAAGGCACAGAAGCCATTCTTCCAGCTAGCATGACTAGGAGCCATTGTAATTGCCACGTGGAATAGAGTGGCAATGGACAATTCTCCAACAAGGTGGAAAAACGTCAGTCAGTCTGGGTATACGTCCCGTCTAGCCAATGACCGAGCACTTTCCAAAGGCAAAACTCCGCCCCTTCAAGGCTGCCCCAGTTCTTCGTCTCGGTCTTCGCCTGACAGGAACGTGTCCTCCTCTGACTGACCTTTTTTTCCGCTCTTATATTTCCTGACAATTGTTGAGCTGACTTCAGGTTCCTTCGTTTCAGCCCCTGCAGACCTTGTGCCTGGCTAAAGGTAATTTCTAGCCTCCCTTAGCACTAGCTGCGTGTAAACGGCTGTTGCCTAGCAGCTTTATCGGCCTCAGTGATCTCAAACAGCCCCAGAGTCGCGTGTAGTGCCGGAAAGGCTAGCGACTGAAGGGCGCCCCTTTCCTCTCAGCTGTTGGGCGCAAGGGCTGGATCGCCGATACATCTACGGCGTTTTTTCTCCCGCCTTGCTCGGCTTCGGAATCCTCCCGCTTCAATCTCGCGCCAGAGGCGATCGGGAAGATAACGCTCCGGCGCATGATCGCCTGGCAGGGATATTGGTTCTGACGACTTCCCGGTTCGGCGGGTTTAACGGAGGGGGCGATCGGACAGTTAACAGCTTGATAGTGCCCCTCTTCTCTAACTGGAGCCCTAGCAGAGTTGGGGAAGGATCGCCTTGTTAGTCCTTCTCTCTCTCTCGCCGCCATTTCAGGCCGCCATTTCAGGCCTATAATTAATTCAAAATGGCATCGGCCAGGAGCAACTCCGAGAGACCTACGGCCTCCTCCTCCCGCAGGCGCCATCCTAGCGATCCTCTGGAGGGCCCTTCACCCTCCCTGCCACCTCCGGCCAAGAAAGCCCGGGCTAAGCGCAATAATGCTCAACCCTCATCATCTGGGCCTTCCCGGGAGGAACAACGTCGTCATAAGGCCATGGAAAAGGCTTTTCTGCGGGCGCAATCACATTCTGGCCGGGCCGCTTCTCTGCCTACACCTGGGTCTTGTTCTCCCCACTCGGTGAGAGACCTTTCCCCAGATATTATGGGAGATTCTCAGGATATTGCTTCAGACCCTCAAAGGTTATTCCAGACGCTACCTGATTTAGACCAGCGTCCGGTATTACCATCTGCACCTCCTCCAGTTCTGCCGGCTTTATCTACACCAATGGCAGATTCTTTGGAGGCCTTCATTTCTCGGGCGATCCGTCAATCTATCGCGGATTGTCTTACCCAAGCATCAACTGTGGTTCCATCAAGGGATTCTATTCGCTCCCTCCCTGACGCTCAGGAGAGTTCCTTACTAAATCAGGACCATTCTGCTCCCCATGTTGCTCCTGACCAAGTCTCAGTGTCGGAAGGGGATGATTATCAAGATCTAGCTTGGTCTGATGATGAAGGCTTGGGGCCCGACCAGCCGGCCTTTGTTGGCCTATTTAAGCCGCACCTCTTCCGCTCCTTGCTTTTTAAAGCTATTGCTGTCACCCGTTTGGGTTCTCCTTCTGCGGCTGCACCATCTTCTTCGGCTTCGGATCCAGTGGCTGCCATGTTCGCGGAACAGACCAGCGAACCCGAGACCATTCCAGCCCCTAAGCTATTCACCGATGTCCTTCAGCGACAATGGACCTTACCTGGAGCAGGCCCTAGCCCTAACGGCTTGGACAAGCGTCTCTACAATTCTGCATCCCCTTTGGCAGATATCTTGCAGATTCCGAAGGTTGACTGTCCTATTGTGGCCTTAACCGATACTACCCACCCAGCAGGGCCTCCTGAGGATTCTCTCAGACCTGAGGATAAGCGAGCTGAAAAGACCCTCCTGAAGGGGCACCAAGCGACCGCCTGGTCCATACGGGCGTCAACGTCTGCTTCTTTCTTTAACCGAGCGGCATTGCTCTGGCTTAAGCAGCTGCAAGCCAGGCTGCCTCTATCAGACTCAAGGTCCCACCAGGACCTAAATAAGATCGCTGCAGCATTGGAATATTCGGCAGATGCCACTTTGAATTCCACTTGATTTTCCGCTAGAGCCTTAGGTTCTAATGTTACATCTCGACGGCTCTTGTGGCTTAGAAACTGGCAAGCCGACATTCGCAGCAAATGGCAGCTCGCTTCGGCCCCTTATGCTATGGGCTCCCTCTTTGGCTCGGCCTTGGATCCCTTGCTTGTTGAAACCAGGGATCGCCGGAAGATTCTTCCACCGGCTTCTCGTCGCTCTGATCACCGTTTTCCATCTCCACGGTTCCAGTCCTTTCGGACTTCGGCTTCTTCCTCCTTTCAGTCGCGAGGGCAACGATCCTTTCCTTCTAGGCCACAACAGCATCCCCAGGTCAGACAAGGGTCCAGATTTTCCTATCGGAAATCCTTCCGGGGTAGTAGGGGGGGTCGTTGGCCTCGACGGTCTAGATGAGGTGTGTTTCCGTTCTCCTATTGGAGGACGCCTGTCCTTATTCCGGGATCGGTGGGCTTCCTCCATTACTGACTCCTGGGTTCTTGACACCATTTCCTTTGGTCTGGCTTTAGAATTTTCCTCTCCTCCTCCCTCCCGTTTTCTTCCTTGTCCTGTTTCTCGGGACCCAGCCAAGGTAGGGATTGTTTCTGAGGCCATCAACCATCTCTTAGAGATTTCTGCCATTGAAACAGTGCCTTCTTCGGAGCAGGGTCATGGTTTTTATTCCCGTCTCTTTGTGATCCAAAAAGCTTCTGGCGGTTGGCGTCCCATTTTAGACTTGAAGGCATTGAACCGGCACATTAAATATCGCCGGTTCAAGATGCATTCCCTGACGTCCATTCTTGAGTTAATTCGTCCTTCCGATTTTCTTTCGTCAATCGACCTAACGGATGCCTACCTCCATGTCCCTATCTTACCTTCTCATCGACCTTTCCTCCGTTTTGCCTTCAAAGGTTCCCATTATCAGTATAAGGCTCTACCCTTCGGGCTGTCTTCGGCCCCTAGGGTATTCACGAAAATTATGGCCTCCTTAATTGGTTTCATTAGATCTCACCCTGTTCGCCTTCAATTTTATTTGGATGACATATTAGTTATGTCTCCTTCTCTACCGAAGGCTAAGGAGGATCTAGTTTTCGTTCTCTCTTCCCTTCAATCTCATGGTTTTTCTATAAATTGGTCAAAGAGCCATCTGTCCCCCTCTACTAATATCCTTCACTTAGGTGCTTCCATTGATACCATCTCCTCCATAGTTTGTCTTTCACCAGAGCGCCAGGCCAATCTACGTTCCTTAGTACGGCAATGTCTTGCAGATGGCTCAGCAACCCTTTTCACCCTTTCCCGCCTCTTGGGGATGATGGTTTCCACCTTCGGTATTACTCCATGGTCCCGTTTACATAGTAGGGAGTTGCAATGGCTTCTGCTCCCTTTTCAACGTTCGAACCAAGAGGCTTCTTCCCGTCGTATCCGACTTCCCCAGCCTGTCCTCCAATCTCTTCGCTGGTGGGTTTCTCCAGCGTTGGCACAAGGTTCTTGCTTTCGGGAACCTCAAAGACTACAGCTTACTACTGATGCGAGTCTCTCTGGCTGGGGGGCCCATCTGCATAGTCACATGGCCCAGGGCCGGTGGACCACCCAGGAATCCTTTCTTAGTATTAATTTGTTGGAATTGCGAGCCATTAGGCTCGCGTTGTTAAGCTTTTGTGATTTGGTAGACGGTAGACATGTTTTGGTCCTTACCGATAACACTACAGCTAAGGCCCATGTAAATAGGTTGGGTGGCACTAGATCCTGCTCTTTGATGAGCGAAGCTCGCTTGTTGGGGTTATGGGCCGAAGACCATCTGGCTTCCATCAGGGCTGATTACATCTCAGGATCCGACAACGTCCAGGCTGATTCTCTCAGCCGTTCGCAAGTGGATCAGGGTGAGTGGTCTATCTCTCAGGACCTTTTCCGGGACATCGCATCTAGATTTAGCTGTCCAGTAGTAGATTTATTCGCCTCCCGTGCGAATCATCATCTCCCACGTTATTTTTCCAGGTTTCTGGATCTTCAGGCGGAAGCCACGGACGCCCTTCGCAGCCCTTGGCCCCCCGGTCTTTTATATGCCTTCCCCCCTCTCTCATTGATCCCCAGGGTCCTGCGGAAACTGCTCGAGGAACAGGCACAGCTCCTCCTGGTGGCTCCGTTCTGGCACATGCGCCCCTGGTTTGCGGACCTTATGGATCTTTCCGTGGCCACTCCTTGGCAGATCCCTGCCCTCAAGGTCGTCTTATCTCAGGGATCGCTCATTCATCCGAATCCGGGGTGGCTGCGCTTAACCGTCTGGCGGTTGAGCGGATCCTCCTGACGGAGGCCAGGATTCCATCCGACGTTGTGTCTATAATCCAAGCTGCTCGCAAACCCTCTACCATCCGAATTTATGAGGCCACTTGGCGTTCATTTGTTTTATGGTGTTCATCAGTTCCAGTTTTGCCTACTTCGGCTTCCATTATTCATGTGTTGATGTTTCTTCAATCGGGCCTTCGCAAGGGACTTCGACCCAACACTCTACGTCGGCAGGTGGCGGCCATTGCCTCCGTCTTGTCTTGCTGTTCGAAGGATTCCATCTCTCGTCATCCTATCATTACTACATTCCTGCGAGGAGCTACGAACTTGCGTCCTCCTACCGTGCATAGGTTTCCAACGTGGAACTTGAATAAAGTCTTGAAAGCTCTCATGTCACCTCCCTTCGAACCTCTTCGATCCGTCTCACTGCGCTTCCTTTCATTGAAAGTAGCGTTCTTGGTAGCGATTACCTCTTCCCGGAGAATTTCAGAATTGGCAGCTTTATCTGTCCGAGCGGATCTTTGTACCTTCCATACCAATAGAGTGGTTCTCCGGCTAGATCCATCTTTCGTGCCTAAAGTAAATTCAACCTTCCACAGAGCGCAGGAACTCGTTCTCCCAGATTTTTGCCCCCACCCTTCCCATCGACTGGAAAGGGCTTGGCACACGTTGGACGTCCGCCGGGCTTTGAAGATCTATATAGCCCGGACGGCACCGCACAGGAAGACGGAGGCTCTGTTTGTTGCCTTTCATCCCGCTTCTCTGGGAGGTCGTGTATCGAGTGTGACTTTGGGTCGTTGGATTAGGGCCACTATTACTCTGGCTTACCGACAGTCTGACTCTCCTGTGCCTCATTCCATCACGGCTCATTCGACAAGGAGCGCTGCAACATCCGCTGCCTGGGCTACTCAGGCTTCCATTGAATAAGTTTGCCGGGCTGCCACATGGACTTCTATCAGTCCCTTCATCAGAAATTATAAGGTGGATTCGTTTGCCTCTTCGGATGCTGCATTCGGCAGGAGAGTACTGCAGTCGGTCCATATCGCTTGAGTTCTGCGGGACCAGTTCCTTCCCTCCCTGGTGACATCTGGCTTTGGTATGTCCCCAGACTGACTGACGTTTTTCCACCTTGTTGGAGAATAGACGTTGGTCTTACCTGATACGTCTCTTCTCGACATGGGGAAAAACGTTGACTTTGTATAGTGCCATTCACAGATCCATGCATGTGGCATTAAGTTATAGACTAATCAATCCAGGCTGTGCTCAGACTGGTCTGTCTAGACCTTGAATCTTGGGCAACTGCTCTATGAGAAACTGATGTTTTGAGCTTCTGGTGTTGTTCCCAATCCCTTCTGAGCTTTTATTCATGTCAGTACATTTGGTCCTATAGTCTGGTAGCTATGATGCTTGATAGGACTTTCTATGTTGTGAGGAGGCAGGTTATTGCCTGATAGTTGGACAGTGCTATTTCCTTGTGGGGGTCTTTCATGATCAGCAATGTTATCCCTTAAGTTAGCCAGACAGGGTGGAAATCTGATGCTAACAGCTGATTCATCTGTGCTGCTAGGTGTTCATGCACTATTAGTTTCTTTAGCTTCTGTAGTAAATGTGGCTCATGTATGGGCCAGATGCTGTCCAGCTGTTCATGATTTTGACCCACTGTTGGATGTCTGCTATTGTGATGGTGACTGGTTCCTGTTTTGGGAAATTGCTGTGGTTTGTTCTCAAGTCCTGCAGCCACTTTTCACTGGTATCACGTGTCTTCTCTTTCTCCCATATTCTTCCAGTACTGTTCAATTTCTGCTGTTGGCTCTCCTGTTACTATATTGTTGCATTGCAGTTGGGAGTACACCTTGGCTAGTTCTTTGGAGAATAGTATTTAAATAGCATGTAAATTATAGATCACAGATATGTGATGTGAGTGTATATCAACAAAAGAAATGGTCATCAAAGTAATGGTAAATAATGTCAATATAACTAGTTATTTTGCAAAGGTTATTTTGCATGTGTTAAGTATGAACTGGGTTAAGTACTTTAAATTACAACTTGTTTTCCTCTAATTTTGTCTGATGGATTAACAGAAATAAAATCAATAGCAAAATTAGCTATGGTCCATGTGTTTTATACCCATGGGCTGAATTGGATTTGTGAGATACATGAAAATGTCATGCAGCTTCACTGCTTGAATTGTAACAAATTAACATGATTTACCCCAAGGAAATAAATTTATCAATGCTTTATCTTATTGCTTTAAGTTGTATTATTATATTACTTTTTGGACACAAATTTTTCCAAGCTAAAATCCATTAATGAAATAGCAATAGATTGTATCCAATGGTGTGTGGAAAATTGAATTATCCCATTTTGCCAGTCTTTCATTGCATGCATTATATTCCACTATATTAAAGAGAAAATAATTCTCATATTACTTTTATATTAAGTTGTAAGTGCATTATTCCTTCTTCAACTATTGGAGCATTATATGTACTTCTACTCTATTAGTTTAAGAGTCATAACAGTACTTAATTATACTATTCAAGGTGAATACGCTTTAAAAATAAGCACAGCTGAACCATCACACATTTTTTCAGCTGTAAGAATGATTGCATAGACTCATTTCAGCTAGTCATATTGCATTGCTGTATCTACAGTGCTTGCATTCTTCTGCATATCTGAAAGTATCTTCTCAGACCTTACAATAGACATCTGAAAGTTAAAAGCAGAATCTGTACAATATTGTATATAAACATATGCATTCTACTGTTAGCCATAACAATTCTACTGATTTTGTGTCATTTTGTGTATGAAATCATAATTCCTGTGTTTCATTTGCTAGGATATCATTCCTAGGAACTCTTCTTTGTATCTGCCTGGATATCAGCAATGTATTGCCACTTTCCAGCGCATCTGTTTTTGTTTCAATTATTTCTCTTCAGTGGTTTAGAAATCTCCGCAAAATGTTCACAGATTCAGTTTGTGAATATGAGGATAAACATCAAAATAAAATAATAATAAAAAAGTAGAAAACTGATAGTAGCTTCCTCCATAATCTATCCTTCTCTTTCATTCACCTGCTTAGAAACCATTTTTTTCAGGTTCACTTATTTGTCTCATCTCTATACCTTTTAAATAGGTTATGAACCCCTTTCATATATTTAATAAAAGGGTGTGCAGTAAACTATTGAATAAAACAGTATTGACAGAGTTTATTTACTACAATTGATCATAAAGTATAGTTTAGAAACCACAGTGGCTTTCTATTAAACAAAATGAATAAATCCACATTATTGTGTAATATATTTATGTGAACCTTGTTGTAGGTTGTATGATCCACATCAAGCCCCAAAATCCAATAGCTAGTAAAAAAATCACAACACTACTTCCTGGTAATATAAGTTTTGTGGCCTTTGAATAAGTATATTTCAAAAGCAGCATATTTAGCTATGCCTAACAAAAGTAAAAAGGTACAGCAATTTTTGTCTCTTAGTTAACAGTTGTCCTTTCAATTTGTTAACATTCATTCAAATTCCAGTACTACATTGATTAATCAAATTTAAGAATTATAGATTTTGGATTGGAAAGTCCAATTACTGATCGCATAGAATTGGAGGTTCACGTGAATATCTTACTGTCTCTGCAATCAGTATCTGACCACAGCTCTGGCTACTAAAATTGTGCAAAGTAAACAGTTGCCCCATTTCCTTTTCTGTGATTAAACCTGTGGCTTCCACTCCGCTTTTCTAATTATTGGATATTTAGAGTGCATTCCAAAGCAGGATGCAAAGAATATTTCATAATATTGTGACCATGCTTGTTTTTTGAGTTAATATGCCAAGAATTGTAAGTATGGAATGTGCACTTGCACACGATTCTAAACCGTGGAATAATAAAACAGGGATTTTAGTGGAATTCATTTCCATGTACTGCACTTAGCATTGGGACTATGAAGTTTTATGTAACAAATGTAAAATTTGCAGAATTGATTGAGCCTCACAGTTCCACACTACATGGAAGTGAATTCCACTAAAACGTGATTTCTAGCTACGGTACATTCCACACCATTTCATTAGGATGAAACTTGTGCAACTTGATTGTAATGCACTCTATAAATTGTATCACAACCCATATGCTTGGAGTTTGCTGCAAGTACATAATAGTACATGAGCTACACGCATGCTAGGAAGGTGAAAACCATGACTTCCCACACATGAACCCACAAGTGAAATCCTATGAGTAGAACTGCTATACATGGCAAAGTATATATAGATTATATATTATTGTTTCTTTAAAGAAATTCTTTAATTTATAAATAAAATTTCTTTCAAAGGAATTCTATTTCTGACTATTATGCATGTTACCACATTTGGTAATTAGTATTTTAAATCAGAGCTGTTTGATTTCAGCTTCAGGTCTAGGAATTATACATTATTCTTATTCCATCTTTTTTATTTATTTACTTGCAGAGTATTCTATAGTGCTCAGTACTTTAAAAATATTTTTCCATATACTTGAATACAAGCATTTAAGGCTTTGTCTTATGAGGAATTGCTAACATGTAAGCCAGCAATACTGTATTTATGGATTTACTTGTTCATTTGATGTAGCTGCACTTCAGACTCCATATTCAGCCTTGATAGTATAATCATTTAACAAGCATTTTATACCGACTAATTTCATGAGAGTCAATCCTAAACAAATTTGCTAGGTAGGAAATCTCACTGATTTCATAGGAAAACACACAAGTACATTTAAACAAAAAAGCCACAAACTCAATAAATTTAATAAATAGTTTTCCTTGAGATCGAAATTTAAATATTTGATGTATTGCGAAATGTGACTCATTTCTATATTTTATGGTGTTTTTTGAGCCATTTAAAATATATCAGGTACTTTCTTACAATGATAGTCACAGTAAAAGATACAGAAATCACAAGTACAGAAAATAAGCATAAGAATCTAATGGAATTATTGTACAAAATCAAACAAAATAGCCTTTTTTCTTTCTATCACTGCAATCTTTTTTAAGCTTTTAAAGTTCCCAATGTCTTGAAAATCTAATAGAAACATTTTGTAGAGGGTCATATGTAAATAAGATCATACAAAAATTAAATTATCCAACTCTTATGTAGAATGAGGGCTCCTATACAGATTGTCCTTGACTTACAGCCATTCGTTTAGTTATCATTCGAAGTTACAATGGCACTGAAGTGGTCACGTGATCAAAATTTGGATGTTTGTTAACTGGCATGTATTTATAACAGTTGCAGTGTCCTGGGATCATTTGATCATCTTTTGCGAACTTCTCACTAGTCAAATCATTGGGGAAGCCAGATTCAGTTAACAACCATGTTATTAATTTAACAACTTCAGTGATTCACTTAACAACAGTGGCGAGAAAGGTTGCAAAATGGGGCAAAACTCATTCAACAACTGTCTTGCTTAACAATTGAAATTTTGGGCTCAATTGTGGTCATCTGCAGTACAGTACTACAGCCTGTAGTACAGTGGACTAAAGCACTGTTATTAACATCTGCTGCTTGCAATTACTGCAAGTTCAAATTTCACCAGGCTCAAGGTTGACTCAGCCTTCCATCCTTTCAAAGGTAGGTAAAATGAGGACCCAGATTGTGGGGGCAATAAGCTGACTTTGTATAAATATACAAAAGTATGAAGGCTATTGCTTAACGCATTGTAAGCCGCCCTGAGTCTCCGGAGAAGGGCGGCATATAAATTAAAGCAAAAAAAAAAAACCTGGCACCACATCTTGGCCTATAATTCTATGAATTCCTCTGAACCTGAGGCTTGAATTGAAGTGAATATGCCCTTTGACAAGCAGACTACTAATTTTACAGAGAAATATATCAAGAACATATGCACAAGGCTGTCATACTGCCTATAATGTAGAGACATACATCATGCAGGAAAATGCATTGCATACTGCAATTGTATAGGAATTTCAAAGAAGCTACAAAGTTGCATGAATTATGCAAGCAATCTGTGCATACAAGTATAAAAGCCAGTATTACAAAGAGCTGAGCATATGACAAATATTGTATCCTGGCTTTTCACAAGCAGTTATTACAGTTAGCTGCCAACCCTCTGTATATACATTTCTAACTATCTAGCTCTGAAGTTGAGTATCAATATGGAAATTACACCTCCACTGCATGTCACTTGTGAACCTCAAATGTCTTTGTAGATGTTATACAGTGGTAATGTTTTTTTTTTAAAATGAGCCCAGAGAAATAGAGATAAAAAGAACATTTTCCACATTAATTTCCCAAGGTTTTTCTAAATCTTTTCTAGAAATTGAGACTTGGAACATTTTGATGACAAGATTTTCTTCAATGATTTTAGTCAGGTACAATGGTTTGTTTCTTCCCATAAGATTCAAATTTTTTAAAGACTTTAAAATATTTTTTCCAAGTCGTGGAGTAGGATTGCCTCTTTTTTCCTCCAGTTGCTTTGCATTTCATGGCAGTCTTTGGATAATACTTATCTTGTAGATATAGGATAGGCCCAGCAAAACATACCTTGCATTGCCCTCAAAATATATTGCACTTTGTATGAGCCACTTATTTGTAAAATCTCATTTTTAGAAATACGATCATGGTAACATGTTTCATAAGCAATGCTTGTAGAATATTTTGAGCTTTTGTGCTGTTGATATGGTAATTTCCAAGTTTCACTTGCACAGGTTGTTCCTCATAAAATAACACTGTGAAGCTGGATGTTTGTTACGGTATCAACATTGGGGTAGTCAAATCACCAGTATTCTGTGACTCACAACTGCAGTTGAGACTGGAATTGTAGTCATAAATTGTTGCAGTCATAACTTGAGGCAGCACATGTTGACTCAATTTTACGACCCTTTTACAATGGACATATAGTGAGTCACTGTGGTTGCTAAGCAAATCAAATGATTAAGCAAATCACATGGTTATTAAGGGAATCTATTTTTCCAAATGAGTGTTTTTTGCCAGTGTGCGCAATTATAATCACATGAACATTAGGACAGTGCAACTGGTCATAAATGGAATCCAGCTACTGAGGGCCTGAAATAAAATCACGTACCTGCAGGGAGGGGGTGACAGTAGTAACTTCAAGGATGGGTTGTAAGTTTGCTTTTTGGAAGTCTGTCATAACCTAGAACAGTTGTTAAACCAGTTGTAAGTCAAGGACCTCCTACAATATACTAATGTCTTTTTCAAATTTGCAGTAAGATTGTCTATCTCAATACCTCCACGATTTGATGTATGCTGCCTAGATAGGTGAACCTCTGCACATTCTTGATGGGATGGCGTTCAACATCCAATTCTGCATTTCCAAGATGCACTTTTTTGTTTTGTTTTTTAGGATTTATCCTCAGCCGCTACTTCTATATTGTCAGGTATGTCATTTCTGCTAGGAGTACAATTTAATCCACTAAATTCAAATCTGTAGTTTTTCTATGGGATGTAGACATATGTCCCATTCAGCCATTCTCATGACAAAGCCTACAGTCAGAAGGAATAATGACAAGATTATGCACCATTGCTGTAATGTTGTATTAATGTTGAAAAACAGTTGATACCATTATCAGTCTTCACACAGTACCTGGAATTCAAGCAGAGGCTATATTCTAGACAAATAACAATAACGAATACATTTTTATGATGTTCCATGGTGATTCTCTGTGTATGTTGTCAAGTGACTTTTGAAATCAATTTAATTGATTGACAATAGATCTTGGAATTCAATACTTTGTTCAGTGAGCAAAGCATTAACACCTGGTCAATGTAGCCCAACTATTTCTTCCCGTAATGTATTGTCCACTGCATTTAGAATGAAATGGAATGAAAAAACCCCCCAAAACCAGCATTAGGAGCAGAAAGAAATGTGATGCTTCTCCTGTTGTAACAGTTAGTGGCATTACCCTTTTGGCAATTTGACAATGACTCCATTTTTCCACTTGCCTGAGACACACTATTTTTGCTGAACATTCATTGAGTATTCCTGCTTCTTGCTGTTCCCACTAGAATGTTTTCAGTAGTTCTGTTGTGATTTAGAATAAATGAGGGTCTTTGTAATTTTTTAATGTTCTTATTGCTTGCAGTTTTGCTGTGATCATCCCCTGGTTTACAGACAAGAATGGACACACAAAAATCATGTTGTGGCTGACCATGGTTGATTTTGTACCTCTTTGAAATGCTTTATATAGCATATTTCTTGTTCTTCCTTAATGAGCAGAATCTTCCCATTCTTATCTTTGAAAGAAGCCATTGGACTTCATCTTTGCTCCTGTTATATCTCAGATAATACAATATATACAGTATATTTTCATTCACTGCTACTTTTACTTCAATTCCTTTGTCTTTCAAGCTTTTTTGTTTTTAGTCAGCCCAGCACATTCTTTTGAGCTTAAGGTCCAGGTCTTGACACAAGCAGGGAAAAAGAAATGCATTTTTTTTTTGCTAGTTTCCTAAAAACTGGATTACTGAGACCAAAGTTACTTCCTTGGAGAATGCTTTCATTTGCATGCATTATACAAGGATATGAAATCTGACCTACAGTTGCAATTTCAGTATTTGTAGTTTGTTCTGTCATCAAGACTAGAGTTCTTTCTGTAAATTTATTTCTCATTTTGTCTGATTTCCTTGTTTCCACGCTAGTTTTTAGAAGGTAGAAATATGCAAAGATTGTAACAGTGCCAAAAAAACCCATAGAAATATCATTTTGCTATATTTCTTACAAAAAGACAAACACACACTAGGTTATCCTTTCAAGCAGTTAGCCTGAAGAGAAAAAAAAATCTTGTATTATTTGGAACACCATTGAAAAATCCCTATTTCAGAATTCATAACCAGAAATAGAATTCAGATTATTTGGATATCTTTATTGCCTTCAACTTTCTTATATTTTTAGTGGATAGTGACTACTGTAGCAATATTCCCAGGTATATGTGTTTTAGAGTGGCTGAGATCAATGATATTTGAACATTTACTTTCCCTTTAAAAAAAGATACGTAGGATAATTTAACTAAAGTCCTTGCTAGCCATCATGTTTCATCAGTTTAGGCTGGTGCACCAAATGCAGCCCAATTTAGATAAACATGGTTTAGTTTAATATTGCAGAATTTAACTCAAGCACAATAGCATGCTCTATCTTGATAATATTAACTATTCACTGATTTCCAGATAACCTCATATTTCATTTCATGTTACCAAGTTACTAAGACAATCTTTATTGGCACTAAATGAAAACATTGGGTGGCTGCCCTTTAATTGCTGTATTATATTTGATTAATTACATGCCTTTAAATTGTGTCAACATTTAATGACATTAGATAGGCTTTCTCCAGGATGATCTCTCTCTCTCACTGTGCATGGTAACTCAGTGCCTTGAAAAGATGCTGGAGATGGTCTCTGCTCCAGAAGTTTGAGTTCTAGCATCATCGGCAGAGTGAGCTACCTTCACTTGCCTCAGCTTCTGCCCACCCAGCAGTTCGAAAGCATGCTCCATGCAAGGAGATAAATAGGTACCACTTCAATGGGAAACATGGTGGTGTTTCATGGAAATGGTCAGATCCCTGCCAATGTTGGATCTATTTGGATGCGCTGCCCGACTGTGATGCAACATCAGCGGTGAGAGGTCCCAGATGACATCTCAGGATGCTATTCTTCTTTCTGGTGTGGAGCTAGTTTCCCCCCTAGGGTGTACCATTGATAAGCGTGAGCATGAGCTAAATGAACTAGTTCTCTTTGGCAGCCAAATAACTACTATGTACTAACACTATGGTCTCCTGGCTAATTGTACCATCATCGTATGCTAAATAAGTAGATAATATCTGCTAAACTAAAGTATCTTGAATGTTGAGATCTCTTGTTCAGTATTTCAGTATATTCCTTCTTTGAATGGGTTACTACTTATCCATTAGTTTCTTTAGCATACCAATTAAAGGACAGAATCTTTAAAATATCCCTTGTTTTTCTACATCTATTTCCATCTTCAATGTATTTACAGAAGTTGTATTAATTTTGTCATTTCCAACAGCTCCTTGAAATTCAGCTTCATTGATTTCATTCCATGGTTCCTCTGCATCCTTATTGAATAAAGCTCAGGATTTCAATCTGTTCTTTATGTTCTCCTTCAAAACGATGGATATACATTCAAGATTACACTAGTCTGTTTTCTTTCACTTTAGCTTGATTTCAAACTTGACAGGAACAGTTTGTGATCTGTTCCACACTCAACCCCTAGCCACGTTTTTGCAGTTACAACTAATTCGTTCATCTTCTTGTGCCAATAATATAACTAATTTATTTGTATTCCAGGTCATGCCTGTGTGTGTGGACATCACCTTGATTATTTGAACACTGTATTAGCAAAAACATTCTAGGAGGCATACAACATCCAAATATATAATTATATTTGGCATGTAATGCTATGGACACAATAAGGACCAGAATTTTGGTCACTAAGCATTGCATTCATTAATCAAGTCATCGCTTGACAAGACCCAAATTTCAGGACTATTTTTACTGCAGACATTAAGCAAATCACCAAGGTTGTTAAGCAAATTATGTTCTTATTAAGTGAATCCCATAGTCATTATTCAGCTTCTCCAATTGACTTTGCTTGTCAGAAACCAACTGGAAAAATCGCAAATTGCAATCCCGTGACTGCAAGACACTGCAACCATCATAAATGCAAGTGATTGCCAAGCAACTGAATTGTAATCATATGACACCAGGGGTAGTGCAATAGTTGTAACAAATTCTAAGTCAGTTATTCTGAGGCCAATGTAACTTCAAACCATTGTTAAATGAACAATCATAAACTGGAGACTACCAGTAAAACAATTAAAACATGATAACAGAACAATATAGACTAAAAAACAACCATAACAATAAATAAACAAATAAACAAATAACCCCAGGCCTGGTCTTAAGGTCTTTCCAGAATCCCAGGAGAACGACCACCATACATTTTCTGGAAAATGTGGTTCCAGAGGGCAGGGGCAACAACAGAGAAGGCACAATTCAGTCCTATAAGATAGCAATGTTTAATTAAGGGAGCCTTGAGTGCACCCACTCTATCTAAATGCGTTGAGTGGGCCAAAACAATTGGAGACTGATACTCCCTCAAATAATCCCCACTCAAATAATCAAGCCCTATGCTATGAAGGTTCTTAAAGGTGATATCCAGCACTGTTCATTGCATCCAGAGCCCAACTGGCAACCAATGCAGATCATTTAGGAGCAATGATACATGGGCATAATGAGAAGTGGCTGTTACTGCTTGTGCTGTCCTAACATAGAAAGTAAAGATGACCGCAATAGAAATATGCAAGCTCCATTACCAAAGTGATAAGGGGTTAATTCAGGGGTGAAATCCAGCAGGTTCTGACATGTTCTGGAGTACCCGTAGCGGAAATTTTGAGTAGTTCGGAGAACCAGCAAATGCGACCTCTGGCTGGCCCCAGAGTGGGGTGGGAATGGAGATTTTGCAGTATTCTTCCTCTGGAGTGGGGTGGGAATGGAGATTTTGCAGTATCCTTCCCCTGTCATGCCCACCAAGCCACGCTCACCAAGCTATACCACCCCCACCAAGCCACGCCAACCGCTAGTAAAAAAAAATTGAATTTCACCACTGGATTAATCATGTCTTAAATCATAGGGATGGGGAGCTGGATTTACATCAGTAATTGCTCTGATCTAAATAAATTTCCCTTATTACTTGCAAGTGGGAAAAATACTGCACTTCCCAATACTTCTACCTTGTCAAATAGACTCTGGTTGCATGTCAGTACATCATGCAAAGTTTTGGAAAGTCCCTGCTGGTGCTTGAGGAGAAGACACACATTTGGAGGCTCACTGGTTGCATATGAGTACATTTTTCCAACAGATACCTGCACATAGATGGTGTATAAATAAAAGAAGGTCAGATACAGTAAATGTATACAATTAATTGATTAAAGTTTGGTCTTCCTTGCTTTCTTATGCAAAACATTATAAACTGCAGAGCAACAAAAAGTTTCCGTGATACACTCTTGTGTACTGTTCTCTCATAATGAATTCAACCTGAATACTGCCAAAATTATAAACTGACCACAAAAAACAAGGAGAGAGGTACTCCATGCATAGACAACTCCAAGGGTTGCAAAAAAAAAAAAAAATCAAACAAAAAATAATATACAAAAGAAACAAGCCATAGACCAATGATGGTGAACCTTTTCGGCACTGAGTGCCAGAAAGGGAGCGCGCATATGCGCGTGACATGAAATGCCGAACAGGGAACACTTTGTGCACATTCGTCAGGCCGTGACCAGGAAGAGGACCTGCCCAGGGGGCATGCGCGCGCCAAATAAGGTACTTCCAGTTTCCAGCACGCACATGTGTGCCAGCCAGCAAGTCTTCCAGTTACTGCTGTGCATGTGCCAATCAGCTGGCCGGCATACATGCTCATAGGGGAAAATGGAAAACCAGCTCTTCCGGTTTCCGGCACTGCTGCACGCACAAAGGCCAGTTGATTGGCATGTGCGCATGTGCACCAGAAACCCAGAAAAGGAACAAGTGACTTTGCGCATGCCAGGTGACATGGCTCTGCGTGCCACTTCAGGCACACATACCATAGGTTCACCATCACGGCCATAGACTAACCCATACAGCCACAAGACTAATACATAAACACACAAACCAATTCTATCTGGGCAGAATATGCTTAATGGCCAGCCATGAAATAAGATGCTACGAATGCAGGAAAGTGAAGATTGTTTGAAGGGCCATCTTTTGCCAGCCATCCAACCCATTGGATGAGACAGAAAAGGTGTTAGTTCCTTATGTTAATGAGGTCCATGTAGGGCAGTGGTTCTCAACCTGTGGGTCGGGACCCCTTTGGGGGTCAAATGACCCTTTCACAGGGGTCGCCTAAGACCATCGGAAGATACATATTTTCGATGGTCTTAGGAATAATTTTATGGTTGGGGGTCGCCACAACATGAGGAACTGTATTAAAGGGTCGCGGCATTAGGAAGGTTGAGAACCACTGACATTGTAGGGGGACCAAGGAGGGTTTTCTCCATAGTGGCTGTCTCCCTGTAGAACAGCATCCCTGGGGAGATAAGACTGTTGTCCATCTTGATAAGCTTTTGAAATGCTCTGAAACCATGGTTTTGCCATAGGGACTGGGGACCCCAGGACAAAATGAAGCCCATCAAATAGTTTGATTGTTGTCACCAAGGAGGTAAGGGTTTATTGGGTTTTGTATCTAGAGTTCTGTAAAGCATTAACTTCTGTAAATTGCCCAAAGTCACTGTAAATTGGACAGGCATATGCATTTTCTTAATAAAGTTGGAAAAGTATGAAGTACCTTGGAAATGTATACAACTGGCTAGCTGGGCCTTCAAGAGGAAAACCAAGCAAGAATGCAGAAACCTGGCAAAGACCACTTATTTTTTTTCTTGGGTATAAGCAAACAAGAACCCCTTCCTACATATGTACCCCTCATAGCTGCTCCTAATAGGTTGCTAGGTGCCATTCTAACAGAAGCAACAGAAGCAATAATAGAATGCCACACAGACTTATGATAAGCCTCAAAGGGAGTTGGTGGCCACTTTTTAGTCGGGGATCCGTGCCTTTAACTAAGCGCAAGCAAAGAGTCATTCAATAGGCGAAGTCATCAGCAGACTTATCTGTACTTCTCCTGTTGAATTTCTGCCTGTCATGGACCCAATTCTGGGACGCAAAGAAAGGGGCAGATTTCGGACACACACCCACACACCCCACTCATTGTTCCAGAACTGGGAAGAAACGCGTTCCAATTCAAATAGGATGGTTTCCTCCTCGGCAAAGCAAAACGGGCATAGTAGCTCCAGAAGAAGTTTGAACCAAGCCCTAAACTACAAGCCCCAGGGGAGGTGAAGGCAACCCCAGGCCATCGTTTTAATGCACTGGCGTCGGAGCCGTCCCAACTCCGCTGCTCTGAGCTCACGACCCAGCCCGCGTTCGTGTGTAGCCCAGCGGGGAGGGTGCCAAAGTGCGCCTCCGCAGAGCGGGCACGGCGCAGTGAAAGGCGCCTTTCCCGCCTGCTCGAAGGTCCCTCCTGAAGCTCAGCTCCGAGCCTTTTGCCGCCACCACCTCAGCCGCGCGCGCTTCGAGAGCCGAATGGGCTGGCAGAAGTTCCCGAGAGCCAGCAAAAACTCAAGAGCCAGCGGCTCGAGGAGCGCCTGCGCACTGCAGGGGCGCCAGATTTGGCGGGAGGGGGAGTGTCCAAAAAGCCTTTGTTAGATGGCATCTGTTTACAGAGTTACGCTTTCATCTCAACCTGTTTCCTCCTCCCCTCTCCGGCTCCTGAGAACTTAACAGCATAAGAACCCTTTTTTAAGAGGAGACACGCCAAGCACTGCTTCCAGCTGCATAAAGCCCTCTCCTCCCCCGCCCGCCCACCCACCTCTCGCCTTTTCCCCCCAGTGACTAATGCAAGGATGGCCAGGAGACCTAGGCACAGGTAAAAAGGCAAAGACTGGAAAAGGCAAAGCAAATTGCTTTGCAACACCGAGGCATTTTTTTAAATTTATATATATATATAGATATATTTGTCGTTGTTTCTCTCGCGCGCTCTCTTGCTGGCTCTTTCGGTCTCAGATATGTTGGTAATGTTGCGCGCGCGTGCGAATTGTTTTGTTTTATAGCGACAAAGATTCTTTGGGGGGAAAAAGTTAAAAGGATTGGAGAGAGATTGAGAACTGTTGCACAGGGTTCAGAGGAAGCGTTCTCTGCCAGTTCACCTGTCAGGACGTGCGTTAAATCGTTGTATTTAAATAAAATGCTGCATTGAATCAGTTGGTACTTAGCAACTCACTTTCTCTTGGGCTACTTAGATTTTCCCCCACCTCCGCCGCTTATTAGCGATTAGGAATAGATAATAACACTCGGATCCGTGCAAAATTTCCAGAAGGGGTTGGGTGAGCGTCCGACCAAGTTGCAAGTTGTAGGTGAGCCGAGATAATTTCAGCTAAAAGGCTCGAGAGCCGTTCCAGTCTTGCAAGGGGGATCCGTTGCTTCTGACAATCGCGATCTTGGTTTGCGCTGGTTTGGAGACGAGAGAGCACAATCCTTACGCAAAAAAAAAAAAAAAAAAAAAAAAGAGCAAAATGTCGGAGCTGCAGGTACCCGATTCCGTTTTCATTCATTCGTCTTTTCATTCATTCTTCGCGGCTGGGTAAATGACAAGCAGGGTGGAAGGAAAACTAAATCCCTTTTCTGCAGTTGTCGCTTTCTTTCGGGACCGCAAACCCATTGCCTTTGAATTTGGGTCTCTGTTACTTTCTTTTTTCTTTTCTTTTTTTTTTTTTGAAAGTGATTGCTAGTGAAGTTTGCGTTCGCGTTGCATGCGCTGTTTTTTCCTTCTGCGGGAGTTGGAGCTTTCCTTGCAGCGTTGCATGGGACAGTTTAGCACCGCAGGACAAGGTTGCAGGTGGCGGGGGGGGGTAAGATTGGTGGTTTGTCAACTGTCACTTATTTGGTAATGGTGGAGTTTTTGACCTTGCTTTGCAGGCCTGGGTTTGACAGTTTCTACGGAGGGGAAACTTTTACAAAAAAAAAAAAAATCTTGCTGAGGTGCTCGTATGTGGTGGCTTGTGATCGTCCGGGGCGAGGACGGCTTGTGGTTGTGGGGAAATGTTGCAGGGTGGAGGTGACTGAGGCTACCCGCTGCTTACTCCTTTTCCCCTTTGCGCTGCGAGGGCATGCAGGCAGCCGGCGAGCGAAAACCTGCGCCTCGTGGTCTGCAGAAACGCTTTCTTCAGTGCGGGATTGTTTGCTTAAATTAGCTCGGGACAGCGTCCACGTGGAGTCAAGGATTGAAAAATCTTTTCTCTTTCGCCCTCTCCGTTTTTAACGCGCCCTCTTTTCCGCTCAGCTTTCCTTGGCACGGAGGGCGCTTAACCTTTGGAACTCCGGAAAGTTCCGCTTTACTTCTAGGAAGAGAAAGGAAAATAAAATAAAGCGAGGGGCAGAGGAAGCAGCTTTGCAAAACCGCCTAAGGAAAATATATATATATATATATATATGGCCGTTGCATGCATGTATGCAGACAACATTGCTAATCGGGCTGGCAGAAACGATTTGGGAGGGGGGTGGGTAGTCAGTCTGCGCGCTGCCTATTTTATTTTGAGTGGTGGCACGCTTCCCAGCCGCACGCTCGCTCGCTTCCTCCGGATCGAGATCCGCAGCGCCGTGCGGGGAAGATGCGGGGGCTTATTATTGAGCTTTGCACTTGCACTTGGGAGAAAGCGCTCGACTGTGCCAAAGGCGCCGTCTTCTCGACGCAAGCGCGGGACTTTCGGGGCATTTATTTTTAAAGCGATGTGTAATAATGTTCCTCATTGCAAGAGTGAGGTTGAATAGAAGGATGTGGGGGGGGGGGAAGGAGGTGACGGAAGACACCGCCTCCTCTGCTCCAGTGGGATTGGTGAAGGGCCATAGTTCCCCCGATGGCAACGGGCAGGACGGGCGGGGACACAGAAAAGAAAACCACCCGGGCTTCGCTTCTTTCCAGCACCTGTCGGACTAGAAGACCGCCGAGAAGGATCGCGAGTGACTGCCCTTCGGCTGGCGGGCGAATTGCTCGCTTTTTCTTCAATCACAGTGACAGCGGTAGTAGTAATAGTAGTAGCTGTAGTAGTAAGCGGCAGCAACAAATCACTTCCTCCCCGCCCCATCCCCACCCTCTCTCTCTCTCTCTCACACACACACACTCACTCTCAAATTCGTTGCACAATTGAAGTTCCTTGGCAAGAGCAGAGTATTCATGAGTGTGTGGAGTATTTATGCACAAATTAGCTGGAGGAACGGTCTTAACCCTTTCCGTTTCTGCAGCCTGACACGTCATCTCAGACTGCTCTGAGCAATTGCCCGTTTATGGGTTCTAGAGATCAAAAAGAAAAAAAAAGTGTATGGATGGAGGGACAGAAGGCTAGAAAGAAAGCTGGACTGCTTTTATTGGTTGGCTTTTTTTAATTGCAAAATGTGAGAGCATTTGAGTCCCACCATCCTCATCTGGAAAACAAAAGAACAGTTATGGAACTCAGCTTAAGGAGCCTATAAAATTGATGTGAAATTGGAAACTAAGGGGTTTTTCACATTGTCATGATTTTTGTTGCCTTGATGCCTGTTAAAATAAGTACAGCTCGCTAGTAGGTAAAGCTTAAAACATACAATTAAAATCTATACCAACATCTGAGAGCAGAAAAAATATTCAACTGTTTTCACAGCTCCTCAAGCCCCTGTTGCGTGGAGCACATACACACACACATATACACAATTAAATTATGCACAGAAAATAAACCTCAAATTCATTTTACATAGGAACAGTCAAATCATATGATCAGCAATTTTTGCATGTCATAACGCTTCATAAAACGTCACTTTTGATTGTAGGGTCAGTTTCCTGGGAAACAAGGGTTGCACTGTAGTCCAATTTAGTTTGGTTTTGAGTATTTTATACCAGTTTTACTGGTCTCTTGTGAGTGTCTAGAATGATGAGAATAGGTGGCACAAGATATGTATACATATTTATTTGCAAAAATAAGTACAAATACTTAGAAAAAATATAAAAAATTATTTAGAAATTCTTATATTGGACCAGTTTACTTTAATCTGATTTTTCAAAATGGATTTAAAAGTGGCATTAAAGTGCATTCTATTAGTGTATTACCATAGGTACCCCTTAAATCATCCATATTTTCTTCTCCACTTTAGATACAAGCTTTAGGCTAAACTTTCAAAACTTATGTTTACATTTTCCAGTTGAAAATAAAGTGTTGCTCAATAGAATTTGAAGTAAGGCAACCGTCATTGCAAAATACTTTGCATTTTACCAAACTACATGAATTAAACTTGATGTTTTTAGAAATTTCTGCTCTCGTATTCACTTGGAAAAAAGCTGGGGCACTCAGCAACTGAAGCACATTAGATGGGATTGAGGTAGCAATAGTAGGAAAACTTGTATTCTTAGAGATACCTGTACTTGGCCATGAATTGTGAATTTCTTGTCATTGCAGAGTAAAACAAACCAAACTGACTAGTTGAATTTATTTTGCATTGACTGTTGACTTTGGGCACTTTGAGGCTACATTGCCAGGCATATGTGCAAATTGATCCTCTTCAAAGTCAACCTCAAAGAATTTAGCAACATATATCCTTGTAAAATATGTCTGCTGTTTCTTCAAGTGCATAGAAATTTCACTTAGTACATATAAGTGGTAGATGGGAATGACTTTGGGAGACAAGAGAAAGTGCAGCAGACTAGACAAACAGTAAAATTAGTGTCCACAGAAGGACATGCGGTATGGGAGACTTTTCAGAAGGGACCCTCCTTGTTTTCTGTAGTGTAAAAAGGGAGGCGGGGGAAATATTTCAGACCTGCAAGAATCTATTAGGTATCCCTATAATAAAGGTAGAGCTAATATTCATCATTGTGTTTCTTGCTTGGACTACATTGAAGGGCAAACCGTGTAGTTTGAACTAGGATCATCATGTCTAGTCTGCAGAAAACCTGAAGATAAACGGATGGTGGGAAAGTTCTCACTCTGCTGCCATCTAGTGGTCCTCTAGATTTTTGCAGGCTAAACACAGTAGTCATGATTTGAAGTTAGTAGGAATGTGATTCCCAAACTTTGTGCCCCAGGGTTCCAGACTGAATTCACAGGGGCACAGTGGAATATTTTACACTGTGTTAAAAAATGGAACTGTTTGTGGGTTTATTGTGGTACGCCAAGACACCAAAGCACACGGTGTGGAATCGCTGGGGTGCTATAAACTGAGAAAGCTTGTAAACTTCTACAAGAGTTATTATACTAGAGCTATTCGGCATAAGAGGTTATTAAATAATATGACAGTAGGATAGTATAAAATACTAGCCTTCTAAAAATGTAAAAACTTGGTTTTCATCTGAAAATAAAAATGTGGATTTTTTTTACCTCTTTGTGAGGTGTTCTTTGAATGATTTGGCATAAGGATTCCAAATATGTACTTGGGCAAAGGACACAGCCTCTGTTCCCTTTATTGTCCTAAACATTGTATTTTAATTTGAAACCATCATTGGTTGAACAGCTGCCAAATGTGTAATTTACCACTGATCTAACAGCATGAGCAGGTCTAAACATGCATAGTAAGCAGAAGGTTGCCAACCTTTTGCTTGTATCTGTGGATACCAAAAACAGCAGAACCAGTTCAGAATGCTAGAACAGAATGCAGAACAAAATCTTGTCATGCAACTTTCCAGACAATTACCCCTATAACCTTTGCAAAAGTTGTTGACTTTCGCTAACTTTTTATAGAACCTGTGATATTGAAATCAAACTCTCCCCTTCAGTGTTCTATCTTAATTTTACTTTCTGTATTTCATTTTTTCAGCATATATAGCAGTGATGATGAGGATGAAGATGTCGAGCTATACGATCATGACTACGATGGGCTGCTCCCCAAGGGTGGAAAACGTCATTTAGGGAAAACACGATGGACCCGAGAAGAGGTAAATTGGCTTCATACTAAGCGTCTGTAGAAGACAAGAATTTTAGTACCATTTGTGGCTGGCTTCTCAAGCAAGTGGATAAGTAGAATCTTTTGGTTAATAAATATGAAGCTGAACACTTAATTTTTTTTTTCTTTTAGGTTGCCATGATTAGGCCTGTGCCTAAAAAACGCAGAATTTGCTTTACAAAAGAAACCACACACAAGTAGTTTAGCAATAAGCAGTATCTTTTGAGAGGGAAATTATATATAATGTCGATGTTGGGGCCTACTCACACTGGTGCCAGTTGTGATAGTGAGGTGAAAATAGGAACAGCTAAAAAGACAGTGGACAAATTAAAACCCACTAGTTTAGAAGGAAAACGATAGAGAGGTACTGACTATATTATTATATTGACTTGGAAGCCTGAGAAGTCAATCGGGCAGTGGAAATTCTATTTCCTGCACATTTTCCACGAAAATCAGCACAACAATAATCATGTCTTTGTATGTTGGTTTGTATGAAAAATGGAGGTGGTTCTAGGTCTGGGGCACTGCTTACTATTTTGAATCCAGGGTTCAACCTGTTGCTACAGATAATGGCTAATTTCATAGCAGTTGGTCAACTGCAATAAGGTGTGTAGAAATTGGCATTATGCACTTGATAGAAAATACATAGAAGCCATTGGAAACATGTATTATATGTATTACATGTTACTGGGATTTATATGTCATAAATGGTTTCCACCATTTAATAGGGTCAAGTCCTGAGACAATAACACATAAACCAACTTTTCTCATTTCTAATGATTGTCATAAAAGAAACAAAGACTGAAACTTCTTTCAGTCACAATTAACAATGCATAATATTTATCCACTTGTAGACAGATAATCAATTAAAGGTATTACAAGGAGAATCACCCTCTTAGTTTCTACAGCTTGAGTATAGGATGGGTAATGACTCGGTTCACACATTACATTTAGCTAGATGGTTCTCTGTTTTCAGCTTCCCAATTGTTATCAAGAAGCAAATTCAGCCAGCTGTGACTAACTCCATAGCAGTAGCAGTTAGACTTATATACCACGTCATGGTGCTTTACAGCACTCTCTAAGCAATATACAGAGTCAGCATATTGCCTCCAACAATCTAGGTCCTCATTTTACCAACCTGGAAAGGATGGAAGGCTGAGCCAACTTTGAGCCGGTCAGGATCAAACTCCTGGCAGTGAGCAGAGTTAGCCTGCAATACTGCATTCTAACTACTGCATCCCATAAATGTTCATGTTCAATCATAAATCATGGTTAAACAGACAATGGCTTAAAATGAAGTGTGACATCAAGAAGGAATTAATTTCAAAACAAAAACTAAATATAAGGCTGTCCACTTATTAAAATTGGTGTTAAGCTTAAAACATTCTTTGAGTATGTTTAAATAAAGTTTCTAAATAATTGAGTTGTATGTTTAGAATAGTAGTTCTTATGATATTAATAGTGTTTACCACCTAACTAAATAATAGGAATATAGTCTTCTTTTTAGAAAGCTAAATATTAAGGATTGAATTAGTGTTTTTAATTCACATGTGTAGTGTACTCTGTATTTCTTTGGCACAGGTTGCTGTGTTAAAATACTAAATTTGCAACACTGCTGGCAATAACTTCAGCTGACTTTTTGCTAGAGACTCCAATTTTCATATTTAGTTTGCTTTAGTTTCAGTAACATGTTGATATGTAAACATTGACAGGTCATTTTCCCAATGATTTTATAAAAACTTAGGTTGTTGCTGCACTATTTGGCAACTCTCCAAAATAGCCTCTGCAGCTTAATGTTGTGCTTTCTAAACCCTTCCTGGAGGTTACTGGGTCAAATGATCACAAGGAAGTAGTCATCAAAATTGCAACAAATTAGTACATTTCTTTATAGGGCCACAGAGAATAGCTTAAGGATGATTGTTACGTTGTTCAAACCAGCGATTTGGTTAAGTTAGTTGAACATGGTGACAGTTATAGCAGTGGCCGCCAGCCTTCTGGGCACCAGGGAATGTTTCTGTGGAGAAAGGTTTTTCCGCGGACTGGAGGGGGCGTGGTTTTGCATGCTGCCTGCATCCCTCAGATGAGGCTTCATTTGTTTGCGCAGCCCAGTTGCTGGCATGCCGTGGACTGCGTGGTTGCTGGCATGCCTGTCCACGGACTGGGGGTTCAGGCCCCCCAAGTTAAAGTTTTGAACCTTAATTGCATCTAGAAAAGTGCTTCTGTGTGGCGATTCTTTTATGTTGCAGCATAGTATTTGAAAAAAATCTCTTTCTTCATGCTTTGTGTTTTAAACCCAACACACTTTCAGTAATAGCACAAGACAGTATTCCAGGTAGAACAATGCTTTCCACTCACAGGCACATTTTTTATTAATATATTTGTGAAAATAGCCATATTTTCACAAATATATTAATATATTAATATATTTGAAGAAGGCGGTCCCATGAAAATAGCCACGGGACCGCCTTCTGCTGCCAATAGCCTCCCACCGGCCAGTACGCTCCCACAGAGAGGGACTTCTCAGGGTGCCGTGGGCCAGACAATGTCGCCTGGTGACCCCCCCAGGGGGAGGGCCTTCTCTGTGGCAGCACCTGTCCTCTGTATGATATGTAGGATCCCAGATCTCCGTGCTTTTTGCCGTGCCCTTAAAACTTTTTTATTTCATCAAGCCGGGCTGGCTTAACACCACCACCACCACCACCCCGATATTTTTAATTGTTAATTTGATTTTAGTTGGGGTGTTTTAAATTATTGGGCCAAAATTTGTTTAATTCTTTCTTTTTTAAAAAAAATTAAATTTTGTATGTGATGTTTTTATTCTTGGCTGTTTACCGCCCTGAGTCCTGTGGGAGAAGGGTGGTATAAAAATCTAATAAAATAAATAAAATAAAATTAATAAATATGTTAGACTTTAGAGTTCAATGGTTATTGCTCCATCATTTAACAATGTTAATTGGGACCAGAATTTCCATCACTAAATAGTCTGGTTGTAAAACACAATGTGATCCAATCCCCTGTTTAACAATGGCAATTCTGGTTGTTCCCTGCTACCATTTGTAAGCGGAGCTTTGCAGGTCCTTAAGCGAGGACTTCCCATGTTTGTGACTTCTGACTTCCTGCCAGCTTCCCCATTAACTTTGCTGTTGGAAAAGATTGTAAATCACGTGATTGTGGGATACTACAATGCCTGGGACTTTGAGAACTGTTATTAGTATCACTAATTCAGCACTGTCATAAGTTCAGTCGCTGAGCAAGTGATTGCTAACAAAGGATCACCTGTAGCATAAAAAGAAGTGCTTATCTGGATTGGTTCACAAGATAATGTTGGCACTATCATATTGAAGGCCATTCTTGTTCTATCTTGTATGATTACAAATAAGAGTTCTTGCAACCAAGTATAATGTTGAAATGCAGATGGATTAATGATTGCCAAAATATTATGATTAACTTCAAATTCAGTGAACTTTCCAGTTACACTAATTCACTTTTGTACTGTAAATTAAATGACTTCAACACAAATGGTGCCAATATAGGAAGTGATTAGAGCAGCTTTCTTCAACCCAGCCCTCTGGATAAGATGAACTACAGGTACATATAGCATATGCACCAAAGACAAATTCCTTGTGTGTCCAATCGCACTTGGCAATAAAGAATTCTATTCTATCCTATTCATGATTTTCAGTTAGCATAGTCGATAACCTTGTTTGTTGGAAATTTGGGGGCTATGGTCCGAACTGTCTGGAGTACAGCAAGTTAGGGGATGCTGAGGTTATATGTGAAACTTGAACTAAGTGATACTGTCTTTATATTTCTTCATTTCTATTTTTGATCTTCATTTATTGGCTGTGAACAATTCACTGTGAGAGGCTACATTGCAGTTGCTGTCCAGAAGATTTCTCCCATTGAATTCTTTTCACGTAGTAAAATTGAACCTAACCAATCAACTATCTCTAGCTAGTGATATGAATGCCAAACGTCATGGAAATTGCATGTCTGCAATGGCAGATCTGTTTGTTGTATATACATGGTTTAAGTCGATGTGTGGATAAGTCAAATAAATGCATCTACACAACTATACATTCAAGATAATGCTAGATGCCTTAACTAAATATGTGATGTGTTTGATTCGTGTTTAAGAGGCAAGCTAGTCAACCAGGTTACTCCATTTTAGTGTCTGCATGGATCATGTGATGGCTATTTGCAACCATATCAGCCAGCTTCTGACAAACGAAGTCATTTGGGAAAAACCAGATTTGCTTAATGACCGCATATTTCACTTAGCAGCTGCAGTGGTTCATTTAACAACCAAGGCAAAAAGATCAGGCTGACTCACTTAATAACCACATTGTTTAGCAATGAAAATTCTGGTCCTAATTGTGGTTGTAAGTGGAGGATGACCAGCAGTGTTTTGTACCCAACTTGATAACCCAACTTGTTCACTGTTGCGGTTTGTTTCATCCCAACCTTCAACTTGACTGACTATAATAAAAGCATATGATGCATACAAGTCTCAAATGGGGTGTGTACCTAGGAATGCGGCAAATTGGCCAACCCTATTGTTCATATGCTCCAACAAACCCAATTCTCTGCCAATGTCAAGTTGATAAGGTGAAATTGTGAAGAGCTATACATTTGGGACTCCTTCCATCCGTTTGTCTTTAAAATAAATTGTAATCATGGTTGATTACCATTGAATTATAGGAATCCTGGCCTCTCCAAGCATATACATACATCCCTGGCCATTTCCATCCACACACATATTTCACCCTGAACTTATGATGATGTCAGGAAGAGCCAACCTTGGCAGTCAATGCATATATAAATGGATGGAGAGAGAAATGGGCAGAATCTATATCATGTTTCTTTTTCTGGAGACAAAGCCCTGGCATATTAAAAAGAAAAAAGCAAGTGACCTTTAAAAAGTTTAATTACATAATTTTTCCTGACTTCTGTGGCAGTTTTGATCTTCATCAAACATACTAAGTTTTCAGTGCTGATTTCAGCTTAGTTTACCAGTTGACAGCTTTCCAAATATAAAATGTCATATTGTTTTCATTGAAGAAAACTACCCGGTTGAGAAATGGGGAAGAAAAAGACTACCATGTTGCCTCAAACAATTAAATTGGAAATCTCACCTTTCATGTTTATGGAAAGCAAGGATATTCAACAATTCATAATGTTGGTTTGGTCTTTTCCCTGTTTTGAAATGAAACCCAAAATAATGGAATTTATATTACTGTCTTTAGGATGAGAAGCTAAAGAAACTTGTGGAGCAGAATGGCACAGAAGATTGGAAAGTTATTGCCAATTTCCTTCCTGTAAGTAGGCCTCTTTTCTGTTTATAACCACACATTTATCAGCGTGCAAGGAGAGAGGTTGTTTCATAATTACAGATGGAGACTAAATAGGCATTTGGGAGACTTGCAGAACTCAAATTTATATACACTTCTTTCACTTCTCATGTGAAATAAAGGACGGAAAATATAAAGAGCCTTTGGGGGGAGATTTTATGTACAACAGATGGCCGATACATCATATATTTCACATAGTTAAACAACAAAAACTTCAGAATAGAAGTTGACTGTGAGCTTGGGTTGATGTCGCTTGTTAAATATATATTTATAGTAAATATGGTTGCCAAAATGCTAAAGGGGAAATATATTATTAGTAAGAATAGCTTGCTTTTATTGGGTCGATAAATATGATCAAAATTTTAAAATGCTCTCAGTTATGAAAAACTACAACAAAGTGCCTGGAAGCTGAAACAGCCAGATAGCTGATTTCTAGCAATGTGTAGCTGTGTGTCTTACTTCTCTCCGTACCACTGTACTTACTCTTGGTAGCTGTACAGGTGATATCCTGAGCAGTAAAACAAAAAGGCAAGTGGAACCCTGCAATAAACATTGGCAGTTTAGATGTTTCTGGATGACATATTAACATCTGTAGCATTTTGTAATAATTTGCTTTGGATTTTGTTCTGCAATCCTAGAATCGGACGGATGTACAGTGCCAGCATCGATGGCAAAAGGTGCTAAATCCAGAACTTATAAAAGGCCCATGGACTAAAGAAGAAGATCAGCAAGTATGTTTGAGTAATCTGGATTTTACTGCTTCCTTAATATTTAATATTGTGTCTAAACAAGCTGTATTCCAAAAGTAAAAACTTTGCATTTATATAGAGCATTGCCTTTTTTTTTTTCTTATTGCTACAGAATTCATTTTTTTTACAGCCTCTCATGCGGCCTTGAAAATTTACCAGCATTTTAAATTGTTCAATTGGGATAGCCGTAGTGTAGAATATTTCAGAGACTGAGCTGTAAACCAAGTACTTTCAACAGCAACTATAAGGGGGAAGAAGGATGGAAGCAGTGTCTCAATGGAAGCCCCGCCTCTTTTGTATATGCACAATGTTATGGATATGAAAAGGTAGCACTTGTAGCATGATACTGCTTTTATCATTCTGGTGAAAGCAGGAAGTTTCCTATAAGTACAGCCAAACACATTGTGGTGTAATTATTTAAGTTATTAATTAAACCTTTTCAAAAAAATAGTATTTAGCAGGTAGCAGTTACTTATTTTTGAATATTATATTCAAAATAACATAGGTTCTATTTTATTTTTATATTGCAGAAGGTATCCTCTCTAAAACCTTGCCTTTTGTTACACACATATCATATTAAGCAAACAATCTGTTATACTCTTCAGAAAACTGTTTTATTTACAAATGCATAGTATGATCTTGTTATTGAAATTAAAGCTCCTGTGCTTAATATGGCTGACTCATCAGAAGAGAGCGCTTATAATTGTTATCTTGGTGGATTAATGACTTTCAAATACAGAGTAAAACCACCTGACTTTCGTTTCAGCTGATTGTTTCTTAGCATTGGAGTCATCCAAAGCAGGTTGACCGACGGAGATAGACTACCTCATTGAAGTGTGTTGCAAATTAGGGAAGCTTGTTTATAAGTTGAAATTGGAATTCACCGTGGGGTTTTTCTATTAAGATTTCTCTAATCAGTCAACAGACAATTATTTGATGCAGTATGGTGATTTCAATTTGGCTCTATTTATATAACACTTAACCACTAGGGATAGTTTTTTTATTGTTGTTGTTTATTTGCAGGTAATAGAGCTTGTACAGAAATATGGCCCTAAACGCTGGTCTGTCATCGCCAAGCACTTAAAGGGAAGGATTGGGAAGCAATGCAGGGAGCGTTGGCACAACCATTTGAATCCAGAAGTGAAAAAAACATCCTGGACAGAAGAAGAAGATAGAATTATTTATCAGGCACACAAGAGGCTTGGAAACAGATGGGCAGAAATTGCAAAGTTGCTACCTGGACGGTAAGGTCAGAACATGACAATTAAAAAGAAGCCTGGATGGAGTGGGGAGATTCTTTGTCTTTTATAGCAGAAAAATATTTCTGCACTTTAAAAAGTTAAATGTTGCTATCAGTTGCATTATGATACATCAAGTAATAGACAAGTCTGTCAGGTTTAATTCCATTTATAATTTTTTTAATTAAAGTTTATTTAGTTCTACTGTATCTTTCAAACAAAATCTACAAAATTCGGATGCGTTTTTGTGCATATTTCTAATATATTTTTATATCCAGTTTTCCTAATGCATGCTTTTGCAGCAATTTTTTTTTGCTTAATATTACTTTTTCCTATTGTATTTTTTGTTCAAGTTTTTCATACAAGGGTCAGTCTGAAACTCGTGAGTTGTGGGGTAGCATTAGATCATAGCAGTGCATGCTAACAGCAGAAGGACTAAAATATACAGCTACACATCTTAAAGGTTGTGTTTAGCAACAGCAAAGAAGTGGGGATAAATCAAGTTAACAGTTTTGTGAAGTACAACACTTGCATTTCCATCTTCTTCCCTTCAGAATCACAGATTTCCTCTAAGTGATCCACCAGTCATACACACCAAGCCCAAATAATGGATTTTTAAAAAATTCTTTGAACCCTCAGCCCCCCAAAATGCCTGCTCTTGCCTTAATGTCTGCAAAATAGTATCACAAAGTCTAGAGAAAATGCAGGTATCAAGGGAAAAAACTATGCACACAGGAATGTGAAGAATAACATATAACATTGTGAACTAAGCCGATTTTCCCATCTACATTTTGTGTGATTGCAGGAACAAGTTAGATAAGATGTATGTTTTGTGTTGAGTCTTTATTACTAGAGCTTCTTTTAGAGGCCATTTTCTCAATTATGTCTGATCTATAGATTCCTTCATTTGATTGCATAGATCATCTCCTGTATTGCCAGTAAGCAAGACGCATTGTATTTAATACTTCTATAACAATCAGAATTAGATGAGAAGGGACACTGGCTTATGGACATTTCTATGAGTGCTGTATGTGTGACATGTATCCATGTCCTGCTATTCAGATTTCTGTGGATGCAAAAAAAGAGGAAGCATAATCAACTTCCTTTTTTTCTAATTAATGTACAAAGTGCTTGTACTGAACATATTGATATCTTGACGTCTTTTAAAGATTGCAAAAAAAACAAAAACCAAAATCCTACTAGAGACTGCCTATTGTATGATCAAGCTATGCTAGAGTGGACCAAACTCTTTGGCAATCCATTTTTCTAATGAGCATATGGAAAAGCTGGAAATAGGTCCTAAGTATAGTAGTCAACTGTTAGCAACAATTGTTTTGTCCCTGTAACTAGAAGTAATAGATAATACCTGTTACCAATTGCTGTTTGTAGATTACCTTATGGAACTGATTAATTCCATCCATTCCTTTAACAACTTCTAGCCTCACGAGGAACTTGGGAAGAATAACTTATTTTCACAAAGGTTTACATAATATTTTTTTCAATGTTTTCATAAGGTTTTCATTAAATTCAAGCAACATTAATAATGCTACAGATTCTTGTTGATCATGTATTTCTTTGCCTATTGATTTGGGGTATCTCCATATAGAACTTGACTTCAAGCAGCTATTTCTTTCACTTGCCTATTTAGTTGGTTTAATTCATTAATCTGGACTGGAGGGTGGGAGGAGGCAATCCTTTTTTCTTTTTTCTTTTTGCATTAAATATGTGCATTGGTTTCATGCAGCGAGGTTCCTTTTAGCATGTCAGATTCCCTTTATATTTCACAAGCGAAGAGCCCTGATACATTATACCAAAAAAAACCAGGAAGTTGCTCCATGTCCCCATTTGAACTTTATGTTAAGGATGCAGTGTCTGGGATCGGAGAAGACTAACATGAGTTGGGTTCAGAAGTGGCGGAAGATTTGCTTTGTATGCAGCTATGTATTATTGTATTTTGTGGCTAGTTTTAAAAAGGAATAACTAAAATACAGAGTGAAATAAGCATCTTGAACCTGTATAGGAAACTCCTATTAGAATTCTGAAACATTAAGTAAAACTCATAGTAATAAAATAATTGTTTCCTCCCAAACAACATAATCAGATCTGAAAGTTCTATTTGTGCAATATATATATATGAATATATATATTTCTTTTGCCAATGTTTATGTGCAGAACTGATAATGCTATCAAAAACCATTGGAATTCTACAATGCGTCGAAAGGTTGAACAAGAAGGTTATCTTCAAGAGGCTTCAAAAGTCAACCAGCCTTCAGGTTTTCCAAAGAACAATCATTTAATGGGTTTTACCCATACTCCACCTTCTGTGCATCTGGCAACAGACACTCAAGCTGCAGCGGCCAGTGACTATTCGTATTACCATATTTCTGAGACGCAAAATGTAAGCTAATGGAAACATTTGGATTAAAAATTAGATTTCCCAGCAGTTGAAATTGTGCTGTTGCATCCGGGACTCAATTTGACAGTAGTATCTTGTTTGGATATGAGGTGTCTATGATCCAAAGTACCAATGAGGTTTACGTAGCTTTTGGTTGGATCAACATTACAATATTAGATACTCCTAGATTATACCAGGTGGCCAGGAAAAACGCTAATTAGGATTTCTCAGTTAACTTGTAGATCTTTGTGTAAATGTATTGCACTAAACACGGACTTTTTCTAAATAAATGCACATAGGATTGCCCTCTGAAAGCAGGCCTGTATTGACTTTATTGAGAATAAAGCCTGCTTAAAATGGAACTTTTGCCTGAACTTCTGTAGGATCGCTCTCTAAATTGCTTCTTCTTGTAAACAACTCTTGTCAGTAAATATGCTCAGATAGTTCAATATTTTTGACTCTAGATCACAGTGGAGTAAATGCAGAGAGGCATCTATTGCTTTGATGATACTGTAAATGTTTTAATTTTTTAATTTTAATAATACATTGGAAGTTAATGCAAAGAAAAAACTTACACTTACTTTGGATCTAAATACATACCTTTCTCCTAATCTATACATCTTCCAGTTTATAAACTGGCTAGAGATCAAGTAATTAGTTTATGCAAATACACTGTACATGGATATATACCCGTGATTGCAATCCTATGGCATGTGTGCCACAGGTGGCACACGTAGCCATATCAGTGGGCACGCCGGCTCAGCTCTGGCATGCATGCATGCACCAGCCAGCTGATTTTCGGGCCTTCTGGGACCACCAGAAGTAGGGAAACAGGCTGTTTCCTGCCTCCGGGGGTGCGGGGGGGCTTTTTCTTTCTTACCTGGCTCCAGATCCTCTCTGTGCATCTGCAGAGGGCAAAAACAGCCTTTCCCACTCCCTCGGAGGCCCTCCAAAGGCCTGAAACGGCCCATTTCCCAACTCCCGGTGGGACAGGAAGTGACTTTTTTTTGCTGTCCCCAGTCTCCAGAGACTCCTAGAGAGGCTACCATCATGTGCCAGGAGCGGGGGGGGGGGGGGTTGCATGCGCAGGGTAGGGTGCATAGAATTATCGGTGTGGGCTCTCGCGCGCACAACCCTTCCCCACCTCCCCCTCCTGGCACGCAATGGCAAAAAGGTTAGCCATCAGTGATACATACCATAATCATTACTAATTGCATAAAAAAGATCTAAGAAAATCTCCAAAAATCCAGCAAGGCCCTTTTTTAAAATGTAATTGGTTATTATGCATGGAATAATTTGAAAGTATAGAAAAACTATTCAGAATTTGCCAGGGCTCAGAAAATGTCAACTTATAAGACAAGTATGTATATTTTCTTTGGGTTTTTAATTTTAATTTGTATAACATTTGAGGTAAAATGAAATGTTGAGGTGAAATACACTTTGATAGAAAAACTTTATTTCAGGACTTGGTGAGATGTGGGTAGCAATACAGGGTTGTGCATTTTTATGTAAGGTAACACAATAGGTAATTTTGCTCTGTTCTTCATATCTGGGCTGTAATATAGAACATGATATTCTAAATTCACTGCCATAATGGTTTATCCATATTTTACTGTTAATGTTTATGAAGCATTAAAGGTCTATTGTAAACCAGCAATTAATTCTAAAAGTCAAGAACAGAATTATTTAATTTTCTGCTGGATATAATAACAAATCTATCATTCCAGGAGTGGCCTTAATGGTAGTGGTCGTGATGCCACCAATTTGTTAGGGTTGTTTTCGTTACTAATTACCTGGCAACTTGAGAACTTTGTAATTATTTATTTGAAATTATTAACTTCAAAAGAACACACAGTTGCATTTCAAGGAAATAGAATGATTAATGTGAAGGCTTTTGTTGTTTCTTTAAGCCAGTTATGTAATTGGGAAGTATTTTAGCATGACAAATAATTTACATTTTTTTATTTGTGTTTTGTTTTGTTCATTTTTTTTTGGTATAGGTCTCTCCTCAGATCCCATATCCAGTAGCACTTCATGTAAATATTGTTAATGTACCCCAGCCAGCTGCTGCAGCTATTCAGGTAGATTATTTTAAAGATAATTTGAACAGTCAGTTTGATGTAGATCTGGTGTGCAAATTAGATGCAAATACTTTATTTTGTAGTCAAGCAAAAGCAAAGATCTTTCATGTTTTATGGCAAATGTTAAAGAAATAATTTTGTAGATAAAATGCTGTGGCTAGCTCTACTGCTAGCAAATTTTATTCCAGTCTTGAAAAGATGTGGAATTCTGGGAATTGAAGTCTACACATCTTCAGATTTACAAGATAAGGAAACACTGGTTTAGAAGAAACTGGCTGAGCAACATATACTCAGATTTGGTGAAGAAAAACTGCAAAAGCAGAAGGGGGAAATATATTCCAGGAAAGGAGGCATACTTGGTTGAATTTAACCTCTCATTTGCTCAACCCAGTTATCAGGGAAACCAGTGTTACATTTACATTCTAAAAAGGAGATGAGAGAGGATGCAATGTTGAAATGAGAAGTGAAAAGTTAGAAATCACTCCAGAATGATATCTTTAGTCTCATGTTCTCAACATGAATCTCTGTAAAAGTTTAGTGGAGACATTCTTCAGTCGGTAGCAGTCTCTTAGGCCTATCTACAACATGGCACGGGCCATTCTTATCATGGTGACTGCAGCATCTGGCTGGGCCTTTACTTTCTCTTTTCCCTTAACTCTTAATTTCAGAGACACTATAATGATGAAGACCCTGAGAAAGAAAAACGAATAAAGGAATTAGAATTGCTACTAATGTCGACTGAGAATGAACTGAAAGGGCAGCAGGCATTACCAGTAAGAATGTCCCCATGTATTTGGATGGAGGGATAGCAGCTTTACCCCAGTGCTTCTCTTCACTTTTTCTCTCTCTTCCTCTTCCTTCATTTTCTCTCTTTTTATATGTTACTAATTGGGACTCTATATTTCCATTGACTGGGACAAAATATTATAGCCTTCTTACCTGATTTATGCTGAGATGAAATATGAGAAATGAAGAACTTATATTACTTTGCAAAATGGAAATGTAGTGTCTAACTCTTGCATTTTGTTTCTCCATGGTGCATTTCATCAGCTACATGTTATTTTGTCCTGTGATTCTGAAACTTCCATAGAATATTTAATTTAATGGCCACCCTTTTCACCCAATGTGTCATTTCACACTTCCAAAATAATGGAAAATGAAAAGCCATTTGGATTTTGCAGTTCTCTGATGAAGAAATATGTGCAAAAGTGAATAATATACTTAGAAATTCTTTTAGTAGTTGATATTACCTAGAGAAATGAGTTATTGCTTGTTTGCACAAAAAACATGCTAGACAAAATAGCATGCAAAATGCATCTATGCGAACAAGTATTCACAGAAAGATCTATAATTTGTATGCAGTTTTAAAAAAAAACATGCACAGTCAACCCACTGTAGAAATAGGATGAATTGAACTTAGGGGCAGAAAAACGAAAACTTGAGAGGAATCCAAATGGACAATTGTGTTGATTCTTCCTAAACATTTAACACATATTAAAGCCATTTTCATGTAATGGTGAAGGTACTGTCCTAAAAACCAGAAGTCTTAAATTTTAGACTTTCCTTAAGTATCAAAGCCATGTGAGTGGTGGCTTGGGGCAGTCAACTCTTAGTGCAAACCACCTTGCAGTGTTGTTGTGAGGACAATAGCAGGCAAGAATATTAAAGGAGCAATAGTAGTAGGCACCTTGGATGCAACTCCAGAATAACTGGAGCACCACTTGAACATAATTGACATTGAGAAAATCACCACCGGTCAATTGGAAAAGGTAGCTTTACTTGAACAGCCCATATCCTGCAACGATTCCTTTAATACCATCAAACAGCACCTGCCTACCTGAAGTCCTTGGGAAGGACTCAATAAATAGATACAAATGCCAAATCCAGTCTAAACATCTGGCTTATTGTGCAACCAACCATAATAATAATAATACAAGACATATTGTATGTAGCTCTTCCCTCCGCCCAAACCCCAGTAGCGCTCTTCTCAGAAGCAAGTGAGCAACAGGAAAGAAACAGGCAAAGAGTGAAGCCTCTCTCTGTCCACACCCTGCTTACCTGCTGCTTTTCAGAAAGCCACAAGCATCATTTGCCTGGGCCACTTTTGGCGTATATATTGCATCGTGGACATGTTGCATCTAGTTTAATTGGCTTGGGAGACTACAATTCCAAGTGGTTTGGGAATCACAGTCCAAGTCATGTCATGATCTTCTTCATGTTTTCTTTAAGGAAAGTTAGATTCCATAACTGCATGCATCAAACCGAAGTATTACGGCACTTTAATAGATAAATTTGTTTCCTTTCTTTTAAAAAGGAAAAATAACAAACCAATTTATGAAATGAATTAATACAGGTATTGCAGAAAAACCCCAAGTGGTAGCCAGCAGAAACCTCTCTGCATAATTGAATTCTGTCAATATTTAATTTCTAGTTAATTCGACAAAGCAACTGTGTGCATGATGCCATGTTAGTTTGGCCACATCTAATTTTCGCCTTACATTTTGCAATTTCTTGTCTTGCATGGTGATACTATAAAGAGACTTCTATTAATTTGCTTTTCTGCTTTCTTAACCACATTGATTTTACAGCCTTTCCATTGCATTGGTGTAAGCTGTAGTGCTAAACAGGGATAGGAAAAAGTCCCAAAAAGTTGATGCTAGTTTTAATCTTGACTCATAAAAATAAATCAGACCAGTTCAGGTAACTTCAGATGTGATAATAGAGCAGACCTAAAAGATTTAACTTCTAAATCCTTTAGGTACAGACAAGCGTGAGCTTGCATTAGAAAAAATCTGCTATTTCCTTGCTTCTCACCAGGAAAATAAATTCAGCTACTTTGCTGAAACAACGCCATGATTGTGTGGCTTAAAATTATACTTACTTGCCCAGGATGCAGAGTTGTTGCCCAAAATGAGGTAATGCCAAAATGAGAGCTATAAATCATCTACCCTTCTAAAACCCGCTCTTGCTGCACTGATGAAAGGAAACATCTTGACAACTGTTTCATAGGCATTAAGTGCTTAAGTGATGCAACCACTTTTATCTTTTCCTTTAACAGCCATCTGACGCCTTGTGCAATTTCATTACTAAGTTCCTTCTGCCTTTCTCTTTCTTTCTCCACTTTCCCTTCTCATCCCCGCTTCCCCCTCTTTTTAGACTCAGAATCACACTTCAGATTATCCAGGATGGCACAGCACCACGATTGCAGACAATACCAGAACCAGCGGTAATGGTGCAGCCATTTCCTCTTTGGGGGAGCATCACTGCACTGCATCTCCACCCATGGACCATGGCTGCTTGCCTGAAGAAAGTGCATCCCCTGCAAGGTGCATGATTGTTCACCAGAGTAACTTCCTGGATAATGTTAAGAATCTCTTAGAATTTGCAGAAACACTTCAGCTAATAGATTCCGTAAGTAGAATGATCATTTTCTGAAAATGTGACTGTTAGGGGAATCTGCCTGCTATGTTTACAGCAGTAATGTTTTCTTATATATATGGTCATTCTTTACTAAATGTTCAGGCCACCAGCACAAAAGGCTAAATACAGGTACCCTGTTTCCCTAAAAATAAGACATCCCCTGATAATAAGCCCAGTCGGGCTTTTGAGCACATGCGATAAAATAAGCCCCCCAAAAATATTTAAACGCATGCGCAGCTGGTCCCTGCCATTTCTTCTGGTTAGGTTTAGGGAGACAGAGCTGGAAATTTGGTAAAACGGCATGAGGAGCCGCATCTTGCTCAATGCGCCCCAAAATAATAAGACCACGTCGAAAATAAGGCCAAGCGTTTATTTTGGGGTTCAAAAAATATAAGACAGGGTCTTATTTTCAGGGAAACACGGTAGTCCTTTACTCACGATCACAAGTAGCCCAACATTTCTGTTGCTAAGTGAGAAATTTGTTAAGTGAGTTTTGCCCCGTTTTACGACTTTTCTTGCCACATTTCTTAAGTGAATCACTGCAGTTGTTAGGTTAGCAACACGGTTGTTAAGTGAATGTGGCTTCCCCATTGACTTTGCTTGTCAGAAGGTCCGAAAAGGTGATCACATGACCTTGGGACACAGCAATGGTCGTGAGTATGAACCAGTTGCCAAGCATCTTAATTTTACACATAAGATCATGGGGATACCGCAAAGTATAAATATACAAAAGTATGAAGGCTATTGCTTAACGGATTGTAAGCCGCCCTGAGTCTCCGGAGAAGGGCGGCATATAAATTAAAGCAAAAAAAAAAAAAAGATCGTAACTGAAAAACAGTCATAAGTCACTTTTTTCATCTCCTATTTCAGTAATATATTAGACTTCTGGATCCCAGCTTTTTTATAGTGCTGATGGTTTTTTTTTTATCACAATTTCAATAAAATCATTGTATTTTAAAGATTCTAACTGAAGAGTAAGAATATGTGTTACTTTTAAGCACTGTAATTTGCGACAAGAGTTTTAATAAACTAAAAATACATGACATTTATAACATTATAAATATTGATTGATACAAAATTTTCCATTTAAGGATGTTGCTATTGTATAAGTTTAGTCAGTAAAATATATTTGTGTAACAAGACTTTATAATTGAATGAACAGCCAGTTTGAGATAAAGCTTGTTCTTTTTTGGAATATATCATTAGGATGATTTGTATCTTAAATTTTTACATTTTGGGAAAGTATCACAATTGGGTCAAACTCAATTAAAAGGAACCAATCTTTCTCCTTTGGTTAATTCTGTGTTAGTAATTCAGTTGAGCTTCTTAAAATAGGTAGGAGGAATATGCACTCTCTCATAGACTCGTGGCTTCCCCCATTGTTTCCAGGATCTGTCGTCATGGGGTGATCTCAGCAGTTTTGAATTCTCAGAAACATCAAATGCTTCACCTACACAGGTTCCCTCAGACAGAACCCCACAGCTTCAGAAAACAGACAGCAGTGTGTGTAGGCCTGAAGGACACCCTCTTGCAGACTTGAGCAAAGCCATGTTGAGTCAGGATTCCTTTGCCTTACCAAAGTCCTTGACTGGCTCCAAATGTGGCCCAGCTCCATTGGTCATTCTGCGTGCAAAGAGAAGCCATTCCATGAACCATTTAGCCAATGGTCATAATAAGTCCTTCATTCTTGCTGAAGTCAGCAGCTCAACTCCTAAGCATTCCCCTGTCAAAAGCCTGCCTTTCTCTCCTTCCCAGGTAGAGCAACTTTGTTTAAATGTTACTAATTCTCTAAGTCAGTAAAGTGTTAACAACACGGAGAAACTAATCTTTGGGGCAAATGACTAATCTCTGCTGTGCTTGTTAATTGCATTCTGATTTTGAATCTACCCACTGTTGAGTTTAGAGAGCAAACAATCTAATTTACCTGTATACTTAATTCTTGATGATTTGGGGAGGATAGATTGTCTGTTTGCTTTATTCTGCCTTGTAATTTCCTTCATCTGTCCAAAATTAGCATTCCTATTTCCCGTAATCATTTTTTATTTCATCCATTTTGCAGGATGTTTCATATAATCCCAGAATTTGGGCTAAACAATAACTTCCAAATTATGTACTAACAAGTTCATTTTTTAAAAAGAAAATCACATTAACCTAATAATGAAAATAAATTTGGGGGGTATTGGAGGAACTGTGCAATGTGACTTACAAATCAGTTGAATGGATATACTTAAATTGTCTTGGTCACATAGAAGATTTAAACATAAAAGTGTTTGCTTAAATAAACTGCTGGACCTTTTCTTGGAACAATCTAAAATGATGCGTTAATGAATTCATCTTTACTAGTACTGCAGTTCTGTGTTTCTTTTCTAAATGGTAACAGTCTTTTGCAAACAAAATCAAATATTTACATTTTAAAAGCTCTGTGCATCCTTTACTACCCATGCTGTTAAAGCAAAGTAATGTTTTAACAAAGAAAATAGGAAATTATATTTTTTTACTTGTTTCTATTTAAAAAAAAATCCTATGTTTGTTCTACTTTAGCTGGAGGATTCAACAATCTTCAGAAAGCAAATTTGTTCTTCCCTGATAGCTAAAATTCCACTGAAACAGGTAGTTACTCTTTAAATATCATCTTGGAACAAATCTAAAAAAATAGATTTGAATAGGCTTAAGCAATAGAAATGTAAAATTTTGGAAATACAGTAATCAAAATGCATAACAGCATACAGACTCTTAGATGAAATTAGTACTGATGCACAAAGTTATACTGTGAGTTCCTTTTCTTCACTTCTCTTGGTTTTACTTGATTACACTGTTTCAAAAGCTAAAAACCATTAATTCCATAAAAATATACATTTGCAGTTCTTCAGCACTTCTTCTATCCAAGAAAGTCTGGATCTGGACAATCCCATTTTAAGTTCCACTCCACTGTGTAATCACAAAGTCGGTACAACACCTCTTCAAAAAGACCAAGGATTTAAGAGCCAGAAAGAAAATAATTCGTAAGTCCTCTTAAATTATACTTTTGACAGCAGTTTCAACTCTCAGTGAGAATGTTGTAGATATTTTGTATGTGTGTGGAATTGCTGTGCAAATTATTTTCTCCTTTCTCAGTGAAAGATAGCTTGGTGCTTAAAGCACCTTTCAATATAATTAAGGTGGCAAGATACATAAAGAGAGTTTTGTCATGGGGTTGAGAGTTACGTCTCATATTATCCCTTTACAGCAGAATCCTTTCTATAAACTGTTTGTAAAATATATAATATAGGTAGTCCTCAATTTATGACCACAATGGAGCCAAACTTTATGTTGCTAAGTGAGAAATTTGTTAACTGAGTTTTGTCCCATTTTATGACTTTTCTTGCCACATTCGTTAAGTGAATCACTGCAGTTCTTAAAGCAGAAACATGGTTGGTCAGTGACTCTGGCTTCCCCATTGACTTTGCTTATCAGAAGGTTGCAAAAGGGGATCACATGATCCCGGGGCACTGCAATTGTCATAAAGTTGAGTCGTCAGGCATCCGAAAGTAACCATGTGACCATGGAGATGCTGCAATGGTCATTGGTGAAATGATGAAAATTCAGCATGCAATGATGGAAAACGGTAATGTCACTTTTTTCAGTGCCGTTGTAACTTCAAACGGTCACTAAACTGTTGTAAGTAGAGGACTACCTGTATAGGTTCATTCTATATTCACAATAAATACTTCATTTACACCAGGTAATTTACTTTATTTAAACAATTGATGTTGAAATTAAAAAACAGATAGGCCTTGTTTAACAGTGGTAATTGAGACCAGCAACTGTGTTGCTAAGCGATACAGTTGTAAAGTGCAGCATCATGTGACTTATGTGCTGACTTACAAGGGCAAATGCCGCATAGTTCCTGGGCCCCATTAGTCTTGTGATCGCCATTTGCTACTTCCTGCCAGCTTTCCCATTGACTTTGCTTGTGAGAAACCAGCAGTGAAGGTTGGAAATAAATGGTGATCTTATGACAATGATGCTGTGACTGTTGCAATTGTGAGCCAGTTGATGAGTGGCCAGATTGTGATTATAGGACCACGGGGAGGCTGGGACTGCTACAACTATGAAGAAAGGTGACCGGCCCCTTTTTTCAGCACTATCATAACTTCAAACTGTTAGTTAATGAGGACTAGATGTACAGTGCTAAACAAATTCATTATTCTGTATCATCTTCTAAGTGTTTGAATAATTGTGTGCAAATAAGTTTAACAAACAAATGAATAAATATATGTAGCTTGCTTGTACAACAAGCCAGTATGAATATTTCCATAATATAAATGGGAGAGTGAAACTGGGAATTTACAGCTGTAACACATTCTAATTGTTGCAATACTCTAGTAATTGCATTCTAAGCAAAATGTTTCAACTAATCTCTTGAAACTTATTTTTCTCTCTCTTCCCTCTCCCCCAACTCTTTATTTCTTTCACTTTGATAAGTTTCAGAACTCCAGCTATCAAAAGATCAATATTAGAGAGTTCTCCTCGAACGCCAACTCCATTTAAAAATGCAATTGCAGCTCAAGAATTAAAATACGGACCCTTAAAAATGCTGGTAAGAAAAAAGGGCACTAATTTAATGATCAGGCAAACCTTTGTTAACAGCCATATGACCAGAAGTCAGAAAAATAAAACAAGCAAAAATGAAAATATATAAAGATGAAATGACATTAATACAAATGTACAGACCTAGGGAAAGGCAGATAGCGTTCATTGTGGTGAACTCAGAAAGATATATGGAACCAATGGCCTGCAGAAGAACTGATAAACAGAAGTCATGCTGTGTTACCCTGAAATTTCTTTAGGATAGGATTTATTTATTTAAGTCATTGGGCTTCTTTGTAGAGAGAGCAATGAAAAACATACACACTGATAAAAGGAAATATTTTTGTAGCAGGAGAAGGCATGTTTGCATCCAGCCTGGCCAAAGTGAAGGCCTGTCAGAATTTCAGAAGTGATAAAAAAAAGAAGAAATAGGAAGCTAGTGGGTGATTTAATGAGGTTTCTTGGGAAGCTCCGGTAGGACATAATCTTTGGGAATGGAGGAACATGACTGCACTCGGCTATAACAAGCCAAGAACTGCATGCCAAAAGTTAGTAGGATCAAATTGGATTTAATTTAATTTGCGCCTATAGTGATTGAAATACAGATAATACCATTTCTTTTCCTGAGGTCACATTACATTTTTGTGGCAATTTTGGGAAGTAATCCAGGAGCCCCACACCAAATTAAATAAACCTCTGGGTTTTAGCTCTACTATAAGGCATTTTCTGCTGTTCATGTGCATTTCTCTCTCTTCCTGTTAGCCTCAAACACCAACTCACCTGGTGGATGACCTGCAAGACGTCATCAAACAGGAGTCTGATGAATCTGGTATTGTATCCAGCCTATGTGAAAATGGTTCCCCTTTGCTGAAGAAAATAAAACAAGAGGCAAGTTAAACCATATTTACTTAAGGTTACCTTAAACTCCATTCAGTTTGCCAACAAATGCTTCTAAATCACTTTAGGCACTGCCTCAGGAAATCAACTTTGGCAGGTTACTTTCAGAAAAGAATTTACTACTCCAATTTACATTTTTGGGAAATTTATCAGAATATTCAGAAATAGTTCTAAACTTTGGTTAATTGAAAGTAACACATGAAGTTGCCAATAGGAAGTCCAATAAGATTTAATAGTCCTAAAAAAGACACTACAGTACTGCTATATCTGATTTCCAATTTCATGAAATTCCACTACTCTCTCTATTAAGTTTAGATTATTTTGGATATCAGTAGTAGAGCAATAATTTGCATTTAACAAAACATGTCCAGGCTTATAATGCAGTCAGTGAAAAGACATCTTTCAACATAGTATGCAATCTTTAGTAGAAAAGAAATGCCTTTGAAATCTGGCTAAATTCATGTTATATCAATCAAATAGGAGCAAGTTTAAATCTGTATAAAGTGAACAGATCCTGAGTGCTGGAGTTCATGACACAGGAAATCCATTTATTTCAAGCTTGGAACAGATTTGCCCCATTCAAAATGCTCTCTGAGAAGGAGTTGAATTGGCTTGTTGAATTGGCTTGTTCCTTTGGAGTAATTGAGCACTTGAATGTTCTGCGTTCCTTCAGAACAAAACTCAAAAATATTTTAATCATTCTGGTTCTAGTAACTTATTACCAGGTGTTAGTTCCTTACTTTTCACTTTAGGGCAAGAAAAGTAAGCAGGTTGGTGGTCATGTTGACTGATGTTTATATCCTAACTGCTAAAAAATTAGCGAAGGACAAGGTTTTTAATTGAAAATATTAACGTAAAATGCTTAGAGACAATAGGTTCATCAACTGAGAAATCTATTTTGATTAGCATCTGTTACTACCCACCCATTTTTGCCCATTCAGAAAGAAATTCAGTTTTCAGTTTCTTTAAACAAACCTTATGGGTCACTCCAACAGATTGCAGGACAAAAAGAGCAGTTAAATTATTTAATATTGTTTTTAATTAGTACATTTCCTTGAGAGATTTTCCTGAGGTTTTGACCTTTCTATTTTTTTGACATTTTGGGGGGAAATCTTTTTTCTTTCTTTCTTTTGCAGTTAGGTTGTCAGCCAAGAACAAACTCAACGTTTTCTTTGCCTAATATTTTTGCTTGCATAGTGGGGTGTCTAGTGACTGCCAGGTGGGAGAGAAAGAAAGGCTGCTAGTGCTTTTGAATTGCATGAATAAATATCACAGTGACATTAAAACAAGTTCTAAAAGTGTGCATATGCATGGCAAATCTGAGCAAGCCAGTATTGCACCAGTAGTATTTACATCTAAGTAACTTCTGTAGCATTAATACCACCTCTGGTACGAAGCAAAGCAATGGACACAAACATGCACTTTTGCATTATCTACACCAGTGGGGACCCAGCGGTGCATTCAGGTGAAAACTCAAACTCATCTTTTTGAAAAGCAATAATTTACCAGGCATCTCCAATAGTCTTCTACTTGTGTTTCATTGCTTCTTTTCAACACTTCACTCCTGTATTACCCCACATAGGCTAAAGCAATAGCAGCAAGGACATAATGGGCTCCTGCTTCTCTGTTGGTTAAGGTGGAAGAGATTTGAAGAAAGCAGCCTAATCATAATTCATCAAACAGCCCAGTCCAAACACTCTCTAAATGCTTTCATGTTGGAACAACACAGTATGTTTTCTTTCATGCTCAGTACACCAAAAACAGCTTTTTCAAACTCGAAACACTTCGCTTATCTCTGTTGCGTGGAGCAGCTCAGGACATTGTACGGTGACTGAATTAGGTTTGGTGCCAAAGCTTATGTCAAAACGCACTTGCTGTTAAGCAAGACAGAATGTGTCAATCAACTCTTATTTTAATATGGCTTTTGTTCCTGCCTGCAGGTGGATTCTCCAGCAGGGAAAGCAGAAAACTTCCTTTGCTCAAATAGTTGGGAAGGGGAAGGGCTAAACGCACAGCTTTTTCCATATGCATCATCAGCAGAAGACGTTCCTGTATGTATTACTGTCCTACATCTCAACATCTTGGGCTCGGGTGTTTTTTGTTGTGGTGTTTGTTTGTGCAACCTTGATTGGTCCAAGGCCAAAATAAGAAAAGAATACCCCATGTCTGGGCACTCCTCCTAAAAAATTTTTTTCCCTTTTCCCTACTAGTTTACTCGTAGCTGTTACCCTTCTCAGTAGCTACTTCATGATAATTTCCTTCTCTGCTTAACTGCCAGCTTTTGGTCCTGCATTATTTAGTAGTCACTTCGTTAATGTGACTTGGTTTGATTGTATAACATCAGCATAATGTCAGTTCAGACATTTACTTGAAGTTCTTTAAAAAGTTCTTTCAGATAAAGATTGTGAGAATTTGGAGGACTGTGCAGATAGTCCTTGGATTATGACCACTTGTTTAGTGACTGTTCAGAGTTACAACAGCACTGAACAAGGGGGACTTGGGACCCAGTCTGCAAAGTTGCAACCATCACAGTATCCCCGTAGTCACATAACCCAGGGGTGAAATGCTCCCGGTTCGGACCGGATCACTTGATCCGGTAGCGAGGGCGGCGGGTGGTTTGGAGAACCAGTAGCAAAAATCCCTTGCTCCCTCCCCCCATGCCCAGCTGAGCTGCGCGATCATCAGAGGCTTTTTTTTAAGCATTTTTTCTACAACCTCTGGCCGAAAAAATGCTTTTAAAAGTTAAAAAAAAAAAGCCTCTGATGATCATGCGGCTCAGCTGGGATCGTCAGAGGCTTCTTAAAGCATTTTTTTACAATCTCTTCGGCTGAAGAGGTTATAGAAAAAATGGTTTTAAAAGTTAAAAAAAAAAAGTTGGCCACGCCCACTGTCACATTACCCCACACACACCAAGCCACGCCCACAGAACCGGTAGTAACAAATTTTACATTTCACCACTGATATGACCACACTTCGAGCACTTGGCAACCAGTTCACACTGATCACCATTTGCGACCTTCCCTGCTAGCTTCCCACAAGCTAGGTCTGTGGAGAAGCCAGTGGGAGATTGCAAGTTGACACTTTCTCACCCATTTCCTCATAATCTATAGCACAGGTGTTAAACTCGCCGCATCACGTTACTGCCACATGATTTGCATCATTTTTCCCATTCGTCGAGCTGGGGTGGGCATGGCCTGCACGTGACACATCCAACCCGTGGGCCGCCAGTTTGACACCCCTGATCTATAGTATCCACCCATACTTTATAGTACCTGGTAAGCTTTTGCCAGCCAGCTGGCTTACCTGGAGCTCCCATCTCTTCCCTTTATGGTCATGTGAGTTCGTTCCTTGATGACCTGTGAAGTTGTGAAGTTAAAACTACCAGGATTGCCATCCCTAAGCAATACAATCATTTGACATCACGTTTTATGATTGCATTGCTTAATACTGGGAATTCTGGTCCCGGGTTCCATCATAACTCAAGAACTACCTGTATGCAGTACTGTCCCTTACAAAAAAAGTCTTTTAAAGTCCTTCTAATTTTATCTGCTATCTGTTTTATTTTTTCAGAGTATTCCAATATTTGAATACTCCAAAATTCCAAATATTCTTTAAATGCAATGTGATAGGGTGGAAAGGAGGGTGGAGAGAGATAACCAAACAATCATATTCAGTATTAAACATCATTCTTACACTGTTAAGATTTTATTGTGGGTCTTTTTTTCCAGAATCTGCTGACCAGTTCACATTTAAAGATACCTACACCAGAAGAAGAAGACAACAATCATAAATTATTCACATTTCATAGATCTAGATCATCAAGTAGCCCACTTCAGGTAAAAATTTTCCTTTTGTAAAATTCCATAGCTAATCCTTGAATTTACTTCCAAATAGAGAAATAATTCTTTCAATCCAGAGAATAATTCGTTTGTAAAACATGAAGATCTCGCTTCATTGTATAAGGGGAAAATGTTGTAGATGTGTTTGTATAAGAATTTAACACAAACCTAATTAGCTATTGAATGCAGTATTACTGACCAAGTAAAATATTTCAGGAACAAGGAGCTCTTGGGAAAACATAACTGACCCTGTTGACTTTTCTTGACAGTAGTGGAACAGTGGCATTCTTTTCTTCTGCAATCTGTGGGGAGGAGTGATTTGGGGTGCCCTGTTGAAGTGTAAAGGGAAAGGAAGCCAAGAAACATTGATATTTTTTGATTCCCCATTTCCGGTGTCCTTGTTTTTGTAACAGTGAAATATGAACTTCCTCAGATCAGGTTATTTTCAATCAGATAACCACATGAAACTCAATTTGAAGTCTGAGTTTTGAGTTGAATGGAAGAGTAGCAAACACTGCAGGACTGGGGTTTTTTTGAGTGGTAGAACTCAGACTTGTTATGAATGGGAATCAGAACCTAATACAGTACCAGACGTCTTCAGATAGACTTGAAAAGAAGTTCTCTCTACAGAACCACATTGATAGTCTGCATGGAAAATACTGAGCCAGTTGGATCAGTGCTCTGGATCTTTTCATTAGCTTCCAATAGAAAACTGATGTAAAAACCTTTACGGTACAATCCTGTGGATGTCCACTCAAAATAAATCATTTTGAATTCAGCAAGGTTATTCCCAAATAGTTAGATATACATTGCATTTTTAATAATTATAAGAAAAACCCTGGAAGTTGAAACCAAAGATCTGTGTCTAGTTTACTATCTTAGTTTCTCACTGCAGTCTGCTAGATATCTTCAGGAAGCCTGGAAGCAGAACATAATGATAAGAAACAACTCTCACTGTTCAGTAGAATCTGGGATAACTACTGTAGACAAGATTAGATTCACATGCTTCATTCTTGTTCCTACATAAAATGGCCTAATGATGAAAATCTATTTCACCTATTAAGAAAGTGATAATGCTTGAATGTGTCTCGTAGGCATAAGACATGGAAATTTGCCTCCGGCTTTGCTATTTGCAAATATAAATTAGACAACAATTACTGCTATGTTGGCCAAGTTCATGAAAATTTATTCTTAATCACTTCTACAGAGCTGAGCCAACAGAATATGCAGACTATTTTATTACTGCTATTTATGTAAATAAGTACATTAGAAACAACTATTCCCTAAGTAAATGAAACAGAAATGGCTTGTTATCTTAACTTAAAGTTGGCATTAGATTGTTGTTTCTTTTGTGTGAACTCACAAATGGGAAATAAATGGGCTTTTTCCCATTCCAGTTCTTGGGTAGCCAGAGATTTTTAGACTGTAAATAAATCTGTATTTGTGTGCAGTTATTTAAATCATTGAATGTGGGAACTCAGATGGTGTATTTCCTGATCCATTTCCCCTTTCTAATCAGGAGATAGAAGCTGTTAAGTAGTCCATTCAATGACTTGGTGGGCTGGATCACAAAAAGGGAAAATATGTTTGTACAGGATGTTTCCTCCCTTTGTTAACCTAAAAAGATGGTGATGCCTTTTGAGAGCCGTATGGAAATGTACACAGAAGCTAAATTTCCTGCCCTCCACAACTGTTCCAGGCATTTGGGCACAATCCATTTCTGGATTGGGTTGCCAGCTTTTCATTATGTTTATTCCTCCTTTCGTCATTTTTCCTAAGAAGGATCTCTGATGAATACCACTTTATAATGTTTGGTAAGGCCACACTTACTGCATCTAGTTTTGGTTGCCACGATGTAAAAAAGATGTTGAGACTCTAGAAAGAGTGCAGAGAAGAGCAACAAAGATGATTAGGGGATTGGAGGCTAAAACATATGAAGAACAGTTGCTGGAACTGGGTATGTCTAGTCTGATGAAAAGAAGGACCAGGGGTGACATGATAGCAGTGTTCCAATATCTCAGGGGCTGCCACAAAAAAGAGGGAATCAAACTATTCTCCAAAGCACATGAGGGCAGGACAAGAAGCAATGGGTGGAAACTAATCAAGGAGAGAAGCAACTTAGAACTAAGGAGAAATTTCCTGACAGTTAGAACAATTAATCAGTGGAACAACTTGCCTCCAGAAGTTGTGAATGCTCCAACACTGGAAGTTTTTAAGAAGTTGGATAACCATTTGTCTGAAGTGATGTAGAGTTTCCTGCCTAAGCAGGGGGTTGGACTAGAAGACCTCTAAGGTCCCTTCCAACTCTGTTATTCTATTCTATGTCAATACACAATAATTTTGGTGTGGTATTTCTTTCAAGAAGCAAACTAGCAAAAGAAATGTTATGAGGCTCCTCAACATGTTCTAATCTCATGCAGTGAAAGTGCTTTAGCAGTTGTCTCAGTTGTCTATGGAAACTTAACAATTCAGATGTAGAAATGGGATAGATGGGTGGGATTTTGTTTGAAATAAACTTTTCATGTAAGTGTTGCTCGAAGATAATATTTTTCTGCAGAAGCACCATAATTCAGCAAAACCCACCTTAGGGGCTTTGGAAGTCATAATAATTTTTAAATGACTGCATAGAGAGATAAAGAAGAGCTGCCACTATCAGAGGAGAAAATATCTTAAACTTTGACTAATTGATTGAAAAGTGTTGACCTCACTAGGCTTGGACAGCTAGATAATTCATTCATTCATTTTATTACTCTTGAATATTAAGAAAAACATTTACATTCAATGTGCAAAATCATTTCTATATATCAGGCTATATTTTCAATATACATACATGAATGAATAGACATTCTAATATTTTCTTCCTGTATACCAATATATAATAAATTTGAGGTATATTTAAAAAAAACATTTTACTGAAAATATTTGGAGTTCACTAGCATAGACAATGGCAGATGAGAGAAGAGTGGTTTGATCCTGCCTTGTTTCTTGAGTACTTATTTGCAGGAAAATGTAATATGTGAATCTGCCATTGAGTTGAGTAGTTTTAAGAAAGCAGCTTTGCACAGTCTTGCCTTTATTGCTGTGTTTTCCCTGGAGGTTCACTTTTACTTAACTGGATATCCCAGTTAAACTCTGTAGAGTTTGTTTACTGTTCACTCTTCCCTGAGGCAACAGAAGACACGTTACAGGATAAGTGAGATAATTTAGTTGCCAGAAGAAGGATATGCAGGTAGGATTAATGATGTAACAAAATGAACTAAGAGTGACACAGCTGAAAATATTCCATGGTTTGATGGTAATATGTGAACATAATGTAAACATAACAAAAGTTACCTTTGTTATCCATATTTTAACTTTTAAAAAGTGCTAATAGGAAATCTGCTTTGAAAAAAGAAATACGTTTTGCAAGAGACGGTGAGATAACAAGGATTGCCCACAATTTTATAGGATCCGTGGTCTAATGCAAAACATACAGGCCGCCAATGATGGGGCACGACCAAGTTAAAAGTAGCTCCAACTAAACTGTATTGAAAAGAAGGAAATAGAAACATGAGAACCACTGTTGCCTTGATCTGTCTATGGCATTGTCACATGGCAGTTAGTGAAAATTTAGTGGTTTATGGTAAAGGTCATTATTAATGAGGGGCAATTTTAAGTGAGTGGAACCCTAAACATCTATTAGTGTATAGTATAGCCTTTATTGTCATTGTACATCATATATACAATGAAATTGGTTAAATTAGTGAGCATCATTAAGAAGGAAGCAGTGGGAGTACCTGGATGCTAATGTTGACTAACAAAGCATTCCTGCAAGAAAACCTTGTGAGAATGCTTCAAGATGGATGGATTACAATTCCTAGAATTCTATAGGTAGCATGGCCATTATCATTTATTCTGAGACTTCAGATATGTAGTACAGGAGGGCATCCAGACCAAGGATGGCTGCTCTAGGACTAGATCACAAAAACCTGTCTTCAAACCTGCCAAAAAATGTGTCACTGTTTAGGCAGCATGTTTTGCTTTTGAGCAATCATCTCAAGAAGACAACGAGAGGGAACAAAAGCAGCAGCATTCTGTTCACTATAGGCAGCAAAAACTTGTTGGTTTCAATAGTGTCTCCTTGGCCGTGGTGCTATTTTTCTATTCCTCTGGGAGCAAGTAGGCTCTAGTCATAATTTCAGAGGGTTTGGAAGTTTTCATTAGTGTCTAGCAAAATCTGATTGTGACTTTTCCTTCCCTCCTTTCTGTAGCATCCAAAGCTTTTGTTTTACCCTAAGCATCCATGCGATTACCGCCTTAGAAAGAAATAGCTTGCTTTCTTCTGGATTACTTTTATTCTGTTTCTCTTTAATATCATTTAATATTATAATTTTATATTATAAAATGAGCAGTTAACAATCTCACCCCATTTAATAAAAAAATAAATAGACCAGTGAAATATTACCAGGTCAAGAAGGACTATTTAACATACATCTAGTCTTATGAAAAGAAAGATTAGGGGTGACAGGATAGCAGTGTTCCGATATCTCAGGGGCTGCCACAAAGAAGAGGGAGTTAAGCTATTCTCCAAAGCACCTGAGGGCAGGACAAGAAGCAATGGGTGGAAACTAATCAAGGAGAGAAGCAACTTAGAACTAAGGAGAAATTTCCTGACAGTTAGAACAATTAATCAGTGGAACAACTTGCTTCCAGAAGTTGTGAATGCTCCAACACTGGAAGTTTTAAGAAAATGTTGGATAAACATTTGTCTGAAGTGGTGTAGGGTTTCCTGCCTAAGCAGGGGGTTGGACTAGAAGACCTCCAAGGTCCCTTCCAACTCTTCTATTCTATTCTATCCTATTTTTTGAAATGAATGTGTCTGTATGTGTATAAACAAGTATGAAATTAATAGCTGAGAATTCCAAGGGCTCATGTGTGCAAAACCAACTTCTAAACCTGTCATATCATAACAATTGAAAGTATTCCCAGCTCCTATGAGAGCAACAGGAATATTTTTATATAGAGCTGCATATGGTAACTAATACAATGCATCTGCTTCAGTATTAGTTCACCCAAAAACATTGGTAATATTACAAGTGGGATAGCTCTCTCAGCCTAGATAATGAAGAGCAAGAAATAAGACCATCATTACTTTGAACCTTGTCAAACACTTTGAAAGGGAAGGTATTCAAACTTGTTCTCATAAATCAACCATCTCTGTTTGCTTATAAACAGACTCCCAAAGTTGTGATGAGCCTTAGGGTGTGACTGTGCCTGGTAATTATCAGGTCACAGAGTGCTTGTAATGAATATCAATCCTTACTCATTTCTGTAGGTTTTAGATAAAAAGGTCAGGCCACTGTTTACATTATATATCATGTGAAACAAGAGCAGCAGTCATACAGGGACATTTATCATTTTGGAATAACATTTGCCTTCTCCCTATCAAACAATGAATCATATGAAAAACTTGGACCTGGTATACTACAGTATATACCTTAAAGCTTCTGTAAATCATTTTATAAAATGTTCAAAGCTGAGAGCTAACATACATTCCTGCACCCTTTGAGCCATTCTCATTCAATTTTTGGATACTAGGGTAAAGATTGTTCAGGAGTTGAGTTGCCATCAATCCACAGAATCTTGAAGTCTGAACATGTAATTGGTTGCATTACAACACAGCTTTTACATATTATAGTGTAAAAGAGGGAACAATTCCTGTAGTCTACCAGTCATCAGCCATGAATGCAGTCTTCACAGCCACATTTAGCAAGTTGCGCAGCCTCTCCATAAGCCACAACCCTATTTTAAGATTTCTCCAGTTATATAATCTACATTAACATCCTTATTATTTTTTCAGTATTGTCAAAGCGTTTATTAGTTTCTTTGGATCAGTTTTTTTCTTGGACACCAACATATTCCTATACAAATCTCTGAAACACACCTTCCAGCCTTCCTTCGTGTCTGTTTCATTAGAAATCAATTTTATCAGTTTTGCTTTTAATTCCGTTCATTTCTGCTGGTGATTTTTATTTAACCGTCTGCTCTCAATTTTTTATATTCATCAAAATCTGTCAGTTTTTTCTGTTTTTTCAGCCATAATTCTGCAAGGAAGAAGCCTTTCTTGTTCTGTTTGAAAGTTTATTTTCAATTATCTTTCTCTACATACATACCATACAATGCCTTTTCTTTTTCCATCACTCATACTCTAATATGCATTTTTTAAAATATTTTTTCATATTTTCTGCTGGAAGACTAATATTTTAATATTTTTTCATACAACACTCATACTTTTTTCTTGCAGTTTTCTCATTTCCTCTGCTTTTTTTCCTTTCCATTTCCCCCCAAGTTTCACTCTTCATGCTACCAAAAATTAAAAATGATTCAGAAATTTTTATCACCCTTGAATTCTTCACTGATTCAGTCTTTCATCATAATCATTTCAACAACCATGTTTTCAGATTTATATTCATTCTTTTGCCATGCAAATAGAGCTAAAACCAAATCTTCAAAGCAAACAAAAATACAGTGCACAATCAAGCAATTGTCATTGATTCAGAGTGTTGCACAGTTTTTCCCAAAACTCATTGCTTGTTCTCACATATTCTTTAGAACATCACATGCAACAATCCCTAACCTAAGAGTTTCTAGTTCCATATGCAAAATATGTATGTGTTTGTGTTGACCCAATTTTCTACAGCAGACTAGACAAAATCAGATTTTGGTTTATTGCATAGGTTTTATCACTTTTGTTCAAAATTAAACTCACACAGTCACTTTCTGACTGTATTTATCAACTTCTCTGTTAAATCAGATCTGTTAAATCCTTTCTCTTAGTTTGACAGGTGGGCAGTTTTGGCCAGTATGTTCTGGATATGTATTTTAGTCAATATACATGAGTGCTATTCTTTGTTAAAAGAAGGAAACCTGTTAGTCAATCAGTAGAAGGGACATGAAACACTTTCTTTCATGCCTTATCCCATATCATGTCAAGGAATATCCACTGCTGCCACTATTCCCTGCAGATCTTACCAGAAGCTCATCATTTTCTATGACCAGAACCATTTTTTGGGTTTCCAGTATCCTTTACAAAAAGAGATCAGTCATTTGGTCAGCAGCTGCTATTTCCCCTGAGCAGATCTGACTCAGTGGAGTTACACAGTGTTGAAAATTACTGGAAGTCTAACCAGCTTCTCGAGAGTGGAGGCTGTCTAGTGAAATCATGAAGAGGAACAGCACTGTGGTATATCTGTGAGGTAAAATGTATGTCACACCTGCCCTTGACTGTGGTTTGCAGAGGATTATGCTGTGTAAAAAAAAAACCCTATTAGTGGGAGGGTGCTGTTTTACAAATCCATAGCTACATATTTGGACTGTTTTTGACATGAAGATTGATTGCTTAATGAGAGGACTACTGAAGACCAAAGAACTAAGGGAGAGATATAGATCAGGAAAAAAATGCATAGTTAACTCAGGTTCACGTTAGAGGGTTAAACTCTTTGTCTCATCACTTGTTTTCTTCTGTGAGGATTTAGATGATTTTGATTTATTTTAATTTTATGGAGTTTTATATCTCTGGTATGGAGTTTTATGGTGTTATATCTAAAAATCGATTCTTGGTTAAATTGCATTTTAGTTCTGCAGCATACTTAAGGTAGTAATACCATTGGAAAAAAATGGATAAAATTTAACTTTGTCTAATGCTTACATCACACCACATCATTTTGATATGGGAATGTCCTGATTAAGGAGCATTAATCAAGCTCAGAAATAAGCAAGTGTTGCTTCATCGAAAAACTTACTTTGATGGAAATACAGTTTAAATGGCATTGGAGATCCCAGTCACAAAGTCTCTATATGGTTTGGATGGTCAATGAATGACCATGTTTAAAAAACCATATATAGTATTCCATGCCATAATGTATTTTTTCTGTCACAGAGATAGACAGTTGTGTGTCTTTGCAGGTTTTATAATTAGTGTTGCTGGAATTGCTGCTGTGAAAGTACCAGTTCTGATTGTCTACCAGTAAATTTTAACAAATGGGTTAGAAGAAAGCAGTACTTATCTCTGTCAGCAAATTCCATAGTATGTTGACATTTTTGTCCTTCCTGATGACTGGAGGCAGCAAGAGATAGTTTACAAGACTATAGAACAAGTTTATCATTTTCCAACACAGTGTTGTGTTGAGTTTTCAACTTTTGTAAACATCACAAACACAGACTAGTTAAGAAATATGTTTCTATTAGCAGGCCTTTCACCTTTCCCCCTACATTTCTCTAGGGAAAACTAACCCTCCTTTTGTGCATTAATATAAAGATTTTAAGTCTTAGCTTGGTTTTAATACACTGTTTTTCAGTTCAAGACATACAGAATAGACATGCAGTTCTAAAAGTAGCAGCAGTCTGCTAAAGCACACAATGCATGGTGTCTTATAGGCCAAAGCGTAAAAACTTGAAAGGGCCCAAATATAAATATAATAATGTCACAGAGGAGGAGAAGTAGAAGAAAGATTTCACGCATATACTCTGCTTCAGCATACCTAAAAGAGCACATGGGAAGTTTTGCAATTGTTATTTCTTCTCTTATGCACCAGAAGATTCTTAAAGGATCTTAACATCCAAGCAGGGTGATATAGAAGAAGGCAGTCTTAAGATTCACTGTTTCCCTTAGCACAGGACAATGGAGACTGATGTCATGTTGAATCTATCATGCATTTTATCATAACCCTGAATTTCATGTTACCTGCTGCACCCTATGATTCATATACTGAATAAACAACCACATTGCAACATCAGAATTATTCTCATAGAAATGTCCTGAAAGTAACATGACTACCAGATAATAGTCATCTCTTAGAGGCACAAAACATAGAAGTTTGTTCCTGCTCACATTTGCAAAGCTTAATAAAAGGTTGAGAATAGCGGATTCCTAATCAAAATGTAACTATCTGTTCTTGTCCAGGCAATCAGAAGTTTAATCTTACGAACAAAGCAGATTGGAGAAAGAGTGCCAAATTAGAAAGCTGGTAACAAATTAGAATAAACAGGTTTTTGGAGGTCAGGGTTGAGCTCTTCTTGTCTGGTCTTTACATGAGACTAAGTTGCCTCCTGAGTACTTTATTGCTTCTCAAAGGGACCAGGCTTATGTGTTTTAGACAGAAATCCATTGACTTCCCTTGGAACATCCAAGACAGGAACAAGTGATGAAACATGTACTACAATTCCATACATTTGATTTATGTATCTGAGGTCAAGATGCATGTACAAAAGTCCAGGGCTTGTGTCTGTGACACATTCCATTGTCATTTTATCATTGTGGTTTGTATGGCAGCATTTGGACTTCCCCCTTCTCAATGTCACACTTTTTTTTTTTAATTTGATTTATATGCCGCCCTTCTCCGAAGACTCAGGGCGGCTTACAATGTGCTCAGCAATAGCCTTCATCCTTTTGTATATTTATACAAAGTCAGTTTATTGCCCCCACAACTGGGTCCTCAATTTACCTACCTTAGAAAGGATGGAAGGCTGAGAGGAAAAAAAAACCCTGTTTCTCAATTTTTCTCTCTTCTTTTTGTCTTTAGCATTTTAGCAACACATGGGATTCAGCTTTCTGCGGAAAGACGGAAGATCAGCTGACTTTTTCTGACCCAGCACGCAAATACATGGGTGCATTCTCAGCTCGAACTCTGGTCATGTAAAAGTCCACCAACAAGCATTACGTTCTCTTTTCAAAACACTTTAACAGTTGATTTAGATTTACCATTCTTCTACATGGGAGAAAAACATTTTTGTATATTTGTTTGTTTGTTGTTATGGTACAACATTTGGGAGCAGCACAAAGTGCATACATTCACAAAAGCATATATTAATCAGGTTGGAATTCACCCAACTTTAAAAAGGGAAACGGACAGATCAACGTTCTCTTACATTGATGATGCTTTACTGTAAGTTATCAGGTATTCAATTTTACGCAGTTATTAATAATTACGCAGATTTTAACGACACGGTGATTTTAAATGATTAAAAATGTTTGGGGAGATCAAGTGCACAGTATTAATTCAGTGAAGAGTTGCTACCTGAGTTCCAGTGCCAGTGAAAATGTTGTCTAGGTTTTTGTTGGTTTTTTTCTTTTTGAGAGCTGGCACTCAATCAGTAGCTTATGCTAAAATCATTGAACAAATGTCTTGGTCTGAAATACTGCAAGAAAAGCATTACTGCAAATGCTACTCTAAAAGTTAAGGCGGGGCATACCTTGTCTGTAAATGCTCACTTACCTTTAATTATTTGAAGTACTGTTCTACTTAATGGAGATCTAGATAGCTTCTCCTTTTTTATTAAGAAAAGCTTGCTTTTATTTTTTATTTTTACTGTATGAAGCATAGTTTTATGAAAACAAATTATATTTTTATTCAGTAATTTAATTTTGTAAATGCCAAATGGACTTTGGGTTGGGTTTTGTTTTTTTTAAGATGTAATGTTCTTTGCTGCTGCAGACTTGCAGCATGTAGATGGACTACTAAAGGACCATAAAGTTTTACATAAAAAATAAAACCCTAGTCGGGGAGCAAGTAGCTATTTGACTATGCACTAGCATTTCTGATTTTTGCAATATTGTTTTGATGCTCCCCCTTTTCTTGGACAAGCAATATTTTGAAACACTTACTGAGAGTTTTCATGTGCCTACATGTATGTATTTTCGAAGGTTTTGAAAACATAGAATGCAGATCTTTAGTATTTTGGGAGAACACAATCTTGCTTATGTCTTCAATTATTGTCTCACGTTTAAAGATTCCATACATGGACTCTGCACAATTCAAAAAGAAAATTATGGCCTTGGGACTGCCATATCTGAATTTTTCTCAGTGTGAAGAGAAAGTGGCTTTTTTTTTACGTCGGACATTGCCGCCTTAATAGAATTAGGTGCAGCCTTGTCTGCACTTTTTATAATACACTGTACTGCCTTGTAGATAAATAAAGTGTGGCATTTTGTAAAAATTAACTGCTTGTTTATTACCTTAGATAAGCTGGCATTTTAGCAAACTCGTCAAGAACGTCATTCAACTATGTCCATTTGTTCTGTTAGTTTTGCAAAATACTAGAATGTGTAAGCTTCGCCTATTTTAAGTCAGAGCTGTTTCTGCCATTTCAAAACTAAAACAACCAAATTCTTGTTTCATACGAGTCTATGTAGCAAATCATCTATATTCTCATGGGACAATATGGCAAGGTTTTAATAATTCTGTCTGCAGTCAGTTGAGGTGGTGAAACTGCAACTCAGATGTATATTTTTCTGAACCGGCTTGACTCCTCTGTCAGCCTTGGGAAAGATGGGGTGCCTTTAAAGAGCAGCCAGAGATACAGAAAAGGTACTTGTGGATCCAGAGTACCCTAACCTGCTTTAATTACAGCACATCCCTAATGTACGTTGTGTCTGGCTCACATGTTTTATAAACCATGGTTTGCTTAGACTTGGTTAAGTCACAATAAATCAGGGTGGATTTGATTTAAATCACTAGTAAAAAGGCTTGATTTAAATCAACTCGATTTAAATCATAATTTTTAAAGAGCAACTGTCATCTCTGCTACTCCTTTGACCCACTATTGACTCACCGATAGTCCCAGTGTTGCAGAATATACAGCCTCATGCTACATAACTAAGCTCCATTTCATGCTGAATAAACTAAATTATGTATGTATCTTAAATAGAAAACTATCTTATGATAGATTTTACCCCAAAAGTTTTTTATTAAAATAAATTAGATAAAAATCAAAAAAATCCAATTTAAATAAAAAAAAATCCAATTTAAATAAAAAAATCTGATTTTTTTAAAAAAATCATTGATTTTTATCCACCCTGCAATAAACAGACATAAGATGTGGCATTATGTCAGTGAAGGAACGCAACCATCTTTCAAACAGACCACAGTGTTTTCATGTAATATATCCAAAGTGCATGGTGGTGGGGCAACAATTTGGGAAGATCTACTGCTACATGACAAACACATTTAAATGATTCTGACCTAATTTTTTTCATAGAATGTAAAAAAGTACCAAAACTTTGCCTGTAATTTAAAAAGCAATTCAAAGGCCCATGAAATTTCCGATATCTACCAGTATATACAAAAAAGTGTCTTATTTCAAAATCTCTAATTAACTAGACTTGTACTGTGGGACCAGATAATGAAGATAAAGGGTTGGAGTTTTGATACATAACATTCCTATATTTCTAAGAGATATATTTTATCCAAAGCATTCAACACAATAAAAGCCAAATAAGACTGGACTGCAGTTGTTAACCACAAAATGGCTTGTAAAAGATACTTTTGATACAACTTTGGTCTTGATTACAATTGATAATGTGTTGTAGCTTCAGGAGAATTTGAAATAATCTCTGAAAAAGCAATGATAATCCAGTCTTTGCAGAAAATAATACAATTATACGGCATAAACCAATTCCCAATCTATCCATGAGAATATTGCAAAAAGTTTGTTAGGAACAAAAACCCATTTTACCATATAGTAACATATTGTGCATCTTTCACATCCAACATTACTAATTATTTTCAATATAATTTGTTCCATTTTTATGTAATTCTCTTTAAACATCAGACAGGCATTACACCAAATTTTCAATGAATTTTATTGAACTATATTAAGCAGATAAAAATATACAAGAATCTAACACAAAAATACATTAAAAAAGAAACCAGCAAGTATATTCAACATTACCTTATTATTTTATTTAAAATAAAAATACATCTTCATTCCATATCTTGCCCCATTTTTCATAAACTCATCTCTAAATCTAACTGTATTAATCAACAAAGTTGCAGTAAAAATTAACAAAATGTCTAACTACGTAAGTATATAATACTGTTCCAATTAGTTGTTCCATGACAACACCAAATAAAAATAATTGTTATATTACAATGCATGCCACGCCTCTTAATATATCATAATATTTCATGCAAGTGCATAAGAGGTGGAATTGGTGTTACAATATTTCTTCATTGTCCTCTGTGGTCACCTCTATCAACAGTCTAAACTGATGTTCTTTATCCATTCAGTTATTGAAACCCCATAGTTGAAACCTTGAAATGACAGGTGCAAGAGAGTTAAGTTTAGGAAATCTTATTCATGTGCTGATACACAAAAAAATTCAATAGCATGTTGCAAAATATCTCTACTATTTTCCACCATTATTAACTTAACTGGCATTTACTTCTTCCAAAACTACCCATAGAGATATATGATAACAAAAGACTGGTCCGTAAATTTAGATACCAATTTAACTACAACTTGATTGTGGGGTTCTTATTAACTCATGAGTGTTAGCTTTTGAAGCAAATTGAATAGATCCTATTGGATGAGTGATCCTATAGTCCAGGTATGTCAAACTTGCGGCATCTTGTCATCATGTGACGCATCAGAACTTTTTTCTCCTTCACTAAAACGGGGGTGGGGTGGCCATTGCGTGACGCATTCAGCCCGTGGGCCGTGAGTTTGACACCCCTGCTCTAGTCATTCAAAGATCTGGAGAAATGGAAAGTGAAGAGTTTTATTCTTCATCTGTGCCATGTAACTAGAGAAGTAGAAAAACAGGGTGAAGGAAGGGTTAAGCACTGCAATAAATTATGCCTTTCCCCTGCTACCTGTTAAGAAGTTTGGCAACGATTCAGGTTCTCAGACTAGAACTACTCAGATGAGTTGTGAGTATAATAAAATAGCCCAGCTGTACTGTAGTAAAATAGCCCAGCTGTGTCTCTTCTAAGTGTCCCTCCTTAAACCACAATTCTTTTAACATGTTTTTAGCTTAGTTTGCTTTTCACTTCCTTTTTACCAGTAGATAGAAGTTGGTTCTAAGATAGCCACTTGGCTCGACCATCACTGTTAGATTTTCCCAATAACCACATTATATTATTTTAATTTGATAAATTTACATATTCCTGTCTTTTGCCTGTCTCTTTTTCATATACCCACACCAGAGAATTGCATGGCACTTTTCAAGAGCATAAAATTCTTGAAGAGTTACAACTCTTAGAAGCAATAGAAGAAATCAGCAATATCAAACTACTTGTAAGAATAAATAGTAATAGCTGCTGGAAGGGAAAAAAAATACAAAAGCATACTATGCACATTGAGCTCTAGAACATAAATCTAAACAAGCACATTAAACAAAAGGATAAGAAATTGTAAACATCTCTATCAACATTATCCAGACTGCATCCTTCACATGTGTTGTATGTAATGAAACCATAGTTTCATTATTCATAGCCATCATGATTTTTGTAGTCTTAATACAGCTGAAAGTCCACTATATACTGGGCAAAGGTAGTACTGATTTAATTGTTCTGTTATTACACTTAGATTTGCTTTTTAAATTTGTGTCAATATACAGTATATTCTAAAGACACTACTGGAAATATTAATAAATATTAACGTTATGCTCTTAGCACCCCATAGCAAAGGAAGAACTGAGTGTATTAATCACACTCCTGGAATGAAAAGCTAACCAACTCATGGCACAGAAGGGTTTCCCTTTATATCAGAATCTGTCATTTACCCTATACCTCCTGCCCGTTTCATCAGAAGGAATTCAACAATTCCAAGCAGAGATTTAATCTAGTCTAATTCAATATTTCAAAAGTTTAATTGGGAACCCTATTTACTCAAAAACAGGTTTACATTCCTGGAATATGCTTCTAAGAAAGCAATGCAATTGTAACAAGCCAGTAGTTTCAATAGCAAATGTGATTCTGTTTTAACACGCTGATTCATAGAGCTGAATCTACGGCTAAAGCAAATCCTTGGTCATCCTTAAACGGAAGACTTGCCATGCAAAGCAGTTTCAAGAATCATACAAACCTTTGTTGAAATCAATCACCTTTCAAAGTTTCGCATAGCACTGCTCAGCCTCTATAGACATGAGGACAGAATTTGCCAGAAAGAAGGCAAGGCAGGCAGGCAGGAAGGAAGGAGAGAAGGAAAGGGAGGGAGGGAGGGAGGGAGGGAGGAAGGAAGGAAGGAAGGAAGGAAGGAAGGAAGGAAGGAAGGAAGGAAGGAAGGAAGGAAGGAAGGAAGGAAGGAAGGGAGAAGGAGTAGTAAATAGGAAACTTGAAATGTAAAATCTTGGGAGATTTAAGGTCTTAATGTCACCCATATTTCATAAGCTTTCAATTTCTTTGCATGAGGCATTATGAAAAATGTGAAAAGAACAGAATATAAGTTGGTAAATTTTATAAGATTTAATTGTAATTGCAGACACTTGGTTTCTTTTTTGGTTTATTAACATGGGGAGGTAAAACCCAGCATCTGAACAGGTCACCAATCCCTGAATTAGCAACAGTAGGGTACAATATCATGCTGCCGGCAAGCATACACAGAAAACCTCATGTCACTTGGATAATATTTCTGCACACTATGTGATAAAGAGCTACACTGCAAAGCTTTTATGTGTCAAACATACAGAGCATGTTGGTGAAATTGAGCCACAGAGAAGCCCTTAGTATCTGCCAGTATCAACATATTGGAAATAACCAGTCCCCTTCCCCAAATAATCTTTATTTCTAGGAATGCTTCTGAGTCCCAGGTATCCCTGGAGGCCTTCTTGAGAAATAAAAAATATATTACAGACTGCAGCCTAGTGTTGGTTGAGAAGCATGTCCACTTGACACACTTTTCCCCAAAAGCCATGCTCGATTGGGATCTAGGATCTACCAGAGAAAGTTGCTCACCAAAATGGCAGCCTTGGTTCAAACAAGAGAAACAATCACAGACTGGGACACCAAGAATACAAGGTACAACAATAGATGCACACCACATATTTCAATGCATCTGTTTATTACAGATCAGCACAATCGTAAAAGTATATATAAACGTATATATAAACATATATAAAGGACATACATGTTGTTGCTTTTAAAACACAGTGAGTCATCATGATAGCATCGCTGTAAAGTTTTGAGGATTTATGCCCACAGAGAAAAGCTGCACACATGGTGTGTGATGTCATCGCTTCCCATCTATATCGCTGAACAGGAATCTTAATTAGACATGCTTCTACAGTGCTCTCAGTCAAATGTGTGCCTGTGTTCCCAGCATTACATCAGTAGTATTTAATCTCAGTATGTTGTAGTTGCCCTGGAGAACTGACACCCAATATAAACTGTTAAAAATACTAGCCCAATCATGTAATATGTCCGTGGCTGGGAAATCATATGGCAGCATTTTCAGAATAATGTGCCTATCTATGTGACTGATACTCATAGAGAACCCATTGATGCATCTGAAAATTGTTATATAGAAATATTGCCACAGTCCTTTTATATTAATGTATAATTTAATATTAAAATGTTGCCTATTGTTTCCTTGTTTTGCATTATTTGTCTGTTTATTAATTTACAGTTTTTATAGCTCACCCAACTCAAAGGGTTTCTGAGCAACTTGCAACAAGTTAAAACTACAGATGCAACAATAAATAAATCACAGTAATACAAAATCAACAATGCAATAATTTTTTTCTCCCAGGATCAGGGGTGTGTTCTATTTACCTTTACTACTGGTTCGCAACGGGATTGCACACGCACTCGCTTCGCTCACGCACGCACCTTGCTTCTGCGCATGCGCAGAAGCTTCTGCACATGTGCAGATCGCTTCTGAAGGCGTCAGAGTCAGTGGGCGGAGCCTCCCGCCAGTTTTACTAACGGTTCTATAGAACCGGGGGCAACCCACCACTGCCCAGGATATATTTAAGATGTATTTTATTTTAGAGTAAGACTGCTGAAATAAAACCAGTCTTAAAGATATTCTAAAACCCATAAGGGAAGAAACTTTACACACTTCTGGGTGTAAAGGTTCCATTCTTAGAGGCAGCTATCCACAGAGAAGACCTGTTGTCTTGTCCATGTCACCCTCATTTCAGATAGAGCAGTGCTGTTAACATAATCTTCCAAAAATGTATACATTGGATGGGTAAATTCAGTTTTGGCAAGACAGTGCCTGATATAATCCATTGTTTATTCTACATCTGCCGAATAAGTGCCTCCCCGGGATACTATTTATTTAGATTATTTTATCCCATCTTTATTATTTTTATAAATAACTCAAGGCAGTGAACATACCTGCTATTCCTTCCATCCTGACTCTAAGGCTAAGCTGCAAATGTACAGGTAGAAAGACCTAGGTCAGACCTGCACGTAAAATAAGTCACTGAGTAGTACCAACTAGTGATGCTTCTGAAACAGAATGAATAAGTTTGTGTGAAAACTGGCATGATTGCAATTCTTGTTTGTATCGTTGCTTTTAAAATATATATTGTAATTTTATGTATTTGTTACATTCAAAACTGCAGAGTCAGTTTGGAGCTGGTGAGGTCTAAATAAAATAATTAATGTAACTTAAACATGTTTTAAAAATTAATTTTTATTATATGTGTCTTCCCTAAACTATATACTGTTAACAAAGTATTCTGGGCCCTCCGAAACCATTCTCTTCTTTCTTAATTTTAAAATACTAGGAAGTTTACCTTCTGTGATGCATTTTCAAAACTGGCTCAGAATTCTTGATGAAAAAGATGCTTTATAAACTCCTAATGTTTTCACAAGGTATACCAGAAATTTAAATGTGTTATCACTTTAAACATTTGCAACGGAAACCTTCCATCAAAATTTTCCATTCTGACACTTAATTATTGAGCAAATTCTACATGATGATAAAGTTATCTTTATTGACTTTCCTCAACTGGAACTACATCTTCTACAGCAAAGGTGTCAAACTTGCAGCGTCACATTGCCGTCCCATGATGTATCGCGATGTTTTTCCCCTTCGTGGAGCCTGCGCATGATGCATCCGGCCTGCAGGCCACCAGTTTGACACCAGTTTCTACACAATCATCCTCAAGTTTAAACCACATCTGAATTGAGCCTGAACCCTTCCATAAATGACCAAACAAAATCTGTGTTTTCCATGACAAATCTCAGCTATGACAATCTGGATTGGCCAGAGACAAGGAACTGGGAAACTTCTCATCAGATTATATAATCAGCCCTTCCTACATCTTTAAATAGTAACAAAAAGCTCTACTACCATATCCCTGTAGCAAAAGAACCAAATGACTCTGTTCCATTAGTGCAGGGGTGTCAAACTCACGTCATCACGGTTGCATCACGTAACATATTGCAACTTTTTCCCCCTTCGCTAAACCAGGCATGGGCATGGGCGTGGCCAGTGCATGATCCATCTGGCCCACGGGCCGCGAGTTTGACAGCTCTGCATTAGTGAATCACAGGAGCTCTTCCCCTTCCACAAATGATACCACGACAGGAGCTAAAGACAACTGAGAATAATACCTTATTTGAGGACAAGGATATCTATGTGTATCCAAGTATCAAAATCTGTTCCTGAATGAAATTTAGTCTTACAGTCCAGTCTATTGCTGGTGGTCTCTGTAAGTCAGAAGCTTTAGCAAGCTAAAGCAAACTGGTAGCACCAGAGTGTATTTGTAGGTTAGAATTGGTTTGCTTAACGGAGAGTTCAAGGTTGAACAGCAGAAGTAGAGGCATACAATGAAATGTGTTCACTTGGGAAAGATAGAAGGTAGTTCAAGCAATATTTGCATAATCACATTAACTTAAAGAACCTTCTTTAAAGTTGTCCTAACAATGCTGTTCATTGTTGAAAGACACAGCTGTCTATGCTGATCCGACACAGAGGGGAATTGTGCTGTTACAGAGCAAACATCTTCACTACCATTCATAAGAATCCAAATGCAAAATGTTTGACTGCTTTGGCAGCAAATGGAAGCTTTGCTCTTTAGGAACACCTGGGCTGAAAACGTTCTGTCAAGATTCTATTTCTTTCTTTGATTAGTCTTATCTAATTGCCATCAAATTTAAGACCACAGCATGTGAGAAAAAGAACACACACATCAGGCTAAAATGCTTATTAAAATGTTGCAATGAATAAGAATGAGCTGTAATAATTTACCTTGGGGTATATTTACTTTTGGCTCTGCAAAAACACAGGTAGCATGCCATAATTCCATACAAATATTCCACACATCAAATCTCCTGGTAACATAATTGCCACCTTTAAAAACTTGATTAAGTCATATGCATCTTTATCTTTTTCTTTTTTTTTTATCAAAGCTTATCCACTTTGAAAGTGGCAATTGATCTATTACTTGGCAGGTAATAGCTGAGAAAAGGAAATACCTGTCTACTGTAACACTGAGCATGCTAATTGAGGCAAAATGTACCCAAAGACTTATTATGTTTTTGAAGGAGGGGGAAAATGTACAGTAGTCAACTAACTTCTGTGGAATTTAATTTGGCAGATACAATCAAGCTTGCATCCAAACAGTTCTGATATTTAAAAAAAAAATATCGGCAGAATTTCTGCTTAGTCATGAAAGGTGTTTAAGGATCAGCGCTCAGATTAATCCAATTTCAGTGCTTTGGCTACATGTCTATCAAAGACTGTTCTTTGTACTATTGAAGGTGGAAGATAAAAGGAACCAAAGATCTTTTCCTATACACTGAGTTAATAGTATATTGAATGTGGGTATTATATTACCTGCACCTCAGCCCAGACTTAAATCAGATGACTTTTTAAGGAAATGGAACCTAGAAGTCAATCTATTCATCAGCATCCAATCACATTAGAGTAAGGTTGCATTCATTGAGTCTCTAAGAGAATATCTTGAAGAATTTAAGACTGAGTGGGGTCTTGTTCTGCCTTATAGAGACTCACTATAACAGTTACAAAAACTTTCATTGCTCTTATTCTTGCCATTTCTGCTTGGTTAATAATGGCAAAAACAGATATTTGGGCAGAAGTAGTTCAAAGAGAGCATTAATCAATTCACTAGACACTAGAGATCTGGTTATTTAATTTTTTTCTCTCAGTTTCCTCTCTCCTATACCTATAGGATTGCACTGTCCAATAATAATAATAATAATAATAATAATAATAATAATAATAATAATAATAATAATAATAATTGTGAGGGGAGGGAAGTAATCGAAAATTATACATGCAATGCCTATAGAGAAATCTCTGGCTCTCAGCAGGAATTTTAGTGACTTTTATTTTGCAATTTCAAGACTGAATCAATAATGAATAAAAAAGAAAGAGAAAATGTGATAAAATGTATTTAAAGAATGCTATGTTTATTTATTTCATAATTAAAGTTCTAGCCCAATGTCTCTCTTCATTTTTGTAAATTGCTAAATTAACTGTCTAGCACAAAGATTCTGCTTCTCTCTTTAGTGAAGGAGCAGGGATCTGCAATCTACTGGCATTTATTCAAAAAAGTGTTTTATTTATTAAAATTTAGAGGTAATTAATTACTTGTAAAAAAAGTATTTTTGATAGGCTAGAACAGTTTTTCAGTCTTGGAAATTTGTTTTTTACCTGTGCAAGTAGAATCTAAGCCTAGCTATACCCACTTGACACATCGGTGTAAACATTTTAGCTTTTGTGGAATAGATGGTTAAGACTGTTGTTGTATATCCAATCTAGTAGACAAATTGGACCTTAGCTTTTATTCAGTCTCAAAAAATTCAGTAATTCTGCACTGAGTATGTTTGACTTGTTCCAGATTTCCTCAAGTTAATGAATGGCCTTCAGATAGGAGGATTATATTCCAGACTTTTGAGAAAGAAACCTAAAAAATAATCCCATTAAAAGTTAAAAAAAAAGTGGATCCCCCATAACTTGAAAGGGCATTAGAGACATATTAATGTTCTGTTCTGGGAATATATAACTTCTTTTCTGCCTAACGCCCAAGCATTGACACCTGTTCCTATAAACATTTATATTCCTAAGTTTTTCAATATTGGAAACAGAATCAAAGAAGGCTTCCAGCTTCATTTTGAGTCCAATACTGGATGTTAAGGGATAGGAATGCAAAAAAATGCATTGTCTAAAGCAAGACTCGATCAGATTCGGGAACACCTGGACTCTGACTGGGTAGATTCAGGAGGGATGATGGAGGTAGGTCTTGAGAATATTATCTGGGAAGAGTTTGACCCTGTGACTCCCGAAGACGTGGACAGGATACTGGGCAGACTGAGCGTGGCCACATGTTTATTGGACCCGTGTCCCTCCTGGTTGGTGCTGGCCTCCCGGGAGGTTACAGGAGGCTGGCTCCAGGGGATTATTAATGTTTCCTTGAGCGAGGGTGTCTTCCCTGCCGCCTTGAAGGAGGCGGTGGTGAGGCCTCTCATCAAGAAGCCTTCCCTGGACCTGGCAGTGTGGGTTAATTATCGTCCAGTCTCCAACCTTTGCTTTGTTGCGAAGGTTGTTGAGAGTGTGGTAGCGTGACAGCTTCCTCAGTACCTGGATGAATCGGCTTATCTAGATCCGTTCCAGTCGGGCTTCAGGCCTGGATACAGCACGGAAACGGCATTGGTCACATTGGTTGATGATCTCTGGAGGGCTCGGGACAGGGGTTGCTCCTTGGTCCTGGTCCTATTAGACCTCTCAGCGGGTTTTGATACCATCGACCATAGTATCATGCTGCACCGTTTGGAAGACTTAGGGATGGGGGGCACCGTATTGCGGTGGTTCTCCTCCTTTCTCTCTGACCGGTCACAGTCTGTGTTGACAGGAGGGCAGAGGTCGACCCCGAGGCCTCTCATATGTGGGGTGCCACAGGGGTCGGTCCTCTCGCTCCTTCTGTTCAACATTTATGTGAAGCCGCTGGGTGAGATCATCCGTGGTTTCGGGGTGAAGTACCATCAGTACGCTGATGACACTCAGCTGTACATCTCCACCCTGGATCACCCCAATGATGCCCTTGAAGTGATGTCCCAGTGCCTGGAGGCTGTGCAGATCTGGATGGGGAGAAACAGACTCAGGCTCAACCCATCCAACACCGAGTGGCTGTGGTTTCCGACGTCCCGATATAGTCAGTTGGTGCCATCACTGACTATTGGGGGTGAGTCATTGGCCCCCACGGAGAGGGCTTGCAACTTGAGTGTCCTCCTGGACTCACGGCTGTCTTTAGAAGAGCATTTGACGGCTGAGGCCAGGAGGACTTTTTATCAGGTTCACCTGATCCGCCAGTTGCGTCCCTTTCTGGATTGGGACTCGTTACGTACGGTCACTCATGCCCTCATCACTTCCCGCCTGGACTACTGCAATGCTCTCTACATGGGACTCCCCTTGAGGAGCACCCAGAGGCTCCAGCTGGTCCAGAATGCGGCCGCACGGGTGGTTATGGGAGCGACATGGTGCTCCCATGTGACTCCCCTCCTGCACGAGCTGCACTGGCTCCCGGTGGTCTTCCGGGTGCGCTTCAAGGTTTTGGTTACCACCTTTAGAGTGCTCCATGGCTTAGGACCGGAGTACCTACGAGACCGCCTTTTGCCACCAGTAGCCTCTCACCAACCAGTACGCTCCCATAGAGAGAGTCTTCTCATGGTGCCGTCGGTCAAGCAATGTCGACTGGCGGCCCCCAAGGTGAGAGCCTTCTCTGTGGGGACACCTACCATCTGGAACGAGCTCCCCCTGGAGATATGGAGGATCCCGGATTTGCGCACTTTCCGCTGTGCCCGTAAAACATTCTTATTCCAGCAGGCTGATCTGGCCTAATCTCCATTTTAATTGCTTTTAAATTTGTTTTATAAATTGGGGTGTTTTAAATTTCTTCTGGGCCAAAGTATTTAATGTATTTTTAAATGGTTTTTTAAAGTTTGTACTATGTGTATTTTATCTTTTGGCTGTTCACCACCCTGAGTCCTTCGGGAGTAGGGCGGTATATAAATTTAATTAATTAATAAATAAATAATAAATAAGACCAACAATAGAAGAGGTTTGCACTTCTTCAACATAGCCCACATTCACTAGGCAATGTAAAAGGAAGCCATAGAAACTATTAAGAGGACAAAACAACTATGTCATTCCTTGAAAGACCAAGACACAAAAATGGGAAAGCAGTAGTGTTTATTACTTACCTAGAGGATTGACAAACAGCCAGGAAAGAAGCCATGGTCTTGGTAAGCTAGAAAAAAGTGGGATAGCATCACCACCAGATGGATTTGCAAACTGGCTGATAAACCATACTCAATGAGTAGTCCTTAATGGGGCTAAGTCTACATGGAGGGAAGTAAGCATTGGGGTGCCACAAGGTTCCGTCTTAGGTCCAGTGCTCTTCAATATCTTCATAAACAACTTAGATGAGGGAATAGAAGGGGAAGTTACCAAATTTGCAGATGATACTAAGATGGCAGGAACTGCTAACACCTTAGAAGATAGGCTCAAGATCTAGATGGATCTTGACAGACTTGAACACTGGGCTCTATCTAACAAAATGAAATTCAATTTAGAGAAAAGTCCTACACTTAGGCAAGAAAAACCAAAAGTACACATATAGACTGGGTGAAACCAGGCTTAATAGCAGTGACTGTGAGAGGGATCTTGGAGTTTTAGTGGACAATCAGCTAAATATGAGCCAACAGTGTCCAGCGGCAGCCAAAAAAGCCAATGCAATGCTGAGTTGCATTAACAGAGGGATACAATCAAGATCAAGTGAGTTATTAATACCACTCTATAAAGCCTTAGTAAGACCACACCTAGAGTATTGCATCCAGTTTTGGTCATCACACTATAAAAAAGATGTTGAGACTCTAGAAAAAGTTCAGAGAAGAGCAACTAGGATGATTAGGGGACTGGAGACTAAAACATATGAAGAACAGTTACAGGAACTGGGCATGGCTTGTCTAGTGAAGAGGAGGACAAGGGGAGACATGATAGCAGTGTTCCAATATTTGAGGGGCTGCCACAGAGAGGAAGGGGTCAAGCTATTTTCTAAAGAACCTGTAGGTCAGACAAGGAATAATGGATGGAAACTGAACAAGGAGAGATTTAACCTGGAAATAGAGAGAAATTTTCTAACAGTGAGAACAATCAACCAATGGAACAGCTTGCCTTCAGAAGCTGTGGGAGCTTCATCACTTGAGACTTTCAAGAAGATATTGGACTGCCATTTGTCAGAAATGGTGTAGGGTTACCTGCTTGGGCAGGGGGTTGGACTAGATGACTAGACTTACAAGGTCCCTTCCAACTCTTAAATCTGTATAAAGCTTTAAAGCAATTTAATGTAATTTAATGTAGTTGTATTCTCAAATTAATATTATTCTAGCCTAAATTACTGAGGCTAAAGAGATGCTGGATTACAGGAATGTGCTGCTTTCATTAGAAAGTTCAACCCCTTTTGTTTATGAGTGTGATGTTGCAACAGGTGTACAAAACGCGTACAAAAAGATGCTGCATTCAAAATTTTGCCACAGCTTTCATTGATGTTGCTGGTTTCTATTGATTTCTTTTAGTATCATTTTAAAATTGTACTGATACTAAACCATATCCTTCTCAAAATTTGGTGCCCCTCATATACAGTATGTTTGGACCCTAACTCTCAGAATTCTCAATATGCATAGAGAATCTATTATACAACCTGTAATTCCTGAAGTTCAAGTTGAAACATATCTAGAGAGCAATAAGTTGAGAAAGCAGTCTGTAAAATAGTTAAAGAAATCTCCATAAATGAATCCAGGCTGTGATTGGAGAGTAATCCTCTATTTTTTCTTTTATTAAAAGTGAACAGAATCAAATAAAATATTGGTCCCATCTAACATTTTCTGTGGTGCAGCTTCAGCAATTACATATAGATCAGGGGTGGGTTTCACTTATCTTTGTTACTGGTTCGCTCTTGCATGTGCCACTTCTACGCATGCGCAGTGTGCATTTGATGACGTCTGGGCTGGTGGGTGGAGCCTCCTGCCGCAGGTAGCAACCCACCATAGATGTAGATATAGATGTCAAATGATATAGATGTCAAATGGCCAAGAAAAACTTCTGGATAGACAAAATAATCTGCAAGGTGTGTCTTGAGGAAGCTTTGCCTTTTAGATAATGCTATCTAGATTTCAGTAGAATAGAAGTAGTCCTCAACCTATGACCCCAATTGAGCCCAAAATTTCTGTTGCTAAGTGAGACATTTTTAAAGTAAATTTTGTCCCACTGTACAACATTTCATGCTACAGTTGTTAAGTGACTCACTGCGGTTAAGTTAGTAACATGGTTACTATGTGAATCTGGCTTCCCCATTGAGTTCGTTTGTCAGAAGTTCGCAAAAGATGGATCACATGACCACAGGACACTGCATCCATCATAAATGAGTCAATTCAGGAGTGAAATTCAGCTGGTTCTATCCGGCTCAGGCGAACCGGTAGCGGCAGCTGAGGGAGGCTCCACCCACCCCCACGGACGTCATGACATCACTTTTTTGCAATGATTTTAAGTCTCTGCACAGAAGGATTTCCGCATGCGCGGACAACGGCACGCGCCCATTTGGTAGGGAAGGTAAGTGAATTTCACCTGTGTCAGTTGCCAAGCATCTGAATTTTGATCACATGATCATGGGGATGCTGCAACAAGTTGTACCTTTGAAAAACAGTCATAAGTCACTTTTTTCAGTGTAACATTGAAAAGTCATTACATGAACTGTTATAAATTGAGGACTACTGTAATGCAAAAAGAGCAAAGTACACTTTTCTACTTCATTTAGCAAAATTCACCAAACTCTGTAAGAGTCAAAACAAACAAGTGGATTAAGTTAGAGGAAACCACACACACACACACACACACCTCAATCTGTGGGAAAGATCACAAGTGAGTTGATTCGTGTTTTCTTTCCGGTTAAATTTAAAAGGGGGGGGGGTTGTGTGTGTGGAAAGGCTGCTTGATCATGTTGCGTTCTCCTCATCAAAAGAGAACTTCTCATTCAACTCAAAGGTAAGCAAGAACTGAGGAGGTGGCAGCGTTTCACATCACACGTCAGATGTAAACCTGCATCCCAAAAGGGAGCATTTAGCACACGCACACACACACACCTCCACGCCCGCATTGCTATGTAGCCGAGAACACCGCACCGTCTCCCGTTCAGATTGAAACGCGAAGCGGTGCTCCTCTTTCGAAGCCAGAGACCCTTTTCTTCCAGGGTGGCCTTATTAATAATAATAATAAAAAAAAGCCTTCCCACTCCCTCCCTCCCCACCCTCCCCACTGCGCCAATGAGCGTGACTTGGTTGGCAACTGGGCCTTTTTCTTTTTTCCATTCACAAACAAAAAGCAGGGCACGTCACCCCGCACGCTCTTTGTAAGGGGGGAGCTCTGCCCGCTCGGCGCTCGGGAGCCTGCGGAGTGATCCATCGGCCCAGATTAGCATAAATGAGCAGACACAATGGCTGCTGCGCCTCTGGGAGAAATTAATTATCTGCTACGGGCAGTAGAGTTGCGTCCCTGCCCGGTCCCGTTGCCCCGTTTCGGACCGAGACATTCCTCAGCATTCCCCTGCGCCCTCCCCGAGGTGCAGATTTTCCCGCCTTTTGTTGTTGTTTTTAATGAAGTGCAAGAGTGGGCGGGCGCGCGCACGAGCGCTCGGGCTTCGAAGGAAGGCGCGCAAGCTTTTTCCTTGCCTCGCCTTGCTGTGCTCTGCCTTGCCTGCCTGTGTGCCATTAGCGACCCGGCACCTTTGATCCCTGGGGAGGTGAGGCGGAAGTCGGTCCTCGCTATTAAACATTTTTATAGATAGCAAAGTCCATCCTTTTTTTCCACCTGCATCCAAAGCAGCGAGGCAGCTGCTAGAACAAAGCGAGGGAGCGAACGAGCTGGCCAGAACGTGTCTGGCCGCAGTTGCCAGGTGCAAGCTTGTTTTTCTCTTAACTGGAGGGAGTCTCTGGTGACTGTCAGGGTTTGACGGAGACTTCAAGTAACCCTTTCTTCCCCGAGGGAAGAGAGCTGAAACGGGGCTTGCCTTCTCTCCGAGCTCCAAAACGCCGAAACGAAAGGGCGCTAAGAGCGCTGCCTTTGGCTTCCCTGCCCAAATCTCCATCCTTAGGGAGAGGGCGGACAACCTCCGCTTCATAAGCCAGTTTGCTCAAAACTTAATGGTGATTTTCTTTGGCAGACATGGGGAAGGCAAGATGGGTTGAGGAGAGAACCCCGACGTGGAAGTGTTGTTTCCTCCTTCCAGTCATCTTCTTAATACTGAAAAATTTCAAGAGGAATGAATTAAACAGCAGGAAGCACATTTACTGTAGCTGTCTTGCCAACGAGGGGAAGATTCATTGCTGAGTTGCACAAAACTTATTGCCTCTCCTTCCCAGGATACCAGAGCAACGCAAAACAAAATGCATTCTTTCTCCTGCCTCCTTCAGTACTGTTTAAAGTGGAATCTGGTGTTTCTAAGAAAGATCAGTTGATTATGTTGCAGTGGATCTATAGAAACAAAAGCACATTAAATCCATGTGCTACGACTTATGTATAAGATGTAGTTCATTGGGTTTTTATAAGATGGCAAATTATCTGTACAGCTTGCGTATATATAAAGCTTATCTTCAAATTGCTCTAACCATTGCAGAATGATTTTGCCTATTGCGTTCCAGCTTCAGGGAATGCAGGCTACTTCTGAATGTTGCCAGCCACATGGACAGGACTTACATATACATATTTAGTGTTGCCATTCTCTAGCTGTACAAGTTGAGGATGGTATTCTCAAATTATCAGTGTCTCCACTTCACTATTGTGCTTCTCTTTCATGATTGTACACAGGAACATGTGCTATTTTGGGGCATTAGTTTAGCGGTCTTCAACAATTTAGAAACACCCTGCTACTTGTTAATTGGGCAACTTGAGTGATTAAACATGTTGCTCCAAGCACCCAACTGCATTAATCCAACTCCACCCTACCTTATGGTGGTTTTCCCCACTGGCTGGCAATACTATATTAGAAGAGAACCTGGAGGAAAACTGGAGGAATCAACTTTGTAATTTGACCTGCATTAAACTAATAAGGACAGCAGAAACCTCTGCTCATGTTATCATGGCAGAATAGGGCCGAGCAATCAGGGAGGCACACCTTATGGTAGCATATTTTTCAACTGGATCAAGGACTGGCAAATAGCACTTGAATGTGACCATCTGGCTATGCCCATAATCTCTTATGTATCAAGTTCGGGAAGAGCTAGAAGTCAAGTCCTCTACTTCTCTTGCAAACAGGATTTTTTTAGATTGCATTATTTGCAATTTCTTCCTATTTATAGAATCCGGAAGGATTCTATATAAAATGTAGAGAGAGTTGAAAGAATTCCTGGCATAACCTTTCTTCCTCTCTCTCAGATTTAGAGAGATTATGGCAAAGCTGCACCCGCTTTTCCAGCCTGCTGGCTATATTTTGCACAAGATGCCATCATATTCCCATAATTACAATTACCTGTTTTTTTTATTATGAGAAAATGAAACCCTCACATTATGTTGCACCAAGAAGCAGCCAAGAAGAAATGCACAACTACCCCCTCCCCCCAAAAAAATCCTGAAAGACTAAAAGAGTTACCATGATACAGAAAGACTATATGACTCTATCATACACAATAACCTTTTTTAGGAGAGGTTAAATGTTCTGTCTTATTTTAAGGCCTTTGGGGGTTTTTCACTTTTTTTTGTGTGTATGTATGTACTTTCAAATCTATGTTGACCCTTTCTGACTGTGTGGATTAGCCCCTGTAGTTTTCTTGGCAAGATTTCGGAAGTTGTTTGTCTTGTCTGCTTCCTATGTCTGGGAGAGAGTGACTAGCCCAAGGTTACCCAGTTGACTTTGTGCCCAAGGCAGAACTAGAACTCATGGTCTCTTTGTTTATAGCCTGGTGCCTTAACCCCTCTATTTTAGTTACAGATGTGACAAAATAGCTAATTGCCCCTCTATTTTAGTTACAGATGTGACAAAATAGCTAAAAGCTAGCATGTCAGGGCACATGTAAGAAAGAAAAAAAAAGGATTAAGTATATGAAAATTGCAGCTGATGAGAAAGTTCATTCCAATTTGTTTAAATGTACAACCCTTTAATTAGATGGAAATTGCTAAGCAGTATTTCCCAATTATTTCTGCAGAGCTCAAGTAAATAGTTTGAATCACCAACTAAGTTTGTCTTTCTGTCTGTACAGATATATATTTCCTTATAAAAAGCATGTATCAGATTTGTAACAGAAGCTTTGTAATTAGAAGACGACTTCAATAATTGCAATATTTCCAAGGAAGTATCAATCCCTAGCATTATGTAATAAAACAATTCCACCCCTGAAAGATTGGAAAGTTCAGGTCATATACCAGTCAAGACTCCTTAAAATGCTTATGCTTCAAGGTTTAGTTGGACATAAAGATCAATAATGTGTTTGATTTGGGCCATCACATGATATTTAGGAGATTTCATACTTGATTTTACAAGGGCTATTTGTTCATGGATGTCTACATGCTTCGTGGCCTTTAGAATGTTGAGTGGTGATTGTATACTAATTGACATAGTGCCTGCTTACAGATGGGTTGAGGTGAAACCTAAGCAATAAAGTCTTAGTGTTTCATGGAAATAGAAGCCGGATGTAAATATTTGTATAATCAAATATAATCCATAACTAAACACACAATGATCTCTACAATAGGAAATTGAAAAAAACAGCATTGGACTGGATCCAGAGGATTGTTTCCATCAATACAAAGGGCCCTGAACTGATTTCTACTGAGAATGTTTCCAGTAGACAAAAGGTGAAGTTGATGATCTGTAGTTCTGCCCATTCTGCAGCCTTGAATGATCACGCTTCCAGAAACTCCTTTAAGGTTCCAAGTCATGGAGGAATCACCAAGAATCATCAAGATGCAATAGTGGTGCAATATTGGAATGCAGTATTGTAGGCTAATTCTGCCGACTGCCAGCAGTTCGATTCTCATCAGCTCAAGGTTGACTCAGCCTTCTATTCATCCAAGTCCGTAAAATGAGGACCCAGATTGTTGGGGACAATAACTCTGACTCTGTAAACCGCTTAGACAGAGCAGTAAAGCACTGTGAAGCGGTATATAAGTCTAAGTGCTATTGCTAAGCGCTATCATTGACTTTTCAGTTCTGTCAATGGAAAACATCACCTGCAATAAAGGCTTCTCACTGATGAAAGAAATCCTTCTGTCCAAGGCAGGATTTTGCTGGATCCAGCCCAGTAGCAGATTTGTGTATGCATCATGAACTGTTTAAAAGGCAGCTATAAATCTTAGGAATAGGTATGTAAGTAAATTAGTAAATAACGCTTTTGCTGTTAATATCCAAACCATCCTTGCACTTGAAGGGCTTGGTTCACATTCATCTTTACTATAATTCTTCAGTATTTTCACTATCAAGACACCCTATGTTCCTTCCTTACATACCATCTAGCCTTGTGATGGGCCATTTTGCAGGTGTAGTTGAGCTATTATCTAGGATCGGAAGTGGATTGCTTTTTCATTCACTGAGATTAGATGAAAGACAAATACTTCAGGATGCCTTGAAACTCCTAGATCATGCAGGAACTGAAGCTTTAGCACCATGGTGATAATCTAATGATGCAAAAAACTTGGACACCCTTCAATTGTGACAGAACAATGAGTGCTGTCAATGTAACTTAGGTAGGTCCTAACAAATGACAAACTGGGGCTGCACATAATTCTCCTCCTTCCTGTGTTCTACATTCCGGCTCATTATTCAGTCAGCAAGTTTTATATATGAGAAAGCTGACAAATAAGGAACTGCTTGAGAGCAAAGCTTTCCCCTTGATCCTATACTGAACACATTGCCTGAGATTAGATCTTGATTATATAAGTAAAACCTAAGGTGTATTTCAAGAAGAAAAATACATATTTGAAGCACATTTTTGTACCTCACACTGCCAAAAATAAAATGACCTTAGCTTTAATATCCATCTTTTCATGTTCACACAAAACTTATTCATTACAGGACCAATTAATTAGTTCTGTCCCACTCTGCCCCTTTGCTGATGTAATACCAATATATATCAATATAGTGGAGATTAACACAGGACAACACTGTCTGATGAGCAAGAGTCCTTGATAGCATAGAGTCTTTCTTTGCATTGAAGTATATGCACTTACATCCATACATGCAAAATCTATCTCAGCTGCAGATATATGTGTGTTATGAGGAATACTTACTGGAATATTTCACTAAAGGGGACTATTCTAACTAACCATCTTTCTTATTAAACTGAAGCATTGGTCAATAATTTTGTCTTGTAGATGAAGATCAAACTATATTTGAATGTTCAAGCAGGATAAGGTGAAAATAAGGCATTAGCTATGACCAGACTCACCTGTCTTTTTGTTGTTATATAACTTAACTGCTTTATTGTAGTTTAATGGTTTTGTTTTAATTATGTGGATTGTTTACCTTTGTTTGAATTGGGGGCGCTGCCCAGAGACACAGGTGTGAAATGAGCAGCTATATAAAGAGTGATAGTCAACTTCAGTATGAATTCAGAGAACAATGTATTCTGCACATCTAAGAGTGCATAATGTTAACAAGAAAACTAGAAAAAATGTCAAAAGAAATAGAATCCTCCAAATTTGGGGAAAGTAGGGCCATGCAGATATTTGAAGGAGAACTTCATTGCTGACATTTTGAACAAAAGCCCTCTTCTTGGTGTTTCCATTAAGTGTAATAGTGCCCAATGCCAATTAACAGAACCCTTACACAGCTTTCCTCTATTACAATAACAGCTCCAGGACATGTACTTCTCAAGGCAGAGTAGCTGAGTCAAGGTAGGGCAACAGATCTCTATGTGATACTTATGGAACCTAGTTTCACAAATGTGTGTTGCATTAGGTCAAGGCATATTGACTGCCTCCCAGTAATTTAAAATTTATAATATTACAGTACTGGAGAATCTTGTTTGCCTTCCTGAAATGTGGCAGTACAGTCTGTCCTTTTTGTGCTTTTCTTAAAGACAATGTTTTTAGACAACCTAAGATACTTTGTACAATAACATTACAGTCTTACAACCAGAAGAAAGGTACACAGAAATTCAATAACAAGTGAGACCTGTGGTTTTATGCAAGAGGTGAATGTTGTTTATTTGAATGGTAATCAGTTACAATCATGTTTAGCTGATATATGGAAAATTGTTAAAGTCTAACCAATTCATATTTGACTTCTGGTAGAGAATTTAAAAATGAAACGAAACGAAACCAGTGAAGAGGAAACTATATGGAAAAGTGAAAGCAATCCTGTTTCCCCTGAATGCTCATGATCTACTCAAGAATATGGTACTGTAATAAAAAATACTGCTATAATATATGTTCCAGGTCAAAAAGGTACTTGTCAATCCCAAAGTTTACCAACTACGTTAAGAAAGCTATTAGAGAAAAGAAGGATTCCTTCTGAAAACTAAAATCTGTATGATATGGGCAAAACAATTACTTGCATGTATGAAATGCAAGCAGGCAATAAAATATTTTTAAGTATTTTGACAGGGTATTCCTGATATCTGAACTGGCAAAGGAAGACATAATTGGAAAGGAGGGAAAATAGCAGCAAAAAGATGTTTTACAATGAAAAATTGAAAAAAAAAAGTACTTAGTCTACATGTATATGAAATTATTTTTTCCAGCTTCAGAAAAACAGGTTTTTCAACCGCAATAATTTTTTCAACAAATCTTTAACTTTAGGAATACCGTGTTTCCCCAAAAATAAGACCCTGTCTTATATTTTTTTGAACCCCGAAATAAGCGCTTGGTCTTATTTTTGGGGAGGTCTTATTATTTTGGGGCGCATGGAGCAAGATGGGGCTTCTCTTGCCATCTTACCTGATTTCTAGCTCTGTGTTTAAATATTTTCAGGGAGGGCTTATTTTTGGGGGTAGGCTTATTTTAGTGCATGCACTCAAAAGCCCGATTGAGCTTATTATCAGGGGATATCTTATTTTCGGGGAAACGGTATATGTTAGTAACAATATATGATTAACAATGACAATTTTTTTCAACTTTCACCATAAAAACGCGTGATGAGTCGTGATCTATGAGACTATAGGGATCATAGATTTGAAGGGGGTGTGTTGAAGCTGATTAGTAGAAATAAATTAAATAATGTGAATCTAGGCTGTCGGGTGTGTTCACAGACAAGGCACAGAAAGCAGGCAATTTACAAAGTCGTAATACACCATTACACCAAAATCTGAATGACTACTATTCTGAAAACAGTCCAAAATAATAAACAAAAACAAGACACTGAAAAAGTTGAACAAAATTTTACTTTAAGACAGAGGATATGAGGACAGAAATAATGATATGTCCTCTTTTTGCAAGATATTTGGTAACCTCTAAGGGGGCCTTAGTAGTGTTGAGATCACAAATAATACAAAATAATAGTTTAAATACGCTGGAATTAAGAAACCACCTTTGAGGGCCACCACTTGATGGTATGAGAATTAAATGAGCTTATTGCAAAAGTGAACTGGGCATGTCTTCGTTGCACAAGTAAATGCCTGGGCCTGACCTTGCTTTTTCAAATAGAAAGTCTTAAGAACTGAAGCAAGCGGAGATGACAAGAGACAAATGATGAACGGAAGACAAATAAATCTTGCACTCCAGATGACATTTCTTCAGCATTATTCAATAACAGTGGTAAACTAATAAAAAACATTGATAAGGCAAAATTTATCATGCACCTTGAAGGATAAGAATAAATGTGGCAACAGCAATGGTAAGACTTAACCTCAAAACTCAACCAGCATGGGGAAGGAGGAACCCACCTAGCAATTTACTTGGCTTTTCAAAATGCAATTGACAAAGTCTCCCTCAATATATATATATTAAAAATGATATTCCATGTTTTGATAATCAGTATAGAGCACAAATAGCAGGGACATCCTAGGACCGTGATGGCGAACCTATGGTACGCATGTCACAGGTGGCACACGGAGCCATATTACTGGGCACGCCAGCTCAGCTCTGGGGCGCATGCGCGCACCGGCCAGCTGATTTTCGGGCCTTCTGGGCCCACCAGAAGTAGGGAAACATGCTGTTTCCTGCCTCTGGAGGGCCTGGGGGCGGGGTGGGGAAGGCCCGTTTTTCTTTCTTACCTGGCTCCAGATCCTCTCTGTGTATCTGAGAATGGCGAAAACAGCCTTTCCCACTCCCTTGGAGGCCCTACGGAGGCTGAAAGGGCCCATTTCCCCACTCCTGGTGGGGTAGGAGGTGACGTTTTTTCCTGTCCCCAGCCTCCAGAGACTCCTAGAGAGGCTCCTACAGACTCCTAGAGAGGCTTCTGCAGACTCCTAGAGAGGTTCTGGAGGCTGGGGACAGCAAAAAATGTCACTTCCTGTCCCACCGGGAGTTGGGAAATGGGCCCTTTCAGCCTCCATAGGGCCTCCAAGGGAGTGGGAAAGGCTGTTTTTGCGGTTCCCAGATACACAGAGAGGATCTGGAACCAGGTAAGAAAGAAAAACTGGCCTACCAGGCCATCATGTGCCAGGAGGGGAGGGGGAGGGGGTTGCGCACACATGCGTGTGGGCACATGCGCACGCAACCCTCCCCCGCCCCCCTCTCCTGGCACGCGATGGCAAAAAGGTTAGCCATCACTGTCATAGGAAAACCAAGAATAAACAATTGTAATTAATTTACACAGCTAAGCCTCAATTTACGACTGCAATTGGGATTGAAACCTCCATCGCTAAGTGATGCGATTGTTAAATGAATTATGCCCAATGTAATGACCTTTTTTAAAATCACAGTCATTAAGCAAATCACATGGTCATTAAGCAAATCCAGCTTCCCCTATTGACTTTGCATTTTGGAAACCCACTGAAAAGGTTGTAAATGGTGATCTCATTATGCCAGGATGCTACAATGGATGTAATACATGCTGATTGCTAAGCACCCTAATTTTTGATCACATGACTTCAGGAATACTGGGCACGAGAATATATCTGCTGAACAAATCTCCGCACTGGCGTCAGGAAGGGCATCCGGCCAGTAAACACTCTGCTAGCTCCATTCAGTTGCTCAGACTCCACCCTGCAAGGGATTATGAGGTCATTAAACAAAGATGATGATGGTGACTTCAGGGATACTGCAATGCAAGGACGTGTCCTATGTCACTGTTTTCAGCACCATTGTATCTTCAAAAAGTCATTAAATGAATGGTTGTAAATCAAGGACTACCGATAAAATAGTATATTCCTATTCATAGTTATTCAGAAGTAGCCTCCCTGCAGTCATGTAAATTTATTTCTGAGAACCTTTGCATGGGATTGTAGTAGTGGTAAGCTGCTGCCGGTTCGGACCAGTTCGGGTGAACCAGTAGTTCTGATGAATAGCTGACCCTGCCCACCAGCCCCTGCCCTATCCTGTCCTATATTTCCTTCTTTCTGGCTCAGCTGATTCACGCGACACAGCTGATTTCCACACCTCCTCCATTCTACTTACCGGGGCTGCCTTAGAAGGTAAGCAGCTGAGCTTCAAATTGCTGTATTTTGAATGCTGCGCTCAAGTGCGTTAGGCGCATCCACGCTCACGGAACCGGTTGTTAAACCAATTGCAGCCCACCACTGGATTGTAGTTTTAACTTTGTAGTATGCTAATGGATGTATCCACAAGTTTGTTACTGCCTCTAATCCTCTGCTAGAGTGGGAACCATGTGAGAAAAACAAAACAACTTTCTTTCTCTCTTTCTTTCTTTCTCTTCCTTCCTTCCTTCCTTTCATTCTTATTTATTTATTTATTTATTTATTTATTTATTTATTTATTTATTTATTTATTATATTTATATACCGTCCTTCTCCCGAAGGACTCAGGGTGGTGAACAGCCAAGATCAAATACATACATATAAAAATTAAAAACAATTTAAAACCAGATTAAATACTTTGGCCCATAATTAAAAACATCCCATTAAAATACAATTTAAAATTTAAAGCCGTTAAAATAAGGCTAGCCCGGCTTGCTGGAATAACAAAGTCTTCAGGGCTAATCAACACCTTGAATCACACCCGGAAGATTACTGGGAGCCAATGCAGCTCGCGCAGGAGAGGAGTTACATGTGAGCGCCCTGCCGCTCCCATAATCACCCGCGCGGCCGCATTTTGGACCAGCTGGAGCCTCCGGATGCTCTTCAAGGAGAGCTCCATGTAGAGAGCATTGCAGTAGTCCAGTCGGGAAGTGACGAAGGCATGAGTGACCGTGCGCAGGGAGTCCCGATCCAGAAAGGGACGCAACTGGCGGATCAGGCGAACCTGATAAAAAGCTCCCCTGGCTATGGCCGTCATATGCTCTTCTAAAGACAGCCGCGCATCCAGGAGGACACCCAAGTTGCGAGCCCTTTCCGTGAGGGCCAATGACTCGCCCCTAACAGCCAGCAATGGCACCAGCTGGCTATATCAGGATGCCGGAAGCCACAGCCACTCAGTCTTGGAGGGGTTGAGTCAGAGTCTGTTTCTCCCCATCCAGACCCGCACGGCCTCCAGGCACTGGGACATCACTTCAAGGGCATCATTGGGGTGGTCGGGGGTGGAGATGTACAGCTGAGTGTCATCAGTGTACTGATGAAACTGCACCCCAAAACCACGGATGATCTCACCCAGCGGCTTCACATAAATCTTATCTAGATCCGTTCCAGTCGGGTTTCAGGCCTGGGCACAGCACGGAAACGGCATTGGTTGCGTTGGTTGATGATCTCTGGAGGGCTCGGGACAGGGGTTGTTCCTCTGTTCTGGTCCTATTAGACCTCTCAGCGGCTTTTGATACCATCGACCATGGTATCATGCTGCACCGGCTGGAAGAGTTGGGGGTGGGAGGCACCGTGTTGTGGTGGTTCTCCTCCTTTCTCTCTGACCGGTCGCAGTTTGTGTTGGCAGGGGGGCAGAGGTCGACCTCGAGGCCTCTCATTTGTGGAGTGCCGCAGGGATCGGTCCTCTCGCCCCTTCTGTTCAACATTTATGTGAAGCCGCTGGGTGAGATCATCCATGGCTTTGGGGTGAGATACCACCAGTACGCTGATGACACCCAGCTGTACATCTCCACCCCAGGCCACCCCAACGATGCCCTTGAAGTGATGTCCCAGTGCCTGGAGGCTGTACGGGTCTGGATGGGGAGGAACAGGCTCAAGCTCAACCCTTCCAAGACTGAGTGGCTGTGGCTCCCGGCATCCCGATATAGTCAGTTGACTCCATCACTGACTATTGGGGGCGAGTCATTGGCCCCCACAGAGAGGGCTCGCAATCTGGGAGTCCTCCTGGATACGCAGCTGTCCTTGGAGGAACATCTGACGGCTGTAACCAGGGGGACCTTTTGTCAGGTTCGCCTGATTCGCCAGTTGCGGCCCTTTCTTGATCGGGATTCCCTGTGCACAGTCACTCATGCCCTCGTCACCTCTCATCTTGACTACTGCAATGCTCTCTACATGGGGCTCCCCTTGAGGAGCACCCGGAGGCTCCAGCTGGTCCAGAACGCAGCAGCGCGGGTAGTGACGGGAGCAGCATGGCGCTCCCATGTAACACCGCTCTGGCGCGAGCTGCACTGGCTCCTGGTGGTCTTCCAGGTGCGCTTCAAGGTGCTGGTTATCACCTTCAAAGCGCTTCATGGCATAGGGCCTAGCTATCTTCGAGACCGCCTGCTGCTACCGACGACCTCCCATCGACCCGTGTGCTCCCACAGAGAGGGCCTCCTCAGGGTGCCATCAGCCAAACAGTGTAGGCTGGGGACCCCCAGGGGGAGAGCCTTCTCTGTGGGGGCACCTACCCTCTGGAATCAGCTCCCCCCAGAGATAAGGAGAATCCAGGACCTCAGTGCCTTCCGTCGTGCCCTTAAAACCCATTTATTTAAACAAGCCGGGCTGGTTTAAGATGAAATTTTTAACTGTTTTAAATGTTTTAAACGTTTTAATTGGTAATGAGTTTTAATTGGGCCAAATTTATATATCTTTTAATTGTTTTTTAATATTTGTCTTGCATGTCTTTTTAATTCTGGCTGTACACCACCCTGAGTCCTCAGGGAGAAGGGCGGTATAGAAATTCAATAATAAATAAATAAATAAATAAATAAATAAATAAATAAATAAATATTGAACAGAAGGGGCGAGAGGACTGACCCCTGTGGCACCCCACACATAAGGCATCTTGAGGACGACCTCTGCCCCCCTGCCAACACAGACTGAGACTGGTCAGAGAGAAAGGAGGAGAACCACTGTAATATGGTGCCCCCAACCTCCAGCCCCTCCGGCTGGCGCAGCATGATACCATAGTCAATGGTATCAAAAGCCGCTGAGAGATCTAATAGGACCAGGACTGAGGAACAACTCCTGTCCCGAGCCCTCCAGAGATCATCAACCAATGCGACCAATGCCATTTCCGTGCTGTACCCAGGCCTGAAACTTGACTGGAACGGATATAGATAGACAGCGTCATCCAGGTGCTGGGGAAGTTGTCGCGCAACCACACTCTCAACAACCTTTGACACAAAGCGAAGGTTGGAGACTGGACGGTAATTCGCCAAAACAGCCAGATCCAGAGAAGGCTTCTTGAGGAGCGGCCTCACCACCGCCTCTTTCAAGGTGGGAGACAAGAAACCCTCACTCAACGAAGCATTAATGATCCTCTGGAGCCAGCCTCGTGTAACCTCCCGGGAAGTCAGCATCAACCAGGAAGGACACGGGTCCAATAAACATGTGGCCGTGCTAAGCCTCCCCAGAATCCTGTCCATGTCCTGGGAGCAAACAGAGTCAAACTCCTCCCAGATAATATTCTCAAGACCCGCCTCCATCATCCCGTCTGGATGCACCCAGTCAGAGTTCAAGCCTTCCCGAATTTGAGCAATTTTGTCATGCAGATACTGCGCAAAATCCTCAGCTCGACCCTGCAAGGGGTCTTCCTGCGCTCCCAGAGGAGGGAGCGGGTCACCCTAAACAGGGCGGCTGGGCGGTTAAGACGCAATAAGAGCGGAAAAATAATTAAATTTTGCTGTTTTTATCGCCACTAGGTAGGTCTTAATATGAGACCTCATCAGTGTCTGGTCGAATTCGGAACGGCTGGCCCTCCAACCGCTCTCCAGGCGTCTTTTCCGGCGCTTCATCTCCCTCAGCTCCTCGGAAAACCAAGGAGCCAAGTGAGTGCGGCGCCGGGTCAGAGGCCGCAAAGGCACAACACGGTCCAAAGCATCAGTGGCTGCCCTATCCCAGGCGGCCACCAGGTCTTCAGTCGGGTTGTGAGCCAGAGCCTCAGGGAATGGCCCAAGCTCCATTTGGAACTGTCAGGATCCATCAGGCGCCTGGGGCGGAACCACCTAATTGGTTCCGCTTCCCTGCGGCGGAGTGTAGCGATTAGAAAGTCAAGCCAGAGGAGAGAATGATCTGACCATGACAAGGGCTCAATAACTATATCCCCTATATCTAGATCATTCACCCATTGACCAGAGACAGTGACCAGAGAAATAAAGCAAGAGAATTTTTTATTGCTATTTTAATGATCACTGCAAAAAGCAGGCTATAGTTTACATTGGGAAGTGCTTTTCCTCATTTATCTCCAGCTGATACAATATTCAAACTAGCTCATTTCATGGAAGTTGTGAAGGTGGGGCTGTTTCTTTTTCTTCATGCCAGTGCCTCCAACATGTATGTCTTATCTCTTGATCATAATTACATCTTCATTTAAGAGTACAATAATGCCTGGGGGGGAAATAACCCTTCCTCTTTCCAAAAGAACAAAGACTCCAAGGCTTTCAGCTGTTCTGGCCACACTCCATCCCAGCCTTAAAGCAAAGAGGACCCAAAATGATACAACATATTATGAGAAGACAATCACTGCAGTGAGCAACAGGCTTCAAAAACAACCAAAGAAACTATTCATCTGAGCTGCAAAGTTTCTAAAGATGAATCAGAACAGGAGCAAGTAGAGGCCAATATTTAAAGTTGCTTTCAAAACTCTGAACTTCAGGGTGACTATCAGGTGGGGCCTGCTTCCCGTTGTCCTACTTGAAACAAGAATGGCCACAGCAAGAACAGAGTCCTCCGTATGTCATTTGTGAATGGTTCCTCTATATAAGGTTCTACCTGAGGATTTACATTTTTCATGTTTGAGGAGACAATATTTTAAAGCCACAAACGGATACAGGTAGTCCTCCACTTACAACAGTTCATTTAGTGACCTTCAAAGTTATGACACTGAAAAAAGTGACTTATGACCTTTTTCGCACACTTACAATTGTTATAGCATCCCCAGGGTCACAGAATCAAAATTGAGACACTTGGAAATTGATTCACACTTATGACGGTTGCAGCATCCCGGAGTTACGTGATCCCCTTCTGTGACTATCTGACAAGCAAAATCAGTTGGGGGGGGTTGTCAGATTCACTTAACAACCATGTGACTAACTTAACAACTGCCGTGATTCACTTCACAACTGTGGCAAGAAAAAAAATCATAAAATGGGGACAAAATTCACTGTCCCACTTAGCAACAGAAATTTTGGGCTCAGTTGTGATCATAAGTCGAAGACTACTTGTAAATAAATAAAATCCTCATCAATTCAAACCATAATTCTTGTACTTTGCATACATAGAGTGAAAATGCAGTCAAGGATAGACAGTTGAGATCTTCCTAGTATTGGCCACCTGTTGCATGAAGATAAAACATATTTCTGCTCTCCCACCATCGACATTCTCCAGTTCCTCAGAAGTACTTTCAAGCTAATGCCCAATTTCCTTCATCCAGTCTTGAAAACTAAACAACAGTGCCACAGCATATGCAGGGCAGGGAGAGAAGGAACCGTGGTGTCTAGCATATAAAAACAAATGGAGCAAATGGCAGTGCCACAGTACTTGAAGGATTTATATTGTAGTGAAGCCAGATTAACTTTCGTGTCATGATTTTTTTTCTGACACATTTTTCGCCACTTGTATGCTGCTTACGGTCATAGTTCTGAGTTAGGCAGGCATATAAATGAATAGATAGATAGATAGAAAAACAGGCAAACAGAGAAGTAGGTCTGGGACTATTGAAAAGACCTGTGTGGAAAAACTCACCTGCAAGTACCTCCCCACTCCCCATAAATATATGTATTCCAATCAATAGGTACATGATTTATACCTTGTCCTGGCAATACTAAGGCAGCTAACACATTTTTAAAAAACAGAAAAATAATTAAATCAATTATTGGAAATCAATACTAAAATTAATATTAAAACACTTAACTGTTAAGAATTTGGTAAAGGAAACACATTTTAATGGATGTTCTATATGGCAAGAAGTGGGGCCAAATGGAACCTTGAGAGATTGTGTTGTGTAGCCTGGGAGGAATCTCAGATTCTCTCACATCCAGGGGGAGGAACTCTGACATCTTCACAGGAGCCTTTCCTGCATATATTAATAGGTGGGCAAATTCATCATGGAAGAGATGGTCCTTAGATCATAGGCCATCAAGGTCAACAACCTCAATCCTATCCTCCAAGTAACTGGGAACCAGACCTGATCATTTAGGAATGAATCAAATGATTCATTATCTTGTCATACTTTACAGCCCATGATACCAGTTGCAACTTAATTCTTTTCATGGGTATCCATGCCAATTCTGTTGCGACAGACAATTCAGGATGAACCAAGATTTGGACAATTATTATTATCCAAATCTGAATGGCTTAAAAAGAGAGTTGGTGTACCGGGAACAATTGTGTGAAAACGCCTTTTTCAGCAGAGTTGCTATTGTGAATCCAATGAGGATCAACAGCCATTCCCAGGTGGCAAATATGCTCCTTTGGGAGGAATGTAGTGCTCTCCAAAAGGGGCTGAACCTGAGTTCCTGAATTCAGTTTGTCTTTTAGCAAAACTCTCCATTTTGAGTGGACTTAATTTATTATTCTTTATCTAGACCAGTGGTTCCCAATGTGGAGCCCACGCCCCACAGGGGACAATTTGATTTTTAATGGGGGCAATTCGAAAATGTGTGGTGTCTAGAGTCTAGACCAGTGATAGCTAACCTTTTTGCCATCATGTGCCAGGAGCGGGGGGTATCGCGCGCATGCGTGCCCATACCCATAATTCTATGTGTCCCACCCCCCCGTGCATGTATGCGCGAACCCCTGCGCTCCCCCCACTTTGGCACGTGGTGGGCCCGGTAGGCCCATTTTTTGCCCTCCCTAGGCTCCAGAGCCTTTCTAGGAGCCTGAGGAGGGCAGAAACAGCCTTCCCCGGATGTCCTCCAGAGGCAGGAAATAGTCTGTTTCCCTACTTCCAGTGGGCTCTGAAGGCCCAAAAATCAGCTGGCCAGTGCCCACGTGCGTGCCACATCTGAGTTTGCATGCCCACCGATATGGCTCCGCATGCCACAAGTGGCACGCGTGCTATAGGTTCACCATCACGGGTCTAGACTCTAGGCCTTAGCAACACTTTTTAAAATATGCATAGACAAGACTTGAAGAATTATATATCATAAGGGACGGGGGGCGGGGCATCAGGATTTTAGAGATGCTTAGATGGGGCATGGCCAAAAAATGGTTCGGAACCACTGATCTAGACCATTATAAAATATATAATGAGAATATATAAAGTTGCCAACCGCATCTTTGGAGTTAGATGGTAAGGCGTAAGCAGGGAGCATGTTGAGGAATCTGGAAGATTTCCCTAAGCAATTTCAGATAGAGAGCAACACAGGGAGAAAATGGAATACTATAGGGTGCCAGAGATAAGTAGATCAGTGGTCAAATAGTATTTCCCAGCTCCATCTTCTGGATGCAAACTGACAAGTAGGACCCTTGTGAAATACAGCTGCGAAAGTCCGATCTCACTAGATAGTCTATAAGGATAATAGATAGTATTGAAAATTTCCAAGATGCCAAAAAAAATAATAGGGCTTATTCACCCCATCCATTTCTGGTTTAAGTGATCCATGGAAGTATTCAAAGAAATTGCAATATCATCCCCTGGCTAAATGCCTATTTGAAATGGGTCCAGAAAAATCAATAAAATACGAAGCTTGTTTGGTGCTTATTATGAAATCAAAAATACTCTTGTCAGTGATGGCAAGTATGACTGAGCACGGAGGAATTATGCCAAATATTTTATCCCACTTCCTCAAGCTGCCCAAAAGTCCAGGGAGAGCTCACTCTGCCTTGCCCTGATCAAATTATTGAGCGATTTCAGCTACGTTACTTGTCAGCAAATGAAAAAAACAAAACAAAACCCAGGATCAAAAGGGTTAGAAGTTAATTCTTTTGGCTTGAAAACAGTATTAACGCGAGTAGTGCGATTGCCTCTGAGCTGAATTTGGCAACATTGGGTAAGGAGTCAAAACGATTATTCTTTCCCTCCACAATCATATTAAGAAAGTCTTCAATAATTTGGAGGAAGAAGGTTTGAAATATGAAGTTTCAGTCCAACTTTTTGGGTTTTGGCTAGGAAAATTCTTAGAATGAGTGAGGCTCTATATGAGTACAACTGTAGCAATCAAATTCTTCTCTGGCTATGGAACAGCAAGGCTTTTAGGGTACAGATGTCAAAGTCTGGGTATCTTCCACATTTTTACATGCAGGAGAGAGATTGTGCAGAAGGGTGAGAGAATTATATGTGGACAGAGTGCCCACCAGCTAAATCCTGCCAATGAGCAGAAAGGATTTACTCAGCATGTGCTTGCTAACAATGGACAGTTGGACGGGATTTTTTTGATGCCTAGGGCACATTTGTGACTATTGGGCCTTAATTATATATACATTTCAATAGTCACTTTTTCATTATGTCATATTTCTAAACCATAATGAGGATTAACTCTCTGCTTCCCTTCTTGGTCTTTTAAAAGCCTATTAAAGGCTTTTGTGTGCTGTTGTAACTCAGCTATAGAATTCATGTTTAGAGGTTGATGTCATTCATAATCATTGCAGGCAGAAATGAACGTTTACAGTAGCTTATTACAAAAAGAGTAATATCCAAATTAAAATTAAGGCCCCTAACTCTGTGGCTTAGAAACAAGTTGCTATTAAAATTCTCTAGACGATATATAAAGCAGTTGACAGGAACTGATAATGAAATAAGTACATGAAAACAAATATTGTGCCCTATAATTATGGCATTGAATTGACACTATGAAGAAAATAAGTATTTTAACACCAACCAAAGGTATGTTTTTTATTAATGCAGTATCCCCATCCTCTGGGTCATTTTATGTCTCTTCACTGTATCATGATTTATAAAAAAAAAAAAAAATTCTACTTATCTGAACTTCCAACCGCCCTAACGGACATGAGTGAAAGTGTGATTTCCTAAGAGTGCTTAGAGCAGGGGTGTCAAACTCAGGGCCAGGAAGCCAGATTCGGCCAGCGAGCGCTCAGATCTGTCCAGCGGGCCCGCCCTGGAAACAGCGAAGGACTAGCCTGTGGTGCCTCTGCCAGCAAAAAAACCTCGGGAGGGCCATTCCCAGCCCGCCTGGGCTCCATTTTCAGCCACGATAATCTCCTGCAGCCCTCTGCCAACAAAATTGGAGGTCGCGGAGGCTGCATGCAGCCTGCCTGGGCTCCATTTTTGGCCACAACAGCCTCGTGCAGCCCTCTACCAGCAAAAATGTAGCTTGGGGAGGTTGCATGTAGCCCGCCCATGCTCCATTTTTGCTGGCAGAGGGCTGCAGGAGGCCATCATTGCCAAAATCAGAGCCTTGATGAGCTGGCCACACCCCCACCGTGCCCTGAGGTTAAACACAACCCTGATGCGGCCCTCAATGAAATCAAGTTTGACACCCCTTAGAGGTTAAGGGAGATGATCAGAGGAAACTAGGAAAATAAAAGTTTTGTAGTCATCCCACTTTTCCTTTTTTCCAGGATTTTGGAAGAACAGGGCAGGTACTGTCTTGTCAGTGCAAACGGGGCAAAATGGAGTGAGTAATCCTGTGAATTCAGGATCTTTTGGATTCCACTTCTGTTCAGCAGCCCAATCTTGCCTAGTAGTTTTGATCCTTCTTGTCTCAATCTCTCTTGATACCTGCCTTTTAGGGGACAGCAGAGTTTAAAACATCTCTACTGTAGCAAGTCTGTCGCAAGTGAATTGGGTGTTTCAGTTTGCCAGACCTGTCATAATAAATTAATTACAGGATATTGCAGAAATGGCTAGGCTCCAGCAGCATCTCGCACAGTTTAATATAGCCCCATTTCCCCATTTCAATGTATTTGTGGTTAGATAAATCCTCAGAAAATTTACAGCTGCTGCAGCTAGTTTTCTGTATTCTCAGCCTATATAACTATAGAAGTGTAACTAAAAATTGAGCTTCTTTTTCATACATGCATATATATCTTGGCTGATGAAGAGGACTTGTTCTGTTGAAATTTTCGAAGCATCTGTAGGGTTAAAAAGAAAGGCTGATATTAAGGCAATTAAATTGATCAGCCACCCAGTTTACTGGATGAAAAGCAATATTTTAGCTGGATATCTTGTGAGGGTCATTTTAATGTATTACCATACCAATCTCGCCTTTGGTTTTTATTTCTGTATCTAATGTTGTTAATATATGTTTATATTTATGATTTCAATTGTAAGCCATCCAGTGTTGCTTTGCAGACTGAGATGAGTAGCACCATATAAATTTAATAAACAGAGGCAAACAAACAAGCAAATAAATGAAGTATCTATACTCAGACAGGCACCCCAAGAATGGTGATCCCTTTTTATAAAACAGTGAGGGGTTTTTAGGGCCATGGATACTTCTAAGTCACAGAACATAAATTCTGTTTGCCTGAAAAAATAGATGTTTCTGCTCAAGTACAAAGCAGAAATCCACTGTTACAAAGACCTTACTACAGCTGCACTCTAGATAGTAAAATACCTTTACATTGGCTTACATGGCCATAGATGTTTCTCTGCAAAAAATGGCTGAGGATGTATTTCTTTTTTAATTCTAAAAGATGTACAGAATATAACCATCCATTTCTATTGTATAAAAAACATTGGAAAGAAGGGGGGTTGGATAAAAACTTTTGAAAGGAGGGGGGGAGGATAATAAGAATAAACCCTGCCAGGATGTTATTGTCCTAATACTTGCCCTCAAATAATGAGGCTGAATTTATCTTGTATGGTAAGAATTCAATGAGACCCAAATGGAACTTTGAATTTCCCTCCCTTGTTGCTTTGGGGCAGCCAGATACACAGTGGACTACTATTTTCTGGAGGTGTCAAATAATTATTCATTCTTAACCAACATAGTCACTGGGCATAATGGGTGGAGATAATGGTAGTTGTGCTCAATTTCTGACAGAAAGCATGTCAGAAAAAGCTACAATGGAAAGAAAGCCTTCTCTTGTCCTAGACAACATGCTCTTCCTTACTGTCCCCATGTACTGTGTATCTGTTGCCATCTAATTTATTTTAAATAATACAAGTATGAATCTTTCTCTCCCCCCCACACACATGAAATGGATCTCCTATCAGCTTTTGACAACATCAGCAAGGTAAACATCTCAGAATATAACTGAGGTTTGCATGATAAGGGCATCAGCTACCATTATTTACTTTAATTCATTTTTACACCAGTGTGGTTTCATCACTGAAGGTGCTAGTTCACCCTCAGCCATGGCAAGGCCAGTTATTCTCTCTCTCAGCCCACTTCACTGGGGCAAGTTGTTGTGGCAGGATTAAAATGTACCATAAGTCACACCTTGAATTCCTGGAGAAAGGATGGGATACATCTAGGAGGCCTCAAGACAATGTTTGCAAGACATTCCATGTTACTTCTTTTTCCTGTATTGGCAGATTGTATACAAGTGCAACTAAAATATTTTGTGGTATTCTAATATTGGAGAAATGGGGGTGAAGATTTTTAGATGAGTCCATGTAGTCTAAGCCAATAGGTTCTGCTCTCATGGGTTTGTGAACCTCTTTTTAGTGTAGGCTGCTGCTGAAGATTAAAAAAAGCAAGAAATACATGTAAACTTTTATGAATTTAAACTTCAGAATTCTTACGGCAACTGTGAGTGATGCTAGTGAGCTAAAATTGATAACCTTTCATTCAATAAATGCAATTTATAATGTCCTCATAAATTAACAAGAAACACACTGGTAAATTCATGCAGTTCTTCTTGAATGTAGGAGAGAAGCAACACAAGCCAAGTAACAAGCAATTCAATATACTTTAGAGCAGGGGTGTCAAACTTGCGACGGCATGTTGTTGTCACGTGAGGTATTGCAACTTTCCCCCCTTCGCTAAAACTGGGGTGCGCATGGCCAGTGCATGACGCATCCGGCCCATGGGCCGCGAGTTTGACATCCCTGTTTTAGAGAATGAAATGAGTTAGTATTCTCTTTGCAATTGCCTATCCATCCATGAGAAAGATTTTCCTGTGCTGTTCCATTTTCCTGTTATAGTACTCTTCTATGATAGCACCCAGTAAAGAGCTACTGTTACCCACTTCTTTCCAGATAAAGTAAATATATTTCTAATTGTATATGTTTATAAATGGAAGCCAAAGGTTAAGCCAATTTTAGCACATTCCTAAATGAGAGCTGAACTAATTATTTCCTTGCTTTTCAGCAGTGACTACTATTTTTTTTTTTAATTTGATTTATATGCCGCCCTTGTCCAGAGACTCAGGGCGGCTTACAATGCGTTAAGCAATAGCCTTCATACTTTTGTATATTTATACAAAGTCAGCTTATTGCCCTCACAAACTGGGTCCTCATTTCACCTACCTTAGAAAGGATGGAAGGCTGAGTCAACCTTGAGCCTTGGAGAGATTCGAACCAGCAGTAAATTGCAGGCAGCTGTGGTTAATAACAGGGTGCTTAGACCACTGTACCAGCAAGGCTTTTTGAAGCATTATCTCTGAAATAATAGTAATATATTTCGGACCACCAGCAGTCAGGAGGTGGACAAGGAGGTCAGACTTACAAAACCAGTATGGCAGTGTGGCATCACAAGCTCTGCTTTTTTTCTACACATAATGAGATGTCATAAGTACACAAAGCTCATGGCACAACAATTTGCAGCAAAACCCTATAGCCACCACCACTTGAAACACAAACACAATATTTGTTAATATTGTACTCTAATCTCCAAATTTAATTTTTCTGTCAACAATATTGATTTTAGGGGTTTTTTCTTTTTAAAAAACATATACTGTATGATTTATCAATAGCAAAATCAAGCTCATTTAGTCACATAAAGACTAGCATTTCAGAATTTGTTTGCATATTCAAAAACCATTTTGAACAGATCCTTTCCTACAACAAACAGCATTTTTTAAAATAGAATTTAATTTAATAAATGGTCCTTCCTAATGCAAGTTACAGTAACAACAATTCTATACATGCTAGAAAAGGTTCCTTTACAGGATACTGTATTTGAGTTCACAAAATAAAGAGCTGTGGAGGGGGGGTTTCTTGCTTTATACTCTTCCACCCAGATTAAGTATTCTTCATTCACCTTAGTAATTAGAGCAGAAGGATGTAGTGAATGTGGGGCCTCATTATCAAGTTTGTAGCCCTGATCTATACAAAATGGCTACCATTCCAGCTATTTTTCATAGTTGTCTGCTTTTGCTTGTATTGGACTGTTGTTAACCCTAAATGATCCTGACATTCAATTCTTCCACAAACAATTGGGTCCTTCCAGCAGACTTCATTACCTAGTCAACAGAGACCTCAATTATCATCTTCCTCTCTGTTCCCATTAATCCTTACTTGATGGAGTTCCATCTCCTTTTTGCCTTTTGAATTAAACGATGTTACAGCTACTCTGCTTCTGATTTGTGATGTCTGTTCCTTAAGAGGCTCGAAGGCAAAACTCAAATGGAAGATGATAGTTGTAAGACTGAAAGAGCAAATGTATATTCTACTCCCTTGCATGCTATCTTTAGTGCGCAAACACATCTATACATAATAGACTCACAATTTCTTATGGAAAATGGGTAGATTTTATATATCACAGTGATGTTGATTTTTGGAAAAGTGGGACATAAATTAACATTAAGAGTTAAATAGGAAATCTCACATCCGAACTGCTTTACTTAACCCTCTTGTCCTAATGCATGGATAATTCTATTTAACTCTTTCTACTCCAGTAAGATCTAACAGAGCTTGTCATTTAGAATATTGTAATTCATTGTACAAACATTGAATTTCATTTCACCCCATTGAAACTGAAATTAAGTTCCACCTTCTGGGAAATGCTATATTTAGCCATTATTCTTTCAATCTAAAATATTATCATTTGGTAGTAATATCACAAATGTGCACTCCAAAGTACATTTTTTCTGTACTCATTAAGTTAATCCTCAGGTAGGTGAGCATAGGTTTAAAGCTTAAGCACATGATCACTGTCATCTTGCAATATATTTGCTCTGGAACATATTTAACAACATGAATTTTATAAAACCTTGTGAGTACATTAAACTAATGTCAGCAATTTTGTTTTATTACATAGGTAAAATATTTCTCATTCAATAGAAGAGAATGAGTGGCTAGGATTATGTCTACTAGCTATAAGTAATGGCTAGGATTATGTCTACAATGGAAGAACAGACAAGTATTTAGAGGAATGGAGTTCCCATTCAGACATTTTAATAAACCTTATATTAAAGGGGTGATAGGACAGTGCACAAGTGGTAAGGATAAAGTTGAATTTGGCAAAACGCTACACCTAAAATGTTACAAAATAAAGGACAATTTCTAGATCATAAGAGAGTCACTTGTCAGACAGATGTTTTATAAAAAAAAGAAAGCAGTTAATTAGAATCCTTTCCAAAGAACATTTTTTTCTTCTTCCTATAGATCCACATAAACTCTCCTACACCAATGGTGTGGTGAAACTACTTTTCTGGAAAATATATTCCATTGTGTTAGAACCTTTCACAGAAACATACATTACTTCATATTATTCAGGTATTATAGATTCAATATTGAAATTTCATATTGAAAATGTTGCATCACCTGAAAAGATGGGATTCTTTCTTTTGCTAGTATAGTATCTAAGAAAAAAAGCATAAAAATAAGGCAGGGAGTTTTTGTGAACGCTAACCTTTAGTCATATTTAGGGAAAAGAGCCTGTTATTATAATAATAATGACCACTTTGGGCATTGAGAAGGATTTGCATGCTGTCTTGTTCAACAAGTATCTTTGCATACAGCAACAAAGACAGACAGGTATTAATTCAAATGAAAAGCCGTAAAGGATTCTAACTCCATGAGTTGGGTGGGAAGATGAATGCAAATAAAACCCCCACTATTGTTATAGTGACAATAGCCGCAATGCCATTTTGAAAAGTATGTTTTCAGCTCCATAAATCTTCATGTATGGGCTTTTATCTGATTTCACTCCTTAATTGTTATTTGGAACAGTGCCTTAAAGGATATTGTTCTTGCCTGTCCTCTCTCAATTTGGAAAGTGTGGCAAAGCAGCTCCATTCAGCTTCAAAACACTGTACATAATTGGAGCCCTAGTTTGCAAGCTGAAAAGGAGGAGCTGGGCCTTTGATTACAGCTACCACTTCTTTGTGGTGTTTATGTGAAGTGTTATTTTTATCTTCCATGTCCATAATATCAGATTAATAGTTAACGATGCCAACCAAACGAGCATCAAAATGTTGGCTACTTCTCGGTAATGCCTAATATATATAGCATGATGCATGTTTAAATTATGCTTTAAGGAAGGAAAAATTTTAAAAGGCAAATTGAGGATATTAAATAAGCAGAAGAATCAGAAATAAAGCATTCTTCCAGTGAACCGATGAAGCAAATAATGGCAATTTTACTGTTCTAAATCTTTGTGAATAAATGTTTAATTCCCATTATTTGCAGTTTAAAAATGTACTATAAATATAAATCCACTGCATTTTTTTTCAGTCTCATTCTGGGATTGAAACGACCCTAATTATCTTGATAAGATGAAGCTGGACAATGGAATAGAATCATGAGAATTCTTCTGAACCGTTCAAAAGTGGTGATAATATAAAGGAAAATATGTCAACCAGATTAGCAGGCTATATTTTATGGCATCTTTGACCTATCATTATGATAGTTGTTCCGCAAAACTAGGGCCAGGAGATGGTACCACTCCACTTTGTAATCTTTAACGTAAGATCTAACCATGTTTTATCTTATCCCCTATGCTCTTCAAAATCTTTAGAGATATCTAAAGATAAAATTGCCAATTATATCCACAGTTCTATCTCTTATATCCATCCTTTGACATGAAAATTGTCATAATAACACTGTTGATTAAATAGTTTTGCTGTTTTAGACAGAGATTTCTTTATCATCTACATCCTAGTCTGATGAAACAGAACAGCATGTTCTTCATGCTGAGGTTATAGCTAGACTGGTCTATTATCTTCTTACACAATTAAAACATGCTTTTTAAAACACACACACATCCACACATATTTTATCTTATAGGGTGTAATTAATAAGCAGTGACCTGAAGAAACTGACATTTGCTGTGAAATAAATAAATTAGAATGAGTATTGAAGGTAAAATAGCATATTAACTGATGCTTCGAAGGGCTATCTCCTTGGTAAATTTAACCCTTTGTATCACAGGGTTTCTCTCTTTTTTCCTTCTTTTCTTGATCCCTTACTTCTTCCCCCTGGTTCATTCATTTTCTTCATTGTGGCAGGGAGAAAGGGAGAGAATATTTTATGCATTTGTATGCAGTGTATTTTTGTGTGCAATAGTTTGTGTGTGATAATAGTTGGTACTGTATATCCAGATGGGTTCAGTTATTTTTTATTGAGAAAGTTAATTTATAGGCACTTTATTTAGCTATTTTTTAATTCAATTAATGCACATTTGTGTAATATTCAATATACATTGTTTAGTCCTGATAAGGAGTTTTTAGTATGGTTTCTGGCAGCAGATTCACAACCTACAAGTATGCCATTCATTGGCAATTAAGTTACACATTTATTAAGGATGAGGAATTGCATGAGATTGCTCTGTGTGTATTCAGACAGCAATCTCATGCAACTCCTCATCATTAAAGAAATAAATTGGTGCATGGATCATTATTGCAAATGAATGTGCATACATACTTCAACTATGAGATAGGCAGCATATAAAACTAATAAATTAAATATATATTTGCACTTGTTTTGTGAAATAAGGGTTGTTTTAAATTCAGGTTTGTCTACATTTCAGGTAAACAGATATTCAATATTTTTATTATTTATGCTTGTTAAACATGTAGGATGATTGTATAATATTTGAAATTTAATCCTGTGCATCTGGGTGTTATTTTGCACATCAGTGGTCAACTTGGTTATTCTCACTTCTTTTTTTTTTTATGGAATCAAATGCCATGACTACTAAAAAAGGAGTTTCTAATTTTATGTTATTTATTGCTTCAGAAAGGAAGAGGGCAGAATTTCCTAACATGGTATAAATAATAATGTGAGCATCAGTAGTCAACACATATACACAAGAGAATAATAAATAAAGTTACCGGAAATCATCACTGATACACCATTCACAACTTAATGCTTTTTAATTTGAAAACAGTTACACCTGAACATAAACATGTGCTGCCTAAAAACATATCTCGCTCATATACAGATGTCAAATTATTTTTCTAAACAGTAGAAAAAAAATGGGCAATGGTGCTTTAAAAGCAGAAAAAAATTGCCTTTACAAATTTATAAAAAGAATTTTGTAAATTCGTTCACATTAAAAATATATATCAAAATATATATCACATTTTTATTTAAAGTTAACATACAAAAAGCTTCCAACTCTTGGTGGAGATAGACACTCCTTTTTACAATATAGTTTTCTTGTAATTCGTTCTCTTCAAACCACTTCAGTATGTTGCAGTGGCTAATCTTATGTAAGTATATAGCAGGAATAATAAAATCACATTGAACTGATAACTTTTAACTCCTTCATCACAATCAGATACAAGTATTTAATATTGCATTCTTTAAGACTTTCTAGAATAAATGTTTCTATCACAATTAAGCTGGTTGGTTTTCCTTCGTAGATTATAAAAAACTTTAAGCTCATGTCTTTACCCAGAATGGTATTCAACTTTTAGAAAACTGGACTGCTTTGTTTCAGTTACCTGAAGAGCTTTAATAAAATTCTAAATATTTCATTAATTTCAGATAGCGAGGTATATCCAAATTGGTCTAAACCCAATCACTGTTAAAAATTTTAACTCATGTTGAGTTTTACTGGAACTTTCAGAACGTATTTTTCCCCTTAGTTTCTTGGCTTCCCCACATCATGATAAATCTAAATTAGTTTAGAGTTAGTCTATATATATATATATATTTCAAGTTTTCAAATATATGAGATCATTATTTCAAAATAAGCAATAATTCCATTATTTTCCATGTACTTTTAAGCCATGAAACTCACAGCCACAAACATGATGGACACTATGCTTCTGGATAGTTCGGCTGGAAGCCATCATCAGATGTTCCCTTTCTACTAGTAGTTTTCACCATCCCTTTCTTTCTTTTCTTCCTGGTTTTTTTAGGCTCATCCTCGACATCATTGAATGGGATGTGATCATTTGCCTTATCCTCTGTATCCATGCCCTTCTGTGTTTGCCCACATGTAATTCTGTAAGAAATATAGGATAATAGATGCAGTTGGAGATTTAAAGTCCCAAATAGTTCAACTAGATTCCTTAGCCAATTACCAACCTGTTCCATTCATACCCATTTCTACTAAAGACTGATCTTCTTCTGATGCTAGAACACACCAAGGCAAAAGCAGAAAAAAATCTGTCTAAAGCTGAAATTAATTTTAAACTGAGGCCCGTTCTTAGTTTCTGCTCTCTGAAAGAACATCTGATAGAAACAGATTGGTATTTTCATATGTAGTTCTGGATTGCTTGCCAAATTCCCCACAATAGACTATTCACAGATAAGAGAATTTAACCTTGGTTGTACAGCTATTATGATAGGCAGGCCACTGTTTCCCAGCTTTATTACATGGTAGATAAAAAGAAAAAAGCTTGGAAAACAGAGCATCAGTGAATATCTCTAGGAAAGCATTTAAGAAATGTGTGTAAATGCCATTTACTATACATACTTTCCCCAATACTTTTCCATAAAGCAAATGGTTATGTCATCCTGCCTGGATTACTGACTGTTTTGTTTTACTTTCTTTTGGCTTCAATTCATAACATTGATCCTATATAAAATATTAGCCTGGTCTTGCAATTACATGCCATAATCTATTTTCCACCTAATGCATTTAACAAAATAGCTAGATCCATTAGGAGCCTACAAAAAAGAGGAAAAAACAGAAGCATGGCTTTTTAGCAATCATGGTGCCATGAGACAATGCACCTTATTGTAATATCTTTGGAATACAAACAACTATTTGTAACGCAACACATTTATTGCAGTTTTATATTTCCTCAGCAATTTCTCTGAACTCTTTTCAAGATAATTTATACCAATTTAGTTCATTATTTATGGATGACTGCAATGATAAAACACCCTGATTTTCAGCTTCTTCCGAGCAATTTAACAATCTATGTCGTACTACTGGTGCCTTACTGTTCAGCCAGGTAGTCTGTGTCATTCACTGAAATAAATCTTTGGTCTCCCAACTTGCTGGTATCTGCTAGCATCTGCAAGAGGAAAACTTTAATCAGTAGAGAAGGGAGGCTGGGAGAAAATAGAGTCAACACATGTGTGATGACAAACCCACGGGCTTCCTGAATGAGGAGAGAATATACCTCACTTTATATGTAAGATCTGTCACCCAAGAAATTCTCACAATATGTGGTTTAAAACAAGGAAACAGTCCTCTACTTTAAAAACCTTTGAAATGTTCAGGTGTGCTTAGAAAAAAAAAATCACACTCAAAAGTATTAATCTAAGTCTGGGTGAGACTTAGAGATTACCAATATTATTTGAAACCAAATACAAGAAAACAACTGAATATTTTTGAGGGAAGAGATGTATGACTTAAAAATTATATGCTAGTATCGGCTATTTAAAGGATGATGTGTAAGAATTAAAATTAAAAGATGATTCGGAATATTATGAGGTTTGGGAAAAATGGTATACCTGGTTAGATAATAGAAATAAAAAATGGAAATATACATAAGGCTATTGAGGATTAGATACTGAGTGTATATAATGCATACATTGTATGGAATGTTGACCCAAAGTATATGAAAATGACACAGTCTCTTGATTATGTATTAGAGTTGTGTAAAGGAAAAATTGTAATAAAAATTATTAAAAAATAAATAAATAAAGTATGATGTGTGCAGTCCCCTTTCAGTCACCTAAATGTTTTTTTAGAAGTAACAGAAGATGCTAATTGTAATTCTTGGTTATTATTTATAGTGAAAAGTCAGCCTGTGGTAAGAGTAGTTTAGCGTTTAAACATATTAAACATATTTAATATATTTAAGCATATTTGTTAATATGTATTAGAAAGGCAGAAAATGAATGCTCTAAAACAACAGCTCACTCTGAACATCTAGAAAAGAAAAAAAAGTTTTAACTGATTTCATTCTATTAGTTTATTTGTTCAGTCCAATGAATCTAATGTTGGGCTTAAGAGATCTTGATTCCTATAATGACAAGAAAAGAATCATAGTAAGAAACAATTGCCATGAATATTTTTGACATTTAGTTTGAATTTCTCAGATAAGATCATTCTCTCCATCTCCTGGTTAGAACAAAAGTTTTTATCATATGCAACATAAAAAGGATTCCAGAAAGAAATGGCAAAACATCTGCCCACGCTATATATAAAAATGTTATTTTCCAAAACACTCTTGTCTTATACTTTATTTACAATCCAGAGTGTGCTCCTTTAGGTGTACCCAAGGGACTTTTATATTTGGGTGTTTTTCTTAAATAGCAGTTTCTCATGTGATATTCTAACTGCTTCATGAACTCCTCCAGGTTTCATAAACTCCTCCACTTTTCAAAATGCTCTTACACTAATATATGAGAGAGCATTATGGATTATAACCATAACATTTCACTTCTATATTCATAGTTAGCCACCTCAACAATTCAGTTTGAATACAATAAACACTATACTTCCATACTTATTGGAAGTATGGAATTCAAATAATATATGACATTATCAACTACATGAATTCTTTAGTATTGTTTTGAAGAGGCTCACGTGACACTGTTAATCAATGCAAACTTTTTAAATTCAATACCCAGATATATTTTCCCCCCATTCTAATTACTGAGATTTTTTCCATTCTACTTAAAGAGATTGTTGCAGTAAACTTAGTTTCATCTAGCATAAAGGATATGTTTTAATTTTTTAAATGTTTCTTGTTCGTTTACTTACAAGTACATAACCATTAAATTTACTATTACCACTACTATTGCATTATATCATGATCTAAGGGTTAGAATAATAAATTAAATCACTATTACTACTATTACTGAGCAAGTTTGATGTAGTGGTTAAGACACCAGGCTAGAAACTGGGAGACTGTGAATTCTAGTCTTGTCCTAGTCACAACTCTAGTTGGGTGAGCTTGGGTCAGTTACTCTCTATCAGAGAGTAACTGATAGAGAGGCAATGGCAAACCACACCTGAAAAATCTTGCCAAGAAAACTACAGGGACTTGTCCAAACAGTCTCAGAGGATAGGACACAATATAATAATAATAATAATAATAATAATAATAATAATAATAATAATAATAATAATAATTAAAAATAATAATACTGCTATTGTACTTATACTATGTGTGCGACTATATACTATCATTTTATTTTGGATGCTTTAATTTTAACTGATGTACCTGGAGAGAGAGATAGGCACAGAAAAGGGTGCCAAAAATAACTTTTAAAAATAAATATATATTTTACCATTCCAGAGATTTTGGAATCAGTGGGAACACATGTATGCAGGATGAAAACCAATATACCCTACTTCAACAATGTTGCCATCTAGGCATTTAGGAAGACAAAATCCTAGTTGAACAACCAGAGAATTCCCTTTTAAGTTAAGTCACAAGGAGGGATGCCCCTTTCCATCTGATGGGGATAGCTTTTCTTTCTTTAGAAATTATTAAATATAAATTAATAAATATGAGTAAATAAATATTTACTATTTGGATTTTATAGAAAATCCTATTTTAAAAAACAAAAACAAAAACCAGGATTATGTCTTTTCATTGTCTAAGGACTATTGAAAATTTGGTTACTCCCCCCCTCCCAAATGTAAGAGTCCCTTGGTCTTTTATCTGGACATATTAACTGCCTTACAATCCACAATGGAGAAGACAGTAACTTCACCATAGTCTGAATTGTGGCCAAATATTAGGAAGAAAAGAAACACAAATCATATGAAAATTCTAGATCTTCATATTATCTCCTATGGCATGTTTATGAAATAACCAAGTCATATAATTTGTAATAATTAAAGTCAGTTAAATGTCAACTTTTCCCTTTTTATCATGTGGAAGGTTTTCCAACATATATGGAATGTACTTTGCGTACATAATAACTTCTGGGCTTGTATTCCTGAAGAATGGCTGAATCCAAGCAAGTCCATACATTAAAATTAACACATACTACACGCACTTGGCAATTACCCTGTTACCACAAGAAATGGAAAATACAATCCCATCTTGTGAGGTATGGCTCATGCCTTTCTCCCAAATAGTTACCTCAGGCACAGCTGGTGATGTTACTTTTATAAATTCATTGGATGGAAGAGTAGATTCTTCTGCTAATACTTTAGATTGCTGTTGTTCATATTGTGCTGAAAAGGAACCATAACTCATTTAATACAAGTGGTTATTTATTTGAACCATAGCAATTTCAAATTAGTTCGTCCGCTTTCTATTTCAGAATATTTTTAAACGTGTTATTTAATATACCTTTATCAATAACTACTGATTTATTTGATACTCCAAGAGATATGTTGGATGCCTCTCTTTCTGTGTGTGTGTAGATGATATACAAAATGTTCACTATCTCTATACACAATTCAGAATCAATACTGAAATATTTGAAACGGAAACTGCAAAATATGGTGAAGATGAATCACCTTGGCTCTAGCTGTAGACTTACTATAGGTTCTCAGCTTTATATTAACATCATTCTATTGGGAAACTTTCTATATGAGATATTTGAAAAACTTATGTTTTTGACTGTCACTACAAATTTATAAATGGATATTTCATAGATGGACTTTTGCATAGGGTGCCCTCTGCTGTGGAAATTAATTCTAACATCAGTGGGCACAATTCTCAATGATACAAGGCCTCTGCAAGGGAAGACATGGGCAGACTGAAGATTGTAGAGAGACAGATTGCTGTCTGCACTTGTGATCAACTGGCTTGCTCGCATTTGATTAAAAATAAAATGTTTTAATGTAGAGATGAAGAAGCCAGTTTTTGTGGTCGGAGACAGTTGCTGTGTTTTCTGCATTGCCTTTGCTCTATCCCATGATGAAGAAAGACAATAAATTATGCAACCAACGAAAATACATATAAAATTGCTTAGATTAAATTCATCAAGTAAAATATTTATATAATTAAACTATTGATTTAATTAACATAAATCAGCCCATGAAAAAAATATATGGCTGTTTTGGTTTTAGATAGCAAATACACATCAAAGTAAGTATCACACAGGGCCACTGAGTCCAATTATTTTCTATTATGGAAGGCGAAAAAAGACAAATCCTTCTTCTGAAGGTGCTTGAGATCTCTGATACTTTTTTTAAACAAGCAGATTATATATGCTGTTTCCAGGTTTTAGACAAAATCAATACTCATAGGGGTACAATGAGCAGTTTCGATTAGAAGGAACACAGAATGAACCCTCAGAATGAATAAATCAAGGTTGTTTTATCTAGCTCACTGTCAAGTATTCTTGTTTCTTGGTCAATATATTTCATTTTCATATTATTGACACATTTAGTTCTACTTCCGTTTTGATATGTAACATGTATTGCAATACATTAAGTCACAGCGTAGCAGATTTCAGATACTTGATTTAAGCCCCCACAGGTATCACATATTAGGCAAAATCATGATACATACTTTCTCCAACCACATAATTGGCTGGAAAATATCCTTGTTGTCCATTCGCCAGACTGCCAAACCACCAGTTATCATTATCTTTGTACAACACTTGGATAATGTCATTGCAGTGGATGGTTAGCTCATCTGATCGATGTGCTGTGTAGTCATAAAGAGCCACTACCTAAAAGAGAGATAACACCACCACAGCTTTATCACAAGTCTGCCACAGGGCAACATTCATTTCCTCTAAGAGAGAAGTTGCTGCAACCCAAGTGAGATTTGGGCAAAAACTCAGTCTGTCTCAGGTTTTAGGGCTGGTGGGAACGCAGCAGGAGAAGTCAGATAAAGGGGTTGTGGGATTCTAGAAAGAGTTAAGAACATTAAAGGCAGTAAGATTAGCTTTCATGAAAAGGAAAAAAAACCTCTCTGAAACTGCAGCAGCTGTTAGTTTTATAAGCAAATAAAGTTTGATAGATTTTGTTTCTTAGAATTGCTAACAGCCCTTTCAGAACCTGGTTTATTTGTGAGCTGGCTGTTATGGAAGTGCACAATGAAAGAACATACTGCAAGAAAATCTCATCAAATTCATGGACTGCTAAACTGTAATGAATTTCTGCCTAGATTCATTTTGAACATGCTTGTGTAGATCATTTTCTATACAATGGATCTTTTTATTCTACACTATTGGCCTTCCAATACTCTTACTATTTTAAGGGATCTATTCTGCACTGTGTAGACTACTATCCCCGTTTTATGTATATCCACTGCAGAATCTACCTGATTAAAGTTTTGATTTTTTTAAAAAAGGTAGCTACAATCTTAAACTAATGTGTATGGTTGATTTCCTTATTAACTCACTACCAGCAAGTCACATCTGTCTGAGAAGCAACTAAAACAAACAAGCAACCCTTCACTCTATAAAGCTCACTGTAAGATCCCCAGTGGACCAGCGTGTACATAAATCATTAGTTATCCCTTATGCAGAGATAGGCAGTTACCACATCTCTGCAAACTTGCATTCATTTAAAGATTAAGTGCTCAGAAAATCTAACAAAGTGCTTGAAATAAAAATGAATAGCCATTCCAGCAAATATTCAACCAGGTAACCTACACAGCTTAGTCTCCATCCATCAGGGTTTAAAAGACATTTCCATAATGGACACTTATTCTCAATTATTTATATAAAATAAGAGCATCAGCCTTTTGAAAAAAAAATTACTGTGAACTCTTTTGATGAACTGCTGAGTAATACAAAATTTCCTATTATTTCTAATGGATAAATGTCAAAGATTTTTGTTCCATTCAGGATCAAGTTTTTCATTAGCATGCTTCTTTCATTTAAAAATGCACATTTTGGATATCAGCCAATACAATCAATTTGGAAATGTGGACCACTATTTTTATAGCACAATTATACAATTTAGTATAATCAGATAAATCTTCTTTTAAAATGGTAAAAACTATTTGGTGATATAACAATCAACATTCTTACGCTTCCATAAATGTTCACTACAAGCTACAGGATGTGTTTGCCTCTTGGCTAAAGTTTTTAAAAAACGATAGTTGCTTCTTTGAGTTGACAAAATAATCAGTGATATATATAATGGCCTAAAATAAGTAAAGAAATATATTGTCTTGGTTTGGATTGATCTGGGCCAATATATGTCTAAAAGAAATTTAGGAGAATTAATTAAAGTGTTCAAACTTAACAACTGAAAAATCAATATATTGTACAATGCGATAAAGAGATGAAGCACTTACTGTTTCCTGGACAGAGACTGAATTAGCATCTCCTCTGGCATATGATGAAGCTGTAAAATTAGTGTTCTACAAAAAAAATTATTTAATATTGACAAATTACTAAAAGATCATATTTTAGTTTAGATAACATCGATATATCAATCTATGCATGTAAATGGGGTTGAGAGTATTAGCAGTATCCTACAGTTTCCTGCCTTGTCACTAATTTCCACCAAATCATTTAATGATTGCAATCTATAAAGCTATAAATTCCATTTATCAAGGAATGCCACCTGATGGATCCAGGAGGTGTGCTTTCTCTGACATGGTATCTGCCCAATAGTATCAGCTCCCCCCAGAGACCAGAATAGCCCTGATTCTGCCCTCTTTTAGGTGAGTCTCAAAAGACCCAGTTCATCCTCCAGATATTAGTCTAAAACCAGGGTGAAATCCAGCAGGTTCTGGAGAACTGGTAATGGAAATTTCGAGTAATTCGGAGAACCGGCAAATACCATCTCTGGCTGACCCCAGAGTGGGATAGGAATGGAGAGTTTGCAATATCCTTCCCCCAGGAGTGGGGAGGGAATGGGGATTTTGTAGTATCCTTCCCCTGCCATACCCACCAAGCCACACTACGCCTACCAAGCCACACCCACAGAACCGGTAGTAAAAAAAAATGGATTTCACCACTGGCTAGAACACTTTGTGTTTGTTTTGTTGATTTAGTGTTTCTTGTTTTCCTTTTAGCCACTGCTTCTCCTTTTTTATTGTTTAGACTGTTGTTTGAAAAACACCTTTTTAATGTTTTTAGCCTGTATGCCTCCCAGAGTGGATGGCCTATAAATATGGCAAATAAACACCCTTTGCTAGGTTCTTGTATTGGAAGCAACAGGAAAAAGTTACACAACGTACAACTACTCCTTCTTCATTTCTAAACAAAAACTGGTTTTGGGTGTAAACACACAGATTTGTCACAAATACATCTACAACAGCCCTAGACCACAGAACCATCTGATTTACCACATTATCATCTCAAAGCCGCCATGACAAGAAAAGTGAGAGCCTCTTCTTTGCTCTTTCCATAATACAAATATTTGCAGAGGCAGTGAATACGGCAACATTGCAGAGGCAGTGAATTTTACCCAAAGGGAAGGAGTGACTCTTGTTACTCTGGGATGAGTCAATGTGATGATTATTACTGCTATTCTCATTATAATTCTTTTAAAAAGATGATAGTTATGAGCTCTCCAAAAAGCTCCATCAAACAACCATGAGCTGAGGTAAGCTTTAGGAAATAACAGATTTAAAGCTTCAGCATGCCTTGGGATATTTTGAATGCGCCCAGATGTTGTGTTAAAAGGTTATTAAAATGTGGCTCCAAAGGGCTTCCTCTTAAAGGAATATGTGCTTTCCTGCCCAACATTGTGCTCAGAAAGAGGTATGGACTCCATTGTAATGGATTAAAATCTGCCTCAAAACTCAAGACACAGTCTTGTATTGGAGGACATAAAAGACATGCACAGGTTTGCATGCCATTGTGAATATGGGTCATTTTATCTTAAGTTATATTGAGCAGAATTCCCTTCATCTTGGATTTCATGTGAAGCTTTGCGCCACACATTTAATCCTTCATACATTTATTCAATGTACAGGGATGGGCAACCTGTAGCCCTCTGGACTTCAGTGCTCATAAGCTCCATCCACCATCACCAAATGGCAGGGGATCTGTTCTCCATAGGACAGGAAATGAACAGATAGCTATAATATCTATATATTTTAAAAGTTACTTTTGTTAGAATTGGGTGAAAACTACAATCCAATTTGAACGGATGTAGCAGGCTGGTGCATGCCATTTTCACATTTTGTGGTTTTATGCAAGGGAAGCCTTTAAAATTTGAGCCTGCAGAAATAAATAAATAAAATCTTTCTTATGGTTTTTGGGAGAAATTTGTATGAAAATGTCACACACTGCAAAAATAGCCTCTAGGTAATTTACAACATTTTGGGAGAGTATAGGAAATTATTCTGAACAAAAAGCGGTTTAGTAGAAGATATTCAGATTCAAATCAACATTTACTTTAGCTGGGAATTACCAGAACTGAAATGCAACACATCTGGAAGATTTATTTGGGGGGGGAGGGGAATCTTGGGTCTACACTTAAGTGTAAACAAAAAACAACAAAAAGATATTTCAGCATTGTTTTCATTGAGATGCTAACATGTATGTTACTGACAATGCTGCATAAAAGTTTTTATTGTAATGGATATCATGATAGGTAATTGATATTTTTATTTCCCAATTTTTACATCAGCCAATTATTAAAGCAAGTTAAGATATTTTGTACAAATTCCTAGGTTTTGCTTTTCTTTTGCAAATTCCTTCTTGGTAATTTTTCTTACATACATTCTGGTCACTGGTGGTTTGTGATTGGTTCGCCCCGGATTGGGGGAACCGGTAGTGGCGGCAGCAGGAGGCTCCGCCACCCACCCAGATTTCTTTGCGCATGTGCAGAAGTGTTGTGTGTGCCCTCCCACCAGCAAATCAGTAGAAGCCAAAATTGAAACCCACTACTGATACTGGTATTTTGTTGCTTTACCCCACACTGTTATTAAGTGTTGCTTTCTTCTCATATTACAGCACTGTATATAGAGATTTGTAACATTTTGATGTGTTAATTTCACCACTAATGGACATGTCCATAAGACTGTGTATATCAGTACATATATAGTGTGATGAAAAGGTAATTATGTGGCAATTTTTAGGAAGAAAATTCAAGGAAAGATATTTAATTTACTTCAGTATTAAAAGAATCAAATACTTCAAAATCAGCTACTCCCATCTTTTCTTTCTTATCCTTTCTTATCCTGATTAAGAGTTTAAAAATACAAAAAAAAATGCAATCTTTTGAACGTATTCTAAAATAAGTTTGTTTTTTCTGGTTTGGAGATGACAAAATGTGTGCCTGAAGGTCTAGATGGAGCTAGATGTAATTTCTAATATTAAATTGTTTTTTCTCCTTTCTTGAGGGCATTTACTAAACTGAACAAAACATCATTGGGGCAAGGAAGGGCTGAACTCAATCTGAGGTAGTAACATGTAATTCCACCTATGTTTATTATTGAATGTGTTTGCACAACATGCAGTGTGGTTGAACTACATGTATATAATTCACTAGGTGATCTTAGCTTGAACTAAAGGAACTCAGGGCTGCTCAGTTATTGGGACTAGTCATTATTGAACACTCCAAGTCTCTGCTTCAAGAGTATAAAATGGCATCAGTTAATGCTTAAATTTAACTAAGGAATTACCCTTAGATATAATCCTGACAAAGAAAGGCTTAATAGCTGTCTATGTCTGCAGCTTCCCTGTTGTTCAGCTACACTGTGGATAAACCAGCAAATCACAGGTTCCAAAGTGATGGATAAGAGGGTTACCACGATTAGTTCTCAATATGGCTCAGCTTGTCATATGAATATACTCATTATAACCTCTGCAGTTAATAAAATAACTCGACATGAGAGTCAGCTGAATTAAGGTTATGTTTCATGCTGAACAGTGCAGTGAAAAAAAGATTCAAGTTATGAGAGAAAGAGATTTGATGCAAAATACTGTAGAACGTGGCATTTCCTAAATACTCTCCTTCTTGGAATACTCCTGCTTGTAAAGGTGGAGAAATGCACCCAACACTGATTGTCCCTTGCCTCTGCCATGTCCCTATTCTGAAAGTTTGAAAGCCTTAGGTATGAAAGTTGGCTGGATGACTTTGGATCAGTCATTTTCTCTCACAGTAACCCACCTCACAGAGTTGAAGGAGGAAGAAGTACGTTGGTTGTCTTGAGGTATTTATAAAAATAATAAAGGTGGGATAAAAAAAATAAAACTAAACAAAACAAAAAATAAAAGGGATCCTTGATATTCTGAACCAGTATGGGAAGCATAAAGGGCTGCAGGAGGACGAAGGCTCTTTACGGAATCAGAAGCCTTATACTGAAATGGCCCAATTTGAAACAGAAAGGAGAAAAAGTGGCAGTAATTCAAATGTTAAGGAATAATAAAACTCTGGTCCATTATATAATATGAACCATTAAATTACTATAAGGAGTACTGCTGCTGCTTTCCTGAGTTTTCAGATAACTGTGATCCTTATCTGATTATAGTCTTTCAAAGATTTAATGAGCATGGGAATCTATAATCTGCCTAGAGGAAAAGCTGTGCCAGACTGTACTTTATTGAAATCTGTAATGTACAAACATACGTACATGAAATGCAAACACAGCTGCTGTAACAAAGCTTATAGGAATTTCATTTTTAAAAAAGATGAATTGAAAAGCAGATTAAATAATTCAACAGCTAAAATTAGTCAGGCTGTGCAACTATTTCAATCCGTTTTTCTTTAATCAGAAAACATCCTTTTGACTTTAAAAGATGTTAATTTGCATACTATTAGAAGAAAAATCAGACCACTTCAATTAAAAAGAAAAAAAGTAATAAAAAGCATAATGGATTTCTGCACTGATGTATCCGATGGGAACTGTTGCTGTATAGTTTTGTGGGCCACAGTAGCTCAATACAGAACAATTTCACCCCAAAAAACCCCAGTTCATAAATTTAAACCATGCTTTAATCCAGGATTCCAGAAAGTCAATTAAACATTGCATATGAACATACTGATTTTCAGCTACAGTCATTTATTTATAACAAAGAATTATATGAAGGATAATGTCAAGAATAAGTAGAGATAGTATCACATAGTATCTATGGCATTTCTGGTTTTCAAAGGAATACTACTGTGTTTACCCGAAAATAAGACCCTACCTTATATTTTTTTGAACCCTGAAATAAGCACTTGGCCTTATTGCCATGCGCTCAAAATCCCGATTGGGCTTATTATCAGGGGATGTCTTATTTTGGGGGAAATAGGGTATATGGTAGCCAACATCCAGGGAGAATTAATTTTAGAATTTTATAAGGCTGTCCCATTTGAAAAGACAATCAAACATGCTTTATAAAGTGTTCTAAATTGTAAATCAATTTAAATTATTCTATACCCAACTAGGGCTTTGATCAAACTGTTGCAACTGCGCTCTTCTGTTTTCATAACCCCCCCCCCCCCCTCCAAAAAAGCCAAAAATTGGAATAGGGATGTTTATATACAAATTCATGTTCTTCTTTTCTTCTTGCTGGATTGGTTGTGTGTTTTCTTTTACTATTTACCATCTGAACCTCTTTTATTAAGCTCCCTTCTAGAGAAACCAGGTTTAAGCCACCGACAGATACTTCTTTAAAAATTAATTTAATTTTTTTTCTTTTCCATTCTCCTTTTTATTTTTAATACTCAACCCAAGATAGTAATTTTAAACTACTAGCATGCTTGTGTATCATGCTTGTGACAATAATCTTATCTTTTTTACCCCCTACCTATCTGTAGCTGAAAGACTACCCTGTTTTCCCGAAAATAAGACATCCCCTGATAATAAGCCCAATCAGGCTTTTGAGCGCATGCACTAAAATAAGCCTCCCCTGAAAATAAGCCCTCCCCGAAAATATTTAACCGTAGAGCTGGAAATCAGGTAAGACAGCAAGAGGAGCCCTATTTTGCTCCATGCACCCCAAAATAATAAGACCTCCCCGAAAATAAGGCCAAGCGCTTATTTCAGGGTTCAAAAAAATATAAGACAGGGTCTTATTTTCAGGGAAATGTGGTAGCTATTTAACAAAAACTTCCAGAGAGAACTCAGTTGTAATTTAAACATGGTACTTTTAAAAATCTCAAATCAAGTCTTGGGGGAGAGCGACTGTAAAACAGGAAATGGCAATATAAGAAAAACTGATGGATCAGGGAGACAACTGTCAGACTTCTTTCAGTCAGACGTCTTCCTATGGTTATTCAAGATTGCTACAAATGCTCAATCCATAAGAAATTAAAATATTTTTTGCAAGTTTGAATGAGTCTTGGCAATGGCATGTAATGAAATTTTCCAGAATTTTCAAAGAACCTTCACATTTTCCTTGCTTTTCAGGCGAGAAAATCCAACAAAGGAAATCTAAAAAATTGAACATGACCTAATAACCTGTTACAAATAAAAAAAAAAATGAATGTTTCTCCCTCTTTTTAAATCAGTCTCTTTATGGTTTCTCCAAACACTAACAACAAGAAAAGCAGGTGTGGTTAAATTAATAAATTCGTAAAAATTAAATTATCTTCTCATCTCAAACTGCAGTTAACATTCCAGTTAAAATTTTCCTTTTTCACATATTCTCCATAAGTCTGAATTATGTTTTAAAGTGAAGATGGAGAATTTGCCATCACTGTTTATCTAATTAAAATGAATACGATGAATAAGAATAAAATGAACAGGGAGAGAGAATATTGTATTGCTCATTCTTTGGTTTTGTTATTATGGAAAGCAGACAGCTTTTCTGGAGGGAAGTCTTTGTAATTGAAGGCAAGTGGAAGAAAGCTTTTGTTCAGTGGTAATCTTTGAAGATTATTTTTGTAAAGTTTAATACATTTTTTTATCCTGCAGAAAGGAGGTAAAATTCTACTTCTTACCAAGTGTAGTCCGGCTGATGGTGTTTGGCTGAAAGCATTTCCTATTGGGGTGAAGCTGCCTGTGAAAAGATAAAATGGTGAAACATTTGCTTGTTATCCCCTTACTGTTAAATCAATGCTTTTATTTTTTTTTTAAAAAAAAATTGAGAGTGAGCCATTTTGCAAAATCTTAAAATAAAAACCATCTGCTTTCACTCCCATCTCTACTTACTTCAGTCAGGAACTGTTGGAGAGTTTTTCTAATAGACCTGACACAAGGTTAGCTAATCGAGTATTTCCCTTCAAATGATTTGGGGAAATGGCAGAAGAAAATCCCTGCGTAGTATTGCTTAAAAATATCGCTGCTTTTCCTTGTTGCTGAATTCATCAGTCATCATTTCTTTTTTGGTCCAGTAGGAATTTACTCTACATCTCCATTACAAGATTGCACTGGAGCACTCATTTTATCTTAAAGAACAGGTATCAGCAATTCAATGTATTCTCTTTGATCATATGACATCCTTGCTCCATTCATCTTGCTCTTTAATTCCAGCCATGTAGAATACATTGCGCATATAATAGTCTTTTGCATTTATTATTCTAGTGGCTACTAAGCTCACAAACCTTTTTGTGAGCAGGGTGCTTTTATTTTTTTTTATTTTTTTTGCAACTGGCAAGTATATATCTGTAAGGGAGAAGGCACACTTAAAAGAAACATTTTTTAAAAAAATGAAGAAACTTTTGTCCTGAAATAATTTTCAAAGGTCAGTCTGAGAGACCCAGAAAAACTATTGTGAAGTGATTTATGTTGATATAGGACTGTCAAAGAACCAGATTCAATAGTATAAGTGCCCTGAGGAGAATAGATACATTAAGCTCAGTAGTGGAGATAATAATGAGAGACAAAAAAATAAAAAAAATAAAAAAATAAAAAATTACACATATTGTCAGGAGCAACATTCCCCAATCTGGTGCCCTCCAAATTGCTTATTTGCAATCATGAATGTGCCTCACGTGATTCTAACTAGCCAATTGTGTGTCTCAAAAGTGCTTTTTCCAAAAGGCAACTTGGACTTGTGTTTTTTTTTTCTTTTGAAAATGTTTCGCTACTCATCTAAGAAGCTTCTTTCAGTTCCCTGAAGAAGCTTCTTGGATGAGAAGGGAAATGTTTTCAAAGAAAAAAAAAACCACCCAAGAAAGTCCAGTTGCTTTTTGGAAAAAGCCCCTTTGAGACAACCATGGCCTGGATGATTGAGAATCTCTATAGACATTCAGCCTAACTTTTAAAAATGTAAACACAATAATCAAAATAAAATATTGAAAGTCACTACTCAACTTTCTTCCCCAAAGAATACTATTTTAACAGCCTTCCTATATATCAAGGAGAGAAGCAACTTAGAACTAAGGACAAATTTCTTGACAGTTAGAACAATTAATCAGTGGAACAACTTGTCTCCAGAAGCTGTGAATGCTCCAACACTGGGTGTTTTTAAGAAGTTGGATAACCATTTGTCTGAAGTGGTGTAGAGCTTCCTGCCTAAGCAGGGGTTTGGACTAGAAGACCTCCAAAGTCCCTTCTAACTCTGTTATTCTATTCTATTCTATATCAGCAGGGAGGGAGCTTTGGGAAAGTGTCATTCTCCAGGCATCCAGCTCCCTCTCTCAGGAAGCGACTCCCTTGTGCAAGCAGATAGTTAAAAGGTAGTGAAGATCCAAGCCATACTGTATAAGCTTTATGGGTAAAAACTAGCAACTTGAACTTGGCCTGGAACTTTGCTGGCAACTCGTTCAGCTCCCACAGTGAAAGTGTTATTATGGTAAACAGGTTGTTTGGCACCTGTTCACAGATAAGCAATCACCTTTCATGCTAGCTGCTACTTCTGGGTTATTTTTAAAGGATGTTCCCAAGTACTGTAGTAGTTTAACAAGAGGGTAGTAACAAGGGCATGAGCCACAGTCTCAAGGCCTCTTTGTCCAGTTAAGGTCACAATTGCAGACAAGCAGAACTTGGATAATTACGTCTCTGGCATTTTGCTTTAGTTAAAAACTCTAAATAATTGTTTCTTTAAACTGGGCCTCTAAAATAAAACCCAATAGCAACTGAAACAATTTAGTGTAAAGTCATGAGAGTTAAAAGTTTAGCATATTCAGATAGCATCTGGTTGGGAAAGATACAATATGCCTAACAATTAAAACAATCAAATAACTAAACACTTTGAATACTAATCAATATCCAACAGGTCAAAGAGAAAATGTAATAAACAGTGTTGCCTGAACATGAAGGCCAGGAGTTTTAACTTGTACTCTACCAATGGAAAGTGCTGCTTTGAGGTCTCATTCTGTATCAGGGGTGTCAAACTGGTGACCCGTGGGCTGGATGCGTCACGTGCAGGCCACGCCCAGCCTCCACGAAGGGGAAAAACATCATGGAATGTCACGTGATGGCAATGTGACGTGGCGAGTTTGACACCCATGTTTTATATAGATTCATATTCCATGAGTTTTACACCAGCTTTGTAATGTTGTAATGGCTGTAGTGTAGAGTCAGGCCAGCTTGCTGCCTATGTTTTGGATTTTAATTCTACCAGCCCCAGCCAATTTGGGAAGAGATCCTGGGTGCTGAAGTTCAAAATATCTGTACGGTAGCAGCTTGCTTACCATGCAATGGTGTCTAAGTACAAACATAATAAGAGATAATGATTTAGACATACAGGTCTCAATCTGCTCTGTGGTTTCTTATCTTCACCCAATGATCAGAAATTAACAGATCAGATGGGAATATTCTATCATTGCCCTTTAATATTTTAATGTGTGGACTATCCTATTCATTCTTTCCTTTCAGGATATCATGCCCTTGTTCATGATGGTCTTTTCATCAAACACAATTAGCAGTTTCAGCAGGTAGGCAGATCAAATCTTGGACAGAAACTGTTTCAACTCCTACCCTCAAAACAACACTTTAGAGCACTGCACACCAGAACAACTAGACACAAGAACAGTTTTCTCCAAACGCCATCACTCTGCTAAACAAATAATTCCCTCAACACTGTCAAACTATTTACTAAGTCTGCACTACTATTAACTTTCTCATTGTTCCCATCACCCATTTCCTCCCACTTATGACTGTACCTTGTTGCCTGTATCCTTACGATTTATATTGACTGTTTCCTAATATTATTTGATTGCTTATTTGTACCCTATGACTATCATTAAGTATTGTACCTTATGATTCTTGATGAACGTATCTTTTCTTTATGTAGAGTAAGAGAGTATGCACCAAAGACAAATTCCTTGTGTGTCCAATCATACTTGGCCTATAAAAAATTATATTCTTCTATTCTATTCTATTCTATTCTATTCTATTCTATTCTATTCTATTCTATTCTATTCTATTCTATTCTATTCTATTCTATTCTATTCTATTCTAGGCAGCTCAGATGTAACTGAGTGGGTATTATTACACTGGTATGTTATTAAATGGGTATTATGAAACAAAACATAAAATTTTGGGTTAAAAAATAGAAACTACTGATTTAAAAATCTCTGCAAACAAAGCAAGGCAAAACCTCAGACAAATTTATTTTATAGTAGTTTTCCGTTCATTCAAATCTACATTCAGGTAGCTCCATATTCAGTAATTCAGTATTTGCTAACATCTGTATGGGCATCCTTCAATTAAATGCTGTGGGTGATATCAGTTCATTAGTTGCCTGGTTTCTCAACTGGTAGGAGTTTTTAGGTTGAAATTATTCAGGTGCACTGGCAAAAATCCATGGGAAAGCTTGCAAACTCTCCATCTGCATTCTGCCTACCTAAGCCAGTGGTATTAGTCATCCTCGTAAGAAATATTTCCTCACAAATATTTTAAGATTTATACTGGAAGATATATATGTAATTACATGGCATCACCTCAAAGAACTAACTTGCCCACAGACTTACAAATTCATCATGGGAGTAGCTTTAACATTAGCAAGGCAATATATATTCTAGATATTAGGTTTTCTATCATACATGTTGCTTGATATATCATACATGTTGGTTGATTCGCCATGGCTATCTTACCGTGGGACAGCTCACCACGGGCCAACTCACCTTGCGGGATAGATCAATGTGATAAATGTTATCGGCTACTATTTCTTAGACATTATTTCCATTTTTGTCAATGGAGATGGCTCTGGCAAGTTGTTCTAGATTCCAATAAAACAGAGGCTTGTCCACTCTATAAAGATTCTACACCAGATCACAAGAAGAATAATGTAGTGTATGCAGTACAGTGAGGTAAAGTGTGTTTAGAACTCTACACTGGAGAAACCAAGCAGCCTTTCCACAAGAGGAGGAAAAGCAATGCCACAGGATCAAAATCAGCAGTATATCTTCACTTAAAAGAAAAAGAATACTCTTTTGAGGACCATAATGTTCACCATTTTGAACGGGGAAGATAGATGTTTTGAGAGAGGAGTGAAGGAATCCATTATCTTCTTTCAATAGTTGCACACCTTAGACCCAACTCCTTCCCCATTTTTTAATGCTGCTCTTGCAGAAAAATCAAGACCACAGGTTCACACTTAACAACCCAACTAAGAGAAGGATTTAGAGCAAGGAACCCTTAATGACTCTCTGCTTATCACTTAACGAGTCTATTCAGAATAGGTGAGAAATGAAATCACCTTGAAGGACATATATGGGGTCTCCCTAGCCAATCTTCTCAGACTGAAGATAATACCTGGATAAACAGTGAAACATTTCAAAGAAAAAAAGTCCAGTTGCCATGACTCAACTGTCTAGTTCGAGATCTATTTTTTAAACATATGGTTTAAGCATAGGTTTAATTGAGATGGTGGTGAATAACTATAGCTCAGGTGTAGGATGAGGTGGAGGTTTGTTCTCCAAACTTATGGGTTGGTTACGTTTCATTTGGAAACCAACCTACAAGTTCGGATAAAATGTTCTGTTTCTGAACATTTCGTTACCAGGCTTGGTAACCCATTCAGGGGAGTTGAAACTCCGCTGAAGATGTTACCTAGTCTGGTAATGAAACTTTTGGAAACCAACCCACAAGTCTGAAGAATAAATCTCCACCCTCATAAATTTATTTATATATACACACGACAAAGGCAGGGATATAAAAGCATGATTGATTTTATTGTTTATTATGAGAGATCACAATAAAAGATAGAATTTTAAAAAAGAATTAGATAATGACTGCAAAGTGGTCATAAGAAAAGATGATGGAAAGCTTCTTGGAACAGAATGAAAAGAATGCTACAAAGTTGTACCAACAACATTGTCCATAAAAAGGGCATTGATTAAAACGGCACCAACACTGTGTCATTTATTACAATTCATACCTCAAATCTGTCTCTCTCTCTACAGAAGAAGAGTGTAACACTGCTTTTGTAATTTGAATAAAAGTAACAAGTTCTTGCTGATGCCACAACCACAGAAGTATGTGGAGTTATAATCTGATGTGTGAAAAAAGATGATTAGTGGGTTAGAAAAAAATGCATATAAAAGATAATGAAATGCATTGTATAATGTATAGCCCGAGAAAAAGAAAAAATGCGAAGAATCATGAAAGAGAAAAAAGAAAGGGCTAAGATTAAAAGAGGGGAAAAATGCAGAATGAAATTGTAAGAAATAAACGTGGTTCTGAATACATGTGAAGAGTGCTAAACAAGGAGTCCCAGGACAGTGAATGGAATGGGGAAAAAAACCCCAATGATATAATTTGGGATAAAACTTGAATAAGGAAATGTCGGAAGGACTATTTAGAGACTTGTATAAGAATTAAAGTATGTTGAATACTGGAACTGGAACTATTGATGAAGAGGAAAACATACATGTCGCAACTGCAGATAAATAGCAAGGCTGCAGGTGTAGATGGTGCATCTAGAAAAAAAGTTGCATTGTTGTGATCTGCTTATAGAGTGGCTGTGCAACCTGTTTAACTTGACAATGTAAACATATTGTTATAGTTACCTATACAAAGGATGCATGTAGTAAGAAAATGTAGTAAGAAAATGCAACCCCAACCCCCAAAAAACAACCCCAACCCCATGGAATTAATGTATGTATCCCTGAGAAGATGTTTGGCTGAGGGTAATAATTGGGAAATGCAGAGTGGCTTTATGTCAGTCAGGGATGTGGAGATAATCTTTCTGCTCTTTAGCAAGTCACTAAAAAAAAATTAGAGAAAGCATACAATCAAGTGAATAGGCTTTGAATATTTTGTTTAAATATGGAACTGAAAATTGGTTGTGTGACAGGAATAGTATATATCTGAGGACCTTTAGGAAATTATTCACTGTTGAAGGAGGACTAAATGAGGATGTATAGTTTCTCTTTGGTTATTTAATGTACAGTAAAAAGGTAAAGGTAAAGGTTCCTCTTGCACATATGTCATTCCTGACTCTAGAGGGCGGTGATCATCTCCGTTTCAAAGCCTAAGAGCCAGCGCTGTCCAAAGACAGCGGTCATGTGGCTGGCATGACTAAACACCAAAGGCACACGGAATGCTGTTACCTTCCCACCAAAAGTGGTCTCTGTTTTTCTACTTGCATTTTTTACGTGCTTTCGAACTGCTAGGTTGGCAGAAGCTGGGACAAGTAACGGGAGTTCATCCCGTATAGGTAAATGTATAAGAAATGCTAGTGGTGATATTACTCTTATATGGGATGGAGATGTGGATATATATCTCAACTTTTAGAGTTTTGTAAGAAGTTACCAAGCTCATAAGGTAAAAGAAAAATGTCTAAGTGGGTTACACAAATTAAAACAAGATCAAACTAAAATAGAAAACAGTTACTAAATGAAGAAAATCTATAAAACTAAAAGACTTAAAAGCTAAATTACTAAATGGCTAAATTCTATAGTAGGTAAGATATTAAAATACAGGATACCTAAGTATTAAGCTACTATGCCACTAAAATGCTAAACTTGTGAATTAATTGATGTACATGTATTTTACTTTGCAAATGATCCCATATTGATGGCGAGATCTCAAAAAAGAGAAAGTTTGAAAAGCAAAAAACAATGTGGTATCTGGACATGGAGGAAAAAAAAACATGGTTTTGCAAGGGGAAAAAGATTAAATTTCCATCCACAAGATATAGAAGTTTTCTTTTATTTTTTAAAAAAATTGCCAAGTAACAGATGTCATGATTATTTCAGATAAACTGAAATCAACAAGATCTGAGCAAGCCAGTACAGTACATCTGTCAGTAGTCAGCTGGGAAAAACTGCACAATCCAATGTATTTTAAAGAGAATAGCCTGGAGCTGGGGTGGGCAGAAAGCAGATTGGATCTAGTGGATGATTTCTGGGCAATGTGCAATAGATCAGTAAGTCTTTGCAATTCCATTTCTTGAACAGTAGCAACTACTAAATCATTTTCTTCCCACTTAAATTGGACAGTTTGGGGTTTCCAGGTGTAGACACTCATGAAAAGACAACAAGCATAGTTCATTTCAGGGACTGAAAAACAGTTCACAGGATAAGAATGCGCTTAGAGGCTTTCTGTGCTTTGATTTTTCTAAGTGTTTACCTCTTGAATGCGGCTCTAACTAGTGAAGTTCTAGTGAGAAATTCAAGGAGATTTGGCAGCTCAATCCACCTGTAGTTTAGAAGGGAAGGGTCTTTAACAGTCTCACTTCTGGAAACACTGTTAATCCTAAACTGTATCAGGGACCTTCTGTAATGTATGCAATGTGTATAGATTGGGTGCATCTGCATAAAAATACCATTTCTTTTTCCCAGAATAATCCTACATAAAGACTTGGAGTTTGGTATTTAAGAGTGGCACAGAATGTGGAAATTCAAGTAAGGTGAAGAAAATCCAAGAGATTTTCTCTTTGAAGAGATTGCAAGAGATTGTTCTTTGAAGAAATAGACTGTCCTTGCATCAAAATTCTCGTGTCTATCCTCGAAGACAAAGAAGCAAGAGAAAGAGGTACTACCAGAACAATTCCCTTAAGACAGAAGCATCATATATTCAAGCACCGTATACTTTTGTTTCACTTTATGACAAGTATACAGGAAATCAGAGCTTCAGCAGGTACCATCTTCAACCTTTTAGAACTTTGCTTCATGATCTAGCTAAAATGGAGAACAATTTTTAACAGCCAAAACTGGCTTTGGGGATTTTTTTTCCTTTGGGTGCCTTAAGTCAGGGTTCACAAAAACCTGGTAATTGCCTGACAAGTCCCGGATGTTTTGGCAATGTTTTTGGAAGTGGTTTGCCCTTGCCTTCTTCCTAGGGCTGAAAGACTAGCCTAAGGTTACCACCTGAGTTTGTGCCTAAGGCAGGCTAGAAGCCACAATCCTCTTTTTTTAAAAGCAAGATTTTCTTCATACATCTATTACCTGCAGAGTATAAATTGAGAGGAGAAATGGGATTGGCATTGTCAATATTGCAGGGACAGGTCTTTCTATTAATAATGCTCATCATTTTTGAGGCCAATAACCAAGGAGTAAATGATCATGTAGAGTTGTGAAAACTGAGCAACTGCTTGGCTAAAGGGCTATCCAGAAAAGAATTTAAATATAATGTGGTGTAAAGCCTCAATTCAGACATTCGTGTACACAAATACAACTGTATAATTTTCTTGACCATTGTGTAGCCTATAGGTAGGCTAACTAGGGCTGATTCTGCTTAACATAAATTCCTGTGTATTGAACTACATAATTGAGCTGCAATATTCAGCATTAGTTCTTCCTGGAATAAATAGCTAGATAGATAGCTAGTTAGTTAGAGATACAGAGATAGATAGGCAAGCAGGCAGGTAGACAGACAGACAGATAGGCATATAGACAGACTCATTTAAATTGGCTGAAGGAAATACTCTAACTCAAGGGATTTCTTGATAACAATTTGTTCAATGCATAGTATATGGCTGCATTGTATAGAATTTTTCATATATTATTCACGGTATGCTGCTATTCTACATATTAAACCATTCCTGCATATTGTCTACACTAAGGAAGTTATAAAACATGAACATATATTTACAAAAGCCTGTTATTTTTTTTCCGGATGTTAATGATGATTAACAACAACAGGGTTGGAGCAATATCCTTGTACAATCTTGCTTGCAAGCTTCTGCTGCTGCTTTCCTTCCAAACAACAGGCATTCAAATTCTAGCACAGAGCCTTTCCAATCTGTATTAGAATAGATGTTCCACTGGAATCCTGAGCAAACTATACCCAATTCCAAAGCTTTTCCCTGGTCTCCCTTTTCAAGGATACGGTTTTGGAATGATGCACACTAAGAGAGCCTTCATTTGTAAGCATGAATGGTAAATCTCATCAAAGACTGATTCATCTGAGTACAACAGTGTGATGCATTTGCAATTTGGGGAAATCAAGGTTTTATTTAATGGAAAACTGGACCAGGTCAAGATCCATGCCCTTACCACAAATTTAGATAATAGCAAGGACAGCGGGCAATGATTAGAAGCACACTAGTGCCATAGAAGAAAATCTGGATCCTGAATGGGTCACTGCACAGTGAATTTAATCTAACACAGACATTGCTGAAGAATAGGGATCAACTGCCAAAAAAAGGGATTCAATATGCAATGCAGCACCAGATAATAAGAAGCTGCGGTTTAGGCGCTAAGTATATGCTATTTTTGTTAAGATCAATACATTTTATGGATTTATTTATTGGATTTATAAGGCTGCCCAAATTAAGCGATGTGACTCACGATGGCATACAGCAAAAACAAACAATAAACAACAATAACAAAAAATAGCCACACAGCATTAAAAAAGCTATCTAATACATAAAATGTAAATCAAACATGACAATTAAACAATCAAAGGGAGACTCCACTCAGCTGGACCCAAATACCTGGGGGAAAGGCAAGTCTTAATTATTTTTCTAAAGGCAAGCAGAGTTGATGCATGATGTAAATGGGAAGGGGAGATAATGCCACAGCATAGGGGCAGCTAATGAAAAAAGCACGCATTTCAAATCCTTCCCAATTTTCCCAATATGTGTAATAGACAAATAACCTGGACGGATTTTTCAATTTCAGCCATGGAAGTTGAATATTTTGGTTGCTAAATTGGATAAAGAAAGGGAGGGGAGAGGAACAGAATGCAGAGCTCCAAGCTATAATGAAGTAAGACCTGTTACATCAAAAAATAAAAGCAACTAAAGCCAGAATTTTAATTAGAGATTAGAATCAAATACATTTACCAACTAACACACCCATTTAATGATTGCTTAGTTATCTTATGGAAAGGCCATTGCAGGTTTTTTTTTTTCATTTGTTTTAAAATCCTGGTAGAATCATACATATAACAGAAATGGTCTGGGACTGACATTTCATTCCCTTCACTCAGTGTCAGATATATCGCAATGTGTAGTAGAATTTATTTATTCATTCTCCTAAAGAATTGCTCTTCACATGCTCTTCCAGATACAAGGGTAGGGTACCTCCTCCCAATTTGAACTCTGGAGAGTGGGGGGGGGGGAGGGGGGAAAACCGAGAGAGGGATTTGGGAGATGATGGTAGGGAGAAGGGTTTAAAGGGAATCTTAGCCGGAGGAAAACTTTTGATCAGAAGACAGGTTTATGAAGATATATCTAGCACCAAGTAAGGCTGGGATTGATAACCCATAGATAATGTCATATTTTTTTATGTTATGGGAATTCATTTACAATTCAGGTCATTTAAAAGTTTTCAGTCAAAGTTAATTTGACTTCTTCTTTAAATGACAGCAAGGCGATTGTGATATTTTCTATTTCCCCACGTTCCACTTAATCATGTCAACTCAGATAGATAGATACATAAATAAATAGATACGAAAGGAAGCAGGAGAGAAAAAAAATCTAAACCAGGAAAGGTGGTGGTGGTTTAATGGAAGTAAAAGAAAACAATATATTGTTTACAGATATTCCTGGTGAATGGGATTATGCTTTAATTTTGAAAAAAAAAGTTTCAAAATTTTAATTTTGGAAAGAAGAGATTAAGAGGGGGGGAAAATCCCCCATCATAGGGAAGGGTATATGATTTGAAGTTATAGCACATTTCCTTCCACACTCAAAAGAATTTAAAACACTTTAAATGGTTACAGCATCCATTAGTATCCAGGAGACTGAGATTCAAGCTCACATTTAGCCACAGAGACTTACTGAGTGACTCAGACCTCAACGTGGTTTTATTATTGTGGGGATAAAAGGAACAGAGGAACAACAAAAAGCCTCTGCCAGATAAGTAACTAATTCACCATGGTGCTATCAAACTCACATTTAAACAGACCAAATTTTAAACAGTTTAGTACTGGCGGTGAGCAGTTCATAACTTGCTCATTAACTAATGGCGATCGACACTCTTCCCCTCTTGGTAAAGAGGAATAAGTGGTTGTGGCAATACCCATCCACCTTTGCAATTAGTTTTTCTCGTCCATTTAGTTCAGACGTATTTCTCATGAAGTTAGTGGTGCTCCAATCCACTTACAAAGGTAATCCTCAATTTATAACTGTAACTCAGCTGCTCGTTAAGCAGGTCATCCATGTGACTGAGCTGATTTTACAACTTTTTTTTACAGTGGTTGTTAATCAAATCACCATGATCGTAAGGTGAGCCTACAGTCCACAATGGCATCTTCTTTTGCTGGAAACTAAACGTAAAAATATAAACAAATATTATAAATTGTAGTCATGGGTCTGTGGGACACTGCAAATGGCCTTAAATGAGGGCCAGTTACCGAGTGTCCAAAATGTGATCACGTGACTGGGAGCAGGTGGCCATTGGAACTTTGAATCCGGATAATAAATATTTGGGAGTGGGGGGGTCCACTGTAAGTTTGAACAGTTGCTAAGGAACCAATCGCAAGTCAAAGATGACCTTTATGAGAGTATCGTTTTAGCACATGGTGTTGCTCATAACATCTGGTTTTTCTCTGCAGTATCAGTGCAGTATCTGTGGAATTGTTAAGGCGACGGAGTGGGGAACCTGATCCATCAGGGTATTACTTGCTCATTCAAAAATCTCTTTGAACTGGGACTACCTGTGAGCATCCTTAATTGGCATGAACTAAACAAGACAGTCTCAAGAATCAAGAAACATACTGTTGATGTGCTTTCTTGCTTCTGCTGCCCAACCTTCTCCGCAACCAATTAATCTTTATACCCATGAAAGTCTTGCAATGCTGTTGCAATGCTCTGGGTTTAAGTTCCCTGACTCTCCTTCCTACTTTAGTGTAGTTACTATTGCTTCCACCTAAAGATGCCTTTATCTGATGTTCTTCCCATTAACCCATCCCATTAATCTCTATTCCCATGCCTTACTGACAAAAAAATGGGAGAAAATTCCAATTACTGTGTTTCCCCGAAAATAAGACCATATCTTATATTTTTTTTGAATCCTGAAATGAGCGCTTGACCTTATTGCCATGAGCTCAAAAGCCCGATTGGGCTTATTATCAGGGGATGTCTTATTTTGGTGGAAATAGGGTAAAAAAATCAGTGTTTCTGCATAATCCATATTATTTTTCTAAAGGAAAAAAAAGAGAATATAAAGATTTCTTTTTAACATGCAAAAATTATCATGGTTGAAGGAAATAAACATACAGTGATCTCAAAATACCTCTGCCCCATGGAGAAAGTAACATTCCAAGTTAGATTGGAGGAGAATGGGATGAATCTAGGAACAATATAGGAGACTCTGCTGCAGAGAACCCAAGATACATTAAATGTTCGATAACTGACCATGCATAGATAAAGTTTAAAAAAAATAGATGAAGTAAAAAGCATAAGTACCATGCAGAGAATAAAGGATAAACTTAAACAAAGCATTTATCCTGTCTACTCAAGTAAAATTCCTTGAATCAGAAGTTCCATTATTTGGATTTAGAAGCTAAACAACCTTCCCAAAATCTTTAACTGATAACACTGCTCTTTTGCACTGATGAATTCCTGCATGAGAAACAGAGGGAGATGTGGATCTGTTGATCCTCTTAATCTCTTGGCAGTTTTTGATAATGTTAATCATTACATCCATTTGGATTGTTTTCATGATTTTGAATTCTTGTTTCCAGTCCAATTTACAGGGACAATCTCAGAAAGTAATGGGAGAAAATAATTGAAATCATTGATAGCAGTAGGACATTTGGGAGCTCTATTTCTCTGTACTATATTATACAAGAAAAGCTGTGCATGTGGACTAGTTCCTGGACACAATGTTGAGTACAAGGTAAATAAAGTAAAACTGAATCTGACTGAAAACTGGTGGGCAGTGGTTTCTAGTCATAAGAACTGGTAAGAATGTTCTATTCTCAATGGGATTCCACGCCTTCTGAAAGAGCAGATAACTATTTAAAAATCCAGGCAAAGACATTTAATGCATAATAGCAAGCTCTACTAAGGTGAGTATCTCATAGGCTGGAATTTCTGCAAGCAGTTTATATGATCTAGCAGAATTTCTTCTCGGTGGCGATCAAAAGCTCATCACATTATTATTGCAAGAACTAAATGTACATATTGAATAGCTATTTCATGGTTGATGTTACAATCTGGGTATACTCATAGGTAGTCTAAAAAAACATGTAGTTTGTAAAGGATATATTTATTAAATCTGAATCCAGGAACACTCCCTCTATCTTGTTACAAACCTGTACCTTGATTCAGATTATAGCCTGTTTGACATAATGCTTAAGAAATCAGGCTAGAAATTGGGAAACTGTGAGTCCAGCCTTGGGTATGAAGTCAGCTGGGTGACCCTGGTCTAGTCACTTTCTCTCTCAGTGCTAGGAAGGAGATGATGGCAAAACACTTCTGAAAAACCTTGCCAAGAAAACTGCAGGGACTTCCAGGCAGTATCCAAGAATCAGATGCCATAGAAAGTAAGGGGAAAAAGATGATAGCTAGCCTATCCATTCAGATTTATGGAAGTTTTAGATTCCATTGGATAGAGGTGTTGGCTGAGATATAGTTGGACCTCTTCTTCTTCTTCTTCTTTTTGCCTGGCCATCTCATGTATTTGTAGTGATTCAGTTGCAACATTAGCTCAGACTTCACTATATTTTCAACACTGCCCCTTGTAAACTTTTACTAATATTACCTTTATTTCACTTTAATGTCATTTTATTTCAAAGACTGGAACCCCTCCCCTTTCTTTATTTAAAAGCCTTGATGACCCATTTGATTATGCATTTCTCTGACCACTAACAGAGAAGCTATATTGCTGAGTAAAATGCCCGTAAAGATTAATACATTGTAAAACACACATTCACCATTGAGTAAGAAAACTCTCAATAGTTTTGAGCATTGCCTATTCACATTTCCATTCTGTCAAGATTCAGCTTGTCCAGATCATTATTTTATTTAATCATCAGGATTTTTAGTTAGTGATTATTTATTTAATTAAATTTATATGTTGCCACACAACCCCCCCCCCCCCCCAAATTTGGATGGTTTACAAATGATAAAAAAGAGAAATACAAAAATAATTAGAATTAAAAGAATGATAAAAAAAATTAGAACCAAGAAGAGGAGTGGCACAGTGGGGAGGTCCTCTTACTCCATCAACCACCTCCAGCAAAAAGCACTCCTATCAGGCCCCAAGCTAGGTGAAAATCATTAATAGGCTCTGCAACAAGGCCCTTCCACTGGAACAAGTAGAGCAGGATAATCCCATTTGGGTGAGACAGCTCCTCAGATACCCTGGACTCATGCCATAAAGGCCTTTAAAAGTAATGATCAACACCTTGAATTGGACCGGAAGCAAACAGGTAACCAATACAGCTCACACACCACCAGTGTTACCTATGCCATGTTCGGGCCTTCAGAAGTGTCCGCGCCACTGCATTCTGCACCAACTTCCAAACATACTCTTCAAGGGTAGCCCCATGTAGAGTGCATTGCAATAGTACAATTGAGAGCTGACTGCGGCCTTAGTGACTATGTACAGGGCCTCCTAATCCAAATAAGGGTGCAACTGCTGCACAACATGAACTTGTGCAAAGGCCCTCCTAGCCATGACTGCCACCTGCTCTTTTAGTCTAGAACAGGGGTCAGCAACCTATGGCTCTGGAGCCACATGTGGCTTTTTCATCCCTCTGCTGGGGCTCCCTGTCGCCAGTCAGCTCCACAATTGATAGGACTTTCAGTTAGGATAGGTATAGGAAAAAGGACGCCGCACTTCCAGTCGGCAGAGGAAAAAGGATGCGGCGCTAGGAGGAGACACTATGGTGGGGGAACCAAACTTCTGCTCGGCTCCAGAATTGAACGGGGAGTGGGGGTGGGTGGGTGGTTCCGGTTAGGGCCTTTATGGCTCTTTGAATGTTTAAGGTTGCCAACCCCTGGTCTAGAAGAATCTACTGAGGGTGCATTGAGTCTGTCTGGGGTAACCCATCCAGACCCCCACAGGCCTCCAGGCACTGCTTAACCCAGTTAACAACAACAAAAAATCTAAATACATGAATCTATAGACCTGTTCAGCACTTATAATGTCTTATCAAACTTCAGAGCAAAAAGTATATTTATAATATTTAGATGGCTTCACATCAGAGAATAGGCCAACCTGAGGTAACAGCATGCTCAAGCATCCCAATCAAATTTGGATTAGTTAATCCATGCAACTGAGGAGGACGAGTTATTCTCCCATGAATGGAGAAAATTTGATCCTAACCAGATGTGGAAAACTACTATCTTACTAGGATTTGAACCTTGCCTGCCACTTTCTTTAATCAGAAAACTATTGCATCGAAGTGCAACATTCTTGGCTAGAATTTGTATTAAAGTGGATTTAAACATCAAGTTTCATTTCAAGGTTCCAGAAACTACTTTGCGATCACTTAGATGTTTATTCTCCAATCCTGATCCCCATATGTAATCAGAAATAACCTCATTCACTTCAATAGAACACAATTCCGTGTAAGCATAGTGTACAGAGGACCAACACTTTGCCGACCAAATAACTGTTAACGTTCTGGGAAAGCCATCCAAAAATCTATCCTGCGTCTTTAAAATTGTAATGCTCAATTCTAATGAACAAAGATTTTAGATTATACTTCCATACTTTATCATTTGGCATAATCACTTAAAATGCATCCTTCTTCATAACATGTGCAATTGAAACTTGATTTGAAACTAAACCTGTATTTTTTTCTTGATTATTTTAAGGATTTCATAATGTAAATCCATATTTGACTGTAACCTTGTTTAAAAGGTCCTAAAATATCCACTGAATTGAATTCTACTAAATCTTTTTTACAAAGCTGAATTAAGGTTCCTCTCCCTCTTATTTTCTGTATAATTAAAAAAAAAGCTAGGAACATATTTTGGCAAGTTATTTGCACAATACTACGTCATACCTTGGTTTTGCAATCTACAGAGATCAATGCCAAGTAGAAAAGTAATGCTTGATTTAATCCACACCCTTGTATAATTTGGCTGAGAATACTTCCTTTATCCCAAAGGCACAGCGGTAATTATCCTAACATATACCAATTTCACATAAATAGGAGTTTTCTCATGATAAAGCTTTGGAATCTTCAAAGTTTTGCAGCTAATGCGTTCAGCATTTCTATATTTTTCAGCTAAATATTTTTAATTAACATGCCTAGGAGTAATTTATAACAAAGAACACTTAATGGAGGAATCTGTGCTGTCTTGATTTCATTGTAAACACAATAAGCAAGCCAACATTTTTAAAAAGTTACACTATTCTGACATTTGTATTGTCACTTTTAAGAAATTATCAATCAAAGGGAAGATTTTGAAGCACAATCTTTTAAATGCAAAGAATACAAACCTAGCGTGATGTCATACTTGTGGTTATTTTCATGAAAAACTCAAACCAACAGTATCTTGAGAGAGAGAGTTCCATCAAGAGAGTTCCATCAAGAATTGTGTGTTCTGGGATGTGTTTTTAAAAGCAAGAATGAGTAGACAACTTTGCAGCTTTCTTGCTGTTTTTTTTTGTTTGTTTGTTTGCAATCACACCATTCATTGGGTTTTCCTTTCTCAAGCACTTTTTTGTGCCCTTTTAAACAAAGCGAGATTCAGTCATTTTCTTGGGTACCAATTCAGCTCCCCTTAGGCAGCAAGCTCTGAATGGATGTTTACCTGAACTTCCCTTAGCAGCCCTAAGAACATGAAAGCAGTTCCAGAGGTTTTTTTTTTCAGACAGAGAAAACAATCTTAATGTGATTAGTTTACTGAAGGCAGGTCTAGAAATAGCATAAAGCAGCACCTTGGCTGACCTTGGAAAAAGATAAGAAGGGTTAAACTGGTTGGACTTGAATGGAAGACCAGCAGGAAATATCCAGGACTCTGGAGTATATTGGGAAGTTGAAAAACAGTCTGGAAGACGATAGTGGTAAATCATTTCCATACTGTGATCAGAAATGCCATACAGCTGCCTCTAGGACAGGGGTGGGGAACCATGGCCTTTTTATGACTTGTAGACTTCAACTCCCAGAATTCCTGAGCCAGTTGTCATAGGGTCCTATGAGTGCCCAAGGGTCCCCAAGGATAACTTGAAGGGTACATTACTTTACCCTATCCTGATTCATCTCTGAACATCTTTTAGCCAAGTAACTGTTCAGCTGTCATATTGCTTATTTACAAAAGCCTTGATATTGCCTTTTATTAAAATGGCTGGCTTTAAAATGGCGGGAGAGGGGTTTGCCTTCCATGCAATCTGGACTATCCTTTGTTAAAAAAAAAAAAAAAAGCTTCCAAAGAGTACCTGGGTTGCGCTCATCAATATTATATCACTGAATTGGGCAGAGTAAGAATTCAGGGCTTTTGGAAAGAAGTTTAGGGCTTAAGTTATTCCTTGAGATTCTCCAAAATAGGGAGAATTGTCCCAGGCTCTAATTTTTACATTGCTCCGTATTTTTACAAGACTGCTAGAATCATGATAACTGGATCTGAAATAATCCTGAATACAATAATCATCTTAGTTTGCATGATAGTCATGCCAATAGAAATCTGATTTTGGAATCTGCTTTTAATGATGAAAAGGTTTTAGAATCTTATAAATAAAAAGCACTTATTTCTAATAAGACAGGTTTCTCTAATGCTTTGGTTTATCTTTCTCTAAGAATGTGGCTAATGGTTTGCCAGAACAAGCAGTGAAAGGATCTGAAGTATATAACGACATGAAACCAGATTACTTTTATGGTTTCCTTTCTTCAATTACTTCTTTTTGTCCCATTAGATCCAATGGGATGGGCGTTCTCCACGTTCCATCTATTAAATATAGGCAGTTCTCAATTTACGACTATTTGTTTAGTGATGGGCCTCAGAAAAAGTAACATACAGCCATCCACAAAGTTGTGGCAAAGTTATGACTATCACACTTTTGCTGAGATCACATGATTGCAATCTGAACACTTGGCAATCAGATTGCCTTTATGACAGTCACAATGTCTCTTTCTTCCATCACAGTACCAATATGGTTTAAAGAAATTTGAAGCTGATTTTGTAAGGAGGCACTAATCAAACTAGATATATTAAGCTTTCCATTAGATACAGGATGCTTCCTTGTGTCTCAGACTATGTCTTGTAAGTACAAAATATTATAATAGTTTACCATCAAGTCTTTCTTTTCTTTCTTTTCTCTTTTCTTTTCTTTTCTTCTCTTCCTTCCTTCCTTCCCTCCCTCTTCCTCCCTCTCTCTCTTTCTTTATCACTCATCTCCCTCAAGAGGAACATTTATATCATTTATATTCTGGTTTTTTTCTGATAGCAAAAGATTGCTTATGTAGGGGCTTGCCTTAGTTTTAGTTTTAACAATGATGTGAGATGTATGGGCCTGACACAAAGTGCTAGCTCAAAGTCATCCACTGAGTTCTGTTCTTGAGGGGGGACTATAATCCAGCTCTTGCCAGTCCATACTCAACATTTTAACCAATACATTATTGGCTCTTTTTTAATTATTTATTTGCCAGAATACATTAGAGGTGGGGAATTGTGGTGGGTGGGAGTGTGTTTGGGGATTGTTATCTGTGTTGGACCTAGTCTTTGGGTGTTAAGTAAATTTCGTTGTATGGGAATACTGTGTATACACATACAATGACACCAAAGTTATTATTATTATTTTCTTATTACAAAAGTCTTTCCTTCCCATTAGTTAACACCAGAAATAACTTTAAATCTCCATAAATATTGCAAGATTGTAAATTTCATGGTCCCAAACAAGTTTTGGATTTAATTCAGGATTCTTCCCCTTTTTTTCTTTAATGTTGAAATAAACAACATTTTCCTCCAGTTTTTGAAGTATCCCATAAATTTTGGGGAATTCTTATAAAAAACACAGATGCAATCAATAACTAGAGGAAAAATACACACTTTTTCCTAGGCAGGGCTTCACACAGAACATTTTTCTTCAATTAATCTTTTCTCTCCTTCTCCCAAATCCTCTGCACAGCACAACATGCCTACGTATTCATGCAAACATACCACTATAACCTAATCAAGATATTTTTCATAATGGCTAACAAAGATTGCATTAGATGTATTATTTAAGTACTTTTTTAAAAAACCAAATGGCTGTCAGATTCTAGAATGGAGAATATAAGGAATTGAAAATGATGATAGGGCTTTGCTTATATACAAGTTGTACTTTCCCATAATTTCACTATACATACATATATAGTGAATACATATATGTACCGTGTTTTCCCGAAAATAAGCTGTCCCCGGATAATAAGCCCTCCCTTGAAAATAAGCCCTCTCCAAAATATTTAAGCGCATGCGCAGCCGGTCTCCACCATTTCCTCTGGTTAGGGTTAGGGAGACAGAGCTGCAAATCAGGTAAGACAGCAAGAGGAGCCCGTCTTGCTCCACACGCCTCAAAATAATAAGACCTCCTTGAAAATAAGGTCAAGCACTTATTTCGGGGTGCAAAAAAAAATATAAGACAGGGTCTTATTTTCAGGGAAACACGGTATGCATGTTTGTATGTATAGATATGTATGTATATATGTATACATATATTCTTATAGGTATGCATACTGAAGTTATAGAAAAGTACAACTTGTATATAAGCAAAGCCCTACCATTGTCTTCAATTTTTATATGCTCCATTCTTTTAGAATATGTATTACATTATATGTACATGTATATTATATGTTCTATCTATCTATCATCTATCTATCTATCTATCTATCTATCTATCTATCTATCTACACACACAGAGACAGAGTATTATGAAATTTTAAAAATATTTTCTCAGCCAAGAATGGTAGTGACATGACCCTGACACTATGATGTGTTTTATTGCAGTTCTTGAGCCTTTTCTTTTTGGGATTCATGGCAGATTTCTGAAAATATTTAACTATTATTTATTGGTTTTGGTAAAAACCAAAGAGAAAACCACTTTTCTCTGGGGTTCCAGGAACTACGGGAAAAGGATTGAGTAGGCCCTTCTGCTTTTTAACTACAATTAAGGTATTGTGTCCTAAGAGTGGGTTTAACACTGTAATTGTGGACTAATTTTTAAGACAAATTTTGAGGGCTCAGATGAACTCTTTGTAAATCACAAAGTGAATAGGTATGTAATATTTTACCACGCCCCACGTGGTAAAAATCTAATGTTTTGCACCTGCAATCCAAAAATGCTGAGCGAATTGTTCTCTAAAAAGATAAAGGTAAAGGTTCCCCTCACACATATGTGCTAGTCGTTCCTGACTTTAGGGGGTGGTGCTCATCTCCGTTTCAAAGCCGAAAAGCCAATGCTGTCCAAAGATGTCTCGGTGGTCATGTGGCCGGCATGACTGAATGCCAAAGGCGCACGAACACTGTTACCTTCTCACCAAAGGTGGTCCCTATTTTTCTACTTGGCATTTTTTACGTGTTTTTGAACTGCTAGGTTGGCAGAAGCTGGGGCAAGTAACAGGAGCTCACCTCGTTACCCGGCACTAGGGATTCGAACCGCTGAACTGCTGACCTTTCGATCCGACAAGCTCAGCATCTTAGCCACTGAGCCACCATGTCCCTCTTGTTCTCTAGCTATTATTAAATTTTATATTTCATCACACTCAACTGTTGTCAAAGTTTGGCATTACAACAAGTAATGCTCACATATTGGTAGGCTGATAGACATACAGTCCTTTATTATTTATTGCTGGGGAAAAAAGAAGTTAAATTGTAATGTAATTTTTAACAAGCATATGGCACTAATGGGTAACATTCTGGTTACTTGTCACTTCCAATTCACTTTGTACATAGTTTACAAAGTAAACAAAATTTACAAAGTAATGGACGAAAACCAAATATATATCTGCTACTTATTTTTTGGAATGGAATAAAGCAACTTCCTCAATCTTGATTTCCTTCTGATGGGTTCCAGCTTCCCAAATCCCACTTGGCCTTGTGGAGGCACAAGGCTGAAGAAAACTATCTTAGAAAAAAAACTTAGGTTGTCACAATTTTGCCACAGCTAATTGTGATAGATATACAAAATGTTTTCCTACATCTCTCTAAAAATGATATTCTTATAGCAAAGGAATCATAGCAATTGTTATAAAAGTTTTTAGTTTAAATTGTAGAGGTCAATAAGATCTTGGAATGTCCCAGAAGCTACAATTAAGCCAGATTTCTTTTATCAAGAAAAACTTTGTTTATTTAAAATCAATAAACTATTTACATTTTAAATCACAGAACACTGTCTCTTGGTCTTTATTTATTTTTTTAGGTAAATATGCCTAGAGCATAATCCCTTCTTCTCTCTTTCTCTCCTTTTTTCCTGTTCACCTTCTGCTGTGTGTGTGAGTAAAGGGGGTCATATTTATAGAGTGGCTAAGCCACTCCCCCTTCAGTCCCTTAGACAAAATGGTGGGAAAGTATAAACACAAAACCATCCTTCCAGTATAGACAGTGTAGTTCAGTGGCACTATTTTATATTATTATCTGACAGCAATGAACCCAAAAAAGATAAACAGAAATTCCATTGTCACCTAAATGTTATGAATGTTCTCATGGGAACTTTGATGAGACTATGCCGTTTCTTTTGCTAATATTTTACATTGGTTATTCTAAAATTATGGGATGCAGTGGCTCAGTGGCTAAAACGCTGAGTTTGTCAATCAAAAGGTTGACAGTTCAGTGGTTCGAAGCCCTAGTGCCACATAATGGGGTGAGCTCCCGTTACTTGTCCCAGCTTCTGCCAACCTAGCAGTTCGAAAGCACGTAAAAAATGCAAGTAGAAAAATAGGGACCACCATTGGTGGGAAGATAACAGCGTTCCATGCGCCTTTGGCATTGAGTCATGCTGGCCACATGACCACGGAGACATCTTTGGACAGCGCTGGCTCTTTGGCTTTGAAACGGAGATGAGCACTGTCCCCTAGAGTCTGGAACGACTAGCACATATGTGCATGGGGAACCTTTACATTTACCTTATTCTAAAATTCCACACTAAGATTGTTTGCATTTTTTTGTCTCATTTTCTAAAATAACAATTTTGTTTTTTAAAAGAACTGATATTAATCTGGTCAATAAAATGCCCAGTTTAAGGTCACCGCTGCAAACTGAAGTTCTTTCAATAATATCTAAAACATATGAAATAATTTACTTACTACGAAGAATTAGAAATTATTAAGACACTGCATTTGTAAAATCTACAATGGCACATCATTAATCAATCAAGATTCAGAGAGCTGTGGAGACATGATTTTATTTTTAACAGACCCCAAGCATAGTGCCTTTTATGGGGATTTTAGATTCAGGTTTCGTTTCTAGAATTTTATTTTAGCAATTTTCTTTATTTGATTTGCCTTTCTTTCCTTAGTGGGCTAGAAACCAGGAGACTGCGAGTTCTAATCCCACTTTAGGCATGAAAGTCAGCCGTGTGACCAGTCACTCTCTCTTTCTCTCAGCCCAACCCACCTTATAGGGTTGTTGTTCTGAGGATAATAGAAGGAAGAACTATTATGTATGTTTGCTGTCTTGTGTTATTTATAAAGCAATAAAGGCGGGATAAAAAACTCAAATAAATAATGCCACAACACACTGAAACTGCCTGGGATAGAGATGTATGGGCCTGAGTGTAAGATAAATAAATCAAAAGATAGGGAGAATGCAAAGATGGGACCAAAAGAGGGAAACTTTTCTTAGTGCAGCTTTCTTCAAGCTGACACCTTCCAAGTGAGTTCCACAGACCGAAGGTGGAGATGGGAGCTGTAGTATTGTACAGTAGTGGCCAAAATTGTGGAAACTTTTTGGGAAAAGTGTATTTTTGAAGTTTGATGGCTAATAACACCACTTTTTTGGGGAGTTTCAAGATAATCATATTCTACTGATGGAATGACCTGGGAATAGCCCAGACCTTAACCCAATTGAAAATCTACGGAGCCTTGTTAGTCAGAAGCGACCCAGCAATAAAACCCAGTTAATAGAAGCAATCATTCAATCTTGGTTTCACATTATAACAGCTGCAGAACTAAAAAAATTGGCTCACTCCATGGGAACTTGTTTTAAGACCATAATTCATGCTAAATGTTACCCTACTAAGTATTAACTGACGTGATAATTTTTGTATATCTCATTTTTTCTATGGTGATAATTTTTGAATATCTCATTTTTTCTAAATGTTTCACTTTTCTTTATACTGTAAATACTATTCTAATAGCAAATCCTTCATAAAAGTTATTGCATTACATTCTTGATTAAATTACCTTTCCATTGATTTGTAAAATCAAAATTACGATGATGCTGAAAAAGTGACTTACGCTTTGCTTGTGGAAAGTGGAGGTGAAAGGTGCAAATGATAATCACCTGACATTGGAACACTGCAATAGTCTTCTTAAGTGTGAGCTGGTTGCCAAGCACCCAGATTGTGATCACATGACCATGGAGTGGCTGGAATGGCCAGAACTGAAAGGACTGGCCATAAGTACTACTCTTGCAGTACCATCATAATGTCGAACGGTCACTGAATGAGTAGTCATTAACCTATCTGCATAACAAACAGGGACATTCTAAGAAGATTAACGCTGATCAAAACTTATTTCAATGAAGGGCTCCATAAAATCAGTGAAATATGGCATGCCTTTTAGCTCACTGCAGTGATCCTACTTGTTGAACATTATAGGATTAGTGCCATAACCTGATGGCTGGAAGAGGTCTGAGAAGTTTAGATCATCTTCTCTCCTGCATTCTAACAATTCATTAATATGGTACTTTTTAAAACCACCAATTGGGTAGAAACATCTTGATCCACCTGAAATGCTGTAATCTGTATCCGCAATACATTTGTTTCATTAATAAAGAAGTTATGAAAATTTAATAAAAAGAAACCAAGAGATTAAATGAGATTAATCCCAGTTGGGATGGTGGATTGATTGGACCATTTGGTGGACATATGGGTGCAGGGGAAGGGATTTCGACTTTCCTTTGGGTGGGGAAAACTTTCAGATTCGGGTTTTCTCAGATGTGCCAATATGATATCACTAATAAAATGGAACTTTGAGGAATTGCAAGCCTTGGAGTCTTCATTGGTTGGGGGTGTTACTTGGAACCCTGACATTCTTTAACCTTTGCATTTATCTCTTTGCCTAAAATTCATGAAAACTGTCCTATTATGGGGGGGGGGGGGAAATGACAACCATTTGTGTTTCCCCCCCACTAAACTAATGTGAACCATTAATCTTGCGTTGGGTCAAGCTGTCAGATGAAGTAGGATGTCCATATTCTGTTTAAACCAATTTGGGCTTTGTTTTTAAGTACTGCCTTGGATTCTGAATCAACTTTTGTGCAGAACTGATCTAACACAAGCATCTTATCTGCTTGTCCTAGTTGTGGGACTGCTATGACCCCCACAGTTCTCTGTAACAAGGAATTTTTAAAAAAAATTACATTATAGGTAGCATCAGTCAGAATATATTTTCCTTTCAGAGTTTGAACTTAGGTTATACCGTAACAATCTATGGTACATGGATGAATGATCGAAGTGCTTACTATGTACCAATATGGGTTACAGAAAATTTGCTTTGCTTAATTTTTCTTATGTTTCGAACAACTGCTATTCAAGTTTGATTCCAGTTGTCTGTCATTCATCTCTGTATCAGTGTTAGCCCTAAATGCATTGAGTAAATATATATTAGAGTAAATATTATTCACACACAAAAAAATCAGTCACTGAACAAGGAAGATCATTTTATATGATCACAGAACTCCTCAAAATTACATTAATAACCACAGTATAATATACATTACCACTATAGAAAGAAGAGTATATGGCGGAACCATTTATATACCTAGATTGTTGGTCAGTCTTAATCTGGAGTGTGGTGGTAGCAGAGATTGGCTAGGAAGCATTGGACTGGAACTGGCCTGCAAAAGAAAAATTGAAATATAACTGAGATACAAGAGCTAAACTGCAAAGCATTACCAATTCTAAAAGTAATTGTTGTATTAGTATAACAGCAATTCAATTTTGAAGAACTAAAAACAGTTTGAAAAGAAATATAGTTTTTTTTTAAAAAAAAGTTGAAATACCAATACGTTATGAAATATAACTGCCTCCATTTTTTTTCTAAAAGGATGCATTAATACTTCCTTTTGGCATTCTTTTTAACTATTGCGTCAATATTGTGGTCTCCAAACCTACAAGGTATATGCCATTTTCTGTTTCTCAAAGTTGAAAAACCCTCTGGATTATTACATAAATTGTACTGTTTATCTGACATAGCTTGACAATTTTACTTTTTTTTACTCCCTCAGCCTCAACAATTTTGATTGTCATGCCCAAGTCCTTCAAGAGATATCAGAGGAAAAAAATTAAGAAGTTCAAAGCCATGATCTCTCTGCAGGAAGCTACAGCAGAAATATACTCTAACAGCTCAACATTAAAAAACTTGAGTTCACCAGTCCGTAACCTTAGAGTTAAAGAATACAATCTCCCTACTTTATCAAAATGACTGATTTCTAAGTAACTTCTTTCAGAATAGCCTTGGGGGCATACTGTCTAATGCTTTGACAATGAACAAATGTATAAAAACTCCATCTTAAAACGGAGACGCGGATACCACCATACAATTTATATATGGGAAGTTCGTAACTCTTTGTGATTCTATTTCAAGTATAATTTCCCAAAAATAGTTGGCTGCTGGTTTTTTCAAGCCTCTTTCCCATACATTTAGTGCATATGAAGTGAGGAGGAACTCAAATCTATGAATCCAAGTTATGAGTTAAGGCCCAAGAAAGCAATTTATTTTCAAAAGACAGTTAAAAAAATTATTTAGAAGCAGAAAAGGATGAAGGCATTTGTTTACTAACACAAATTGAAGTTGTAAATAATGTTGGTAATAATTAGGAATTAGGAAAATTATTATTTTCAGGGCATTAAAGAAGGAAACTAATGTAATATTGTATTTGGAATATTTCTTATTCGTCAGAAAAATTCTTATGTAGCAGATGATGTAGAAAATGTCATATATTATTTCATGTTTTCTCCTGGTGTTTCTGTTTGTTTTTTTATAGCAAGGATTTACATACACTTAAAAGTACTTTCAGCATTTTAGTTTCATTTCATTCAATTACATAATCATCAACAAGGACAAAGCTTAACATATTAAACCAATATAAACTACGTAATATAAATGAATACATGGAATTTTAAAAAAAGTTAGGTATACTAATATGGCAACTAAAATTTAGCATTTATTTTGAATGATTAGCTTTTTTTTTTCTTTTACCTAGGCTCTATGAAAGTGAATATGAATGCGCTCTGAACAGAAAATCAGATCTGAAGATAACCTCCAAAACCTGAAGTGAATTGTCGCCAGCAGTTAAATCTCCAAGGCTTATTTGGCCAGCTTTCATAATTTATTACTCAACATATCAAAGCAGGTTTGGACTGGAACCCCCTCTCCCCCTTTGGGCTTATTTCATCAGATTTCTCTGAATTAAAACTATTAATTGAAAGTATCCCAAAATCTTTTGATCTGCTTCTTTCCTGACCTGTGACAACTATTCCAACTAAGTGGTTTAATAATCTTGGGTAGTTGTTTTTTTTAAACTTTTCTAACAAGGGCATAACACTTCAAAAAAAAAAAAAACAACTCTAAAGATTTAGCCATATAGGAATTGAGCAACAGTATTTTTTCTTTTTTCCTTTATATCAGCATATGGATAAATCCTTTCCCATTGACAACGAGCTATAGAGCAATAAATAAATAAACGTAATAAAAGGACAGGTAAATACAAGGTTTTTAAAAGAGAATGCAAGAGAATGAGCTCTGAAGACAGAATTGACAGATGAAGGGATTGTCTGTACTTAGCCTACTGCTGCTCATTGTCTGAGTTATTTCCAGAATTGGAGAGCCTGATTGTAAAAAAATAAATAAAGGGTAAAACTGATTCAAAGAAGGGGATGGTGGTGGAAGCAGCAGCAGCAGGGATATATCATGAAAGAATTAAGCTCTGCTTCTTTAATACCGATATCTCCCCTGCACTGATATGATAAAGCAAATCTATTGTTGAGAACTCTTTTATTTGCAAGCTAACTTTTAGATACTAAGCTACAAACCAGAAGTACCCCCATTCCATACCGCATGCTGCTTTTCAGCCTTAGGCAAAGTATATCCCAAAGAAGCTTTTTCAGGAGGCAACTGAACTTTGAAGACGTTTCGCTTCTCATCCAAGCAGCTTCTTCAGTTCTGACTGGATGGTGGGGAATGGAAGGATTTAGATTCCTTGTAGACAGCTGGTCATTTGCATCCTTTTAGAGGGTCATTGAAACACTTGGAGGTTTAGCTGTGTCCCAAGGGTCATCTGAGTAGCGCTCCTGGTTCTTTTAGTCAGATAAACCTCCAAGTGCTTCAACGACCCTCTAAACGGATGAAAATGACCAGCTGTCTGCAAGGAATATAAATCCTTCCATTCCCTATTACCCTGTCAGAGCTGAAGAAGCTTCTTGGATGAGAAGCAAAATGTCTTCAAAAGAAAAAACCAAGAAAGTCCAGTTGCCTCCTGAAAAAGCACCTTTGGGACAGCCATGACCTGGATGACTGAGAATCTCTACAGACTCTTAGGCAAAGTACTACTTTCTAATCTCGGCCCACATGCGTTGTCCCCACTGTAGGGGAAAGTGGGTTTTTTTTAAGGATTATGTAAACAATTAAATCATATGAGCGCTATCAAAAAAGGAAATCCATGCTGCTATTATTAGATAAAAGAATGGTTATTAGAAGAAACATATAATTCTTTTATTGGGTACAGGTAGTCCTCGTTTAGTGACCAAAATTGGAACAGGCAACTTAGACATTAAGCAAAGCAACTGCTGAAACATCATGATTTTACTTCCCCTTTCCTTTGCTTTATAGGCTCGCAAAGGTTATAAATGCAAGGAATGGTTAGTTATTTTTTCATTACCATTGTAACTGCAAGCAGCCGCAGTGCAAGGCAGTTGTTGAATGAGGATTACCTATAATGTTGAAAATATTAAAACTAGCTTCTTAAAATACGCAATAACAGTCCTATTGATGCATGAAAAGCTGGCAGAGCTCTGCTTCATTTAATAGGATTCTTTTGCACGCTTATGCTAAATGAATACATCGACAACATATTCTTTTAAAGCCTTCTCTTCACAATCCAAATGAAATGCATTAGATTCATTGGTGCACACTGTAGCTTCTACTACATCGCTTACACTTACCTCCTCCTGCCATCAAGCACTATTAAGCAGTAAAGCTCTTAAAAAGTGCTTTGTTTAGTGCTACGTGCTAATTGGGGCAGTGGAAGTCAAAAACATATCTGGATTTCAAATGCTTGTTAGAAGTGATTTCGGGTTGCACACAATTCCAAGTTAATGAATGGTGAGGATTATTTAATTTTGTTTAGCCATTCCTGGGGCCCAACAGGAGCAAATCCAAACTGCATTAATTAGCTTGCTTCTTTGTCCACGATAAGCTCTAACTCTACCCTAGTGTTTGCGGCTGCACCATTCACTTTCATGGAAGTATTCTATCAACACAGGAGTAGTTTTCATATGGAACAAATAGGCCTGATTATCCTTAATTTGCAGTTTATTTAAAGAATACTCCTGAAAATGTGATTTCTGTGAACATGCAACAGAGAAACAGCAGACAACTGAGAAGAAAAATAGCAAAAAAACACCCTCACCTCCACTGCCTGTTCATGAGCAATAGAAGTGGCTTGCACGAACCCTGCACCCTTTACCGTCAGGGGTCAGGCTGTTTATTAAAGGATGTGCAATATCAGATAGGTATATAATGTAAATATATATAGAATGTTCAATAGTGAGATGTAACTTGAGACCAGTCTTCCAATCCTGTCTGTAAAGGTAGACTGACCTCTACTTTCCTATGTTTTAAGTGAACATGCCAGCATATAATAGGACCTATGGAACAATTACTGTGAAGCAATAATTTCTGAAATGCAGGCTGTGGGAAGAAATTGCTAAACACCTTTTCAACAACAAGAAAAGGTTGGCTAAGATAACTAACACCAATCAACTAATTCTTTTCACAACACTTTGCTTGCTTAACATAAAAACCACAGTTCTATCTTGGATAGTATAATACAAGGCCCGAGTGGAGTAGAATTATAAGTACAAAAAGTATTGTGTGTGTGTGTGTGTTTAAAGAGATAGAAAAGCCTACACATTTATGCCAAGTTTAAACAGAGCTGTTTTGCATTTGCTTTATAATCTATGGGAATTATGCAAATACTTCTTTTCGGTGAGCCTAATTTTCATGTTAAAAAAAAAGGTGTACGCCACCCAAAAATAAAAGAGAATCCAGGTAAATTCAGGTTCCAACAAGCTAAGAACAATTTTGCTGATTTGTTCCTGATAATACTTCTACAGGGCTGTGACCTTTACAATTAGAAGAATAAAAATTTTCATACAGGGTTGCAAGTCAAATTAGGCTGGGAAAGTCAGCACTGTAATTTGTCCTTTCTGGAGTTTTGTGCCTTTGTGAATAAAGTTAATCCTTCAAATTACAGTTTTGTCACAGTGTGCAGCAGGCAATGATTAGCTCTAAGCAAGTCCGCAATCTCTTTTGTTTCGTACTGGAGTGGTTTTACATGCAACCCTCCCCTCAGGTAGAAAAATAGACCTTTACAATATTATCCAGGCAAAGCTGTACTTTGACCCTATGTACAGACTTATCACTTGCTATTATCTTATATCGCTTATTCTCCACAGTATAATGAGCAAAAGGCCAAGCCAAATGGTTCAAGAAAACATTTCACTGACAAGTTTGAAAATTTTTCTAATGCGCTTTGAACATTTTACATTTATCTCCAGGAGAAAAACTATGCACCAATTCTACCAGAGAAAGCCATCAGAAACCCAGCCAAATTTGCCAGCTTGTTTTCTGAACTTGGAAGCAGTGGTTGCTATGAGAGCTTGTTTTCTCCTATGTAAATGGGACTCAAAGCAGTGCAACTATAGTCACCACCTTGGACAATTTGTCAAGGCACACCTGGAGAGATTTCTCAAGAGCTCCATTTCCCCCCTTGGTGTAAAGGCAGGAAATGCCTACCATAGCTTCATCCAGCCCTCCCTCAGTTTGCACAATGCAAGTTGTCTTCTTGCAACAATTGACCTCAAATAGGTTTTTTTTTTTCCGAAGGCTGTGGAAGGAACCAAGTACACCTGCTGCTACCACAGCACCACATTAATGCAATCAGCCAAGTGGTGAATAAGGTTTTTTTTTTTAAACCTCTTTACTGTGACTTTATTAATTTTGCACATTATTGTATGCTTTCTGTCTTGGTAATGGAGTTGACTGTTAAAATGGGGTGGGGGGATATACTCCAAAGCTATTCTCAGCCTCCCTGAAATTGCTGAACTACCAATATCACATTTCTAACCACTGAAATGGGCTGGGGATGCTGGGAGCCATATTTGAAGATCTAATGTATGGGCACATCTACATAAAATGAACTCATTTTCAAACCTGAACATTTAGAATCTTCTGCAGAGATGGCAGTAAGTCTATATAACCATAATCTATTTACATTATACCAAATAGTTCCACAGGCAATTAATTTACTGGGAGCTAATTAAGGATAATTTTATGTTTTATTCTAAATAGGTTGCAGAGAGGGCTGATTCAAACTTCAAAAAGCGTAACAGAACTTATAAAGGAAAAAAGGCTCATGAGACATACTTTTGGCAAAACAGTGGACCAAATATTATTAAATATTCTGCTATATTAGATTAGTAATTAAATTGTAGGACTTGGAAGACTACAAAAGGAATTCAGGTACAAATTATTCAAATATAGTTGAGGATCAATGTAGAAGAAACAGTTGCTATTTTCCACAGTGCAACAACTATTTAAAGAGCAATATTTTAGATATTAGCTTTATTTTACAGCTACTTTTGTTTATGATCATTACATTTATGCTGTATTCCTTAAAATCAATCTGGCAGTAAGTAAGTACGTTGAGAAAATGCCCTTATTCCTAATGCTACCCAGTGGAACAATTACCTTTAGACGAGTTTGAGAATTTGAAATCCAACATCCTGTGATTCTACAATAATCTACAAGCTCTCTTATGGCAAGCCCACATATATAGCACGGTCCTGACAATCTTTATCAACTATTCATGATATTCAGAGGCATAACATCATAGTGAGGAAGGCAAATGGCTGCTGCCAGGTGTGTGTGTGGGGGCAATGCAGAATGGCATGAGGGCTTGGGACGGCTATTGCTGGGTGGGAAAGACTTACCTCAGATACTTGCAGTCTACCCTGCTGGCTTCCCCATTGAATTTGCTTGTGAGAAGCCGGCAGGAAAGGGCGCAAATAGTGATCATGTGACACTACAACCATTGCAATTATGAGCCGGTTGCCAAGTGCCCAGATCACAGTCACATAGCCACCGGAGTGCTGTGACAGTTGGAACTTCAAGGACCAATTTTAAGTACCATTCATTCAGCACGGTTGTTCACTTCAAGTAGTCACTGAACTTGTAGTGGAATTTTTTTTTAAGTGAACTTTACCATAACAGAATCCAGCTTTTGTTTGACTTTTTGCATCCTCACTGATGTTCTTGCAACATTTGCAAATTGGTCAGCTGACGATATCATCGGATTCTTCTGGGTAGGAACACCGGCAGACATGCTGAGAGTCTGGGGGCTTCTGGGGGACTTGGTTAGTTGTGATCCACTCAATTCCTTTACTGCCTCAATCCCCTGCTTGGCCACTGAAGAGGACAAAGTTAAAAAAAAATGTTTGAACAATATTAATCCTGTCATAAGAGTGCTGAATCCCAGCTATCGTTGGAATTAAGGATGTACGGAGTAAGGCTATAAAGCAGAAAATTATAAAATAGTCCACTTTATTTATTTATTTATTTATTAGTCCAATTTATATGCCGCCCTTCTCCATAGACTCAGGGTGGCTTACAATGCATTATAGCAATAGCCTGCATACTTTTTTGTATATACCTGCTTATTAGGGCTTTCGGTCCCCCCTAAGCGGTGTTGTTCTATACAAAGTTGGCTCATTGCCCCCACAATCCGGGTCCTCAATTTACCTACCTCGAAAGGATGGAAGGTCAACTTTGAGCCTGGTGAGATTCGAACTTGCACTAATTGCAGGCAGCTGGCAGCTAAGCGCTAGCACTTAACAGCACTTTAGTCCGCTGCACCACCGAGGCTCACATCTTTCACTTAAATGTCAACAGATTAGGTATCTCTATGGAGGCAGTCAAAGGACCTCAAAATCTTTTTATTTAAACTTTCTTGCTATGAGTTCAAGTACCACCTCTCACAGGTAGTCCCCCAGTTATGACTCCAACTGGAACCAAAACTTCCGATCCTAAGTAAGGTGATTGTTAAGTGAATCACACTTGATTTTAGTACCTTTTTTGCCATGGTTGTTAAGTGAATCATTGCAGTTGTTAAGTGGATCACATATCATCGTTAAATGAATCCAGCTTGCTGCACTGACTTTGCTTGTTGGAAGCTGGCTGGGAAAGTTGCATATGGCAGTCACGTGTCCCTGGGACATTGTGGCTGTCAAAAATACATGCAAGTTTTAATCACGTAACCATGGGGATGGTACGATGGACATAAGCGTAAGGACTGGTGGTAACTCACTTTTTCCAGTACTATTGTAACTTTGAACGGTCACTAAATGAATGGTTGTAAGTCAAGGACAACCTGCAGCACGAGAGAAAGGCCACTTCAAACTTCCATAACTCAGGTTGGACTTGAATACACTCACACCCACCCACAGATGCATAAACATATTAAATTACCTTTGTAATCATAAATGTATACAAGGATTGGCTGGTTTTGACCAAAGGCACAAAATGCCACCATATGTTCAAGCGGATGGAAAGCAACATCACGAAGGGGGGAAGTGAAAGAAAGATCAGAATACATAGCTACCTGATCACCTGCAAAAGGGGGGGAAAAAAAACCTATGTGAGCGAATACTTTATTCACAAATGTTAGATTTTTTTTTTTAGTACAAGAAGTTTGGGGGTACCCAAGCCAACTAAATCTGAAAATTAAAGGATGCTTTCAAGTTAAGAATTGTAAACAAATATCCTGCGGGGCAGGTATAATTTATCATTATCACTTTGGGATATAATGCATAATGAATAAATAAATGATAAATATTTGCGAATAATAATTGAATTATTAATGAATAAATTATTATGGTTCATCGCACTGGGTTTGGTATTTTTGTCTGCCTATTGAATAGGTGCCTAGTTCTGGTGATCCCACTATTTTGATGTAAAGATATATATCTTTATATACCATATTTTTCGGGGTATAAGACGCATCTACCTTTTTTGGTGAGGAAAAGAAAAGAAGAAAAAGAAATCTGCCTCTGCCTCTGAGCAACTTTGGCTTGTTGCAGCAAACAGCAAACAGCCTGCTTTACTTTCATTTTCGTTTTCAGCATAGCTTGATTAGCACAAGGGAAAAAAAATATATGCCCAAGCAATTTTCTTCCTTGCAGCAAGCAGCAGAGCCCTGCCCAAAACAGCTGAGAGTCGGGAGGCCGATCCAATCAACTTGTGCTAATTAGGCTGTGCTGAAGGTGAAAGGAGCTGTTTTCTCTTGCTGTTTGCTTGCAAGGAGGTAACTGCTTTGAATCAGAGGCCAAAGGGTGGGGGCCAGTGGGTGGGCGGGGCTACATTCGGTGTATAAGACGCACCTAAATTTTCACTCCCTTTTAGGGGAGAAAAAGGTGCGTCTTATACTCCGAAAAATATGGTAATTTGATATTATATTGATATCTATCTATTTAAAATATAGATAGAAAGTAATTGGGAAGCATCACTTAACGTATACAAACTCCCAAGAAAAAGGTTTTGAAGCTTTTAATTTTCAACCAGAGTTATTTAGAAGGTCCTTTAAAAACATGTTACCTGTAAACAAATATTTTATGTTTCTAACTTTTCAAAATAAAGTACGAAGGTACCTGTTTCTAAATTCCAAACGTATGCTACACCATCTTCACTTCCAGATAAGAGGAATGTTCCACATGGTGTTAAGGTGCTATGAATTTTTTCTCGATAGTTTGTAGCACCAATATATTTCTTAGTAGCTAAGCTAAAGAATAGAGAGAGAAAACATGAATATAGCTACTCTTTTAATTATTGCATGCCACTTCTGATTTCTGGAATGACCTACCCGTATGTTCACGTAGTCCTCTACTTACAACAATTCGTTTAGCAACTATTTGATGTTACAAAAGGATAGAAAAAAGTAATGGAATGATTGATTATGAGTCCTTGCAGAATCGGGAAGACATTAAAAGCAGGGGGGAAAAAGAAGAATTGATTTCAAGGCTTGATTGGCAGAATATCCAGCAATTCTACTCTCTCTACTGCACTCCTAACTGTTATGGGGAAATTGCAAGATCTATTTTTCTGTTATTCTAAAATAATAAAATATCTGTATAATACCAGATGGTTTAGTGCTCTGGTTTCAAAATGATCTCAGTAATGTTGACTACAGAGATGTGTCTAATTGGATCTGGAAAGATATGCCTACCAGAACTTTTAAACTCTACATATAGACCTGGATAAAAGATCTAAGAACATTGAAGTTGTCTAATAAATTATTAAATGAGTGAGAAAATCTATTCACTATAGACCATGAAGTGCTATTAATTCTAACAGAACTTCTTCAGATGTGAACTGGAGATGTTTTGTAAAGATGGGTTCCATATGCCACAAATTCTGGGTCTTTTATTATCTTATAGCTCCCCCCCCCATAAATTATTCTTCCTCAGAAGTGGTTTGCTATTATCTTTGTTTTCATTTTTTCTGTATCTGAAAAAGCAATCAAAACCTTTAGTTACTTTCATCAACTGCCACATAGAGCTTTGTGGTTGCATAATTCTTAATAGTACTTTATGTGCAAAATATTTCATTTTACATTCTCCTTGAATTTTGATCTTGATTTTCTGGGGGGGGGGTTGGGTTTTTTTGGGGGGGATCTTGCTATCCAAGACGTCTAGAGCAATTACAAATAGTAAAGGGGGCATTGGTGCCTTATGGCTGAATATGCCAAAAATGCAATATTAACATTTTAGGGGAAAAATCAGCAGTAATGTATTTCTTATTTCAAGTTTAAATGTGAAAAATCTGCCTTTACATTGCTTGAAGCAGCTGTTGGCAATAAATAAAGAATTTTCTTTGGAAAACCTGTCTCTCATATTGTTGTACTTATCTAATCCAATGTTCCTATGATTCCATGTTTCTGTTTTTCTAATTATGAATTCCAATCACTCATTATTAGTACTACAGATATCTTTAAGGTTGTATTTAGAACCTCTTACAATTCAACTCACTTTATAAATTTGTACAAACTCATCACATCTTATTATTTGGCACCCAAATTTGTCCAAACATTTAGTCAGCTCTATGTATCTTTCTTGAAAATTTGGAATTAATTTGCCATTCCCTCTTCCAGATTGAAATTTAATGTTCCTTCTCCTACGTAGGTTGGCTTTCTTCAGTTGTGTTAAGCCCCATTACTATCCTTAGCACTCTCTCACCCTCCTCTTTCACTGGTAGGGATGGTACCTTTCAGTTCACATCCTTGCTAGCATCACGCTCAAATTCAATGAAGCTACTGAACTGTCCCATTATGTCACAAGTGGGGGTGGGAAGGGAAGGACAATTTAGAATGGCTCATTTAATTGGATACTTTATGCCTTCAAGAGCGTTAAGACCAAGATATGTTAAGATATCTAGAAGAAATGAGATGCCAATTTTTATAAATGCCTGAAAGTGTCCTGTAGTATTGTTTAAATAGTATAAAACAGAAAACTTTGAAATACTTACATTCGAAGATCCATAATTCTTACAGTACTATCCTTGGTGTGGATAAGTAAACGCCTTCCATTTGGATGTACCTCCAAATAATTTATTGGTGTTCCTTTAATGTCACCATCATTTATTTCCTGCCAAAACAATCCCAATACAAAACACAGAACTGTTGAGAGCATGTTTACAATATAATAACAATACAAATAAAAACAACAATATCTGCCTATCCCAAGTCCTTGGGAAGGACTCAGTAGGTGGATAAAAATGCCTAATAAAGTCTAAACACTGATGGTGTTACTTGAGTATTGAAACTGCAATAAAATAACCAAGCTCAGAGATCACCAAGGGCCTCGTAGTTCAACCTTGAGTTACAAATATTTTCTTCTATTGATATAAGTCTGAACATGTGGCTGACTGTGCAACCCACCATAATATAATAATATATGTTGCCCGATTCTCAGTAACTCTATAGAATAGTGATATTATTATATATATAAAAAAGACAACAGAGGATCAGTCTTATTAGGTTAGACCAGTGGTTCTCAACCTTCCTAATGCCGTGACCCTTTAATACAGTTCCTCATGTTGTGGTGACCCCCAACCATAAAATTATTCCTAAGACCATTGAAAATATGTGTTTTCCGATGGTCTTAGACGACCCCTGTGAAAGGGTCATTCGACCCCCAAAGGGGTCCCGACCCACAGGTTGAGAACCACTGGGTTAGACCAAATGGCCAAGGAATCCATTGTCTTATCAGAAGCATTTGAAACATCCATAAGCAAGAGATGAATGAAAAAAATTCTCTCCTGCTACTGTTTCAGAGAGATTTGCATTTAGAGTTACACAACTTCTGATCCAGGTGTGATTACAATTAGGCATTAATAACCTTTACCTCTCATTATCTCCTATTGATTGTTAAACTGTTGCTACTGAAGTTTTAAAAAATACACCCTCATTCCTATCTTAGTATCTGTAAACTGCCTAGAATTCATAAGCTTAGAGGTAATAGATATCACTGGATAAATTAGACCCTGGGACAATTATTGATTGATAGCACTTAAAGGCAATTAATAAATGGTCATTACTATCTTGCAGTGGAGAATACCACACACATAATTTCTGCAAAGAAATACACACATTGCTTGTAATTTCAGACCAGTCAAGTTACCAACATGGTTATTGTCTAATGAGGAGAGGAAAGGAGATCTGTGTAAATTGTTTTGAATTGCTGGATGGAATACAGCTTGTGCTGTAAAAAATATTTCAAACACCTTAGCAAAATGAATGAAAGTCAAAATGAATGCAGTTAAGTACTTAAGTATCAGTGATTACAAATGGATTTAAGGTTCTATCACTATCACTATCACTGTCACTGTCATATTGTTCTTCTGTAAATAGGCAGTGTTATAATATGGGAGCTAGTTTTGTCTAATGGTTAAGATGTTGGGGTATGAGCAAGGAAACCTGACTTGTAATCCAGCTGTAGAAACAGAAGCTGGCCAGATAACTGAGCCAGTCACTTTCTCCCAGCTCTATGAAGACCATGGCAAAGCATTTCTGAAAACTTTGCCAAGAAAATGACATGTTGTCCATGTAGATATCAGGAATAATTATTATCATCATCATCATCATCATATGTACATTTTATGTACTCCGAGAGCATATGCACCAAGACAAATTCCTTGTGTGTCCAATCACACTTGGCCAATAAAGAATTCTATTCTATTCTATTCTATTCTATTCTATTCTATTCTATTCTATTCTATTCTATTCTATTCTATTCTATTCTATTCTATTCTATTCTAGCCGGGGCAGAAAATTAAGCAGCAAGTAACTACTGTTACCTAAACTGATTTGTTTCTGTTTTTATTGTAGTTTTCTAAAATAATTCAAGTTTTTTTTTAAAAAAGAAAGGATTTGTTATTCCCAAATCATCATGCTTTACTCCCTTTTTATTAGTGCTCAAATGCAAATTCAATTATCAACTGAATACTAATAACATTAAGAAAGCATGGAGCAGAAAGAGATTATTGGACATGTATATGAGATAAAAATATGTACAGTTAAAGCTTCTAGAAGAATTATATGTATCAGAGTATTAATGATATTAACTTATTCAGAAATATTTTATTAAATATCATACAGCAACTAATACTAACAAAAGCAAATCATGTTGAATATAGTCAGAAATCTAATTGTGAAACTTTAAAATATACATTCCACAACCTTATCAATTATGCACAAGATTTTAAAACTTGCTGATTTTTTCTGTATACCTTATCAATGCCCCAGTGCTGAATTGGTGACTGAGAATTTTCTTTAACAAAAGTATTCCAGATAATTATTAACCCTGTGCCATCTCCAGAAAACATGTGAAATCCTAGAAAACAATAGTTAGTTTGCTTAATATGATAAAAGAATTCTGACATTCAAATTATTCATATACAGTAATTATACTGCATAATAGTTTATGCAAAGTGTATCTAGTCAAGTATCTTTCATCATCTTTCATCAAGTATCTTTCAAAACTTTTCCATTTTGCTAATTTGTTTCAGAAACTATGGCCCCCAAACTGTATTTAGATGTTACACAACCGCACCCTAAAATAGAATTATTACCAATAGCAGGGAAGGCATTATTCTTTTGTCAATGAAGCTTAAGGTTACATGAAAACATTTTATCTGTTGAAAATCACAATGCCAGCTCCCATTCAACTTATAATACATTTATTAAATATATTTAAAAGTCCTAAGATCTTTTTCCCACATACAGTACTACCAAATATGTGGGTTTTCTCTTATCAGATCTCATGCATAACTTGTGTTGTGCACTAATTCTTCAACTTAGATACTCTATCCTATTACTCCAACATCTCATCCCAAAAAATCTGTTGTCCATCAACATGATTTTTTTCTTTGATGGGAGGGTGTACACAATTTAACCCTGTAAATTCAGCAGGTTTTTGCAAATGAAATAAACACCTAGTGGATTCAAGATGGATATTATAATCTTTCCTCTATGTTTGATCATATTTCATTAGATTTTCATATAAAAATTCTTTTTATTATATTAGTTTTTTCCCCCCACTAGAAGTCCCCAGGTATTTCTGAATCTATTACTAACTCTCAGCCTCCTTAAAAGAATAGCAATAATATGTAATAAAATCCAGAGTAATTACAAAGATGAGATAGGTACTTTATGCAGCATTTTTAGTGTGAAACGTCTGCAACTTACCTTCAGCATTAAAACACAAAGTATTGATAAAACTTTTGTGACCATCAAATTCTTGTAAAAGCTGCCCATGAATTTCCTTTACTTTTGCATTCCAGACTCTAATCACAGAATCGTAACATCCAGTTACAACGAGGTACTCAGCTACTGGGTGGGATTTTGCAGTGTAGACAAATGAAGGATGTGGGAAAACTTTGGTGGCTGATGTAGCCTGGGCTTCAATTTTCCACATTCTAAACAGAAACAACATTTAGAAAGTTGGTCTCTTTTTTTACTAGATAATTCAATTGGTGGTTCCCAACCTTTTCTTCACTACGGACCCCCTTTAAATAACTTTTGTGGCCACGAACGATGGCCAAAGACCCCCAAGACTTAATTCAAGATTTAAATCATAACATTTATTCAAGTCTTTGTGGCCTCGTGACATCATGCCCCCCCCCCAGGGGTTCATGGACCACAGGTTGAGAACCACTGCAATACACCATTTCAGTACCAAACTGTGTATTAATATATTTTAAAAAATGATCTGTAAAAATTTTGAGTCTACTTACAAATATATGACCTGGATAACTTCTGGGTAACAAAAAAGAGTTTACTCATTAGCCAAATCTCTATACTGACTCATCCTTCAATTTATTATTCTATAAAATCAAAAACCACCTGATTCCTCTCAATGTTTTTGACTTAAAAGTTAAATAATTTAATCACATCAGCTTGTTTAGTACAAACTAATGTTTTGAAGCAACAGATTATTTGCATTATTTTTAAAAAGAAACTGGTTCTGTGGGGGAAAAAAACAAATGGAATAAAGGAATGTACTTTTTATTAATGGGGCCAGAGATATAAAGCAAGAGATTGAATATGAAATATAAAAAACAAATAAAACCTACAAGGAATAGCTATTTATTTATTATTTAGTTTGTTCAATTTCTATAGCTCCCCAGCTCTAAGATTATATGTGCACACATAACTGTGTAAGAGATGCGAGGGGGGGGGGGAGAGAACAAAAGCAAGAATCCTGGTCTTTAATGTAAGTTTGTTCTGGGTTCAGCAGCAAAGGGTGGCATTGAAATTTCTATATCTATTCTTTTGACAAAGTGCGCTTTGAGTTCTGTTCAAAGCAGGGCTTTATAAAATCTGTTGGAAAAGAATTTACACTTGAAACATTCTGCATATTATGATTATTCATTTACTTGGTATGAATGTAACTGTTTGTCCTCATCTTGTCTCTTTTCTGAGAGTGCCTTTTGCAAGCATGTACAGTATATTTACAGAATGTATCTGCCCTCAGTGTGGAAGGAATTGGCCTTTTTAGTCACACTAGATGCTGTTTTAGGACCTCTTTCTAGAGCACGATACCATAGTCTCTTGAGACTGAAGGATGCCAATGAGACAGTATATTTATAAGAGGATGGATACATGTAGTCATACTCAGGTCTGAAGCAGAGGTGGGATTCAGCTGGTCCTGTCCAGTTTGGGCGAACCTGTAGTGGCGACTGCAGGAGGCTCCACCCATCTGCCCAGACATAATGTGCGAGCACTGCTCATGCACGGAAGGCTGTGCGCATGCGCAGAAGAGGCGCGCTCTTTTTGCGAACCAGTAGGGAAGGTAAGTGAATCCCACCTCTGATCTGAAGCACGTAATATTTACTGGGGACTGGCTTCATTAGACTTGGCAACCCATGATTGATAAGCTGGTATTTTGTTGCTGTTTATAAAAAAAAATTCCCCATCTCCTCTTCTGATGGGTATATGATTATCTTAAATTTGGGGCAATTTTCATTTCAGGTGTACTGCATACCTCAATTTTAACAGGAGAAAGTTGGTTATACTGACCTTGCAGTGCCATCTGAGGAAGCAGTAAGAAGATGCCGATTATCCTTTGACCAACAAAGATCATACACAATGTTCAGATGTCCATAGAACTCCCGTAGGTAGCACCCTGAAGGAATCTCATACACTAATACAGAGCACAATAGAATCTTTTAAGGATCTAAAAATACACGCCATTAAAGCAAATACATGAAGCAATTTTTTTTTTTTTAATTTGATTTATATGTCGCCCTTCTCCGGAGACTCAGGGCGGCTTACAATGCGTTAAGCAATAGCCTTCATACTTTTGTATATTTATACAAAGTCAGCTTATTGCCCCCACATACTGGGTCCTCATTTAACCTACCTTAGAAAGGATGGAAGGCTGAGTCAACCTCGAGCCTTGGAGAGATTCGAACCAGCAGAAATTGCAGGCAGCTGTGTTAATAACAGGGTGCGTATACCACTGTACTATCAAGGCATTTCAAACAACATTTGAATTTGAAGAGGATTCTTTACATAAAGCATTATGATTGTTAGAGAGCATGGTCACAAAGACTTTATTTTTGTCAATATTAAACCAATAATCAGAGGTTAGAGTGGTTAACACGTTTCTTACTTTTAGGAAGGCAGGAAAAAATATTCTTTTTCATCATATATTTGAGGGTTAAAATATTTTGCGGGTGATTTCTGTGTAGTTTAATGTGACGTTATGATTCTTAATGCCAATTTACTGAGCTACTTTAATTGACATTGATTTATTATGTTTTAAAACATGAAAGCCACACATACTCTGCATAGGATGGGGTATAAATGTTATAATAATTATATGGATAAAAGGAAATAAAATTGGTATTTGTAATAATCACAACAAAGTAATCTATTTTCCTAAAGAAATTCCAGAGTTTCTGTGTTCATTCAGCTCTACTGGCACCTAAGTTTAAGTAAACACTCAGGTATCTGTTTACTACCATCTAGTGGCTGGAAAGTGAAATAGCGAGTATTTAAAGTATAGTTTTCAATACACAGCATCATAAAACCAATCTAGATGAAGAAAAAAAAAACAGTATTTCACTTTTCTGTTGTTTATAGCTATATACTGCTTATTGTTCACCATTTATTTCCTTTCTATACAGCATCCATGCTTTCTTTTATATTCCTTTCCATATTTAAATCATCTCACAATCCGTGGCAGGTGAGGTTCACACAACATGCAAATTCACGATACAGGTAGTTTAAATTGTGGTACCAAATCCAACCATCGTTATGACTCTTTGTTTAAAGTTTACCAGGATGTATCAATTTAACCAACTGTGACTTACACACATACAAAAAAAGCCATAATTAAGAAAACCATGGCTTATTGAAAAAACGCATAATTAGTTGTGAGTATTTTCATTTGAATATAGCATTATGTTTCTGGAAGGGATGAGGACTTACTAATTTAACTACTAACATCTTGCTATTTTAACTTCATTGCAATCATTAACTAGAACAAGAAAAAACTATTATTCAAATATCCAATAAATAAAACTAAATTGACGATATCAGGATAGTTAAGAAAAATACATACAGATAAAAAAAAAAAAGAGTATCACTTGCCATATTCTAGCCTCCATCCTCACTATTCCAGATTCCATTTGTAGTGAAGCTTTGGAGATCCAGTGAGGAACTTCGAAAATTGCTCTTGAAAATTTAGACTGAACAAGTTCCAATGGTATAAGATTGGGGAACTTATAACAAATTTGAGCCATTAGGTTAATTATAAATCTATTAATCTGATGTTCTAAATAATTTAATTTATTTAAATTATTGAACTTCATTCAGAAGTTACATGAGCCTAATTTTGATAGATTGTAATATTAAGATTACGTGATTTTGAATTACAAATAGTGATTTCTGAAACAGGGCATGTTTTAGGACATAGGGGAAAGGAAAGTGGAAGGATTTACTGATATCACTTGAATTACTCTGAGAGAACACCACTAAAATAAAAAATAAAATAAATCTGTCATGCGAGGAGAAAAGGTTAAAAAGTATCCTTTAGCATTTGGTTATACTTTAAATTTGAATAATCAATCCACTTTCAAGGATTAAAAGAAGAAAAATTTCTTCCCCTCCAAATAGTTCACCATATACATAGATGGTAAGTTAAAATAAAAATAGGTCTTGAAACTCTCACTTACAAATAACGGGATAACCATCTCTTCCTGCGCAACCTGCTGCTAATGTCCGTCCATCTTCAGAGAAACGAATACAGAAACATCCCATATCTCCTGCTTTCAAGGAAAAAAGGTACTTGTTTGGCAATCGACACACCTGCGGATCCAAAACGAACCGTTATTTGTAAGCTTGTTTAAATACAATATTATTTTCAGTGTGTGCATGTATGTGTAAATGTTATATATATTATATATATTTTAACTTTTTACACACACACTTGCAAAAACCTGACACACACACACACACACATATTATATTTGTTTTTCTTTCTTTTTCGTAGGTTTTATGTGTATTTCTCTTTAGCCAGGTTCTACCTAGGTAAACCAAGATATTATGCAGCCCTAATAAATGTATATGTGTGTGTGTGTGTGTGTGTGTGTGTGTGTGTGTGTGTGTGTATATATATATATATATATATATATATATATATATATATATAACAAACTATTCTAAAAATACGAGTTCCAGGTATATTTGTAAAGAAAGAAACAGACATTCTGCGAACTTTGGAACTAAAATAATTAAAATTTTATTCTACTAAGCTTTCATCAGCCATAGGAAGGGCCTATTACGCACGCAATGGCCAAATTGATTAATGGCATATAAAGGCAGAGATTTCTGTAATGGTAGTTTAATACTCTGACGATGTCAACAGATGGCTGACGAAAGCTTAGTAGAATAAAATTTTAATTATTTTAGTTCCGGAGTTCACAGAATGTCTGTTTCTTTCTTTACATATACATATACATATACATATACATATACATATACATATACATATACATATACATATACATATACATACGCATACATACACACACACACACGAAAAATGTCATAGCTTCATATAACAAATTGGTTATGACATAGACTTCTGAGGAACAGAGGTATACCATCGTGATATTTATGCCTAAACTAGGGTCATATAAGGGGAAGATGAAAAAGTGAATGAAAAACTGCAGGCAGTGAAATTAGATATATTTAAAAAATCAAGAATATATCTACATTTGGCACTTAATCTCTAAAGCAGTGCTTCTCTCCCGCTTCCCTCCGCACTAATGCGTGTTTCTTATGAGGAACCAAATTATATATCATGCTACATTATTTTATACAAGACATTTATATTACAAAGAAAAGGCAATTGGGTCATCTCAACTTAGAATATGTTTTTGAATGGGATCCAGTCTCATTTATTTTTAGTTACACTGCTTTTCTCTATATATGTTGCTTCCTGCAAATTGCACCCATATCTGAAGAACATTAGAGTTTGGGAAACAATAGGGTGTTTGTTTTTTTCCAGAAAAACGGTCAGCCATTTATCAGCACACCAACTTTGGCCCTGAAGAAATGCATTTTTAAATTTGGGATCACTGACACTTCCGTATGACTCTTGCAATAATTACATTTTACAATAGCACTTCATCATTTGTTTTCTCTATACCAAAAGGAGGAAAAAGTACATAGGCTTAAAGCTTTCCCTTCATTTTCCAAACAGAATTCTAGGGATGAAACAGCACTTCAGCAGACTCAAAGAAACAAAAAGATTAAGACTACTCAAACTATCACTAGTGTTTTAAGTAGCAGTCTATTTTCTTAAATAAACTTCCGTGTGACTCTTGCAATAATTACATTTTACAATATCACTTCATCATTTGTTTTCTCTATACCAAAAGGAGGAAAAAGTACATAGGCTTAAAGCTTTCCCTTCATTTTCCAAACAGAATTCTAGGGATGAAACAGCACTTCAGCAGGCTCAAAGAAACAAAAAGATTAAGACTACTCAAACTATCACTAGTGTTTTAAGTAGCAGTCTATTTTCTTAAATTTACTAAATTAACTTTCTCTACTATTCATATTTTAATAATAATACAGGTGTTGTATTTTTCTGCAAAATATCTGCAATTCACCTAATCATAAACAGCACTATTTCTCAAATAAAAGCTGGAAAAGAAACCTCAAGCCTACTTCTCTAAAGTTCACTAAAGTAAGATTATAATAATAATTGTTTGTTTGTTTGTTTTAAGGCTAATATCAAAATGTGTAACAATTATCTGAAAATGTTTTTACCTGTCCAGGAAGTTTTGACCACTTAAATGGTTCTTCCTTTTTCACCTGAGTTCCAGAATTCAATATTGTTTTGGATATATCATTTTGTAGATCCAAGAATGATGTGCTGTGATATTCTTGCTGAATAGCCATCATGGATCGCAAAGAAGGGTTTACCTAGAAAAAATATATGAAAACAATTTTAATATATGTTTTAATTTAAAACAATGTATGTAGTAATATAAAACAAAAAATATAAAATTTCTGTACATGAAAAGTATGAAGAAAATAAAATGAACCATTTAAAGCAAGGGAGTGCACATCAGAATATTCATATGAAAACCAATCATTTAAGTAAATCAAACAGCAAATACATCCAGGGTTAGTTAACACATGCATATATGACTTGATTTCTCCATCCTTAAAATATCATACTAAGCATGTGATTATGTTCATTTGCAAATGCCTTTCATCAGATTACTATTCATTTCCCATCAGTGCTACAGATTTTATGACTGTTCATTAACACCTACATGATGTCACGAAGCCACTAACTGAACCAATTTATACTGCTAGCATGACATGTCAAAAACATAAATTCTGTAACCAGCAAGCAGTTGTGTCAACACACATGTTCATGTATTAAGGTTGGATTCTGCTACTAATCCAACAGAAACTGTTTGTATGGAAGCATAAGGCATCTTTCTAAGCAGAAATAAAGAGTGTAAGTATGAATACCCAATGAGTCAAATCACTAAAGATCATCTCTTTGAATCTATAAGATAAAGAAGCTTTCTAAACCTATACCCTTCAAATCACTAGCTATATCCAGTTTATCAAAACAGGACAGCAATAAAATTACTGTTAATCAATTTCACTAAAGCAAAATCTGATGAATACATCTTAGCTTTAGCAGTCTTCTATAAAAAAAAGAAGAAAATGTCCTATATAGTCTACCATTTTTGCCAAAGTATAGCTACTTCACTATTCAGCAGCATATTCCTTAATTTATTTATAGCATAAAACAGAACTATATTAGATTACTGGAAGGGGATAATTAAAGATGAGACGTTGCAGAATTTAACACAAACTGAAATATTTTTCTCTCGGCAGCTAATAATAAAAAGGCCAAGAAGAAGACATTATTTTGTCATGGTCACAAGATAGATTTTAAAGACATTCAAGTTAACATACGTGATCGGGAAGTTTAATGCCTTTTACAGTCACATACAATGTTGAAGGGTAATTGTTTCTGGGACACTTTGCCCACCAGTCATAAATTTCCACCATGTGAAGTTGTGACCTGGTCCTTGGAGGAGGAGAATACAACTGAAGACGTACTTTTCCACCAACATTCAAAACTCCATTTGCACCAACAAGCTGAAAATGACCAAATAATTAAGATGGAGAAAAAACACAGACATTACATTGAAGAATTTGATTGATGAAAGGACAAATAACAGCACTCTAAAACCATGAACAATTGTGGTGTTGCAGCTAAGATACTGGACTAACACTGGGGAGAGAGACCTAAAAACCACCCACCCTAAACAGTCTGTAGAGATGCTCAGTGATCCAGGTCATGGTTGTCCCAAAGGTACTTTTTCAGGAGGCAACTGGACTTTCTTGTTTTTACTTTGAAGATGTTTCACTTCTCATCCAAGAAGCTTCTTCAGCTGTGACTGGATGGTGGGGAATGGAAGGATTTATACTCCTTGCAGACAGCTGGTCATTTGCATTCTTTTTTGAATGCAACCCACCACCATGACAGTGGTGGGTTGCTACCGGTTCACTCCGGATCGTGCGAACCGGTAGAGATGAGATTTGCAACCCACTACTGAACCATGACCTGGATAACTGAGAATCTCCACAGACATTCAGGTATCAATGCTTAAAATTAGACATTAAGAACCAACTAGTTGATTCTGAACCAGATCTAATTCTTCCTACCAGAATCAATGGAATGCCAATGTCTCCTATCCTTTTGTTACAGCCTGATAAATGTATCCTGCCAAACTATGCCAGAGTTATTTCTACCATACAGTTCTTAAATTTTATTCAGAAGGGATATAAGGAATCAAGCTCATACTATAATTTCTAGACTATAAAGTAAAGGTAAAGGTTCCCCTCGCACATATGTGCTAGTCGTTTCTGACTCTAGGGGGCGGTGCTCATCTGTTTCAAGGCCGAAGAGCCAGCACTGTCCCGAAGACGTCTCCGTGGTCATGTGGCCGGCATGACTGTACGCCAAAGGTGCACGGAATGCTATTACCTTCTCACCAAAGGTGATCCCTATTTTTCTATTTGCATTTTTTACGTGCTTTCGAACTGCTAGGTTGGCAGAAGCTGGGACAAGTAATGGGAGCTCACCCCGTTACACGGCACTAGGGATTCGAACTGCTGAACTGCCGACCTTTCGATCGACAAGCTCAGCATCTTAACCACTGAGCCACCACGTCCAAACTATAGGTTTAGCTATAATAGCTGAGTCAAAAGAAAAACATTTTGCAAATGTTTTGCAAAAAAACTATCATCTAATGAAAATTTATTCTCTCTATTTCAGCAACTAAAAATGGCAGCTGTGAAAAGGCAACTAGACCCAACTCCCAATGAATCTGGGCAGATCAAAACAATTGAAGAAATTACAACAGCCATCAATAAAAAATGAAAGATGGTAAGTGCGACAGATGGATTAAGTGAGGGGGTCTCACTCTTTTTCACCCAGCACCTAGATGAAGAGTCACGTTTTTGATGCTCTTTTGACCAATTGGGGGCACAGTTGCCCTCCACAGCTGCAGTATGATCCCAGGGAAGACTTGTTTGATTTAAAGAATGGAAGAGATGCACAACTACATGCATAACTCCACACACTCAAGTCAAAATCTATTACACAACACACAGAGATAAAATGATGAGTGCAAAAATATTGCTATCACATTAATTGGGGCTCACAGTGATGTCAAATAGCCAAGAGATAGTTGACAATGTTTTCTAATTAGTCTGTTTTGTCATTTGTATTGCTGTCGTCATTACTGGCTCAAAAAACAAGCTGGTTTTGTGTTTCGTTAAATGGTACCAGAATAAATTCAGGAAAGCAAGCATAAATAGCCACCACATATTTAATCAGAAATCCAAACAGAAATAATTGTGAAGAGCCTCCATCTAACTTTTCAATAATGGGGGTGGATGGATATATGATCTGCTGTATTTTGCAAATTGAAAATTTTTTGAATGTAAACTAGTTGAAATATATCTGGACTAATTTTCTGACTATATACAAAGTCTACTCTTGGACTATACACAAAGCAGTTTTTGTGTTTATCTTTGCTCAGACTTGTTTAATGCTTTAGTACAATGTTTCCATTAAAATAAAAATTAAAAACCTTTAGAAATGCCCAACAGATTTTCCGAAAGCCGCTTTCCTGAGCTTGAATATCAAAGTTGGCCTTTGCATCATTCATGCTCAAAAAATCAAGGATCTAGAAGTAGAAAACACATTTTATTCAGTTTACATTTCTGTAATTACAGTCATAGAAAATATCAGTTAATTTTGCTGGATTTTTCTTAAATCGTTTGTACATATTAGTTTCCTATGATAAAGACCTCTTGTGGCAAATACAGTAAACAACTGAGATATATATACAGAACAGCAATCTAAAGCCTTGCTGTATTTGATGAATTTCAGATCTCACTCAGGATGCCATAAAAACAGTGGATGTGAGCTTCATCACAAGAAAATGCTTTTAAAGGTGTAGTATACAAACTAGACGTGGGTTGTTGTTATGGATCGAAGAAACTTCCCAGATGACTCTCCTTTACTTTTGCTTTGATTCTAAACTTGTCTCTTTCCCTAGCAACCAAGTATTCAGTTAAGCAGTAAAACAGATAATTGGGTTATTAGGAGACCTGAAAATAAAATATTGTACTCTCTGATGTTGCAAAAATGGCCTACGTGCATCTTTAAATTTCAGAAACTGTCCGACGAAAATGTTTTTATGCAATTAAGACTATCTGGTCTGCTTCCACCACCAAAAGTGCATCGTTCCTAAACAATCCAGTTTTGAAATTGTGCATTTTACCCGTAAGAGGAAAGATACAGAAAGTTTTTTTTTTTTAATTTGATTTATATGCCGCCCTTCTCCGGAGACTCAGGGCGGCTTACAATGCGTTAAGCAATAGCCTTCATACTTTTGTATATTTATACAAAGTCAGCTTATTGCCCCCACAAACTGGGTCCTCAATTTACCTACCTTTGAAAGGATGGAAGGTTGAGTCAACCTTGAGCCTGGTGAGATTTGAACTTGCAGTAATTGCAGGCAGCTGAATGTTAATAACAGGCTATTAGTCTGCTGCGCCACCAGGCTCTTATATTTGCCAGAAGGAACAAAAGATAAAATGATAAATGAGTCATTTCTTACCTCAAAAAACAGAATTACTTTGGGGCTCCCTTCAGCATCGTGGAGAAAATAGTTAAAACGCTCATTGAATATTATTTGCTCCTCCCATTCTGGTAGTGTTGATTTATACTGTCTGAAATCGTAAGGCTGGGTCATAATAGGAAGAATATGCCCCACTTTCTCTTGTTCATAGAAGGAGGAAACTTGTCGATTGCTATATAAAAACAATACATGTAACTGAGTTATGTCTTGTTTCTATTATAATTGTCTACAAAGTAAGTAACTTTAATTCAATAGAAAAAGTGTTCAACATCCAACTAACAACTGGCTTAAATGGCATATTTGTTTGTCTTTGGGTTGTTCTTAGATTCTTCTTTTGGCTTGGTTCAGATACTGGGCTAAACCAAAAACAAACAAATAACATTGAAGGTTAGCCTTATAAGCAAATCAGAATATAGTGAACTTTATTCAGATTATTCTAAGCAAAGTCCAAACCACAATGAAATACAAAAAAGTGAATTAATGTGAGTTTAGTGCAAGTCAAAGGTTACAGAACATCACAGATGGATAACCTTAAGAGAAAAAAAATTAGAAGCTTGAATATCTTCATTTTCTATCACTTAAAACCTATTCTTACAAATGGTTAAAATACTGTAGGCATACTGCAATGGAAAGTGCTTCATATGATATCTGTGACAGGTTTTGTTTGCAGGCTAAAATTGCCAAGTTCAATGAAATCTGTTCTCTGTAGAGCACGGGTGTCAAACTTGCCGCATCACGTTGCCATCACGTGACATATCGCGATGTTTTTCCCCTTTACGGAGCTGGGGTGGGGGTGACCTGCATGTGACGCATCCGTGCCAGTTTGACACCCCTGCTGTGGAGTGTGCATAAGGTAGTAGCAAATATTAGAGATTAGAGAATAAGTAATTTCTTTATTTTCCTCTTTCTAAATACTGCAGATTAGATATAATTTTGACTCCAGCCATGATACATTCTTGACCATATCATCAAAACTCTTAATATGATCTTTCTCAAATCCCAAGAGTATTATCCTGGAGAGAATCTGTGCATATTTTACAGGCTGTCTGTTCCGCCCCAGCTACGGACCCCAACGAACGCAGCACACACAAAGTCTGTACAAAACTTAATTTACTAAAATAACTCAGTTTTTTTCAAACAAAGGCTGTTAATAAACTTTCTTAACAGCCTACAAGAAAACAAAGATAAAGTAATCACAATCTTACTATGGTTGGCAGAAAGCCCAGAAGCAATTTTACAGAGAATCCAGACGCGAAGGAGAGTGAACTAAATTTGTTCCCTACAAATTGCTTCAGGCGTTCCTCCTTAAATAGGCTAAGGGAGTGGCCAATTAGCCCCAAGCCTTACTCTTGAGGAGACCTCCTCCTGAGGAGCCACTCCTGCCTTTTGGCAGCTCTGCATGCCCGTACATAGAGAAGAGGCTCCTCCTTTTCGTCCTCTTCACTTAAAGGAGCTTCTGAAGGCCCTGGCTGAGTCCCTGCCTCTGGCACCACATCTTCAGCCTCCTCATTGTCTGACTCGAGTGCCAGCTGCACAAGCTGCTGGCACAGCACCACACCAGCCTCCTCGTTGTCAGAATCAGCTACAATCTGCACAGGCCGCTGATGGGCCACAACACTGTCTTATCTGAAATGAACGTTCATTACATCTATAGTTATCTGACCACCCAACAAACTTACAAACAGTATTTGCATTACATTCAATTGGCATTGAGAATTATTTGAAATTACAAAAGAATGATAAATTTTTAAATGTCTCAATTTGCAATCCAAAATCCAAATACTGACTCCATCTAAAACTGCTTAAGCATAGGAACCTCAATTCTGTTCAGCAAATGAGAATTACTGTGATGCAGAAATAATTAAGGAATATTAATTAAAAAATGGGCCTGGTAGCTCAGCAGACTAAAAGCATTGTGATTAACACCAGCTGTCTGCAATTACTGTAAGTTCGAATCTCACCAGGCTCAAGGTTGACTCAGCCCTCCATCCTTTCTAAGGTAGGTTAAATGAGGACCCACTTTGTGGGGGCAATAAGCTGACTTTGTATAAATATACAAAAGTATGAAGGCTATTGCTTAACGCATTGTAAACCGCCCTGAGTCTCCGGAGAAGGGCGGCATATAAATCAAATAATATATATGTGTGTGTGTGTGTGTGTGTGTGTGAGCTTGAGTTTTATTTGACACATTTTTGTTTAAACACATTGAATGACCTTCATTTAATGGGTTATATACATCTATGTGGATCTATGTGGATATATCTGAGCTTTTCACGGACAAATTAATTAACATCAAGAATAAAAAAAAATCTACAGTAAGTCAGTAAAATCACCTATTCTCTTTCTTCACATATAAACCAGTTTTCTCATCAATCACATGAACCTTAACCATTGGATGGGATACCATAAAATCAGTTTTAAGTCGATCAGTTCGATGGATGTAAACCCCTAAAACAAGGTTATCATCAAAACCAGGTTTTGATTCCACTGAAAGATTCCCAGAAGTCATATGTAAGGTATTTTCTGTCATGTTTTCAGTATCTTCTTCTAGAGCTAGGAGAAAGAAAAAATAGGCTTTAGTAAAAATTGAGAACTACTGTTAAGTTTATTGCTGCAATTACCAGTAAACCTACAATTTAAAAATTTGTCTTAAATGAATTTTCAGTCAACTCATTTATTATGAGTCAGATCATGATTTCCATGCATAACAGCTGTCCTGAATGATTCAACAGCACAAACACTTTAACATGGAAAGTACTTCTGCCTGGGAGCTGTCAGAAATCTTAGTGACTTCATAAAGATACCAGGAGAGGCAGGAATAAAACTGGCAGCCCTAACTAGAGATGGCTAGGTGCTTTTAGGTTTAAGTCTCTCAAGGCTTAAAATATTTCCCCCTAAAAGAGACTGAAAATTTGGGTACGTCTTATACTCTGAATGTAGCTTTTTCAAAGCTTTTTTTCAGCCCTAACGAGGCGCTAGCCAAGTGAAGTGATCTCCCTTTGCTTTGCCTGTTTTTCTCATTGCTGCTTCCTCTCAGCTGTGCCTTAGAAGCTGTTTTTTTATCCCCACGCAGGGGATAAAAAACCAGCAAACTAATGTGCTGAAGCTAACCAGACTAAGGATGCTAGCCAGATGAATACCTGGTAGGCAGATTTTCTCCTCCCCCCCCCCATTTTCCTCCCCAAAAACTAAGCTGCATCTTATACCCCGGTGCATCTTATACTCTGAAAAATATGGTAATTTCATCCTTTAAAACCCTACAATAAGGTGTTAAGTAAAGTTCTTTGCCACTTATCTTACAATATGAGACAACTCTGGCCAGAATTTAATTTAATTTCCACTTTTATTATTTTTGCAAATAACTCAAGATGGCGAACATATCTAACACACTTTCCCCCTACTGTTTTCCTCAAAACAACCCTGTGAGATGAGTAGGGCTGAGTGTGTCACTGGCTCAAGGTCATCCAGCTGGCTTTCATGATTAAGGCAGGACTTGAATTCAGAGTTTTTCATTTTCTACCTTGGCACCTGCACCACTAGACCAAACTGGCTTTATTATGTCTGATATGATTAAAACAGCCTTACCAGCACCATTTTTTACAAATACAACTTAAACTCAATAATGGGCATACATAACATCCTGGCCCAATGCCTGTGAAAAAGATCTTCTTAAATGCAAGCAGGATCCATCATCACCTCAATCTTGCTAATACAAAATCAGTGGATTACTATTCTGATCTTTATGCCACAAAGATGGCAACATATACGCACTATAGGCCTCTTAACTGAGAATTACTTCCGTTAGAAAACATTTAAAACACTCCATTTCTAATCACACAAACCTTTTGGGGATTTTCTTTTTGCCTTTTTGCCTTTCGTTTCCTGCTCTATTAACAGATCACCTTCTTTAGATTTGGATACAAAAGGTTTTTCCAAAGATCTCTTTTTCCTGGTATTTTCTTCCTCTGGCTCATGTTGTAATTCAGACAAGAACATTACACTGAATGAAAGAAGTCATGGGGTTAACAAGGATTTGAAATATACTCCCAGATTTAATGGTTTAAAACAGGGGGATTTGATTTAAATCGAGTTGATTTAAATCACAATTTAAATCATGATTTAAATCACTAGTAAAAAGGCTTGATTTAAATCAACTCGATTTAAATCATAATTTTTAAAGAGCAACTGTCATGTCTGCTACTCCTTTGACCCACTGTTGACTCACCGATAGTCCCAGTGTTGCAGAATATACAGCCTCATGCTACGTAACTAAGCTCCATTTCATGCTGAATAAACTAAATTATTTATGTATCTTAAATAGAAAACTATCTTCCGATAGATTTTTACCCCAAAAGTTTTTTATTAAAATAAATTCGACACAAATAAAAAAAATCCGATTTAAAACAAAAAAATTCAATTTAAATCAAATTTTTGATTTAAATCTGATTTTTTTGATTTTTTTTAAAAAATCATTGATTTTTATCCACCCTGGTTTAAAAATTACATTTTGTAATGCAGGCAAACAACATACATATCCAAAGTGGCTTGAATTGATTTAACTGAGACACCTTGCCCACACAAAGTTTGTTCAGGAAAAGTTTATTAAAAATCTCGTCCTATCAAGCTGGATCTATGGTAGGATAAGCTCAGAATCATGGTGAAACACAAGCTGAGATATGGCATGGCTAAGAGTCTAGGCAACATGACAAGGAAGGTATGATTTCAATCTTCATTCCTATCGGTAGCCCTCAACTTGTGATCAGTTGCTTAGCAATCATTCAAAATTACAACTGACTTCCCAAAAGGTACTTAAAACCGTAAAGTTCCAATTGCCACCTCTCTCCCTAAAGTCACATGACTGCATTTGAGGTGCTTGGCAACTGGCCTGCATTTATGGCAGTTTGCAGTGTCACATGGCTATGTGTCCACAATTTACGTTTTTGCTGAAAATTAATTCCAGTTTTCAGCAAAAACTCTCCATCACGAACAATGACTGCCACATTCGCTTAATGACCATCACAAGAAAGGTTGAAAAAGCAGGTCTGTCATGTGGGTGACCCACCTTACAACTGTCATACTTATGAGCGTAATGGGCAGACTCCCTATATCTCTTATCAAATCCGACTCCAACTACCTATTCTGTCATTTCCTCTTTACAAACCACGGTATAGTTTTGCAAGGAGACAAAACTGGTTCACTGAATGTCTCCCCCACCCCCCACCCCCCAATATGACAGAGCCATTATATTTTCTTCACAAAGCCATATGGAATTATTTCTCATGTCAACAATAATGCAACCCAAACAGCTGTCACAAATCTTACATCCATACAAATGTATCATTTACTATTATACCTTGTTTGAGATTCAGAGGAAACCGGTATGTCTTTTTTCTTTTTCTTCTTTTTTCTCACTTCATTGTTCAATACTGTTTCATGGCTTTGAGCGCTGGGAACGAATTCAGACATCTGTTCTTTAAGTTTCTTTTTTATTTTTTTCTTAATTGCACTTGCTTCTTCCTCAGCCACTTGCTGTTCATAGGCTTGAATTAACTGTTCTTCTTCGTCATCTAATTCAGATCTGTCTCGTAGTCCACTCAAGGCAACTTTTATGTTGCTGTCACCTTTCCAATGAACTGCATCTGCCTGAAATACGCTGTCTGTTTTTTTCTTTGTAAAAACTTGAATCTGTTTTTCAGAACAGTGTAACTTCGTTTCAGATGCCTTTTCTTCCTCATTAAGTTGTTTCTGTAGGGCTGCCTTTTTCTTCTTCTTAAGCCCAACTTGCTTGCTTTCCTCTCCGCTAACATCATTTGTTTTTTCTTCAATTGATGCTTTATCTCTCAACGTACGTTTTGGGATCCGTGGACTTCTTTCCTCAGGGTTATATGTGCTGTTGATAATGGGCTCGTTTTCGCTTCCTTTGGTCAGATGATTTTTTAATGTCTCCAGCTGTAATCAAAACGTTGGGAAGCCATTTATCGGTACACTAATATGCAATTATTATAAAAAATAAATACAATCTTTTATTAATATTTCACTTTTAGTGTTTGAAGGGGAACAATTAAGATTTACTTGTACTACAACAGATGGAATTCATATAAACATGAAAAGATTATAGGTTTGAGCAAGATTTTAATGTAACTCTTATAAGAAAAATCCCCTCCAGTCTTCTTGAGCCCCTGCAAAATTGCTCTGTCAGCATGTCATGCTGAAAAACATATCTTCAAGTATAATGAAAATAATATCCTACGTTTATACTTAACATAAATATTACTTGTTGAAAAGGCATAATTTACTGACCACAGACCTAGTAACAGAAATAATATTTAACAAAATCAAGAGAGTTTAAACATTTGTTTTTCAAACATTTTAAAAGGGATATATCTACACTGCAATCTAGTAACCTGAAATTACTGTACACAGAGTTATATGCACTTCTTTTATATTAGATATATTTTGTCAGAAGACTGAAAAACCAAATTCAATTTCAAAAGACCTGATCATAACGTTTGGAAATAATTAAAACTTATTTATAAATATGTACATACTCTATTTTAACTCTGCAAAAATTCTGATATATTTTGTCTAAACTAGTTTTCCATTTCTTTCCTAATCACCTTCTGATGTTTCTTTTTCTATATCAACTATAACCTTCATTTCGTAACCTCGCTCCCAATTCCTTTATTTTTTTCTCAAAAGAAATCCTGTCCCTCTCTTCTAAACCACTGGAGACTGGTTTTGTGAAATTGTTTTTTGGAATATATGTATACTTATTCCAAGACTTCACTTTATTTAGATAATAAATAAAAATGTTTCTGTGCCTTTCTTGCACATTACATTTCAGAACAAAAGCAAATCACTTAGAATTATCATTATTAATGGTAATTGTAAAGAAAATGCAGGGGACTTTTAATGCCTGCATTATTTATTTGAAATACTTTCATTCAATTCTGTATTAGACCAAATTTCAGGACAATGTCCAGCATAAAAATGCATAAAAGTTTCTTAAATCTGTCCAAAAAAGAACACAATATAAAAATAGTAAAATACCAAATCAGGCTTGCAAGAAATACACATTTTTGGGAGATAAGGTGATGAAAGGATTATGAAGGAAAGAGGACTAAAATCAGTATTTGCTGAAAAATATGTTCTGAAAGCATTCCTAAACTTATTCTGCCAGTCCAAAAAAAAAAAAAGAGAGAGAGAGAGAGAAAGAGAGAAAGAGAGAGAGAGAGAAAATAATCAAATCCTCTTTGAATGTAGGCATCTGTAAACCCTAACAATGCACATTTTAAAGGATATTTTTGACCCTGAACATGCCAAATCAGACAAGGAAATAAATTTAGGAATGTGCAAAACATACCATCCTGAGGACAAACTTTAAGGAGAATTTTGTGAATTTTTCCTTTGGATCATACAGAATTGGCTGATCCAGATATTACAATAATTGTCCTGGAATAAAAGCCAATTTCCCCTTGGCCTTTCTTCCTATCCATTCTGCTGTCCTCATCCTGCACTTCACCATGTGCAGAGATCCCTAACCTTCAAAACATATTTTCAGGGTACAAAAGCCATAACTGTAGAAGAAGGGGTACTAACAAAGATTGCATATTGAGTTTATTTAGACTAAAAATGTCTCTTTGAAACAAAACTTCTGCTCACCGGGCATTTTTCCTGGATGCTAACCATGACTTTCAAATGTGACCACTTGTAGTGCAAGGAAAAGAATAAAACAGAATCATGACATCCCACTTTAATAGCACTAATTACAGAAACAAGTCTTTAATTTCAAAGTGTATTTTCAAGTTATAACTTTTTTTTTACTCTAAAAGGGAGCAAATAATTTGGGGGTGAGGGTATGAAACTATAAAGCTTCACCAATCCATGTCCTTCAAAATGTATTGACCCTGCAAAGGATAATCAAAACTCCCTGATACTATTTATGAAGGTGAAATTTGGAAATTCTATGCTTTACTTTTTGGAAGCAACAAACATTTATTCATAAGTATATTCAACTCACCACAATATTCTCTGGGATGTTTAACTGTTTCTTTTTAATTTTCTTTTTCTCAATTAGACCAGCATGATTCCTGAATATTTCTTCAAAACGAACCTTAGTTTTTGCCTTGGCTTCACTCTCAACTGGGAAATTTAAAAAACAATTTGATAACTTGGTTTATTAGATAAGATAGACTTCCACATTTCCAAATAATATGTAAAAGAAACTTAGAATGAACAATTCCATGCATGGAATTGTAAAAAACAAAGAAATATACCAGGCCTTATTGCAAAAAGGAACAGATAATTAATAGCTTTAGAGTATTTGAATATATGTCACATATGTCTTATAGGTCACCATTTATTTAAGCCTTTACATCATTGGGTGTCCAACTTTTTGGCTTGCCTGGGCTTCATTCAGAGAAGAGGAATTGTCATGGCCACATATAAAATATATAGTATAGTTAATGTTAAAAGTTTACAATCTTGTGGGGCCGCATTACTAGCTTTCCAGGGCTGCATGCGGTCCATAGGCCATGGGTTGGACATGTCTGCTTTACTCACACCTTATCTCTATAAAATTCCAGACAGCTCACAATATCAGTAAAATATATAAATATAAAAAAATAAACAATAATTACAGCAATAACAGAAATATGTGAAATAACAAAACAACAATTTTGTAAGAACAGCATGAGAATTACACATTGAAAAACCTCTTTAATAGGAAATTCTTTGCCAATATCTACAATGTTTAGTAAGGAAGTCAGAAAAGGAGTCCTCAGGGAGAAGGGCGGTATATAAATTGGAAATTAAATTAAATTAAATTAAATTAAATAAAAAAGTCTGCACCAGAAATAATATTCTTTAAAGCAAGAAAACTTAAAATTAAAGAGTTTTGTTTTGGATTTTTTAAAAAAAAAAATTGTTATACATTGTGCGAAATATATAAAAACATTAAAGTTTGCACCTGCTGGCATTTTCACATCTCTCAAATATGAAACTATTAAACTTTTCTTTGTCCAAATTCTTCATTCTGTATATAAAAACAGAATTATGTGTTACTGTTAATGAACAGTTGTGTCTAAGCAATAAACAAAACTATACCAACACATCTGAAGACTCAGATTCAAGTTCATCTTCAGCCTAGCTGTCTCTCGCCTTCTATTATCTCCCAGCCCATCCTACAATATTCTCGGAATGGTTGAGGGGATAAAATTGGAGGGAATAATTTGCATGGTGTCTTGAAATCTTAAAATTTCTGATATAGAAATCTAATTTGATTTTTGTTAAAAAAAAAATCATGACCACAGCATTCTGTTGAAGCTGCTTGGTGTACTTTATTTCACCGGTTCACCAAAGCTCACCAATCTGATTTCCAAAAGCAATTATAACACGGTATATAATATATTAATGTTTGTAAACGCATAACCAATTAAATTCAACGCCTATTGCAAGATCAAAACGTTAAACATCATCTTGTCAATCGGAGGTCCCGAGGATTGTTTTAGAACTCCCCTCGAGCAAGTTAGGACGAAGGACAGATGCCTGGGCAGTCCCTCCAAGGCACCTGATCCTTCCAGATGTTACTAAACTCCTAATTTCAAGAAGTCACCCGACATGAGATGCGGGGGGCTGAGTTAACATCTGGAAGACCACGTGTTTCCCACGTTCGGATTACACACTGGCGTCCCAGGATTCTGCGCCTGGGGCGGTGCACGCGTAAGCCCTTAACAACCACCAACCGGCGTCATCACAAAGAGAGGTTGCAAATCAACTCGGTTGAACGTTCGGTGAGATCTCCGCTTTCAGCCTTTCTGCACCCTTATAGAACAGTGACCGTTTTCAGCCTCGGGATCCATCCAACCCTCCGCAGGATCCGACCACACCGGGACCAACCAAGCCAGCCAGAAAGCCAGAACGTGGGTGGACCCACCCACCGACCGCCTTTTGCAAGCTGGGCAAAGCGGGATGGGTGGGTCGATTTTGATTTACTATCCTGGCTTATGCACCGAACAGCCGAGATCATTGATCTCGGTTTGTTTTTAAGGGAAGGAAACGAAATGGCTCCCCCAGCGCAGGCGCCGGGCTCTCTAAGCGCAGCCCCCTCGAACCTCCTCAGCAGGAAGAGGCGAGAAAGGAAGACGCCCCCGCCAAAGGCCAAAGCCCACTCCCGCAAACGGCAACCCTACGCGGATACCTACCGCCGGAGGCGCGGCGGTGGGCGGGCGAAGGGACCGAGCGACCCCGCAAACGAAAGCAGGAGGAGCCCGAGGCGGGGAAGGGAGGAGCGGTGTGCCCACGTGACCCTCAAGCAGAGCTTGGCTGGCGGAGGCCAAGCGGCGTCTCAGAGGAGCCTGATTCCCCTCTAGACTTGTTTTGTGTCAATCGGCGACCTCTTCTCGCCAAAATGTCGCACAGAATGGGATGGGGAGGGGGCATCACAATCCTTTTTTTTGTGTGTGTGTAAAGGAAGGACAGTATTGCTTCGGGATAAGAGAAAGAAGCTGGGTGAGGGGGCATGAATTAAGGATGCCATGCTATGAAAAAGAGCGAGGGGGTCTATCTCTGTATTTCTCAAACTCAGCCATTTCAAGATAGATGGATTTCAACTTCCAGAATTCTGTAAATTGGAAGTCTACACATCTTAAAAGTTACTGAGGTTGAGAAATGTTGCTCATCTGGTTCGTTTAAGATGAAGTTAGTGTGAGATTCCAAGATCTTTACATTCTAGGTGTTAAGGTGTACAAGTACTTGGCTATTCAAGATGAAAGAAGAATTACACAAAGTTCAATAAGGTATCTATAATGCTTGAAGTAAATACAGAATTTTGCAAAGTGCAAACAATATAAGTTGCATTTATAAACTTACATTATAAATATTATAAACTTAATTTATACATTAAGGCAGTGTCTTTTTGAATGATTTGCAATATCTCAAACTTGGCAACATTAAGGTATGTGGACGTCAAAACTTAAAAGTTGCAAGTTTCGAAAAACATTGACTTAAAACATTTCTTCCCAGTTTGTTTGCCACCTAGATTGAATTGTCTTTTATAAAATAATCTACTTTCCTGCTTCCTGATTGTTCTGTATAATCTCTAGCATTGCTTCCCAGTCTCTGAAAAGTATCTCACTCTGTGCTGGGCATGATAGCTGCAGTTTGCAGACAGTGAGAACGAAGTACCATAGAATTTGCCTTGCTATCCACATCTATCAGTCTGCCTATCTATTTACCGACCTATGGTATATATCTTTTTATTCCAGTTTCATTTTTATAAATAACCCTAATTCACAACAACAGCCCTGTGAGGGTGGTTGGGCTGAAAGAGAGAGAGAGAGTGAGTGGTCCAAAATCACCTAGCTGGCTTTCATGCCTAAAATGGGACTAGGACTCACAGTTCTCTGGTTTTCATCCTGCTGGCTTAACCACTAGACCAAAGTGGCTTTTTATTATTTATGTATTTATTCATTCAATCAATTTCAATCACACATTCATGACTCAGGAGGCTTGCAATTAAAACCTAAACAGTACCAAAAAGATTAAAAAAAACAATAGCAATGCAACTTTACAAACAATTAAACAAAAGCAATACAATAATTCAGTAGGAGAGCCAAACCATTCAAGAATAGTGCAGGGGTTTTATGGGCTCCAAACGCACTCCTATCCCAGGCCAAATGGCTAAGCCACATCTTCAGTCTGTTTTGGAGGACCAGCAAGGTTGGGGCCAGACAGACCCTGGAGGGAAATGATGTTCCATAGAGGGCAGATACAGCATCAGAAAAGTCCCTGGGTCTCTCCAGATGACATTCTCTTATGGATAGAACATGCACCAAGCCTCTTTGGCTGAATATGATGGGGTGTCATATTCTGATGTCCCTGGAGAAAGGTAGTCCCTCAAACAAGCTTCGTAGGTTTGAGCATCTTGAATTAGACCTGGAAGCAAATGGGCAGCCAATGCAGCTTTTGGAAAAAGGGTATAATGTGCACACGTAATTGCCCAGTCTGCTTCATTTTGCATTAATTGAAGCTTCCAAATATTCTTCAAGAGCAGCTTCCAGTAGAGGTTCTTATAGTAGTCCATACAGGAGGTGACCGGGGCATAACTCACTGAGTATAAAAATTCTGATCCCAGAAATGAACACAACTAGTACACAACCTGAAGCTGGGCAAAGATCCTCCTAGCCACAAGTGCTACCTGCTCTTTCAGTAGGAGTTGTGAATCCAGAGAGCTCCCTAGATTGGGCACATGATTGTTTGAGGAAGCGCAACCCCACCCAAAACCAACGATAGTAAATTCCTAGATCCATGTGGCCCCAAAAACCAAAGCCACACAGTCTTTCCAGGGTGAAGCTGAAGTCTGTTCCCTCATCTAAACCCTTACATTCTAGGCACTGAGATAGGCTGTTTACTTCCACAGGGACAGCACTGTTTACTTCCACAGGGACAGAGATATATAGCTCGGTATCATCAGCCTTAATTCTTTAATAAAGATTAAACAGGATTTAAATCAGCAAAGAAATGAATGAAGTTTTTAGCATTGCTTTAATTCCTCTAATTGATGCTGTTTGTACAGGTAACAAGGTATTCACTACTACTTTATACCACTTTAGGTGATCTCCCTGGGGGAAAAGAAAGAAAGGAAATTGATAATTGAATTTACTGTTTTAGTGAACATCTTCATCTCTTAAATAATACATACTTATATCTGAATTGTAACTTATTGGAAGTGTTCGATCTAATATAATTTCACCAGAAATGACGGTGCTAATCATCTATAATCCAGTTAATTTAGATAGGGTAGCAGGAAGTAGGTAGAAGGCTTCAGAATTTCTAGGAAAACCTACATTAGTGCTTAAAACTAGAAATGCTGTTATTACCCCTTTTAATTACGGTCATCTTTGTAGGCTGTTGTTTTTTTTTCCTAAGCCATTTCAACAATAAAATGGAATATTTACTTGCTGTTTTTCTCTCCTTTGTTTGGTTTATTATGCTTACATCCTAAGCAACGCAATTGAATTTTCCAATATTCAACAACATTGTTTATTTAAACATTTATCCTCCCACTGAATCCTGCAGCACATGAGATAGGGATGCAGAGGGAGTGTAAATATAATCCTTTAGCAACTTAGATAAGGATTTTCATCAGGTACAATTCCATCCCAGAAATGAAGCTATTTTGTTTTAGAATAAATGTCAACAATCTGAAGAAAGTCAACTTTCCAGAGGATAATTTGCTGGCTGGTATGAATTCAGATCCTAAAATTATGGTTAAAATAGGCACAGAGTCTTTTGTTGAAGAAATGCATAATTTACAATGGTTTATAATTCTATCCAATATGTGCAGTATTAAAAAGAAAAAGGAAGCACAAAGTGTCATTATTGCATACTGTAATAGTTTTTGATTTCTAGATACTTTCCAACATGTAGTTAAAACTACACATAACTGCATTTTATTTTATTATTATAATAGTTTCTTTACTTATTTCGAGTATTATTTTGAGTGTTGTAATAAGAAAACCCAGAAAACCTCAGATCTCAGGATTCAACTGCTGGCTAACTAAAGCTGCCAAGTTTGAGTGTTCCCCCTTTTCCCTCAATTTTTTTACTTTCTGCAACCAACATATAAAGTTTTTTTTATTTAAGTTTTTTTTTTAATTCTGCCCTCATTATTTTTATAAATAATTAAAGGCAATGCATGTGCCTAATACTCCTTCCTCCCCATTTTTCTCACAACCATCACCTGTGAGATAAATGGCTCAAAGTCACCCAGCAGGCTTTCATTCCCAAAGTGGGACTAGAATTGATAGTTTCTTGGTTTCTGTCCTGGATAGAAATAATGTTATTTTAAAAAATAGGTAGTTAACTATGGTTTACCTATATACTCCACCAGGTTTTGGACAAATCTTAAATGCAATCAGACATAATCAGTGCACCATTCCAGATCCCAACCACATGTCAAAAGACTAATTTCACAAATCATTTGTAAATAGATAAGATTTTAACATTGCTGTTTGCTCTATCTTTTTTCTTTCTTTTTTGCCCTAACTCTCATACCTTTCCCCTCCCCACAAAGGAATTTCTGAAAACTCAAAAGCCTGCAGAATGTGTGATCATTGATATATAAGAATTGATATATAAGCAGATTTAGCATAATTTAAACTAATTATATATCAATGAAAAGATAATTTAATCAAGAATGTAATGCTTTTCAACTTTTGTTTGAGAGATAAAAATGGCTTTTTTCATGGAATTCTAGATTTTAGGCCAAATTCCTGCAATCTGCGCCGAACAGCCCTTGCACTCAACTTCACATTGCATTGTGCCAGTTCATCTTGTATACACCCAAATGATTTTCTTCTGTCACCTAGGCACAGTCTCTTAAATTCTTCTATCATCACTTGCTGTTGTGCAGCTTTTCCTACCTTTTCCAGTGTGGTTTTGTAATGACTCCTTATATCTCTTCAAAAACTTAGAAATGCCACCTTTGGTTAAGTTTCCACTATTTTTTATATCTAATTTCTGTATAACTAGCCTTGTTCAATTAATAATAGTATTTTACATCGCTTTCTGGGTGCCAGTCAACTCTTTGCACCATTACTTTAATTTTATTACGTTTTACAAGCTCACTAAATGAGAGAACACAAAAAACCAACCAACTTGATAGCGATCACATAACACACTGACAAATGTCTTCCTCTCAGCTTCGATACATGATATCAATAACTGAATCCTACTGTGATCTGATTGGCTCATTGCCAAAACAAGGTGACACCTGATTGGCTCTCTAAACATTCAAGCTCATTGGCTACAATCAGATGAAGGAAAGCTACCTGATATTAACCTAAGCCAGTTGTGCTTCCTTTTTTTTTGGTTATTTGGCTATAACTTTTCATAGAATACAGATAATTGAACAAACTTTGTTGTATTAATTACATTCTTGATTAAATTATCTTTCCATTGATATATGATTTTATGGTACTACTAAAAAAAAGGTGTTATTAGCCATCAAATCTCAAAAATACACTTTTCCCAAAAGATTTCCACAATTTTGGCCACTACTGTATGAGACAATTTCATAGGACAACTAAATGATTCATAAAGATCATGTATCACCACTGTCCAGCAAACTTTAAAGTAAATTAAGGAATTAAAATCTGGTTTACTTTTACTTCCAGCTCAGTACAGTCAGGTGGTAACACACTGTAGGAATAGTATTATATAAATATGAGTGAAGGATAGCCACTGATGGATTATGGAAATGAAGGGCTAACCCCTTAGTCATGGAAAATGGCAGTAAACCCTTGCTCATCTCCTCCCCTCCCCCATCCTGCTGTTAGATAATGGACTTTATTTAAATAGCATCAAATCCTAGGCATGCTTACAGGGCATCCCAAAGTCCAGTTAAGCTCAGCATCCAAATATCTCAAAACAACACAGCAGGACTGAAATAGATTCCTGACTCAGTTTTTTTTTTTTATCATCCTTCCACTAGAGCTACACAAGGCAGTGTGAATCAAACGCTTCTTATCATCACTTAATCATTTTGTCACATGTAACAGTCAGAGTGATTAAAACATAGATTCATTCTTAGACTTTCTAAAACATGTTTATGAATGAGACAGAGTTTCTAATCCAGAACGTGTATTCGAATGCACCACAAAATCTGATAAGTAATCCCTGAATCCATGTCTAGGGATTAAAGTATCTCTGCGAAAGGCCACTGTTTCTCTTCTCTCTTCTGCTAATATATCCAAAATCTACTGATGAAAGAGTAAAAAAAAACAAAACAAATCTTGTTTTCAAGTCAGACTTAACCCTGGATGACTTACATGGACGTATCCATACAATTTACATGGCATGGAATCATGGTGTGTCTAGTCTAACAAACAGAAGTACTAGGGGTGATATAGTAGCCAGTACTTGAGGGGCTGTCACAGAGAAGAACTAAGGATAAATTTCCTGACAGAATAATTAATCCTTGGAACAGGTTACCTCTGGAAATTATAGGTGCTCCATCACTGGAGGTTTTCAAGGAAAGACTGGCAATCATTTGTCCAGAATGACATTGGGTCTGCTACTTGAGCAGGGGTGGATTAGAAGGCCTCCAAGGTCACTTCCAACCCTATTATTATTCTGTGTTCTAAAGCACATTCACCAAATGTGGAAAAGAAGGGAGAACACATTTCCAATTATTGTGATTAAGTTTACTATTACCAATAGCACTTAGACTTAAATACCACTTCATAGTGCTTTACAGCCCTCCCTAAGCGGTTTACAGAGTCAGCATATTGCCCCCAACAATCTGGGTCCTCATTTTACCAACCTCGGAAGGATAGAAGGCTGAGTCAACCTTGAGCTTGGTGAGATTTTAACTTTAATTTCCCAAATGTACCCTGCACCTTGGAGTTTGCAAATGATCTCCCATCCGCTTAATATTTTGACCCTGTTACCTTTCTAGATCAGCCAGAGTCAACTAGGTCCTTACCAACCTAACTGGTTTGGTGAAGACAGCACAGCTGGCTGCTGTATAAAGAGGTAAGTGGTATTGTAGACAAATGAATGGCTATCTCATCATTCTAGAGCTTATATGGAGATTCTTCTTTTTCTCCCATAACAACAATCCCTCTGTGAAAGGGATGGTCGCTTCCATGACTGGGAATAGACCTGAACCTGGTTCTTGGTGATCTTATTTCTACCGCTATGGTTTCAAAGTGGTAGGAAGCAATGACGCTCATCCCAGATTTTGAAACAGCATATTTCTCACTACAGCAAGAGAAAGAATGGTAAAACAAAATGTATTTTGGAAACCTTTATGAAAATCTATAATAACCATTACCTGGTCTTATCAGTGTCCAGAATCCTAAGAAGCCAGTAAGTATTGAAAAGGAAAATACTTCCCCCCCCCCACTCCTTTACCTAGTGATTCCTCTGGCTGTGTTACTTCAATTGTATTCCATCACCTCCAGCATCCTCAGTTGGGCTTCTCTTTCATTCATCTCTTCTCCCACCACTGCTGTCCTTGTCAGAAGGATTTCCAAGAAACCAGAGACTGCCAAAGAAATGGCACTCCCTGCAATGCACATGTACAACTGTCATGCACAAAGGAGGGGGGAAAAAACCCACAAGCTCATGTGACAGTTATGACCTTCTACATCAAAATGCTCATCTCTTTTGCCAGACGTATGGTTGCTATACTTGTGCTCCAGAAACTGATGACATTCAGTACTTTCTGAAAATTCTTTTTAGTTTTTATTTCTGCTGCATTCAGGAAATAAACACTTTTCTACATTAAAATAGCACAAATGCAGCATATACTTTGACAATTACTATTTAGTTCTGGAAGTGCAGAAAACACTGCATATGGTATTTTTGTGTGCACCGCTTCCTCTAGGGGGCAGTGGAACTACATTATATATATACATCACCTCTGTGTGTTTGTGTGTGTGTGTGTGTGTGCGTGTGTGTGTATAATATCAGCTCAAGGAATAAATTAATTAAGAGAGACATTGTTTGCAGGCAGCTCATCCATGATGTTTGTAGCAGTTTTGCAAAACTAGGAATATCTCCCATATCTCTTTGCAGATGAACATCATAGCATGGAATATAACTAATCCTGCTTTTTCAATTTAATATCCTCCAGATATTTTGGGATTATAACTCCCAGAATGACAATTCCCAGCCAGCACACTCACATATATTTCTGAGAATTGCTGTCCCAATACATCAAGAGGGCAACAGATGGTAAAAGGCTAAATTATAATCACTGAAAGTTCTGTGATCTAGGCTCTCAAATAAGGATATATTCTACTGCAGAGTATGTAATCAAGCTACACATGCATGGTTACATACTCATGCATTTTATTATATTGTGCAAAAAGACACCTGGAAAACGTGAATCATCAACATCTCGAAATTATTAATTTTTACTTTACATTCACTAAATAAATCAAGTACGTTTAAAATTAAAGGTTTCTCTCACACATATGTGCTAGTCGTTCCTGACTCTAGGGGGTGGTGCTCATCTCCGTTTCAAAGCCAAAGAGCCAGCGCTGTCCGAAGACGTCTCCGTGGTCATGTGGCTGGCATGACTAAACGCCAAAGGCGCACGGAACGCTGTTACTTTCCCACCAAAGATGGTCCCTATTTTTCTACTTGCATTTTTTACGTGCTTTCAAACTGCTAAGTTGGCAAAAGTTGAGACAAGTAACGGGAGCTCACCCCATTACATGGCACTAGGGATTCGAACCACTAAACTGCGGACCTTTTGATCGACAAACTTAGCCAATGAGCCACCACGTCAAATTTTACTTTACTTTACAGTTACTATAACAATTTACTTTACATTTACTTTAACAATAAAGAAAAGATTTCAAAATAAGTCAGAATTGTCTGGGATCACACGCTGTACTAACTAATAAACTATGCTTTGCATAACATACTAAGCTGAAATCAATCAAATGTTATAGCATTTATGATAATTAGTCATAGTAATCAAACAATAATTAAGATCCCTCTGCCATTTCTAAAAGATCCTGCTTACAATGTTAGGATGCCCAGAAATTTCAAATGATCTTGGCTGTTCAACAAACCTTCCCTTTCTAGCACTAAAGTAGCTGGGAGTGAGTGAGAAAGAGGCAGGAATGAAATATGAATGTTGTATGCTTAAAACATGCAATACAGGTAGTCCTCGACTTACAATAGTTCATTTAGTGACCGTTCAAAGTTACAGCGGCACTAAAAAATGGTGACATGACCATTTTTCACAGTTACGACCTTTTCAGCATCCTCATGATCCCGTGATCAAAATTCAGATGCTTAGCAACTGAATTTCATATTTATGACCATTGCTGTGTCCTAAGGTCATGTGATCACTTTTTGTGACCTTCTGACAAGCAAAGTCAATGGGGACGCCAGATTCATTTAACAACTGGTTACTAACTTATCAACTCTGATGAGTCACCTAACAACTGAGGCAAGAAAGGTTGCAAAATGGGGCAAAACTCACTTAACAAATGTCTCACTTAATAACAGAAATTTTGGGCTCAATTGTGGTCATAAGTCAAGGATGACCTGTATCTAGTTTAGTCCTTTAGCTTTGAATGATGTAGCAGCCCAATGCAAAATTCCTGCTGTAAAAAAATGGGATTCATTTCATCCCTTGAATTTTATTTAACTGGTAATTAATGCGGCAACATAGCAGAATGGTCATATGGATGACACAGCTTTGATTACTTTATCTATTTAATATGTAACCGATATCAGATATTTTCAGAGCGATCGTAAACATCTGCTTTATTTTCCCTCATTAACCAGATTAATAATATTATTTTTTCTGCCTGAATTACAATTGGTCTGTCTTTACAGAGAGCCAGTATCATGCATTTTCTCACCAGACAGAACTGAATTTTCAAAAGGCCACCATTGTTATCAAGTTTTCTACAAAGTCACTTCTTTTGCTGGTATTTTCCATTAACTACATTCCTCTATTTCTTTTTTAATTTTTATTAAACTTGTTTGCTATAATCACAAAAAATATAGTTTATAACTAAAGATGGGGAGGGAGAGAACAGAATGTATGGTGGGAGGGGGGAAGGGTATTGGTGTGTCAACCTCCTCCAGTGTAATACTCCCCCACTGGGGCCACAAACCAACTGGGATAGCATCTGAGGTTTGTTCAGAGATGAGTAATTTCCTCAGTGTTGAACATTCTTCAGCCCATTAGCACTAGTCCAGGGGTGTCAAACTTGCAGCCCACGGACCGGATCCGTCACGTGCTGGCCCCACCCCTGCCCGGTTTAGTGAAGGGGGAAAAAGTCCCAATATGTCACGTGACAATGCTGCGACGACACGAGTTTGACATCCCTGCTCTAGTCTCATGCTACCATATTGAAACAATTTACCAGTTAATACAGAAAGTTTCCAGAATTTGATATAATATGTAATTCCAGTCGTCATATGAAAATCCAAGAGGTTTCATGGTATCTCTTTGTAGTCAAGCAGTCCCTGGATTAAGAATGCCTAATTTATGGACAACTCAAACAAACTGCCATAAAGCCTCTTATATTAAAGTGATTTCTCAGCTGAAGGAAGGAGAATGGCATCTGCTATTTATGTCAGCTCATGAATGCCCCTTCCGATATACATTTTAGTGAATTTGGAAGTGTTCCTTAAGTGGCTTACATGCATAGAAATATAAAATATATTCTAAGACATAGTTTTGACTAACTGATGCTAAATAACTATTCTTGCTTACCTACAAATTCAAATTAAAGACAGTTTCAGGAATGGATCTCATTCGTAACCCAAGGCCTGCCTGTAATGCCAATTTCAACCTCCTTGGCAAATTAAAGAAGTTGCTCTAAGTTTGCAAAATATAGACATTCGTATTGCAAAAGATCTTCATGGCCCTTAGAATTTTTAAATTGCGAATGTGATGTGCATAGGATAAATATTAGACTCTCAAGAACAGTTTCTAATTCAATTATGATATTTTTTTCATGACTGCAGTCATAACATATCATCATGGAAGCCACATAAGTACACCAGGCAAAATAGATAAATATAACAGACAGAATCAAGGCAGCATGTAGAATTGCTTTTGGCATTCAGACAAGGCCTTTTGGGTCCCATATGAGAATGAGCAAGGATGCATGTATCTGTTCATGACTAGCAGAAATATGCTTTTAAAGCCAAACGTGCAATAGACAGACATGTACCATCTATGGCTATTTTATAAGAAATGTGTGCGGGGGTGAGCCTATGTACACATGTGTTTCTGTGTTCTCCCATAGCTGTTTATTCCCACAACACATGACAGGCATTGTCTTCCCAAATCTTTGAAGAAAGATAAAAATCTTGACTTTTCTTGCACAGAATGGATGGATTAGTTTTCCACCACACATCTGATGGGGAGAAAAAAATCTGATTTTTTTTTTAAAAGCAGGAAGTACTAATTGAAAGTGGATGGGATCATTTGAAAGACATAAAAGAACAGAAGAAGCCCTCAAGGGGAAAACGTTTCATTTCCGTTCCAAGTTTTTCATGCTTCACAAAATGCCTCTAAATCTACTTAGACTTAGCTTTATAGCTCTGGTTGGGAAGCTATTTTAAATGGGAAGCATTTGAAAGAAGGATGGAAGCTTATAGGTCCCCTCATTAAAACGGGGTTGCAAGCATGTCCGTTATCCTCATCTTCTATTCATCCATTTTGCCTCTTTGGCTTCAGGGAAAACAAATTCAGCTCTAAGCTGGTGGTAGCCCCTCCTTACTAGAGATACCTTATTATAGAAGATAAGCAGTGGTGAAATCCTACCGGTTCACACCAGTTTGGGCGAACCAGTAGTGATAAAATCTATCGGTTCGGTGAACCGATAGTAAAAAAAAAAAAAGCTACCGGTTGGTCTGAACCGGTATTTCCGATGATCAGCTATGCCGCACGATTTATATTAGCTAGAAAGCAGGGAATCCTGCTGTTCCCCCCTTTGCTGTCCTACTTACTTTATTAAGCGTCCTTTTTCTGCACAAAGTGCGCATTTGGTGCACACTGCACATGTGTGTGCACACAGCGTACATTTGGTACGCACCGTGTATGCCTGAGCAGTGACCCAGTGACAAATCGCAGAGGATTTCACCACTGAATATAAATCTTGGAAAGCGTGTTGGCAATAATCTGATCTAACCTTCTGTCAAATGAGGGAATTCTGGACACCCAGTGAAAGCTCCCTGACAGATGGCTAACCAGTCTCCATTGTATATTTATGAAAATATATTGCTGTTTCTTTAACATTGTCTGCAAAGAAAATGCCAGGTTACAGCAAACAGGATTGTTGGATAAAATGTGAAAGTATGCTGGGGTCTTTAAAAAAAGCACCATTTAAATATTTTGTATAGCACAGTTGTCCATAATGAATTTTGCAAAGCAATATAGTATGTGTTGCTCTTTATAAACTGAGCTGTTATTACACATGTTTCTCATCAGTATATAAAAACTGCTAATTTAATGTAATGTATCCTCAACCCACCTACTCAAATAGCAATGTAGGACAGTAGTGATGGTTACAGCAGTTAGGAGCAGCAGCTATCTGGCAATGTGAACATACTTTCTGCCTGTCTACCGCTAAACTATTACTGTATGTTTACTATTACATTGGTTGAACACTTGTGGCTAGAATAGAAGAAGTATAGCTGCTGCTTTTAAACTTATGCCAACATTGTTTATAGAAAACTTACAGTATATAGCTATTTATGCTCTATTCAAAGCACTTCCTTGCTGTGACTGCAAGACATACTAGACTAATCCTATGTTATTGCTGGACCAATCAGATCAAGACAGCATAAAGAGTGTGGGGTATAGTCAATTAAAAAGCATAAAATACACAGTGTTGGATCAAAAAATTTTTTTTACTGAATGTAGGTCCACTAACTCAATACAATATTATTTAAGTAGTGGAGGATAAGGTCATGGATCCTACATATTTCTACTTGTAGATTTTAGAGTGTGAACAAGGGATCTTCTACATGCAAAACACATTTTCTACCGAACTATGATTTTACCCCTCAACTTCAGAGCTAAAGCCATCACAATAGAATTGCAAAAAAAATCAAGAGCATGACAGACTTGGTAGACACAAAAGCCAACATTCCCACAAGAAAATCATTCCCTGGGCAAAAAAATGGACTTTTTTTGTTTTGGATTTTAAAAAGAAGAAACAAATACTACATTTGTCAGTTGTTAATGGTTGTGGCTGGGTGTGATGACCATGATGACGGGAAGCTTGGGAACGGGAAGAACAGACAGAAAGGGAAGCAGAGGATTTGGTTCACCAGGACTACTCTCTCATTCTAGAATAGAATAGAATAGAATAGAATAGAATAGAATAGAATAGAATAGAATAGAATAGAATTTATCCCTCTGCTAATGCAACCTAGAACTGTGTTGACTTTTTTTTGCAGCTGCAGCATACTGCTGGCTCATATTTAAATGATTGTCCACTAGGACTCCAAGATCTTTCTCACAGTTACTACTATTGAGCCAGATACCACCTATATTATACCTGTACATTTGTTTTTTCTTACCTAAATGTAGAACCTTCTTTTTGAATTTCATTTTGTTAGACAGTGCCCAATGTTAAAGTCTACCAAGATCCTTCTGTATCTTAAGCCTATCTTCTGGAGTGTTGGCTATTCCTGCCAGATTGGTATCGTCTGCAAATTTGATGAGTTCCCCATCTATCCCCTCATGCAAATCATTGATGAAAATGCTGAAGAGTACTGGGCCTAAAACAGAACCTTGGGGTACCCCACTGCATAGATGCAGTTCCATTGAGGACTACACATTGAGTGTGATTGGTCAGCCAGTTACAAATCCATCTGGTGGTCATGCTGTCTAACCCACATTTTTCTATCTTATCAAGTAGTAGGTTGTTGTCTACTTTATCAAACTGCCTCTGCTTACTTCTTATACAGTGTATTTAATGGTTCAATCTATCTTGTTCTTTTAATAAGGATGCTGTCACAGTAGCTGTCACATGTACCATAAAGATATTAATCTGGAGGATTGTCTCAAAATATTGTGGTGAAGAAACAGTATAAGTACTTTCTTTCTCTGTTACAGCTTTTATATTGCAGGAATTTCTGGGATGGCTTTATTGTTTACTTGGCTGGTGGTGAGTATATAGGCGTACTCATTATGTCTTGAATTTCTGGACTTTTTATTACCGGCCTGAATGAAGACAAAAACATTCCTGATGCCAAAAACTATTTACCTGTATAGCTTTTCTCCTAGATTACAATAATATTAAAAACCCACTTCCAAACAGCCAAAGACTGAGAGAAAGCTAGGAGGATTTAGAAATGGGCAGCTGCCACTCATCAACTCAACAATCGAGGTCATGGGTGTCAAACTCAATCGCATCATGGGCCAGATCGTGACCTATCGTGACATTTTTTTCCCTGTGTGGTCTGCATGTGACATATCGGGCCCACAGGCCGCCAGTTTGACAGGCCTGATCTAGGAGGTGAGAGTGAAAGTCAAGAAGAGGTGGAGAGTTGCTTCTTCTGCTGCCAGAACTTCAGGTCATCCCCATGGGGGATTCTCATTTTATTTTCCACATTGAAAGCTTGTTCACCTGCAGAGTGATGGTTAGTTTAATTTTGAGAAAACCTGCAGTAAAGTATACCATAATAAAAACTCTTTTATTTTTATTTATTTTTATTTAATTTAATTTATATACCGCCCTACTCCCGAAGGACTCAGGGCAGTGAACAGCCACAAGATAAAAGTACATCTTACCCAACAAGTGTTGCTAATTCTCAAGACATAGTGGCAGATGTATAATTCTTGATTTATGTAATTCAAATTCCTTACCTGGATTATATATCCAATTAGAAGAGTGATTTGAGTGATTCCAGGGTTAATTGGGAGTTCATCTTCCATAGTGGCTGCTGTCTTTGGTTAGAAATTCTCAGAGTTGTAATCACAACACATCTGGAGACCACCAGATCGGGGAAATTATTCTAAACATCCTGTTTGAATGTTTTAATGTCCTAGAGATTGTGTCAAAACAGTAATTAGTTGAATTGATTTCATTGTATATTTCACAGTATAATGTTTGAATTAGTTTAATTACAGTCTTGACACTGTACAGTAAAGGTAGATATACCTAAACTTAAGCATTTTATAGCTGATATCCCTAATAAGGCATTTAGTCTTTCACTTAAGGCTTGAACTATATGAAGTCTAATCATGAATACTGCTTTAGCACATACTGTGGGTGGGTGGGGTACATTCAGGAATGATTGCAATATCGTTACATTATGCAGCTGTTATTATGACATTTATAGGTGAAAATACACGCACCAGTAATTGTACACATGCTTTTTTTAGTTTCAAGGGAACTAGCAGTACATTAAATACATATCGAAATGTTGACATTTTATGCCTCTGTATTACAATTTTAGAAAAATGTAATTTAACAAATCATGGTACTCAAAGATTTAATCCAAACATAATAAATCACTGCTAAACTTCAAGTAAACCTGCTTACTACTCATACAGTGGCTCAATTTATCTTGTTCTTTTAATAAGGATGCTGTCACAATAGCTGCCATATCTACCATAAAGATATCAACCTGGAGGATTGTCTCAAAATATTGTGGTGAAGAAACAGTATAAATCTTTCTCTGTTATAGCTTTTATTTTCCAGGAATTTCTGGGTTAGCTTTATTGTTTACTTTGGGTACGTGGGGGGTACGACAGGGATACTCATTGTGTCTTTAATTTCTGGACTCTACTTCTTTATTACTGGACTGAATGAAGACAGAAAACCTCTTTTAAAGTGAGGACTTACTAAGCATTCATATTTTTATGCAGCAAATTATCATTATTATAGCAGAGTATCTGATCTCCCCTGTAGCATCAATGCAATAAGTGAAACTACTCTGTTTTTCCACAAGGATCATAAATCCTTTTTCAATCAGGTTTTTATCTGCTTTTCAAACAACATTCTGAATGTAGCTAACAGGATAACAATTAAAATATTGTTCATTTATTGTCCTACGTACTATAATCGCAAGCACTAAATGAGTAGGTTGTGTGTAATCTCTGTTGCTGTACCCTGAACCTCTTTCTTTGTCTAAACAATTTTGAAGGCTTTTTTTAAAAAAATACTTTTTAATAAAAAAAAATCTTCTCTTTTCCCCAGTTTCACTGAGATGTGCTAAAATTTAGAGCAAGAATAAAAAAAAAGCTTATTTATGAATAACAAGCTATTTTTCACTGGAGACAATTCTTTAGCCTTTCATGTTTGTTTTCATTTATTGTTTTTCAAAAATATATATTGCATGTTAGCTGTGCACTCCTCTCCAGAACGGGAGTTTAGGTCATTTGCTCCAAAACAGGCACAGCAGGAATGCTTTTAAGAGCCTTTCCTTGTTTTGAATATCATAGTCATTTCAGCGTACTATTTAAAAGTTTTACACCGATGCCATTAGAATTGCTGTTTTACAAGTTAAAATTAGTCTCTGTCTGCTGTGTTCATTTTTAAAATATTTCTGTATTTCTTATGTATAGTCAGATTATACTACAGTGCCTTATATTATGTACTCGTCAAACATTTTGGGCACTTCTTAAGGATACTCTATGACAAAGAAGTTGCATTTATATACCTATACAAAATGTAACCAAAGCATTGTAAAATCAGAGCTGGCTAACTAGGCATAACTAGGCAAGTAGGTTCCTTAGAAAAGGTAGCATCTGGAATTGCATTGATAAGCTGATCATAAGAATACTCTCAGCTGCAGATTTATTCTTCATAGCACAATTTCATCTAGTGCAGGCTGAATGTCAGTCCTCAAGTCCACTTTCCTATTGACCAACAATAACTCAAACTTGCATGGATTTAAGTTCAGGTTGTTCTGATCAGCCAATCTGCGATTTAAACATTCAAAGACAATGATTGTTTCCTAAAAGCTGGATAGCAGAAAGTAGTAAAACTGGGACTGCAATCATACTAATGTGACATCCCGCTCCTAAGTTTGAAATGATACCGCCCCCCCCCCGAGATTTCATATGTATGAAATTGGGTTTCCCTTTTGTGGGAACCACTTATAGGGCAGAACAAAAACAAAAGCTATCCTTTTTGGCCTTGGGAAAAAGGATTTAGATTATCGTTCTTCAGAACTGTATTTCTTAAGAAGGAGTTGACATTTATCAGAGTACCCATGGGGAGAAGAGCAAAGCATGTGTGCGATGCGAGCCGGTGGTAAAACTGGCAAGAACCCACCACTGGTCTATTCTATCTAATCATCAAAATCATAAATCATAAATTCATTTCTTTCAGTTTAATGCAAACTCTATAAATGATTTCCAGTCAACAATAAACACAGATATTGTCTTTTCTCTGATCAAAGAAGTCAATTTAACTATCTCATCAAGTTCCATAATCTTCACCAATCACTTTTCTATTGTAGGTAATTATTTTTTCTCATCCAAAATAGCTTGTGTTTTCTCTTACCTCTTCTTTCTGAGTTCACTATTACGTGGCATAAAATGACCTCTTATAAAAGCTTTTCATCCCAAACCATTGTTAAATCAATGCCCTTACCTAAATTATAGTAAACAAATTATTCCAATTTCTTTTTACAGTCTTCCACTATTACTTCTTTCTGTAACATTTTGTTCAGTCTCTGTCTAGAGAATTAAGGTTTCTTTTATAAACCAATTTTACAGGATTATGATCTGAAATAGTCTTTGGTGTACCTCTACTTTAGAAACCTTAATAGTCAATTTCTTGGAAATTGAAATTATATCTTTTCTTGAAAAGAAACTATATCATTGTGAAAAATAAGCACATTTTCTTAAATTGCCTTTTTGGCAATTCATTTTGGCAATTTTCACACTTCAACCACCCCTGAATTGTCATCAAGAAAACTTTTGGTAATATATTCTAATTGATTTTAATGCTTTTCTCAAAAATTCTACTCAGTTGTGGGGAATGACTCCATTCCAATCCCCCATTGAACAACCCTTTTTCATAAGAAAAACTATTAGTCTTCCTGTAAATCATTTATAGAACAATACTTTATTTTTATTTAGGGCATAAATTCCCAGTACCACAGGCTTAATCCCATGCAAACTAACTTCTACCCCAACAAATCTACCATGCTTGCCAGTCAATGTAAATTCTGGATTGATATTGAAAAAAGATCCATTTTGTTGTTGTTCCCACTGAAATAATTTTTCCCCATTTTTTAAATAAATCACCCTGTAGTTATATCACAACCCATATCACTATAATTATGGTCAACATCAATCTGGCTCATATTACCCTTATCTTTTGATTTGTAAAATCCACAAATTGTCTGCAGTCTTAAATAATAAACAGTAAACATTTCCATGGTTGTCTGGTTTGTTTGCCTACTTTAATTCCTATTCATTCAAAATGACTTTCACTAAAAAATAATCTTTCAAAATAACTGGTCCCTTTATCCATTTTAAACTTCCTTACCTTGACTCCTTGTTAAGCTTTTGGTAGTTCCTTTATTTTGCGTTATTCCTTTGTAATCCAGAAAAATTGATAACTCACCAATAGAATCTTATCCTGATATTCAAAAAAATCTCTCTTAGTTGCAAATTAATAAAATCCAAAAATATTTAAGAAATGAGGCTTGGCTGAACTTTGTGTCCATTAATGACTACATTACAGATGTGAGCGTACTGGTAGATGGAATCTCTCAACTCCCAGCTGCTCAACTCTCAAACAGAATGCAAAATCCTGCCGTTTACTCATGAGGAGCAGATGTTCAGAGTGTAAATGGGCAATCTCATGATCTCTTCTTTGTCCAGAGACACTTTGCCTGCCACCATTCACTATCTGGTTGCTGTTTTCCACAACAAAGTTGTCCCCACTGATTTGGAGACATCAATGATCCTCGCCAGAAGCTCCAGAAATAAGCATCCTCTTCTTTTGCAAGTGATTGGCAGTGCCAATTGTAGTAGCTGTGGCCAGCAGCACCAGGAAATACCCGTGGAATAGGCAAAATGGTGTTATCATCCTCTTGATAAAAAGGACATTGAATGCTCAAGCTTTTAATTGAGGTCTCTTTCCTTGACTATATCACTTTCATATTTGTCTGAATTATGTCTGGCTCTTGGAAAGAAATTGCTTCTCCATCCAATTTTAACCTCCACCCAAATCTACATCATAGTTTTAAAGCATCCTAGTGTCTTAAAGGTTTTATATCCCAGCATAGCTTAATAACTGGGACAAAGTACTGCTTGTTTATATAAATCCTTAAGCTGAGTAATGACTGTCATATTGAGATCATCATATACTGTATGTCAATCCATTTCACCACCAGCACAAATGCTGCAATTAAATTAAAGATTTGATACACTGAACATTTAGTGTAGATATGCTTTTTAAAAATACTGTGTCAAATGAAATATACCTTTAAAGCAGAGAGATTCAACATTACATTAGTTTCTCTATCTATATTCTACACCATCAGCCATATGTTATATTTAGACATCTGTTAATTTCCTATGTGGCATATTTTGCAAAAGGACACCAGGTCATTCTAGTTGATCTTAACATGCTGAACTATTTCATGAACCAGAGTGTCCAATGGGCCATAGACACAACCACAAAACCAGCCCAGTGACGCAAATTGGCAGCTGACATAAACAAGCTGAAAGAGACCAGAAAGTCAGCTAGTAATAAACCTTCAGGAATGGCTTTTTGTTTCATTTTTTTCTTTTTTGTTAAAACAAACCACATTTCATGTTTCATAATCTGGAAACGTACAGAGATTTAGCGTATCCAATTTCATGGTTTACAATTGTATACTGTACAGCATCTTTTGATGCGAGTTCGTACTTGGGCTTTCATCTGTGTCCTGTTCACTCCTATTAGTGTGTATGCAATTACAAATCCCATTGTATCTACTTAGGAGTAAATTCCCAAGTACATTCTAGAGAAATATACAAATAAAATGATAAAATTAGATAAGTAAATGCAGTAATAATGCAATGGGTGGCCAAAAATCATACGGACCATATTTGACCAAAATCACACATTGCTCTTCCTTAACTACTTTACTTAACAATGGTAATTGTTCCAATCGTGACAGTAAATCAGGGACTATCTGTATGCCCAGAAACAGATTGATAGCCAACCAATGCAATATAACGACTACATGTTTATATAATTGGTTCCAGTCAACCAATTGTTGGGGTGAGAAGAATATTTTTTTTACAAATACATTTGCGAGGCATCACCAAATATCTAAAATCTACAAATGGCACAGAACAGTTTGATGCCCTATTGAGCAATCAGCCTACTGACCATAACAACATGTGTACAACCTGTGGTGTGCCTTCATATTCACCTCAGCAATGGAAAGGTCCCCAAAGAATTTGGTGGTTTAGCAGCATGCATATAATCATATGACACTGGCTTGGAAATATTTTGAGACAGACAATCTCATGAGATTTCTGTTATTTCCTGCTTTTGATCAACCAGAATGCAGCAGAAGTATTTCTCTTGAAAATGAGTCATGCTATATACTCATAAACTATCTATCACTGTGTCTTAAAGCAGATTAGCAGTCCTTGATTGCAATTAAAAGAGTATAGAGAGGTTCTGTTTTAGCACATCAAAATATATTGGATTTCTAAAGCTTTAATAAATACTCAAGCAGTTCCTGAATACAAAACAACGTATATTTTGTTGAACCCGGAATACACAATGTTCTCATGGAAACTAACAGAATCCAATGTGAAGAATGCAAAGTGCTCATGTGAACATCATTGCTTCATGCCTTCATGTCCTTGGAAAATAAGATGTTTCTTAAAAGAAATTTTTGCAAACCCATCGGATGCAATTTATGGAGAATAAATAGCTTTGCCTTCTCACCTTTCCATTAAACTTTCACTGACTTGTTTGCAGGCCAAGTTTTCTAACTGTTTATGTAATAGGCACAATTTAGAAGCTTGTTATTTCCACCTTGCTGCACACGTGATTTGCTGTGGTGAACTTGTACGTAAATGAGGTTTTTCCTGTGGCTTCTCTGTAGAGGCTGAAGAACTGGGGTCTAGAAAAGATAACTGAAGCTTTTGTTGTTCTCATTAAGGATAGAAATCTAGTTTTGAATTGCACAATATTCAGATATTCGTTGGTTGCTTTTGATTAAAAACCAGCTGTATTGAAAGAATCAAGATAATAAATCTAGGGTAATTTTTTTTCTTAATTTGCCACTAACAGAAACAAAAATTAATCCAATGTGGCTCAGAAGTTAAAAGTACAGTACACAAATCTATATTATAGTCATATTTGCTAGACAATTGAGACTCTGAATTAAGTTTTAAATTTTAGTGCCCAAATTTTGTGATATCACTGTTTGAAGTTCCCTTGGAACAAAAAGGCATGCAAAGCCATTTTTAAAATCCAAATAAATACTGCTCCTAGGACTGACTATCTATCTATCTATCTATCTATCTATCTATCTATCTATCTATCTATCCACACATACACACACACTGCAACTTCAGTTTTCACATGAGAGATTGTCTGATTATACATTTGTCATTTTTTTGCTGCAAAGACTTGCATATTATGTAGGAGATAAAGTTAAAATTCAGATTGCTTGTACGTTAATTGGCATTTATCAGGCTGAAGAACAAAAACAACACATTAAGAGTAGTAATGTAGTTGTAGTCTCATTTCTTGAGAGTAGTTTCATTTCTTCATCTAGAGACAGAATCTTGCCAGACTAAAGCAACTATTTGCATAACTACAGGTGCAGGAAAGCTAGCGAGGAGCCAACCAAACTTTCCAAGCTTCACTGCCTCTTTGCCCTCTGGAAAGCAGCCCTTCCCTCCTGGGAATCCAGATTACTTTTCACAAGATCTATAAAGGAAGCTCCTGTGCAGGAGCCCTCATCCCAGGTGATCTCTACTACTAGCTATGATAGAATAGGGTTTGCTTATTGGCCTTTTTATAGGCCTATGAGAACTGGGTTGAAAAAAAAACCCCAGAGACCATGAGATGGCACAAAAAGATTACTTAAAAATCAAAAAGTTTGGTGCTACCTAGTGAAGATCCAGAATTTTGCAGCCCAGATTTGGTAACTTTACTCATTTAGTTTGTTATTGATTGCAGGCATCAAAGAGGCTTTTCTCTGCTTCTTATTGATCTCTTGGTGACCTTTGAGAAAATTAACAGGGCTACATTGCTCTCCCTTTCTACCAGTTTTGGTGAGCTCTCAACTTTGAAATTAGTTTAAAATGAGTCTTGATATATATTTTAGAGTACTTCAACTGCATTTGGCCTTGGACATTGACCCTGCTCGTAAACCTCTTGCCCCCAAAGAAGAATATTCTTGCTTCTACTTTAAACTGCTCAGGTGAAAAAATTCCAAAATGAAGAACTGATGCCACATTCTTTGAATATTTTCTCTGTTAAACACAACATGAAAAATTTGGTGAAACATCATGGTTTCCCAATTGTTTCTCAAATGGTCAAGTGGGGAATGGAAAGACATCTGGGGATACTTTAAAAACAGTTGCACATGTGTTGCTTTCAGGAATTTAATATTTAGCATTTGTACTAGCAAATATTATTCAGGTTTCTTGAATTGTGCAGATGGATTTCTTTATTTAGAAATAGTTACTGCATGAACTTCCTACATGTCAATCTTTAGATCCTGCAGAACAATAAAACCAGCAATAAGCCTGGAATGAAAACATAATTAAAATAAACATTATTCAATAGAATTGTAAACTGAGAAAAAAAATTAACATAAAATTCAATATGCTTCTAAATAAATAGTTTTCATTCACCAAAAGGCTTCTGGACAAGCTCTGTCTTTGCTGTTCTCTTGAAGATGACAAGTGCGGAGGTCATCCAAATCTCATGGAAAAGTTTGTTCCAGATGGTTGTGACCAATTAGATCAGAAGGTCTAACTTTTTGACTTCCATAATTCTAATTTCTTGAGGGAGGGACACCCTAGCATCCCCTCCTGAACTGAGCAAATAAAATGGATTGTCAGTCCTTCAAACTAGTCCAGACAAGAAGCCAAAACTATGAGTACTAATAGTACCTTTAGTGTAAAATTACAGTAACAGAATTTGCAAATCTGAAAGCATTTCTCTCCTCCCTTGCTTTATTTTCCAGAAAATAAGAAAGGTCCCGTTGGAGATGCTTTCTTCAGGAGGGACGCAATAAAGTCCCTGCCTAAGGCGGAATAGAACCTTCCAGCCCTATGATTTTATGATTCTACGAATCATTCTTAGTATTTCAAAATCAGCTCTACACACAGCCATCCAAGACTAGAAACTATGTCAAAAACCTATCTAAATCTGAAAGCATTAACATGGGCAGAAGAATAGAGAGAGGCCTTTCCCCTTCCTCTTGCAATTCTTGTTGGATTGAGTTGCTATCAGAGCCAGGATGAATTGGATTGAAAGGTAAGCACATTTGACATTTACAATGTTGTAGGAGAAAATAATTTTGTAGTTGGATTGGTCTAAGGTGGAATTGAGACAATGCTCTCTGTGATTTCAGCAGTAATGAATAGCCATCAGAGATAATGGCTATTGATAGACCAATGCTCCATGAAATTGTGGCCATTCAAAAACTGTGGCCATCATCTCATTTTCCAATTCCACCATTTCCACCATTTGACTATGTATTCTGTAAAAAAATAGTTCAGGCACAGATCTCCCCAAATTGATATTAATCAGGCCCCCCAAGTTCAAATATTACGAAGGAAGGAAGGTCCTTCCTTCCAATTCTGCATACCCTGCTTGCAAATTGTACATTTGATGAGCACAGAAGTGGAAAATTGTGAACTACAGGGGATAATAATGGTATGATTGGATGAATGCAGTAGTAAGCTTTGTCCTGACTATTTCCTCTTTCTGGCCCTGCCTGCATTTTGGAGGTAGGTTCAAAAGGCCTCAACCCAGACCCAAATGGACCGATTGAGTAGAACAAGGTTGTATTGAGCAGTCTTGGTCAACCTTACCATCTTTAAGATGTGTGGATTTCAATTCCCAGAATTCTCCAGCCAGCAGGCCTTCTTAGCCAGATTCCCCCAATCCAGGAGTTGAAGTTGTTACTGTGATTGAGAAACACTGCTCAAGAAGAAGAAATTTTCCATCCTTGGGCCTGCCACATCCAGTCACAACATTCATATACTACAGTATACCTTCAAACCTTTCAGTTTCTCAGAAGTCTTTGGGGGCAGACCAGGTACAGTACACTGCAGTAGTCCAATATGAATTACTTTCGTTGAGGCATCCCACCCCAAAAATGTCTGGAGTTATTGCACCAGTTGAAGCTTGGCTCATCTTGGCCATAGCGTCCTTCTACTGATCCAGCTAGAACTGGCAATCCAAGAGCACGCCCAAATCATGGACCTGTTCCAGGGCTCCATGAAACCATAAAATGATTTCTGTATAAAGAGCTACTCTGTCTTTGAGGATTCAGTTTAAATTTGCTTCTCTTACACTTTTGGCAGCTGCCTCAGACTGAAAGTACAGTAATCAGATTTTTTTGAGCCGAAAGGGAAAGGGTAGAAAAACTTTAGCATCCAAATTATTAATCATACAGAACTCTTATCAGTATGCTCCCATATTCACCCCTGATTATCATCCTATTCCACCTGACTTTAATTTTCCATTCAAATGAACTGAAAATCCTAGAGGTTCGCATACTTGTGCTCAACACCAGTGTGTAGTTTTGAATCATTTTCCTCAGTGAATAAATGAACAGGTATAATATTTTGGACTCATCTGTTTCATTGGGATTTCTTTACCCAGTTTTAGGACTTATACGGAGAAGATATCACATTTCAGGTCATCTTTTTGCAGGAATATTGTAAATTCAAAGGGGTTCACAAACCTTTAATCCCCACTATAAATAAACTGCCAAAAATGCTGTATGGTAACTCAATATTAACTTCTAAAAAGTTTTAAAACCTGCTTAATCAGAAATGAGCTGGTCAAAAGTAACAATATTACAAGTTTATCTAAAAATCAGATTAAGTTACTATTTTTAAAATAATGTTTATTTATTACTGCCTTTTTCTTATAACATCAGTCCCTCTTGTATAAAAAGCCAACATTATATCAAAGACCCAATATTTTCCTTATGTCTCTTTCAGCATTAAAATGCATCTATTAAAATTGGTTCTCCCAAAACAAGAATTGTTGAGGAGTCTGGTAATAGCTATTGAAATCTGCCAACAGGAACTGAATTCTGATTTTAAAAAAAACCAAAAACCTGAAAATGTGGAAAATTAAATCCACCTTTCCCAACAGGAAAGAAAATCTTAAATGATGCCCGTCTCTGACCTATCATTTAAAGCAGAGGTAGGGAATGGTGGCCCTTTTATGACTTGTGGACAAACTCCCAGAATTCCAGAGCCAGCTGGCTCAGGAATTCTGGGAATTGAAATCCACAAATCATAAAAGGGCATTGTTCCCCACCTCTGATATAAGACATACTTGCCTAACCCCTGGCTTGTGGGCTGTATGTGGCCTTGGAAAGCTAGTAATATAACCCCACAAGATAACAAACTTCCTTTATTTTTTAATATTTATATTATTTATATACATCAACTATATTATATATTGTATATGTGGCCCAAGACAATTCATCTTCACTCAACGCAGCCCAGGCAAGTCAAATTGGACAATGGTGATATAAAGGTTTTGTAAAGGACTCAAAGTGCTTAGATTTTTTTTGTTCATTGTCTTTAATTTTACCAATCTTACATGATTTGCTTACAGTATTATTTTTGATATTTTGTCCCAGATAATATACATAGCACTCCCTTCTGATCCTTTCTCTTCATAACAGCCCTGTGAAATACGTTGGGCTGAAATAAAATTATAGTCAGAGGTCCATAGTGAAACTCCATAGCTGAGGATGGATTGAACCTGTGTCTTCTCAGTGGCAGTCTAACACCCTCAGTCAACTACTTTGCTGTTAATCCTTAGATTTTTTTAAAAACTTTCTTTTTTTTACAAACCACTTGAAGTCTTGATAGTACAGTGGTCTACGCACCCTGTTATTAACACAGCTGCCTGCAATTTACTGCTGGTTCGAATCTCTCCAAGGCTCAAGGTTGACTCAGCCTTCCATCCTTTCTAAGGTAGGTGAAATGAGGACCCAGTTTGTGGGGGCAATAAGCTGACTTTGTATAAATATACAAAAGGATGAAGGCTATTGCTTAACGCATTGTAAGCCGCCCTGAGTCTCCGGAGAAGGGCGGCATATAAATCAAATTAAAAAAAAAAAGTCATTTGTCTCCATTCTCTTGGCCAAGCACCATGCACTGATTAGATGGAAAACCACCAGGAAATTCCAGAGCTATAAATTAGATTGAGAAGTTGCCAAAAAAGAAAGGAAAAGAAAAGAATAGAAAAGAAAAAAAGAAAAGAAAAGAAAAGAAAAGAAAAGAAAAGAAAAGAAAAGAAAAGAAAAAAATCTCAAAAGCAAGCTATGGCAAATCATTTACTGTATATATTGTTGCTACCATATAAATATCCATTTGTAACCTTCTGAAAGGTTAGAAACATGGTTTTGTAGAAGGATCACACAACTAATCTTCCAAGGTTCTTAGAGGGTCTCATCATACCATGTGGGACATTTGGATGCAGAAATACTCCTACATTGTTATTTTAGCCCTCAAAGAGGACACACATGGATCTTGTAATAAAGAGAAATTTCCTGTCAGTGAGAACAGTTAACCAGCTCGCCTCCAGAAGTTGTGGGTGCTCCATCACTGGAGATTTTTAAGAAGAGAGTGGGCAGCCACTAGTCTGAAATGGTAGAGGATCTCCAGCTTGAGCAGGGGGTTGGACTAAAAGACCTCCAACGTCCCTTTCAACGCTGTTATTCTGTAATTCATGTTTAGAAATCAACTCTAGGAGAATGATCTTGAACATCCAGTCTTGGAAGAGAATTTCTAAAACTATCTCATTAATTTAATTTTCAATTTTTTATTTAATTAATTTATTTATGTTCCTATTTTATTATTTTTATGAATAACTCAGGGTGGAGGACATATCCAATATATTTTCCTCCTCCTATTTTACCCACAACAATAACCTGTGAGGTGAGTTGGGCTGAGAGACAGTGATTGGCCCAAGGTCACCCAGCTGGCTTTCATGGTCAAGACGGGACTTGAACTCATGGTCTCTTGCTTTCTAGCCCAGTGCCTTAATCACTAGGCCAAGCTGATAGAAAGTACACACTAATTAGTATTTGTGATATGGTCACTCATACCCTAGTCATCTCTCGGTTGGATTTATATTTATATTTCATATTTCTAGCGCCCATCTCCCTCAAAGCCCAATTATTGCAATGCTTTCTGGGCCTACTTTGAGGAGGCTACAATTATACAGAATGCAGCAGTGCACACATTTCTGCTGTTGTTTGAGCTGCATTAATTACCAGTTTGCTTCCAAGTCCAGTTCGAGATGTTGGTTATTTTTTAAGCCCTGTATGGCATGGGTCCAGAGAATCTTGAGGAGCCTCTCACGCCAATAGGACTAGCCTGCCTCATTCATGCCAGCAGAAGAGGCCAACTAGACTCCATTTGCTAAGGAATTTCAGCAGGTAGGGTCAAGGAGAAGAGCCTTTTCTGCTGTAGCCCTTACCCTATGGAACACTATAGTATCAGAGATTAGAACTCTGGTATTAAAATTTGGCTTTGCCAGTAGGCTTGGGGCTACGAGGGGGGTACTCACCATTGGAGGTGGTTGATGGGGTAAGAAAAAAGGATTGAACAATGAAAGGCAGGTGTGTTCCATACATCCATTAGGTCACCTTCTAGCTAAGTAAGTGGAAGAACTTCATGTCTGTCTATGAACATTTTATGAAATTCTTATTTTTTAAAAAGTCGGGTTTCTACATCAAATTAACTTTCATCAAACCAGAATGGAAAAAGAAAACACAAGCTTGTTCTACACTAGGCCCAGGGTTATATCAGCTACAGTTGGATTCTTCAGATGGAAGATGCCAAGGTCTGCATGGACGTTGTGCTAGATCAAGAGAAGGTGAGCTATAGACCTCATATATGTTTTGTTTTGTCTTTTAAGTGATCTATTCCATTCACAGGAAAGGATGTTGTTGGTGAAACTATGTGCATAGAATAAAAACTGATATTTTTAGAACTTCCTTCCCCGCCCCCAAGACGTTCTCATGTGATGAGAAATGACTGGCAAGTACAAAAAACCTTTTCAAGATCAGCCAGCTGCTTATCCACACCCAGCTTTAACCACCTCTGGAGACTGCATCCAAATAGAAGGATTTCCTGAAATGAATGTACAAGATAAGCATATATTTTAATGTTAATGAAGGACTTCCAGGCAGCCACACAACATATATCAGCTGTCAAAGAAACACACATCATAATGAAATCTGTTCTTTGAACTTAAGGTGACTTTTAAAATGTCACTGGATAGATGTTTTGGGTAAGGAAAAAGAGAATAATTGAGTGAGCTGGGCTGGCCCAACATTTTTTTTCCCTTTTTCAAATGACAAAACAGATGCTTCTTGACCATATCAGGAATAAAAATGGTCTGGATAGTAGGCAGTTGAATCTTCCATCAATACTGCCAGGGACTGGGGGCCTGCTCCACACTGGAAGGCAGCTGGTTTACAAAGTTCAGGACAGGGTATGTCATACAGACAAGGGAGCGGACTCTCAAGGAAGAGTCAGGGAACTATTATTGCTCTATTCCAACATGTTGTTGTTGTGGCCTGCCACTGGAGCTGGCAGCAGATTCAGACAGTGAGGAGATTGGGGAGGAACATGGGCCAGTCCTGAGTCTGGGGAAGGGCTCTGCGCCGGAGGCAGAGAGGGGGCCAGGGCTGGATGCCAGTTATCAGCTGCCTTCAGAGTCAGATATCAGTGAGGCAGATGAACAGATGGAGCCTGTTCCCAGTATGCGCATGCACAGAGTTGCCAAAGGGAACAACTAAAGAACAAGAGACGACTTGGGAGTAAGGCCACAGGTGGATGATGAATGGCCCCTCCCAGAGGGAATAAAAGAGGAACGAAAGGGGAGTAGAGCTTGCAGGAGACAATTAGATCACCTAATTGGTTTGTGACTCTCCGAGACTCCTTGCCAAGTTTTGAAGATATCAGCCTGGCAGCTCTCCAAGCCAGATAAGGTCTGTGACTGTAAATTCTCCCTTGAAAGACTTTGCTGAGTGTGAATGAGAGAAATTCAAAGTAACTTAATAAAAAGGGATTTTTGTTGGGATAAGGAGTCTGTTTCGTGGTTTGGGAACACCTAGGTCAGAACAGTTGTCACCTTTGGCAATTCATTCACTCTTCTACTGGTAGAGTTGGAAACAAGTAACAACATTATTTTAATGAAAGAGGCAGCACTTAATGGATCTTAAGAGTCTTGTCCCAATGTGTTTGGAAGACAAGAAGCTGAAAAAGAGCACACTTTTCTATTTTTTTTTTTTTTTACAAGTCAAACTCTTAGAAGTTTTTGGATCAATAGAGAAGTGGAAGTGGGATGTATCTATATACAGTATAAATTACACATTGATTTTATGCCAAGTTATGTTCCACTACTTGATCTGCAACTTCCAGTGCAGTCCTCAATTAATGTACATACCACAAGAGTAAATTGTGATCAACTGCTTATATTAATAAGCATTTCTCCCACAGTGGATTTTACATATCCTTACATTGCCTTATACAAGATTACCGTAGATTCTTTCTCCATTTAGCTCAGTATTGCCTACTTGGCAATTCCAGCGCAGATCTTTCCTATGGGTTGAACCATATCACTGATGATTCCATGGACTGAACCAGGGATCATCTGAATGTAATGCAAAGCTCGTATCCTACCACTATGATTTTTCCCCTCTGGTCTCTAGAAAGATAATATAGGGTGCTATGAAATTGGATATAAATATTGCTCATCATACTTGTATGTCTCTGGGCCATTTATAAATAAATAGTAAAAATATATAAAAACCAGATTAAAACAAAGTTAAAAAGAACAATTGCAGAGTTAAAAAGCAAAGGAAGCACCTTCAACCCACAAGCCATCCCCAGGGTTGGATGGCACTCTTGGACTCCCAGACCAGTTGACAAAATCAGGTCTTAACGCTCTTCCAGAAGCTCAGGAGAGTGGAGAGGTCAGCCTAGATCAGTGATGGTAACCTTTTCTGGACCGAGTGCCAAAAGCACGCACATGTGCGTCCAACCCCCCAAAATGCAATGCGTGCCCCCCCGTGCATGCACCTCCTGCATGCATGCATGACCCCCGTGCATGCACCCCCTGCATGCATGTGCACCCCACACCCCACCCTCTCAAACGTGTGTGTGGGCCCCTCACGCGTGTGCATATGGACTACCACACACACCCCATGCATGCTCGGCAGAGACTCAAAGGCCAACTGGCCGGTGGGAGGCATGTACGCATGCGCGTCAGAGCTGAACTGGGGTAATGGCTCGCATGCCATCAGAGAGGGCGCTGCGTTGGGGAGGAATAGGCTCAGGCTCAACCCATCCAAGACCGAGTGGCTGTGGTTTCCGATGTCCCGATATAGTCAGTTGCTGCCATCACTGACTATTGGGGGCGAATCATTGGCCCCCATGGAGAAGGCGTGCAACTTGGGTGTCCTCCTGGATTCACGGCTGTCTTTAGAAGAGCACTTGAAGGCCGTGACCGGGAGGATTTTTCATCAGGTTCGCCTGATTCGCCAGTTGCGTCCTTTTCTGGATCGGGACTCCTTACGCAAGGTCACTCATGCCCTCGTCACCTCCCGCCTGGACTATTATAATGCTCTCTACATGGGGCTCCCCTTGAGGAGCATCTGGAGGCTCCAACTGGCGCAGAGTGCGGCCGCGCAGGTGGTAATGGGAGCGACATGGCGCTCCCATGTAACACCCCTCCTGCGTGAGCTGCACTGGCTCCCGGTGGTCTTCCGGGTGCGCTTCAAGGTTTTGGTTATCACCTTTAAAGCGCTCCATGGCTCAGCACCTGGGTACTTGCGGGACCGCCTACTACCACCAATAGCCTCCTACTGGCTGGTACGCTCTCATAGAGAGGGGCTCCTCTGGGTGCCGTCGGCCAAACAATGTCAACTGGCGGCCCCCAGGGAAAGACCCTTCTCTGTGGGGGCACCTACTATCTGGAACGAGCTCCCCCCGGAGATATGGAGGATCCCGGATCTGTGCACCTTCCGCCGTGCTCTAAAGCCCTTTTTATTTCACCAGGCGGGCCTGGCCTAACTTTCTCCCTCTTTTTAAACAATTTTTAAACAATTTTAATATTTTCAATATCTTTTAATTTTCAAAGTTTAAATCTGTTTTAAATTGATTGGGGTTTTAATCTGTCTGGGCCAAATTATTTAATTCGATTTTAGTTCTGTTTTTTTAAATTTTGTATGTATTTTATTGTCGGCTGTTCACCGCCCTGAGTCCTTCGGGAGAAGGACGGTATAAATAAAAGTAAAGTAAGTAAAGTGTCACCTCTGGCACACATGCCATAGGTTCGCCATCACGGGCCTAGACTCTGGGGGCAACATCTTACATAGGGCAAAGGCAACAGTAGAGAAGATTCTGTTTCCTTTTTCAAATTGAACAGCATCCATTCTACCAACAACCATTGTGGCTGATCTGTTGTTGCCCTACAGTTCAGAATGCCTGCTCTCCACTTTTTAATATGAACCTAAAGTAAGGCTAAATGAATGTTTGAGTAATGTATTGCAACTATCTCTACTACAGCAGCCAATTTCCACTCTACTAAAAACAAAATTATTCTATAAAAGAATCACAAAGCTGCCTTCTGCTCAATCTTTTCCCAACACTTAAAATGCAGGAGCTTTCCCTGTCCGATCAGAGACAGTAGAAGTTGATCTAGGATCTTGTAACTCAAACCATGTATCCTAATTCTGGCAATGGAAGCTGTACAACCAAACATCTAGGAGACCCAAGAAATGTTACATTACCTCCGTGTTGGGAATATCTTGCTGATATACCTCAAGCTTTCCTACAGCCTTATCTGAACTGAGGCCTTCACTACCCTATTAAAAGCCTCCATGCTCAAAATAGTTTCCAGAATCATTGTGCGATGCCATCATTTGGAAGTCAGCAGGGGGAAATGACGAGTTAGGTATGTATACATATAACCATGATCTCTGCTACTGCCAAACAGGTGTTGGGTCAGTTCCCAGTTGATTAAACTGGTCAGCAGCTGATGGATTCCTATTTTAAGGACACTATGCCCTGTGCTTTTTTCAGAAAGTCCTTGTAAGTCTCATATCTTCTGAGCAAAGTTGATATGAGAGATTTACCGGTTAATAAGGTGGCTGAGTTGGGGTGCAATTTATCATGCTTTCTGTAAGCAGGAAGGCTAATTCACTTTCTGGGAGCACAACTAAAGCAACTTATATGTGAATGTTTAGACATAGTCTTTGACAGGGAAAAAAAAATAAGGTATGTTATGATGCCGTGAACTCTCTAGCTATTTGTTGCCTTGAATACACTTGCATACCTTTGACCTATCCCGATGAATCATCTCTGCCTCTGGAGATAACTGAAGGTGAGGGAAATATCCTATCATTACCTGTTCTAGAAATACAGAGTTCCTGTACAAACACCTGTGTCACTGGAATTAGATGGGAAAAGAATGAAACTACAGAATATTTCCTAGTCAATGGCCACAGTTGTATTTCAAACTAACATGATAGTCTGGGCAAGAATCCGTATGTGGTTGGAGAAGATGACACAGCAGCACATCGATTTAATACCTGAGATATTCCTGTTGGGGATTTTATCAGGGAACTATAGTAAAGAAAATGTATATTTGATTATTCATGTAATAACTGCGACTAGAATTGTATCTGCACAGAATTGGAAAGGTGAAGAGATCCCTGCAGATGAAAACGTGATTAAGAAAATATTGGAATGTGCAGAAATGAGTAGATTAACACTTCCAGTTAATGGAAAAGAAGAATCTGATTATTATAATATATGGGATTTATTTTATCAATGGATAGAGAATAAATATGAAAGTAATGTATAATAAAGTAAAATAAGTTAAGATGAGAAATGTTATGATAATAGATATGTTAAGTATTAAGCATTAATATTAAAATAAGAGTAGATATAAATAATGAATATGGTGGTAAGTTTTGTATTAAAAGAAAATTTAAATCCACTGTACTACAGGAGCCTGTAGTACAGTGGACTAAAGCACTGTTATTAACATCTGCTGTTTGCAATTACTGCAAGTTCGAATCTCTCCAAGGCTCAAGGTTGACTCAGCCTTCCATTCTTTCTAAGGTAGGTGAAATGAGGACCCAGTTTGTGGGGGCAATAAGCTGACTTTGTATAAATATACAAAAGTATGAAGGCTATTGCTTAACGCATTGTAAGCTGCCCTGAGTCTCCGGAGAAGGCCGGCATATAAATTAAAGCAAAAACAAAAAACAAAACAAAACAAAATTTTAAAAAATTATATATATAAAAAAACTAACATGATAGTAACTAACCTCATCATTTACATCATTACTACTTTGGAGAGTCTTTCTACTATTGGGCTGTACCAGTGGTGAAATGTAAAATTTGTTATTACCGGTTCTGTGGGCATGACTTGGTGGGTGTAATATGACTGAGTAGGCATGGCCAACTTTTTTTTTTTTTTTTTTACTTTTAAAACCATTTTTTCTACAACCTCTTTGGCTGAAGAGGTTGTAAAAAAAATGCTTTTAAAGCTCTGACGATCCCAGCTGACTTGCTTGGGCAGAGGCTTTCTTTTTTTTTTAAAAGCCTCTGATGATCCCAGCTGACTTGCCTGATTGGCAGAGGCTTTTTTTCCTTTTAAAAACATTTTTTCTATAACCTCTTCAACCGAAGAGATTGTAGAAAAAATGCTTTTAAAAGCCTCTGATGATCCTAGCTGAGCCGCGCGATCATCAGAGGCTTTTTTTTTTACTTTTAAAAGCATTTTTTCGGCCAAAGAGGTTTTAGTACTCTAATGATCTAAGTGCCAAAGCCCACTGTAACAACATCACCAAAAAGACATTAAGAGTTGTAAACCTAATCTTGCGTAGCTTCTTGTCTGGTAATATCACACTATTAACCAGAGCATACAAAGCATTGGCTAGACCAATTCTTGAATACAGCTCATCTGTCTGGAACCCACACTGCATATCGGACATTAATACAATTGAGAGTGTCCAGAAATATTTCACAAGAAGAGTCCTCCACTCCTCTGCTTGCAACAAAATACCATATGCCACCAGACTTGAAATTCTGGGCTTAGAAAATTTAGAACTATGCCACCTTCAGTATGACCTAAGCGTAGCTCATAAAATTATGTGCTACAATGTCCTACCTGTCAATGACTACTTCAGCTTCAACCACAACAATACTTGAGCACACAATAAATACAAACTTAAGGTAAACCGCACCAAATTCAGATTGCAGAAAATATGACTTCAGCAACAGAGTGGTCAATGCCTGGAATGCACTACCTGACTCTGTAAATTTCTTCCCCAAACCCCCAAAACTTTAACTTTAGACTGTCTACTGTTGACTTCACCCCATTCCTAAGAGGTCTGTAAGGGGCGTGCATAAGAGCACCAGTGTGCCTACCGTCCCTATCCTAATGTTTCTTCTATTTGTATCTATGTTATGCATCCAATCCATGCTTATACTTATTACCAAACATGTTCTTGACAAACAAACAAACAAACACATATTTTTAAACATCTACCTGTGAGGCTTTAATTTGAATTCTTGGTCTGAAGATGGCACTAGACCTTGAAAGACACTCAGATGAATGATGTAGGACAGAATTAACTTTTTAAAAATGCAAATGTTTCTTGAAATGCATGTCTTATGTTTTACTAAAACAGGGCATAAGTTACTAACTGCAATACCATGGGGGTGAGAGAACAGCCAGCTCCATATCACTTGATTCTGCAAAAACTCAGAATGAGGTAATAAATGAAAAGTAATTTATTCTCTGAAACTGCAAAATAACTATGAGCAGTGCTCTGCATTGTCAATAATAACCATGCTCTTCTGTGTTGATGTACCAACTCCAACATAGGTGATTATGAATTTGCAGCTTGTGTCATAGCTATGGGCTTTAAAGGATGCAGATTCAGCAGAGAGACAGATGTTTTGAGAGGCCTGGATTTAACCATGTGAAATACTTTCCGCATCCATAGAAAACCACAAAGATGTCATCAAGCAATGCTACTATTATGTACTTGTGTCCCAACTTCTGTATGTTTCTGTACATTTAAAAAATGAATGTATGTAAGTCATGACACCCATATCAAACCTTGTTTGGATTGTGTTTTAACTCTCCTATATTGCATTTCAAAACAGATTGGTTGTATGGACATCATTAAAATTAAGCAATGCCACATAAAGAGAGCCTGTGAGAGCATCTTTCATCCATTACCATAGCATGGTAATTATATGTCATTCACAGCAATAATGACTGATAAAAGACATTCTTTAGAACAAAATTGTTGGATCGGCGCAGGAATGGAAGACGTGACCAGCTCGTTACATAAGTAACTTTATTAAGAACAGAAACAGTAGCAAGACTGCCGGTGTGCTGCTGGAGCTCTCCTTATATTCGCTCCCGGCAGACGCACCGCCCCTTGCCAGGGATTCAAATCTCCCGCCCGATGGCTAGCAGCCAATCAGGGGGATGTCCTTATAAGGACATAACACTCCTCCCCCCTTAGTCCGAACTGTCAATCTCGTTCACAAAAGTCACGTAATCGCGCAGGTACGTAGGACGCCTCGGCACCCTAGCTGACCTGCGCAGTCCCACTTCTTCTCTGTCTCCGGCCTGGACGGACGGGGCTCTTTCGTCTCCTGGTTCCTTCTCCGGAACCGGGCTTGGTTCGGCTGTCGAGTGAGCGGGGTCACCCCCAGCGCCTCCGGCCGGACCGCAGACCTTGAATGGCTGGTTCTGATGGTCTTCCTCCTGGCCTGTGGATCTCTTGCCTCGTCTCGGTCGCTCGGTTTCGACCCGGGAAGAGCGTCTGAGCCTCGGTAAGTCCATTGCTTGCTCCTCCCTGGTTCCCCGGGCGCTGTGGTTCGGTCGCGGTCCGGCTTGCTGCCGTTCGGGTGGTGGTTCCGTTTGGTGCCCTCGGGCCCGGTCCGCCGTCTGCGGGTGGTGCTGGCTTGTGTTGTGCTGTCCGACCTCGCAGGGGTGGCGTTGGTCCCCTCGGTTGGGCTGGCGTAGGTCTCCCCCGTCTGGTTGGCGGTGGTCGACCTGGTCGGGATGTTGTTGAGGGGCTACCTCTGCAGGGCGGCGGAGGTCTCCCCTGCCGGGGTGGTGTAGGTCTACCTCGCCGGGTTGTTGTCGGCTTTCCCTTCCCCCTAGACCCTGGTCTACCGTCAGGTGGTGCCTGGGGTCCTCCTGGTTGGGTTGTTGTTTCCAGGTTGTCTTTTGCGATGGGCGGGGGTCCCTCTCGCCGGGGAGTCGTGTGCCACCCTCGCCCATGGGTAGTGGGGTGCCCGTCTTGGCTGGGTCCCGGTCTACTCACCTGGAACTGCGGTCTCCCGGGCTGGGCTGGTGATGGCTGCCGTCACTGGTTGGGTGCGCTGCTCCTCCTCTGGGCAGGTCCCGGTCTACTTGTGGGCTGGGTTGGTGTTCCCTGGCCCTGTTGTGCCGGGTGCCCACCTGGCTGGGTTGGTGTTGCCATCCCCCGTGCGGTTGGCCCCGGTCTACCTCGCTGGACTGTCGACATGACAGTACCTGGTAGAGGGCTGGGCCGACCTCGTCGGGATGGCGCCATTCTGCCTCGCAGGGGTGTGGTAGGCCTACCTCGTCGGGGTGTCGTAGGCCTACCTCGCCGGGGTGTTGTAGGCCTACCTCCTCTGGGTGTGGTAGGCCTACCTCGCCGGGGTGTTGGAGGCCTACCTCGTCGGGGTGTTGTAGGCCTCCCTCGTCAGGCTGGTTTTCGTGTGCCCCCCCCACCTTTTTCGGAGTTGGTCGATGTGCCCTCTACAGACCTGTCCATCTTCCAACTCGACGGTGTAGGATTTAGGGCCGGTTGTGCTGGCAATCTTCCCCTTCAGCCACTTGGGAGAGCCGTTGAAATTCAGCGCGAAAACTGAATCTCCGTTGCTGAAGGCGCGAAGCGGGCGGCTGGCGGTTGCGGTCACTTCCGGGCTGTATTGGGGGTGCAGCCGGTCCAACGGTGACCTCAACCTTCTGCCCATCAGCAGTTCGGCCGGGCTCTTGTGGGTGGTGGCATGTGGCGTGATGTGCTGGGTGAGGAGGAAGTTGTCTATGCGTTCTTGCCAGTCTCCCGGGCCCATCTTGGTGAGGGCTTCTTTGGTCAGTCTGACCATGCGTTCTGCTTGTCCGTTTCCGGCCGGCCTGTAGGGGGCGGACAGGGCGTGGCGGATGCCCAGTCCTGCCAGGAAGGACTCCATGGTCAGGGATGTGAGCTGGGGGCCGTTGTCCGAGACCAGCACGTCCGGTAGTCCATGTGTGGCGAACAGACAGCGCAGGGCTCAGATCGTTGCTTCAGTTGTGGTAGATGCCATGGGCACCACCTCGAGCCACTTGGAGAAGGCATCTACCACGATGAGGAGGTGTCGCCCTTTCATCGGGCCCGCGAAGTTGATGTGTATCCTCGACCAGGGGTTGCTGGGGGTCTCCCACTTCGCGACTTCGGATTGCGGCGGCGCTGGGCGAACTTCTTGGCACGGGTCGCATCTGGAGACCCATTGCTCAATGTCTTTGTCCATGGAGGGCCACCAGACGTAACTCCGTGCCAGGGCCTTCATGCGGACGATGCCCGGATGCCCTTTGTGCAGCGTTTCTAGCGTCCGCCGTTGCAGAGTGCTTGGGATCAGCACCCTGTCTCCCCATAGCAGACAGCCCTTTATGGTGGACAGCTCCTTCTGTTTGCTGGCGAACGGGCTGAATTTCTCCTCTGGCTTTTCCGATGGCCACCCTCTGAGGATCCAGGACTTCACTTGGCGGAGTGTGGGGTCCTTTTGGGTGTGGACGGCCACATCTGCGGATGACACAGGACAGCTGGCATCGTCATCTATATGGAGTAGATGGAGCATGGGGGCTGGGTCTTCGACTGGATTCTTTGACGGGCATCTGCTGAGCGCGTCGGCGTTTCCTATGGCTGTGCCTGGCTGGTGCACGAGCCTATAGGAGTAGCCGGCTAGGAAGATGGCCCATCTCGTCATCCGTGGGGACATGAAGGTCGGGGTGGGTTGGTCGCCTGCGAGGAGTCCCAGGAGTGGCTTGTGGTCGGTGACTACGGTGAAGCGTCTTCCGTAGAGGTATTCGTGGAAGCGCTTCACTCCAGCCACGATTGCCAGGGCTTCTTTGTCCAGCTGGCTGTAGTTGCGCTCCGCGCCGGACATCGTCTTAGAGAAATAGGCAATTGGGGCTTCCGTGCCATTGGGCAGTTCATGGCTGAGGACTGCCCCCACCCCGTATGGAGACGCATCACAAGTCAGCTTGATGGGCAGCGTTTCGCTGTATTGGATGAGGACGCTTTTGGACGTCAATAGTCCTTTGATGGCCCGGAACGCTGCTTCCTCTTCCTGGCCCCACTTCCAGGAAGCCGATTTCCCCAGCAGGCGGTGGAGCGGCTCAGCAACTGTGGCTTTCTGTTTTAAGAAAATGGCGTAGAAGTTGAGCAACCCAAGGAAAGCCTGAAGCTCCATTTTGTTTTTTGGGCTTGGAGCTTCATGGATTGCTTCCACTTTTGATTTGGTGGGGTGGATGCCTGTGCTATCAATGAGGTAGCCCAGGAACTCGACTTCCTGTACTCCTATGATGCACTTGTCCCGCCTGACCCTCAAGCCCTTGGCCTTGAATCGCTGCAGGACAAGCCTGAGTCTTTCAAGGAGTTGAGCTCTTGAGTCACCGGAGATGAGCACATCGTCGAAGTAAGGCACCACCCCTGGAACGCCTTGGAGAAGGCGTTCCATCATGGATTGGAAGATGCCGGGGGCAGCGCTGACTCCAAATTGGAGGTGGTTACATTTGAATGCCCCCCTGTGCGTGACAATTGTTTGAGCCTCCGCCGTTTTTTCGTCTACTGGCAGTTGCTGGTAAGCCTGGGCCAGGTCCAGTTTCGCGAAAATTGATCCAGATCCCAGGGAATGCAGCAGGTGTTGCACCACTGGGACTGGGTATGCGCTCTGTGCCAACGCCTTGTTGATGGTACAACGGTAGTCGGCGCAGATGTGCACAGACCCATCATGCTTCAGTGGGGTCACAATGGGGGTCTCCCATGAAGCATGATCGATCGGTTCCAGGACGCCCTGGGCGATCAGCTTATCCAGCTGCTCGTCTACTTTGGGCCGCAGGGCAAACGGAACTCGGCGGGGCTTGAGCCTAATTGGGGTGATTCCCTTGTCCAGATTGAAAGATATTGGCCTCCCCACAAATTTCCCCAGTTTACCATCGAAGACTTCCTTGAACTCTTCGATGAGGTTGTCGAGTTCGTCCCTGCGAATTTGGTTGATGCCTTCGATGGAAAGCCCCAGCGGCTTGAACCACTCCACTCCTAGCAGGTTCGGTCGGCTGTCCTTCACAACGGTGATGGGGAGCTTGCCTTCGAACTCTTTGTAGGTGACTCGGATGTAGGCTCTTCCTAACACTCCGATGGGGTTTCCCCCAAAGTCGACGAGCTTGGAGTGTAGTGGCTTCAGCTCTCGCTTGGTGACGCTGGGATGCAGGCGCTTCAACTGCTGCCAATCCATGATGGAGTAGACCGAGCCCGAGTCTACCTCCATGTTGCAGGGTGCTCCTTCCACGTGGATGGTCACGTGGAACTTGGTGGCGTTGTCCGAAGTCGTGTGTGCGATGGTCGTCTGGTGGACCGCTCCGCTCCGGGGAAACTCGTCGTCTCTGCGTCTGGAAGGGCCAGAGGACCGTTTGGATGATCTCTGGTACTCCTTCCAATTCTCGCGGGGACGGTGGCTGGAGGGCTCTTGGGCTGGTTCCTCGGCTCTGCAAGCTTCGGCGATGTGACCCCTTCTGTTGCAGCGTCGGCAGGTCGCATCTCTCCACTTGCAGGTCGCCCTGGCATGGTCCCCTCTGCAGCTGGCGCAGCGCTCCCCCTTGTAGCTCTGTTGGGCGGTTTCCCGCCTTGGGGGTCTGGATACTTTGTGTACGGTGGACTCCCCCTCCGACTCGGATCCAGCTGTGGAATCCTCTGTTGATGATTGCGCTGTGGAGCGAATCTTGTGGATTCCCTTCGCTCTGCTTACTGCGGCAGCTGCTTTCTCCGAGATTTCGGATGCGGTGGCTTCCTCCACCACATCCTTGAGCACGAGTTTCTTCCTGCTCAGGAATTTCTTCTGCAGGCCTCTGTCCCTCATGCCGAAAACCACGCGGTCAGCGATGGCATTGTCCACGTGGTCGAACTCACAACTGGCTGCGATCTGGCGTAGGGCGGCCACGAATTCCTTGATGGTCTCACCTTCCATCTGGTCCCTCTGATGGAAAGTGAAATGGTTCGCCACCGGTGTTCCTGTTGGGGCATAGTGGTCTTCCAGGATTTGCAGCAGGTCTGCCCATGGCACTTCTTCGATGTCTCGTGGTGCTACGAGATCGATTGCCATGTCGAGGACCTCGGAGCCGCAGTTGGCCAGGAAGATGCCCTTTTTCCGGTCATCATCGGCATCCCTGATGTTGTTGCCTCTCAGGTATTGCCGGAATTTCACTACGTAGGATTTCCACTTGTCCTTCCCTGGGCGGAAAGGAGCAAGGGCTGGCAAAGTGACTTCAGCGGATGCCATGCCTTTGGAATGCCTACTGTAGTTTCAGGTGCCGGAGTCTTGGTCTTGTTGGCTTGGTGCCGTGAGGTTCGTTTCTTCTCTCTAGTCCTTCGTCGCCAGTGTTGGATCGGCGCAGGAATGGAAGACGTGACCAGCTCGTTACATAAGTAACTTTATTAAGAACAGAAACAGTAGCAAGACTGCCGGTGTGCTGCCGGAGCTCTCCTTATATTCGCTCCCGGCAGACGCACCGCCCCTTGCCAGGGATTCAAATCTCCCGCCCGATGGCTAGCAGCCAATCAGGGGGATGTCCTTATAAGGACATAACAAAAATGGACATTGTTTTTCTCCCCTAGTTGGCAATATTCTTGAAGGCAACAGTATGCTACAAGCTGACTTGGCATTTAAAGACAGCAGATGGTGGAAAGGAAAATGGAAGTAAGACAATGCTAGCTGAAATAAAATGGACTACAAATGCCACAAACAGGATATTGGGAGAGCATGCAATCCTGTGTCCATAGATTGGCTACTCTGGTGAAGCCAGAATGGATAGTCAAATGAAGTAGGGTTACCACTTCAGGATTGCAAAAATTCCAATGACCTCTGGAGTTTTTTGTTTTTTTTTAATATTTCTTTACTACCATAGTTATCCAGGTTTTTAAACCCCAGATTATGTAGCCCTAGCAGAAAATGAAAGAGAGATAGAGATGAATCAGACAATATTTGAATGAATAAATTTCACGTATTGATGTGATTGATTCAGCCCAGTGCCAGCTGCTGTTCATTAGCATAATTTAGTTCTACATTTTATTAATTAGTATCTAATTTACTAGATACTTTGCAGGTGATTTAAAAGTGTGGGTGTGCGTGTGTACAGCTTGTGTATATATTATGGGGTACCGAGTGTATATTAATTTCAACAACTGTAGAATCAGGCTGCAGCATAACAAAATTAACGAAAGTGAAAGGGGCCTGAATACTTTCTGAATGCATAAAATTTATATTTGCTGATAAAGAGAGACTAGTATAGATCTATTTCAAACTATTTAGCTCTCATTAGCTAGCCATACCCTTACTCAGATTCAAACTTGGGCTGCCTACTATTAGGCAGTTGTATTGACCTCTGAGCCACAAGTTCTACAGAGATAATGCATATATATTGTGGTCTATGGAGTAGAGAGTTGGTCTCTGACAGAAAGCCACTTGAAGAGACTAGAAGCATTTGAAATGTGGATTTACAGACAGCTGTTACATATAAGCTGAGTTGACAAAATCAGAAATGAGGAGGTAATAAGCCACCTGGGAAAGCTAAGGGAGATCATCAAAACCATTAAAATGCAAAAGTTAGAATATTTCGGACATGTGATGTGATACCCAGCATGATGAAGTTAAAATTTTTAAGTAAAGAATGGAATATGTTGAATAATTTTATGAGATACATACTCTGATCTTTAAAAAAGAGAAAGAAGAAGGCCAGTCATGATGAGCAAATCAATCAGACAGACCTGATGAATATAAAAGTTTGTTTGCCATTCAATCTGAGTCTTCCATGTGGTTCAGATTTCTAAATGTTTCCTGTTCAGTAGCCAGATGGAAAGGAAGTTCCACGTGCTTCCTGGACTCAGAAGTGGCATGATAAAAAGGGCAGCCAGTAAAAGCAAATACAAAGTACAATGACTTCAGCCACATGCAGCTTTGTTTCATCCCATTCAAAAACCATTATTGTTTCTGTAGATTGATCACAGTTCAGACTAAAGAAATAACACTTGGAAGGTGATGGAATCGCTTTTCTCACTCATCCATCAAAATACATTTTATGATTTGTTTCCGCAGTGAAGAGATGGGTCACAGTGCTTCCCCTTGTCCTCAGTTCACACAAAGCACATTTTAAAAAGGCATTATAAGAATCTAAGGATGAAGTGGAGATAGATTCCTTTCTGTTCCTCCCTAATTCCCTCTATTGATGGGAGAGGAAATATATTGATGGGTGAATATGGTTAAAGTCTTCATTTGGCTGAATATGGAAGAATCATAGCAAACCACATTGGAGTCACTGCTTCCTCATATCTTTCTCTTTTTCTCCTTTAATATTTTACCTTAAAGCTGGCCTTTTGGTTTAGTCCCCTTTTCTGAAAAAAAAAATCAATTATTCCAACTAACCACCTAGGTATCTTTAAAAGGCCTAGACTAAAATTGAAAAATGCCTTTGAAAAAGAGGCTATTTTCTGAGCCAGCTTTCTGGACTACCAGCAGCCTTCCTCAGTCCACTAGTGATTCAGAAATAGAAAAGAGAAAGAGTAAATTGTCTCACTCCAGTTACTTATGATTTAGAAAGGCTTCAGACATGTGTAGAGGAATTTGTTTTCACAAATGTGGTGACAATTGTTAGCCACTGTGGGGAATGGAATAGCTGGTTGTAGAAACAGTGTTTTCCCATTGGAATAATTATCTGCCTGATGGAAAAAAAGCATCATAAAACTGGCTCCAATTTGCATTCAGAAAGAATTTAAGCAACATATTAAGTTAATTTGTAAGAAAATAGCAAGTCATAAAAACTGCAGCAATCGTTTTTTTCTCCTAATATTAAATTCAGCACATTTCAAAGATAATTTGGCTCAAACCATTCTACATCTTCTACAGTGTAAAAAGTCTGGAAGCATTTTTTTTTCTTAACGGCTTTTTAAAAAGAATGCATGAGAGAAAGATGTTAGGCAAAATACAAAATAATGGCCACCTTGGCCATAGAAGAGTAGCAATAACTGCAAACTAGCTAAGAAATAATTACTTGAATAGCAATCCATCATGATTTTATATCTTTTGGCTTAGAACTGAGTACTAGATCACTTTAAGCCAAGAACCTTTAGCCGACTTGGCTGATGTCAAAAAAGCTAAGCAGGGTCATATCTGGTTCATATTTGGATGGGAGATCACCCAGAAATTCAAGGACTACAGGTTAGACTGGGATATCTAAAGGCTTCCTGGAAGAAGGTAATGGCATCACTTCCATACTGTGGCCAAGAAAACGTTATGAACTTGCCTGCCTATCCTCTGGAAGTTGAGCTTGAAGGAAATTAACTCTCTTTTTTTTCAGTTTAAGATTAGATGCATTTATTGATTGATACTTTTTCTCCCTTATGGGATGATGTCCCCCTTCTACTGTTAACATTTGTGGTGTTAAATAGGCATTTATTTATTTGTTTATTTGTTTGTTTTTAGTTTTTTTTATTTGTCAGGTGCATTTTCTATGTTTTGTATCTCATTTTAATTTTTAACCGTCTTGCTTAATTATAACATTGAAATCTATACAGTGTATAAATCATTGCTTCCTTTTTCTTAGACTTTTCCAGAGCAACCCACTGAATGCATGTGGAAGTCATATCTTAGTATGGTCTTGGGAAACAGACAACATAGCCACAAGTTTGAACAGAAGATTAGTGTGGGGCTTCCTGAAATTTTAAATATAATTCATCTTTTGCCAAAAGTGAACCTCTCCTTGCTGCCAATAATCTCTCCCTAAATGTTTATTGAGGTTTAAAAGCTAATATAATCTGATTGGCTGAATTATGTATGAGCGCAACAAAAGAAAGAGAGAGAGAGAGAGAGAGAGAGAGAGAGAGAGAGAGAGAGAGAGAGAGAGAGAGAGAGAGAGAGAGAGAGAGAGATCCCTCTTTGAAAGCAGCATTTCTTTCTTTCTTCTTTAATAAAACTTCTTTCCAGAACTCATCTGTTTCTGTTTTCCTCACATATCATTATTATGCTCATTCTGGCTTTGCTTACTACTGGCACAAATGCAGTTGGCATATGAGGTCTGGGGACTACAGTCTTAGTAGAATCATTTGCTTGGGTAAAAAAAAAACCCACCCAAAACAACATTGAAATACTAGAATTGTGCAGCACAGCATATGGAATAGATTTTCTACCAAATAAACACGATGCTGCTGCTTTTTTTTTTTTTAAAGTCCCACTTGTTCACTTAGGACCCAGTTCTATTTTACTGATTTCATTTTAAAAAATCAAAAAGATTGTAAATACTGCATCATGCACAAATATTGGTGATAGATTACCTAAAATTTAAACTGTGAATCGTACATGCTTTGTGGATCACCCTTTCCTGCAAACATTGCTACTTTAAATGTTAAGTGCTAGCATCCAGTTTCTCCCACTAAAAACATTTTGAATTTGGCAGATTGATCAAGATTTGAAGGTCTCTCATGACTTAGCAACAATTTTGAAGTGTTGCTAATTTTCTCTTAACAATTCTAATGTTCAGTTCATCCAACCAACCTTAGCCAACATTGGCAAGGTTGGCCTTGGTTAATACTTGGGGGAGAGATCACCAGAAAATTCCAGAGCTGTAGGCTACAGTGGGAAATGGGGAAAAAATATCCTGGAAGAATGGAATGGCAAATCACTTTTTTGTTATTGCCAAGAAAACTACATGGACTCATCCATAAAGTCTCCTACAGTCAAGTTCAGTTGGCAGAGACTGCCTGTTTAATGATCAATTCAGCAGGACTTTAAAAAGATTCTTTCTGAAAAGTTTATTCTGCTGGGCACCTCATCCAGTTCTTCCTTTATTGCTCTTTATCTGCTCCCCATTTTGCCAATAACTTAATGGTTATCTCCTTTCTAACACTGTTGTGCCTCTTGTTTAATACACATTTTAATGACTGTTTTTTCTTAATTTTGTTATTGTTACCACTCTCCTGAGCAAACTTTCATTAAACTGTCCAGTTGAAAATATAATGATTCCCGAATGAGCATGAAATCATCCATTTTTAAATGTTATGGAATGGAAATTAAATGCTGCTCATCTTTCAAACGCCAGTAATTTATTCTCATGTTCATTGCCAGGCTTCCAGTTCTCAAAATACCTTTAATTCAACACTTGGCATGCTTCCAAATACAAAGAGGAGAATTTCTTTTGCCTATGGTAATTTATAAGAACCTTCCATATACTAGCTCTTTTGGGGTGGGGGGAATAATAACTTCTACTCCCATATTATGGAAGGGATCAAACTGGCCTGGCTGCAGGAAGAAGGATGAAAAGTTTGGATCATCTGCAATGAGGCAGTCTTTTTGTCTCCAGAGCAGAATTCAAAGGGAAAAAAATGGCAATAAGGTAGTATACAAAAATAGATAGGTAAAAGGTTCCTGTGAAGAAATGGTGAACCTAAGATGGCTCTGCTAAGAGTGGAACTGGCAACCACAATGGAACGAAGAGCTGCCAAGTGGACCAGTTCTTCATAATTCCTCTCTGGACAAGGAGAGGATTTGGGATTGTCCACAAATGCTCTAGATAGTTACTCCTCTTGAGAAGACTGTAAGACAAGGATCTCCTGTAGGTTTAGAGCTCTGGGAGATAAGGAAACATGATCTTCACCTAAACCATAGTTGGCTCTTGTATAGACATAGGGTTTACATATTTCCTTTTCTCATCCCTTTCAGAAATTGCTTGTTAACTGTTTCTCATCTATTAGGAACTTTTTTAAAAAATTGTATTAATAATACAAATTAAAAACATTGGACATGGTATGACGTCTCCAATTTAAACATTTTTGTCAAGATTTAACTTGCAATCGATACAATTCCTTATCTCTATACAAGTTTTACACTATTTATCACATTTCAAACATATAGATTCTTTCATCTGTGAAGGTTACATCAATACCAAGTTTGTTCCTTTCTATCACAGAAAACTATCATAAAAATTTCTAGACATTCAACTCGTTAAAACTCATTTATCCCAGCATTCCTCCTCCTGTCTAGCCAATAATAAAATTTGTTCCAGATTTCATAATACTCTGTTTCATTCTTATCTTTAAGTTCCAGGGTCAACCTGTCCATTTCCGCACAAGTTAATATGTTAGCCAATACTTCTTCTTCTGTGGGGGGGTCTCTTTATTTTTCCATTTTTGTGCAAAAGCCAATCTTACCACTGTTAGAATATGTAACATTAGATATATTGTATATCTATTAGGAACTTTTGGATTAACACGTTTTACAGTGTTAATTATTAAATCAAGCTTGATTTGTGGGCTTGATTTTGAAATTTGAACTCCACCTTTTGTAACTAAATATACCCAGTTAGCAATCACATATATTGCATATATTTTGATATGGCCTATGGGCTAATCAATAAACTAAACTAACTGACATATATTGTATGTAGTGTTATATAATTAATTGGCTTATTGTTTATCTCAAATGTTTGCAAATGAAATGAAGTATTCTCTCATAAATATTTTAACGTTAAAGTTCCAGGATATATTATCAGACTTGATATATGTATTTTTATTACTACATTGTTGTTACTTTTATTTTTGAAATAAAACACAGCAAGCAAAGTCTGCTATTCAAATGTAATTAAATTAGTCAAAATAAAAATGTCCATATCTAATTCCTCTTCTGATTGTCATTCTTGCTTGATTACAAACTAGATAAATGAGTTGATTTTCCTTCTGTTCATTCTCTCCTTCTTATTTTCAATAGACATTTGTAACTGTCATGTAACAATAAGTGCATAGTGTAGTGAAACTAGGAAAGGCATAATCAGTTGAGCAAAACTGCAAAATGTTCCCCAAATATTCTAAATGAAAAATGCATCTGGAAATGGATGGAAACAAATCTATTTGGCCAGGAAATGTATATATCTGTCAGCAATTAAACCGTTGGCGCTTGCTCTATCTACCACACACAGTGCTTCTAGTCTGTTTTGAAATGGTCAATTCTTGGATCAAAGATCTTATGAAAAGAAATGTTTGGAACCTTCTCATAAGCCATTTATGCTGCAAAATTCTTCGCCCTGAAACATATCCTTGCTTAGAAGGATAAGAGTAAGACATATGAAACACTAACCTTAACTTTAATCTTAATCCTGGCAGATATGTTGGTATTGCTTATTTCTTCAGGGACAATCATGTGCATTTCTTGACAAAACTGTGGAAGTAACAGTGCTACACTTCTTTCCATTAGGTTTCTTTTCAGCATTTTAAAATTCAGAACTGGATGGAAAACACAGATAAGCCCATCGAATTTTGCAGTTCTGTCTAGGTATCTCAACACTTTGTAAAAAGAACAGATTTCCCCCCACCCCCTCTTTCTTGCGTTGAAATTGAACTGCTGAGTTTCTAAAATAAAAAGCCTGAGGGGGGAAAAAAACTGAGCTGGATGTTTATATGACAGAACATTCTGCTTTGACTCTCAGGTCTGGCATTCAACACAGACTGCTCAGCTGATCATATGCTTACCAAGAGACTTGTTTCTTAAACTTAAGATGGTTCCAACACACCTTCATGGTGAGCCCCTGGATTCAGCTCTTTGATCTCAAACTTGGAATAAGAAAATAAAGTAGAATTATACAGACTGAAGAGACTATTTGGCCCTCTGGGTCTAACTTCCTGTTCAGTGCAGAAATAAGAATAAACATCCCTGGCATATAACTATCGGCTTCTGCTTCAGCATATCCAGCAAAAAAGTTCTCCTGGCATAGTTCTCCTATCACTAGGGAATTTTCCTAACAATGAAACAAAATCCACCTGTCTGCAGTTTGAACATTCTTCAATGGCCTGCATTCCAAGATGCTAAAAAAAAAAAGGTTAGACTATTTTAAATGTGGCATCTTTGCAGGTGATAGGTTTTGAATCTACCCATTCTTTTTTGCAATATATACCGTGTTTCCCCAAAAATAAGATTCTGTCTTATATTTTTTTAAACCCTGAAATAAGCGCTTGGCCTTATTGACATGCACTCAAAAGCCCGATTGGGCTTATTATCAAGGGATGTCTTATTTTGGGGGAAACAGAGTATATATGTATAAGATTACCAAAGAGTTAGTTGGTGTAATGGTTAAAGATGCAAGATAGAAGTGAAGAGATGATGGATGCTAATTCCACTTGACCCAGTTTAGAAAGTAAGGAAGGTGACCTCCAAGGACGGTGACCTCTAGGCAAAACAGATTGAATCATTTTTTTTAAGTCCAGAGAAACAAGGTAACATTTGCAAGCAACTCAAATAGATGCTGCCTTGATTCACTAGAGTATAAGAACGGGGTGGAGGTACAGTATCATCAGGCTTAAAAATTTATGTTATTGTAGCCAATCTCAAGAAGAAGAAGGAGGAGGGGGAGGAGGAGGAGAAGGAAGATGAGGAAGAAGAAGAGGAAGAGAAGGAGAGGGAGGAGGAGGAGGAGGAGGAGGAGGAAGAGGAGAAGAAGAAGAAGAAGAAGAAGAAGAAGAAGAAGAAGAAGAAGAAGAAGAAGAAGAAGAAGAAGAAGAAGAAGAAGAAGAAGAAGACACACACAAATCTTTCTAAAAACAGAGATAGAGATAGAGATACAGATTCTTAGTTGTAATTCATTTGGGAGTTGGGTGGTTCATTAAATATATAAATAACTAAATGTCCTAAAATGTTGCCAAGAAGACTGTATGGACTTGTCTATATCCGATAGATATGGGTTCAAAGGTATTAAATAATAAGTGAGAAAAAGTAAGCTTTCGGCTATTTAATGAATGATCTTACCATGAAAAGGAATTGTTACAGGATTAGATGGCATCAAGGGGATTATTTTCTAAATTATTGCAACAGTTAAATCCACAGAGCTTCCAGAAATAATATGTAACAATAGATTCAAAGCAAAGGTGTTGAATTCTCAGGAAAATAATAATAATGAGTTTCAATTAGTGGTAGTGAGAGCAATCCTTTATATCCAATTTAAATAAAAGTTGGGTATATAAATAAAGGTTTGGCAGGATCTGAGTTTGTTATTCAGGACACATTTTGGTACTAAAAAAGAAAAAAGGAAAGCAGATTATAAATGCAATCACAAATCTTTTCCAAATTTTAAACTATAGTTCTATATGGAATTCAGCTTTCCAGTTATCCAATCTTCTTACAATGATAGTTAATAAACTATGAGATTCACCTAAAACAAGAACAAATAGAAAATATGATGGGTATTTTTGAGGGATATGATTTCATGGATTTTTAATCAATGTGTTTTCTTTACTTATAATCATCATAGTGCATTGCACTGCTGTCAAGCATACTATATTTGCTCCAGTGTTTTAATGAAGAGAAGCACATGAAAACTTTGGGGGCACCATGAGTAAGATTTTGTACAGTTATTTGAGCCTGAAGTGGGCTTAGCGTTTCAAATCCTTACAAAAAAATATTTGAAAGATAAATTTAGACAAAATTGCCTATATGGCAGGGTATATAGTCCCCAGAGGCTACTTCAGTAATGACATCTAATTCATTTTGTGTGGAATATTGGCATGTGTAAAACATTGATATTTGTAAAGTGACAAACCATATTATGGGGCAATAAGATTATCAGCATTATTTTACAGAAATACCCGTATTCATATTTTAAACAGAAACAAATTAAAACTCCAAAGTGGACAACTTATGTGATATTGGGGTCTTTTGAAATAACAAAAGAAAATGAATATAGTGCAAATGTGGAGAGTTTTATTCTGAAAATAATGTCAAGGTAAAATAATGACACCCCTTCCATATACAGGGGTTAATGGCTATCAAAAGACTCCAAATTTATTTTACACTTTCTAGCTTGCTGATATAACCTACTAAAATGATCAGTGGTCAACAATAGGTTTATTCATTAGTTTTTCTTATTATGGCTTTTATTTAGCTTTTCTGATATTCTTTGTAGGATACTTTATCAAAAGATGGATATGAGAAGGAGGAAGCCCCCTATGCCCAGTCCAGCAGAGAGGTGGGATGGCCCTGGTGACACAGTGGTTAAAGTGCAGTATTGCAGGCAAACTCTGGCCACAGCCTGGAGTTTGATCCTGACTGGCTCAACACTGATTCAGCCTTCCATCCTTCTGAGGTCAGCAAAATGAGGACCCAGACTGCTGCTACAAGAGAGCACCTTAGGTGACAGACCCAACCTCAGTCCAGACTACATATGTGCCATGCTGGATCCCTGCTTGACCACTACCTATTTTAAATACAACAAAAGTTTCTATAGACAAAAACACGGCTGCACCATGGGTTCAGTTGTGTCCCCCATTGTGTCCAATCTGTATGAAGAAGAGGTAGAAACCAAACCCCTAAACTCCTTCCCAGGAATTCCACCCACTCACTAGTATAGTATGTGGACTTTACTTGGCTCAAGATCAAAACACAGAAATTGGAAACATTCACCAAACATATCAACTCTGTAGACAGATACATCGAATTCATGCAGGAAGTTGTTAAGGAAAATAGTCTAGCCTTCCTGGACTGTGCAGTACACATTAAGGGAGATAGAAGTCTTAACACTGAAGTTTACAGAAAACTCACACACAGAGACCAATATTTACATTTTGATTCTTATCACCCATGGAGCACAAAATGGGAGTTATCAGAACTCTACACCACCGAATAAGGCAGAACTCTACACCACCGAATAAGGCAGAAGCTTGTCCATCCCAAGGATAAAATACCTAGACACAAACTGAGCAACATGGTATATCCAGTACAATACAGTGAGACATGCACAGATCTGTTCATTGGGGAAACAAAACAACCACTTCATGAACTCATGGCACAACATAGGAGATTTGCACTACGCAGGTGATCCGGAAGATACAGATAAACCCCCAAGTGACCTCAACAACTTTCTAAAAGAACACAAATGACCAGCTGTCTGAAAGGAATATAAATTATTCCATTCCCCACCATCCAGTCAGAGCTGAAGAAGCTTCTTGGATGAGAAGCAAAACATCTTCAAAGAAAAACCAGAAAGTTCAGTTGCCTATTGAAAAAGCACTTCTGGGAGGACTCAGATCATGCTTATATTGTAAACCATCCAGAAAATGCTATAAAATGCTGTGGGGCAGTATATAAGCCTAAATGCTATTGCTATTATTTTCCTTCTACTTCTGATACAGCAGCTGGTTCTTCATAACCAAAATATGAATGATAAATGCCAACATTTGTGTAAATTGCTTCCAGATATCTCAATAAAGAAACCACTCCCCCAAAATACCCCCCTCCCAGTAAACAACTTGGATTGCCCTTTGCCTTTCCCAGGATATACAAGTTTCCGATATCTGGGAAAATATGTGTTTTGTGTGGGGGAGTGACCTAAAATCCAAAAAGAAATGTGGATTAATTAGTCTGTAAGAGCCATTTATTTCTCTTGTTTCTAAATAAAACCAAGTTAGTTGCCAATAAATGCCAAATCTTTTTTTTTTCTTTTGAAGAAATGCATTCTATTAAGAAACTATTGTTGAGGCTTCAATTTTCCCCCCTTATTATTGAACCACCAGTGCTCACTGAAATCCCATTGTGCCAACAAATGCCCAGCTTTAGTACTGAAGAACCAAACAAGGAAAGCGAATTGTGGGCTTGCAGATAATTTTGAAAACCAAAGGAAGTTGAGGCTAAGACTGAAAAGTAATATACTGTCCAAAGCCTTGAGTGTGACTTGGAAAATTTAGGTATCTGTTGGGTCTGGCATTGATGTCTCCATTGTTCTGCCCGCTCATTGATTCCTGCTGCTTAACAATCATACTGACAATTTTCCAGATCTATCTACTTATTATAAAAAAGTATGGAATGCAGTCACTAGTTTTACACAAGGAACTTAATGTAGAAGTCATTTAGCCTTGGACTTACTGATCTACAAAGGCTTGTGTTTTCTGTTCCAGGCTCAAGTTGCTCATGTTGGAATCATGCACCTGTCTCTAAGGTCAGTATTTGAAGCAATGCATATCCTTGTATTAAGGCGTATCATTAGAAAATAAAAATCACGATAGACCTTCTCAGCATTTCTGTTTCTGAAATCCCCTTTTGCAGATGTATTGGATCATTGCCAGTCATCATGATAATTGTTCATGATAGGTTGGACAATGAGAATAACATTCCAAATCATGTTGGTTAACAACATATGCCAGAATTCTTGGCATATAGAGCAGCAGTGGGAGAAGCCTATTCTACAGACGGGCTTGTCCACTAAGTGTAACATTTCTTTGTGACTTATATAGCTGCAATTAGGAATGATCTTTATTCTGGCAACATTAAAATAATAACTGAAGTTGAATTCCAGCTATTGGAATAGGAAAACTTAAAACTCCAGAACAGAACAGAACACGACAGAAGATGTCCAGATTGAAAAATTGATTATGTGGTTCTTTACAGAACCTCTCACATAAACTGTTTCAACTCCCACCCTCAAAACGACGCTATAGAGCACGGCACACCAGAACAACTAGACACAAGAATAGTTTTTTCCCCGAATGCCATCACTCTGCTAAACAAATAATTCCCTCAACACTGTCAAACTATTCACTAAGTCCGCACTACTATTAATCTTCTCATCGTTCCCATCACCTATCTCCTTCCACGTATAACTGTTTGACTGTAACTTTGTTGCTTGTATCCTTACAATTTATATTGATATTGTTTCCTGATTGCTTATTTGTACCTTATGACCAGTGGTAGGATTCAGCCAGTTCACACCACTTCGGGAGAACCGGGTGTTAACTTTCTGAGCAGTTTGGCAAACTGGTTGTTGGAAGAAATCATTAGGGCAGAGAACCAGTTGTTAAATTCCTTGAATCCCACCACTGCCTATGACTATCATTAAGTGTTGTACCTTATGATTCTTAACGAATGTGTCTTTTCTTTTTATGTACACTGAGAGCGTATGCACCAAGACAAATTCCTTGTGTGTCCAATCACACTTGGCCAATAAAAAGTTCTATTCTATTTTATTCTATTTTACTCTGAAAAAAGATGTCTTTTGAATGATGAAGGAAAGAAGGAAACAAACATCAGCACAAGAACCATTGAGAACAGACTTTAAGAATCCCTCAGAATACAACACATTTGGAGGATGGGGCGCAGCAGATTAGACATTTGGAACTTTATCACAGCATAGCAAGGTATTGCTGTGATTATTCAACCCAAGAAAGTATCATCCCAGTATGATGCTCATGCCCTCCCTAATCTATGGTTCTGAGGCAGTGGACAAGACTAAACCTTTTACCTTTGTTTGCTTTGGGAAGCAAGCAAGACTTGCTTAGCAGCAAAGTCTGAGGATACTTCCTGCACAATGAACTGGCTACAGATTGTGTGGGCAGTGCAGTGCTCTCCCCTCCCCTCTTCCTTTTTTTTTTTTACAATGGAGAAGGAAAGATTAGCCTTCCATGCACTCCCGTATGCACATAGTACAGAGAGCCACATTCTTTCCACTGCCTGCCAAATTATGTAACATGCTTCACTTTTATCTCCAGATGGAGCTCATACTCATCCCTTTATCCAGCTGAGATTCACTTCTCAGAACAGGGATGAGGGGGAGAGGAAGTCAGTAAAAACAAAAAGAGGCCTTAATTTATTACCACGCTGAATGGTTCAGTCGCACACAGGCTGCTTTTCAGTGTAGCCTACAGAAATATTCAGGGCTGATCCAAGATCCTTTTTTTCCTAGAGGGAGACAGGAAATGCTCTCCCTTCATCCGTATTAAAGTGCATAAGACCCAAGGCTGACAAGTGCAACTGATCGTGCTCTCAAAACTTTTCTATTTCAGCAAGCTGGCCTGGCCTAACTCCCCTCTTTTAAATTTTTAATTTTTTTTTTTTAATTCGTGATTTTATAAATTGGGTGTTTTAATCTGTGTTTCGGCCGAAATATTTAATAATTTTAAGGGATTTTTAATATTTGTATTATCTGTATTTTATCTTGGCTGTTCACTGCCCTGAGTCCTTCGGGAGTAGGGCGGTATAGAAATTTGATTAATAAATAATAATAAATAAATAAATAAAGAATTTGCTGCACTTTCGTAGCATCAGATCAAATCCACCCTTTATTATGACCTTTGGGCTAGAGAGCACAACAATAAAATATACAGACCTGTAATTATTCTAAAAGTTTTTTTTTAAATGCAATAAAATTACATAAAATATATTATTGTGAGCCGCGGTGACGCAGTGGTTAGAATGCAATACTGCAGGCTACTTCTGCTGATCACCGGCTGCCAGCAATTTGGCAGTTTGAATCTCACCAAGCTGAAGGTTGACTCAGCCTTCCGAGGTGGGTAAAACGAGGATCCAGATTGCTGGGGACAATATGCTGACTCTGTAAACCGCTTAGTGAGGGCTGTAAAAGCACTACAAAGCAGTATATAAGTCTAAGTGCTATTGCTATTATAGTAACTGTAGTAGTACTGGGTCCCTCTTACCTTTGCTACCGGTTCGGCATCAGGAGTGTGTATGTGCGCACTTGCTTTGTGCATGCATGGACCTTCTGCGCATGCGCAGAAGGTCCATGATGCTGTCCAGGCGGGTGGGCGGAGCCTCCTGCCGCCGCCACTACCAGTTCGCCCAAACTGGGGCAAACCGGTAGAAACTCACCACTGAACTGTCATCCAAGTAGCAGTGACAATCACCAAAATTTGTTCTGAACTCCAATTCTAGGTAGGACAGCTACAATGAATGATAGCAGAAAATCAGACAACCTGGAAAGGTATGTCAGGATCCTGGCCAAATACAGGTAGTCCACAACTTACCACCGCAATTGAGCCCAAAATTTATGTTGCTAAGTAAGAAATTTGTTAAGTGAATTTTGCCCCATTTTACAACTTTTCTTGCCACATTTGTTAAGTGAATCACTGCAGTTCTTAAGCAAATCTGTTTTCCCCATTGACTTTGCATGTCAGAAGGTCGCAAAAGGGAATCACATGACTCCAGGACACTGCAACAGTCATAAATGTGAGTTAATTGTCAAGCATCCGAATGTAAATCACATGACCATGGGGATGCTGCAATGGTCATAAGTGTGAAAAATGGTCATAAGTTACTTTTTTCAGTGCCGTTCTAACTTTGAACGGTCTCTAAATGAATTTTGTACGTCAAGGACTACCTGTAGACACAATGGCAGATAGATCTTGTGCTCTCTACCAAGCTAGTTTATTTTAATGGGAAAATAAACTAGCTTGGTATAAAGATCTCATCAATCTTGCAAGACCCGGCCATGAATGGAGTGTATGGGTTTTTAATGTTTTTTTAAAACAACTTTTATGGTATATTGTTTGCATTATTTTTTGTTGTAAGCCGCCCAGAGTCCCCAGGGAGTTGGGTGGCATAGAAATGCAACAAACAAATAAATAAAAACATATATATCCTTCTTGATTCCATATAGAAAAAGAGCAACAGAGGGGCCAATGGGCCAAGCGATTCAAAGAGGCTTCTCCACATGGACATTAAGCACTGCCAAAAAGAGATGTTCCTATATTGCCCCACAGGACTGCAGAGGATAGTGTATCCAACCTGGACAAGGTGAAGACCTGACAAAAATCTCAGTATCAGAATTGAACAGTGATGGGATTCAAATAATTTAACAACTGGTTCTCTGCTCTAATAATTTCTTCCAACAACCAGTTCACCAAACTGTTCAAAAAGTTAACAACCGGTTCTCCCGAAGTGGTGCGAACTGGCTGAATCCCACCACTGGAATTGAAGAGAGATTAACAGATGATGGCACACAGCAGAGGTGAAATCCAGCAGGTTCTGGAGAACCGGTAGCAGAAATTTTGAGTAGTTCGGAGAACCGGCAAATACTACCTCTGGGTGGCCCCAGAAGGGGGTGGGAATGGAGATTTTGCAATATTCTTCCCCCAGGAGTGGGGTGGGAATGGAGATGTTGCAGTATCCTTCCGCTGCCATGCCCACCAAGCCACACCCACCAAGCCACACTATGACCACCAAGCCACGTCCACAGAATCGGTAGTAAAAAAAATTGGATTTCACCACTGGCACACAGCCATTTGAAAAAAACCCATAAACTGTAGGGTTGGATACTACACTTAAACTGGTTTGAAAATCAATTACCTAGATCAGTGGTTCTCAACCTTCCTAATGCCGCGACCCTTTAATACAATTCCTCATGTTGTGGTGACCCCCAACCAGGGGTGGGTTCTAATTTTTTTACTACCGGTTCTGTGGGTGTGGCTTATTTTGTGGGCGTGGCTTGGAGATCATGTGACTGAGTGGGCGTGGCTAGCTGGTCATGTGACCGAGTGGCCATGGCTATGTGTATAGGGACTACTCAGAGGGCTGAAAAAAGTCATTTCTGACAGGTCCTCGCACTTTTGACTGGTCCTCACACTTATGACCATCCTCACATTTATGCCTGTGCAGCATTCTTAACAACCATGTCACTCATTTCACAACTGCTTCTCTTCAACATGGTATAAGATAGGGCAAAAATGTAAATTGTGAGGACAGTCGTAAGTTCGAGGACTGGTCAAAAGTGCGAGGACCAGTCAAAAATAACCTTTTCAGCCCTCTGAGTAGTCCATATGCATAAAAGGATACAGCAATAGAGAGGGATGAAGGAAGGGAAGGGAAATTAGAGTAGGAGTGAAGGTAAGAGAGGGAGGAAGAGAGGAGGAGAAGGAGAAAGAAAGAGGAAGTAGGGAGAAGAAGAAGGGGGGGAAGAGAAAGTAAGAAAGAAAGAAAAGACAGAGGTGGTAGGTTTGAGGAGAAAGATTGCTGTACAATAAAAAAGATGAAAGGGAAGAAAGCCAACCCCAAACAAATATTAAGATATTAAGATAAAGAATGAATTGTTAAATTTTAAAGAATAAAAGAGAACAAAAAGCAATAAATAGTAATAATTAGAAACACACATACAAACATACAATGTATTTTCTTTGAACAGAGTATTTGGCCGGTCCACAAATTTAAACAGTTGTAGGAGGTTAGCACCCACCCCTTTCCTAGAAGAATGAAATATTTTGGGAAATATTAAAAAGGCAGAATATTATATTTTCCTGTATGAGAAATGGAGAAGCATATTTTACAGACAAAGCAGCTCCCACTTTCCTGCCCCCCACCCTTTGTTAATGGGCCAGAGGCAGAAACTCAATCCTTTGTCAAAGGACATTTGCAACACAATAGCAACAGAAACTAACACAATGGGCCCCATCAAGCCATGTGATCCTGTCCACCATTAAACAATCTTTTCAAGCAGTCTCCATGTTTCCAGTGTCTTTTTCCCCACTTGGAGCAGAACCCAGAAGGATATTTCTTCCAACACAGTATTTAGTCATTTCAATTAAATTTACAATTTTTATATTTCCTTTTTACCATATTTATTCCTCATCTATTTTTTTTAAAAAAACCAATATTACCCTTCATCCTCATCTCTAATCTTAATCAAATTCAATTTTTCCCTTCTATTCTATATTATACCCCTTCCCATTGTCATCTATTTTTATATCCATCCTCACATTGGTTAATTATATAATACAGTTGTTTAATACAAATTCAACATTTTAATATAAATCAATTAGTTATATAACTACTTTTTTTGTATATTAATCAATATGAACATGAATATTCCAATTATTTCCATGCAATCCAATTTCTTACAAATCAATTAATTATATTTACCAATAATAATAAACCAAATAATTTCCCCCCATATTCCTCCAAACCACAACTTAACCATTTCGCTTTCAACACAATATGCAATTAACAGTATCTCAATTATTACAATTCCCTAGTTAAATAGAGCTTTTTTTCTTCTGTGTTTTAAAATCTTGAATCTCCTCTTTTGCCCTAAATTTCCCATTGTTTGCAGTTTGCACCTACCTTTTTTGGTGAGGAAAAAGAAAAAGAAATCTCTCTGCCTCATTTTGTCACGTTGCAGCCAAGACCCTGCTTACTTTCAATTTTGCTTTTTGAGCATAGCTAGGGGTGAAATCTGCTCCAGGAATTTACCTCTTTGCATCTAGCTAGCAACAGAGCCCTCCGCAAAACAGTTGAGAGTAGGGCGGCTCTTTGAAGCCCCGCGGCAAGAATTTAAAGTTTTTTTCCCCTCTAGCCATCAGCTGGGACTCCGGAGCAGCAATAGATTGGGAGTGGGCGGGGTAAGCGAACGGCGACCGGGCGATCCAGCAGAGGCAGAGGGTGAGTGAAGGCATGGGGAGGGGGGTGAGAGAGGGCTTTGGTGACCCCCGTGAAATGGCCGTTCGACCCCCAAAGGGGTCGCGACCCCCAGGTTGAGAACCGCTGACCTAGATACTGAAAGTTGCTGAAGAAGACTCCTGGCATTTTCAAATCCTAAAGGACAGAGATTTTTTTTTAAAAAAAGTCATAAGGACTGGAGTTTGCTATTAGTTCTTGTTAGCCAGATGGATTTAATCAGTCTCTTAAAACCAGTGGAGCCTCACACACAGGAAGAAAAGTCAATTTCAACTATGGTAGAATTACAGTAGAAACTGGCTCTGCGGCCGACAGAAACCGAACCTGTTTCTTATGGTAAAATAGCATTCTTGATGCAACTTGGAATGGTGAGTACTATTCTTATCAACTTGAACTGGACAGCTTCCAGGATATTAAACTTTGTAAAAATGCAAACACTATAAAGAAACTGAGATGACCTTAGGAACAAAAATCTTGCAAGTTGTGGGAATAAAATGTACCCCCTTTGAATAGAAGAATCTCAAGATAGCTGCATTGGGACATCCCTGCCTGATAAGAGAAGTGTGTTTTCCGAGGTAGCAATAGCACTTAGCAATAGCACTTAAACTTATATACTGCTTTCCAGTGCTTTCCAGCCCTCTCTAAGCAGTTTACAGAGTCAGCATATTGTCCCCAACAATCTGGGTCCTCATTTTACCCACTTCGGAAGGATGGAAGGCTGAGTCAACCTTGAGCCTAGTGAGATTTGAACTGCCAAACTGCAGGCAGCAGAAGTAGCCTGCAGTACTGCACTCTAACCACTGCATCACCAAGATAAGGAAGCTGGGAGCTGCACTTCAAGACATTTATAAGTGCATACCTGTTTTACTGGGGTCCCTTTTAATTTGTCACTTCTGTCAATGCAAATACTAGCACTTTAGTTTTTGTAATATACTACAAATTTTCTTTTAGGCAAAAGGAAGCCAATGCCTTCGATGCCCTTTTTATTCCCACCTGAGAGACAGATAAAATTACTATATTGTCTGCACAAGCAAGTCTGGAATTGCATAATCTGCTGACATTGGAAGGTGATGATTAAAGGATGAGAGAGCCTGAATTATTGAATTGATGTACAAATTAAAAAGTAAGGGGACTGCTCCTTGCCTTAGCCCTCTTTTGGTAGGAACAACCCCAGAAAGTTTCATCAAGGGGAACTTCTGACTCTCAGTGAGACCTTAGAATACAGCCTGGATAAGAAGGATTAATCCATTGAGGATTCCTGAAATTTCTGCCATGGCCTCTGCCTTGGAATCAGATCAAAAGCTGATTGGAATCCACAAAGGATGCCTTTGGGTGGTGAAATGTATTTTCATAGCATCCAGAATGTGGTGCCTTGTCAACAGAACTGCTTCATCATTGGGATGGATATAGACTTATTTTTCTCATTTCATACTCTCCCAGAGGATGTCTTCTATCACTTTATTCTATCAATTTACTCCCTTAATTGCCATCACATCTTCTTGAATTTAGCATTTTAAAATTTAGATTCTCAAGCTTCAGTCGTGTATGTATTGTCACTGGAAAAAAATAAACTTTGACTTTTCCATTGTCTGCTTCTAAACCAACTCTTTGGATTGAGGCTTTCTATTGGATATAATTGACTGATGAAAGTCAAAGTGATTGTCATTTTTCCTTTTAGCTTTTGCTTGCATGGATTAATTCAGACCTCAGAGTAATACAGTAACTTGAACAGCATATCTTATATTTTTCAAAAGACCACACTCTTCAAATGAATTGAAATGGAAGAAAACTGCTTTAAAGAAGATTTGGCCAAATTACTGTAGGCTGAACAAATGATCTACCACTCTTTTCCAGATGGTTTTCCAGATGTACAAGAAGAATTACACATGACTAGAGAAGGATAAATGTTACTCCTGGGCAGTTCCTCATTCATGAGTTAAATGTTAATCAACCTAAGTATAATATACAGATCGCCGATGGTGATTGTTGTGTCTATTGATCGGATCACACCTCAAATATTAGGTCTAGTTCTGTAGACCTATTAAGAAGACAGATTAAAAAGAATGCAGTGAAAGGCAAGGAGAATAATCAGGGAAATGAAAGCTAGATTTTGAAGAAGAGAATGAGGAAAACTGAATTTGGATAGAGAAAAAATAAGTTTGCTCAAATACCAAAAGGATGTCACCCAGAACAAGAGCAAGATCTGTTCTTTATCATCCCAGATTGCAGGGCATGGAATAATGTTCTTAAGTTATAAGGTAGCAGGTTGTAAGCTGTAAGCATCAGGTTGTCTCAAATTAAACATGTAAGACAGAATGAATAAAAATGCTATGTGACCTCTGTGCCCTGCTTGATGATTTCTACTTCATGTGTAGTTAAAAAAAATATCCATTCAGTTTTATGACTGTAAAGCAGCATTCGAAAATGGGCAATGATTCAACAGAAAGAGGGAAAATGGGTTTATGTAATCACAGATGTGGAAGCTTACGTTCTCTTTGAGTCTCTAGGGAATAGACTTGTTCTTGCTTACAAAAATATCGTAATATATATGCCAATGGATTTGTATTCATTGCCAACACAAAAGGAGGGCAGTAGGCTGCAGAAAAGTGTTACAAAGAATTAGCACTTCCATTTATTTTACAATGGTTTCCAATTTGTTCTATTGCTGTAGACATTGAAAATGCTAATTGTGGCAAGCAAAATATATCTTAAAGAATAACATATGTATTGAACTGCCCCCAGCATCAATCTCAGAGGCATGTTGAGTTTGGTACATGATTTTAAAGGAAAGGGTTCTGTCTGCAATTTATCTCCATCAGCAAGCATAATTTCCTCTGAGTTTTCACTGGAAAATTAAATTCAAATGCCTATATATATTTGGAAATATGGATATTTATCTAGCCAGTTCTTGCAGTGAGAATACTGTGAAGCTGTTAGATTTGTGGGTTTTATGACTTTGAAGTTTTGCTAATATAACACATTATGATGTGTTTTTATAGGCCTTTGACTTCTCCTGGCTAGCAGGCTATTTTATTGAGTGGTGCAGCCTGTCCAATCTCCTAGCCCGAAATCTAGTTGTTATTCCACTTGATAGTACTGTAGCAGCAGCCATATTTTATTTAATTGTGACAGGTTGGCCCCTTTGCTGTTTACTGATTGTCTCCTCTCTCTATTGTCATGGCAAATTTGCAATTTGAAAAAAAAAAGTGTTCTGTGTCCTTGCACTGTTTAAAAGGCAGTTGGGGCCAGTAGTACCGCTGGTTTTGCATTGCTGCACCAACCACTATGGAAGAAGCATCTTTAATTTCAGCACCTTGGGCAGCACCCTTGGACAACAATGTCCCCCAATATACCAAATAAGAACAGGTAATTGATAAGGATTATGAAAGACAGGTAGAAGGGTTTGGTTAAAGAATGCTTCCAATGTCTGCAAAAGGGTCACCTTCCAAGACAGAATTGCAAAGGTTTGAGATTACGGAAAGGTTCTTCCTTCTACTACAAATTTATTTATTTATTTATTTATTTATTTATTTATTTATTTATTTATTTAATTAATTAATTAATTAATTTGTATACCGCCCTTCTCCTTTCGGACTCAGGGCGGTGAACAGCCAAAATAAAAACAGTTGTACACAAAACTTAAAATAATTATTTAAAACTAATTAAATAGAATTTGGCCCCTAATTTAAAACATATCAATTAAAATCATTGTCAAATGTTAAAACCAATATGGAATCAGGCCAGCCCGGCTAGCTGAAAAAAGTAAGTTTTTAGGGCCCGATGAAAAGTCCGGAGGTCTGAGATCACTCGTATCTCTGGAGGTAGATCGTTCCAGAGGGTAGGTGACACCACAGAGAAGGCTCTCCCCCTGGGGGTCACCAGCCAACACTGTCTGGCTGATGGCACCCTGAGGAGGCCCTCTCTGTGGGAGCGAACCGGCCGGTAGGAGGCAATTGGTGGCAGAAGGCGGTCCCGTAAGTACCCGGGCCCTAAGCCATGAAGCGCTTTAAAGGTGGTCACCAACACCTTGAAGTGCACCCGGAAGTCCACTGGAAGCCAATGCAGCTCATGCAGGAGAGGTGTCACGTGGGAGCGCCCTGTCGCTCCCATAATCCCCCACGTGGTCGCATTTTGCACCAGTTGGAGCCTCCAGGTGCACCCCAAAGGGAGCCCCATGTAGAGAGTGTTACAATAGTCCAGACGAGAAGTGACGAGTGCTTGAGTGACCGTGCGTAAGGAGTCCCGATCTAGAAAGGGGCGCAACTGGCGTATCAGGCGAACCTGATAGATTGTGGGGTATGAGGGGAGAGGGCATATAAGAGGGCTGTCACCCAGGTGACATATATTTCTTTTTAACAAGGTTCTTCTGGAAGCCTGTACACCGTGTTCCTTTTCACTTGCTGCAGGTTTTGAAAACGAAGCAATAAAGTTAAAGGCCCTTCAGAAATTGGTCTGTCCTCCTCTGATGCCATTATAAAGAACCTTGTAATGGGAACATTTATTTATTTATTAGTCATATTTCTATGCCGCCCACTCTCCGAGGACTCTGGGCGTCTTACACCAAAAACAGTATACTAAATAGCATATTGCCCCCAACAATCTGGGTCCTCATTTTACCCACCTCAGAAGGATGGAAGGCTAAGTCAACCTTGAGCGGGTGAGATTTGATCCGCTGATCTGCTGAACTAGCAGTCAGCTGAAGTAGCTGCAGTACTGCATTCTAACCACTGCGCCACCTCGGCTCATTTAAACATTTACTCTTTAAGGATGCTTTCTCAGAACTAAGGTAAGAATCAACATTGCAAACATAATCAGTGATCTGAATCCTACATTAGCCATACCCAAGGGCCCAAGACAGTGAGTTTTCCCAAGCTTTCAATTGCTGAGGCTGGATAGGATGTCCTGAAGGTCTTAAAACAGAAAGTATGCCTTGAACTCAATTAATCCAATTGCAGCACGTATTATTTATATTTACATTACTCTTTAAATAAATCTCAGGAGATTCTTGGAATGCCTTCTCAATCAAGCCTTAGTAAGACCACACCTACTGTAGAATACTGCATCCAGTTTTGGTCATCACACTATAAAAAAGATATTGAGACTTTAGAAAAAGTGCAGAGAAGAATAACCTAGATGATTAGGGGACTGGACGCTAAAACATATGATCAAGGAACTGGGCTTGGCTAGTCTAGTGAAGAGGACAAGGGGAGACATGATAGCAGTGTTCCAATATTTAAGGGGTTGCCACAGAGAGGAAGAGGTCAAGCTATTTTCCAAGGCACCTGAAAGCTAGACAAGGAATAATGGATGGAAACTGATCAAGGAGAAATTCAACCTGGAAATAAGGAGAAATTTTCTGACAGTGAGAACAATTAACCAATGGAACAGCTTGCCTTCAGAAGTTGTGGGAGCTTTCAAGAAAAGATTAGACTTCCATTTGTCAGAAATGGTGTAAAGGTCTCTTCCTGGGCAGGGAGTTGGACTAGATGACCTACAAGGTCCCTTCCAACTCTGTTAATTTGTAAAAAGCCCAACAAAGCCCATTTCAGTTGAATTTCATAAATGTGTATTTCCTCGGAGTCCTTAAAGATGTAAGGTCCTCCTCAAGAAAGAGAAAAAAAATGGCCAAATATATATCCAAATAACTGTGTATCATGCAAAACTAGAAGCTTAGTCATGTCTGGATCTCTTTTGCTTATACAGTATGCCAATGTCAAAGTCAGTGTCAAATTTTAGTGACCACATAGGCAACGTTTTCTCATAACAGGCCCAAAATATGATAATTTGAGCCTGGTCATCTGGATTGCTTTGTTCAATGATCCATTGATTTGGCTGTCTATGGTATTCTTAGGAGTCAAATTTCAGAAGTGTCATTGCTCTTTATATCCTATTTATTCAAAATCCAACTTCCCTTTGCATATAGTGTCACTGTATGACATTTGTAGATATATTCATGGTGTCTTGAATATCTTTTCCAAGGTCTCCATCACTGCCTACGGCGATGATGCATTTCAACTTCTTGCAGGAGTCTAATTCAAAAAATTCTGCTCTAAATTAACCTTTAACATTTTTTCTTAACTACTATACATAGACATGAGATGCTGGAAATGCAGAATGGTGTCTGATATGGGATTTCAGAATGAAATGGGAACAGAAAACAAATGGGGTGGCTAAGACAGTCAGGCTCCTTACTGAATTTTTAATAGTACATATTTTTAAAAGGCCAGTTAATGTAAACAAGGTAACCACCACAAAATGGCTGGGATGCTATAAAAAATAGTTGCTACTCATATACATCATGTAGGTATCACTTCTAGAGATCATCTTGCACTAGTTCCTTACCTATGGATTGGGCCTCAGCCAGCGCGTGAAATATGGTCCAACATATTTCAAGGAGAACAGACCAGAGGAAGCTATTCTACTCTCTATCCAGCTTCTTCTCTATTCAGGATGATTTTATGCAAGAGAAAGGATTATTATGTAGCTTCTGTAATATCAAAAGGCAGGTCTAAGCGCAATAAGGTATTTTGATTTTTTTCCCTTATATCTTTCACCTATGAAGCATTAAATATTTACATTTCTTTGAACTGAGCTAGTCCTCATTAATATTTCCACAAAATGCCTGGCATAAATATATCAAAAAGGATGTGCCAGAATGAACTAATAATTGAGTACCAGAATCAAACTGGCATTGACGTGCAAAGATGAGGCAGTACTTGGCAACCGGTTCTTTAAGATAATTAGTTAACTAATTTGTTAAGTAGTACTGAGAGTTGCAATTATACTAATTGTTACAAGATCAGGTAAGAAATAGGAACATTAGCATATGATATTAAAAAAGATGTAGAGCCTGAATGTTCAGCCTGTCTTCCAATGGTTATGTGTAAGTTCGTAGGAACTACAGGGTCATTTTTGGTGCTATTTTTTAATTACTTAATTTCTCCTTTCTTTTCTTTTCAAAGATGAGGAGGAAAGCTAAGACACTTCCTTTACCCAAATACTTTGCAATGGTATGGCAGCTTTAATAGGAGACATTTGAGCCAACTGGTATTGTTTAGATTTGTTCAGTCACCAACAATCCAGAAATGGCTGGATTACATTATGTGAAATCTCCCTGGAAGCAAATTAGGAATTGGTTGAAGTTTGGGGGAGCAGATTTTGTTTTGATCCCTACTAAGACCTGTAATAACCCTTAGCTGGTCTGGATCCCCAATCTTCCCTGCTCCCTTCCTATGACCCATCATCCTTGTGGACATTCTAGTTTGTTTTCAGTACAATATGAAGCAAAGCAGAAGGTCACAGACCAATGAAAGAAACTCTTTCAAAAACATCCAAGATCATTGAAACCTACCCATTTTAGAAATGCAATTGCTACTGAAAATATGTAAAAGCAAACGAGCAGGCATAGCATATTACAATTATACTGTTTTTTTAAAAAAGAATCTAACATCATTATATCAAAAGATAAATTCTCTTTCAAATTGTAGTTGACTTGGATGATTTCATGGTCATCTCCTTGTAGTTTTCTTGGCTACAAAATGGAAACAGTCTTCCATTGCTTTCTTTTGTCATGATTTATAACTTTCAACACCAGTCAATGTCCTAGACCTAGGATGTCCTTATAGTCCAAATAATAAGTGGGTTTGACTCTATTTATTTTTAAAGATCTGCTAGGTGCTGCATATGAGATCCCTCTAGAGAATAATAGCAGTAACACTTAGATTTATATACCACTTCATGGTGCTTTACAGCTCTCTCTAAGTGGTGTACAAAGATAGCATATTGTCCCCAACAATCTGGGTCCTCATTTTACTGACCTTGGAAAGATGGAAGGCTGAGTCAACCTTGAGCTGGTCAGAATCAAACTGCTGACAGTCAGCAGAGTCAGTTGCAATACTGCAGTACCACAGGTCTTATATCTTAGATAATCTTCCTTGAAAACCATATAGCTTATAACTATTTTCTCCAGCTGCAATTATTGTACTAATTAAGATGGTTCTTCAACCTTCCAGTTGAGCACTCTACTAAAGACAGTATTTGAATCTGCAAAAGTTCAAAAAAGTCTATTTTAGTGCTGTCATCTAATTATTGCATTTCTGAAGACTATAGATTAGGGTGCAAATCTGTCATTTCAGCGCTTGATACTACCTATAGACCAGATGTGTCAAACTCAATTTCATTGACGGGTGCATCAGGGTTGTGTTTGACCTTGGGGGCCCAGGGTAGGTGTGAGCAGCTTGACATCACTCGTATCAGGGGCACCTGTGGTGGCTCAAGCACTCTGGCAGTGAAAACGGGCTCCCAAGCTCGGTATTTGGCTGTGACGGCCTCCTGCAACCCTCTGCCAGCAAAAACAGAGGTTGGGAAGGTCACATGCGGCCCTCGCGAGCTCCATTTTCACTGGCAGAGGTACCACAGGCTGGTCCTTTGCTGTTTCCAGGGCGGCCTCATGGGCCAGATCTAAGGACCCCATGGGCCGGATTCAGCCCCCAGGCCTTGTGTTTGACACCCCTCCTGTAGACGGTCTCCAAAAGTTGTTACTATTTTGTAATTTGTAAAGCGATAAATGGAAAAACTGTTTCATATATGGAGGATAATAATTTTACACTATCTTTTAATTAAATTAAACCAAACTTGAGGATTGTCTTAGTTCACTAAACTTATTGTCCTGCCATATCTCCATTTTAAGCTATGATGTCTGCAATGCCACTCAAAAATATACATATCATGTTAAAAAAAGTAAGAATGAAAGAATAAAAATTATCCAACTCATATTGGCATTGATCTTTTCACATTCCTGAATCAAGATGAAGATGGAAAACCTTTCTTTTAGAGAAAGTGAAAGATTAATGGAGACAATAAATCTATATATCAGGAGAAAGATCATTATATAGTTTTCTACACAGTATATTCATTACTGTGCTTTGTTATATATTAAACTGATTTAAAAGTGTACCTGGAATTATCGGTTGTAACCTGTCATGGGAAAACTTGGTTTAAAGGTTGGCACACCAATAAATAACATTAAATGTACTCATAAACAATTGTTCAGTTCAATTGTTACTGTTCAGTTTTCAGACAGTTATTGTGGTGATGGACACACAAAATCCCAAACTCTTTTCCCAAGTTTTTTTCCCCAAAGTTCCTTTGGATTGAAAAGAATAAAAAGAGTTAAAGAAATCCTATAAATTATTACATTTTATTAATTTTGATAGTTATTTATAAATTTTTATATATACGTACATGTATATGTATATATATATATGCAAGTTCTGGTGTATTCGAAGTCTTTTCCCGTGTAAGATTGAGAGTATCTTGGCGATGTTTCGACAAGGTCCCACTCGTCATCTTCAGGCTGGTGTCTTCGGCTTCGTGCTTGTGTGAGGAAAGCGTGATCGGAGCTGCTGTCTCTCTATAAATACTGGTGGGGAGGTGAGGGGTGCTGGCTTTCTTGCTGTGAGCAGGTTGGTTGCCTGTCTTATTACATCTTTTTTTTTATTGCAAAAGTTTTACAATTACATTTTCACCCCTTTCCCCCCCCTCTACCCACCCCAAACTTCCCAACCTCCCTAACCCTCCCTAACCCTCCCCTCCCCCCGGACTTCCACACAATATACTCACATCAGGTAAAAAAAAACCCTTAGTATAAAACTTATATAAAACTTGAACCCCTCCCTCCCCCTTGTAATTTTTTAACTTCATTACATTAAAATATTTCTATCTTGATATATCATTTTCAAATAAAAGCTATTTGATACTTCCTAGTTTGATATTTGTTCTGAACATAATCTATCCATTTTTTCCATTCCCATTCATAAGTCTCTTGTGAACAGTCTTTTAAATATGCTGAAATCTTCGCCATCTCTGCAAAACTGGCCATCTTCAAAGTCCATTCCTCGATCGTGGGCAAAACTTCATTCTTCCAGTATTTACCTATCAATAATCTCGCAGCTGTTATCATGTACAATATCAACTTTGTTTCACCCGAAGTAAAACCCTTAACTATACCCAGTAAAAACAATTGTGGAGAAAATTGAATTTTTTTCTTCAAAACATTCTGCATGACCCACCAAATTTTTATCCAAAAAGCCTTAACTTTCCTACAGGTCCACCAAACATGATAATATGTAGCATCTAAACAGTCACATCTCCAACATTTTGGCTGAACATTAGGGTACATACACGACAATTTTTTGGGGTCTAAATGCCATCTATAAAACATTTTATAGAAATTTTCCCTCAAATTCTGCGACTGTGTAAATTTAACATTCTGAACCCAAATTTTTTCCCATGTTTCCAACATCACTGGCTCCTCAAAATTTTGTGCCCACTTAATCATACAATCTTTAACCAATTCAGTTTCTGAATCCCTTTCTAACAAGACATTATAAAGCCTTTTAATATGCATTGGACCTTTCTCTTTTATATGTCTAACCAATTCTTCCTCATGCAACATAATACCAGTTTTTTGGTCCTCTTTCCATCTCAATTGTAGTTGATTATATTGTAACCAAGTTAAGTTAATCCCTTCGTCCAACAGTGTCTGTAGTGTCTTCAACTGCCATCTGCCCGCATCTTGATTACATCTTGATTAGTTGATGGAGTTGATGTTTGCAGATTAGTCGGCTGTTTCATAACATCCTGTGTGGGTGAGGTCCTTGATGTGTGCCCATTAGTCTTTTGTGTTTTAATGACCTGGGTAATGGGCTGTGTGTTAACATCCTGAGTTCTCGTGTTGTGATATCTTGAGTTTTTTGATCCAGCTAGAAAACCAAGGAGTCTATGAAATACCATGCAAAATCTGCCCAGCCACATACATTGGAGAAACTAATAGGAGAATAAATGCACGCAAGAACGCAATCAGAAAAGAAGAAAAAACTTCCTCCCTTTTCCAGCACCTTAAAACAACAGGACACGAAATTGACTTTGAAGGAACCAAATTAATCTCCAAAACTGAACACTTCAACAAGAGAATAATTATGGAAGCCATCGAAATAGAGAAACACCCCCATAACATGAATAAACGTGATGAAAGCTCCCACCTACCGGACATCTGGAAACTAGCCCTAGTCAACAGAAGAGTCCCAGCCACAAAGATTAACACCAGATCCAAGATAACACATGACACCACCACCAATCATCCTCACCAGATTCAAACCCAAACCCATCCCATAAATGAAATACAACCACCATCCAGAAGCCAGACCATGGTGGCATCACCAGCTGCTGCACCCCCTTCCGATCCCCACATAAAGCAAACTGACACACGCCATGAACACATGGCAAGACCTCAAATTTGGAGCCAAACCAAAGCCCAGGATGTGGCATCACAGCCATCTGCTCAGGACATTACATCAAAAAACTCAGGATATCACAACACTAGAACTCAGCCCATTACCCAGGTCATTAAAACACAAAAGACTAATGGGCACACATCAAAGACCTCACCCACACAGGATGTTACAAAACAGCAAACTAATCTGCAAACATCAACTCCATCAACTAATCAAGATGTAACAACACAGGCAACCAACCCGCTCACAGCAACAAAGCCAGCACCCCACACCTCCCCACCAGTATTTATAGAGAGACGGCAGCTCTGATCACGCTTTCCTCGCACAAGCACAAAGCTGAAGACACTAGCCTGAAAATGACGAGTGGGACCTCGTCGAAATGTCACCAAGATACTCTCAATCTTACAAGGGAAAAGACCCGAATACATCAAAACTTGCACACCTCTACCCGTGAAAATCTATGAAAACATATATATATAAAACATATATGCATAAAAATCTTGGTTTACGTAGGAAGAACCTGGCTAAAGAGAAATATACATAAAGCCTATGAAAAAGAAAGAAAACAAATACTGTACCTTTACAGGGAGGATACATGGGATGAGGGTGTGGCTAACTGATGAGGACTTATAAGTCCGAAATTAATCTATCTTAGTCTCGTTAGTCTCCCAATGGGCAGCAGAGTGTTTGCTGCCTGCCAGGAAAAAAAAACCCCTAGAAACTAGTGGATTGTGATTTCACTGAACTAGGGCTGCATAAAAATCTTGGTTTACGTAGGAAGAACCTGGCTAAAGAGAAATACATACATACATACAGACATACATACATACAGACATACAGACATACAGACATACAGACATACGCATATAAACATTATCAAAGTCCATATCACCTACATTCCCTTTCTGAAAGGTAGATTCCTATTTATTTATTTATTTATGTATTTATATTTATATCCTGCCTTTGTTATTTTCACAAAAAAACTCCAGAAGAACATATCCAACACACCTTCCTCCTCCTATTTTCCCCATAGCAACTCCATGAGGTGAATTGGACTGAGAGAAACTGACCAGCCCAAAACCAGCCAACTGACTTTTATGGCAAAGATGGGACTTGAATTCATAGTCTCTTGTTTTCTAGCCCGGTGCCTTAACTACTAGACCAAACTGGCTCTTAGTTGGCAATGCATACATGACCATTTTATATATTTAAAATGTATATAAGTATACTTTTTACTTTGACCTGTAGTACCATCTTTTACCAAGTCATTTCGCATTAAATTGCTCTGTCAGGTTTTCTTGGCTTCTTCCTATTACTGTAATTTTGAAGACTTCTTCACAATTTGTAATAATTATTTGCCATAGAGTTGTTTTCATTAGTAGAATGTAATCCACTTCCATTTTAAAATATTATTAATAGACCTCCCTATTTCACCAATTTAAAGAGAGTGCTTTCCTCTTTGTTCGAGCATGAGAAAGAATATATATTCCAGCATTATTTTCTCAAAGCCATTTATTCATTACAACATTTCTTCCTCTTGTATACATAAACTAATAATATGGCTTGCATTTTGGTTTGGAGTGCTGAGGTAATTCCTGGGTTTGTTTCTGTCTTTAATGAACCTAGCAGAAGCGAATTGCTTAAAAAGATCGTGCAGCCTCTACTTCATTTCACAAAATTCCATTTTGAAAGCTTTCAGGACTTCACAGAAACAAACGTTCCTGTCTAAATTCATGGGCTTTCCATACGCATTGGGTCCTGCTTGCACATGTTCACAATGGAAAAATAGGCCACACCAGGTATGCAGACACTGGAGATTCTGCAAAACAATTATATTTGATATGGCAGTATTTTTGTGGAATAGTCAAAACCAAAATGAATTTTGCAAAAGAAAGTATAAACCATACTATTTTTTCTTACTAGGAAAATGTTCTCACTCACCACCTTTTTTCCCTCTCCCTCTTGAAATGCTTTTAACCAGTTACTTTTAAATGTTGATAGTGAATTGTGGAATAAGTAAATTAGTTAATGTTATATATAGATCAGTAATACAATTCCTTAAGATAAAATGTGTGAAAAAACGAAGCATTATTACCCATGTCATTTGACCAAATAGAGCAGGGGTGTCAAACTCAAGGCCTGGAGGCCAGATCCGGCCTGCAGGGTACTTAGATCTGGCCTGCAGGGCCACCCTGGAAACAGTGTACCTCTGCCAGTGGAAATGGAACTTGGAAGGGCTGCATGCAGTGTACCGCTGGCAGTACTTCTGCCACTGGAAATGGAGCTTGGGAGGCCTCCCAAGCTCTTTTTTTGCTGGCAGAGGGTTGCAGGAGACCGTCGCAGACAAAAATGGAGCTTGAGAGTCCGTTTTCACTAGCAGAGCGCTCGGGCCACCACAGTCGCCCCCTACATTTATTTATTTATTTTATTTCTATACTGCCCTTCTCCCGAAGGACTCAGGGCAGTGTACAGCCTGATTAAAAGCACAAAGACAGACAAAATTTAAAAATAATTAAAATTATTAAATAATTGGCTCAATTATAAAACCCCCAAATTTAAAATCCCATATTTAAAACCAATTAAAATCTTTACATTGATAGCCCGGCCTGGCGGAACAACAAGGTTTTGAGGGCACAGTGAAATACACGGAGATCGGAGATCTTACGCATTTCTGGGGGCAGTTCATTCCACAGGGCAGGGGCTCCCATAGAGAAGGCCCTCCCCCTGGGTGTCACCAGCTGACATAATTTGGCCGATGGCACCCTGAGGTGACCCTCTCTGTGGGAGTGGACTGGCCGGTGGGAGGCTACTGGTGGCAGAAGACGGTCTCGAAGGTGCCCAGGTCCAATGCCATGGAGTGCTTTAAAGGTGGTAACCAACACCTTGAATCTCACCCAGAAGACCATTGGGAGCCAGTGCAGCTCGCGCAGGAGGAGTGTCATGTGGGCACAACGAGTTGTGCCCATAACCACCCGTGCGGCCGCATTCTGGACCAGTTGGAGCCTCTGGGTGCTTTTCAAGGGGAGCCCCATGTAGAGAGCGTTACAATAGTCCATGAGTGGTAGTAGTAGTATATGAGTGATGTGAAGCTGGCCATGCCCACTTTGGCCACACACCCCAGCCCCCCAAGGTCAAACACAATCCCGATGTGGCCCTCAATGAAATCGAGTTTGACACCCCTGAAATAGAAGCATGAGTATTTATTTATTATTTTTAATCCTACCTTTATTATTTTTATAGCTGTCTGATTTAATCTCTTTCTGCTTCATCTCTGCTCAGAGAAAAAAGTGCCTGATATTACTAAATTTTCTTCCTTTCCCTTTGCTCTGATACTCCTTACAATTTTCTGTTTGACCCTTCAGAAATGTATACAAGGTTGTTTTTTTAAAAAATGATTTCATTTTTATTTCACACTAAAGCTAAGACTAGATTTGCACATGCCATGCCTACTCTACAAGCTTTTTAGGATTTTGATTGCAAACAACCAATTCCAACAATTCAGGAAATTTTAAATAGGTGAGAATGAAAGCAATCTCTGTTATTGCTTCGTGCTTATCCATAGAACTACAAAGTTTTCTGGTGAGACCCAAATATCTATGAACCATATTCATTGAAATTTAAAATAGAGGTATGTAACCTGGTGCTCGCCTTGGTGTTAAAATAGAAATCTGTCTTCCCAAGTAGCAAAATGACAAACTCCAGCATTATCTTTTATTTCCAAAATGTATCTGGGCTCTATATGTATCCTATAGATTTAAAAATAGCTATAAGCTCAATATATTTTGTTTGGAATTTTGTTCAGTTGGAAAAAAAGAGTTGAAAATAAATCTAGGTTATTAGGGAGGAGAGAAATGTGAAAAGTAGCCTCATTCTTTGGGCTTACCAGATTTAGGATGCAAAAGTGGTGACTTCAACCTCATGCAATGGTAAATTAGAATCTGTTCTTTCTCTTTACTATTAAGTGATTATCTAGCTCAGTATTTCTCAACCTCGGCAACTTCAAAATATGCATTTTTTAATTTTTAATTTTATTTATATGCCGTCCTTCTCCAGAGACTCAGGGCGGCTTACAATGCATTAAGCAATAGCCTTCATACTTTTATATATTTATACAAAGTCAGCTTATTGCCCCCACAAACTGGGTCCTCATTTTACCTACCTTGGAAAGGATGGAAGGCTGAGTCAACCTTGAGCCTGGTGAGATTCGAACTTACAGTAATTGCAGTCAGCTGGTGTTAATCACAATGCTTTTAGTCTGCTGAGCTACCAGGCCCTGGTATATATATATATATGAATTTCAACTCCTAGAATTCCCCAACCAGTAAATATTTTAAAGGTGCGGAGGTTGGAAAACACTTGTCTTGATTTTTACAGCCCAGATCTGTTAGCTTTACTTTGTTGTTAGAAATTCTGTTTATATATATAACACAACAGATCAAACAAAGAGTACAGTCACCATGCGCTTTGCTGCTTAACTGTTTAACTGTAACAGGAAATAGGAAACTCTACTTAGAACAAAAGAACATGGAATATATACCATAGATCCAAACTTGTAAATCCGGCCATCTACTGGTTGACTACTACTGTAGTTGTTGCACAAAAATACATTCCAACAATAAATTCCAACATTTGTGGTCAATGGTATTTGACCAAATATTTTGTGAGTTGGCATAACCAACACGGTCCCAATTAGAAGCACACTTTCTACAAGGTATTTCCAGTAGGTAATAACAGGCCCAAAATGACCAGTCCTTGAACTATAGGAGATATATGTCCCCCAAAAGAAATTAGTATTGAGAAGGTTGTTTGTAATTCATTGTATTCCAAGGAAATACTTTTCTGGATAGGATTAGTCTCCCCCAATAAGAATATACAGTGAGTTTCTTGGTGTTCCTGGATCTGGATCTTTTTCTGGTTACCCAGATTGAGACACTAGCCGGCATACTTTTTTAATAGCTTTCAAGAGAAAGGGGAAATTCTGAGTCTACAATTCAAAATTTCACATTTAATTTTCCCAGGGATAGTCTATATAGGAGTTGCTTAAGAATCAAATTTCATCATTGTTTCCACATATATGCTGAAGGTGGGGTGAAGGGTGGGGCAACTGTATGAGTGATATTTTATGCTGCTTTTCCTCAGTTACTCTTAAATGACATGCATAGGATCAGGGGAATGCAGAGGTTTGCATTGAAAATATTCAATATAGAGTTCAAGTAGCAGAATGGGACTGCCTGTATGAGGAAATCCCTAACACCAATGAGTTCTTAATTGCACTGTCATTGAATAGTTCACTGTACATTCAGAGAAAAGAAAAATGCAATTGATGAACATGTGAATGCATTCTAAGACAAACAAGTCAACATAAGGGTGTTAGTATTCAGAGGTTTGATAACATTAATGGGGTCAACATATATTGACAATCTCCATTTCTCAGTGCCAAAAGCCACAGGACTTTTGATGTGGAAAATGAAAGCTATCAATATACCATATATATTTTTATATATTAAGAAGGTTATTTTTAAATAAAAGGAAGTATTTTAATTTAAGGCTTGCAATGTCTAGGTATCCTGCTACAGCCTCTATAACTTTCAGCCAATACAATAAAAAATCTTTTTGCACCATTGAGAAACCATTTTCTGTTTCCAGTGATTGTCCTTCTCCCTGCTACTGCACTGAAATTTCCGGATATAATGCAGGGAAGTCCAAAACTCTAAATTTTAGACTAAATGTTAGGTTATCTTGTCTAGAAAATATGGATAGGAGCTCCAAAGATCAATACCTCCAGGAAGCTGACTTAACCAATGCAACAGGTTTAATTTTGCTCCTCAATCTACTAAATACTGAGAGAGGGAGAGAGGGAGAAAGAGAGAGAGAGGGCAGGCGGGCAGGTGGGAGAGAGAGAGAGAGAGAGAGAGAGAGAGAGATTTTTCATCTCTCTTATTTTTCTTCCCCTTTTCCTCTCTGCTCTTTTGCAGCCCTATTCTGGATTTCGTTGTGATTTTCTTGCGTACAGTACAATAGCAAGATCATTTCTCCAGGACTGTGTGCCTGTGACTTACCTAGGCATAAGAGAGGGAAGGATTTTTAAAAGTGTTTGGATCATCAGATTTTCCCTTGTGAAAGCAAGCCAGTGCTGCCATCCTTACACTAGCATGCACACACACACACACACACACAGAGAGAGAGAGAGAGAGAGAGAGAGAGAGAGAGAGAGAGAGAGAGAGAGAGAGGGAGAGAGAGAGAGAGAGAAGAAGAAGAAGCTGGTTGTGCAGCAACATTAGCAGCTGCTGATTTTCAGGCAAGATCACTTGAGAGCTGCTCACATTCCCTTTCTCCCACCTCTCCCCAAATGTTCAGCTTGCTGTGCAGGCTTGGTGTTTACAATTCAGGCTACAGAGGAGGAGGAGGAGGAGGAAATATTTTGCCTATTGTTCAGTGACGTCAATGGCTGAGCTCCCAGGCGCTTGAGGGACTCTGAAGCTTAGCAAATGTCAGGACAGGGCTGCTACAGCATGTGCCTTCAAAGCCTCTGCTTGTTATAGCATATCTTTCTCAGGCCCACGTCTGGCTAGAACTGGCGTATGTGAGGGAAAAGGTATGGAAAATGTCAAATTTTAAATTTCTTACCTGTGAAACAGCAATTATTTTCTTGACTTATAAGGGTTGGATGGTGGGGAGGAGAGATCATTTTAGGCAGATTTCTATCTAGCAATATAATTCTTTCCAACATCATGGTTTTCATTCTACTAAAACTAAAAGAGTAAAGAGCATTGTATAATGTGGAACAATACTTTTTTCCATTGTTAAAAGATTGTGACAGTCTTCATCACTCTGCAGCATCATCTTCACTCCCACCATGCTGATTCTCTCCCTAATTCAGAAGTGAAAATTGAAGGTGGGTGTATTATTTTTAGAAAGCTAGTTTGATTTAGTGTGTAGCACCACACTAGAAACTGGGAGTCTGTGAGTTCTAGTCCCACCTTAGACACAAAGTCAGCTAGGTGACCTTGGGCTAGTCACACTCTCTCAGCCCTAGGAAGGAGGCAATGGCAAACTATTTCTGAAAAACTATGTCCAGAAAACTGCCGGGACTTGCTCTGCAAAAATTGTGCATCACACACACACACATACACACACACACACACACACACCCCTACCTTTGGGATGGGGGTAAATGAAAAAATCAAATTGGTGTCAATGATCAATAGTAATTCAAGACAGCTAATATGTAATTTCCACTTCTTCTATTATTCTGTTTATTAGCTAAAAGTTTGTCATCCAAAAAATCATATTTAAATTATGTATCTATCCTGCTTTATTGTGCAACATGCTGATAGTGGGATGTGGCTTTTGTACATGTTCTCCCTGTAGGTCTATGTCATATTTATAGTTATGCTTACAGAGTGTACTCACACTTGCATGGAATCAGGATCTCCTGAGAGTAGAGAGATTACATTTTCAATAGATTTGGCCTGAAGGCAATTTAAGAAGAACAGAAATGTGATTTAAAGAAAAAAAAAACTTTGATTGAGGTGAAAGCAGCTCATCAAGCTTTTCACTGTGTCCAAATCCCGGAGAAGCCTGAGTGCTGAATTCACATGATTAGATGCTTTGCTTTCAAAGAATAATTGGGAAGAAATAATCCAGTTCAAAGTCTAGACATTAGGAGACAGAATTGCCTCAGATGCCAGATCTGGAGTACCATAGATTTCCTATTTTATTGTTTTTTTTTTTTAAAAAAAGGAAGATGATGGAGCATTTTTTTTTCTTCTTTGGTCCTTTTTAGTCTTTAATTTATATTGCAGTATTCAAATCAAGACTTAGAATTACTTTATATGGATAGTAAAAAGAAATTAATGTTGGAATCAAAGTAGGAAATTAACTTGACTAGACAAATCATCCCCTAGGTTTTTGGTTTTTTTTTTTTTACTTTTCTTGCAGTGGAAAAGAAAGTCAGCCAAGGTCATCAAGCTCCACAGCATAATAAGGATTGTTGCATTGAGAAAGGAACTGCAATTGGAAAAGATTATTACCATTAAAGAGGACTGCTTTTTAAAATTCTATTTATTAAATCCTAATTAATAGCCAGGTAATCATTAAAAAATCAGGAAGTAGGGTCAACTCTATATATAAGTTATATAAGACCGAATACATACAAGATCAAAAAATCCACAGTTGGATGCTGCCTCAGAGAAGGATCTGTTCCAGCTTTCCATTATGTTTGCCTTTTGAAGGCCATGTCCCCAGCTTCACCCCTGCAAAAACACATTCTGGTAAAATATTCTTCCATCATATCCCATGGCATTACCTTCACCTTGCTCCCAACAAATGAGTGAGACATCCTTGAGTGATCTTTAAGGTAACATTTCCTCTCTTATTCCAACACTATCCAAGAGCACCATCCAAAATATATTACAAAATCTGTTGGACTTTGGGCTTATCCACCCTGTGGGACCAGCAGCCATTTTGAAGGGCAGGAATAGACCATATTGTAACTCTGGACCACTTTTCTTGCTCCACTTTGAAAGTAGCATTTTCCTACTTTTGTTGACTTGAGTGGTCCTGTCTGGTTTGCCCAATGCACTTTAAATCCTTGTACTGTGATTGACTGCTTTGCAGAATCAGAAATATTCCCACACTTCAGGGGTGGGTTGCTGAGGGTTTCACAGGGGTTCGGGAGAACCTCTAGCTAAGACTCTTTGCAGTTTGGAGAACCCCAAATCCCACTCTTGGCTGGCCCCTCCCGCCCCGCCCTCCCAGGAGTCCAAATGCGGCCCATTTGGATACAGGTAAGTGCAGGGCACGTACGGAGGCTCGGGGAGGGTGAAAAATGGGCCTACTGAAAGTTCGGGAAGGCCAGAAACAGGGCCTTCGGAGCCTGGGGAGGCCATTTTCGCCCTCCCAGAGGCTCGGCGAAAGCCTGTGAAACCCGGGGAGGGCAAAAATGCCCCTGCCCGCCATGGTGCAAGAGTCAGACTAGGCCACGCCCACCATGGCCACACCCACCCAACAACCGGACAGAGATCCCCTTGCTAAAATTTTTGAAGTCCATCCCTGCCTCACTGCATCTTCCTTGCTCTGCCTGAATAACATCTGCTGCAAATTCTGCTCCAGTAGGTTTTCCTTACACAGTTACAGCACTGATCTCACGTGCAAAACATCTTTTGCCTGAAACCCAGCAAGAATGATTTTCAATTAATATTTTTTTCTTTCCCTCTGCTAATTTTTGCCCATTGTTTTCATAAGCCCACCAGTGCACCATTTCATTTTTCACCTTTATTTTTTCAGTTATGAAAGGGTGCAGCAGCAGATGTATTTTTTTTTTCTTTTTAAAAAAGCCCAGGAAAAAAGCAGGTAGCTTAGGGAAAGATAAATACTTCTGGGGGGAAAAAAGCAAGTCTGCCAAATCAGGGACTTTCTCGTGTTAGGCAAGCATTGTAACCATTATGCTAGCAGAGAGTTCCTACTGTAACAGGATCTGCAGGTGTTATTAGGGAAAATTCCAAAAAAAATCTTTCATTTTAAAACATGCTATGCATGTGCAGATGTGCATTTTATTGTTTTAATTCTGTATGCAAATACTACATACATGCATCTATATAGATGTATGTATATATGTATGCATGTATGTATTTGTTTATGTGTATACATATGCACATTAAAATATATAGAGTATTCAGATCCCCTTCACTTTTGTCAATTTTGTTATGTTGCAGCATGATTCTACAGTGGTTGAAATTCATTTTTTTCTCTCATTAATCTACACACAGTACCCCATAATGACAAAATGAAAACAGAATTTTAGAATTATTAAAAAGAAAAAAAACTGAAATATTACATTGGCATAAGTATTCAGACCCTTTGCAACAACACATGAAATTTAGCTCAGGTGCCCTCCATTTCTCTTGATCATTGCTGACATATTTGTACACCTTGATTGGAGTCCACCTGTGGTGAATTAAATTCATTGGACATGATTTGGAAAGGCAAAAACCTCTCTTTAGAAGGCATCACAGCTGCCAATGCATACTGAAGCACAGCAAAAGCCATGAGGTCAAAGGAACTGTCTGCAGAGCTCAGGGACAGGATTATTGCAAGGCACAGATTCTGGGGAAGGTTCCTAAGAGCACAGTGGCCTCCATAATTCTCCAATGGAAGATGTTTGACCGCCAAGCTGGTTGCCCGGTCAAGCTGAGCAATCGGGGGACAAGGGCCTTAGTAAGAGAGGTGGCCAAGAACCTGATGGTACTGTAATTGAGCTCAAGAGATCCTGTGTGGAGATAGGACAGAGTTCCAGAAGGACAACAATTACTACAGCCAATCTGGGCTTTATGGCAACCAATCTGGGTTTTATGGCAGAGTGGCTAGGCTAAAGCATCTCCTCAGTGCAAAACACATGAAAGCTTGCTTGGAATTTGCAAAAAAGCACCTGAAGAACTCTTAGACTGTGGGGAATAAGATTCTGTGGTCTGATGTAACCAAGAGTGAATTGTTTAGCCTCAGTTCTAAACGTTATGTCTGGAGGAAACCAGGCACTGCTTATCACCTGCCCAATATCATCCCAACAATGAAGCATGGTGGCAGCAGCATCATGCTGTGGGGATCTTTTTCAGCAGCAGGGACTGGGAGACTGCTCAGGGTTGAGGGAAAGCTGAATGGAGCAAAGTACAGGGATATCCTCAATGAAAACCTATTCCAGAGTGTTCAGGATGTCATAATGGGCTGAAGGTTCACTTTCCAACATGACAATTATCATAAGCCAGTGGTGGAATTCAACCAATGTAACAACCGGTTTGCTTCATGTGCGCAGTCCATTAGAAAACACCATTAAAAGTAGTGTTAAAAGCACTAAAAACAGCTGAGGTGCAGCAATCCGCTGCACACACAAACCGTCCAATAGAAAACACCATTAAAAGCAGTGTTAAAAGCATTAAAAACAGCTGAGGTGTGGCATCCCCTCTGTTGCGCCTTTCAGCTGGGCTTCAAATGAACGAAATAAAAGTAGGTATAGCGCAGGGGCGGGAGGCCGGGCCCAGCTGATAGTCGGAGCAAACCGGTTCACTCTCAGCTGATCGTCGGAGCAACCAGCTTACCCGAACTGGACCGAATAGGCTGAAACCCACCCCTGTCATAAGCACGCAGCTAAAACAACATAGGAGTGGCTTAGGGACAACTCTGTGAATGTCCTAGAATAGCCCAGCCAGAGCCCTGACTTGAATCCCATTGATCATCTCTGGAGGGACCTGAAAATGGCTGTCCACCAATGGTTGCTTGTCGCCTCATAACCAAAAAGACTCGAGGCTGTAATTGTTATCAAAGGTGCTTCAACAATGTACTGAGTGAAGGGTCTGAATATTTATGCCAGTGTGATATTTCAATTTTTTCTTTTTAATAAATGTACAGACATTTCTAAAATTCTGTTTTCACTTTGTCATTATGGGTACTTAGTATAGATTAATGAGAGAGAAAAATGAATTTCAACAACTGTAGAATCAGGCTGCAACGTAACAAATCTGACAAAAGTGAAGGTGGTCTGAATACTTTCTGAATGCATTGTACGTCCCATTCAAAGGAAGAAAAGTGAATGACAATTGCTTTCATGGAATGAAAAGTTGGACAGGGCAAAGAAATTGTCCAGTGGGAGGATGTGGTAGCCTACAGGCCAGACAGAATAATTTGCTGCCAAAGCACCTCAGTCTGAACAGGATTTTGTAAATTGGCTTAAAGTCAAGCTGGTCCGTGTACAGGAAAGGAGCACCTTAAGGGCACTGTGTGGACATTGTCAGTTGTCACCCACTGGCCAGGAGGCAAGCCAGATGATTGGCAGTGACTGGGAAGAGAGGCAGGGGTGGGCTTCAAAAATTTTAGCAAGGGGTTCTCTGCCTGGTGGCTGGGTGGACGTGGCCATGGTGGGCGTGGCCTAGTCTGCCTCCTGCACCATGGCGGGGGGTGCATTTTTGCCCTCCCTGGGCTCCGGAGGCTTTTGTTGAGCCTCCGGGAGGGAAAAACAGCCTCCCCAAGCTCCAGAGGCCCTCTGGAACTGTTTCTGGCCTTCCGGTAGGCCTGTTTTTCACCCTCCCTGAGCCTCCGCGTGCGCCCTGCACTTACCTGCATCCAAAACATGCCGCGTGGGGAGGGGCGGGGTGGATGGGGCCAGCCAGGAGTGGGATTTGGAAGTTCTCTCGAACCCCTGCGAACCCCCAGCAGCCCACTCCTGAACAAAGGTAAGGATAGGGATTGGCAACCAGATTGGCCTAGCAAGAGATAATGGAAGACAGGAAGAAATGATTCATTTGTCCAACCACTAGCCCACAGGAAGAGAAGAGAAAAATAAAATACGATGCTTAGTTGTTAAACAAGCAGGGAAAATATGAGGCCAAAATTTCCAATAGCCAGAAGGAGGACTGATGTAGCCAACAAGCAATATTTCATAGCTTCAGGCTGTTTTCCTCATATAGCCAGCATTTTGATATATTGCTACAGTCCTACAAGACTGTCAGTTACATTCTGTCCTATCATAAATGGCATATGAAACCCTGAAATAAAACAAACAATGCACAGTATAAGCACCAAAACATAAAATTGCATTTTAAAAACCCTGAAGAAATGGTACTATGTTAAATATAACTGAAAAAGCTGAATTAAAAGGGGGCAGAGATTGATTTCATGGGTTATTATTAATTCATAACTGTGCAATTATTCTATTTTGTTGTTTACTTAAGCTGATATGTTCCTCCATTTCCTAAAATTCTGAGGGGATGTCTTGAACAGTTGGAAGAAATTCAACACTGGAAACAGGAATGGTTTTCAGTGATTTTATTCACTCTTCATGTTAAATCAAGGTTTGGTTTTATAGTGCTTTTTAAAAGAAGCCATGAGTAAGATAAGATAAAAACTGATTTGCCATTCTTTCTCTTATTTGAATCCTCCCCCATCGTCTTTGTGGTGGCTGAGCAGTTGGCACATGCTGGTTTATCCTCACCCCAAATAGATTCTAGTGATTTAATCAGGATTGGAACTATCAGGATCATTTAGGAAAATCTATATTTTGGGAAAGGTACTTACCTATGAGCAGTGAAAAACAACAATAGAGAGCAGAAGAGGTTAGGCAGTTAAAGAATGAATAAGCTCCCATATCTTGGTTTAGGTGACAAACAAAGCAATTGTTAAGGTAAGCATACTGGCAATGCAGAAGACAATTGTTATTTTGAGGAGTTTATTTTGATTTCTTCATATTAAGAAAAGTCTAGAAGTTTAGAGTTCATTCTAAGATAATCTGCTTATTTTTTTTACTCTTTTTTAATGAACGAAGGAGAAGGGGGAGGAATAGTCATGTAGTTGCAAAGCTTTTCTTACTGCCAAAGTCTCAAACTTTTGATTCCCATTCCAGGTCATATCTTGCAATCTCATGATCATGGCAAAGCCATGAAGCCATGGTGTCAGGCTTTAATAAAAAACTTGGGGTTTTTGTTGTTTATTGAGAGTTTCTACACAGAACCAAGCATTGGGTCCTGTGGAAACTGGTCACCCTTGGGGTATCTCTGCTGTCATTATTGATCCTGACAGCTTGTAAGAGATTTGGATATCATCTTCCTTGATATGTTATGCTTTTCAATATGTTTGCTAGAGCTAATAATAAAGCTTAAAATCTGTTTACTTACTGGTGTGCTTATTGCCTCTGGATCCCAAAAAACCAATTGCCTGGGCACTTGACCACTGTCCTGACACTTGGCAAAACAGTAGAATAAATGAGTGATTCAGATTATGGATGAGGCACCCAGATTTAACCACTATGTGGAACCATGATTTGATGACCAACTGCACTCAACTTCAATGTGGCTTAACATGTCATACAAAAGTACTCAGCATGATAGGGTTCATACAACACTAAATCAACCAAGTAGCCAAGTTCAACTTAAACTAAACCAACTACATTATATACAACACATGAACCCAATCATCCCCATTTCTCAATGATCTGAAAAGTCATTAAAGATAGACAAGTCAGATAATTATCATTATACTTCATCAATTATGATCTTTTTCTGAGAGGCAGAGTTAAAAATGATCACTAAGGGCTAAGGATTATAGATGAGTCAAACTAAAACAGTCTCATCCCTCCTTATCTCAAAATTTATCAGTACTAATGCACACACAGTGTTCATTTAGAAGTACATTTATTCATGTTGGTCATCTTTTCCAGAATCTTTTACTTCCAAGATTGTTAACAATGTGCTGCAGGCAGGTCAGTAAGCAGAGAGTTGAAGGTTCTAATTGCAACACAATTGGTTGTTCCTGTATTCCATCTGCAACAGAATCCATCTGAAGACAGATTCAAAGCTAGAATCTGAGCTAAGAGTCCAAGACAAACAAAATTAAACGTGGAAGGCCAGGCAGAATAGAGGGAAAGTCAAACCAATTCATGTCAAATAAAGAGAAGAGCCCGAAACTAGAATCAAGCAATTAATGAGTACATGGATTGACAACCCATTAAGAGATTATATAATGGTACTGACGCTTATTGAAAACTGACAGATTGAGAAACTGGATTATACAATGCAAACATTTTTGGGATTTTGGTAATACAGGCATTACCAGTAAGTTAGTGTACATTTTCTCAGTTTTGTCACATTGATAAAGGATCTCAAGTCCTGTTTATTTCCTCTTTCTGGCTACTTAGAGCTGTCTGAGATCTCAAGTGTTCATCAGATTTTAAATATAAGTGCACAGGAAGGAGGCTTGTCATCTCTCATTGGGAAACAATGAATTAGACCCAGCGGCTTGATAAAAGCCCCTAATATAAATAAACTGACACTTGGCTTCTCCATGCAGGATTGGTAAAGATAGGGATATGGTTGAAATCTGTCCACATGATGATGATTGAATGTGTGGAACCTGTGAATAGGATGCTGTTTAATTCCTTTAAGGGAAGATAAAGAGCCTGATATTGTTGGCATGAAAGAGAGTTTTGTTTGTTGGTTTGTAAAAGAGAGGGAAGGAAATGAACTTTCCAGCTATTGCTTTTGTGTGTATGTTCAAACTTCTGGAGACTTGAATAAACTTATGCAATTTTCTTGGCAACATTTTGGAAGTGTTTCCCCATTTGCTTCGTCCTAGGGCTGAAAGAGAATGATTAGCCCAATGTTACCAAACTGGTTTCATATAGTGTATAATGTAAGCTAAGAATTCATTTCCTTATTTCTAGCCGCCTGTCTTAAACCACTACACCAAACCTTACTGCATTCTACTTTTCTTGTATCCTTTGGGTTTAAGTTTGTTCTTTAACTGAGTTGCCATATGTGGCTACACAAATCCAAACAACTAACGGGATGGCAACAACAATAACCTATTTATTTAGCGTATGGTATATCATACTTGGACTAGCATTATATATGAACCTTTTTACCTAGATTAATAAAACACAACATACAAATGTTAAAAAGATCTATGTTTAAACATCAATGTTTAGGTAGTGGTGAAATGTAAAATTTGTTACTACCGGTTCTGTGGGCTTGGTGGGGGATAATGTGACTGGGTGGGCGTGGCCAACTTTTTTTTTTTTTTTTTTACTTTTAAAAACATTTTTTCTACAACCTCTTCGGCTGAGGTTGCTTTTAAAAGGCTCTGACGAAAAGGTTCAGACCGGATCGTCTGATCCGGTAGCGATGGTGGTGGGTGGTTTGGAGAACTGGTAGCAGAAATCCCTGCCCCCTCCCCATGCCCAGCTGAGCCGCGCAATCATCAGAGGCTTTTTTTTTTTACTTTTAATAGCATTTGTAGAAAAAATGAGTTATAAGCCTCATTGCAGTTATGTTTCACTTAACAGTTGTGTCACATAGCAACAGAGTTGCTTGCCCCAATTATGGTAGTTAAAAACAAGGATTTACCTCTATGATCTATCTGCTGTAATCTTCCTTAACTCACCGTAAAAATAGCAAAGGTTTGAAAGTTCTAGTCTAACCTCTAATAGGGAAAAACATTTTCAGAGTATTTTAAAATGTAGGTCTGTTTGAACGTGGCTCATAATTCTTTTCTGGGAATGTTATGGGCAACACCAGTTTATGAATTGCATTCATCTACATCTGGATGTATTTACCTCCTATTAAGCGATAGTCTATAAATCAAAGGGATCTCTTAATCTTAGTGGAATACTATGAATATTTTCAAAGACAAGAACTGTTTGGCACTGCAATTGTGAAGCCTTGAACAGGAATTACCTTCAAGAATTCAGTCCAGAAAATGAGCAGTCGTTGGATAAAGATATTTTTGGTCTTTCCCCGAGCAAAAAAAAAAAAAAAAAAAGATTACAGAAAAGAAATTAATACCCAAGTTCTGCTAGCTATGGAAAACATATTTCATATAATGTGCAAAAGTGTGCTTCTTAGAATAGGCCTGATATGCTGTTCAGGAAAGTTAAATATATGTACTGCACTGGTCTTATCTTTCAAATCTCAACTGTGTGTGCATTGCTAGAGAATGGTTGATGATACCACACCCTGAACTGGTGGATGATCTCATGTAGGGACTGCAAATATGATCTTTCCACCCATCCCCATCAATACTGATGGATGTGCATCCAAAATACCTGCAGGTAACAACTGTGTATCATAGTGAAATATGCATTCAAAATGTGTTCATAGGCACAATATGAAGAACTATGATTTGGCACGTTTTTCTTAAAATCGTCCTGTCAGGCAGAAACAGAATGAATGGATTTCTGATCATATAACATATGGAACTGTCCTAGTCTGGTTATAATCTACTTTGTTTATTGCTACAGCAACTTGAAGTTTATGCTAATAAATCAATGGCTTGTTCATTTTTGGGTTTGGTTTCTGAAACCTCAGACCCAACATAGAGGAATTCATAGCTTCTTACTATTGAGTGAGTACAGTCTGCGTAAAAGGTTGTTAAAAAGGGAAAAAAATGGCTTTTTATGTAAATTACTTGAAGCAGGGTTTGGTTGTGTTTTTAAAAGAACTCTGTTAAAATGTAGAAGGTCTGGGCCATTCAAAAATGTACTGGTAGATCAGCGGTGAAATCCTCTGAAGTCTGCTATCGGTTCTGTGAGTCTGCTACCGAGAGAGTGCTTTGCTCATTCATGTGCGCCTGAGGCGCACCCGTGCAGCACTAAAAGAGGAACATTTTGAAGCCTTCCAAGTCTGCAAAGGTAAGTAGAACAGCGAGGGGAGGGAATCTGCTGTGCCACGCAATTTAGATTAGCTAGAAAGCAGGAAATCCGACGATTCTGGCTAATATAAATCACGCGTCACAGCTGATTGTCACCCAGCTGATCATTGGAAATACCGGTTCGCCCGAACCGGTAGCATTTTTTACTACTGGTTCGCCTGAACCGGTCCGAACCAGTAGCATTTCACCCCTGTGGTAGATGTAATTATTTGGGACAACCTAAGGTGGTAACATAAGCTAAATTCTGTAAGTGATGCAGAGAGGTTAAATCTAAATTGGAGACTATCAGCACAGATTTGGAAGTTGCACAGATTCTGATGTATCTACAGTGTAACATTGGAAGGAAATATTGTTGAGCCATCAGGACTCCGTAGTTCAACTTCAGCAAAGTTTCCAAATTGCTTCGGTTGTTTTTTTCTCTTGAGGTGGTCCAAGCAAGCAGTTTTCCAAGAGTGGAATATGGAAACAGGGAGCGGATGTCCCACTGCAACACTGTGGGTGGGAGGCTGATAATAATAATAAAAAAAATGTTCAGAAAGTCTAACCACCAGCACTCTTTCATGGGCATCAAAATATATGCATGTAAGCATAATATGTTATTTCAAAGTATACTTTCTGGTATCTGCTCTGCCTCTAACTGTTTGAATGATTTCAGCAAATCTATGGAAATTACTAGAAGCATCAAAGTAGCACATTTTGTTTCTATGGAAAAGGATTTGGTTTTCAGATTTACAGGGAAGCCAGTTTATTCACACAAACACAACACACACACAAGCATAAAAAATGAATTCTGTCCTTAAAAAGATTCTAAAAGTGGTTAGAAATTTGTGTCAATCTCCATTGTACATTCTAGACAATAGATGCCGCTGAGAAAAGCAGGTACGTCTTCATTTTGTTTCAGTCACTCTTTAACTTAAGTACAAATGTGTGTTGTACAATCAAACCACTCCAACACATTTAAGTTGCCCTTAAGAACAGCTTAAAATAATTAAAGACGGGATCAATTCTTTAATGTTCACTTGGGTTTCAGACACTTGGGATATCCTGTAACTCTGAAACAGCATGGGATTAAGAGTGAGAGGCACAGTGTTACTAGTGGTTCTCCTCTTTCCTTTAAGGCTGATTCCAGTCAGCATTGCTTGGTGGGGAGAGATCAAACGTGAGGCCCGTTTTGCCAAATTCTCTCCCAACTTTTTTTTAAACATCTGTATGAAGTTTTTGGGACAGATCATCTATCAACACAGTGTGAGGTATAATTAGTATGCTGATGATGCCCAAGTGATATTTTCAAGGTTCTATCCTAGCATCTGGAAGCTGTGAAGGTCTGGAGGAGGAAAGCTTCAGCTCAACCCTGGTAAGATCAAGTGGCGGTGGGTTTTGAAGGACCTCGGATCCATGATTTTCCAGCTTTATCTTTGAATGGTTTAGCACTCCCCCAGCTAGAGTTGGTGAGCAACTTGAAAGTCCTTGTGGACTCAGAGGTCCTGCTCAAAGATCAAGCAGCCATAACTAGAAGAACCTTTCATAGGTCCATCTTGTGTGCCAGTTTTTTTTTTTTTCGCTTTAATTTATATACCGCTCTTCTCCAGAGACTCAGGGCAGCTTACAATGCGTTAAGCAATAGCCTTCATACTTTTGTACATTTATACAAAGCCATCTTATTGCCCCCACAATCTGGGTCCTCATTTCACCTACCTTTGAAAGGATGGAAGGCAAAAATAAAAAAAAAATTGATCTGTTTAAAGTTTTATGTTTTAATATCCTCTATTACTTATGGCCCCAATTCAAGAAGATATTTAACTTTTAGAGGAGACCAACAACTACTGTAAAATGCCGCCGTAACTTTTTAAATACCGTATTTTTCGGAGTATAAGACACACCTATCTTTTTTGGTGAAGAAAAGAAGAAAAAGAAATCTCCCTCTGCCTCTGAGCAATTTTGTCTGTTTGCAGCAAACAGCAAACAGCCTGCTTTACTTTCATTTTTGTTTTCAGTATAGCTTGATTAGCACAAGGGAAAAAAAATCTGCTCCAGTAATTTACCTCTTTGCAGCAAGCAGCTGAGCCCTGGACAGTCGGGAGGCCGATCTAATCAACTTGTGCTAATTAGGATGTGTTGAAGCTGAAAGGAGCTGTTTTTTCTTGCTGTTTGCTTGCAAGGAGGTAACTGCTGCGAGGCAGAGTCCAAAGGGTGGGGGCCAGTGGGTGGGCGGGGCTACATTCGGTGTATAAGACACACCTAAATTTTCACCCCCTTTTAGGGGAGAAAAAGGTGCATCTTATACTCTGAAAAATACAGTAGCTTTATTTTATATTTCACAATACTGTATGCAAGACCATTTTAAAAGAATCAAGAATATCTTCAAAAATAATTGTATAATCATATGGTAAACACATAAACATTCACATACCTTATTTTATCCTAGTTTCCACTTTTGAGGAAAGATTCATAGAATCAAACAATTTAAGTCAGGATGGGATCTTGGAGGATGCCTAGAAGCCCTGCCAAGTACAGGAATTCAATATTACAGCATCCTCAACAGATGGTCATCCAGATGGCTGAACACATCCAGCAAAGGTGAATCCACCCCCTCTCAAGTCAGTTGTTCTACTGTTGAACAGTGCTTACATTTAGGAAATATTACTTGATGTCCAACCAAAACTTGCTTTTTTGTCATTTAAACCAATTGTTTCTTGTTGCATGTTCTGGAACAATTTCAAATAATCCTGCTCTATGTTCTACATGAGACTCTTTCAGAAGCTTGAAGATAGCTATCATATCTTCCAGACTTTTCTTCTCTAGAGGATACTCAATGTCTCCAACTGTTTTCTCACAATTATTTCCTTCCAGTTCCCTCCCCATTTTGGTTATACATCTCTTCCTAAATTACAAAGCTCCGAATTAGGTGCAATATTGTTGGTATGAATGGTAGAACATTGCACAGCAGAACAACTAGACACAAGAACAGTTTTTTTCCCGAATGCCATCACTCTGCTAAACAAATAATTCCCTCAACACTGTCGAACTATTTACTAAGTCTGCACTACTATTAATCTTCTCATCGTTCCTATCACCCATCTCCTCCCACTTATGACTGTATGACTGTAACCTTGTTGCTTGTATCCTTACGATTTATATTGACCGTTTTCTAATACGATTTGATCGCTTATTTGTACCCTATGACTATCATTAAGTGTTGTACCTTATGATTCTTAACGAATGTGTCTTTTCTTTTTATGTACACCGAGAGTGTATACACCAAGACAAATTCCTTGTGTGTCCAATCACACTTGGCCAATAAAGAATTCTATTCTGTTCTGTTCTGTTCTGTTCTGTTCTGTTCTGTTCTGTTCTGTTCTATGGGCTGCCAGTGCAAAATAGAGAAAATCAGAAATTTCTAAAAGGAAATTACAGGTAGTCCTCGACTTACAACAGTTCATTTAGTGACCATTCAAAGGTCCAAGAGCATTGAAAAAAGTTACTTAAGACTGTTTTTCACAGTTACAACCTTTCCAGCATTCCCACGATCATGTGTTCAAAGTTCAGATGCTTGGCAAGTGGTTCATACTTATGACAGTTGCATTTTCCTGGGGTCATGTGATCCTCTTTTGTGACCTGACAAGCAGACGGGAAGCCAGGTTCCCTTAACAATCAGTTTGCTAACTTATCAATCTCAGTGATTCGCTTAACAATTGTGGCAAGAAAGGTTGTAAAACAGGGCAAAATTCATTTAACAAATGTCTCACTCAACAATGGAAATTTTGGGCTCAACTGTGACGGTAAGTCAAGGACTACCTGTACTTTAGAGATTCCTCCAAAGGGAATGGTATGGATGTATTTAGAAATGGGGAGACTGAGAGTATGGATGAATGTCTTCTCCCCCATACAGTCATGTTTTCAGTGCTTAGCAGCCACCAAACCAAAATCATTCCTTCCCTTGTTGAAGCATAAAATATTGATTCAATCGCACATTAAAATTGTTTCTTGTTGTTAATTGCGAAGTCATGTCCGACCCATCGTGACCCCATGGACAACGTTCCTCCAGGCCTTCCTGTCCTCTACCATCCTCTGGAGTCCATTTAAGCTCACGCCTACTGCTTCGGTGACTCCATCCAGCCACCTCATTCTCTGTTGTCCCTTTCTTCTTTTGTCCTCAATCTTTCTCAGCATTAGGTTCTTCTCCAGTGAGTCCTTTCTTCTCCTTAGATGGCCAAAGTATTTGAGTTTCATCTTCAGGATCTGGCCTTCTAAAGAGCAGTCAGGGTTGATCTCCTCTAGGACTGACCGGTTTGATCGCCTTGCAGTCCAAGGGACTTGCAGGAGTCTTCTCCAGCACCATAGTTCAAAGGCCTCAATTCTTTGATGCTCAGTCTTTCCTATGGTCCAACTTTCACAGCCATTCATTGCAACTGGGAAAACCATAGCCGTGACTATACGCACTTTTGTTGGCAGGGTGATGTCTCTGCTTTTTAGTATGCTGTCTCGATTTGTCATAGGCTTCCTCCCTAGGAGCAAGCGTCTTTTAATTTCTTGGCTGCAGTTCCCATCTGCGGTGATCTTGGAGCCCAGGAAAATAAAATCTGTCACTAGCTCCATTTCTTCCCCATCTATTTGCCAGGAATTGAGAGGGCCAGAGGCCATGATCTTAGTTTCTTACTGTTGAGTTTCAAGCCACCTTTTGTACTCTCCTTCTTCACCCGCATCAAATAATTAATAAAATTGCTAATGTGCCTCATTTATCCAAAAGCAGTTTTTTGGTGTTAATGGCAAGGCTAATGAGAAGTTTACCACATCCAGAAGGAAGCCAGCTGGGAAAGGCTGATTCAAAATGTTACATTTCCAAGTAGGAAGAAAGCAGCCAGATGTTTTTGATGTTGGGATCATCCTGCTCATTCTATCCAGAGGAATTTTTTAAAAGATATATTTGTTGGTATTATTCCTTTGCCATCCATCGCAGCCCCACTCAAAGCGCCTATCTTCATGGTTGATTGACTCTTTTTATTAGCACAGTACTTTTTACCCATTTTTAAGATAAAGATTGCTGATTTCTCTATGTTCTACCATGTTTCCCCGAAAATAAGACCCTGTCTTATATTTTTTTGAACCTTGAAATAAGCGCTTGGCCTTATTGCCTTGTGCTCAAAAGCCCGATTGGGCTTATTATCAGGGGATGTCTTATTTTTGGGAAAAACAAGATACCTTTTAAAAGACCAATGTATCTCATTAAGAAAGGAACAAGTTCTCATTTTAACAGCTGGATTAAAATGGTTGATCACCATGCTCTATCTATCTATTTGTCCGTCTGTCTGTCTTTCTGTCTGTCTGTCTGTTTATTTTGTTCTCAGCACGTTTTGGGTGAACCCTGTGGGGATGGCCAATTGGCCATAGATTGCCCTCATGTTTTAGAAAATTCCCTATATACGTATGGAAGAGAATACATAAGACGTTTCTTTGGAGAAAGGATTTAGATAAAAATTATTTCAACAGAAGTTGCCTTAACGGTTACCTAACATCCATGTTAAGACTCAAATTCCACCTCCAGAGGAAAACACTGAGAATTTCTGGATAAACAGCAGTGGATGAAGCAAACTATGAGCTAGCTTGCTTCAAGCTAGTTGGTGTAGAGTTTAGTTTAGTTTAGTTTAGTTTATTTATACTTATATGCCGCCCTTCTCCCGAAGGACTCGGGGCGGTTCACAAAGATAAAACAATAAAAAGGTAAAATTACAACTAAAATACTCAATTAAAATCCCCAAAAGATTAATTAAAACTCCCATCAGCTCAGCAAATTTGTTGGAAAAGCCATGTCTTCAGGTCAGCGCGGAAAGAGCGGCAGTCGGGGGCCATCCGGAGCCCAGTGGGTAAACCATTCCAGAGGGTCGGTGCGCCCACAGAGAACGCCCTCATCCTGGGCGCCATCAGATGACATTGTCTGGCTGATGGGACCCAGAGGAGGGCAATCCTATGTGAGCACACTGGGCGGTTGGAGGCAGGCATAAGGTGATCCTGCAAGTACCCCAGGCCCATGCCATGAAGGTAGAGAAGTGGATGCTGCTTCTATTGCTTCTCCCTTCTGAATTTTCACCTCCTAATGTATCTTCTTGTTGGAAAAGAAAAAGAAAGAAGAGAAAAAGAAACTCATAGGTGCTTTGTATGCTCTTTTCAAAAGGCAACACAGGACAGCTGTTGCAAAACTAGGAAAAACAATGAACTACATGAAGAGCATGGAAAGAGGAAATTTCAAAGAATCATGCCTTGCTATCTGTATGTCCTTTGACATACAGCATGATATTACAATTATATGAGCTGTGGTGGCACAGTGGTTAGAGTGCGTGACTGCAGGCTACTTCTGCTGCCTGCCGGCTGTCTGCAATTTGGCAGTTCAAATCTCACCAGGCTCAAGGCTGACTCAGCCTACCATCCTTCCGAGGTGGGTAAAATGAGGACCCAAATTGTTGGGGGCAATATGCTGACTCTGTAAACCACTTAGAGAGGGCTGTAAAGCACCGTAAAGCAGTATCTAAGTCTAAGTTCTATTGCTATTGCTGTTACAGAAACCTTTTTTATTTGAAGATTTTCAGAGCATACAACTGCCCTTCAGATTTAATCACTTTTTTTTTTTACACAAACTTATCGATGCCTTTCCACAGTTTGCAATTTGCCCGGTTCCAAAGTGCAAGCACAATGTTGTTTCTTATAGAGTAGTCTGAATTCGTATTTTATTATTGCTCATTTTTCTTTTCAGCAGATCTTCCAGTTCAGTGCTGAAATACAGATGACCATTACATGGCAGGAAAGAGTGGAAAGGTTGCCTAAGTTCTGCAGCTGAGTTCTAGTTGCTTTATTTTAACTTCAGTATTTCAACTCCTGATAACAGATTAACAGAATTGGAAGGGATCTTAGAGGTCTTCTAGCTTAACCCCTTGCTCAAGCAGCAAACCCTACACCATTTCAGACAAAACGTTGTCCAGTCTCTTCTTTAAAACTTCCAATGTTGGAGCATTCGCAACTTCTGGAGGCAAGTTGTTCCACTGATTAATTGTTCTAATTGTCAGGGAATTTCTCCTTAGTTCTAAGTTGCTTCTCTCCATGATTAGTTTCCACCCATTGCTTCTTGTCCTGCCTTCATGTGCTTTGGAGAATAGCTTGACTCCCTCTTCTTTGTGGTAACCCCTCAGATATTGGAACATGTCACCCCTAGTCCTTCTGGTATAAATTTAACTAATTGCCAAATTCCTACTATGGGTCCAGCTTGAGGAACTTGGGGTCTCAGCAGCTGACTTTTATCCATTACTCCTTTTCTTGTTTTCTGTAAGTGTTTAGGGTTCCCATTCTGTGTGGACCAGTAGCTGGAGGGGTGGGCATACCCTCAAGCATTTCTTCTTGTAGACAGACTCCTACACCCTTGAAAGCTCCATGGCAGTCAGATATATGACAGGAGTAGCTGTTAACATGTGAGACACTATACCTGATAACCCAATGCCTAAGTACAGGTATTTAACAGCAGGTTGAATCAGTTTTGAAATCCTCCGCAGGTTGCCATTGGTTTGCTGCCCACGCATGTACTGTGCGTGCCAAACACATGCTGCATGCGCATGCACAATGTACGCCAAATGCACGCTGCATGCACACACGCACAATGCACACCAAACATGCACTTCGGGTTGAAAAAGGAGCCTTTTGAAGGTAAGTAGGATAGCGAGGGGAGGGAACAGCTGCGCTGCGCTATTTAGATTTGCTAGAAAGCAGGATTTCCCGCTTTCTAGTGAATATAAATCGCGCAGCACAGCTGATCGTTGGAAATACCGGTTTAGATGAATCGGTAGCTTTTTTTTACTTTTATTACTATTGGTTCACCCGAACCGGTAGCATTTCACCCCTGGGTTGAATAGCAATATAGCAATAGCACTTAGACTTATATACCACTTCACAGTCCTTTACAGCCCTCTCTAAGCAGTTTACAGAGTCAGTATATTGCTCCCAATAATCTGGGTCCTCATTTTACCCACCTCGGAAGGCTGAATCAACCTTGAGCCTGGTGAGATTCGAACTGCCAAATTGCAGGCAGCTGGCAGTCAGCAGAAGTAGCCTGCAGTATTGTATTCTAACCACCATGGCTCTTATGTCTCTTTTCTATATCTTTTCTCTGTGTCAGATGCACTCCATTCCTGAATGGTTTGAAATAAAATCTATTTTTCATTGGGAATAGGAAGTATCCTTTCACTCTAGATTAATCTGCTTTTTCACTAGACTGAAGTAATGTGCATAGAGCTAGAATGGTTAATTGCTACTACACTGAGATTTTATGAATTACATGTTTCTCTTTCTGTCCTGGATCAAGTATGTATACGATTTGGTAACTTTTACTAGAAAAGCAATACATTGCCTTACTCCAGTAGACTTTATCTAGCATATGGAGTTGCTTTGCTCAACATTAAAACTTATCGATTCAATCGATTTTTGCAAATAGCAATAGCAATAGCACTTACGACTTATATACCGCTTCATAGTGCTTTTACAGCCCTCTCTAAACGGTTTACAAAGTCAGCATATTGCCCCCAACAATCTGGGTCCTCATTTTACCCACCTCGGAAGGATGGAAGGCTGAGTCAACCTTGAGCCTGGTGAGATTTGAACTGCTGAACTGCAGCTAGCAGTCAGCTGAAATAGCCTGCAGTACTGCACTCTAACCACTGCACTGCCTCAGGTCATATCTTTGTTTTGGGCTAGGACTGGATGATCTGCAACTCTGAATTTTGCCCAGTTATCTAAAAAAAACCTCTCTGTAGCCCTTGTTTCCAAAATTAATGAGAATATTTTAAATATTCTTTGGAAAAGAATCCTTATCCATTAAGTGTAGTAGTCATCCCAATGAAAATTCAAGATGATAAATTTGTATATATCCACGGGGAAGATGAAGAAACAAGAGTGATATGTACAGTGGTGTCAGAATTGCAATTATACAAGTTGTGGGGTTTGCATTATTATGTCATGTAAATTTCCTCTCCTTGCCTCCAATTTGTGGAGGACTCCAGCCTACAATTAGTATGTTTCTCTATGGACTTGAAAATAGAATGCCAAAACCATGCTAAGATCGATACAAAAAATTGTTAAAATAAAGAAGTTACCATCAAAGCCAGTGGTGAAATCCAATTTTTTTTACTACCAGTTCTGTGGGCGTGGCTTGGTGGGCATGATGTGGCTTGGTGGGCGTGGCTTGGTGGGCGTGGCAGGGAAAGGATACTGCAAAATCTCCATTCCCTCCCCACACCTGGGAGAAGGATATTGCAAAATCCCCATTCCCTCTTCACTCCTGGGGGAAGGATATTGCAAAATCCCCATTCCCTCCCCATTTCTGGGGGGAAGGATATTGCAATATCCCCATTCCCACCCCACTCTGGGGCCAGCCAGAGGTGGTATTTTCCAGTTCTCCGAACTACTCAAAATTTCCGCTACCAGTTCTCCAGAACCTGCTGGATTTCACCCCTGATCAAACCCCTCTTACTTCAACATGGAAGTATGAGAATAAGTTTTATTAATCAATTAAAAACACTGAGTAGCTCATAATGAGAAATTATTAATGAACTACCATGTTTCCCCGAAAATAAGACATCCCCTAATAATAAGCCTAATCGGGCTTTTGAGTGCATGCACTAAATTAAGCCCCCCTGAAAATAAGCCCTCCCTGAAAATATTTAACCACATGCACAGCTTGTCTCTGCCATTTTCTCTGGTTAGGGTTAGGAGATAGAGCTGGAAATCAGATAAGACATCAAGAAGAACCCCGTCTTGCTCCACACGCCCCAAAATAATAAGACCTCTCCAAAAAGATGGCCAAGCGGTATTTTGGGCTTCAAAAAATATAAAACATGATCTTATTTTTGGGGAAACACGGTACTGTCAATTAAACAATAAATGTCAACACTGGTTTTCTTTAAAAAATTGGAAACCATTTGACTTCCAGAATTTTTAAAATATGTCTCCAAAGATGATGTCGCAATTTATTTTATATGTGACAGTTTTCTGGAATCTGTAGAGTGTTCTTTGGCCTCTTACTAACTTACAGCCAAACATACAATTTTCTTTTAGAACAGTGCCTGAATTATGCATGCTGAGTTTTCATGTGAATATTTGCCCATGCTTCACATCAGGAAAATCAGATAAATTTTGAACATCAACATAGGTGTCAATGTGCTGTAATTTCATCATACAACTCCTGTATTTTATATAGATAATTAGATAATTTTATTTCTATACCGCCCCTCTCCCGAAGGACTTGGGGTGGTGCACAGCCAACTAAAAACACAATACAAACATCATAATTAAATTTAAAAATTATTAAAATTCTTACATTTGTGGCCGAAATTAGTTAAGAACCCAAAAATTTAAAAACTCCAAATTTAAAACTCCATTACAAAGATAGCCCTGCCTGTCGGAAGAGCAGGGTCTTGAGGGCACAGCGAAAAACTCGGAGGTCAGAGATTGTGTGTATTTCCGGGGGCAGTTCGTTCCAAAGGGCAGGGGCTCCCACAGAGAAAGCTCTCCCCCTGGGTGTCGCCAGCTGAATATAATTTCCATAGTTACATAACCTGCTTCATTGGAATACTTCATTGGGATTCATTATGTAAGGCGATATAATATCATCCTTGCCCACACAGACACAAGCATCAGTCAAGAAAAGTATATGCATGTTGAAAATATCCTGGTCCATTAATTGTCAAGTCCTGATCTTACAAATTCCTCTATTGAACCTTATAGGGTCAGCTTCTTGATATCTCTGATAAATTAAAATCTGGCATGTTCTGCCTTCTCTTTCTTTAAAATAGTTTTGTTGGTTGATACAGTAGTTGTTACATGCACTGATTACCTTGCTCTTGTATAAGAAGGAACCCAGTTCATTTTTATTCTGAATTTGGGAAACTCAAGGGCCAGATCAAGTCTCCAAAGGAGAAATAGCCTTGTGTTCCTTCATCAGAAACCAGTGACCCAAAGCTCCATTTGCTGATTATGTATCTGTAGGAGTACATTAGGCAGGGTTCCAATCAGATGTCTGTATCACATCCAAAATACACAATATGTCCAAATATGTACCTCTTTATCATTTTTGCTTTTTATATACACTTTAACTTAAGACCATATCATAGTTAAGGCAACTCAGAGGTGGCTACAACCTAGTCTGGAGATGTCTTTTAGAAGCTTTCTCTGGAATTGTGCTTTTCCATGACAAAGGAAGCTGGAGATGGTTGCTCAGATCCATACATTTTGTCCAAAATGGACCTTACCCTCACTCTACAAGAGTTTCCATAGGACTTCTGCTGTATTCCAAGAAACAGATCGTAGCTTTCTTGCACTTGTTGCTGCTCTTCTAGGAACTGCAAGCTATGCAGGAATTGTCATCCAACATCCTCTAATGTCCTTCTGAAAAACTACTATCTGCTAAAGCCATCATCCAACGAACAGCAAACTTTACCGAGTAATTTGGAGAAGAATGAGATCAGCAAGATATGAATAGTTGATTTCCTGTCTACCGGCTGGTGGAAAGCAAACCTTAAGGCTTTCTCTTTCAACTTCAGCACAGCTTCCAGCAGAACCTGTCCAGTCCCTGGAGTGAAATAACTGTTCTGGAAAATGCATTAGCAGTAAAGCAATTGGGGCAGCTGCCCAGGAATTCCTAGAAAAGACTGGCAAGCCATGCCGAGGTAAGGTAAAAGGTAAAGGTTCCCCCACACATGCGTATTAGTCCTTTCGAACTCTGGGTGGGGTGGTACTCATCTCCATTTCTAAGCTGAAGAGCCAGCGCTGTCCGAAGACGTCTCCATGGTCATGTGGTCGGCATGACTAAATGCTGAAGACGCACGAAGCACTGTTACCTTCCCACCAAAGTGGTCCCTTTTTTTCTACTTACATTTTCTAACGTGCTTTCAAACTGCTAGGTTGGCAGAAGCTGGACAAGTAACGGGAGCTCACTCCGTTACGCGGCACTAGGGATTGGAACTGCTGAACTGCTGACCTTCTGATCGACAAGCTCAGCATCTTAGCCACTGAGCCACCACGTCCCTTCCATGCCGAGGTAGACCTGTTGAAATGCAAGTCCCAGTAGGGGTGATTCCCTAGTAAATTATGTTGAAACAAGACCAGGCAATGGACACAACACATGAAATGGAGCCACAGAATGCATCTGCAGACCCAAATGTCCAAGAATTAAGATGTTTCTGAAGCCAAAGATGGTTCATGAAGAACTGACTCAGATATTGCTATGCATTTGTGATAGAAGCAGCTGCAAGGCTAAGCTAACCTTCTAACTTTGCTAACAAGCACTTGGAAGCAACTTCTTTTCTGCATTAAGCATTTCGTAGTGCATATGTGTGTATTTGCTTGCAGTGGCTAAAATTGCACTGGATCCAAGCAGAAGTTTGGCAAAGATCTTGTTTGATGATTCTTGTTGTTCCTTTTTGGCTGTTGATCTCTACTGCTCCGCATCTCTCTGACTAGGCTTACAGAGAAAGGAGTCTAAGGGGTGGGGGAAGGAAAAGGAAAATTACTATTAAAGGAAAAGGAATAATTACAATTACTATTGACTGGTAATGGAAAGGAATGAAAACAGAAAGTATCCAATTACTGTTTCGCAGGTACAACTGTGGAGTTAACTCAAGAGATGTTCTGACATCCTTCCTTGCCAAATACTTACTAGAAGAGGGAGTAGTTCATTTTGGCTAAAGAGGAGGTACTATTTCCATTGAGAAAAATTACTGCAGCACCCTTAACTGCACACAGCTGTTGCAGATAATGATTCTCCTGAAAAACAAGATTTAATTTCACTGCCACTTCCTTTTGCTGGTGGGGAAAATTTTAAAGTAAAACAACGGACGTGAATTCCGTGAACCCTCTCCAAGGACACTGAAATATTTCTGCAACAATGTAACTACTGCTATATTTTATTTAGCAATTTAGGCCATAAGAGGAGATATATCATTACAAATTTTATTTTTATTCCTGGCCAAACTAGTAAAAATATTGAACAAATAGTTCAAGCAAAGCTCCTATGAAAGTTATTGTTTTGAAGGAAAAAATAAGATGTGCATCCAATTTCTTGTTCTGGGAGAATTATTTCTTTATTTGTCTAATTAGTACAGCCACCCACCTCACAAAACAAGGTCTGACTCTGGGCAGCAAATTATGAAACAGCAATATTAAGAGGAATATAAACATATTGCCCAATGCATGAACAAAGGAACAAAACTAACAATAATGGCGTTTAAATGCTGTGGAGAAAATGCAGGGTTTGGATTTCAGTCGTTTATCCCAATATCAGCTCAAATACAACGAATCTATTATCTTTCTGCCTTGAGCATCATTTTAAAGGCAACAGGCAAAATGGTGAAGATGTGTGTGTCAGTGCTGGAGCTGCGATTCCAAAAGATCTCTTCTTGAGGCTTATCTCTACCCTGAAATCTCCAGCTTGGATCAATTGGCAAAGCTAGAGGAGAGACATGCACTTGTAACAAGAGATATTTTAACAATTCAGCTTTAAATGTGTATATATATCTAGCTTGACATCGCAGATCATTCATTAAGCTGGATTTTTTACTTATCCATTAGGATATTACCATTAGGCCAGGAATTTATATTCAATAATATTATATTTGTCCATTTTTGAAAGTAAAAAAAAAAATCAAAAATATCTATACGTAGTTATATCTTTAACATATGCAACTCCCTTAAATATGCACTTGTAAAAAAAAAAGTGCCCTGCTTTCCCTTAAATTACCATTTTTCTTTTGAATCTAGAAATACAGGTAGTCCTCAACTTACGACCACAATGGAGCCCAAAATTTATGTTGCCAAATGAGAAGTTTCTTCAGTGAGTTTTGCCCCACTTTACAACTTTTCTTGCCACATTTGTTAAGGAATCACTGCAGTTGTTAAATTAGTAACACCGTTGTTAAGCGAATCTGGCTTCTTCATTGATTTTGCTTGTCAGAAGTTGCGTATCACATATAACCAGTGGTGGGTTGCTACTGGTTCGCCCTGGATCGGGCGAACAGGTAGCGGCGGTGGCGGGAGGCTCCACCCACCTTCCTGGACGCTTCTGTGTATGCGCAGAAGCATCACACAAATGCGCAAGTGCGCCCACGCTCACAAGCGAAAGGTAGCGATGGGATTTGAAACCCACTACTGCGTATAACCCCAGGACACTGCAATCATCATAAATGTGAATCAGTTGTCAAGCATCTGAATATAAATCATGTGACCATGGGAAGGCTGCAACGGTCATAAGTGTGAAAAATGGTCATAAGTCTTTTTCCCCCACTGCCGTTGTAACTGAAATGGTCACTAAATGAACTGTGGAAGGTCGAGGACTATCTATATTCCAAAATGGATATTAGCAATTCATCATGCTGGATTCTTTCACTGTTTTATTTGGGAAAACTCTGTGACTTTTTTAATGCTCTTATTATCCCTATCGCCCAGATAGTTACATAAATATTTGCATTTATGTGCACATGACTCCTTTACAAGTGTAGAAAGTTAGCACCCACCCTCCTAGAAGAATGAAATATTTTGAGGAATATTTTTAAAAGGCAGATTATTATATATATATTATTATTATATATATTTCCCAAAGAGAGAAATGGAGAAACATGTTTTTTTGGAGGCGGAGAGCAGCCCCACTTTTCTTAATAGCCCCAGCAGATACTGAGGCCAGCTTTTAGAAATGCAGATTTGGTAATCCATTCAAGACAGGATATTTTGAACCAATGGCAGGATTATGTATAAACAGCCATCACTCAAGATCCAACACAGAACAAAGCCATTAAGGCACAATAGGAATTATTGCATCATCCTCACAGCCGTCCAAACTTCAACCAAACTTAGCTCAAACAAACACCTAGGATTTGTACTTTGCCTATAGAGCCAGTTATGACCCCTACATAACCCCTAAGTGCAAAGCTCAAAGAAGGTATAAATCCCTCCCCCGCAACTCCATTTTGGCAGTTGCACCAGAACCATGTGCTTGATGGTTCTGCTTCATCATTAAACCATCTTTCCAATCAGTCTCCATGTTTCCAGTGTCCTTCTCCCAGTTTGGCACTGAACCAGGGGAATATTTCTTCCCACACAAGCAAATGGGAAAATTTTAAAAACAGCTTTAATTCTAACACAAACATAAAAAAAAAAAAGCTATTCCCAGTAGCTTTCCCAAAAGTGACCCCAAGTGATCTCAAAGAGAGGAATCAATTGAAATTTTGTTTCACCAGAAGAAGTAGTGGGACTTCGGAAGAGTTTCTGGTCACTAGGGCAGTGGAGGGTAGGAAAAGAGACTGGCATTGTACTGCCGCCCATTGCATTGCTCCAGTTCAGTGGCATAAATTCAAAAATGTTCTGGGTGCCTTCATTCCCTAGACACAAAGCAAACTCTTATTTCAAATTGTTCCATGGTTTTCTACCTGCTTAATGCATAACTGTCTTCCATCTCTAAATCAGCCTGGTAAAAATGCATTGCTCGAATTAAGTTTCATAACTCCTTCAAAAGCCGACATGTTTCTCTGAAGGTAACAATAAACAAGAGGCAAAAATGGCCCTGAAAGAGACAAATGACAATCATTGACGTCAATTTTTCTTGTCCTACTAAACAAGCGTGGAATTTGCATTTTTTTTTTAACTTTTCCATGGCAACCTTCGAATATCACTGAATAGAATGCCCCAAGATTATGCATCTTTCCATCAGGCTGTATTTTTCTGTGTTGGCTTTTAAGAAATCCTGACATTTGCACTTCAGTGTCTTGATTCTTCTGGAGAAAATTATGTCAAAAGAAATTATGCTCCTCCTTCTTTAAAGGCCAGCAATTGGCAAACAAGCTTGTAATTCCATTGCCGTGCAAAATGCAAAATAACAACAAACATGTGTAATGCGGCCTTTACTAATTACGGTTGATCAGATGTTTCCTGTTGTGTAGAACAACAATGATTACTGTCTGTTTCAATCCTAAAGGAAACAGTTTATGCAAGGCTGGAAACCAGACAAAGTGATGCATCAACGTGTCTTTAATAAGTGAAGGATTTCGGCCAGGGTTGTCCTTATTCAGTACAAAACGATAAGGCGTTTTAAAGCACTTTCAAAGAGTAGTTTCCTAGAATCCCCGCGTTTATTTCGAAGCTCTTCTCTGTAGGAAGGCCAAATGACCTCCTATTTTGTACTAGGGATTTTCCATACTGAGGTAAATCTCAGGCATTTTCAGCAGGAGTCTGAATGCTGTAGCAGTTTTCCCAATTTGTCTTCTCAATGCAGTACTTGGAAAAGTGCCCCAAAGACAAATTATATGTTATGCATATGCCTGGATTGGATCTCCTGTCTATATTTTTAACTAGACAAAAACTAAAGAAAATGTGTAACTTTTTAAAGCCACCTAGCAAGCAAACAAATAGTCCACGCTTGAACATATCTTACGCATTCTCTCCAACAGCTGTTTGCTTTGCCAGCCATCCTCTACTTACAATTATTCATTTAGTGTCTGTTTGAAGTTACAAACCTACTGAAAAAAAGTGACTTATGACTGTTTTTCACACTTACAGCATCCCCATGGTTACAAATTCAGACGCTTGGCAACTGGCTCATATTTATGGCAGTTGCAGTGTCCCAGGTTCTTGCGTTCACCTTTTGCGACCTTCTGACAAGCAAAGTCAAAAGAGAAGCCAGTTTCATTTTACCACTGTGTTACTAACTTAACAATTGCAGTGATTGGCTTAAAAACTGTTAAGTGGTTCATTTAACGACAAGAAAGGTTATAAAGTTGAGCAAAACTTACTTAGCAACTGCCTTGCTTAGCAACCAATATTATGGGATCAATCGTGGTTGTAAGTCAAGGACTACCTGTACTTACTTACTTATTTACCTGTTATTTACTTAATTATTAGGTCTGTCATCCACACCTCCATAACTGTCTGATTTGGCTCTGCAACCAAACAAGACAGACACAGACTTCAGAGGATAATTAGAACTGCAGAAAAAACAATTGGTACCGAACTGCCTTCCATTGAGGACCTGTATACTGCACGAGACAAAAAGAGGGCTGTGGAAATATTTACAGATCCTTCGCATCCTGGACATAAACTGTTTCAACTTCTACACTCAAAACAATGCTATAGAGCTCTGCACACCAGAACAACTAGACACAAGGACAGTTTTTCCCCGAATGCCATCACTCTGCTTAACAACTAATTCCCACAACACTGTCAAATAATTTAAAAAGACTGTATTACTATTATTCTTCTCTTCCTTTCTAGTATCTATCTCTTCCCACTTATTACTATAACCATATTGCTTGTATCTTTCAATTATATTGTTTTTATTTGTTTCCTAGTATGATTTGATAGCTTATTAGTAACCTTGACTATCACTAAGTGTTGTATCTTTTTATTTTTGATGAATGCATTTTATTCTCCTTATGTACATTGAGAGCATATACACCAATGACAAATTCCTTGTGTGTCCAATCACACTTGGCCAATAAAGAATTCTATTCTATTATCTCCATCACAAGCATTGTTTGGGGAGGTGGAAAAACAATATTTTGATCAGAAATCAAAGATATGAATATCTCTTCTCCCCATTCAGGCTTCTAAAATTTTGGCAGCTTCACTCCCCATCTTTACAATTGGGCTTTGCTTAAAAAAAGTCCACCAATCCAGTTCTATTTTAGTGTTATGAGTATGAGGGATCACCAATATGATCTCAACCCTGTGATGTTTCACTCACTGAAAAGCAAGGATTCTAAGCCCAGGACTTTTAAGACCTGACAAAAAGCAGTAGATGGCTTCTTACATTTTACAGATGTATTTTAAGAAGGTCTAGGCATGAAGACATTGATGGACAGTCACAATAGTAAGAAGAGGAGATATTCCCATTAGACAAAGGGAAGAGACAAGTTTAGCAGGTAGTTGGGCTTGAAAAGGCAGAACTATTCTCTTTCCCTGTATAGGGAATTTTATGACACAAGTTCTCCAAGAAATCTCATGAGGCAGGAAACAATTGGAAATATTGATGCTATGTTTCTTTATCTTAGGTTATGTAGCAGAGATATATCAAAACACAACCACCCAAACATATGTCACTGGAGCTATGCACTTCTGTGAGCTTCCATAGAAACCAAGCTCTTGGAAAGGGTTGCAAGCCTCACCAGCTTCAGAAGTTCACTACCATAATGCCAAAAATGGCAACAAAAATGTATTGATGTCATCACACAAGTGCCACAATTGAGTAGTTGGGACCCAATGCAGGATTCAAGTACAGTTGAATGACTGCAATTGGGACTGGCGACTTCATAATTAAGTAAAGTGGTTGCTAAGTTAAAATAATGTTTCTGCAACTGTACTTACAATTTTACTTCAGTTTTCCTTTGCTTTACAGCATCAGAGGAATATAACCCCAAACAACTAGGTGAGCTCAAACAGTGGGGAAAGTTTCCAGAACTCAACTCAAACGGAAGCCAGATAAAAGGGCAAATCTTTTAGCCCTTTCCCATATTCCTTCACCCTTGGGAATGTTCACCCAGTGCTGGGTCATTGAAGAGAAAAGGATTACAAGAGAATAATCAGGCATCCAATTTGACTGAAAAGAATGCGCTGGCATTGACTGTTTGCCTAGTGTGTTCACTGAACTGCTTTGGAGCCAAACTAAAACCTTCAGTGTAAAACTTATTGGGATCTTGTTAGTTACAGGTAACAGCATGAACTAATTGATGTCACAGAGTTTAGCATGTTAACTTGCAGTTAGTACTTTTTAGGGATTTACTGCTCTCCAGGGAGAAATAATTTGTTTAGGTAAACTCTCTGCCCGGTGAGGGGTAAAATGGATCAAGCACAATACTGTACTAACTGATTGTAATGGTGTGTGTGTGTGTGTGTGTGTGTGTGAGAGAGAGAGAGAGAGAGAGAGAGAGAGAGAGAGAGAGCGCAAAGGTCATAAACGGGGACATTAGTCACAAAGTTATTTTTTCATGACCATTGTAACTGCAAACAGTCACTGTCGAAGGAGTTGCTAAGCGAGGGTTATCTATATATCAATTGTACCGTTTTCATCATATATTCTTTCATATTGGTTCCAATATTCAATACCATTATTTAATAATTCAAATAAATTTGAGCAAGAGCATTGAAAGTAAAAGATTGCTGTATGGGGGAATGCCTTGTAAATAAAGATGACTTTTTTGGTTTGCTCTTTCTTCATCTGCATTTTTAATAATATATTCAAACCAAAGTGCCTGTAGAGGGTTCCTGCCAATCAGGATATCTGTGAGGAGGTGAGGAAGCAGGTCCTTTGAAGAGGGGGGGGGGTTCCTTCTAGGGGAGAGTTTGCACCCAGAGCCAGGAGTGGCCCCTTCTCTTGTGATCATGGATGTTCCAGAAAGCTTTTGTCTGTAGATTCAGACTTTGTTCTGAGAAAAATGTGATGCCATGAATATTGTATCAGGTTATCTTATTATTTGCTCATTCTCTTGCTTTTCTTCTGTTTATGTTTGGACATGAACTGCTTAGAGTCCCATATGACTAAAACAGTATAAAAGTCTCATGAAAAATAAATAAATAAATGACATCCAGCAAAAAAATTAAGAGGGGAGATTTTCTTCTGTGCCAGAAAACCTTTACTTCTCATGCTTCTATGTTAAGTTGCTGAAAATAAACATGTTTTTTTTTTCCAAAAGAGAAAAAAGTGAAGAAAAAAAAACCTTCTAAGATTTTTCAGGCGAAAAGTTTTTCAACTGCTGCCAGAGGTTAAAACCATGAAGCATTACAGTAAAACACAAGGCCTTTGCACCGGCTGTCCCAAAGGTGATTTTTCAGGAGGCAACTGGACTTTCTTGTTTTTTTTCTTTTGAAGATATTTAGTTTCTCATCCAAGAAGTTTCTTCAGCTCTGACAGTATATTGGGAAATGGGAGGATTTATATTCCTTGCAGACAGCTGATAATTTGCATCCTTTTAGAGGGTTGTTGAAGCACTTGAAGTTTTATCTGTGTCCTCAGGCTCACCTAAGTTCCTGTAGTCTGCAATTTTTTCCCTCTGGAAATCTGTTCCTGCTCCCACACCATTCAAAGGGTGTTCATCCCAAATTGTATGGCTAAAAGTCTGTAGAGATTCTCAGTCATCCAGGTCATGGTTGTCTCAAAGATGCTTTTGAGCCTCGGTGGAGTGGACTAAGTGCTAGCAGTTAGCTGCCAGCTGCCTGCAATTAGTGCGAGTTCAAATCTCACCAGGCTCAAGGTTGACTCAGCCTTCCATCCTTTCGAGGTAGATAAATTGAGGACCCGGATTGTGGGGGCAATAAGCCAGCTTTCTATAGAACAACACTGCTTTGGGGGCCCCCGAAAGCCCTAATAAGCATGTATATACATAAAAGTATGCAGGCTATTGCTATAATGCATTGTAAGCCGCCCTGAGTCTACGGAGAAGGGCGGCATATAAATTGGACTAATAAATAAATAAAATAAATAAATAAACCATGACATGGATGACTGAGAATCTCTACAGACTTTGCACCTGTTACTTCTAAGACCTAAAGATGTAGAAGGAGTATTCATAAATTGTTAGGTGGCCAATGTATGGTTCCTGTGCCTTATTCTCTACTTCTTTTTCTTGTACTGAAAAAACACCCTTCATGCTACATCTCACTGGTAGCAGGAAGGTGCAAAGATCTCTTCAGTCTGAGAGTCATTTGGATGTGTTGATGTCTTGTCTTATTTTCTGACCTTGGCCAACCCAGAATTCCAGCTGAGTCATAGAAAGAAGCAACTTGACTGCAGATCTCAGCCTTGTATAGTTAGTTATCAGTGTGTACCATCTGCTGGCTCAACACAGGGAACAAGGCCTTAGTTTTATTTAGGAGGTCAACTACCATTCTTTAGTAATACAAAGAGGAACCAAATTTAATTGGACAGGGGAATCAGGACAAAAGTGCTGTGTGGGACATATAGTGTCGCTAAGCCATAATTATTTATTTATTATTTATTTTATTAAATTTTTATACCGTCCTTCTCCTGCTGGACTCAGGGCTGTGAACAGCCAAGAATAAAAAACATCCAATACAGAATTTAAAATTATTAAAAGAATTAAACAAATTTTGGCCCAGATTTAAAACGTCCCAACTAAAATCCGTTACAATTAAAATATCTAAGGGGGTTTGCTTCTTTGTACCTTTGCACTGTGTTTGTATCTGGCTACTGTTTTAGTTAGTTAGATAAGTAGCTAGCTAGATACCATAGTTAAACATTATGTTGTCTGACTCTAAATGACTCCAGACATCTCAAATACACAAAACAATGTATAAAAACAATGTAATAAGAAACAGCAAATTACAAAACCAAGCAAGTCAGAAGAAAAAGAAGGAAAACCATGATGGAAAACCCAGCAGATACTGCAAAGCATCCTATCCACATGAAACATCCAGCACAGGGCACTTCACTAATCATAGCCTAAGGCCTGAGAGAAGAGCCATTTGTTTATTGTAGTTTGTAAACCAAGTTTGATGATTCAATGTATTATATGAGCCCAGCCAATTTTGGTTTATTCAACAAATTGCCATTAAGCAAATGTGTGAAACTCACTGTTAGCTGCTTTTCAACAGTAAAGTAGTAGACAGAAAAGGCCATAGCACAACATTATTTTACTTTCTAAACATGGTTTAGAAAGTACAAATTTCTAAGATATATTTCCTAAAGAATTGGTTCCAGCCCTGCTGGATTTTTTACCTGAAGTTCCATCTCCTTCCTTCCTTCCTTCCTTCCTTCCTTCCTTCCTTCCTTCCTTCCTTCCTTCCTTCCTTCCTTCCTCCCTCCCTCCCTCCCTCCCTCCCTCCCTCCCTCCCTCCCTCCTCTTCCATTATTTTATCTTAATGGGTGGACAGGAAGAGGCCACTGGACACTGGGAGACACATTCAGCTCCAGCTAGAATTTAAGCTTTGGCAGATTCCCAACATAATCAGCTTCTGACTTTGACTCTTAATGCTGAAGTTGTCATGCTAGAGCAGGGCTGTCAAACTCCCGGCTGACAAGCCGGATACGTCACGTGCTGGGCTGACCACAGCCATGCTCGGTTTAGCGAAGTGGGGGAAAGTTCCAATATGTCATGTGACACTGCCATGACATTTGTGAGTTTGACACCTCTGTGCTACAGAGAAATGATTATAGTAATGTCATTGCTGTTGTACCTCCCAGTACCTGTTCAACTGAATGTGTTACTTCAAAGGAACTATAAATCTGAGCTGCACTTTCCATCAAAGATAGCTGGTCCTATAAAGGAGATTTTTTAGCCTCCTAAAAGGAAGGAGGAGTACAGTTCTTCCTGTTCATAGAAAGTACATCCTATAACTGTTTGAGATAAATGAGTTCAGGATGTATTCATGTTCACTACAATTAAAACATTTCCCTATTTTATGATTAGGAAACAGAGTAGTTGATAAATTTCCTGATATGATTTGTGTGTCAAAGGAGATCATGGACTCATGACTCTTTCCTTCTTCCGCTCATTCTTTTTCTCTCATTGCTTTTCAGTTTCTGCTTATTCCATGATGGCCATCTGTTTCATATAATGTACTGTACTCAGGACAGTATGTACTATTAATTTAGCCTCCAACACATTGGTTACTACAATGAATTACCCCATTAGGGACAAACAACCCTCTTAGGGGATAGGGCTTAGGAAGGGATTTTTAAGTATTGTCTAGTATATCTGAGTTGGCAATAAACAGATATGTGCAAAAATGAAGTGGTCTCTCCAACAATAAATAACCGGATAATAACCAATAAATAAACAAAAAGTGTCTTGGAACTGAGGATCCAGAATCCAGTTTTATTTGTCTATATTTTCAAACTGGCTATCAGGAGACATGCTGGATTTTTATAGGACAGCTAAATTTCAAAAACTAAAAGACTGAAAACTCAAAGTTAGAATAAGAATATTTGGATTGATAGTTTGAACTTTCGAGCTTTGTTGGCTAAAAGCAACACCTGGCCCTTGGGGAAGCTGACAGTATTTTAAAAGAATGAGAGAGGAAAAAGAAATGGATGAAGCCAGGCTAAAAACTACTTTAATATAATTTTAATGTATTTAAAATGAAATGAAGAAATATGGTTAATATGACTTATAGTTTTCCTCTTCTGTCTCATGAAAAATGAAAATTCAGTTGCAACTTATGGAAAGGAAATGGGCCGCCACTGAAAGATTTGGAAAGGCAGAAGCTGTGCATGGTTGATTTAAAAACTAGGTGCAAGTTGTTCAGTAGAGTGACATTATTGACAAATACCTATTTGCATAGTCCCACATACTAACATTGAGAGCCAGTTTGGTGTAGTGGTTAAGGGAACAAACTAGAAATGGAGAGGCTGGTCTAGTCCTGCTTTAGGCATAAAGCCAGATGAGTGACCTTAAGCTACTCACTCTCTCTCAGCCCGAAAAAGAAGATGACAAGGGCAAACCACTTCTAAAATCTTGCCAAGAAAACAGCAGGGACTAGTCCAGGCAGAAGCAAGGAGTCAACACTGACTTGAAGGCACACAGACACACACAAAAAACCCAACCCACCCATGCTAATATTAACCGCTATTGTATATTTGTAACTTTCAACAAAATATGAATTGAGCCCTGATTGGAGAAAGTACAGCATCTAAATATCACAATTGCCTAGGCGAAATTATTAAATGACAGTTCACCACATTCAGATCAAAAAAGCAACTCCCATTTCTCTGTATTTTTTTATTTACATTGGTACTAACAGAAAATCAAGGTGCTGTTTGGATATTTATAGTGATGTGTCATTAAAGCTACAATAAAACCACACACTTCATCCTTGCCTACTGCTGCCATAAACAGGAACAAAGAGTAGCAGTTCATAAAAGCATCTTTATCTGTGGAGGCAAAGAGATAAAATCTTATCTGATGTAATCATTGAGCCCAAATTCAAAGGCAAGTTATTTGGAAAGTAGCCAGCAAGGACCAGATCCATGTGCATATCGTAAGGAGAGAGAGAGGTGCCATGTAATTACAATACATGTGTAATTTATTTGTTTTGTCCCCCCCTGCCCCACATTCAGATATCAACATGTCCTCAGCAAGCACAATGAGGGTCTTTCTTGATGATGTAACCATATGAGGAACCAATACATAGATAACTCATTCTTGCACTGCCTGACCAATACCTGAGCAGAAAGAACCGCTAATCAATCATTGCTGATTGCTGACCAAGAATTACCTTAACCTGCTCCCTCAGAGTCACACCTGAAATTACATCTAGTCAGGTATGATGGCAAATCTCTATTTCTTTCAAAATGTTGGCAAGTCAAGATTCTTTAATCAAACCATTATTTCTCAGTGGAATAACAGCTGAGAGGCAGATAGGCAAGCACCAGACTACTCTTTCAAAGTAGGTTTGCGGGTAATTGCTTATATCCCATTAAGACTTGACAACTGCTCCCTTGATACAATTTCCATACATTCATTCATCGGACACAGCTCAAAATTTATCACAATTTCAAGCTTCTGGGTAAAGCATGCTGGCTTGGGAATTCTGGGAGTCGAAACCCACACATCTTAAAGTTGCTGAGGTTAAAAAACACAGATATCATCTGACCACTTGCAAGATTCAAGTTATGAAACAAAACTGCACCTCTACTTGGTGTTTAAATAAAGCACGTGTATGAATTGTATTCAAACCACTAATTCAATTTTAAAATTTGGTTTTTTTAAAAAAAATGCAAATAGGACAGAAATCTTTTATTTGTGCTTTCAGTTAATGAAAGAAAGTAAGCTGGCTTCAAAAATTCTTATGCCTTTTGAGATGATGTAGTCTGAACTGCACCTTTTGTCCCATTTTACATACATATTCTGGGTGGTACAATCAAGGGCAGTTTCCTCCAAAAAGCAGAGTAATTTTTCTTCCCATTCATGTGTTATACCTCTTTCTCTTCTAGTTCCTATTAGTGGATAGTTCCTATCACTGGATGCAGCTCAGAGGACCTCAAAACCAGCCCTACATATTGCTCCTTCTCCTGAAAAAAAGAGGACAATAGAAATTATTCTTATTATACAACAAAAATAGTCCTTTTCCTTCCGTGAGCTCAAAGAAGTGCGTGAGAAAAGTTTTCCCTCGTTTTATGCCTATAACAACAGCCCATGATTGATTAGCACAGTACCAGCCAGTTGAACAGGGACTCTAACCTGGGACTCCCTACCCCGTAGTCTAACAGCTTAACCATTTACTACAGAAGTAAAAGATACAGGAAAGAAAAGAAGAAGGAGGAAAGGCTAGAGTTACTAAGACATGGAAAATTAATGAAGAAAACACGTATCAAGGAAAACAGAAAGAGCAGGAGAAGACGAAAGAGGCAGTGCGGAAGAGCAACTATGAGACAGAAATTTCCAGAGACCAAAACTTTGCCCTCAGAGTGCATCAGAATATCCTTAACTTTGTCAATATCATAGCTTCAGCAACATGTGCCTGGCCTTTATGGTATATCATGCATAAAATCCCAAATTTGGATTCAGCATTGTTTTGGAGCATTGTGGGTAGAGAAAGAATAGCCACTGTGTGCACTCTCTCAGACCAACACAGATTCTATCATATTGGGGGGGAAATTAAAAGATGGGTTCCTGCCCTCCCCACTTGTTGGTGAGAACTAAAGGACAAAACTGGTTCTTCCCCTGACTGTCTCCCCTCCCTCAATACAAATGTGTCTTTGGCTCCAAGGAATTCAAAAAGCGCCAAATTGACTTTCATTGAAGTGGTAGTTATCCTTGTATATGTAGACATAAGAAATATGGACTTAAGCCTACTAACATTTCTATAGTACTACCCAGCCATTAAGCACATAGAAATATCCAACCATTACATTATTATTTAATAATGAAGAAAAAAGCTATACAAATATAGTGTTATCTGGATGATGTCAAAAGACCTGAAAATCACTAAATGAGGGATTTGCTTTTGTAACTCCATCTTTCATGAATGAGATCTCGATTCGATGCTAAGTTCTCACTGAAAGAGAAAAGGCAGGAATAACTTTGAAAAATATGCCTAATTCTGTGGAGAGGTGTTGATCAAATTTGAATCAGGCCATCACGACTATCATTATTAGCATCATTATTATTGAAATAATTTTACTGCTGTTCAATTTTTCCAGCTCCCCAAACAAGTAATAACTGATTATTATTATGACTCCATTGTTTGTTCTGAGAAAGTAATGCTCATTTCCCACTGACATCAAAAGACAGATGAGGGAGGCTCTCTGAGGGAGATGGACGGCTCAAAAATGTGATAGATAGATAGATAGATAGATAGATAGATAGATAGATAGATAGATAATAAATAAATGATTGATTCTATCCTGGCTGATCCTTAAAGTGCCTTGACATTCATCACTGAACATTGCATAAACCAAACAGGGAGAATTTATTTTAATCTGGGCCATGTTTAGTTTAAAGATTACACATTATAAAATGCCCAGATAATATCCATCACCACATGGTTTTAATTCAGATGTTATACTTTCAAACTATCTATGGGAACGCTAATATAGTCTTCCTCTTTTTGTATGCAAAAACACTGTTAAATCTGGGCTACGTCTTTTAAGCAAGATTTTTATTTCTGCATCTTCGTCACAACTGGAGCTTCTGCTTGTTTATATTACAGTGATTATGTACAGTAATTACTTTAGTACTCCTCTCTCCCACAGCGGAATTAAGATTGGAAGAGGATTGGAAAAATTTCACATCCTCACCCCAGCATTAAAAAAAGAAATACCTAAAACTGTTACTACTATCCAGCACTGCACAATCTGTCTGATGTATAAAAGATGCTGCTGTATCATTTTTGCAGCAGCAAGGAGAGTCTATTGGTTGCTCTGTAATTCTGGCAGGTATTAATAAAGCTCTTGTTCCTGGAACAAGAGCTTTCCAGAATCATGATATTATTACTATGTTCATATAGCAACATACTTACATACATACATACCAGGAGTGGGTTCTACTTACTTTTACTACCGGTTCACAACGGGGCTGCTTGCGTGCACTTGCTTTGCTCGCTCACGCACATGCTTCTGCATATGCGCAGAAGCTTCCTGATGACGTTGGGATCAGTGGGCAGAGCCTCCCACCGGTTTTACTACCTGTTCTATAGAACCGGTCTGAACCGGGGGCAACCCACCACTGATACATACATACATACATACATACATACATACATACATACACCCACACACACACACATCATGCTATTTCTTTTTTTTTTTTAATAAAAAGTTTTTATTTTCTGATCAAACGAGTATACAATATAAACATTCATTCAAACTATCATCAAGAAAAAGAAAAAAAAAATTCAATCCTTGGTAAACTCAATCTTCAACCCCTCCTCACCACCCCCCACCCCGACTTCCCAGAACAAAAACAGGGCATAGATTTCACCAAACATTCGCTAAAATAAACTAGCTAACTGCAAGATTTAATAACTCCCAAAACCCCTTAACTCCCCTTTTATAATTTCATCAACCTCCCTTCTTATAAACTCAAAATAGCGTATAATCCAATAACTCTAAGAATTTTGAAACCTTTAACAAATATTAAACATTCAAACCTTAAAAATTCTCTTAATATATCAGTAAAGTATTCAATTGATTTGCAAAAACATTTTCCCACTCTTACTTTTCTCAAAATTCAGATATTTTGAAATCTCATAGCAGAAAATAAACCTTAGGTATTCACTAATTAAATTTCTACATTTTTTAAATTTCTAAATTTCCCCCCTTCATTATTCCTCCCTCCAACTTTTAAAATTTTAAAAGATAATCATCAACATAATTAACCATTAATACATAAACTAAAAAACCAAAAAAGATTAATCTTACATTCAACCATTAATGCATCATATTTAAAAATCAATATTTAACTTTATACTTTTTCCCCCTCAGTAGTTATAACACCTAAAACATAATCATTTTTAACCATAAGTAGAACAACTGCAAAGCCAAAAGAAAAGGTTAATCTTCCATTCTTGCTTTCTTTTTATATTTTTTCCAGTCTTTCTGCATCCCTCCTAATTCTATTTTGAGGAGGTTTTTCATTTTAATTTGAGGTTGATGTAACTTCAAAGATTGTCCCCTTTTTGAGAAAATTTCCTCTGATTTAGAGCCCCCAAATCGCCTCTTCTTGCTTATATAAATCAGTTCATTCCTTCGCCTGTAGGACCAAAGTTTGTCAAGAGTTTGTGAAAAAAAGTTCAGTTGTTTCTTTTCTATTAAATGTATAAATGCCACTAGCAAATCTCCTTCATCTTCTGAAACCTCGAAAGTCTGGTCATTTACTACTTTTTTCCAAACCAAGTCATAATTTTGAAAGATTCTATCAATTTTTCCAAAAAGAGCAGAGAATAAGCTCGAAAATTCTTGAGAAGATTCTTCCACCTTCTCTGCTGCAATCAGAATATCTCCTGAATTGTCATCATGCTCCGTACTTGTTTTTGTCTCCTCAGTCATTTCTGTTGTTATCCCTTTAAGAATTGCTATTTGATTACTTATAGCTGCAGTATGATTATTCATGGCTTCTTTTATAAATTCTGTAAATTCTGCATCAAAATCCTTATAACTCTGTAAATCAGACAACTGTGTTTCTGAAACCTCCAAATAGCTTCCAGCACTTTCGGGATCTCCTTTCTTAGAAGCCATTTTATTTTTAAAGGATTTTCTTTCTTCCCACAACCATAAAATCATAAAGTCAAAGCCATCCTTTTGAGCAGCTTTCAGCAATTTCTTTATAAATCACCAAACGAAATAATCTTTTCCCAAACAGCTCTTCAAAATCTATTCCAGCAACTTAAAGCCAGTCTCTGAGCACGAGTCTATTAGCAAAAACTTTCCTTTCTAACTTTCACTTTTAAAATCGCAACAAAGAAACGCCATCTTTACTTCCAGCTCAGAAAATCCAATTAGAAACATTGTATCCCCGGAGTTAAGTATTATACTTGCAAAAAGCTTGTCCTCCTGCTTCTGTTCCGCCTGCTTTTTTGAAATCATTTAATCTTCTGTTTGACAGCAGAAATTGGACGCAACGCCTAGCTCTGTAAAAAAAAAAACAGAGTCCCCCCGGATCCGGAGCTTCAGTGGGCTGAACGGGGAGCTCTCGCCCTCCTAACCCCTGGAATTAATCCAGGGGTTTTCGGAGAGCTCTACCCTCACCCACCTGCTCTCCTCCCCTTCTTTTCCCGAAGGGGAGATTTTCAAGCCGTTTGACAGCTGATTAACGCTGTCAGAACGGCTCAACGGGATCGTGGGGGCGGCGGTCTAAAAAGACCGTCAATGGCGCTGCGGAGCCAACCCGGAAGTCACATCATGCTATTTCTTTAAGGGGCAAGCAATATTAAACAAAGCATACACAACAAAGAAGAAATAGTAAGCTAAAGAAATGTAAGACATGAGGTAATAAAAATAAACATAGCTAAAGTTAGTTAAAACAAGGTTTAATTCAGTGTGTTTCTCCCTTCCTTTTTATCCTGGCAATTCCCCTACCACCACCAACTCGCCTCCCGCCCCCCATGTTTCTACATCATCCATATATCACTTCATATACTGCTTTTTGTTCTTTCAAATTCTCCTCTATTTTGGAGGATCTCATTAAATATAACTTCTTTGGTCTTCCCCTTCCTCTCAATCTATTCATACTTCCTTCATATATTTATCAATCAATCCTAATTCAATCCTGCCTACTAGACACAAAGACAGTTCCCCCCCATGCCATCACTCCACTAAACTCATAATTACCACAGCACTGTGTTATGCCTAAGGATATCTAACCATATAATAGGACTTCATTACTATTATTCTTCTCATATTCCCTCTTAGCTACTTGTATTGGTATCTTATGACTATCACTTGGTTGGTTGTATCTTATGATTTATGATTGTATCTTATGAGCATGATTTATAACTTAGTTGCTTGTATGTATACTAACTAAGAGCTTATGCACCGGAGGCAAATTCCTTGTGTGTCCAATCACACTTGGCCAATAAAGAATATTCTATTCTGTGCTATATAAACAGTGCCTCAAGAAACTTCTTTTGTTCAGATCGTACACTTTGTATTCAATCCACATCTGTTTCCTGATCCATTCATTCATTGCCGGATCTCTTCTTGTTCGACAAACTTCTTAAACACATTCTTTTCTTTTCTTTTCTTTTCTGTTGTGTTGTGTTGTGTTGTGTTGTCTTCTATTCTACTCTACTCTACTCTACTCTACTCTACTCTACTCTACTCTACTCTACTCTACTCTACTTATTCTATTCACTAAGCATTCCTTTTATTCTCATGCATGCTTTGTCCAATCATATACAACTCTTACCACATCAGGGTCTAATCTTCAGGTCCAAATTCATTGAAACATTTCCTATATTAAGCTTACCAACCTTAGCATAAACGTTCCTTAATTCAGCAAATACACAGAAAGCTTTCTTGCTCACATTCATACGTTTCTTAATGATCTGCTGAAAAACCAGTCTTGACTCCACACATTCTGCCAGGCATAAAGCTACATTTCATTCTACACTGAGTTTAAGCTCAATGTCATCGGTTGTACTTTTTCAATCAGTATTCTGCCAAAGAGTTCTCTGGCACACTTATATTAATTCCTTTGTACTTTTTGCATTCGCTCTTGCTACCTTTCTCTTCATAAAGAGAAACATGACCACATTTATCAGAGCACCAGACCTCTAGAAAGCATTCATATACATGTTAAATAAGTCACACAGCAAACCCTATCCATATTTTAACATTTCCTTTAGTTATACTGCTTGCATCTGCAGCTTTATCATTTTACTATATTCTCACAACATTTATGATTTCCTTCCCATCATTTTTCCTTGGAAACAAGTATTTATAGCATTCATTTCTGTACAATTCTCTAAAATACACCATCCAGCATCTCAGTGTTATCTGAAACTCATCACCTTTATTTCATCACTGGAGGATCCTGTTTTAGCTCTCTGTATCCACTTAAACAACATCTTTATTGCCACAAAAATTGGTCTGTATCAATCTTTTATTACAGTCATAGACCAGCAAAGGAAGGGTAAATACAAACTGTTTTTCTAAAAGCTAAAAAGAATATAAAAATATTCTTTGCGTAAAATATGGAAAGTTAAAAAAAACTAATGTATCACACACACACAATCACTATATCAACACATAAATATTGGTGCTACCACCCATCATGCCGTTGGTCAATCAAGGCTTTCAGATAATACTTTTTAGTAAGACTGGGATTTAGTAAGACTAGTTAGCATCCTCAGTCATCCCCCTATGCCAGATGGAGCATTCCTTGATAATGATAAGGACACAACATTGGTCAATTTGGGAAAAATTCAAACAGTATGTTACAAATGCAGCTGAACCCCTATTGTATGCAAGCTAAAATCCCTAATCCAGAATCTGTCTTTGCAAGCCAACATATCATTGTTTGCCTATCACCAATTGGGAGGCATAGGCAGCATAACAATACGCATTCAGGGTCATAGGATTTCCAATAATAGGAGTCCAGTGAGAACGTGTTTAGCATAGTCCTGAATTTAATGAAATGCATTGCTTGTGAGCTCAGCTTTTATAATAAATATGTTCCTCATTTTGCCAGCACTCTGTCTAAAATTCTTTCATTCCGATTCCAACAGGACTGTTTCTGTTGCACAGAATTAAAAAACAACAACCCTACTTCAAGAAGTGATGGGAAACCTTGCAGTTAACAAAAGTTTTAGTTCTACCCAACTATTAATTGTTTCAGGTTTGGACATACTGGATAATGATATTTTATAGCTCTGGCCAGAAGGCCACCACAACCTGAGCCTTGTAGCTATCTGTAGTTGTTCAGCACCTTTTCCAATAATAGCAGAAAGCCAGCAGACCAACAATGGGAGGAGAGGAAATGGAGGCTCAGGCAAGGTTGGTTTAGGAAATCCTCCATGTGACTCTCTATCATAAGCAGGGGTGGGTTCTACTTACCTTTATTACCAGTTCGCATCGCGCCCACTCTTCTGTGCATGTGCAGAAGCTTCTGCGCATGCGCAGATCACCTATGATGACATCCAGGTCAGTGGGCGGAGCCTCTCGCTGGTTTTACTACCGGTTCTTGAGAACCGGTCCGAACCGGGAGCAACCCACCACTGATCATAAGGTAAGACAGCTGCCTTTCAAGTGTACAAATGAAGTGAAGCAATATAACTTAACGTTTCTTCAGCTTATTGTTTCTGGGAAAGGCAAAGTATAGGATGACAGCCATAATGCAGCCTTGCCTTTTGAGAGAAATGAAGCAACAATTCAGAAGAAGGCATACATTTGAAGTATTCAATATGAAGACTTGCCTTTTTAAGGAAGCCAGTCTGAGAGCCTTCAGCCCGCAGCTTTCAACCCCCTGTTCAAAAATATTTCTGGGATCCAGGATTTCTTCTCATCCACAGACCCAATCAACATCCCATAATAGCTCCACAATACTCCACGTATGCCAGAAGAGGGCAACTTTTGCGGACCATGGGGGTGAATTTTGCTTTTGCAGATGGTGTTAGAGCAGTGTTTCTCAACCTTGGAAGCTTGAAGATGGGTGGACTTCAACTCCCAGAATCCCCCAGCCAGCAGCACTGGCTGGGGGATTCTGGGAGTTGAAGTCCACCCATCTTCAAGCTACCAAGGTTGAGAAACACTGTGTTAGAGGCTGACTTGGGAAAACAGTAGTATTTCCCCTTTGAAAAACAAGAGGTAAGGAATGAGCTTTTGGACTGTTGGACTACAGCCCCCATATTTCTCTGGAGGCCTGGAAGTTGTAGCACAGACTGAACAGCATCTTTTTGGGCAAAGAAGACATGTGTAATAATATTTCTGGATGTTTCAAGTTCCTACTGATTCATCAAAAGTACCGGCTCCTGTGTTAGAATATTGAAATGTTCAGATAAAAATGCTATGAAAAAAACAAATATATCCTGATAGATTTTTGATTGCTTAACTGTCAAGTGCCAGGAAATCAGCAGATCCAGACAGTTCAAATGAATATAAAGATTTATTGCGAGCTTAAGCTCTCTACAAGACTCTGAACTACTAATGGCTAAGGGAAATTAGCGGGAATAAGAGTAGAAGGAATTCAAGGTGGGCTGGCCTGAGATCTCCTGTTGGCATGAAGGGACTCATGACTGATGATGTATTTGACTCCTCCCTCAGGCTCAGCCTGGTCATCTCCTACATTTACCTCCCTTTTCTATACCCTCTTCAAATGGGAAATCTCTAGTGTGCTCAGTTTCCATACTTGCTTAGAATAGTGGAGGCTAAAGCAGCTGTCATCTCCTTCAGGTGGGAGAAGCACTTATCAATGGTACAATCCAGCCCCATTGATACATTACCCTAAGACACGGGTGTCAAACTCGCCGTGTCACATTGATGACACATGACATATCACAACCATTGTGACGTATCACAACCGTTGTTGCCTTCGTGGAGCTGAGGTGGACGTGGCCTGCACATGACCCAAACTGTGCCGCCAATTTGACACCCTACCCTAAACTAATGTAGCTCAGTATATTTGGAAAGCATCTGGTTCAGGAAGGCAGCTAAAATTAAATGTGGGAGCTGAACAACGTACTCACAAAGGCAAAAATAATAATAATTCTGAAGTCTTGAAGCTGTGCCTGAATTAATATTAGGTACAAAGAAGCTGTGCTTTCATTATTATATCAGATTATTCTTAATAGCAGCAAGTATCTTTTTACCATATTATGGACAATTCTTTTCTGTTTCAGAAATTTTCTTTAACATTATACTCAGCCGCAGGATGCATTAGATGCTCCTTTTTTTAATCCGGCACATCCAATTAGAAATAATGCTTCCAATTTGAAAAGCTGATTGAACATTATTTTGAAAGCTTTTTTCCCCAAAAAACATTTCAATAGCTGAGAAGCTTTACTGTTTCCTTGGGAGGCCATGTGATATGAGGCTTTACTGAGCTGGTAGAACATTTTGTCAGGAGTTTCTTAACTCCTTCAAGCTAAAGGTTTCAAGGGAATTTGTTTTGCCTCTTCACCCCTCCTCCAGTGTCATCACAACACTTCACTGAGCTTCTTTAAATATCACCTTTGCTTCTGAAAAACAAACCTAAGGTCACTGTCTACTTCCAACTTAGAGTTTGTTTACCATGACAATTTATTATGGCTCTGAGCGCTAAACTGCAAGACTTGTGTGCAGCTATCAGACTTTCTAATACTTTCTGAGCCTTCCTTTGCCCAATCGCATTGTTGCAATCTTCTTTGCTATTATCACATTGGTGGATGTATTGCAATGTTTAAGTAACGTCATCAACAGATAACATGCAAATCGTCATCCAACCATGTTAATCATATATGAAGGAGACTCATACATACATCAGTTATATTTCCCCTTTTTCATAGTTTACGATTGGTGGGTTGACTTCTACAATGCATGCTGACTTTCATATGAGTTCATAGATCTTGAGGCATGAATTTGGGAACGTGAAAAATGCTACTCGGATGCTAGTTTTGATAAAGGTGCTACTTTTGACCTATGCAAAGACATGAGCAAAACAAAGTCACTGTACATTGAATCCAACACTATATAAGGTCAGTCACTGTATTTTGCCATGAGCATATGAGATTCTTAAAAAAAAAAAAAAAGCTATTAATTTGTGCTAAGAGGCAATTTTTAAAAAATTATTTATCAAATGTATTGGCCGGTTAACTTATCACAGGATAATTCCCAAATAAAATTTAAAATCTCACTAACATGTTTTATTCTATGCTGTTTTAAAAATATGTCTATGCAGGATGGAATTACCTTAAAAGATATTATTCAAGGAGAAGTTAGCTTTATGTAAGTGGATTTCATTCATGCAAAAATAATGTTTTTCTCTCTCTCTCTCACATCTCCCTCAACAAATCCATACAATCTGCTCCAGAAAGTCAAACAACCTTCTGGAGTGAATTTGGACAGCAATGAGGCAGCTTTTATTTTGTGAACAAAATCAGTTATTATTTGTGAAAACTCATCACCAAATATCATTTTTACTTTAAATCCACTTAAACATTTGTTGCAGTGTTTCTTGATGCAAAGCGTTTTTTCTCATCGGGGGATTAATCATCATAAAATTTTATTAAGAGAACCAGATGTGGAAATGCTTTTAAGAAAACCACAACTCTCTTGTATTTTCCCATCATTTCATTTCTCCTTTTAATTGTCACCCGTACAAGAAAGAAAGATAGAATAGCTGCATGTTTTTCTTATTGTTGGTGTTAGTAAACTTGCTGAAGAATTCAAGAATACATTTAAAAAGTATTTCTTTCACTTTGAATTTCTAACTTTCCAAGTTTCTTCTCAGAGTTCCAGCTTTAAAAAACACCCACTTCTAGACCTGCATTCTGATTTATTGCAATTGAGTTGTTTTACAAATACACTGTTTCCTTCATTTGGTTGAAACTGCAATTTATGGTATCAGTAATTCATAGCAAATTCTTAACAATGAGAAGGAATGTGTGGTCAAGCTAGTAACTAGTAATAATCCTAGAAGGAATGCTAGGTTTAGCCATACAATAAGGAATCATATACCAGGGTTAGGGATTAAAGATGCAATATGACAATGTTAAATCTCCATAATCTAGATGTGTGGAATCTAGGTTGTTCATGTTGTCACCACCTAAGTCAGGGGTGTCAAACTCAAGGCCTGCGGGTCCAATCTGGCCCGTGGGGTGCTTAGATGTGGCCCGCAGGGCCAACCTGGAAACAGCGAAGGATCGGCCGGTGGTGCCTCTGCCAGTGAAACCGGAGCTCGTCAGGGCTGCGTGCAGCCTTCCCAAGCTCCATTGTAGCTGGCAGAGGGTTGCAGGAGGCCATCGTAACAGAACTCGGGACCCGTTTTTGCTGGCAGTGCTTGGGCCACCACAGGTGCCCCTGACACAAGGGACATCGAGCTGGCCACGCCATCCTGGCCACACCCATCCAGGCCCATCGAGATCACACACAACCCTGATGCGGCACTCAATGCAGCTAAAAAAAACTTGCCATGAGGAGAGGAAAAGTATGCAGTTTTGATGATGATGATGATTTTGATTGAGATGGATACATTTTTAAGTAATTCTTCCTTTTAAGAGATTATTTTTAACACTAACCGTTGGAGAGCTCAGGATTGAACTAAGAAATCCTTGGTGCTTTCTGAGCTTGAGTTTTTTCCCCCCCAGATGTTTGATTACCTAACTAGATAACATCTTCAGAGCTAGTGAATGTGGAGTTTAGGCCAGTCTTATATGTAGTAGTTTGCTCTGCCATTGTTGGTGGGGTTGTGGTTTTCCCCTTGATAGTTCCTTGGTTAAGGTATTGTTTTCTATTTGATTATCTTTCTGGTGTTAATCCCTGCTTATCTAGATGTTGGCTGCTGGACAGGATATTTACTTCCTTTGTTTCTATTTTTTCTTAGCTTTTTGTTGTTTCCTCTTGTTGTCTCTTTTTAATGGTGTGTAAATGTGGTTTATTTCTATGGGTTTACTGATGCTGATTTGTCTGTATACCAAGCTTTCAGGAATTCTCTAGCATTTTTGGCTTTGGCTTGGTCAAGGATGCTCCCAGTTTCCCAACTGAAACTATGGTTGAATTTGTTCATGTGTTGTAAGATTAAGGGATTTTCATTTAATCTTCTGACTACTAGTTGTTGTGCATGGATGCACTCTGCTAGTCTTCTGCCTATCTGTCCTACATAGTGGTTGCTATAGACCTTAAATTGTATGTTGTAGATGAGTTTTGCTTTACTTAAGATATTTTGGAGGGCTATGCTGGTTAGTATGGATGCCACGTGCTTGTAATAGTCTATTGGTTGTTTCTGATATGTATTTCAGATATGGCGCTATTATCTTTTTCACAGTCTATGTTGGTTGTGTTGTAGTATGTTGAATGATCTGGTCCCTTCTGATAAAGTTGTTTGAATATCTATTTTGTTGAAGGATATTGCATAAGCAGACTATTTCCTTTTTCTACTTCTCCATGGTTGCTGCTTGTCTGAATAATGTTTTTACACAACTACTCATATACAGGGCAAGCCACTTTCTCTAGCACTGATGATGCTATCTAGTTGGGTCATGAAATGTCAGCAGCTAGGACTGCACTGAACTTGATTAATAATAAAGGGGGAGAACATTCTAGGGCTATAGAATGGAAATAAAATGAAATGAATGAAATCGGATAAAATCCAAGAAGGCAATACAATCCATTTCTGTATTGTGCTGCAAAAACTAGATAGTTGCATTTGTGAGGTCATCTGGAGTTCAGCTGAAATCAGTGGAGATGTCATGTTTTAAAATGTGGATTAAGCATTTGGTGAACAGATAAACAAGAAGCAGATTCAACATAACTTCTCCTTCAAAAGCAGAAGAAAATAACACCAAACAGAGAAGGATTATAGTGCTATCAAAACTGAATAGGGATAATCATGTTGCTGTCTAACCATTCCTATTATGTTTTTCCCCCCATTTCTTCTTCTTGAAGCACTTTCCTTGTCTTATTAACAGTAAGTGCAATGATTCCCCCTTCCCATTTTGTAACACGGAACATTTTCTAACTAAATAAAGCCACAAATCTTGGTAAGGACAAATCCCTCCTTGCAATAGGAAGATTTGCATTGCCATCTAGGATCCCACTTCTCGTTCTATCCTATTTCTCTCTTCCATTGAATTAATATTGATTCTGCTTTTTGAGATTGCCCAATGCCCTCTAGGCTGGCATGAGCGAAACGGGCTTTAAATAAACAAAGACAGAACCTGTTGTTTCAAGGTAAAGGGATAGTACTTTTAAGTGACTGACTAATATCCCACAACAACACCTGGGAAGCAGAAGTACAAAGAACAAGTTGAGATATAACCAGTGAGAACAGATCCTGATTTACCCCTGAAACTCCTTCCGAATTTTGATTGATCCTCTGCAACACCCATCCTTGTCCTGGCAACTTCGGTCTATGCAACAGTAATAGGTGATGATGATGATGATGATGATGATGATGATGATGATGATGTCGTCTATGGAGGTTCTCAGTCATCCAGGTCATGGTTGTCCCAACGGTGCTTTTTCAAGAGGCAACTGGACTTTCTGGTTTTTCTTGGAAGACGTTTTGCTTCTCATCTAAGAAGCTTCTTCAGCTTCAGATAAATAGCCTGCCAAACGTCTTCCAAGAAAAACCTGAAAGTCCAGTTGCCTCTTGAAAAAAGTACCTTTGGGACGACGATGATGATAACGACATTAATAATAATAACGAAGGCTCCAGTTCCTATCTAGGGTCGAGTGGTAGCTCGCCTGCCGAAATCACGGCCGCCGCATTCTTCCCATAGTAGTCCTGTAAAATTAATAGCACATGCAGAGGAAAAACTAAAGCCCTTTGACGTCACTCTTCCAACGAGGAAACATAAACAGAGGAGGCTTCGCTGCTGCTGATTGGCCGGCCGCGCTGTGCCTGTGGCAGTTGACAGCACCTCCCAGCCAGGCACGGCTCGGCCTTCGCCGCTCAGCCAGCCCGAGACTGCGCCAAGCCCCGCGGAGCTCTTCTCCAGCTCTCGCCCGGCCGGGAAGTCTGGCTCTTGAAGCTCCGGCTGCTGTTCCGCGTGCGTCCCGCTCGGGCACTTTTTCCTCCTCCCTCCTGCCCTTCTCCGGGCCAATGCGCACCTTCCGCCGTCCCTTGGCGCGTCTCCCCGAATGCTCTGCCTGAGCCTGGATGCGAGCTTCGGGATCGTGCAGGTCGAGGCTTCATGAACAAGCTGCGCCGCTTCCAGTTTTCGCGGCATTCAGAGGTCACCGAACTGCCACTATGGTTAAATGTCTTGTTTAATGGTTGAGGTACGTACCGGCGAGCCGAGGAGGCGGCGGCACGGTTGGACTCGCTTTCGGGGGGCGCGGGGAGTGGGTGGGAGAGAGTGACTGCAGTTGCGCAAAGTTAATTGAACGAACTTACGAGGGTATTTGGAAGAAAACACTTGGCGGGCTTTGCTGTGAAACAGGCTGCCTTCCTTCCTTCCTCCCTCCCCTTCTCCCTCCCTCCCTCCTTCCTTCCTCCCCTTCTCCTTCCTTCCTTTCTTCCCTTCCTCCCTCCTTCCCTTTGTTCCTTCCTTCCTGCCCTTCTCTTTCCTTCCTTCCTCCCCTTCTCCCTCTCTCCCTCCTTTCCTTCCTCCCCTTCTCCCTCCCTCCCTCCTTCCTTCCTTTCTTCCCTTCCTCCCTCCTTCCCTTTGTTCCTTCCTGCCCTTCTCCTTCTTTCCTTCCTCCTTCCTCCCCTTCTCCTTCCTTCCTCCTCTCCTGCCTTTCTCCTTCCTTCCTTCCCTCCCTCCCTCCTTCCTCCCCTTCTCCCTCCTTCCTTCCTTCCTCCCCTTCTCCTTCCTTCCTGCCCTTCTCTTTCCTTCCTTCCTTCCTCCCCTTCTCCCTCCCTCCTTCCTTTCCTTCCTTCATCCCTGTCTTCCTTCCCCCTTCTCCCTCCCTCCTTCCTTCCTCCCCTTCTCCTTCCTTCCTGCCCTTCTCTTTCCTTCCTTCCTTCCTGCCCTTCTCCTTCTTTCCTTCCTGCCCTTCTCCCTCCCTCCCTCTCTCCTTCCTCCCCTTCTCCTTCTTTCCGCCCCTCCTGCCTTTTCCTTCCTTCCTTCCTCCCATTCTTCCTCCCTCCCTCTCCCCTCCCTCCTCTTCTCCTTCCTTCCTTCCCTCCCTCCTTCCCTTCGTTCCTTCCTGCCCTTCTCCTTCTTAACCTTCCTCCCTGTCTTCCTTCCTCCCCCTCTCCTTCCTTTCTCCCCTTCTTCCTTCCTTCCTTCCTTCCTTCCTTCCTTCCTTCCTTCCTTCCTTCCTTCCTGTCAACGTTCGTGCCAGTAAGCAGAGGCGAGGAATCCTGGAAACTTGTACCAATTGCATTAGAAAAATCAAAGGAGGCTGTTCCCCTTCTCCTCCCCCACCCCCACCCTTCACCGGCCAGCTTCCTCCAGTAACGTTTGAAGCGGAGAGTCCCTGTCGGGGTTGGACGCGATGAGTCGCTTCTTAATTCGGAAGAATCGCGTAGGGTGTTCCGTCTCCAGCATCGGGGTTCTTGTGGTTTTGGTTTTCAAGGAGGGGGAAAAAAAGTTACAAACGCCCGAGTGTTCTTTACACTTCCCTGAAGAGGCGGCCGGCGGTCCTGTTAATATTTCACCTCGGCGTCCATAGCTTGGAGAGCTGGCTGGCGACGTGGGAGGGGGCGGCAAGCAAGAAAAGAGAGCCCGGAGAAGAAAGTGAGGCAGAGCCTCTCAGGACTGGCCATCATCAAAGGGCAGCCTGTAGCCTTAACTTGGACGACTGTTGCAGCATTGAAATGACCTGCGTGTGCCGCAGGAACCCGAGCTGTGGTTGCAAACAGAGCCCACATTGTTTCGGGCGCCCAGCGTGCATTTGGAAGAGCGACTCGCCCGGAGAGACGCATGTTTAAAATCTCGCCCCAGTAGCCAGTCACGGACTTGGGTGTGCGCGCGTTTTAATTAAAAGATTGCAGGTATAACGTCTGCAAGAATTGAATAAACGTACGTGCGCGCGCTTGGGGGGGGGTGGAAAGGGAAAATGCTTATTTTTTAAAGGTATCTTGTTTTCAGACTCAAGTTGCTTCTGTAACCTGGGAGGGGGCGGGGAGGGGGAAAGATCGAGGTTCAGCATAAGAATGCACTTTGAAGGCTTACTTGGGGGGAGAAAGAGTTATCCGCGCTTGAATTCATAAGGACTAGCTTAGAAATGGCAAAATATTAGCTCCAAAATGCAGACTATTTGCTATGTGCTGTGAATGGACAATTGCTATTCTGCAGTGCCTGGTGAGAAAAACAAGGACTTTATGCACATGCATAACGGCAGCTCCTCCATTTCCTTTGCTGTATCTTCACTGGTGGCTGCAGGAACAAAGAAGCTGCTGTCATTAATGCTTTGCTTAATGACACATTTCACATGTTGTGCTGGGGAATTTCTGTTCTTTCTGTCTCGGACGACCAGCCCACAAAATCTATTGTGATTAGTGCAAATGTTGGCTAAAACTTATCACCTCCTATCTCCCAATATTACTTTTTTTTTTTTGCCACATTGGAAAACGATTTTCAACCCTCAATGTATTGTATTAGCCAGGTACAGAAATTCAAAACAGTTTTTCAGGCATAGTGCATATCTATGGCTATTGCATATAAAAAGTACATGTTCATCTTGGATGATTGCTTTGTACAGGTCTAAAATAATATAGAAAAACCAATGGGAGAAGGAAAGAAGAATTCCAACTTTCTGAACTTTTGGAAGAAGTCTAGTGTCTGAGGTCCCAGCTTGCTAAAGAGTTCTCTCCCTGCGGGATAAATATCCCTTATGCAAGTCTAATGGTTACATGTGACTAACTCTGAATTTAGAAGACTGACAGTCAGATGAGAATTCTCCCTTATCATTCAGATCTCTGGATTACCTGAAGCCTTAGGCAACGAAATTTATTTCTATTAAAGTCTTGTTGAAATTAATGGAACTTAAATTCCTCACATTGGGAAGAAATTTCTGGAGAAACAGAGAGAGTGGCATGGCTTCCCCTGATCTAACATAATCTCCAGTAGGATTTAGCTCATGACAGAATATCATCTCACTGTCTATTTCTTGGTCCTCTCCAAGGGAAAGCAAATGTCTGCAGAGAGAGGCAAATAAATATTGTGGTATCATGGGTGAAGGACAGATCACATTGCAGAGGAGACAGAAATGTAACATGTAAAGGTTTCCATGTGACATGTAGTTCTTGTAACAAGTAGTTTTAATTTTTCCCAGTTTATTTCCTTTCCTTTCATTCCTCTCATTTACTCCAATGCATGGAAGGTTCTCATTTATTTGAAAGCATCATCTTCTACAGTGCTGTCCTTTGTCTTAATACTCTACTTTATGCACTTATATTTGCATGTTTGTTCAAAACATTGGGGGGAAACTCCATATTCTGTACATTCGAGAGTATGGGAAATCCTTGACTTATGACCACAACTGGAACCAGAATTTCCATTGCCAAGTAAGCAGTTTGTTAAGCGAGTCACACCCAGTTTGACAACTTATTTTTTGCCATGGTTTCTAAGCAAATCATTTCAGCTATTAAATGAATCATGTGGTCATTAAGCAAATCCATTTTCCCCCATTGACTTTGCGTGTTGCAAGCCTGTTGAGAAGGTTACCAATGGTGATCACATGACTCTGGGATGCTACAACTGTTGTGAATACATGTTGGTTGCCAAGCGCCTTAATTTCAATCCTGTGACACGGGGGATGCTCTGATTATCATAAGTGCGAGGACTGGTCATAAGTCATATTTTTCAGTGCTGTTGTAACTTTGAACTGTGGCTCAAATGGTTGTAAGTCGAGAACTACCTTTAATAATTTTTAAAAGTTTATAAATGGCAATCAGACTTACTAACATACGTATGGAATAAAGCAACAGGAACAAAATTACGAAACAAAATTACACTTTACTGGGACCCCAAAGGTGCTTTTCTCAAGAGGCAACTGTACTTTCTTGTTTTTCTTTGAAGAAGTTTCACTTCTCAACTCTTTCAACTCAGAGCTGAAGAAGCTTCTTGGTTGAGAAGTGAAACATCTTCAAAGAAAAACAAGAAAGCCCAGTTGCCTCTTGAGAAAAGCACCTTTGGGACAACCATGACCTGGATGACTGAGAATCTCCACAGACACTTTACTGGGACCTCAAAAGTTAATTTGTGTTTGGAGATACCTGTTCTGACCTAGGCTTCCTGAGTCAGTAAAACACACGAGTAGTCCCAAAAACCTCTTTTAACAGCTGTGAATTCTGTTCATTCACAGATGAATCCCAAATAGTTGTAAAGAGTCCTTAGGGATATGGCTGATAATCACCCACCTTTATCTCCCTTGACACACTGCCAAGGACCTAATTGGCAAAGCCACACGGAGTCCAGAATCAAACAGTTTGCACCCAGTTTGTGGGGGCAATAAGCTGACTTTGTATAAATATACAAAAGTATGAAGGCTATTGCTTAACGCATTGTAAACTGACCTGAGTCTCCGGAGAAAGGCGGCATATAAATCAAATAAAAAAAAAACAAAAAACACCAACGCTTCAGACTTTAAATTGCACAGAATTAACAACGTTGCTTCCTGCAAAAGCCCACGTGCCTTTGCTCCTCTTTTAAGTCTTATGGGAGGGGCCAATCATCTCCAAGCCCTACTCCCGAGTCGTCCCTTTTGCTTTAACTGTTCTTGCCTTCTGGCAGCTCTGCGCATGTGTGCACTGGGAATAGGCTCCCCCTGTTCCTCAGCCTTGCTGAGGTCCAACCCTGGAAGGTCCGGAGGCAGCACGTACCTCCCAGATGGCCTTTTCTCTGCCTCCAATGCAGAGCCCTCGTCCGAGTCTTCCCCAGACTCCAGGACTGGCTCATGTTCCTCCCCAACCTCCTCCCTGTCCAACTCTGCTGCCAGCTCCGCAGGCCACCGACAGACCACAACAATACCCTGTGCTGTTATTCATTTCCTTATTGTTTAGATCCCTTTTTTTCCATTTGTATCTCAGGTAGACAAATGATAAAGACCTAATATGTCAGCCCATATTTTGAGGTTGATGTCTCTATGTCAATAATTTCTAACTAAAATAATTGTGTCAGGCCAATGAAATACGTAGCCCTTTTAGGCTGTTTCTCAAGTAAAGAAGGTTTTTTTGGGGGGAGGGGCAGAATTAAATGGGTTAAGATGAAATAGGAAACAAAAATTGCGACTTCATAAAAAAGAAATTAGGCGGAACAAAATCGAGCAGATTGGGTTTTGATTTTCAGACTCTAGAACTCCCAAATTCATGATATAATCTGCTTCAGCCATTAATGTTAACATCCTTATGCTGTGGTCCTTTCCTTCTCGTTCTTTGATTCAACAGTTTTCAACTCATGTTATTTGTGAAAAGAAAAAACAACAAACTTCGCCATAATAAATATGCCATGACCTTAATGTATGCTCATGTTAAATATTAAATATGGTTTTTTGATTGGCAAATGTATAAAAGATAACACCAACAGAAGTTTAATTAGTCATTTATGTATTTTACTGGAATTCCTGGTAACAACTGCAGCAATAAAAAGAAGCTTCACTTACTCTTATAATCTGATCTTAATCTCAGTGTAAAAGATGTTAAAGGTTATAAGTAGATGCCAAGTTATTGCTTTGGTTATCCATTAACCTTATTTTGTTTCTTTCTCATTTAAAGAACATCTCCTTGTCTAGCTTTTTTAATATTAGTCATTAGCTAGGTCACTGGTGACCCAAACTAATTCATCCTAATATTATTTGTTGAGGCATCCGATTGATTGATTGCGTGCCATCAAGTCATTGTCAACTTTTAGTGACAACATACGTTGACTCGGCCTTCCTTCCTTCCTTCCGAGGTCAATAAAATGAGGACACAGATTGTTGGGGACAATATGCTGACTCTGTAAACCACTTAGAGAGGGCTGTAAAGCACTACAAAGTAGTATATAAGTGTAAGTGATATTGCTATTTTATCCATGATGATCTGCCTGTTACCTGGTCCTTCAGATCTTCCAGTACCTTTGTAACTGAGACTATTCATGTTGCTGCTAGATATCGTCTTCTTCCCTTTCCTTCCACCTTTCCCAGCATCTTTGCATAATGCATCCAAAGCAGGATAATTAGAGCTCGGTCATTTGTTCCTTCAGTGAAAAGTTTGGTTTGATATCTGTTTGATGATTCATTTATTTGTGTTCTTGGCTATCTATGGCATTCCAACACCAAAGTTCAAATCAATACTTTTCCCATCTTGCTTCTTCAAAGTCCAATTTTCGCTTCCATAGGGTGTCTCAGGGAGCACCATGGCTTGCATAATTTTGATCTTATAGATATAGACCCATCATAGCATTTCAGTGCTGAATATTGAAGGATCCAAGCAAAATCTTAAAATACACAAATAAATATACCTTTGTAGAGGTAGATTTAGTATAGCTTAGACCTTTATATTGGATTGGGTCATTTTCAGAGGCTCTCATCAGTTCTCCATGAGAAAGTAGATAGATTCTAGTTCTACAAATGTATATTTATTTGTGTATTTGCTTTTTGATTAGGTAGTTGCAAGTCATACCTTCACAATCACCCCTTCTACATGCTAGGGAAAAAAAGTAACAAATTGGAAGAAATGTCTTGATTCTTCCTTCTTTTTGTCAGCTGTGATCATTTGTGCTCTTTTGGGAGGAAAGTGCTTCTTCCAGCTTCAATGTTAGGAAAAGGGGACAAATGGGTAAGATTTCTCAAATATTTATGAAAATAAGTCAATTTTTATTTTTATTTTTTTATTAAACTGGATAGAGTGGTACAATGTGAAAGTGTCAGGAAGGAAATAGCTTCTCTGCTCATCTCTATTGCTGGTAAAAAGATAGTCCTGTTAGCTGCCTCTAGAAATACAGCTCTCCTTGTGTTCAAACAAAATCTAGTAGCTTATGCCTGGAGAGATTGAAGGGCCATTGTGGTTGTGTATTCTTCTCCCAGGAGGAATCCTTGTGTTGAACAATTCCCAGCAACCCTTGTCAGAATGGCCATTGGGAAAGGAATACTGAGAGTTGTTATTCAGAAGACCACAGATCTCCCACCCTATTGTAACTGATGAGCCAACAGAGAGTCAGCCTGTTTACTAAGACAGCAAGGACTGTTGGGCTGGAACCAGAAGTACAAGTTAAGAGCTGACAATGCACAGAAGATTACAGGGATCCATTTAAAAACTGGAAACCAGGCAGAGAACTTCAGCTTTTGTTACTAGTTTTAATGCATTTTGATTTAGCGTTATAGCAATGGCAATATTATTAGCAAAGAGGGTTTGAAGTCGTTAACCTGATAAACAGAAGGATTTAGTATTAGATTAAAGATTTTCTCCCCCAATATCTATGGCGGAAAGTTTACCGATGCAAATGTTGAGCGAGTGGATGTGAAAAGTCAGGAAGGGCAAAAACAAGAGTCTAGGGTAATCTTATACACTAATGACATTTGTACTGGAGCACTTTCAAATGAAAATTGTTCAAAATGGCATACAAGAGAGCAAACAAGGTCAGTGCTATATAAGAAATAATAAAAGTGTCATTTGCAAACAATCATTAATGTATTCCGGAAATTAAATTTTGCCAAACTGCTAATTCCGTTTCAGATATATAGCATAATCTAGTCCTAATCTCCTTTTTTTTAATTACTGAACTTTTAGAATGCATTTTGAAAGGAAGATTTTTGTAAAAACATGTCAAAATATTTTGGGGCTGAACCTTGTCTATTACTTTTTAATTCATAATAGAGCTGGAAGGGACCTTTGAGGTCTTCTAGTCCAACCCCCTGCTCAATCAGGAGACCCTATACTATTTCAGTTAGGTGGTTGTCCAGTATTTTCTTTAAAACCTCCAGTGATGAAGCACCTACAGCTTCTGAGGGGAAACTGTTCCACTGGCACTGTTAAGAAGTTTCTTATTTATTTATTTATTTATTGATTGATTGATTGATTGATTGATTGATTGATTGATTGATTCATTCATTCATTCATTCCGCCCTTTTCCGGAGACTCAGGGCGGCTTACAATGCATTAAGCAATAGCCTTCATACTTTTGTATATACCTGCTTAGTAGGGCTTTCGCCCCCCCCCCCCAAAGCGGTGTTCTTTTTTATACAAAGTCAGCTTATTGCCCCCACAAACCGGGTCATCATTTTACCTACCTTCGAAAGGATGGAAGGCTGAGTCAACCTTGAGCCTGGTGAGATTTGAACTTGCAATAATTGTAGGCAGCTGGTGTTATCTTAATAGTGCTTTAGTCTGCTGCGCCACCAAAGCTCTAATTCCAGGTTACTTCTCTACTTGATTAGTTTCTATTGTTTCTTGTCTTGCCTTCTGGTGCTTTGGTAAATAAATTGACCCCCTCTTCTTTGTGGCAGCCCCTCAAATACTGGAATACTGTTATCATGTCATCCCTAGTCCTTATTTTCTCTAGATTGGCCATACCCAATTCCTACAGCTGTTCTTCATATGACTTCATAAGACATATGACTTCCAGGCCCTTAATCATCTTAGTTGATCTTCTTTGCACTTTTTTTCCCAACATTTCACCATTTTTTTGGTAATGTGGTGACCAAAACTGGATGCAGTATTCCAGGTGTGGTCTTACTAAGGATTTATAAAGCGGTACTAAATATTTCACATGATTTTGATTCTATGCTTCTGTTTATACAACCAAGGATTGTATTAGCTTTTTTTGGCTGCTGCTGCACACTGCTAGCTCATGTTTAAGTCCACTTAAACATGATCGTCCACTAGGACTCCAAGGTCCTTCTCATAGTTTTTGAGTCAGATTTTGCCTAATCTGTATTTGTACCTTTAGTTTTTCCTGCCTAAGTGTAGAACCTTGTTTTTCTCCACATTACATTTTATGTTGTTGGATAGAGCCCATTGTTCAAGTCTGTCAAGATCTTTTTGGATCCTGAGCTTGTCTTCTGGTGTGTTGGCTATTCCTGCCAGCTTAGTGTCATCTGCAAATTTGATGAGTTCCCCTTCTATTCCCTCATCTAAGTCTTAGATTAACTACTTTATTTACCAGATTAGCAAATCTCAATTTTCTTCTGGAATCATTTCTGTGTTACTATAAAGCACATGGTGAGGTCACAGTACCTCTACTCATTGCATTATTGCAGTTTTTAGTCTTTTTAGCAGGAAATTATTTGCAGTCATTCTATCATTCATCTGTTAAAGACATTGCAGTAATAGTTATTATTTCCATTTTACAAGTGAAAATTAGTATAGGGAAATAGGAATTTGCCAGTCTAATTCAACGTACAGTGTATCATTCCACTACACCCTATAGAATGCACTAGAAATATTTCAGAATGTCACATGTTCCACAGACCTATTTATATTTACTTAATGATATCCAGTGAGCCTCAAGTTAGTTTGCATTGAACTATAGCCACCAGGTGTGTGTGTGTGTGTGAGAGAGAGAGAGAGGGGGGGGGGGGAGGGAGGGAGAGAGGGAGGAGGGAGGGAGGGAGAGGGAGAAAGAGAAACCAGGCAAAATGGTCCAGGTTTGCCCCTTTTGTATGTGCCTCAATGTTGCATGCATGTGCAAAAGAGTGAGGCTTTGATTGCCATGCTGCAGCCAACAATAATTGTGACTTTCTGGATGCTTTTGGAATCATTTTGACAGGATGGTCATTCTTGGGAAAATTCACTAATTCACTCATGTCCTAAATCTTCTCCATATCAGAGCTATGTCTCTGATTGTGGATTGGTGAAACTGAGAAGCTTTAGAAATGGATTTGTAACCATTTCTAGAGTGTTAGCAATCAAAGAACCTTTTTTACAACTGAAATTAATTTTCTTCTTTTTTTATAAATTTTATTTCTTTAAAAAAAATACAAACAGAAAATTTATCAACAAACAGATCGCGGTGAGAACCTTACACAATACATTACCTTCAATCCAAATATACAAATGAGAAATAAAAACTAAGCTAACATTGTCCTCTTTTTATTCCAAACATACCGTAGGTCCCAACATTGGAAATATGCGGAATCTTTTTGATCTCTTAAAATTTTTGTTAGCCTATCGGCTTCTGCACATTCCATAATTTTCCCTAAAATCAAATCTTCAGGCGGTAGGTCTTTTCCCTTCCAATTTTGGGCGAGACATATTCTTGCTGCAGTTGCAATATAGACAATAAGATACCATTTGTTAGTGCCTATTTTATCTGGCCTAATGTTTAGTAAGTAAAGTTCAGGTTTCAATTGTAATTTGTATCCAGTAATTTCTAACAACCACCTCTGAATAAGTTTCCAAAATTCAATTACCCTGGGACAGGTCCACCATACATGGAAATAAGTACCTAGCTCCCCAAATTAATTTTAATTAATTTTCAATTGTTTTGAAAACTTCACTGGGATGAGGGAAACCAAAATCATTAAGATTTTATATAGGATAGAACTGATTCAAGTCATCTCTTAATGTTTCATGAAATCTAGTTTTATTCTTTCCTTTAGTTGAACTGATCCAGCCGGCAGAAGCTGAGGGATAGTTGTATTTTTGCATTGGTACGGTGCATGTTGGATATCAGTAGGATCCACATAAGTTTTGATAACATTCAGAGGCCGGGGGATATGAAAACAAAAATTTGAAAGGATAGAAATACTTTTTCACCCAAGTGGATGTAAATACTCAGCAACCCTTCAGTTTCAAGGCCGCCAAGCCTTGCACAAACAGTCTGCTAGTTTGTGGGAAGCACAGGAAGAAAAATCTGTGGGGTTGAGTCACCGTAGATATTAGACGCACTTGCTCGTTCACAGAAGCAGTGGACAATCAGCTGTTTATTTAGCTCCATTCTTGTTTTCAATAAAGATTCTTATCTAGCTTAGCTGTGTCTCTGAGACTTACTTAAATCCTCAGGCCTCAGAGCCTAGATGAGTTTTGTAAAGTCTCAAGGTCTGTGAGTCACTGCAAGTCCTGGTGATGGGAGCTGGGTAGCTTGATTTCCCACTTCGACTCCCATTGCTATGGAATGAGAGCCTAGAAATCAAGGATTAACACAATAGCTATTAACCCTTGAAGAACTCTGCTGACGGTTGACAGAGGCCAGTGTTAAGCTCCAGTGTCAGAATTACTGGAAGACCAGCGATCTCAGATGATCAGCCAATTAGCCCAAACTATGACATGCAGGCATTCTTCCAGGAAGAACCAATCTAATGGTGTTACTGCTTTAGTCAATACAGACTACCAGTGTTAAGTACCAACTTCTTTGCCAGATACATATGATGGGAATCCAAATAAATGTATTGCCTACCTTGTGTATATCTCCCTGAGACCAAATGACTGACCCACCATATAGGATTTGTAATTAGCCTACTAATGGAGAGAGTTGTAAAATCTCCACCTTTTGATTCAGTCTAGTCTGCATACATGAGTTTTGTGATTTTCCTGAGAGATAATTTTTCTTGAGTTGTCTACAACGCAGTCCTTTCAGCAGTTCCAAGAAGATTCCACCTTCATTTGCACTCTGATGCAGGTGACCTTGAGGGCACAGATAAAACCCCAAGTGCAGGGGTCCCAAACCCCCAAGCCTCAGTTCACTACCAGGCCGTGGCCTGTTTGAAACCGGGCTGCAGGAGAAATGGGCAAACATGTGCACATGAAGTTCCACTCTTGTGAGCAGAGGCTGCTTGCATGAAGCTCCACTCGCATGAGTGTAGGCCGCTTGTGCTCACACTTGAAGTTTCACTCACGCAAACGGAGCTTCAGACATGAACAGAAGTTCACTTTGCTCAAGTGCACTCCACTCATGCTAGTGGAGCTTCGCGTGTGAGCACAAGTGCCTGCCACTTGCGTGAATGGAGCTTCATGCACGAGTGCAAGCCCTCCACTTGTGCATGAAGCGCCATTTGCACGAGTGAAGGACATATGTGCACGCCCTCGCACAAATGGAACCTGCCACTCACACACACCCCTGCCCTGGGCCAAGCCACCAAGGTGGAAAGTTTGGGGACCAGTGCCCAAATAGCCTCAACAGCTCTCAGGGAGAGTACTAACGACCAGATGACTGCAAAGAAATATGATCCTTCCTGGATGACTCTCTGCAGAAATCCTGATAACTTAAAGAATCCAATCAAACATATAAAACAGTGTTGTGTGTGGGAATATGCTATTGAGAGTCAGCTGTTCCTTCAGGCTATGGGCTACAATAAAACACATCTGACCCACCAATTGAAGGAAGGACAGGCTGATGAGATTTGAACGGAGCTAATTAATCAAAGCACTCCAGACTCCATAGCTACATTAATCCTGGTCTGCTTTGTCATTGGTGGCAAACACAAGAAATTGCAGGAGACTATGGATAGGAAAGGAAGATGCTGCTATTCACTCTCTTTCTCCCTTCTATCACAAACGTGAGATTTTAGGGAATTTTTTTTTTTTTGCAGCAGTAAAACAGTAAAGCTATACTTCTTTCAAGAAAAGTTGTACATATTTTAGAGAGCAGGAGATGACCTCGATGGAAACTCTATGATATGCAGGCTCTACTGCTTAGCCAAAAGGAGAAATATTTTTTAAGTTCAAAATGTCCAGATAATGTCAGAAAGCAGTTTAGATAGACCCCTTCCAAATCCACTGAACTATAAGGAAGGGGAGAACAATCTACTTGCACAATTCCATTATTATAGCCAATTGCAATAAAAATAGTTTACCCTATGAAATTGATTTCATGATCTACCTCGTGGGGCTGACACGTATATTTATATTGTGGAGAACCTGGACACCGAACAAAAATGCTATGCTCAGTCTCCCATTCTGAAACATTAGCTGAGACGTGTAGTCATAAGGAGAAGAAAAACTCCAGACCAGCTGTAGAATTCAGATCTTCAAGGTTAGGACAGCTACAAATTAAAAGGAGATTGACACAAGGAGCAATGCATCAGCAGTTCAGCATTCTTATTAGCCTGCAAACCCTAATTGGCACCACAATAAAACTGCAAGACTGGGTAGATTCCAGGGGTTTTTTTTTTCCTGCCTCAATGGAACCATCCCATGCATACATGCTTCCCATATTCTGCCTGACAAACTTCTTATTGGAAGTGTTGGAAGTTGGATTTTAGATCTTAGGGCCTATCACGAAGGCCTTGAAACCTTTACAAAAGTGGTCCCCAACCTTTGACGCTTGGCAGCCTAGCTGGAGGTGGGGAGAGGGGAACTGGATCGCATGAGTGTCGAGCTGGCACATGCATGTGTGTGCAGCTCAACTTTTGCAAACTGAGCTGTGCGTGCATGTGCACACCAGCCCACCACTCACGCAAGTTGAGTTGTGCATGTGCGCACTGACCCGATGCTCACACAGCCCGGATGTGAATAGGCTGCAGCCTGGAAGTGGGCCACAGCCAGAGATTGGGGACTCCTGCTCTACAACTCACCAGTGGAAACCATTTGGTTTCCAACTTTATTTAGCCTTCTCATTGTTCTGTCCCCAACCACACGCACACACACCAACAGACGTTCAAGAGTTATAGACCAAACCAGCTGGCAAAATCCTTTTCCTTATGATAACGGAACTTGGCAACAACCTAGTGGCTGCCTGCCAAGAGTTTATTATTTACAAAGAGGAGAGATAACTTCTCCCCACTTCTGATACATCAAAAGAAACAGCTCAATAATTACGGAGTCAATCAAGTCCAGAGATAATCCAGCAAAGTCTATAGCCAAAAGTCCGGCAATGCAGAATGGTGTGGAAGCTTTCAGCTTTGTTCGTCACAAGGTTTGACTGGCCACCATGCTCCCTTTTATACCCTGTGGGGTGTGGCCCAGTGACTCAGCCTAATCTCGGGCACGCCTTTTCTTCTGTTGCGCACGCTTATCTCTGCGACGCTGGCATAGATCCAGCCAAGACTCATTACCCTCATCACTGTCCATCTGTGGCTGCATGGACGTGCTTGGCCCCGGCCCTATCTCTTGCCCTTTGGCGGACACCAAAGGCATTGCCAGAGAGGAGGGTCCTGGAGAGGGAGGCCTTGCCAACTCCTCTCCTTCACTCTCAGAGTCCTCTCCTGCCGATGACACAGGCTCAGATAACGGAACCACAACACTCATTACATTTTCCAGTAGTTTAGGAATGGACTCAAATTTTCATTAGGAGAGTGATAACATTATGTTACCATCTCTAGAATGCAACACCCACATGCTGCAAAGTCTCATTACTTCTTCCTCACCATCTCATAGCAAGTATATCCTTCTTTCTTATCCGACAGATATTTAGATTATATTAACATGTTTTGAGAGGTGGAAACATGGATACTGTTGCCCCATAAATATGGGGACTGCATAATTAATCTTTTCCTGGACTCCTGATTCCAACAAGGCACTAGCACTCAATGTGAAATGTATAGTTAGCCTAGCTAAAGGAATTTATCAATGAGAGTGTATAAACTAGTTTTATTCCCTCCCCACCCTCGTTCTTCTTATGCAGCACTCTCTTTTATTTTTTTTAATTCAAAAGAAGAATGGTTTCCTAGGGGTAGTCCATGATTATTATTTTGAGAGAATTATTGCAGATGGCATTAATCTTTACCAAATTAGACCTCGGAGGGCATTACAGTCTATGTTCCATGAAAGAGGAGTAGGAATATATCACTGCCTATGATAGTAGCCAAGAGAAGTTTGAAAGTACAGTAATGCTGTTCAGATTTAGGAACAGATGATTTATTTGTCATATTTTGCATGGTATTTTGGAGAAGTTCTTGATTTGCTGATTTACTCTGAGGAGTCTGTCAATCCTCACGTTCTGGTTTGAGCACTCTTAACACCTTCAAGAGTATAGTTCCTATCTTAAGGGACAGAAATACATTCTTGACTTGCCAGTAGTATAGTATTTAAGCAACTGTATTTAACTGAAAGGAATCCAGAGAGATCTAGCTAAAGTGAGATCACTTTTGAGATAGCCTGCCTCCCATCACAATTTTTTGAGAGTTGTCAGTTTTTTTCACATTATTCCTAATTGTACAGCCCTGGCCACTCGTGATTTATATTCCCTTTTAGGCAAGATTCCCTCTGTCAGTCTGAGCCTGTTTGCTCATTTGCTGTAGGGGATCTTAACTCTGGTGTCATTCTGGGAGGTCTGCTGTTACCATCCATATCAGAATTGTCAAGGTAGTCTCATCTTTGGAACATTCTTTCCTTGGAAGCTGTTACCAGCCAAAAGAAGTGATATTTGTTTAACAAAGAGCTGATGGCCAGCAAGGAAACCTTTCAAAATTGGCACTGAAATGTGCTAAATCCATGATCTAAATTATCTAAAATCCAGCAGAAATCTGAATGGGCCACAGAAACTTTAGAATATCTATAGACTTCTTATAAATTTACAGTGTCAGATCAGGTGGACTTAATTTTCCCGCCAGTTTTATTGAAGACATGGGGTACCCCGTCCCCCCCCACCCCACCATTGTATTTATGCTATTGAATATTAAATCCTGAAGACCAAGGACTGGTGCCTTTCCTGCTGTAGCTCCTGTCCTGTGAAACATTATTCCCCCTCAGCAGGGGTGGGTTCTACTTACCTTTACTACCGGTTTGCAATGGGGCCATGCACGTGCATGTGCAGATAGTCATTTTTGACGTCCAGGCAGGTGGGCGGAGCCTCCCACCAATTTTACTATAGGTTCTATAGAACCAGACAGAACCGGGAGCAACCCACCACTGCCCCTGAGGTGAGGTTAACTTCATATCTACCAGGCTTCTAGACAACGCTGGCTCTCTCTGCTAAGAAACGGAGTTGAGCACTGCCCCCTAGACTTACTGGAGAGGGGAAACTTTACCTTTACCAATATTACCCTTGGGAAAACTACAGCTACAATTATTCTAATCCTTCTTGTCATTCAAATATTAAATACCCTTAGCATTCATAAACATATCAGATTTGTCACTGTGGGATCTATTTTCCTTCTCTAGCATAGTGTCCATGGATAACAGTTTTTGAGCTTAGAAAAACCAAACTACTTATCATTTACGATAAGTAAATGGGTATTTATGAGACCGCCTTCTGCCACCGATAGCCTCCCACCGACCAGTACGCTCCCACAGAGAGGGGCTCCTCAGGGTGCCGTCGGCCAAACAATGCTGGCTGGCGGCCCCCAGGGGGAGAGCCTTCTCTGTGGGGGCACCTACCCTCTGGAACGAGGTGCCCCCGGAGATACGGCGGATCCTGGGTCTGCGCACTTTCCGCCATGCCCTAAAGATGTTTCTGTTTCATCAAACCGGGCTGACCTGACCTAACTTCTTTAAATTGTTTACTTTTAAATTGTTAAATTATGGGTTTTAATATAGGGGTGTTTTAACTGTGGGCCAAATTTAATTTAATTGGATTTTAATATTGTTTTAAATTTTGTATTTTTTGTATTTTATCTGCTGGCTGTTCACCGCCCCGAGTCCTTCGGGAGAAGGGTAGTATACAAATATAATAAACATAAAAAACAACATTAACATTTTCACTTTTCTGCTGTCAATAGACCAGCAAGTCCAGCAAATATGCAGATGGGCAAAACCTTTGTTTTCTGAATATTTAAGGTTAATTCAGGATTTCCAAATTCCATTTTTTTTTTCATCATAAGCTCCTCTTTTCAGTAAATGAATTTCCAACCTCAAATTGTTGGTGTTTTGACCTCCAGGTTTGATGTCAGATGTAATTCCTTCTAATACTGTCATTTTAAAATAATCTATTAATTGATATATGAGATGAGAAAATAGGGACAAATGCATCTTTGTCTCACTCCCTCCCCCATTCTGAATCACTCTGTTTCCCAAATTGGATTCTTACAGTGCTTCTTGTTCACTGTAAAAAAAAATATATCCTCAAAATCTTAATAAAGTGTCCTGGCTCACCCACTAACTTTAATATGTTCTACATTCTGGCATGATATACATAGTTAATGGCTTTGCAAATTCCATAAAGCAAAGCTAACCCTCCTCTTTGTATTCCTTTACCCTCTCCATTATCCATCTTATGGATGGATAATTTTCCTCTGACTTTTCTAAATGTTCATTTGGCATCTCTTTCCCATTTATGGCTCTATTCTTCTTTGTAAGATCTTAAGCAAAAAACTTGTTTAAGAAAGTAGCACACCGATTTGGTAATTTGAGCATTTTCTTTAGTGCCTGGAATGCACTACCTGACTCTGTGGTTTCATCCCCAAACCCCCAATATTTTAACCTTAGACTGGCTACTGTTGACCTCACCCCATTCCTAAGAGGTCTGTAAGGGGGGTGCATAAGAGCACCAGCGTGCCTACTGTCCCTGTCTTAATGTTCCCTTTAATTGTATTCATTTTATGTATTCAATTCATGCTTATACTTATATATATTATCTAATACATACTTGACAAAATAAATAAATAAATAAAATAAATCTATTTTCTTGGTGTAGGTATATATACAAATCATTTCCAAGCAATAGGCTACAGCATTTTGTTCCACATTTATTGACCTTGAGTTGTTAGCTCATTAATTGCCTCTTCTCCCAAGGATTTAAACTATTTTATAGGCATTTCATTTGTGTTTGGTTTTTCTATATGACAGCCTATCATGTCTCACATTATGGTGGAACTTATTCCACCATAAATATGAATATGTATTCTTTTTCCTTTACAAATGTTTCCCTATTCTCAAATCTTATCTGTAAAGGGATTCATCTTTCAATCTTCTCAACTTCATTTGCTATCAAACAGCTTCCATAATCATTCAGGTATTTCTATTTCAGTCATAGTTGCCCTGAGAGTTGTTAACATGCTTAACCAAAATCTCTTTTCTTGCTTGAGGCTGGAAGTTTGCTTCTTCTGCTCTTCTTTTCCCAAGAGTTTTGACTGTTCACCTTTCCATGCTTATCATGTGATGCTGTTCTAAAAGCCACCTGTATCTTTTCTCCTTTGAAATACTAGCATTTTCTTTCCCACTTTACTTTTCACAATGTCTTCACTCTTAGCTGCTCAGATTCTACTTCATACAAATGAATCTGTTCTTTACACTGATCCTATAGGCTGTATGTTCTGTATGTTACATATACTGTAGGTTCACCTTGCTGGCAATCCTATTCTTTTTTTGTTCGTTTAAACCACATCTTTAACTGCAGTACATTCCTGGTCTGTTCCATAGTCTGTACCTGATTGGATTTATTGGATTTTAGCTTCTTTATCTTCAATTTCTTACTATATAATCCAGTGGTGGGTTCCTCCCGGTTCGGTCTGGTTTGGTCGAGCCAGTAGCGGTGATGATATGACGTCACCGAACCGGTTCTCCCCCCCGCCCTCCCACCCACGTTATTCTTACCTTTTATTTGGTCCCACCCCCAATCTATTGCTGCCTCCTGAGTCCCAGCTGATGACTAGAGGGGAAAAAACTGTTTAAACTCTTGCCGCGGGGCTTCAAAGGGCCGTCCTACAGCTGGTCAGTGTTAAAAGCAAACAAATGAGTCGGGTCGTAAGTGTGAGGACTGGTCATAAGTGTGAGGACCTTCCAGAAATGACTGACCAGCTAGCCACACCCACCTAGTCACATGACCTCCAAGCCACACCCACAAAATAAGCCATGCCCACAGAACCGGTAGTAAAAAAATTTAGAACCCACCCCTGATATAGTCTATTTCAGTGATGTCCATAAGGAGTTTCATGTTTTTTGAAGGCATTTATGTGATTTGATGGCATTAGCATAAGTAAGTAATTCAAAACTTTCAAATTTGCAAAACTTTCATGATCTGCTTCCTATATTATTGTATTTATGCAATCCAATCATCCTGCAATTATGTGATAATCAATCTATATAGCTATAACCCACCATCCAGCCAGAACTGAAGAAGCTTTTTGCATATGAAGTGAAACATCTTAAAAGAAAAACCAGAAAGCCCATTCTTGAAAAAGCACCTTTGGGACAACCATGCCCTGGATGACTGAGAATCTCCATAGACCAGGGGTGTCAAACTCAAGGCCTATGGGCTGGATTCGGCCTATGAGGTACTTAGATCTGGCCTGTGGGGCTGGCCTAAAAATAGCAAAATGGGGCTCTGTTTTCGCTGGCAATAGGATATTAAAATAAACAAGAAGGGACAGTAAAGGAGAAGGGGAAAGAAGAAAGACAAAGAAAAAGAAGGAAAGATGGGAAGAGAGCAAGGAAGGAAAAATAAGGAAAGGGGAAGGAAGAAGAAAGGAGAATGAAGAGGGAAGGGAAAAGAAGAAGGAAAGAAAGGAAGGAATGTCACTGCGTTTTTGTATTTACCAGATGAGCTCTTATTTTTGAACTTTCAGACTTACCGTAGCTTGCCAAGTTCTTATCAGTAAGCTAACTGCGCATGTCCACATTCCTTCACTTTCTTCTAACTTTCTTTGTTCTCCTGCCAAGAGGTCCGGCTAGGAAAGGTGGCCGGGAAAGCTTTGCCAAGATGTAACTAATTAGACTAGTGAGATGTTTTATTTTCTTTATAACAAATAAATGAGTTTTTCTTAGAAAACATATCTTCGCGTTTATTTTCTTAACGTATACTTCAAGGAAAAGTCACGATCCACTTCTCTAAATCAAGGTGCAATTATCCAAAAGCAGAATGGGATTAATTGCCACCCTGACAAGGAAGGAAGGAAGGAAGGAAGGAAGGAAGGAAGGAAGGAAGGAAGGAAGGAAGGAGATTATAATGAGAGTGAGGGTCTCAGGGAAGTCCTGCCTTAGCACATGGCCACCAGAGGTACCTCCGACACGAGTGACATCGAGCTGGCCATGCCTAACATCCCCCCCCCAGCCTTCCTAGCTCAAACACAACCCTGATGCAGCCCTCAATGAAATTGAATTTGACACCCCTGCCATAGACAATCAATCTATATAGCTGTCTAGAGTCTTTGGAATAGGGTGGCTATAACTATCTAATTCATCATAGTCATCAGCATCATTATCTCCCAGAGCATTTGCAGCAAAAGTATATATTATATGTCATTCAGTGGTGGGTTGCTCCTGGTTCTGTCCGGTTCTTGTGAATCGGTAGTAAAAGCGGCGGGAGGCTCCACCCACCTGCCCAGATATCATGCTGGATGATCTGTGCATGCGCAAAAGCGTGCACACGTGTTCCCGTTGCAAACCGGTAGTAAAGGTAAGTAGAACCCACCCCTGATGTCATTTAATATTTACTGGATTCCATGACAATTTACTAAACATTGCACCAAAGATTATTATCATTTATTTATCATTTATTTAGTTGTAGCTAAGCGCTGGCAATGCTTTGTTGGTTTTGAATTCTTGTATTCAAGCTTTGAATGTAAGTCTGTATTACATAATATTTTGATTTAAAGTGGCCCAGATTGACCCATGAAAATCCATCTATTTCTAAAACATCTCATTCGTATGTTTCATTTCTGTTTTGACAATGATACGTTTTCATTCATGCTTCTCATAATCCATGTTTTGACTGTATGTGTCCTTATAAAATGAGGAACTCCTCTTTTAGTGGCACTATCCATGGCCAGTCTTCCTTGTGATTTAAGTCTACCTATGTCATTACCTGAATCAAGAACATTCTTTACTTTAATGGTTTCATCTTGGAAAAAATCCATCTTACTTTAGTGTATTTAAAAAGACAAGATAACCATAATCTTCCCAGTATAGCTACCTAGCATTTGAAAAACCTTTAATTCACAGTGGCAGTTGAACTTCCATTGACCTGATGTTTCTTCTTCTAGCTACAGTACTCAAAATACATGAAATACCCACAATTCTGTACTAGAACAGATGCTGTGTCTATAGAAAGTCCAGGTTCCAGTCTTGGCACCCCTCCAGAGGGCTCCCACCCCCAAAAAAAGTTTGTCTAGATTTTTAGAGATCCTTTGCTGTTCAGCACTGGCAATAATGGTCCATGGTCTGAGTATATATCTGATAAGTGAGTATGATTTGATTGAGTGCTGATCTATTTGAAATAAACTCCTTTTAATTCAATGTGTAGGCATGGATAGGAGAGATGCCTCTCTCTTTATTTTGTGGTTTCATTTATTTTATAAATCAATATGTTTTATTATATAATTATATAATATAATTATATAAAATTATATAACGTTATTATAACTATAGAATAATTATTATATATTTTATTCCAGTTAATCAGAGGAACTATTGATAAGCATTTTTTAAATATGTGTTACAAGTCAGCTCTGGAATCCCCAACTAGCTTATTAGTCAGAATGTCAGAGGGTATTTTGTCAATTGCTTTGCTGAAATCAAATTATAGTGGTATCTTGGTATTCATATTAGTTGGTCCCAGGAAGTGTGGTGAGTATCAAAAACAATGAGTATCAAGCAAAATTTTCCCATAAAGAGTAATGTAATGAATCACAAGGCAGCCGACACCGACAAATTCTAGCTTGTGCGTTGAGTACCAAACTAACTATGAGTATTGGGACAAAATTTTCTTGTCAAAATGTGTTAAGTACCAAATTCGATGAGTTTTAAAGCAGTTGGATACCAAGCTACTACTGTACAGGTAGCCTTCAATTTACAAAAATTCATTTAGTGACCGTTTGAAGCTACAATGGCACTGAAAAATGTGACTTATGTCCATTTTCACATTTAAGACAGTTGCAGCATCCTCATGGTTACGTGATCAAAATTCAGACGCTTGATAACTGACTTACATTTATGATAGTTGCAGTGTCCCAGGGTCATGTGATCATCTTTTACAACCCTCTGACAAACAAAGTCAATGGGGAAGCCAAATTCACTTCATAACCGTGTTACTAATTTAACAACTGCAGTGATTCACTTAACAACTGTGGCAAGAAAGGTTGTAAAATGGGGTAAAATTCACTTAACAACTCTCTCACTTAACAATAGAAAATTTGGGCTCAATTGTAGTCATAAGTTGAGGACTACCTGTATACTATTTTCATAGTATTCCCACAATTTACTGTGGAAATTAGCCACTCGGGACTGACATAAGATTGAGCATACATCCTTTACCATTTCATGCAAACTTATAGATCTTCTTCTTCTTGTGCCATATGTGTCATCGGATTTTGGCGACCATCTTGGCGATCCTAGTTTTATCAACAGCCACACGAAAAAGTGCTTCTGAGTTTTGTCCAAACCAGTCCCTTAGATTTTGAAGCCATGATGTTCTTCTTCTGCCTGGACCTCATTTGCCTTCAATCTTTCCTTGGAGGATTAAGTGAAGTATGCCATATTTTTCTGGGTGTCGCATCACATCACATCTCTCTCTCCCTCCCTCCCTCCCTTCCTAGGGCTGAGAGAGAGAAAATGGTCCAAGGTCACCTGGCTGGCTTTGTGTCCAAAGTGGGACTAGAACTCCTGGTTGCCTGGTTTCTAGCCTGATGCTTTAACCACTATACCAAACCGGCTCTGGTCAGGCTCTATAACCCATTGTTTTGAAATTGCTCCTCCTGTGCTCTTTAATACCTTTTTAATATCTGAGTGTTGAGATTTTTTTTTTTTTGAAGAATCTCTCTCTTCTGTCCATTATCGAATAAACATTTGGTGGGAATTTTTAAAGCTACAATATGCTCAGACTTTGGAACTCGTTACTTTAAGAGATATGCCTAGATTGTAATCTAGTAGCAGGTGTCCTTTCCTCTGGCTCAGGAATCTGTATCTCTCTACATAGTAAGTAAAATATTTTCCTAGTATTTTTGTTTCTCTATAGTAAGTTTTTTTTTTCAAATTGTTCTGAGTCCCACTGCTTCTTGACCTGATAGGAAGCTGAAAGGTCATTCCACCCAGTGAAACTAAAACTAAAAACAAAAACAAAAACTGCTAACCTCAAACTACCAAAATTAAACAAGAAAATACAACTCTAGCTCTCTTATTTATGGCTTTTCACCAAGGTGTAAGAATGGAAGGAAGGAATCTTTTATTGAAATAAGTCAGAGCTAATTTATTTTCAACATGGTGAGTGAATCTGTGTTTTGATTTTAACAGTTCATCTCAGTGCTTCCATTTAATTTTTTTTAAAAAAGATATTAAACAAATGTTGTTGTCTTATATATTAATTATGGAGGTTATTAATATAAGCCGCCTTAATCATTTTAGGGCAAGATGGCATGGGTGAGTGCAGGACTGGCAAGGGAGGAAGGGCATGTGCTTGCACCCATTTGATAGTTTCATCACACAAATGCCATCCATCCATGGCTGGCATACTTGCATCAGTTTGCATTTGTATGACAATGTCGTCATATAGCCATCATGATCTTGATGCCGCTATGATTTGTTAAAAACAGGGTCTGAAAAACAGGGTTTAAATGTAATAAAGCACTTGTGTGAGAGAGAAAGAGAAGGAGAAATCTGCCAGTTAGGATTTTGTGCATTTTATGGAGACCAAAGATGCTGATCTCTTAGTTTTTCTGAAGCCAAGACAGCTATCCCTTTGAAAATGGAAGAAAAATCCAATGCTAATTTTAGTGACCATGTGGTTTTGTTCACTGTGTGCGTAGATTGCTGAAGGAAAAGTAGGAGTTGCCATTTCATTAGCTTTAATCAATCAGAATAGAGCTGCAGGTCTTCTAGTCCAACCCCCTGCTTAAGCAGGAGACCCTATGTCATTTCAGACAATCTCTTCTTAAAAACCTCCAGTGATGAAGCACCCACAAATTCTGATGTCAAGCTGTTCCACTGATTACAGTGGAATTGTCCTCACTGTTAGGAAGTTTCTCCTTAATTCCAGGTTGCTTCTCTCCTTGATTAGTTTCCATCCATTGTTTCTTCTCTTGCCTTCTGGTGCTTTAGAAAATAATTTGACCCCCTCCTCTTTGTGGCAACCTCTCAAATACTGGAATACTGCTATCATGCCCCCTCTCAGTCCTTCTTCTCTCTAGACTAGCCAAACCCAAATCCTCCAACTGTTCTTCATATGTTTTAGTCTCCAAGCCTTTAATCATCTTAGTTTCCCTTCTTTGCACTTTTTTCAAAGTCTCAATATCATTTTTGTAATGCAGTGACCAAAACTGGATGCAGTATTCCAGGTGTGGTCTTACTAAGGCTTTATGAAGTGGTACTAAAACTTCACATGTTGGAAGTATTTCATTGGCAAAATGAACTAACTGGTTACAACTGAATATGTACTTACTTTGGAACCAAATACCAGAGTAATTATCTGGCTATCCTTTTTGGAACTCTTTCTCCCTGTTTGATCTTTAGTGTCAGCCATGCTTCCTTGGCCTAGAGCTCCGTTGTGGTTGATATTTCAGTTTGCTTTGGTCATAGTGGCTGGGAGAGGCTTGGGGAAGGTTTGATCTGTATCTAAAGATAATTACAGCAAATCTAGGAAGCACAATGTAAAGTTTCTTATTCGTGTTCTACGTGTACGTGAAAGCAGTTCTTTATATTTCAAAACTCTGTACCCCATAGCAGTCTGAGAGAGCATCACATTTCTCTATATGTTTTTTTCTTTCTTCTCATTCTCAGGTAGAAAGACTATGTGTGGTAATCAAGGACAGATGATTTCAAATTCTCATGTGGTCTTGAGTATTGGGAAAGTTCTGAGCATTTGCTGACGTCGTGATTGCTCTTGCTTTGCTGACACGTTGGCTTATTTTATCTCATACTATTCTTGGAGCTGACGTTAGTTTAGTGACATACTGTGGAATGTCAGCGTAAGACTAATGTTAGCAGCTAAGGTTATGTTATCCTCTCTACCCTCTCTCTCTCACATTGTCCTGTGTTATACTTCTTGGTGAAATATTTTAGGGCTAAATGCCAACATTGGTTTTTTTTTTCCTTTTAATTCAGATGAGGGATTTTTTTTAAAAAAAAAGGATCAACATCCAGGACATTCAAGAAAACTCAATATACAGAAATGAAATGAGTACATTATCTTTTTTTTTAATAAAATGGGTCTTGTTATTCTGCTCATTTACATTGCAAATTGCAGTCTTTTTCAGTGCGGTACATACCACTTGGATAATTACAGAAATCATGCTGTTAATTCTTCAAGGTTAATGACTTCAGATGACAAAACAGACTCACTGCTATTCACTGTTCCTACACAGGTAGAAATAAATCTTGTTAAATCCTGAGGCTAACATTTTGCTCTGAAGTAAACTCTTGACTTTCTCATTTCAATAAACGTATTTCCAAATAAGCACATTTCTATTGCATATGAAACATCCCAAAGAAGATTTTTGTGTTCCATAATAAATATGTCAGCACCTTCCTTTTTTTGACTTAAGTGGAAAGTCCTAGAAGGCCATTTTTATGAAGTTAACTTGTAAATGAATATAGCACTGCAGCACTGGCTGGGGGATTCTGGGAGCTGAAGTCCACCCATCTTCAAGCTTCCAAGGTTGAGAAACACTGGAATAAGGACTTATAAAAAGCAACCCGTATTTGTGTATTTTAAAAATCCTAGGAAGTGCACCGTGGCCTATTAGCCTCTCCTGTTAATGCACAAGGTCTGCAGAGTGAGTGTGTCTTTCTGATTGCAATTATAATCAGCTGTGGGCCAGATATAGTATGATTAGACTTCCCCCAAGGGATTTGCAATCAAAACAGGAACACTTAAAGGGAGTTTGATTTTCATCCATGCCCCTTTATTCTGTATAATTGGCAACGACTTGCAGAGTAAAATCTGCAGGGACTCCTTTACCTTTTTACCCTTGTTAAAAGGGTAAACCCCATGTTGCTGAACATGTAAAATGAGCTAATGTCATTTCGATATAAGTCTCTATAGAAAAGTACTGTACAGGTAGAGAATTAGGAGGAAACGGAAAACAGCTGATCTTTCACAAATTTCATAAAGAGCAATCCTAAAGTGTTACATCTAGACTTCCCTCAATTTTGACCCAGTTTACACTGACTTGAAATATCAGGTTTTTGACCCCCAAACTTTAATGGGTATAACAGTGCAAAAGGTAAAGCGATTTCCAAGAATTAAGGAAAATATAAGTTTCTTTATAGTCTTGCAAAGTTACACAAAAGGCTAATGACTAGTTCATTGTTCAGTTACAATCAATATCAAAATGAAAGGATGAAAAGCAGATGTAGATTTATTGATCCATGGGGGGAAGGGAACCTTACAAATCCATACAAAATAATCGCTCAATAATATCTTTTCTAGGACTAAGATAAATCAAAACTTTATGCTAAAGTTTAATTCTTCAGATTTTTTTTGCATAAATATTACAATAAAAGGAGAAGAAATTCAGTCAACCAAGCTAAATATTTAAAACTGTGAAGCCAGCTCTGAGAACCCTTGTATCCATAGTGCTTCAAGTTATTGAAAAGATAACTTTGAATTATAACTTTAGAAAACAATTCTGAAGTTATAAGAACATTTCTTAGTTCAGAAACATCTTTGTTACTCCATAACTTAACTGATCACTAGAGGAATCTACAAAATGTCCTTTTCATCTTTCCTTCAGCCTGTGCAGCTAAGTAATAAAGGCTTCATCAGCAGGTATCTTTCTTTGGCTTTGTCATTTTTTTAAAACTTTAAAACTATTTTTTAACTAGAGGGATTGTAAATAACATTATCACATGTAAGAATGTACCTATTACTTTACCACTGAATTGAGGCATCAGTTCCAAAATAGAGTAATACTTTTGCAAATAACCCTGATGTTAAGCCATTTGCAAACTATGTAAACTAGTGCAAACTAGTACTTAGCTCTGACAAGGAAATTGTAGAAGATATACCATATTTTTCAGAGTATAAGATGCACCGGAGTATAAGACGCACCTTAGTTTTTGGGGAGGAAAATAAGAAAAAAGCTGATTGGCAGGTGGATCGCCACCCGGAATATCCCCAATCAGCTGTTCCCAGAAGTGAATATTAGCAACAGGTTCCTTAGTTGTGAGCTCTGTGCCTTGCTTTTTTTTCTGCCTCTGAAACTTCTGAAACTCCATTTCAGAAAAAAAAAAAATCCTGCCTCTGAAAGCCTCCGAGCTTCAGAAAAAAAGCCTCTGAAGATCTGTTTGGGGGCTTCTTTTCTGAAGCTGTTTGGCGGCTTTTTTTCTGAAGCTCTGTTTGGGGGCTTCTTTTCTGAAGCTTCGTTTCTGATGCTTTTTTCAGCCTCTGAAACCTCTGTTTGAGAAGCTGGGTGGGGCTACATTTGGAGTATAAGACACACCCAGATTTTCACCCTCTTTTTTGAGGGAAAAGGAGGTGTCTTATACTTCGAAAAATACGGAACATTTAATACATTTAATTTTAATATATAATACAAAAACATTTGTATTATATTTCTTTAACAAGAGTAGAACAAAATTCAGTTCAGGGCCAGCTAGTGACAAAGTTATATAATCCACAAGTAGGATGACTTCAATGAAATTTAAGTAATCTGTATGCTGGATTAGAGTCCTTTAGGTATTTTGTTGCTTTTGTTGCAGCTGAATTTAATTCATGTCTCTGATTTAAACTACTGTATAAGCTGCTTTAGTTCCAAATTTCACCTCAGATGTCTACAGTCAGTGTTTTGTTTTTTTTTTTAAAAAAAATTGATTTATATGCCGCCCTTCTCCGGAGACTCAGGGCGGCTTACAATGCGTTAAGCAATTAGTGTTACACTAATAGATAATTTAAAATAGTGGGATATTTCTTGTTTATGATGCTGACTACAATAATTTCATAATATAATCTGTTGGGTATTTGGGAGTGGTGCGGTAGCCTAGAGGTGGAGCTCTCGCCTACAATCAGGAAGCTGTGAGTTTGATCCTAGGTAGAGGCAGGTATTTCTCTCTCTGGGCACAATGAGAATGTATCTGCTGAACAAATCTCCACATTGGTGTCAGGAAGGGCATTCGATCAGTAAACACTCTGCTAGCTCCATTCAGTTGCCCAGACTCCACCCCACAAGGGATTATAGGGTCATTAAACGATGATATGATAATCTTTGGGTATTTCAGATTTTGCTTCTTTTCTCTAAGAACGTAAATGAAATCTGAAATGTTTCAAGGAAATTTCAGCCATAAACCTGACCTGATTTTGGAAGCACTTTAAATTCTAGATGGAATAGCCAACATATTATTAATACTATGATTTTTTGCAAATCAGTCCAAAAAAATATAAAAACAACCACACTACCACCCAACTCTCACAAAAAACTATATTTATATATGTTACAAATATATTTTGTAAATTTATGGTCTGAATAATGATGCTATTGTGGGATAGTTTTGTGTGGTTGAATTCATTTATTTTTATCAGTTATGGGCTTCTCAAAAAACTTTGATTAGGATATCATACAAATTCTGTCATATATATGAATAAATAAGCCATACACACATTTTTGAATGAACTTATTAGCAATAGATCACACCTATCTTTTCAAAGAAAAAATAGTTTGAAATCAAGATACTAAGTAGAAAATAGTAGTAGGACAATTGTAAATATAAAATAAAGAAAGAAAAAGAAAGAAAGGTTGGAAAAGTACCATAAATCAGATTTTTAAAAAAGCATTTCATTTCATAGAAGTGGAATAAAAAAGAAAAATCCATTGCCAATTTAATATATTCTTATCCTGCAACTATGAAAGCATAGAAGTGACATCAGAATAAAATACTAGAATTATATCTTGTTACAATAATATGAACCTGAAACAAAGCAGAAGCATTAAAGAGGCAATAAACAGAACAACTTTGAAGATATGAACCTATAAAAAATGAGCAAGATATAATATTTATTTATTTATTTTATTTATTGGTTCGATTTATATGCCGCCCTTTTCCAGAGACTCAGGGCGGCTTACAATGTGTTAAGCAATAGCCTTCATAGTTTTGTATATACCTGCTTAGTAGGGCTTTCGCCCCCACCAAGTGGTGTTCTTTTTTTATACAAAGTCAGCTTATTGCCCCCACAAACCGGGTCCTATTATTATTATTATTATTATTATTATTATTATTATTATTATTATTATTATTATTGCTGTTGTTATTATTGTTATTATTATAAATTATTAATATTGGTCTGCGAGTTGATTAAATTGATGTTTTGGCACTGATTCTATTACCATTTCACATTAATTAATGTTTGGCTCTGTTCAGTCTCACTTGCCACTATTACATTATGTTAATTGTAAACTACCTGGAAGTGCCTAATTCAATTTTGATTTATTGCTTTAAATAAATCATTATCCACCTTGGAAACATAAATCCAAATGCTTCAGTCAACTGATACCTCATAAAGAAATAAATATACTGGCTGCATATCTATGCATACTTATTAATCTCACTGCTTTGAATTTAGTGGATCTTGGGATAGATTGGATTGAAAGTTGTTGAAGTAGAACCTAATACTAAACCGAAAACCCTTAGTATGCAAAATTTCTCACAAACAACTAGTTATTAATGTAGTGGGATTAAAAAAAAACCTTGTGCCTTTAACAGAAATTTAATATCAGAAACAAATGAATGGTTTACAATTAAGAGAAAGTTTAAGATAGCTAATAGGACATTGGAATTTAGCAGCAGTAGACAGAATTCGAGCTTCTGCTTGAACTTGAGAACAAAGTTCTCAATGATTAAAATGAGGTAAGAATTTTGGACACAACATAACTGATGAACAACTGGTTAAAAGGATTTAAATTTAAATTTAAATTTAAAATTATATTATTACAGGTAGCCCTCGACTTACAACCACAATTGAACTCCAAATATCTGTTGCTAAATGATACAGTTGTTAATTGAGTTTTGCTCCATTTTATGACCTTTCATGCCACATTTGTTAAGTGAGCCACTGAAGTTGTTAAGTTAGTAACATGATTGTTAAGTGAATCTGGCTTCCCCATTAACTCCCCGCCCCCCGTAGATTATAAAAGATGATCACATGACTATGGGACACTGCAACCATCCTAAATATGAATTGGTTGCTAACTGTCTGAATTTTGATAATGTGACCATGGGGATGCTGAAATGCTTGTGTGAAAAATGGTCATGTCATTTTTTTCAGTGCGGTTGAATGGTCACTAAGTGAACTGTAGTGATAAGACATTTACTCATGAATAAAACAATCCCTTTTTATACCAGGAAAGTAACAGTCTTTTATTCACATGGATAAACAAAACATCAAATGTAATTAGTTCCAACAAACCTAGGTTTAGCCAAGAAATCCCAATTGCTTGCTGTATACTAGAAACAAACAGTTGTCTGCGACAACCGGCCACTCCAAAACCCCTCCTATTTATTTCCCAGCCAGGGAGGGGCTGGCTATTGTCTCCCTCTCCCTAAGAGCCAGCTTACTGCTTTCCTTGGCTCTCCTCTCTTTTCCTCTCTGTGCCAGTGATGGGTTTCAAATTTTTTTACTACTGGTTCTGTGGACATGGCTTGGTGGGCGTGGCATGGTTTGGTGGGTGTGGCAGGGGAAGGATACTGTAAAATCTCTATTCCCACCCCACTCCAGGGGAAGGTTACTGCAAAATCCCCATTTCCTCCCAATCAGTTGGGATTTGGGAGGCAGAGAATAGATGGGAGCGGGGCCAGTCAGAATTTTTACTACCGGTTCTACGAACTACTCAAACTTTCCGCTAGTTCTGGTTCTCCAGAACTGGTCAGAGCCTGCTGAAACCCACCTCTGCTCTGCGCATACACGCATCTGGGATGGGCCCCATCTGTTCCCCCACCTCATTCAGCTCAGGCCCTGAAGAAAGCTGTCTCTCGATCTGGGGGAGGACAGAAGGCCCCTGCTCTGCCTCTGCTCTGATGCTGTTCCCTTATCAGAGCGTTCCAAAGGCTCCAAAACTGGCCCAGGCTCTCCCTCTACCTCCTGATCTGACTCTGCAGCTAGCTCTGCTGGCAGCCAATGGGCCACAACATTGAGTGCCATTGACCCTTACCTAACTCTAAGCAGGTGCCATTAATTGAGAAGATTCTTGTGCACAGGCTATAGCACTAAATCAGTTTAATTGAACCTTCACATGTTATTTTGTACCTGACAACATTGCTTGTATGAACCTACTCAAAATTCTACATGGCATGCAACTGTCTGTCTCCCGAGAAAACCACACTGAATTTGCTGCAGAAAACTTCATTACAGCACTTGTTGAAGTGCAGTCCAAACAGGATTGTTGTTTTTCCCCCCAAAATCCATTTATTTCAGTCTAAGTTATCCTTAAATATCCCCATAAATATTAAAAGGATTTTAAAATGTTAACTTTGGCTGCATCCTGTCCTAAGTGGGAGGCCAAGCTAGGCATTTCATGAAATAAAGGTTGTATTTCCAAAAAATAGCACTAAGGTCCAATCTGGCTTGAGTTCATCTCAAAAAGACTGAGGGAAGCCCAATTCTTCTTCTTGATCCCTTTATTTTTTAAAATCTGCCTTGTAATATTTACAAAATGTTTATTTGCACGTATTTTAATTCCTAACTTTCCTGAGCAGTGAACTTTCCAAACATTTATTCTGTTTGGAAATAGTGAAAGTAGAATAATGTAGGATTATCTAATGTGTTTTAGTAGCATATTTCTCATGGAAGAAACAAGATTTTCATTTAAAATTGAAGTAGCTAACATCCTTGCAGAAAACAATGTATCATTGGTTTGCAAACAAACACGGAATGTGTATTTTATGCAATCCATTTTGAAAAGCTCAGCTTCCTCTATTTATTCTTTTAGCAAGTTATTACTTTTGAAAAAGAATTCAGCATAATTTCTTTGCACAGTGTGTTATAAGACAGATTGTGTGTGATATATTTTGTGTAGATGAATCCAGATTGTTTGCTATTTTAGTGAAGATACATTTTGCAATAAAATATTTTTTATTCAGTGCATGACATTTGAGGCATTTACAGCTTGTTTTAAGTTGGAAAAGTTCCTTAGCATTTAACTGTTCTTAACCATTAATAGTTAAACTAAAAAATCTCTTTTTTTAAGTTTTATGGATCAAGAAGAAACTTATTATGATTTGATCAGCAGAAGTTTACATATATTTACAAAAAATAAAGTTCACAGATTTGTTTACTTTTGGTTTAGTCTGTTGTGTGAATTAATCTGGCTCGTATGTAAGCCATGGTTTCTGGCTTAGAATTATGTAAAAATAGGCTCATTGTGGCTTATTGAGCAAACCATGCTTAAATAACCTGTACTTTAATGCAGTGTGTGAGCACAGCTGTCTTGTTAAATGGGGCTTAATTCAAGGTTAGAAGTGCAGCCTCCGTCCTTCTATTAAGCTACAGCGACAACTTTATTACTTATTGTAATTTATTGTATTTCCTGGCTTTGCAGTTCCCTTGGCAAAAACAATGTTCAACTGAGCAAGAAAATGTGATTAATTCTAACTCCCTCAGTTAAATAGTCTAAAGCACGTAAGGAACATTGCTGATAGTAAGGAAGCATGTGATCTCTGACTACAGGTGCAGATTTTCACCTGCAAAGTTGCATTTATAATGACCTGACTCTCATTTAGATGAAATCTAAAATATCAGTTATATAGGAGCATACTGCTTCCCTTTTGCCTTTCAGCTTCAATCCAGGAGCCCTCAAGCAGTTGCATTCATGACAAACCATTTTATACCAGGTGCTTTGATAGAAAAACACATTTAATCTCTCCCCTGGCTCAAGCTGATAAAGGGAGGAGAACTTGTGGCTCAGAGGTTAATACAACTGCCTAATATGCAGGCAGCCTAAGTTTGAATCCAAGTAAGGGTATGGCTAGCTGATGAGAGCTAAATAGCTTGAAATAGATCTATACCTACCCTTCCATTATTTCTTTATCAACATATATATATATATATGTGTGTGTGTGTGTGTGTGTGTGTGTGTGTGAGAGAGAGAGAGAGAGAGAGAGAGAGAGAGAGAGAGAGAGAGAGAGATTAGATTGGATGGCATTGAAACAATTTAAGTATTGAATCAGATGGTAAAGTTTTTTGAACTGCACCATACCAAGTGGAAGAGGGAATTTGCTTGACTGAATGTGAACCTTCGTATAACAGTTCCTGATCCTACAGAGAATGTACTTATGGTCTCTCTATTCCTGTAAGGTTAATAGTACTTTGGAAGAATCATGTGTTTATAGATCTTCCTTACTTCACTTTCTGCGGAGAACTTGCATGTCAAACAGGAAGTCTTGAGGCTGTCTTTTCATCTGGATACCAATATGCAGCTTTCTGCACGAGAGAATTAAGGAAGTATGTGACTGTTTAATTCTGCTGCAGTTGTTGCACACATATATTGATAAAGCTGTCGTAGAGAGAACTACAATTGTTTTCAGTTTATCTACTAAATGCTGAGAATAGAGGATGCTAAATGGAAAAGTATGCTTGCAAATGCCCGTGGGATTGTGTTTGTGTTTCTCCTACTGGCATGCTGTTCCTTTCTTTGGTTCTCTTCTGCATTTTCAGCCTCACACATAAATATGGCACCTTCCCAGGTGATATGTCACTCTGTTTCTCTGCAGCAATTTTTATTTTCTTATCCCTGCCTTTTTATTATTTTGTTTTGAAGTAGATAGATGGGATCTGTGTATTAACTGTGCATCTGCTAATGGACCTAGAGCAACTGGCAACTTTCCTCAAGTGTGACCATAAATACTTATATTCCTCTACCCCAAAGATTAGTTCAACTTTAAAAATTGTTTCCAGTAACATCTCACTAATCACAGAAATTATAGTAGACCAAATCTGATGCTACCTGATTATTTTTCTGTATATAATGTCACATATGTGCTTAGCCAGAGTGAAGACTTGGAGAAGGAGAAACTTGTCTTTTATGTATTATTTAAAAGAAAATTAGTTCCTTTTACTGAGTCAACATTTCTTAGCCATACAGCAGGGATATGTATTAGATACTAGAATTCCTTGAGAAAAAGTTCTGAAACAATCCCAAATGGTGCCCAAGATCATGACAGAATTACAAATTCCACTGACTCAATATCATTTCAGTATTTTGCTTGCATTATTTAAGGGAAAGAATATGAATTTATCCCAAAATCTATACTGTAAAGGTTCCATCTGTTAGATGATGTCACTGTGAGATTTCTTTGAAAGAGCTTGTTTTTCTATTTAAAAAACCAAATCTGGGTAAGCTGTACATATTGAAACTATTATGAATGATGCCCCTTGGGTAAAAATGGTAGGATTGCCAGGAAAATATGCTGTATGTATTAATTTGGTCCTTAAAACAGAGAGTTGATTAGTCAATGATTCTGATCAGTAATTACTTTGGCAAGTGGAACTCGAGGAACGAGAGAGATTTTTGGTAGGGTTTTTAATGCTGGAAAACTTTTATGCATTTGACTAGGTGCTGATACAGTTCTACAGAAGAATTATTGAGTCTGTCATCTGCACCTCTATAACTGTTTGGTTTGGTTCTGCAATCCAACAAGACAGACACAGACTTCAGAGGATAATTAGAACTGCAGAAAAAACAATTACTACCAACCTGCCTTCCATTGTGGACCTGTATACTGCACGAGTCAAAAAGAGGGCTGTGAAAATATTGACAGACCCCTTGTAGCCTGGATATAAATTGTTTCAACTCCTACCCTCAAAAATGATGCTGTAGAGCACTGCACACCAGAACAACTAGACACAAGAACATTTTTTTTCCAAACGCCATCACTCTGCTAAACAAATAATTCTTTCAACACTGTCAAACTAGTTACTAAGTCTAAGTTCTCATCGTTCCTATCACCCATCTCCTCCCACTTATGACTGTATGACTGTAACCTTGTTGCTGGTATTGTTAAGACTTATATTCTTTCCTAATGTGATTTGATTGCTTATTTGTTCCCTATGACTATCATTAAGTGTTGTAAGTGTTGTACCTTATGATTCTTGACGAATGCATCTTTTCTTTTATGTACATCGAGAGAGTATGCACCAAGACAAATTCCTTGTGTGTCCAATCACACTTGGCCAATAAAAAAATTCTATTCTATTCTATTCTATTCTATTCTATTCTATTCTATTCTATTCTATTCTATTCTATTCTTCCAACTTTTGCTGCAGATAGATACCTTATATACAACCATTAAACCCTAGTGAGTGAAAATTGAATTTCTATTAGAAAGTCTTGAACCAGAGATGGAGAATGAGCAATAAGGAGAAATGGTTAAAGTAAAATACATTGGAAATTATCATTCTTTCCTAAATTTTAGCTCTTTAGTTATAATTTCCTGCAGGATTCTTTTCAAGGGATTACTTTCTTGCATGCATTGTTCTTGTCTGAGCATATTATTAGTATATTAAATGCATGGATAGGAGTTACCCTTTCATTCCAGAGATATTTGTCTGGCTGCACAGAAGAGTGAGATGAAATTTAATCAATTATCACTGGCTAGATCCTTATCTTTCAAGGATAGAAATAGGCGAATACCTTGGAAATTATTAAGTGCTTCTGCCATTGCCCCTAAATCAGGATCTTGATTTAAAACAGCCAGGGTTTCAAATTTTTTTATTATAAAAACATCAGCCTATTAAGAATACATGTGTACATGTACAGGTCTTATAACTTCTGTTTTCCAGAGATTCAATTTTAATTATTCTTAATCCAGATGATACTCTAGACCAGGAGTGTGAAATTCAAGGCCCAGGGGCCGGATATGGCCCATGGGTTGCTTAGATCTGGCCCGTGGGGACACCCTGGAAATAGTGAAGGGCCTGCCCGCAGTGCCTCTGCCAGTGAAAATGGAGCTCAGGAGGGCTGTGTGTGGCTCTCCTGAGTTCTGTTTTTGCTGACAGAGGGTTGAAGGAGGCCGTTGCAGCCAAAAACAGAGCTCGGGAGCCCATTTTTGCTGGCAGAGCGCTCAGGCAACCAGAGGTGCCTCCAACACGAGTGATGTCAAGCTGGCCATGCCCACCATGGCCACACCTACCATGGTCCCCCAAGGTCAAACACAACCCTAATGAGGCCATCAATGAAATTGAGTTTGACACCCCTGCTCTAAACAATTCAGTAAGGTAATGTTAGATCGAAGAAACAAAACTTTTTTTCAAATGGCTATAACATTCAGACACACATTCGTAGGATTAAAGACTATTTGAGACATTACTGCCATTGCTACACACATTTCATTTTTACTTTTGATAAATGTGTCATGCATAAATTTGTACTGTATTGTTTAATATACTCACTGAACTCAAAGCTGCTTTGGGCAAAATACATCTTGTGAAGAAACCCTTTGCAAAAAATCATTTAATTTCTATTGAACCAAAAGAGATTTACTGCTAAGAAGGCAAAGGATCTGACAATTAAGAACTTTGTTTAGGGCTGCCCCAAGCATTTGTCTGGTTCAGTTTAAGGAACAAAACTAGAACACTGGGTGGGGTGAATGTATCCTCTAAGAATTTACCATATTTTCCAACTGCTCTTTTTTCTTTCTTTTGGACCTTTCTTTTTAAAGCCATACAGACCTCCTTCCTCAAAATAATGTCAGACAATAAAAAAGTGAATGCCATGATGCAAAGTACGCTACACTTTGTTTTAACTATAGTGTATTGAAGAAGACACCATGGCCTGACTCACATAGTATTAAAACATGGTTTACAAGCTACTATGGGTAAGTTTACACATCACACCAGTGGTGAAATCCCCCCAGTTCTATCTGGTTCTCTGAACTGGTAGCGCTGGCAGAAGGAGGCTCCGCCCACCTGCCGAGACATCATTACATCCCATTTTTTTATCATCTGCGCATGCGCAGAAGAGGCACACGCACACATAGAGTGCACACACTCCCACGCACTCCCCTTCCCGAACCGTTAGCGAAGGTAAGTGGATTTCACCGCTGCATCACACTAAGATTAAAGCCAAAATGAAGCACCTATGATGAAAAGGAATTTTCCCAGTTCAGCTATACCACTAGGCTTGTATTTTGACTTCTATTGCTTTTTAGAATTCAAATGTTTTATTAACAAAGCCGAGTAGGCATAATTAGAAAGTTATCCTTGCCATTTTAATATCTTGGTCCAGTTTTGGCTCTGGTTTTAGTTACAATTCAGCTCTTTTTTCCTGCCATGAAAGCTGCAAAACACTTTTGGATTATCTTGAGAATTTGATCAAAACTGTTATGAAAAGTTGATACTAGGATAAACATTTAAGGTTGCTGAAAAACCGTATTTTGGAAGTATGTGAGTTAAAAAAAATACTTTTAACCCACTGCATTGCTAATTAGAATTTTTTTTAAAAAATCATGTTTTAGAAAATCAAACTAGTTTACCTAAGATTGAACAAATACTGTAGTAATACTGTACATATAGTGAAAATATCTTTTGACTAAAACATTTTATCATGCATTAGCTTTTTAAGAAGTTCCTAAACCTATATTTTTATTTACTATGGAAATATAGTATTTAAAAAGATATGGGCAATTTGCAGATAATTTACAATAATGAACTGGAATATCTTGTTTTAACAGTCAATTGTTTAGAATGTTAAAGAATGTGAAATTAGTAGTTTATGACCTTTAGATGGTATAGTTTGAGACACAATCTGTCTTCCAAGAGACTCAGTGGGTGGCAACACCCGACTGACCTTGTTTGAGAAGACAAGCTAAGCAGTTGTAGGTTGAGATAGTTCTTGAATGGGAGGCTTCAGAGGATACCAGCTTTGCAAACTAAATGTTGGGAGAAGAAGATAATGGCAAATTGCTTTTGAATTGTAGCCAAGAAAACGAGGTAGATCAGTGGTTCTCAACCTGTAGTCCATAGACCCCTGGGGAGCTTGGCATAAGTTATCTCACATAGTTTTGGTGAAGATTATTGTATGTAGAATGATTCCATCCTGAGGTTCTGGGAGGAATAACAAATTATTATTTTTTTTTAAAAAAGCAACAAAGTGGAACATAAATGACTATTCTCCCCATCCCCATTAAAGAAATTACGAGCACAACTCATTGTTAATTGTATCGATGGAAACTGCTGAGAATTATAATTCAGCAGCATCTGAAGAACACTGGCGTTCATGGTATGTAAGTTTATTCTACTTTTGCCTGAAACAACCTGTAATAGTCTAATTTTGTGTACTCTTCCATGATCTCAAAAATCTGCTGTGGAAGGTTCTCCACTAGAACAGGTGCAAGAGAAAGGAAAATTGTTCAGTATCTCAGTTCTTCAGACAAAAAAAAAATCATCAGTTGGATTATGCTCAAAACGTATTTTGCCAGTGAAAAACTTAACGCTGAAACTTGTGAGTGAAGCACAACAAACAATAACTTTCTCAGGATGCTCTTTCTTTAGCTCTCAGTGGGTGGTGCTCTTTTATTATTAGTTGAGAACCAAGGACCAAATAGTAGTATGGTTTCTGCTCCTATTCTTGTTTGTTTATTAAATTTATCCAGTCAATCATCTCACAGAAAAAGGTGACTCTGGATGACATATGTCCAGTAAAGCAATAAATAAATAAAACAATCATTTGTTTGTTTATTTAATTTATCCTCCCCTTTATTATTTTTTAAAATAAACATCTCAAGGCAGAGAACATATCTAATGTTCCTTCTTCCTCTTATTTTCCCCATTATCCAAAAGCATTATGTAGTAACTATTAAAATAGCATTAAAACTATAAAAGCAGAACGAAAACAGGAAAAGAGAGTAATAGAGCGATGGTAATAATAATAGAGCCATCTCATAAGTCCACATGTCCCCTGAAATATATATCTGGTCATGAATGGCAACTGGGTATCTGTACACTGAGTGATTTTGGACTTTCTCTCGGCCTAACCTATTTAACTACTTACCCTCTTCCTATAATAGGAAAGATTAGAAGGGGAGGGGGGATACTATCTCAAACTCTTGGGGGAAAGAAAAATAAGACATCTGAAATAAACCATGAATACGAATGTAAATTAATTTTTTAATCAATCATATTATTTGGACAGTCCATTCTATGGATCTGGGAATTCACATTCAAAGAAATTGAATGAACAAATGAATTTGCCCATCTAGTTCAGGTTATCAGATCACGTCTACAATTTCTTGTTAAAATTAAGAATAAACTCTGCAATAGTTTTGAATATATCAAAGGGTATCTGTCTGTCTGTTTCTCTGTCTCTCTCTCTCTGTGTCTCTCTCTTTCTCTCCTCTTATCATTGTGAGGAGGCCTATTTGTTCATTTGATGAGTTGATTCCAGATAATTGAGCTCCTTGTTTAAATGGGGGTGTAGCTTTAAAAGAATCATATTTCTAGCAAACTGTATTTTTTCACTTTGTGAATTTAATATTGCAATGGATGTTTTCCTAATGTACTAACTGAGGAGGCCCTGATGGGTTGTGAAATACCACATAAAACACTAAAGAAAACATTATAAAACCAAACTATAACTTTGTTATCCTTTCACTGGACTATATTACATCCAGATGGCAAGAGTAGTTTTACTAAGAGGTTTCTTCGTGTGTGTGTTTTTTTTAAATTTTATTTTTGGCCCTAAATACAAGTACCTTTTTAATGTCAGATCTGTCTAAAACGGACTGAATTGAGAAATAAAATTATATGATGCATCCATAAAGTTACTCCCTATTTTTGTTTTTCTGCTTGAGAGATAGCGTTACAATTTGTTCCAAGTACCATTCCTTTAGTTAAGAGGAAACATTCAAATCATGCAATTCAGGAGTCTCTTCACTTAAGTGAAAACTTGTAAGAAAGAGTTGAGGTCTGCCTCACTAAAAATGTAAAAATGTGATATATTACATCCTGTTGGCAAACTTATACTGTAGTCCAATAAGGTTATTGATTGGAATTTTACCTGACGAACCACATTCATAATCTAATCATTTGCCCAGTGCTTAGCTAATTTTATGTTAACATCAGGCAAGTCTTTTTTGAAATTTAGAAAGAAAAAGGGCACCAGAGATAGTTTATGTTTACTTAATATTAATATATTAATAATAAAGTTTGTGTTGGTTTATTGTCTCTTCCTGAATTGTGCAAAGTGAATACCTTAGATCAGGGCTCCCCAACCCCTGGGCCACAGCCCACTACTGGACCTTGAGGCTTTAGAAACAGGGCCAAGGAAGTGGCGTGCACGTCAAGGGTGGGTTCTACTTAGCTTTACTACCGGTTCGCAACAGGATCATGCGCTCAATCGCTTCGCTCGCGCTTGCGCATCTTGCTTCTGCACATGTGCAGAAGCTTCTGAGCACGCGCAGATCGCTGCTGATGACATTTGGGATGGTGGGCAGGGTCTCCTGCCGGTTTCACTGCCGTTTTTTGCGAACCGGTCCGAACCGAGGGCAACCCACTACTGGTGCACATGTTCCATTTGCGCAAGCTGAAGGCATATGTGCCCGCCTCTCATGTAAATGGAGATGTGTATGCATGCAGTTTTCCGCCACACACGTGGAACCCTCCCCTCTTACCCCACCACCTGTTCACAAAATTTAAAAGATTGGGAACTCTGCTTTAGATGATATCATATAAAATATAACTAGGATTGAATCTCACCAGGCTCAAGGTTGATTTAGCCTTCCATCCTTCCAAGGTCGGTAAAATGAGGGCCCAGATTGTTGGGGGCAATATGCTAACTCTGTAAACCGCTTAGAGAGGGCTGTAAAGCACTGAGAAGCTGTATATAAGTCTGAGTGCTATTGCTATTCTATTATATCACATATAGTGGGATGAGGTTATGTGACTTGGCAGAAATACAAGGAATTGCCAGAAGTTGCACAAGAAAACTACATAGGGTCATTGCCTCTTTCAGAGAGACTTATTCCTCTTCAGCTAATTAGATCTTAGCATTATTTAAATGTAGCTGATCCATTGTAGGCTACAAATATAACTGCAGATATATACCAGAGAATTTATCTTTCCTATGTGTACCTCTGCTTTAGTTTTCGTTAATGGGTCTAAAGTAAAAGCTCAGAACATTTGCATTACAATGATCCTATTCTTAAAATCCATTTATTAATTAACACTAAATTGATTTTCTGCCTGCTCTTTTGAAAGAGGGCTCTTATATAAGAACCCCATATTGAAGGGCATATTAAGTTTTAAGTATCTTAATACGCACTTCAATAAGATGTTCTTACATAAGGGTTTTAACATATTAGTGTATTATATTTGTGTAATCGTGCTATTTTAAACCGATTTTAAAAGACTTTGTCTTTGCACAGTTAATAACGTACCCACACAGTTAATAATGTTGTACCCGCATAGTTAATAATGATACAAAATTTAATCTATTGATCCATAAATTAACATAACCAATAGACCACTGCTTTCTCTTATTAAAAAGTCACCAGTAAACTTAGTATTAATTGAAATAAATTTTAATATAGAAATGGTTACAAACCTTCAATTATTGCAAAGGTTATCAAAAATGTATGCTAAGCTGTGGTAAATCCACTTTTCTGAGAATTTGGGAAAGAAGAACAAAAGGCATGTAACTATACCTGTATAACTTGCTGCATTCTTTTCTTTTTTGAAGAAAGCAACTCCACGCCCAGCACCTAGAATGAATACATTAGATTGAAATAATATGTACAGCTGATCCAATGTAAAGTACAAACATAAGGAGCCCTGGTGGCGCAATGGTTAGAATGCAGTATTGCAGGCTGCCCACAGCCTGTAGTTTGAACCTGATGGGGTTTGAGGTTGACTCAGCCTTCCATCCTTCCAAGATCAGTAAAATTAGGACCCAATATGCTGATATTGTAAACCACCCAGAGAGTGCTGTAAAGCATTATGGGATGGTATATATTGTTCTGTTATGACCTCAAAACATACCTATCTGTCTAAATGAGACTGTGACTCTTTTCTCAGAAAACATATGATTCTGATTTCTGTTTGTTCAGATTAATCTCTTTCTATGATCTACAGTTTTAGCGCAGATTTAAAGGAGAGAGACATTTTCCTGAGGATATTCCCTAGATAGGAAAGAGTCCTATTGACAACAAACAACAACAGCAACATATCTTGCCTGTCAGAATTGGGTAAAGGTATTGTATCAGCAAATCAGAGAGAAGATAATACCCTGTTTCCCCCAAAATAAGACATCCCCTGATAATAAATCCAGTTGGGCTTTTGAGTGCATGTGCTAAAATAAGCCTCCCCCGGAAAATAAGCCCTCCCTGAAAATATTTAAATGCAGAACTGGAAATCAGGTAAAACGGCAAGAAGAGCCCCATCTTGCTCCACGCACCCCAAAATAATTTATTTATTTATTTATTTATTGGTTCGATTTACATGCCGCCCTTCTCCGGAGACTCAGGGTGGCTTACAATGCATTAAGCAATGGCCTTCATACTTTTGTATATACCTGCTTAGTAGGGCTTTCGCCCCCCCCCCCCAAAGCGGTGTTCTTTTTTATACAAAGTCAGCTTATTGCCCCTACAATCCGGGTCCTCATTTACCTACCTCGAAAGGATGGAAGGCTGAGTCAACCTTGAGCCTGGTGAGATTTGAACTTGCAGTAATTGCAGGCAGCTGGTGCTACTTAACAGCACTTTAGTCTGCTGCGCCACCAAGGCTCCTATAAGACCTTCCCAAAAATAAGGCCATTTCAGGGTTCAAAAAAATATAAGACAGGGTCTTATTTTTGGGGAAACATGGTACTTCCCTTTCAACAACAGATTGTTAACCCAATTTTCTCAGGTCAAATTATAACACATATTTTCACAATATAAAATTCTCATTCTGGGAATTCATTTTTTCTCCCCCAGCTGTATATATTTACCGGGTATGGCTAATAGTTAGGTTAAACTATTTTGAGGGGAGAATACACTTATAAAAAGATTTATCTTTTTGTGAAAAATGGTTAAGTTTAAGAGCACAGTTTGTTCAAGATTAAACATGGTCTGCAGCTTGGAGAAAGTTAAATAAGTTTCCACTGTTGCCATTAAAATAGTTCTTTAAAAAACAACAACACAAAATCAGAATCCTGAATACAAATATCATTTTTTTTCATTTCTTGCATTTCTGAGTTATCATAATTTAGAAAGCTGAATTTTTTTGAATGTTAGTCCTCTCTTTGACAGGCATCAAAGCTATATGCATTCCTGCATATTTAAGAGAGTGAAGCAGTTATTGTGTTGCTGGTCATTATAATGTGTTTCATAAAAATCAGTAATTCCTTGTGTTTGTCTTCTGCTACTTTTTCAGATTTTTCATGCTTTTGTTGAAAGGGTAAAGTATGTTTGTGTATGAAAATCCAGTAGTCACTTCCTAGAAGGTTACTGGCTGCAATAGCAGCAGGATGTGGCAGGAACAAAATCATCTTTTTGTAAACATCTGGGAAATGAATTATAGCAATAAAACAAAGACATCCATTGGTTGGGTTGATTCCTTGATTAAGAGCTGCTGTAAAACTGGCGCTAAACATATGAGCAATTTTGTCAGGAAGTTGCTAGTACAAAATGTCATCTTACAGGGCAATGATATGAATGTTTACTCAAAGGTAAGATGCCCTGTTGGATTAAATGGGGCTTTTTAATAAGATGATGTGCATTCAGGACTGCAACCTTAATTACAAATGGATAAGCTAGTTTTAAGCAAGCCACTTGTTCAGATTCAGCACTACCATTACTCTGGCCCTCTCAGTCTGTTCCTACCTTGTCCATCTTGAGGGTTATATACAAACATCTTCATGTGTTGTTTATCAAGAAGCTTCCAGGTTTAAATCAATGTAGGATATTATTAGAGAGAAAGCTTGATAATTGCAGTAGCATACTGTGCTTTTGAAATGCTTGATTTCAGTCAAATAGGGAACCATATGAGAGAGCACAGATAATTGGTTCTAATTAACTATCTGCCCCAGTAAACAGATTCACTCTGGGTCAATACCAGGTTGTCTAGATTCACAAGTGCCTTTATAAATGCCCAGTGTGGTTATTCCTCTCACAAAGCCTAATAGCACATTATCTGTACACCTACCTAAGCTGACTCTTATTATTTCTTGGAAAATGAATTTCAAGAGGGGACAGTTAAAAGCAAATAATCTCCAGAGATATTTAACTTATTATCTGCCTGCTGCTACCTTGCTCTAAACACTTCTCAGACACAAATCGAACAAAAACTTCTTAGGCTCTGACTAACATGCCCAGAAATTAACTTGGGGTAATTTATTTTTCTTCTGGCATCAGCCTTTTAGTATTATATCTGATCACATCCACAGTTACAAACTTTTATAGAAGATCAAAATTTTAAAAGGCTCCAAAAGATGGAGATGTTCATCTAACCTATCCCCCTGGGTTGGGTTAGGGCTAGGGTCTAGGTTGTAGGGGAATAAAATGCATGTTGCTTTATGTTCCTGGAAGGAAGATGGGATATGAAGATAACTAATAATAATAAGGACAATCCATAGAATAACAAATCTTTGTTGATTGAGAGCTCTGGAACCCCAAGATATTTATATACATATAGGTGAAGGTTTGGGACATGCCTGACATTATATTCATGTTTAAAGATGAAGCTGGCTATTTGTGCATGGTAGGCACTTTTCATCTGAAAATATTTTATATCCCATGTCATATAACAGGCCAGGGGAAAAACACTTATTTATTCAGTGCATAGTTAACTGGTAGAATTCATTACCGCAAGACATGGCCATGACCGTTAATTTGGAGGACATAAGTGAATTAGGTAAAGGAACAGAGCAAGTCTATCAGTGATTCTTCACCTTAAAACACACATTCAGTTGGCCACTGTGAAGAACAAAAGCTGAACAAAGAGTCTTTATTTAGCTGAGTTGGTCTTGTGCTCCTAGGTTAGGTGTATAAATTGGGAACAACATTCTTTTAAAAGTGTCTAAATATTTAAATAATAATAATAAAACTCTCTAAAAGTTCTATTGTAAACTTTTGGGACAATACACAACTGCACTAGATCTTTTTAAGAAAAATAAAAATAAATTTATAATACTTAATTGGCAAACACAGTTTAGTTATCAGAGGGAGCAAGGCAAATATTCTTATCTGTTGAATTATTGAAAGTGCCTTGTCCTCCTTCCTTTAAAGAATTTAATCAGGTGGGATGTTTAAAGGGGAGGTGAATGCTGTCTTCTGTTTATTTTTTAAAGAAGAGCTAGAAAAAAAATAAAAACTCATTCTCACAGGTTTGCATATGGCAACGTTCATTCTCTTTTACGCTGATAAAAAGAAAAGTCAAACATGTTGCAAGTCTTTTTTTTTAGTTTAATGAAAAGAAGGACTACAGGAGACATGATAGCAGCGTTCCAATATCTCAGGGGTTGCCACAAAGAAGAGGGAGTCAAACTATTCTTCAAAGCACCTGAGGGTAGAACAAGAAGCAATGGGTGGAAACTAATCAAGGAGAGAAGCAACTTAGAACTAAGGAGAAATTTCCTGACAGTTAGAACAATTAATAAGTGGAACAACCTGCCTGCAGAAGTTGTGAATGCTCCAACACTGGAAATTTTTAAGAAGATGTTGGATAACCATTTGTCTGAAGTGGTGTAGGGTTTCCTGCCTGGGCAGGGGGTTGGACTAGAAGACCTCCAAGGACCCTTCCAACTCTGTTATTCTATTTCTAATGAAAAGTTGGTAATTGAGTTAACCAAAGTACTGGTGTTATTTTGGGGAAGAACACTACACTTTCTACACTTTCCCAATTTTAGTTATTCTTCCCATTTAAATTAAACAAAGTGATATGATAGACTTGGTATTCCGATTTGCAGGAAAACAGGCATACAGTATATGCTTCTTTTATAGCAGACACAATTTAGGGAGATTACTAAATGCCTTCAGTGTCAGCAATATTCAGATGATTATAATCAGCATTGGCAAAATGCAGACTCCCTCCTTGCAAAAATACTACTTTTGCTATTTAGTGGTTTCATGAGAATCTTTTAGGAATGCATTACATTTTTCAATTCTCAGATTTTCACTTTTCATTTCAGTTACTAAATTCCATGGGCTGGTTTACCATGTTGAAAATGAGAGGAATAAAATAATATTTGATTGTTAGTTTCACATGCTAGAACATATTAGGCTGGAGGTGCAATGAGTTCTTCACAAATACTCTTCTGTTCAATGTAAATTGCCCATTTGGTCACATGCTAGAGAGGCATCCCACAAATATTTATAGAGAAGATCTGGATGCTACTGTATACAGCTTGTTGAATTTCTGTTATTTATAGATGTTGGTGCAGTTTGTTTGAATTGGTGGCCTTGGGCAAAAAACCAGAAGAATCTCAGTAAGTGAGATCAGATTTTTTTAAAAAAAAAAAAGCAAGAAAAAGATGATTAGAGATTTGATTCAGGATAGCAGATCTGGCTTCATCAGAATAACACAGATTTTTGCAGTGTAAAATTCTGAGTCTGTGCTGCTAATAGAATAGAATTCTTTATTGGCCAAGTGTGATTGGATACACAGGGAATTTGTCTTGGTGCATATGCTCTCAGTGTACATAAAAGAAAAGATACATTCGTTAAGAATCATAAGGTGCAACACTTAATGGTAGTCATAGGGAACAAATAAGCAATCAAATCAAATAATATATACAGTGTGCAATTTGGCCTTCGTGTAGGATGAGAGTCATCTGTTTTTTTTCTTCTGATCAGTTATTGCTTGTAACTGCATAAAGAAAACAGTCATTATATTTTAGATTTTGTTTTGTTTTGTTTTGTTTAGGTACAGTAGCCTTCCAAAGAGAGCAGTATTAAGTTTGAAAAGGGATTGGCTCAACATATTGTACTTTTTCCAAGCCATTCTTAAGCAAAGTGCTTTCCTTACTGGTGATTTCCATTTCCATTTCTGCAAACATTAAAATAAATCTTAATAAATAATAAATACTAATGCTTGCAATCTAATTACATAGGAATTGGCAGTAATGTGAGAAATTTCCAAACATCAGCATCCTATCTAGAGAAAAAAAAAACACAGAGAAAGTCCCATGAAATCAAACCCATTCTACTTGATTGAAGTGTTTCAAAAGTTACTATCCTCCAGGCCTCTAGAGATTTTGGCTGGATTTGATAATCATTTCTCTTTTGGTCATTAACTAAGGTAAAATCATTCATATCTTCTCAGGATCAAACTAGAGCAAAATAATCAGAGTGAGATCATGTCGTGCTGCATTGTTGAATTATTGGAGGGCCAAATCTTTTAGTTAATTTTTATTTGGTCATTAGAACCAGCAGAACTTGTCAGTGCTGCTTCGTCTCTTGTTATTTTCATTATGTTGAAAAATAATATCTGGAATAAATTTTCAAATATATTCAAGACAGTCAGCAGCTGGGTACTAAAGGCAGTCTGATAGGCAGCAAACAGCTTGGAAGCCATATTGAAGAAGTGTGTGTGGGGGGGGGAAGGGGTCATCCTGAAGCTGCCACCTTTGCATGCAGGTGGCTGATTTCCCCAAAGCCTAGCAAGAGCCAGGAGAGGTTTGCAGTCTCCGGATGGGAGGAGAGGCCACAAGCATGACTTCGCTGGCCAAGCATGGAGACTTCTTAGGAAGCATCTCTTGCATTGGCTCTAGGCCAGGGGTGTCAAACTCGGTTTCATTGAGGGCTGCATCAGGGTTGTGTTCGACCTCTGTGGCCTGGGTGGGCATGGCCAGGATGGGCATGGCCAGCTTGACATCACTCGTGTTGGCACCTGTGGTGGCTTGAGTGCTCTGCCAGCAAAAACGGGCTCCCAAGCTCAGTTTTTGACTGCCATGGCCTCCTGCAACACTCTGCCAGTGAAAACGGAGCTCGGGCAGGCCTCCCGAGCTCCGTTTTCAATGGCAGAGTGTTGCAGGAGGCCATGGTAGCTGAAAACGGAACTCGGGAACCCATTTTGCTGGAAGAAGCACTGCGGTACAGTCCTTCACTATTTCCAGGGCAGCCCCACGGGCCAAATCTAAGTACCCCACGGGCTGGATTCGGCCCTCGGGCCTTGAGTTTGACACCCCTACTCTAGGCCCTAATCTAGCTGGGCTCTTCCCTTCTACTGGGCTACATTTGGCTTTGCAAGCTTCTTGCTGCTTGTCTTCCTCCTTTATGGACTTGGCTTGGTGGCGGTCTCCCCCACCCAGGAGGTACCCCATCCTCGCTTAACAACCCTTGTGTTCAATTGATGGTGGCATCAGGGACAGTAGGGAATCATTAAGCAAGGCTGTCTGACTTACAAGTTGTCACCACTTGCGACCATAAAGGGCAGGCTCCATTACGGTTGTAGGTTGAGGACTACCTGTAGTAAGCGGAAGGGTATATGTGTCCATACTCAAATTCTTTTTTTAAAAAAAACAATTTTATTAAAATTATATTATACAACTAAAACTAAGGGAGGGAGAGAGGAAGGAAGGAAGGAAGGAAGAAAGGAAGGTCTTCTGATCTTCATAGTAGTTATAAGTATATTTATATTTTAACTAAGGTTACTTTATGACTCTCTTCTTTCTATAGTCTATCTAAACAGTAAACAGTAAGAGTTGGAAAGGTACCTTGGAGGTCATCTAGTCCAACCCCTTGCTCATGCAAAACCATAAATCATAAGTTCATCATTTTTTGTTTTAGGCAAAAAATTCATAAGGAGTTTCCAGTCACGAATAAATGTAGATATTGTCTTTTCTCTTATCAAACAAGTCAATACCTCCAATAGAGTAATGCTTGGTGAAAATGACAGAACTTCCTGAAATGGCTAATAGTTATTTTCACTGGCCATTCTTCTGTTGTAGGTATTGCCAAATCTTTCCAACTTCAGCATACAATAATCTTGCTGCAATTATTATGTAGAAAAACAGTGTTTCACGACAAATACATGCTTGACAAAAAATTAAAATAAAATAAAATAAATAAATAAAATAAAAAAAGTTCTGGTTTCAATCAAATGTTAATCTTTAAAGTCCTCCAAATCACTATATGTATTTGAGCCCAACATTTTATAGCCTGATGCACATTTTTATACATTGTAGATAACTTTTATGGTGTGTAGTATATAATATTTTAGCATCATTTCAGTCCTGAATATCTATTTTTAACATAGGTCTTCTATACTATGGCAATTTCTGCTTATTAAATTTTTTTTAGAAGTACGAATGAAGAGGCTTATTAAATACTGTGAAATAAGGAAAGGAAAAAATTATTTTCTTAACCAAACAGTGTTGTACTTTGTAGCCAATTTCCTCCTGTGGTAAACCAGAATAAAATATATTGCATTCTTAGAAAATACTGAATGATATCATCAGTGTAGAACCATGACTCCTAAAACTTGCTGAGGGTTTTTTCCTCCCGAAACTCCAAGGGAAGTCCTGAAAAAAGTTCAGTATTATCATCCTAGAACTTCCAACATTTTTGAAAACTAAATGTTTTTGCCACAAAGTTCAACTGCTTTTTGTTTACATAAAATGTTTCTTCCACAGTGACTATCTCGATTTTGGACTTTCAAATCAAACTATAATTTAATATGGAAATTGATGAAACAAGTATGAAAGAGAAATGACCGTAACACTTTTTGCATTGTTTCATTAGGCAGAATTGATGGGACAGAAATTTGTTTACCAATTTAGCAGGTTGTATATAACTTGACATTTTTTCTCTTTTATATGAAGCTCTCTCTCTGAGTGTATGTGTGTGTCTATACATGCACAAGTATGAACTCAAGGCAATTTCATGTCTGTCTGTCTGTCTGTCTGTCTGTTTATCTACCTATCTATCTATCCGTCCATCCATTCATCCATCCATCCAAATAACAGCTTTCATACATAATCATAGGGGTTCGTGGTTATATGATCCCTTTGTGTTACAGATGCTTCCACAGAATATATTGGTGCAATGTTACTTATTACAAATCATATACGACCACAATGTCTTGAGGAAACTTAACATATACTTCTCTATCAGTGTCATATAATTTCTTGATAGCAAGGTCGCTTGGGGAAGAGAAGTCTAATATGCATTGTAGTTCCACAGCTCACACACACAATATTTGCAAGGAAATACTTCATTAAACTTGTAGCTACTCAAAGTATCACATGGAGACATTAGATTTCTAATCAATGGTCATCTATATACGAAACGAGGGGATTAATTAATCCCACCGATACTTCCAGATTGGAATTTATTGTTTACAATTTACTAAAAATCAGAATAATTTTCTGAGAGTTTATTTTATCTTCCACCATTCCCAAGTACCAATCATTTTCTCATAACTCATAAATGCTCTTACTACAAAGAAACTTGTGGCATTTGTTTCTTAACGTTGTATGAAGTGGTCATGTGAAAAAAAAAAAGCAACGTGCTATGGATGAAAGATGTCTCTGCCTCCAAGTCTTGTATTGAATATGTTTCCCTTTTTTTCAGCGGTGTGGAGAAATCTCATTTGATAGCCCAGAGCAGAATGCCAGATGTGTTCGCATGCTAGGTAAGTGTCATCTATTCTCATATAAACTGGGTTTTGTTATACATAAGGTGAAACATGATTAAATGAGCCAGTGTTACTTATTTAAGAATATCTGCATTTTTTATGCAGATATAATGCAAAAATGCATTATATGCATTTTTAATGAGGTTGGTTGGGAGCCATAATTCTTCTGGATGTACTTGTAGTATTAACTGATACTGACACAAATAGTGAATATACATGAGTACTATTGATTATATCAAATCTTTTGCTTACTTAGAAACTTGACACTGTGATTTCTGACTATGAAACCTGAATGATTGTTGTAAGTTGAGCACTACCAGTATGTCACAGGGCCAGGTTTTTGGGGGGTTTGGGTCTCCTTGAGGATATCTACCCATCCGACTAGACTGAATAGTATGGGCTCACTCCAAGTCCTTTTTTTCATGTTGTCATCTGGTGGGACCTAGGCAGTGAGCCTTTTCTGAAGCTCACCTATCTTTTGGAATAGCCTCCCCTTGAATTGCAGGTGATCCCTATTCTCCTTGCTTTCTGAAAGACATTGGATCAGGAGTAGAGGGGAACCCAGCTTTTGTGGTTCTGAGATGGGATTGTTGTGGCCCTTTGTGGTTTAAAAGTGGTTTTTATTTATTTTTTAATCTTTATAATTTACTCAGTTAATATTGGCCACCCAGAATTATTTTATACAAAATGGGGAGCCATATAAATGTTTTAAATAAACAAAAGAATCAGAACAAGGCTGACCAATATTTTTTTCATCACAAGATAGATCATTGTCTAGCATGATGTACCAATTATAAATCACCAAAGAAGAAAATGTACATGAAGGAAGAAAGGAGTAATGGAATACTTCGATCTACATTAAACTTCTGGAGAAGTGCTATACAATAAAATTCTAAGCTATTATTGAGGTAACAGAATAACAGAGTTGGAAGGGATCTTGGATGTCTTCCAGTCCAAATCCTGCTCAAGCAGGAGATCCTATACCATTTCAGACAAATGGCTGTCCAATTTCTTCTTAAAAGCCTCAAGTGATGGAGCACTCACAACTTCTGAAAGCAAACTATTCCACTGGTTAATTGTTCCCACTGTCAGGAATTTTGTCCTTAGTTCTAAGTTGCCTCTCTCCTTTGCAATTAGTTTCCATCCATTGCTTCTTGTCTTGCCTTCTGGTGCTTTGGAAAATAGGTTGACCCCGTCTTCTTTGTGGCAGCCCCTCAAATATTGCAACACTGCTATCATGTCACCCCTAGTCCTTCTTTTCATTAGACTAGATCATCTTTGTTGCTCTTCTCTGCATTCTTTCCAAACATCTTTTTTATAATGTGGTGACCAAAACTGGATGCAGTATTCCAAGTGTGATCTTACCAGGCATTATAAAGCGGTACTAACACGTTACGTGATCTTGATTCTATCCCTCTGTTAACATAACCTAGGATTGCATTGGCTTTTTCGGTGGCTGCAACACACTACTGATTCATATTTAAGTGATTGTTTGCTAGGATTCCAAGATCCCTCTCACAGTTATTACTATTGAGCCAGTTTACACCTAATCTGTACCTGTACATTTGGTTTTTCTTACCTAACTGTAAAACCTTACTTTTCTCTCCATTGAATTTGATTTTGTCAGATAGGGCCCAGTGTTCAAGTCTGTAGACATCCTTCTGGATCATGAACCTATCTTTTGGGGTGTTGTCTACTCCTGCCAGCTTGGTTTCAAATGCAGATTTGTTGAGTTCCCTTTCTATTCACACATTTAAATCATTTATGAGGATATTGAAGAGTGCTGGGCCCAAGACAGAACCCTGAGGTACCCCAGTGCTTACTTCCCTCTACGTAGATATAGTTCTATTAAGGACTACATATTGAGTGCGGTTGGTCAGCCAGTTACAAATCCATCTGGTGGTGATGCAGTCTATCTCAATTTTTGTAACTTACCAAGAAGTAGATTGTAATCTACATTGTCAAATGCCTTACTGAAATCCAAATCCTCAGCATTTTGTTGGTCCACTAATTTAATCATTTTGTCAAAGAATGAAATAAGATTTGTTTGACATGGTCTGTTTTTGACAACCCACGTTGGCTTCTGGTTATAACTTTGCTTGCTTCTAGGTGTCCACAGATCTGCTGTTTGATTATCTTTTCAGGATCTTCCCAGGTATTGAGGCTGATTGGTCTGAACTTTCCTGGATCTGTGTTTTTTTTTTCTAAATAAAAAAACCCACAACAGTTTCAACAGCCTTTGAGTACCTTGCTGAAGGCCACAGAGCAACAGAGAGCATAAAAAGATGTAAGATACAGATAGGAGAAACATTAAATTAGAATAATATATTAAGATTATTACTTTAATGTAATTTTAATAATCATAACAGTTGATTCCCGGGTTTAAAATAAATTAAATTGTTGTTGTTAGTTGCGAAGTCATGTCCGACCCATCGCGACCCCATGGACAACGTTCCTCCAGGCTTTCCTGTCCTCTACCATCCTCTGGAGTCCATTTAAGCTCATGCCTACTGCTTCAGTGACACCATCCAGCCACCTCGTTCTCTATCGTCCCATTCTTCTTTTGCCCTTAATCTTTCCCAGTATTAGGTTCTTCTCCAGTGAGTCCTTCCTTCTCCTTAGGTGGCCAAAGTATTTGAATTTCATCTTCAGGATCTGGCCTTCTAAAGAGCAGTCAGGGTTGATCTCCTCTAGGACTGACCGGTTTGATCGCCTTGCAGTTCAAGAGACTTGCAGGAGTCTTTTCCAGCACCATAGTTCAAAGGCCTCATGAACAAAAAAGAGAAACATTCTTTGTTTTTTATATATATACTCTCATACAGTTTTGCACACACATATGAAAAGAAAGCAGCAATTGGAGACAGAATGAGGTTGTACGAGCTGTGAAGGAGTGAAACAAGTTTTGATTTCATGTAGTTTAATCTATTCTAGTTGAATCACATTAGGTGCCCTTGAATTGCTTCAGAAAGATTTGGAGGCAATTTGAAAATCTGATGGATTTTGTGATGAGCTCTGATTTTAGATTCTGAAACACTGGTGTGGCTTTCTTTGTGTGTACATGTGTGCTTACAATGAGTGAGGCTGAGGACAAGCATAATCAACCAATGAGTTGCACTGTCAGTGAATGAGTGAACGGTTGATGGTCAGCAAAGGATTGATTGAATGAAATGAATTTGAGAAGGAAATACTGGACTTCATAGGAGGGACAGCAGTACAGGCAGAACTACACTGGATGATTTATTATCCCATCTCATTGATCTCCAAAGGAAGAGGCGATTGCAATCAGAAAATCCTTCGGGATAATTTTGCTATGGAGTAGATGAACGATAGGTTCGCTAAAAATGCCTCTCCCCAAGTTTGTAAGGTAAAGGTAAAGGTTCCCCTTGCACACATGTGCTAGTCGTTCCTGACTCTAGGGGGTGGTGCTCATCTCCATTTCAAAGCCGAAGAGCCAGCGCTGTCCAAAGACGTCTCCATGATCATGTGGCCGGTGTGACTAAATGCCAAAGGCGCATGGAACGCTGTTACGTTCCCACCAAAGGTGGTCCCCTTTTTTTCTACTTGCCCTTTTTACGTGCTTTTGAACTGCTTGGTTATATAGGGCACCAATTGTAATCATTTCTGTCGTATGTTGGCAACTTCAAGATAATAAGACAATAATATCCATGAGGAATAGAAAGATAATTGTCTCAGTTGGCACGAATTACAGTAACAATATTGATGCTGGAAGCTGCATCTTTTGATCATGTGCCTCTAATGTAAAATAAAATCTCTTTTAAGCTTTTTTAAAGACTTCAGAACAGTATATGGACCTTTCCTTTTTCTTGGTCCCCGTCGTCCCCCCCGCCACCCCCCCCGACCTATGGATATTTTAATTCAACTCTATGTAATGATACAACAGATGAATATTTGTACTTTGTTTCTTTTTTTTTTTTAAAAAAGCGGGGGTCTTTTAAATAACTTTTTGTATATATTGATACAGTCACCTCATAGAAGCAGCATGAATTGTGATTCCAAACAAGCTCTGGGCTTTGGTAGGATAGGTAGCCATAGCAACAAGTTTGCCCAATACAGAAGCTGTTGCTTGTGTTTCTCTTAGCTCCCTCAAACAATTGTAACTCCTTCCATGACATGTTTGGGTTGCAGCTCCTCTCTGTCTGAAGAACTGCTTTCAAAAACTTGGCACCTTCATTTCAGGCGTCCCTTCTCTTTTTTATTCTCTAGATTGAGAAATAAACGCTCACTTTGTCTCATTTCAGCTAATTTTCAGTCGCAGCTGAGGATTTGTGGTGTGTGTGTGTGCGTGTGTGTGTGTGTGTGTTTGTTTGTTATCCTTCTCTTTTGTCAAGCTTTGGCATTCTTTTTCTTCTCTACAGGAACTTCCTACTGTATCTTCTGTTTTTTTAAAAAAAATAAGGTTGAGTTGAACTATTATCTCACTGATGTTTCTTCCTTTATGTTTGAAGTTGTCTGCTTTTATTGATTTGTTTTTCTTGCTGGAAAGAGGTCAAGAAATCAAGAAGCACAGCTGGTTTGGAAAAGCAGCTTGTAAATATCTTGGAATAGGTAATCGTGTTGATTTACAATATGATAAAATCCTTGACCAGCCTTAAAGTTTTGAACTGTTTCTTCACTCAAGTTGAAGGATGTTTTTGGCCCAATTAATGGAATGATATAAATCAAGAACCATAGAATATAATATCTATTCCTAATGATCATAGCTGGGCTGACCTCACCTATCAAAACAGATTCATGCTGAATTTTCTGCTGGAAATTGGAATAAAAATAAAATAGTGCTTTTATGTATTGTAAATGCTCACAATTTCATATTAGCAGCTATTATTAATTCTATATTTTAATAATCTCAAAATGTGGGTCTCTCTATAGCCAAAACAGCTCAGTCCAAATACAAATAGGTATCAGTGGACTTGGAAAAAGCTCAAGATTTATAGGAAGATTTTTAAAAACCTTTAAAAGAAATGGCAGACTTGGAAGGGACCTTGTAAGTCTTCTAGTCCAACCCCGTACTCAAGCAGGAGGCCCTCTACCATTTCAGACAAGTGGTTATCTAATGTCGTCTTAGAAAGGAGAGAAAAACTGGAACAAGCCAGGGTGCCATAAGTCAGCTCAAAGACATGACGTGCTAAGCATTGGGGAGGATGACAAACTGGTATGGCTTACAGCTTGAAAAGTTGTTCAAGAATATTTCACATTAAAGTTTGCAGCAACCAGCAGTCATTACTGTAATTACAACTTTGTATACCTACAGAAACTTGTATTCTTACTTAATTCCATTTCAAGGTGAGCAATGTTATGCAAAGTGAAAAAATACAAGCAGTAAGCAAAATACATGAAAGAGGGGCACAGTTAGCCTCATAGGCTTCCATGTGGCTTGAATCCAAAGAATATGAAACACATACTCTGTAACTTTCACTGGAGTGTCATGTTTTTCAAGATTTCAAGATTAAGTAGAATTTCCGATTATTTTTTTTGTCTGATCATGCGTTTTGCACATTGACATTTTCATTTATTTTTTATTTTGTTTATATTTTCTGGAACGCTACCATTTATTTTCTTGGACATTGAGCTTTTTTGTATCCAGCTGCTCATTTGCAGATCTTTGAAGTGACTGGAATCAAAATATTCAGACCCACGGGCACTGTCTGCAAAATTTAGGTTTGCTGTTTTGGCCCCATCCACTGCAGTGTTATCACAGTCTTATTAACCATAGTTTTGCTGGCCCTTGACAGAATAAACAGTAAAAGTGGATTTAAGAGAACACCAGATGTAGAAGAAATGCTAAAATAGTATCATACAGCAGATCCTGCAATTCCTTGGTCTAATGGCCTCCTGTTCTGTTTATTTTTTTCACCAGTGAGGATCAATGGAATGTTTTTATACATATACCTCTCCTACTTTTTCTAATCTTGAATCATGGGATTCTTATTAGCTCTTTCTGTTGTTGTTTGGTTCTTCTTTATACTTCAGGTCCTCATCTTTCCTTGGTTACCAGATGATGCTAGGAAGGAATAATGTTATTAGTCTGCGATCAAAAAATTAGTCTGCTGTCAAAGAATATTGGATAAATGAATTCAGAATCAGTGGAAACTTTTTTCATACTAGAATGAAATGGCAGAGCTGTTGTTCTTTCTTAAATTGATGCCAATTAATTACAGTTGTTAAACATTGAGTAAACAGACATTCTGTATCGTCAGCTAATCTAGCCTGGCTACCTTTGGGTAACCTGACAATAATATCTATTATAGAGATGGGCATGAGCTGTTTCCCTCACGTATTATAAATTAATGCAGAATCTATTACTATATTCTGTAGGACATCACAGGCGAATACAAAGACATTTGTGTATTTGTAGGAGGCTAGTCTCATTACAGGGTTCTGTGATTGTGCAGTCTTTCTTTTTGGCTACTACTATTAAACATATTGTACCTGTAGGTCAGTTTTATTGCTTAATGTGTACCTTACACATTTACCTGCAAGAGTTTTTTCTTGCTTACCTGATATTACCGTATTGAACAATTCAAAGTTATCCTGTTAAGCAGGACTGGGTGCAGTTACATTAAGCCATGCAGTGTATATTCTACCTCATTTACTGAGAAATGTTAAGTTATTTCATAAAAGTTCATTTCTTTTTCTTAATTGTTAACAAAATGTATGCCACTCTGTATCTTCCTTACATTCCACCTAGGCCTGTTACCTAAGTGATAGAAAGGAAGAAAGACAAAAGGAAACCAAAAAAACAAAAAAAACAAAAACCTGAATCAGAAAGGATTGAGGGTAGCAACAAAACAAATCGGTCCTTTATGGATTTAAAGCCAGATTTAATAGAATTTATCTTTCATTTTTGAAAAAAACAAAAAGATAGTAAGAAAAGAACATTCTGCAACAAAGACAGTACTTTGTATAACAAAATACAGGTGTTTGTGTGTGTTTCTCAGCTAATCCAGCATTTATAGATGGGATATTTACACAATGGAAGATACACAGATAATTATAATTAATAAAAGTGTAATTATTAAAATCCAATACTTAACAGCATTGGAGACATTCCTCCCAGATTACTTGCAGTAGCTTTTAGGAGGAAATGCCACAGCATCTGCTCACAGAAGGGGTTGCCTCTATGGGGCAAATCTCTCACTACCCCCAACTCCTCTTGCCATGCCTTGGAATGCTCATCCCAGTCCAGGGAGGATTAATTACAAAGAAATTGAATGTTCCATTTATTTAGCTGTACAATTAAAGAAGAGGAAAAGCACTTGTAGGCAGACAATAGGGAATCCACAGAGAATGGTTCTTGGTAGCACAAGCTGTTTGCTTCATTAAGCCATTTGACAGTGAGGTACAGGCCACCAGGGAGGTGAAAGTCGATAACTATTAACTTATTAAGGTCAAAGCGGGGAGCTTGTTAGTTTGTGGCTCATGCTTGGTAAGCAAATGGCAGGCTGCTCTGGAAAACAATAGAATAGGGGTAGGGATAGGGATAGGGATAGGGATAGGGATAGGGATAGGGATAGGAAAGGAAAGGAATGGAATGGAATAGAATAGAATAGAATAGAATAGAATAGAATAGAATAGAATAGAATAGAATAGAATAGAATAGAATAGAATATTTATTTTAAGCAATCTCTTTCCTGGTGTTAAAGTGGGTCAATCACAGGATGGTAGCAGAAGACCAGATTGACTCTCTCAGAACAAGCAAACAATGTTGTGGTAAAAAAAAGTCAAAATGGACACCACAATGACACAGCTGAAGCTCCACTTGGTTTTTATGAGCAATACCACATAAAAAAAAACCAGGTACAGCTTTGTCCTCAGTATCCCTGATGCCTTCTTGACTGGGGATACCCAGTGATGAATAAAAATGCAAAATTCAGTGGCCATTCTTCATGTCCACATTATGACTCTTGTATAACATATTTATTGTTGAGGCAAATTTTGCTCGCTGGTTGGAGGGCGAGGGAGGTATCCTTTTTTCTTCTTAGGAACACATGTCACCTGAGAAGGAACTTAGTCAAAAATTGCACAAAGGCAGAGCCATTAATGAATGGTGATCAAGACATTTATCACTCATTCACTAACTCATTCATTCATTCACTCACTCACTCTCATTTTCACTCTCATTCAACATTCATGAAGAATATAAAGTAGCTTTTGGTTTGGATTTGTCCTCATTTAACATGAAGGGATAATTCTTTTGGACATTCTTCCCAAAATTGTCCTTCAGAAACTTAGCCTCCCTCTTCACGCAGCCTCCTTTCTGATGTTCTCTTGATAATGAAGAGAAGATTGGAACAGCAATAATTTAAAACTTTTCTGCTCCAGAAATATTTTGCTCTCTGAATTTATTGGGGGGGGGAGACACATAATTCTTTGAAAATTTTAAATTCTTCACAAAATGAGGAATCCCCCACCTCATCTATCATTGATTTGTGAGTTGGAGGGAGGGTTCCCAGGCATTAGCTCCTGAGAATATTGAAGCTATTGAAACGCTTGGCGGAAATGGTTGCAGACATCCCTGCTGGATGCCTTTGAAGCTTTGCCTATGGATTTAGTCATTCCTTGGGTGTGGCTAACTGATTTATGGGTTTAACCTTCTTTCTAGGACTCTTCAACAAGGCTTCCTTCTTCTGTTTCTGTTCCTCCCCCATTGCCTCTTCCCTTCAGTTTCAGGCCATCCAGTTTAGCTTTCCCCCTTTCTCTTTCTTCCTCTTCTCAGCACAGATATCACTTTCTCTCACACCTTACTCAGTGTTTCTTAACTGGGAAGCTTGGAGATATGTGGAGTTCAACTACCATAATTACCCAGCCAACAGGCATGTTGGCTGGAGAATTCTGGGAGTTGAAGTCCCCCATCTTCAAAATGCCCAGATTGAGAAACCCTGCTTTTACCCTTAGCACCTCCATCTTGCTTTTCTCCTCTTTTTGTGTGGCTTCTGATAGAAGAAAGAAAGGAATGATGTGTGTTTACAGAATGCCTTTTTAAAAGTAAGGGTGGTTTCTGATTGTGAGAGAGAATGGTTGAAATTGTAGGGCTATCAGTTCTGGGTTGCAAATGTCCAAGCAGATGGACCTTGGCAGCCCAGATCTGGTAAGCATATATGCAGAATGGCAAATATTCATAAACATTTCCATGCACATTGACAGATGTGGCCATTTATTTGGGGAGAACCTTAAGAATTAGTTTCAGTTCAGGGGTGGTATTCACTTACCTTGGCTACCAGTTTGCAAATGTGAGCATGCGCATGCGGGCCAGTGGTGGGTTGCTACTGGTCTCCCCGGTTCTTGCGAACCGGTAGTGGAAATTTTGAGTAATTTGGAGAACCGGTAAATACCACTTCTGCCTGGCCCAGCCCCCAATCTATTCGCTGCTTCCCGAGTCCCAGCTGATCGGCTAGAAGGAAAAAATCAGGGCTTACTTGACAAAGAAGAGAAAAAAAACCCAGGACACCTTAGCTTTAAATTGAGAAGCCAAGAAGCCTCCCAATTGATCGGCTAGAACCAATCCTCTCCTTGTAAACCGCTTGGTGGTGGTAGATTGGATATTGAGGCCAAGCTGCCTGAAAGCGGTTTCCAATGCTCTTGGTGGTGGCAAGCAGCAAAAAACTGTTTAAACTCTTGCTACGGCACTTCAAAGGGCCGCCCTACAGCTGATCAGCAGTAAAAGGCAGTGTGGTGGTAGACCAATACACTCCAAAAACAAATGGATAGACCAGTGCACTCCAAAAACAAATAGATAAACCGGAATGCTCCAAGAACAAATGGGTAGACCGATATGGCTCTGCAAGCAGTTTAAAAGCCTGGTAGACCAGTACCTCTGCTAAATCCTAAAGAATTGTTTGTCATATGACCATCAAACAATGGCCACAATATAAGCCATGCCCACAGAACCGGTAGTAAAAAATTTTAGAACCCACCCCTGATGCGGGCGCTCACTTCACTCGCACATGTTACCTCTGCACATGCGCAGAATCTTCTGCACTTGTGCAGAGTGTCAAAAATGGGACATAATGATGTCCAGGTGGGTGGGTGGAGCCTCCTGCAGCTGCCACTACCAGTTCGCCCAAACCAGATAGAACTGGCTGAATACCACCACTCTTTCAGTTGGAATTGACAATTCTCAGTTAATACTGCACAGTATTTACAGTATGTTTGTATTTTTCTGTCTACCTTTGGGGTGATTTGATTTCAGGGTCATCCTCTTTGGGGATATATATGGTACAATTCAATTACAACACATTTTGGAAAAATTACACAATGCACCGGACACAATCCATATTTCTCCAAACCTTCTTTAGATTTGAGCTACTCCTGAAATGAAATATTTAGGAGCCAGAAAAAAAAACTGATTTTAATTGTTAACATACTGTCATAATTTTAAAGGGAAACAGGATTTGTAGGAACATAAATCTAGTTGTCTAATCTCATTTGCTGTCATTTGTTAAAAAAAAAAAAAACTTATAAAGGCCTTTGAAGTCTGTGTAATGACTGTTACGGGAAAAAAACTGTACAATTATATTCTTGGAAACATTTAGACAAAAGTAGTTATTGGAAGGTTTCTATTTTACTTCAGTCAAGTATCTTTGTAGCACAAAGGGAATATAAACTCTGGTAAGAGCAGTCATTTTAGCCAGCATAACTGATTCCAAATGTGCACTAATAAACCATAGAAGATGGGTTTAGTTATAAATGGGATGATACGAGGGACTAATGATACATACAAATGAGAAAAGTTATTGCTAGGCAGGAAGTTTATGATGCTACTGATATAAATGATCACAAAAAGTTTCCATTTGTGAATATTTCCCAAGGTTAAGGCTGAGTGATCCAACAAACAAATTATTGAGGTGGGTAATGAGGAACTGTCTTCCTAAACCAGTGCTGCTCAATCTTAGCAAAGAGTAGAGTAGAGTAGAGTAGAGTAGAGTAGAGTAGAGTAGAGTAGAATAGAATAGAATAGAATAGAATAGAATAGAATAGAATAGAATAGAATAGAATAGAATAGAATAGAATAGAATAGAATAGAATAACAGAGTTGGAAGGGATCTTGGAGGTCTTCTAATCCAACCCCCCTGCTCAGGCAGGTGTTCTGCCCCAGCTACGGACCACAAAGAACGCAGCACACACAAAGTCCATACAAACCTTAGTTTACTAATTAAGGGCTACTAATGAGCTTTCTTAGTAGTTTTTCAAACACAAGTAGTTTAAATCAGTTTTTTCTGAACAAAGGCTGTTAATTTAACTTCATTAACAGCTGACAAGAGTCCAAGGAATAATAACTCAATTCTGAGACACAGTCTTTCAGATTACCATAAATTTACTGTGGTTGGCAGAATGCCCAGAAGCAATTTGCAGGAAAAATGACAAAGAGAAGCAAGAGCCAATCAGACGTTTCTGGAGTCAATACGCGAAGGAATATGAACGAAGTTGTTTTCTGCAAATTTCCTCAGTCGTCATTCCTTAAATAGGCTAGGGGAGTGGCCAATTAGCCCTAAGCCTTACTCTCGAGGAGACCTCCTCCTGAGGAGCCATTCCTGCCTTTTGGCAGCTCTGCGTGCCCGTGCATTGACAAGAGGCTCCTCCTCTTTTTCCTCTTCACTTATGGGAGCTTCTGGAGGTTCTGAAGGCCCTGGCTGAATCCCCGCCTCTGGCACCAACTCTTCTCCAGGGTCCTCATTGTCTGACTCAGGTGCCAGCTGCACAGGCTGCTGGCGAATCACCACACCAGCCTCCTCGCTGTCGGAATCAGCTACCAGCTGCACAGGCCACTGGTGGGCCACAACAGCAGGAAACCCTATACCATTTCAGACAAATGGTTGTCCAATCTCTTCTTGAAAGCTTCCAGTGTTGGAGAATTCACAACTTCTGGAGGCAAGTTGTTCCACTGTTTAATTGTTCTAACTGTCAGGAAATTTCTTTCTTCTTTAAGATGTGTGATCTTCAACAATGCTGCCTGCGGAATTCTTAGAGTTGAAGTCCACACAACTTATAGTTGCCAAGGTTGAGAAATACTGCCATAGCTTTAAGCACCCCTGTGCAGAGGCAACCAGAACCTGTAGCACTGTACTTTCCAGGCAGCATAACAAGTTTATATAAATGCACCAGCAAGACCGCATAGAGATGGTGCTGAGAAAGTCATGAGAAAAACATACCCCAAATATACCCTACACCAATAACATACTCCATGTGCTGCAAGACCCAAAATGCTGCCAAATGCAGAAAAAGGAAAGAAAACTTTCAGACGATTTCCAGTGTCAGTGCTAGTAAAATGTATCTCTGCATGCTTTTTGAATGCACAAGAAGAGTTCTGAAGCAAGTGGAGAATCAAATGTTGACACTGACTATCTGAAGCAATAAATCCCACAGCATCTTACGCTTGATAAAAAAGTGAGCCCAATCTGACATAGTAACTGACTATTCCAGTGCTGTTATCCCTAAGCTCAGTAATAAGGTATCTGTGCAGTAAGTTCAGAGCTGCATTGTATGTCCTATATTATCAGTAGCAAGCCCATCTTCAAACATGTCTCGTGGTTAAATGTTGTAAGCTAACAATGTTTTACACTGAGGATAATAGCTGTGGTTGGAGTATCAGCACTGAAAAGTAATGTGATAATAGATTTTTTGTCTGTTTTTGAAGTAAAGACTCCACGCAGAGTTTAAAAACTATTCACAAACCAGACATGTCAGTAGAACAGTAGAAAACAGAGAAATGAAGTCCTAGATGCAGTCATTGCAAATTCATTGAGGTGGGTTAAGAGAAGCTGTACAAGTAGTCCAGTGGTGGGATTCAAATTTTTTTATTACCAGTTCTGTGGGTGTGGCTTGGTGGGCAGGCATGGCTTGGTGGGTGTGGCTTGGTGGGCATGGCAGGGGAAGGATACTGTAAAAACTCCATTCCCACTCTACTCCAGGGGAAGGTTACTGCAAAATCCCTATTTCCTCCCAATCAGCTGGGACTCGGGAGACAGAGAATAGATGGGGCGGGGCCAGTCAGAGGTAGTATTTACTGGTTCTCCAAACTGGTCAGAACCTGCTGAATACCACCTCTGAAATAGTCCTCGATTTAGGACCACAATTGACCGAAATTTATATTGCCAAGTGAGAAATTTGTTAAGTGAGTGTTGCCCCATTTTACGACTTTTCTTGCCACATCTGTGAAGTGAATCACTGCAATTGTTAAGTTAATAACACGGTTGTTAAGTGAATTTGGTCTCCCCATTGACTTTGCTTGTCAGAAGGTCACAAAAGGGGATCATATCACCACAGGACACTACAACCGTCATAAATATGAGGCAGTTGTCAAGCATCCAAGATGTGACCATGGGAATGCTGCAGGGGTCACAAGGGTGAAAAACAGTCATAAGTCACTTTTTTCAGTCCCATTGTAACTTTGAACGGTCACTAAACAAATTGTTGTAAGTCAAGGATTGACTTGGTAGTACAGTGGTCTAAGGCACCCTGTTATTAAGCTGGTTATTAAGACCAGCTGCCTGCAATTACTGTAGGTTCGAATCTCGCCAAGGCTCAAGGTTGACTCAGCCTTCCATCCTTTTTAAGGTAGGTAAATTGGGGACCCAGTTTGTGGGGGCAATAAGCTGACTTTGTATAAATATACAAAGAATGAAGGCTATTGCTTAGCGCATTGTAAGCCGCCCTGAGACTCCGGAGAAGGGCGGCATATAAATCAAATTAAAAAAAAAAAAGGATTACCTGTATTTGGAAATGTGGTGGTTTTGTTTAAAAAACTTTGCTTTTGCTTACAACTGATTGGCTGTTCAATGTTGTTTTCTTAAAGTGTAACAATTCTTCCTTTCAGTGATGATATTCCAATAGAGAAATCCATTTATTTACTGTACATACAGTAGAAGAAAAGGCATGAGTCCTGAGAGAAATCAAACTTACTTATTGCTTCTAAATAAAAATAGCTATGTGAGCAAGAAGAGTTTTGAGTTATAGATAGTACTTGTCTTACAGCAGCTCATTTAGTTACCATTCAACAGCTGTGAAAATACAAAATTATGACCCTTTTTCATACCTACAATCATTACAGCATCCCTATGGTCACATGATCAAAATTCAATGCACTTGGCAGCTGACTCATATTTATGACAGTTGCAATGTCTTGGGGAGGGGGTCATGTGATCACCTTTTGTGACCTTCTGACAAGCATAAGTCGATAGGGAAGCCAGATTCGTTTAACAACCATGTTAGTAACTTAATAACTGTAGTGATTCACTTAGCAATTGTGGCAAGAAAGGTTGTAAGGTGGGGCACGAGTCACGCCAATTGTCTTGCTTAGCAACAAAAATTTTGGCTCAATTGTGGTCATGAGTTGAGGGCTACCTGTAACCAGGGCATCCAGGTGAGGCATTTATTATGCAGTCACCTTGCTTTATTCATGGAATTTTACAGGAGGGGGTGATTAGTCTGATTTTTCTGTTTGTGTTTTTTTTATTTATTAAATTTCTATGCCGCCCATTTCCCCTACAATGGGACTCTGGGTGGCTTATCTATTTTATCATAATACTGCTTCCTCCTTCTCTTGAAAAATCTGCTAAGGCAAGAAATATTCAATTTCTTTGAGTAATTGTGCTTATGATCTTTTGCAGAATCAGATGAGGTTAAAAAAAAAAAGGGTGAGGATAGGGGGAAATAATCCAATAGCGTAAAAAATATTACAACCAATTTAATGCTTGTGATTCAAGTGAAGAAGAAAATTGATTGAACCTGAAGCTGAAAGAAAAGAAAAAGGCCTGGCTAATTGCCAATGATCTTTCCCCTGAAGGAAGGGGAAAAAAGCAAAATCCTAAGTATTGAAATGTGCATACGGTACAGGTAATCCTCCACTTATGACCACAATTGAGCCCAATATTTCTGTTGTTAAGTGAGTTTTGACCCATTTTATGACTTTTCTTGCCACAGAAAATCACTGAATCTTGAATCACTGATTCTTGAACTCTTGAATCACTGAAATTGTTAACGGTTGTTAAGTGAATCTGGCTTCCCCATTGACTTTGCTTGTCAGAAGGTCAGAGAAGGTGATCATGTGACCCCAGGACACTTCAACCATCACAAAAATGAGTCAGTTCTCAAGCACCTGAATTTTGATCGTTTGACCATGGGGATGCTGCAACGATCATAAGTGGGGAAAACAATCATAAGTCACTTTTTTTCAATCCCATTGTAACTTCGGTCACTAAATGAACTGTTGTAAGTAGAGGACTACCTGTACACCATATTCTTACCTGCTCTGCAAAAATTTTTCCTCCCTTTTATCTGGCAGCTATCAGGTAAGACGTTCCCAGACTGCAGTTTGTTCAGAATTCCTGCTTTATTGCCCTGCGAAACTGATTCCATGATACTGGAAACTTTGTTCTACTAGACCCGTGATGGCGAACCTATGGCACGCATGCCCAAAATGGCATACAAAGCCATATCGCCCAGCACACGCGGTCTTGCCTGTTTGTCTTCTGGTTTTCTGGTGTGTATGCGCGTGCCATGATCAGCTGTCCTTTGTGCGCGCGGCAGTGCCGAAAACCAGTGTGCACATGCATACTGGCCAGCTGATTGTCAGGTGCACATGCGCACCAGCACCAAGAAGTTCAGCTTTTCTGGAGCGTGATCCTTTTGTGCACGCGGCAGTGTCAAAAACCGGTCTGTGCATGTGCTCTAGAACCTGGAAGTTCAGCTTTTCTGGAGCGCAGCCCTGACAAATATGCGCGCACATCCGCGACGTTTCCACGCAACCACACCATCTCTGTACTAGACCTTATTAGAGATGGTTAATTTTGATTCTACAATAACAGCCGGTCTATTTTCCTGTACAGCCTGAGTGAAAACAAACTTCTGTGTCAAGACTTGGAAAGTTTTTCCAATCAAGAGGTGCATATTTTCAGAGGAGAAACCTATACAATACAGTGCAAATATACCGCGGGAGGGAATTTGCATCAGAGAAGAAGCTTTTTCTTTCATTTCTTTAAATTTATTCACTTCATTGCAGAAGCTTGTACTTTTTTTTTTAGGTAGGATGAGCTGAGCACCTCAGGCAACAGATGTTGTGTGCCAACGTCTGTCATCTTAAGGTGCGGTGGTGATCAATTCACTTTAATTTTTGTAGAACAGTAGAATCCACTGATTTACTCTTCACCTCAGGCAGCAAAATAGCTAGGTGTAACCCTGCCTGATGGATTCACAAGCAGGAAATAATGGAAATAGTTATTTCCTACTCTTTGTTCCCACTGTCTCCTGTGTTTCCGCTGACTTTTAGTTCCATTGGCTAATTTGGTTAATAGCTGTGAATGTATCTAAATTTTTTAAAAGCTATGCTGTGATCATTGATATGTTTCATGTGAAATTTTCTTATCTCTAGTTATGCAAGCAAACAACCAGGAAATAGGAAAGGTTGCTATGCGAAATCATTTTTCTAAGCTATGTAGACCATAGTGCCCATATATTTTGCTAATACGAAGCTTTGGGAAATGGGATACTGTAGAATTACAGGGGGTGCATTTAAAAAAGACTTCTGACAAGTGATCATTTATAAATCAACAATTTACAACTGATAATTTTAAATCAAAAATAGCCAAGTTTGGTATTTGGATATAAAACACGATGAGAACAAACAACTTAAGCTAGTCAGGAGCATCAAATCACCTTTCAAGTTTCTCTTTGGGAAGAGAGAACATTGTTGAGGACAAGAGGAGGTGGTTTTATTTGATCCATAAACAAGTCTAGTGACTAAAGAGAGAAAGCAAAAGAAAGCGTATTCATTTCCAGAATATTTGAAAGCATCATCTATAGTCTTGTGATTTTCTACAAAGTTTTTGTTAGCAGGAATGGCATTTGCATTGCTTTATTCTGTTTCCAAAGAGAGAATGTAGATACAATATTGAAGGAACATCTAATTTCATTTCCAAACAAATGAGCACACAAATACCTCATACTCATAGTTTTCCCTTGGCTATTGCAATATTCATGCCCCATTTACTCTTGCTGCAAATTTTTGTGCAAAATGCTTTTTAGGGGGGGAAAAAGTTAAACCAGAGTTTATGCAACATGCCAACTACTGTACTTGAGGCAATATATTCATCATCCTACATTAAATGGTTAACAGTATTTCTTTCAGTTTACATTTAGTCTCATTATATTTTGCTTCTTTGGCCCAAAATGATATCTCAAATGCATATTCAACTCATATTTCTCTCTTTGGTATATTCAGGTATAAAAATGTAGGCATATTAACATTAAACACATAACTCTAAAAGATAAATATAAGTCTATTTATTTTCCTTCATGAGTGGGCTAAATTTTTCAAATCAAGGATTGTGCCTGGCTTTTGAGTAGCTGGCCAGAGGTTGCACTCCGAAAAGTAGCTGAACCAAGCAGAAGGTAGAGCCAGAACAAAAATTAAATTTGATTCATATCATTATGTGTTCCTCAATAATTTCCTGCCCTCTTCTCTATCAAAGTTCTTTGCTTAAGGACTGTCATTGCCTGATTTTGTCCCAAGGACATTTAATATTTAATTCTGCAATTGATCTGAATGCAATAACAAAATTAAAAAAATATTAGGTGCTATTTAGTGCTTTAATAGTGAAAAAAACCCATTTAACAGTAGGAAAGAAACTACCATACCTAAGAGAAATTGAACAAATGGTTAAGAATATTATATCCCTATTCTCAATATAGTTTCATTATATTAGAATAGAATAACAGAGTTGGAAGGGACTTAGTAGGTCATCTAGTCCAACCCCCTGCTCAAGCAGGAGACCCTACACCATTTCTAACAGATGGCTGTCCAATCTCTTCTTAAAAGCTTCCAGTGATGAAGGTCCCACAGCTTCTGAAGGCATGCTGTTCCATTGGTTGATTGATCTCACTGTCAGAAAGTTCTCCTTATTTCTAGATTGAATTTCTACTTGATCAGTTTCCATCCATTGTTCCATGTCTGGCTTTCAGGTGTTTTGGAAAATAGATTCACCCCCTCCTCTCTATGACAGCCTCCTCAAATATTGGAACACTGCTATCATGTCACCTTTGGTCTTTCTCTTTACTAGAGTAGCCATGCTCAATTCCTGCAATCATTCTTCATATGTTTTAGCCTCCAGCCTCCTAATCATCTTTGTTTATTAGTTTTACACTACCTTGTTTCCTTTTTCTTTGGCCTTACTAGATGGATCCTGGACCTTCCCAGCATTTAACTGGCACAAGAACAGTGTTAGGAACTAAAATATAAGCATTGTTCAACTCCTTTTCCTACTTATTAATGTAGGTCACAGCTTCTGGAGCCTTCGAAGGAAAATGTGAATTAGAGATTTTGGTATAATTTAAGTTGTAGACATTGAGGAAGGAACATATAGCTAAAGCATAGATTCTGACAACAGAATTAAAACAATTCGTGAAACGAATTGAAAGAACTTTTATTGTTTTTTGTGTCCCCTGACTAATTTGTTGTTGGGAACCTTGATGAGTAGACTGATGATGAATGTCGCAGACCAACACTGTTACAAGCCAAAAGAATAAACCCGTGTCATCCTTACAATGAGAATGGATAATAAAATAGAAAGTACAAAGAGAATTAGTGGATCAGATCGGTAGTAGAGCAGATTAATGATAACCCTGGCAATAGTCTAACCAGGTAATGTAGATGACATATTGTGATGTCTATTATTTTCAGCTTCTTATATGGGTTAAAAATGAATATGCAGACATGTAAATTCATTAAATTTGAAAAACATGAGCTACTATGACATTCTTTCTTCAGCAGTTGTTCTATAGGAAATAGTTCTCATCTTATTCACAACTCTTAGATAGAAAGAAAATGGTGGTTGGATTACTTGGGTTATTCTTATAGTGTCACTGTCATCAAACATCCTTCCTATTCATTCCAGGTTCTTCTTAATGTTGAATGGAAAAAGAAAGAACTTAATTTTTTTTTTGAAAGGATCAAATATTCATACTGAAAGACAGGATGTTTGTATTTTTACAATTTATTATGGTTCTCAAATACAGTTATGCTGAAGCAGTTATATCAACTGAGGAAAAGTACAGCAGCAGTGGTACAGGATCACTGCAGGGAGCAGTTCTGACTGAGATCTACGTTGATATGACCACTATTTTGTAAACTGGTGTGTTGGGATTCAACTTCAAGTCCAAGAAGTTCCAACCATCTTGACTACTACCAGGAGATTCTGGGAGCTATAGCTCCAACAAATCCAGAAGAAACTAGACTTCATAGATGCTTAGGACTGGGAGTCAAAAAAGTCAAGATAGTGGCCATGGTCATGCTATTGAAGCCCTAATCTTTTTGTGTATAGTGTATATAACAAAGGGGCAGAGATTTGATCATGTGACCACAGCTGCCATCTTGATCTTTCCTGTCCCATAGGCATCCATGCTTGGCTGTTATGGCTGCCATAGGGGAGTTAACATCTTTAATACCATTCACTGTTATAGTAGACTATGAGTGATGCGTAGTTATAGTCTGTAAAAGATTTTTTTAAATGTATCAGTCCAAAATCATTAAAAAATGGGGGAACAGGAAAGATAGAGTTCAAAGCATTATTGAATCTTTTCTGACAGTTCAATTCATTGAGATTATATATGTCACTTCAACTCACTGAGCTTATATATGCTTTGTTGTATGCTGATATAAGACATTTATCAGCTTGGCATTTCCTTGTGATAAAACATGACTGAGTCTTTCGTATAAAGAAAACTATCTATACTGAAAATTTGGAAATTAGCAATTTCTAAAAAAGCAGCATCAATGGGAAATCATGAAGTTGGGGTATATGTGGCTTTGGCATAATGCGTGGCAGTTTATAACTAATGACTTACGTTTTAGTGATATCTGCAGACTAAGCCACTGTGACATAGTGGGCTTATTCAAAACATATTAACAACTCATCTGTCACCATTTACAAACCATGTGTCTTACCATGATCATCTGGGGTAAAACATATATGTTACGGATCATCAATTGCTTCTTATGTCATTAATCTTTCTCACTTCATGCAACAGGTTTCAGAAAAATCCATTACTTTTGGTGGAGCCAGAATGATTGCTGATAGCTTTGTGAGCAATAGGTTAAAAAAAATCTTTTCATTTGAACACTTTTTAAATTCTCAGTTCCCACCCCATCTCAACTCCTGATATTTCAAATCAATTTAGGAGCAACCAACCATATTTTATGATGATGGTAGAGAAGAGAAATGATCCTTGTTATTTCTTGCCATCTATTTACATGGCCATTTTAATTACAGGTTGAATTATCTTAAAGTGGGATCCAATTTCAAATCATATGAATATTGTTGGCTGTAGAGTATCTAAGTCAGCTTGTTTGCATATGTATTTATATTCATTTCATTTCATTTTATTTTCATTTTATTAGATTTCTATACCGCCCTACTCCCGAAGGACTCAGGGCGGTGCACAGCCAAACAATAAAAACACATACAATATAAAATTTAAAGAATAGAATAAAATCAAATTAAATAATTTTTGCCCCGACAAATTTAAAACCCCAAACTTTTAAAACCAATTTAAAATTGAATATATAAAATACTAAAAGATATTTAAAATTTTAAAAATCTTTTATAAAAGAGGGGGAAAATTAGCCAGGCTGGCCTGGTGAAATAGTAAGGTCTTTAAGGCGCGGCGGAAGGTGCGCAGATCTGGGATCCTCCGTATCTCTGGGGGGGAGCTCGTTCCAGATAGTAGGTGCCCCCACAGAGAAGGCTCTCCCCCTGGGGGCCGCCAGTCGGCATTGTTTGGCTAACAGCACCCAGAGGAGCCCCTCTCTATGGTAGCGTACTGGCCGGTGGGAGGCTATTGGTGGTAGTAGGCGGTCCCGCAAGTACCCGGGTCCTAAGCCATGGAGCGCTTTAAAGGTGGTAACCAGAACCTTGAAGCGCACCCGGAAGACCACCGGGAGCCAGTGCAGCTCGCGCAGGAGGGGTGTTACATGGGAACGCCATGTCGCTCCCATTACCACCCACGCAGCCGCACTCTGCACCAGTTGGAGCCTCTGGGTGCTCCTCAAGGGGAGCCCCATGTAGAGAGCATTGCAATAGTCCAGGCGGGAGATGATAAGGGCATGAGTGACCATGCGTAACGAGTCCCAATCCAGAAAGGACGCAACTGGCGAATCAGGCGAACCTGATGAAAAATCCTCCCGGTCATGGCCGTCAAGTGCTCTTCTAAAGACAGCCGTGAATCCAGGAGGACGCCCAAGTTGCGAGCCCTCTCCGTGGGGGCCAATGATTCGCCCCCAATAGTCAGTGATGGTGTCAACTGACTATATTGGGACATCGGAAACCACAGCCACTCAGTCTTGGATGGGTTGAGCCTGAGCCTGTTCCTCCCCATCCAGATCCGTACGGCCTCCAGGCACCGGGACATCACTTCAAGGGCATCGTTGGGGTGATCCGGGGTGGAGATGTACACTTGGGTGTCGTCAGCGTACTGATGGTACTCCACCCCGAAACCACAGATGATCTCGCCCAGCGGCTTCACATAAATGTTGAACAGGAGAGGCGAGAGCACCGACCCTTGCAGCACCCCACATATGAGGGGCCTCGGGGTCGACCTCTGTCCCCCTGTCAACACAGACTGCGACCGGTCAGAGAGAAAGGAGGAGAACCACCGCAACACAGTGTCTCCCACCCCCAACTCTTCCAACCGGTGCAGCATGATACCATGGTCGATGGTATCAAAAGCCGCTGAGAGATCTAACAGGACCAGGACAGAGGAGCACCCCCTGTCCCGAGCCCTCCAGAGATCATCAACCAACGCGACCAATGCCGTTTCCGTGCTGTACCCGGACCTGAAGCCCGACTGGAACGGATCCAGATACGTCGTTTCATCCAGGTGCTGGGGGAGCTGTTGCGCGACCACACTCTTAACAACCTTCGCAACAAAGCGAAGGTTGGAGACCGGACGATAATTTACCAACATTGCCGGGTCCAGGGAAGGCTTCTTGAGGAGAGGCCTCACCACCGCCTCTTTCAAGGCGGCGGGAAAGTCACCCTCACTCAACGAAGCGTTTATAATCCCCTGGAGCCAGCCTCGTGTCACTTCCCGGGAAGCCAGTACTAACCAGGAAGGACACGGGTCCAATAAACAAGTGGTTGCGTTCAGTCTACCCAGAATCCTGTCCACGTCCTCAGGGGTCACAGGATCAAACTCATCCCAGATAACATTCTCAAGACCTGCCCCTGTCTCTTCCCCTGAGACTACCCAGTCGGAGTCCAAATCTTCCACCAAATCTTCCACCTTTATTATTTTTTATTTTTATAATTATAAATATTTTATTTTTATAAATAACTCAAGACAGAGAACATATCTGATACTCCCTTCTCCTCCTATTTGTCCCATAACAACCACTACCCTGTGAGGAACTGATAGAGAAAGTGTGACTGACCAAATTCACCCAGCCAGTTTTCATGCCTAAAATGGGACTGGAACTCTCATTCTCTGTGTGTTTTATACAGCCAACCTCCATCCTCTAAGCTTGTTGGCTGTCTTTAGAGAATAACAGAAACATTGTCAACACATTAATATTGAAATAAATGAAAAAAAAAAAACCCTTTTCCTCATATATTCTCAGAGTGTCCTTACACAGTCAAATTTCAACTGTACTGGGAAGCTTGGGCAGGTCACCCACCTACCATATCATCTGGAAGAAAAGTCAATCTGACATTGGTCCGAGATAAGTGCAGCAAAGTAATTCAGATCCAAGGCTGTTGGGTCTCTCTGTCCTGGAATTTCCTGTATGGACAGAGCTGGGAGTAACATCAAACATTTTAAAAGCAATGACATTTGCACCAAAGTTGAACACAACAGGAATACAGCCATGTGTTTTATGAATGGATCAGCACATCTGAAATACTACACAGTATAATTGTTTTCTTTCTTCTAAACCTCTTTGTTCAAAGGATCAGGATATCCTGGCGCTAACCACTGCTGGAAAATAATATAATTGCAACAATGGTATAATACTTAAGAAGGATTTCACTTTTTATGCCAGTTCTGTGTTAAAATGTTTAGATAAAACATGAGTTTATTCAAGGAACTATTAAAGCTATTTAATTATTTAAAACTCTTAAAGAAACACTTTAGCAAATAAATGAGAAACACTTAATAATACACCCTTTTTTTCAGGTAGAGATGCTAAGGGTGCTTGGACCTCATGCTGTGACTGATGATTATTTTGGCATCAGTAAAATAGATGTGTGTGTGTGTTCCAATTTTTAAAACACAAGGATGTTAAAATTCAGTCCACTCTGTTTTCCTTTTTCTTCTATGAATGAAGTTCCTGTTTATTGTCAAGTGTATTTTTTTAGAAATGATACTAAGTTTAATATTAGCCTGTGTGAAAACTAAAAGTTAAACCATGAAACTCGGAGGTCAAAGTCAAAGTTAATCTCATTTTTAATTATTTGTAAAACCATATTGAAAGAAAGAAAAAAAGAACTGATTAGTTCACTCTTCCTAGAAAAAGCATAAGCAACACAGCATTTATCTGATCACCTTCCCAGAAAGTTCTACAGCCTAGAACAGTGATGGTGAACCTTTTTTTCCTCGGGTGCCGAAAGCGCGCGTGCTGACACCCATAATGCAATGCCCCCCCGGTAGGCTTTGCCCCCCCATGCTCCCCGCGCATGTGTGCGCGACCCCCGTTTGGTGCTAGCAGGCCTCCCTGAAGCCTCCTGGGACCAAAAACAGGGTGCGGCGGGGTGCTGCACCCCTCACCCCTCCTGCACATGCACATGTGACCTCCCACCCCGGCACATGCGCATACGATCCCCCCCACCTCCCATGCATGCGCGCACGTCTCCTGGCAGAGACCCAAAAATTAGCTGGCCAGCGGAAGGCACGTGAGCATGCGCGGTGGAGCTGACCTGGGCGACAGCTCATGTTCCCGCAGAGATGGCTCTGTGTGCCACCTGTGGCACGTGTGCCATAGGTTCTCCATGATGGGCCTACTGTAGAATGAGTAATCCAGAAGTTCTTTCTATAAGCTTGGAGATACCTTTCTGATACCATAGTAGCAAGACAAATAAAATTGGTTTACTGCAATCTGAAATGGCATGTTTAGAAGAGAGATTGTTGCTTGAATAATCCTGTTCCCCAATCACAGAGAGTTGGATCTATCAAGCAATTTCACTAGAAATAGGTTAGTGCTTTGTTTTAAGCAAGTTTTAATAGATTCACTGTAGCTTTCTGGACTAAACAAAAGTTCAGAATACTTTTCACTGATAATCTTTTGGTCATTTTTTATTAAACAAGAATAACAATTATTAAGAAATGTGTTGTGGGTTTCATCCTTCCAAGAACCATGTCCACATGTTTCAGGCTGGACAAGTTGAAAATTATTCTTTATAGCTTAATAGGAGAAGTTGTTTCAACTAGACTTTTGAGTTGGAATCATTTCAATTTGGAATCATTTCAAGATTTTATGTGAACGGTTCACTTGGTATGATTTAGAATATTTTATTTTCATGGGCCAGAAGTTGGATGATTCTGTTGTAAGACAATGGCGGCAAAGCTGCGTGAATAGAGATCCTTACCTGAATTTGCTTCTGTTCAGGAAGACTTCAGCGGTGAGAAGGCATTTTTTTTCCTTGTTCTAATTTTTTTTTTACAGTTTTTCCATAAGATCTTACTGCAAGGTATGATTTTTCACCTGCTGGTTGACCTAGGCATCTTCCCAATTTCTCTTGTCTTCAATTTTTTCCCCTTTTTAGAAATGGAACTTTAAGTTCAAAACAAATCCAAAACTGTTTGTTGGATACTGTACCATCACTGAATCCTGTGGCTTTCCTGATTCATTTCATTCACAGTTCATTCTGGAATGTGAATCAGTGCTATTTCCTGTCCAGCTAAAGAGCAGTTAAGGTTACCAACTAGCTAATTCTCTGCACTTCAGACTTGCTGCGACTGAAAACCAAACAACTAGGATGCGAGAAAAAGAAAGTGGGGGGGGGAGTTTAGAGACTTTTAGAATTGTACTACTTTGTGTAGAAATTCAAACACAGCTGCCTTAATATTCCCATCCTGGAGCAGTTGGTAGATGTTTTGGGAAATGGCTGTAAGGACTTGTCAAACTAAAACGAGGTAAGTTTAAGCTGGTGTTGCTGGGTGGCTCAAAATTCTCTACCCCACTCTTCCAGCCCAAAAATATTGCACAGCAGAAGTTGGCAAAACTTTGGTTTCTAAAACCAACAGCTGCTCACATCCTTATGCCTAATTATCGCAGGGCTTGGTAAATAAAAGCTTCCCTGTGGATGTAATTGCATTTGCCTGGTAGTCTTAGCTGACATGGGGCAGGGCCAGGGAAGAGAAGACGAGAAGCAAAAGAAAACATTCCTCTAGTTTGGATTTTTCTTCTTCTGAGACTAGCTGTAGGCTGGGTTTAATCAAACACGGTTAACTCAAAACTTTAGAGGGAGGGAAGGGGGAAAAGGAGAACATTTGCATGCAGTTGAGGAGAAACAGCTTTGGAACCAGTCATGACTTGGAGACTCTTTGAAAGATAAATTTCAAGCAGAATTTGTTGATTCAACTTTAGGAGCAACAGAACTACTGTAAGTTTAGAGAAACTGTTAGAGACAGCTGGTTAAAGAATGTTTGGTGCTTCTACCCCTCCTGGAATTTAAAGGCAATTTTCGTCTTCCCAAGAAGCATCCATCTTTTTGAGAATGCCTGTGCTGAATAGGTTTTTCAGTGTGTCGGACAAAGGTAGGCAGTGGGGGATTGACGAAGATCGGATGCCCTTGTCCGCCGAGACCCTGCCTGTCTGTCAACAGGGAATTCTATCTTGGGGTTTGCCTGAGAAGTTCAGAATCATAAAGCTGATTTGGAAATCCAAAAATGAGCTTGCGGAGACAAAGAGGAGAGGAGTTCCGGAAAGTGGAGGGAGTACTCATGTTTTATCAGGTAAGTTTAAAATATGCAATCAAAATTATGTTGGCATGGCTTTAATAATAGGCTTGGCTTGCCCTCTCTTCAAATTCCTCCCCCACAAAAAAAAAAACAAAAAACTGATATATTTGATTGTTTACTGTTTAAACCTGTGATGTAGATGAACTATACATATTCATTCTCCATTAGGGGCTAAGAGCATTGAAGGCTCTTGTGGGTTTACCATATTTACTTAAATTATATAAGACAGCATTCAAAGTCAACTTCCTTGCTGAGTCATCAATGAAGAATCAGTATTTTGTGTTCTCATAAAACTTTTATCTTATGCCACTTTCTTTAAAATACTCGCTAATGCATGAAGCAAGACTTCTTCTCAGTGAAAATGCAAGCAATTGTTCTGTTAATTAACATGTTAAGAGATTAGTGCATAAATTTTGAATAGCATATTAAGAGCTACAAATGTCCTAAATCCTAAAAGTGACAGAATCAGCTTTGGTGATTATTTCCCAGCAATGGAAGCTTGTTCCCTCCAACCAAAACCTTAATGAGCTCCTGAACTAACAAAGATAACGAGCAAACAAAAATTTAGTAATTGGAGGATTAAAGGGGAAATATAATGGAATCAAATTAATTTTAAAAATCTCTGGTAACAATATAGCAAAATTAAGTATGTGTTTAACTTATTTCTGCTGCAATTAGTACCAGAATAATCAACATTTCCTAGATTATATTCAGTTTTTTTAGTTACTTGTTTGTATATGTTACTTGTTTGTATATGTGAATGATGTCCAAATAAATACTTTGGAATCAAAATCACTTTTTTGTAAATCGGTGGGAATTTAGGCATCTCTGTATCTGCATTAGTGCCTAGTTAAATATCTATAATGGTTTTTCTCATTGTTTTTCTTTATGGTGTTATTTAAAAATAAATTAGTAACTTTGTGCTTTCCTTATTTTAGGCTGATATTTAATACAGAGAGAAAGAAATAGAAAGATTCAGAAATATTTGAAAAGTGAAATGAATCTATATCATTAAGGCAAATGCATTTTGACCATTTTCATTAGTAAATACTAATGAAGTGTTTACTTCATTTGTCAACGAAGTTATAATATTACAAAACTAATATTCATTTTCATACTCTATTAATGTTATAGGTATAAACTGAGTTTGAGATTCAGTTCTCATGGCATTTTTATTTAAGTCTGCTGCGCTTGGTTTAATGCTCTCACACTGCAGAGGCCATAGGAAGAGAAAAAGGAAATGAACAACAGCAACAAAAAGCATCACAAGTTCATTTATTTATTTATTTATTATATTTCTATACCGCCTTTCTCCCATAGGACTCAAGGCGGCGTACAGTCAAGAAAAAATATAGATATACAAACATCATAAAATTGCTAATTAAAATTATTATTATAACATAGTTTGGCCCAATTAAATAGAACCCAAAATTAGATAACATTTTAAAAACATTCACATGTTCATATGTTTAGCCCTGCCTGTTGGAACATCAGTGTCTTGAGGGCATGGCAGAAAGCACGGAGATCAGGGATATTTCATATCTCAGGGGGCAGTTCATTCCAAAGGTTTGGAGCCCTTACAGAGAAGGCCCTCCCCCTGGGAGTTGCCAGTCGGCATAATTTGACTGACGGTACCCTGTGTAAACGAACTGGTCGGTGGGAGGCTATTGGTGGCAAAAGACAGTCTCATAGGTACCCAGGTCCTAAGCCATGGAGCACTTTAAAGGTGATGACTAACACCTTGAATCGCACCCGGAAGACCACCTGGAGCCAGTGCAGCTCGCATAGGAGAGGTGTTACATGGGCGCAACGAGCTGCGCCCATAATAATCCGCGCGGCTACATTCTGCCCAGGTGTCTTCTCAATTTATTCTTGCCCTAGTGACTTTGACAATGTTCATATTTTCAATTTGTACAAGTTATATGCCCGTATACACATTATTGGAAATGCTCTTTGAATATTTTACATAATAGCAATACTGAGACGTGTCTTTTTTTTTTTTTTTTTTTTTGCATCTCTACACATTAACCATAAATATTAGGGTTTTATGAATTTTTGCAGGAATTAATCTAGAATCTGCTACTTTTGATTCTGTGCATTCCTATTTATTGTTTAATAATATGTTGCAATGTTTACAAAGTGTCTAAATACAAAGCGTTCAGAAAGGAATTAGAAGGAGGCAATCCACATGAAGTTATGGCCAGTCATGGGATCTTGCTTTTTGAATACAGTAACCAGAATTCCTTTCAAAACTGATTGCAGGAGGATTGGAGAGCAACATACCGGTAAAAGCAGGGGTGAAATCCAGCAGGTTCTGACAGGTTCTGGAGAACCGGTAATGGAAATTTTGAGTAGTTCAGAGAACCGGTAGCAGAAATTTTGAGTAGTTTGGAGAACCAGCAAATGCCACCTCTGGCTGGCCCCAATGTGGGGTGGGAATGGAGATTTTGCAATATTCTTCCCCTGCCACACCCACCAAGCCACGCCCACAAAACAGGTAGTAAAAAAAAATTGGATTTCACCACTGGGTAAAAGGGTGCTTTTCAACCATATAGGAAGAATGTCTTTGAAAGATACAAGATGAGGTTAGGAATGTAGCTGTTGCTTTGGAAATTTGGATTACTGTTTCACATCATATAGTGTTGAATGTAGAAGAAATGACTAGCTGGAGAGCCATAGCCAAGCAGCAGCTGGACTTTCACATTAGTAATCAGCATGGAGTGGAATAGCAGTGGAGGAAATGAAATGTGAATGTGTACATGCACACATACACATACACAACCACAAACACAGAGACAGGCGATAAAGGATAGAAAAATGTCAAGCTCCAAAGGGGAAAAAAAATACCATGTGCATTTCCAATCTGGAAACAATTTATATTTAAATGATACTAAATTAGAAGGTTAGAAAGGGAAAACGAGCTGTATATGATTTCTAAAGTAATTTGGGTAGGGAGGGGACAAGGAAAACCAAACAAGATTTTAAAGTTTTGTGGGGCAATTAGCTGAATGTGCTGTGGAATAGACCTCAGTCAGAAAGGCATAAAGCAATCCTGCATCAACCACATTTTGTGGGCAAGTGATACTGGAAAATATGGGGAAAACTACCAGGGCAGGAAAAATAATATTGCCATCTCTTCCTGTTAATTCAATAGAACACCGTTCTCTCTGGGGCTTCTAATGGCTCTTTTACGCTTCGAATAAAAGTATATTCAAATGAAGAGGGGGTGCAGTATGAGGAAATATGGTATTTACTAAATAGTGATATTTTATTTTCTAAGATGCTAGAAAGGTTATTGGGTTATTGGAAAAAGTAAAAATATTAATAAATTCCAAAGACATCAAATAACTCTGGTCACAGAGATATTTCAAGATATTTTTTATATCCATATGGTAGGTGAATGTTTACTATAGAGAATACAGGAACAGTTCTAACTATTCAAGAACTATCAGATGCTTTCAATAAATGTGACTTCATCATAATTTCCTGATTAGAATCAGCAAATATCAGGACAGGTTAAGAATCGCTTGGATTTGTGTATGAATTAATTCCTTTTCAAATCCTTTCTTAAGTGTAATCTTAATTTTCTTAACTATTTTACATTAAATCTTGGCATTAAATTCTCATTTCCCCAATACTTGCAATGTTTGTTTTCTGCCACCAGTTTAGCCACCCTTTTTTCACTATACTGTGTTGGGATTCTACTCTTTCTGTTCACTTTTCCCATGCAATCTGCATCCTTAAAGTTATAACTTACTTTTTCATAGCCCAGAGAAATGCCACAAGAGGGTTTTTTTTTGGTGGGGGGCGGGGGTGTTGGTTGCCTTAGGCCAATACAGCTATTCTCTGTCATAAAACAGTGCAGAGAAACATTGAAGTCAAAGAAAGATGTCTTCAAGGAAATAATAGAATAATAGAAGGCTTATGGAAACATCAATATTTTAAAAAATCATTTGAATTATATTAAACTCAACATCTCCCAAGCCTTTCATTTTTCATGAGGTGCTTAGGCTCAAAGAAACAGTTTATAGAATAGAATAACAGAATTGGAAGGGACTTTGGAGGTCTTCTAGTCCATCCTCCTGCTCAGACAGGAAACCCTATACCATTTCAGACAAATGGCTGTCCATTCTCTTCTTCAAAACTTCCAGTGTTGGAGCATTCACAACTTCTGGAGGCAAGTTGTTCCACTGATTAATTGCCTCTCTTCCCCGTAACAATACTCCTAGACAAGACAGTTCATATTTGAGCAACTGGAACTGCCACACAAGGAGGTCAGTGCATTGCAGCACAAAGGAACAGGGCAGCCTCACTTAAGGGGATCCTTTACAAAGACTTTTTTTGGAAGCTAATCACCTTCAAAGCTCGGCACAACCTTAGTGTTAATTCAAACATACTGCATAGTTGTGTTCTTCTAAATCCAGAACTATGAACCCTTAATTCATAATACACATAGTCCTTGATTTAAAACAGTTTGTTTAGTAACTCTTCAAAGTTAAAATAGTAAAGTGGTAACCGTTCAATGGCAAACCATTCAAAGTTACAATGTTTTTTACAGGTACAACCTTGGCAGCATCTCCATGATCATGTGATCAAAAATCAGAAGGTTGGCAACTGGTTCATATTTATGACTATTTCTGTGTCCGAAGATCATGTGATCACCTTTTGCAACTTTCTGAAAAGCAAAGTCAATGAGGAAGACAGATTCATTTAACAACTGGGTTACTAACTTATCAATGGCAGTGATTCACTTACCAACTGAGGCAAGAAGAGTTGTAAAATGGAGCAAAACACACTTAACAAATGTTTCACTTAACAACAGAACATTTTGGGCTAATACATTACAGGTGGTAAGCCTAATAATTTGTGGGAGCTAAAGCAATATGCAATACCTGGAACACATATGAATACAAGGGAAATGTGCTAAATGTTATCACTGTTGTACCATGTATACTGGGATCAATTGTGAGTAGTTTAACAGCAGAATGGCTACTCCACCAGCTGGTTAATGAGATGCTAACTTTATCTCTTCTGATCAGAATTTTGCTGCATTTCTGGGTATAAAAATACATCCATGGAAAGATATCTTGATTAGACGTTACTGATTATTACATGACATATTAATAACATCCAAATACTGATCAAATCAACCATCTAAAATGGTTCAACTGTGTCATCTAATCCAGTTGCCTTGCTATTGTTGAAAATATTTCTTCAACTATGTTTCACTTGAAACATTCTGGTGTTCTTCCTCTATTTACAGCCCTTCCAATGTTACATTATCCACAAAATTTGAATATCTGGAAATACGTGAGAACGAGTAAATTTTAAAAATTGTCCACCCCTATTAAATTACTAGGATTGTCTACTGTATGAGAAGTTTCCATCTGTTGTAGACAAATTCCAGATGTAGCCCTTTAAATGTGCATGTTCGTAACTACTGTATTGTTCTCCGTTTCTTATTGCACATCTTAAATAATTTTTTGCGATGCAAAGGTGAATGGCTGAATTAAAATGAAAAGTCTTATTAATAATCCTTTGGTGAAGGATATCTAAGGACGAACCAATCTCTCAATTCACCAGAAAATAAGGTTCACAAACAGGTTCACAGGCTTTAAAGAATTGACTAATAAAACTATTGATCGGAGAAAAGAATTTAGATTCTGCACATCTGTCATTAATTGGGGAACTAAAGCTAAAAATTATAAAGATGAGATCAATCCAAGATTAGTTAGTCCATTCATACCCACCCATCCCCAAAAAAGATAACTCACATTTCAAAACATAGGTGATTGGATACTATCAAAGTGGAATTCCATTAGACTGAATTGGGGCTGGGAGGCAGAATCCATTAAGCTTATATTTAATGCAAACCAACCAAAATCATACTATTTGAATCTACAAATAAACAAAAATACATCTCTAGGTGTTGTATTTTCCGTTTATCGAACTATAACGCAAATTTGGAAACAAAAATTATGTTTAAAATGAAAATCGTAGCTCAATTCAGTTCAAAATGTTGTCTGTTGAAAACTGTTTGCATATAATTCATGTTCAAGGAAAAGTGCCTTCAAAGTTATAGATATTAGTTCATTTTTAAAAAAATCATGTATATATGAAAATGGGACAAAGCTGAGCTATAATTTTTTTTAAAAAAACTGGTCAAAAAAGGAAAAACTGAGTAAAATTCTCATTTTTACTTGATCTTAGATTGAATCTAATCTGTTTCAGATGAAATTCAGTGTTCTTAAACACAAAATAAAATTTGTTCATTGATTTGTTTAAATCTGGTATATTTGTTCTAGGCTCAGTGATTATTATAACTAGTGCCCATTTTTCTCATTCTCTCTTGCCTTTCTATTAAATTATTAGACTTCTGTATCCACAACACAGGGACATGCACAATCATTTAAAGAGCTATTATATACAGTATATAGTAACAATGCAGAAATGTCTACTTCCACATCAGGAAGATGCCATCAGGAAGTGATATGTCTCCCTTTTTTCTCATAGATCTTTTAACAACTTCACTGCATGAATGTTTCCCAAAATTGCAACACAAAAAAATGTAGCTTTTTCCGCCCTGAGTCTCCGGAGAGGGGTGGCATATAAATTTAATAAATAAATAAATTTAATAAATAAATAAATGACTGAACAAAGAGGGATATTTTTTTTCTGGCCTAAGGATACAGCATACTTACCATAGGCTTGTTCTACAACAAAGAAGGACAACCTGGAGTTCTAAGGATGCAAGCAACTGTCAGACCTTTTTGTGCGTATTTTTGAAGAATCCTCTGACCAATGTTCTTGAATATGTTGACATAATTTCTTGCCGTTTTTGTGGCAGGAAACAATTCAAAAAAATGTAGTCTAAGCCCAAAGAGAAGAGAATGATAAAACACCAGCCAATCATGGGAATCATGCACAGAAAAGCTTGGTCTCCTCACTTGGCATCATCACCCTGCTACTCTAGTCCTTGCCACCAAAAAACATTAAGTGAAGACCCTAGCCTGTATGGCCAATGAAGCAGGATAAAGACTTCCTAGTTATTTGCTGAAAGTTGGGTAACAAAGCGTGCAGAACAGCCACTGCTAATTTTGTCCTCATGTTTCTTGACCACGTTCACTATCCAGACCTCACAAGCCTTTTACTAATATTTCTGTAGGCTCTGTGTCCCTAGAAATATTCTTACATCTGGCTTTGCTTATGGTGAAATTATATGGTTTGGGAAAGGTCAAATTACTACAACATTGATGGGAAGTATATCCACTATATTTAGATACCCTGTCACGTACTCTTGTGTGCAGAAGCACACATTATGTACTTCGTGAACAGCATGCGTCATTAAAACCAAATAGTAAAAATCTCCAAGTAATCAACCTACAGAACCTAATATACAACAAATATTGTTTCGAAAATACCATTTTTATTTCCACCTATATAATATGAAGTGGCTCACTTTGAGTAAAGTATCAAATGTAATTGGTGAATCGTCATAAAATACTGTACAAGGATGTTAGCATTGCTTGATACATATGAATTAAGTGATCTGAGAATATTGTTTATTAATTTGTGTTTAAAGTTACTGAAATTAATTAGGCTTTCAGTTTAGGCTTCATGAAAGATGGATGTCACTGCTAAAATCTGTAATTTGGGAATAGCTATAAAAAAGCTTCTGATATCAGAAATATATAGCAATATATATGGGTTTTTTTATTAATTGCTGAAGAGTCTATTGGGGGAAAGGGAGCAAGAATATTTTGATGATATGAAAGTAGAGACATACTACTCTGCTTTGCATTCCTCTTCCTAAACAATGAAGTTCACAAAGAAAGAAATTTTCAGCCAGTGTCTTAGGATGCCATTGCTATTATGCCTTTGCTTCTCTGTATACAATGGTACCTTAGTACTCATGGTTAATTTGGTTTGGGAGGCACGATGAATACCAAAAACTATGAATACTAAACAAATTTTCCCATAAGGAATAATGTAGTGAGTCACAAGCAGCCGGCATTGACAAGTTTTAGCTTGTGTGTTGCATACCAAACAAACGATGAGTGCTGAGATAAAATTTTCATGTCAAAATGTGTTGAGTACCAAATTCGATGAGTTTCAAAGCAGTTGAATACCAAGGTACCACTGTAAATGCATGTAGGTTCTAGAATGGTGCAACTGAAATAATGTTTTTCTTTTGTTTATTGCTTTTACAAGGGTGCAATGGAAAGTAGTACACATCTGAACCACTTGGTAACTGGCACAAGGTAAAGGTAGCTAGCCAATACATAAAATCTTGAGGGAGGAATAGATAGAAAACAAAATGTAGAACACTCTAAGCAAAGCTAAAAATATTCCTTTATATAAAAGGTATACAGTCATGACTCTAATGATGCAGTTAATCAAAATCTTCTACGAAATTAGCGTTCACATTTACCATTAATATGGATGGGTTAAGTGGGTAGGTTGCGTGCATAGTGTGCTGTGTTTCATTTTGCCTGCAGAAGAGGTGAGAGTATTAAAAGATGCCTGTGTATGCACAAACTATGGTGCTTTATGCACAAATCCTACTAATACTGTAGAACTGTGAATGCAAAGCGTATTCATTCAATGTTGCACATTCAGATTCCATTTAAAGTTTGTTAGTTGGAGCTTTAGTTTGGAACTTTGGAGAAGTCTTGCTTTGTGTAGTTTTTAGGTTGTTCTTTCAATGAAACACTCTGTGTGGTTGATTTGTTAAACTTTGGGGTTGTGCACTCTAGCCTTGCTCTTATAGCTTGTTGAAACTCACTTTAAAGGGTGCATTTAAAAATGTGATGACTTCTGTGTTGATTTGTGTATCCTTTGTGTTCCCTCTTCTGTGTGGGGATGTGATGGAATTGTTGCTGAGCTTTTGCTCAATCTTTGGTTCTGTTGATGAGATTTCAGAATTTCAGGCTTTGTTTACTAGTTGTAGAGCTGAGGGTAAATACTATATTTTCCTTCTTAATGAAAGAATGGAAGACAGCAATGTTTGATGCAATTAAAAAGCATATCAAATATAATGCTTGAACTTGCTAAATACTTGAAATGGTTGCTTCTCCTGAGCATCAATTGCCCAAATACTGAAAAATTGATCATTTTGTTGTTGATGATGATAATGATGAAGATCATATAAGAAAGGAAATAAATAGCACAGCAAGTACACTTTCAGCCTGATTTGCTTGTGTCCAAGTTAGAAAATGTTAATTGAAAAGAATGCAGTTGAAACTAACTATTTTCTCCAGTTGATTAGCTGAACATCTAAGTATTTACTTAAAGAAATGAGAAAAACATTTGTTGGGAAGAGCAGAGCATTCTGATTTTCTGCTTCTATTTCAACTAATCCCTACAAGGATTTAATATTTTGAGCACGTTTTAAAATCATCCCTTGGGTCATTTTTTTTTCTTCTGTGTGTTACGTAGGTAGCTGGTTTCAGTAAACAAAATCTGTCAACCCCGACTATTCTTGGCATTCTGAGTTACAAAAAAGTAGCAAGGGGCTTACTTTAGTTTCACATTGTTTTCAGGGTTCAAACATTTTAAATGTTTCAAATATTTCCCATCAGAATGCAGTTTGAAGCAAAACTCATATCCTTAACAAAGAATTTTCCCAGGTAATTGTTACATATTGGCTTATTTTGTAATACTTTGTCTGTTTTCCTACTTTATTGGAACAGAATAATACATTAACTGACTTATATTTAGATAACAGTTTTATGTTATCTCCTAACTTTTTTTTGTTTTATACTTTTCCCATTTGACTTCTGTAGATCTGTTAGTTTGATCTCTGTATCATGCTTTCATGAACAATTGAGATTTCCTTTGTCTGCTAGATTTACAGTCTCTGATATATTTCTTATACCATGTTATGTATCATAAAAATGAACCAGGAAAGAAAGGACTTCAGAGAGTTGAAAGCTACTCTTTCCAATTCTAGGTAGTTATGTCAAGTGGATCTCTTTGATTGGACTGTTTTTGAATATCAAGTCAGTTTGTAATAAAAAAATCATCCTTCTATTGTTGAACTCTATATGCTGTATATATTACTCAGACCTGGCTAGGCAGACTGGGACAGATTGCTCTAATTCAGAGCAACAATAGTATCAGTAGGAGGATCAAGTGTGGTGTTTATCTACTCTGTTTTATATATAAACCAAATTGTCAAATGTTCTACCTCCAACCAGAGTAATAATCTGTGAGGCAGTTTTGAAGTATTGTTCATCATTTTGGGTTAGAAAAACCCTAAAAAAGGGTTCTTGTCAGTGCGATTCAGCCGGCTCAGGATGGTTTGGGCGAACTGGTAGTTAAATTGCTGGCTGGCCCCATTCCTCCCCGCCCCTTCCAGGACTCCCCATGTGCCCCATTTTGGCTCCCAGGTAAGTGCAGGGAGGCATACTAGACCAAAACAAGGCGTGGGGAAGCAGCATGCCACCCCACGGCCCATTTTCACTCCCAGGAGGCTTCAGGAAGGCCTCCTAGGCCCAAAATGGGGCGTGGGGGGAGGCATCCCTCCCTGCAGCCCATTTTCATGCCCAGGAGGCTGAAGGGAGGGTTCCTAGGCCCAAAATGGGGCGTGGGGTGGTGCGGCCCCCCAGTGGCCCGTTTTTGCTCTCAGGGGAAAAGCAGGAGACTGAGTGCTGCCTCTCACGCCCCCTGGCCATACCCACCATGGCCACACCCACCCAGCCAGTCATTAGGGCAGAGAACCAGTTGTAAAATTATTTGAATCCCACCACCGGTTCTTCTGTCACTCAGTCTGTAGTCTCTGTTATGTATGCGTGTACCTTCAAGTTGGTTTTGATTTCTAGCAACTCTCTGAACAAATCTTTGCAATTTCCTTGAGACTTCAGAAGTAGTTTGCCCTTATCTCCTTCCTAGTCTGAGATAGAGAGACTGGCCCAAGGTCACCTAACTCCAAGGTGAGACTGGAATTCACGATTTCCAAGTTTCTAACTTGATGCTTTAACTATTCCACTAAACCTAGTCTCTGTTATTATGTGTATCTAGATATAATGCCTCTTGAAGACAAATAGTAGCTCCTGCCTAGCAATAGAGTAGACAGAGAGGACCAACTACAGACTTAACAGCTGCCGTGGCAACATAGGGCTATCCTAATATGTTACAATCCCAATCTATATGGCAGTGTATACTTCTGATAGGCTTTTTGCAGCTGTTCAACTTCAGAATAAAATGGTAGTAGCAGATTATCCCTTTTGTATGACTGGATGATCTCTTTTACCAAGTCTTTTGGCTCAATTTACTGTTAGTAGCGACTGATTTTAGATAGGGTAGGCTTTAATGGGATTGTGGCATTGCTTTATAAACTGATAATATCATGATTTCTATATGGGACTGGATTTTGTTTATCCGTTATCTTCTGATAGTGAGTATATGCTTACACACAGCAAGAAGCTTAGAACACACTGAAAAGTGGATAGTAAAGTCATGAAATGCAAATAGCACAAACCTTAATAATTCAGCTTAAAGTTATACTTAAATAATATCCGCATCTGTGAGCGTTTATAATAGCAGGATCAAGCATTCTCTTTACTGAATAAAAAACCCACTGCTTATAAACAATAACTTAGAGCTGTTCAATAGCAAAAAAGAGCCTGTTAATCAACAAATGGAAATGATTTCTCAGTCACCAAACCAGGCTGATGCTGGTAAACAACATCTACTTAGCAAAAGATCTTTCCAAGATGAAAGGAAGCTCAAACATCCTGCTTTGTACACAGAAGACATTGTGCCTTCTCCAGTAGACAGACATTCATTAACTATTAGAGGAATTATTTTCTAACAGCATTTCCCAGTCAGACTCCAGTGACTCAATTCTTAAATGTTTCTTTTAAGAGGATATTTTTCCAGACTTCTGGAAATCTACCACCAAATATTTGTGTCACACCTTAGGCGCTAGTATTCAAGACATCTTGTGGATCGCTAATTAAGGTTTGCATAATACCACAAAATTGCAAGCATTCCTTTGAAATAAGAAAGAATGCATACAGCTCTGTGGGAGTAAATGAAAGGGAGGGGGTGCTTACCTTAAAAGCACTGTTAAATCAGAAGTTACAAGTAGTGATGTTTGGCTGCAAGGAATTTTTCAAGATCAGAGGTAGGCAATGTTCCCCTTAGAGAACACGTCAAAAATTATTCAGGTTCCCAAACAGTTTCTTTATTTAAGCATGACTTTATAAAAAGGGATAGAATGAACAACAGAATCGGCTGACATGATCCTGAAGTCAGGAATACTTGCACCATCAGAGTCATAATAGGGAACGTGGGAGGAGAAAAGAGTTATTGAGCTTGTTTCAATTCATTTAGCAGTGGTTTGGGGTCATAGTCAAGATTGCTCCAAAAACCTTTTAACTGAAAAATGGGCAAATAATGGCTTGATCAGCATTTTTGAAAATTTAAATATAAAAATATAAAATTGATCTGGACTTCATGTTTTAAATATAATCAGTTTTCCTATTCCCCCTCCTCTTGTTTTCTATCTTCTTCCCTTTAAGTTGGCCTAGTATACATCATCAGACCCAATTTGTATTAAAGGCAGAGAGCTAGAGACTGTATTCTAGTCTTGATTTAGGGTTATTTTGGCCCAAATCATTAGTTGATATGTGGCTTCTAGCATATCAAATAGAGCGGCCAAAGCATTGTACATCTCTGCTATGCGCCATATACTTGTAAACACACTACAGAAATTTATTGAGAGTTAATATTTGTCTTCCAATCTTTTCTTCTTCTTCTATTGAATCATGTCCAGTTCTCAGAGACTGCCTGGATAAGTTCCTGCAGTTTTCCTGGCAAAGTTTTTCAAAAGTGGTTTGCCATTGTCTCCTTCCTAGGACTGAGATAAAGTGAATGGCCCAACGTTAGCAATAGCACCAGCACTTAGAATTACATATCGCTTCACAGTGCTTACCAGCCCTCTCTTAAGCGATTTATAGTCAGCATATTGCCCCCAACAATCCGGGTCATCATTTTATCCAACTCAGAAGAATGGAAGGCTGAGTCAACCTTGAGTTGGTCAGGATCAAATTCCTGGCTGTGGGCAGAGTTAGTCTGCAATACTGTATTCTAACCATTGTGCCACCATGGCTTCACTACTGTTACCAATCTAGCTTCAGAGCCTGGATAGCTCTGCAGACTAAAAGCAGACTAAAAGCATTGTAATTTAACACCAGCTGTCTGCAATTAAAGTAAGTTCGAATCTTGCCAGGCTCAAGGTTGACTCAGCCTTCCATCCTTTCTAAGGTAGGTAAATTGAGGACCCAGTTTGTGGGGGCAATAAGCTGACTTTGTATAAAAATATACAAAAGTATGAAGGCTATTGCTTAACGCACTGTAAGCCGCCCTGAGTCTCTGGAGAAGGGCGGCATATAAATCAAATTTAAAAAAAAAAAATGTCCAAGGTGAGACTAGAATTTATTGGCCTTCCACATTCTAGCCCAATGCCTTAAAAACTACACCAAACTGACTTTCCTTCCAATCTTACATTTTATGAAAAAAAGGGGCCTGTATATAATTTAAAGAATACAATTTCAAGAGATCTCTTGTGCATCATAGTCTCATGTATAAAATTTTAAGTGTCATTGTGACACATTATTTTCTCTTTCGGGGGTGGGGGCGGAGTGTAGATGAAGCAATATCCCTAAGGATATATGTAATGGAAAATAATAATGTGTATGATTGAGAAAAGGTCGTGTATAGCCTGGTCATGAACGATTCCTTGTAAAAGATCAAAGAAAAATTCTACATCTAAATTCCTAAATCTCTCTAAACAAATGGGACAAGGCAAATGACTGGTCTGACATTCTGTATAGTTCTTTATGTAAACTTAGCATTTTCCCTTTCCCACAACAGCTCCCACTGTTTTATCCCACGTGGTTACATCCATGGTAGATGAAATGCAAGTTGTTGAGAATGAGTTCCAAGTGCTTTTAAGGATCTTTTTGTTGTTGTTGTTGTTGTTGTTTTTTTCTCTGTGTGACTCTCTTTTTATACTGTAGTTTGCTGTTTCCCTGACTGGGAAGAAGACTGATATGGCCAGAGGTCTTAATTGCTTATTTGCAGCATGCATTAAAATTAGTCTGAAGGCGATATGAAATTAGGCCAAAGCAGGGGTTAAATCCAGCAGCTTCTGACAGGTTCTGGAGAACCGGTAGCGGAAATTATGAGTAGTTTGGAGAACTGGCAAATACCACCTCTGGCTGGCCCCAGAGTGGGGTGGGAATGGAGATTTTGCAATATCCTTCCCCTACCACACCCACCAAGCCACACCATGCCCACCAAGCCACGCCCACAGAACCGGTAGTAAAAAAATTTGGATTTCACCACTGGGCCAAAGACTAAATGTTTGCACATCCCTGCTTTAGGATATTGTGGGAAAAAATATGGCATTATAATTTTTTAAAAAGAGATGACCATTTGTGTCGGTTCAGTGAAGGGGTGTGTGTCTCATTGCCAAGAGGACAGTATATTGATATTTCTTCCATGAGTGGCTCAAATGCAGCAATAAAGTTTTTTTTTTTAAAATGAATTTGAACAAATTGTGCTTCCCTGCCTTGTTTGTGACTTCCTTCACTAACAAATCTTTACTCCTAATATTTTTTTTTCATTGCACAAGATATATATATATCATAGAAAGTGGGGCTCTATCTAAGCAAGAGATAAGCATCCATCTTCTTTGCAGCAAAATAATCCTTCCATTATTGACTTCTCATCTTTTGTCTCTTATTCTTTCTTTGGCAACAAAGACAATTTATAGAACGTGATTCTTTTAAGCATGACTTCTTGTAAAGATTGTCAAAGAAATAGGAGGGAATGTAATTGGAGTCCGGGAGAGAACAGGATTTTCTGTGACAGCTGTAATATAATTTAAATTATTATTAAAAGAGCGCAATTATAAAGCTATCCCCCTCCCATAGATTTTCACACAAAAGAGAGATGTTAAATCTGCTCTACAGTTTCAAAGTAGCTGATTATATCTTATTTCTTGCCCACATGACAAGACATTTTAAAGAGGGTACAATAACCACAACTTGCAAAAGTACAGCATGTTCCAGGCAGCACAATTTAAATTTCTCTCTCCCCCTTATACAACAATCATGCTGTAACTTTTATAACTGCAATATTCTTGGTTGGTATATGATTTTTCTCTAGCTGTTTAAAACAGTTTTAATTATTCCAATGAGAGTAAATTATATGTAAATATTTATTTTGTTGGCTTTCTACACTAATGGTACTACTTTATATTACTTTCCTGAACTAACAGTACTTTAGATCTGAATCAATGGCTCCCAAAAGATTCTACTAACACAGTTACACATTTCCTGAAAACACTTTCTACCTCTCCATTTCAAACTCTTAACTTTTCCTTTTATAGATCAGATGATCCTCTTAAGTGTTGCTGAACTGAAAGTCCAAGCAATCTCACGCACTCTGGTTCATGGTAAGAGATGCTGGAAGTTACAAAATCTTTTGTACTACCAAGTAGCCGGTCCTCAAAGAAGATTTTGTGGGGCTGTATTGTTAGTGAAGTCAAAGCCAGTACTAGGTGATCCCTCTGGAAAACAGTGTTCTATTTTAGACAGAGGTGATGAAGTTTGCAACATTGTAAGATATATAGAGGTGTCCTGTTCATGTTGTGGTCCGTCAGAAGCCTGCGGAGCTGGCAGCAGAGTCAGACAGTGAGGAGGCTGGGGAGGAACATGGGCCAGTCCTGGAGTCTGGGAAGGCTTGGACAAGGGCTCTGCGTCAGTGGCAGAGAAAAGGCCATCTGGGAGGTACGTGCTGCCTCTGGAGCCTTCAGAGTCAGACCTCAGCGAGGCAGAGGAATGGGGGGGGGCTGTTCCCGGTGCATGCATGCGCAGAGCTGCCAGAAGGCAAGAACAGTTAAAACAAAAGGGACGACTCAGGAGTAGGGCTTGGAGATGATTGGTCCCTCCCATAAGATTTAAAAGAGGAGCAAAGACACGTGGGCCTTTGCAGGAAGCAACGTTATTAATTCTGTGCAGTTTAAAGTCTGAAGCTCTGTTTGATTCTGAACTCCGTGTGGCTTTGCCAATTAGGTCTTTGGCAGCGTGTCAAGGGAGATAAAGGTGGGTGATTATCAGCCTTATCCCAAAAGCTTTACAACTATTTAGGACTCATCTGTGAATGAACAGAATTCATAGCTGTTAAAATAAGAGGTTTTTGGGACTACTCGTGTGTTTTACTGACTCAGGAAGCCTAGGTCAGAACAGTTCATGCAGGTTGTATGAAATTCACTTGAGAACCTTAGAGAAGAACACTTTTAACATCTTCCATAGAAAGCTTTAAAGTTAGCTTTTCCCTAACATAGTATCTTGTAAATATGTTTGATTTTATTTCCCACAGTCCCCCAGCCACCATGTCAAATAAGATGTCAGCCAACATGTCACCTCTGCAGACCAAGAAACCAATTCCACAGGAAGGCTAAAACTGCTTTTATTGAGATTGGGTATATAATATTAGAACCTTGAAATTCTGATTAGGTGTACCTTTTCCTCCCCTCCTCCGTCTTATATTCCAGTGAATTAGCACTTCCAATGGGGTCTCATTGCTCTGGACTTAAAAAATATTTCCACCGTTTTTACCTAGATAATGGTTGTTGCATATTTCCATCAGGGCCATATGCCTTACTCTCTATAGCAGCATGATAATTAACTAGGGTGACTGGAAGATTATGGAAGTTGAAATCCAATCCATTTGAAGGCTAAATTATGTGAAACTGCAAAGATTATTTTCCAGACAATAATGGAGACTGAGATAGTCTAATAGAATTTCAGAGAGATACTGCAGGAGAGTATCAATCTTCTGATCTAACATAAATTAAATTCCTTGATATTATTTTATTATTGCACATAACGCCTCTTAAACCAAACATGTCTTTCTTACAGCACGTGGAAGTAGCAGCACAAAGAAAAAGTGCAGTTTCTTTAAGCAGCAGGTGCTGCATAAGGACTCAATATTACCTGTTCCCCCTTTGAATCTGGGTCCCTGTCCACCCCTCTAATAAGCAAAGTGTCCAGTGACAAATGGAAAAATGCCATTGTCCTAACCTTGTCAAGAATCCGTTTCTGAACAAGAATCTTTGGATCTAGCTTTATGGCTTTAAATAATTTTTTTTATAAGTTAGCTTTCCTAAAGTAGATATCATTGTTGTTGTTTTTTTAAAAAATATTTTTTATTAGAGTATAAATATTAAAAAAAACATAAACATTGCACATCTCTTATTCATTGCTCTCAGCAATGTTTCTCTGTGCTCTACACTCTGATGGTTGGTAACACAACAACACTATCCTTAACATGACATACACACAACAAACATTTATACAACATATAAACAAAAAGAAATTATGTTTCCTTCTTAAGCATTGTTTCAAAGTGACATTCTGCTTGTTATATATTTCTTTACCTCTCCTTAGTGTAGTAACATTTTCTATACCGGTAATATTTCCCCTCTAGTTTTTTTGTTTATTTCTAATTTTTAACCAATTATACCATTTATTCCACATTTTATAGTAATCTGATTCTTCTCTTTCTTGTATTTCTTTGGTTAACCTATCCATTTCAGCGCATTCTAGAATTTTTTCTATTAAATCTGTTTTGTTTGGCGTTTTTTCTTGCTTCCAATTTTTTGCATATATTATTCTTGCAGCTGTTAGTATGTGAATTGTGAGATATTTAATATCTTTAGGGTATGGTTTATTAAAAATTCCTAGTAAAAACGTTTTTGGTTCTTTATCTATTTGTGTTTCTGTTATTTGTTCCAACCATTTTTTGATGTTAGACCAAAATTTCTTTGCTGCCGGGCATGTCCACCATAAATGATAGAAGGTTCCTTGTGTCTTTTTACACTTCCAGCAGATCGGACTATTTTTGGGCTGTATTTTTGCCAGTCTGGTTGGAGACATGTGCCACCTATAAAACATTTTCAGTTGGTTTTCCTTGTACGCCACTGCTCTTGTTAGTTTTATATTTACTTGCCAAAATTTTTCCCATTTTTCCAAATTTATTGTATGTTTGATGTTTTGAGCCCATTTAATCATCGTTTCCTTGACTGTCTCTTCTTCCAATTTATAGCGTAAAAGAAATTAGTAAATTCTGCTAATTAGTTTGTTTTCTGAATCTAATATAATTTTGTCTATATCTTGTTTTTGTTTATGAATTTTATATATTTTTATGTGTTCTCTGTATTTAGATTGTATTTGGGTATAAGTCCACCAATCTATTTCCCTATCTAAGTCTGTCTCCAATTGTTGTTTTGTCTTCAATTTACCTTGATAGTCAATTAAATCTTTATATCTAATTATTTTTGTCTTATCTGTTAGATTTGGGTGTCTAATTGATTCTACCGGTGATAACCAACTTGGTATTTTCATATAGTGCTGTTTTTTAATTTTAAGCCAAATTTGTAGTAATGAGTTTCTTATTGTGTGTCTTTTGAAGTATGAATGTGTTTTGTATCTTTCATCCCACATAAAGGAGTGCCAGCCAATTTGAAGTTCGTGTCCCTCAATTGTTAAAATTCTAGGATTTTTTAATTCTATCCAGTCTTTGACCCAAGACAATACTGCTGCTTGATAATATGTCTCCCAATCTGGAAGTGCAACTCCTCCTCTATCTTTTGTGTCCTGAAGCAGCTTAAATTTTATTCGTGGCCTTTTCCCTTGCCATATGAATTTAGATGTCATTTTATTCAAATTTTCAAAGAACAATTTATCTATTTTTATTGGAGTAACCTGAAACAGGTATAAAAATTTAGGCAGTGTAGTCATTTTAATGGCCGAAATTCTTCCTAGAAATGAGATGTGTAAGTTTTTCTATTTTTCTAAATCCTTCCTTATTTGTTCTATTAGTTTATCATAATTATTTTCTTTTATTGCTGAAGTTCTTGTGGACAACCAGATTCCTAAGTATTTTATTTTTTGTTGTTGTTTGGATTTGTATACTATCTGTTAATTCTTTTTCTTGATTTTTCGTAAGATTTTTTACAATTAATTTCGATTTGCCTTTATTGATTTTTAGTCCGGCCACTTCTCCGAATTCTTCTATTTTTTGAAACAAATTTGGTATAGATTCCATAGGGTTTTCTGTTATAAACACTAGGTCATCAGCAAAGGCCTGAACTTTGTATTCTTCTTTATTAATCTTTAAACCTTCAATTCCTTGATCTTCTCTAATTTTTTTCAGAAGAGTTTCCAGTGATAGTATGTACAGTAAAGGAGAGAGTGGGCAGCCTTGTCTGACTCCTTTTGTTATGTTAAATTTATCTGTTATGTCGTCGTTCATAATTATCCTTGCTGTTGGGTTAGTATAAATTTCTTCTATGATTTTTCCAAGGTTTTTCCCAATTTGCATACATTGTAATTGTCTAATCATAAATTTCCAATTTTGGTTATCAAAAGCTTTTTGAGCGTCAAGGAAAACCAATGAAACCTGTTTCTCCGAGTGTGATTCATAATATTCTAAAGTATTAAGTATTGTTCTCATATTATTTTTTATTTGGCGTCCCAGAAGAAATCCATTTTGGTCTGCATGTATATATGTATTTAGTACTAATTTAATTCTTTCGGCCAGAATTGCTGCAAATCTTTTGTAATCAGTATTCAGTAATGAGATACGTCTATAATTTTGAATTTGCTGGATATCTGTATCTTCTTTTGATATAATTGTGATTATCGCTTCTGTCCATATCTTTGGAATTTTGGCTTTCTCCATGGCTTCCTTATATAACATCAACATATTTTCTCCCAGTACTTCTTGCATTGTTTATATATTTCCACTGGTAGCCTGTCGGGTCCCGGTGTTTTGTTATTTTTTTGCTTTTTCAGTAATTCGTCTAATTCTAATTTATTTATTGGCCTATTGAGCATTTCTCTTTGATCTTCTGCAATTTTTGGCATGTCATATTTTTCTATATATTGTTTTATCTTTTCTTCTTCTACTTCTTCTTGTTTATATAAATTCGCATAAAATTTCTTAATGATTTCTTTTTGGCTTCTCTATTATATTGGATTTCCCCTTTATTGTCTCTCAATTGATATATCATTCTTTTATTCCTTTCTTTCTTCAATTTATAGGCTAACCAACTGCCTGTTTTGTTTGCATATTCAAAATAATTTTGTTTCACCATTTTTATTTTTTGGGCTAATTCCTTTTGGTTTATCAAATTCAGTTTATGTTTAATTATTTTCCATTCTTCTTTTATTGTTTTATCCTGGGGTTCTTTCTGCAATTTTTGTTCTATTTGTTTTAGATCTTTCTCTAATTTGTCTAATTGTTGTTTCTTCTCTTTATTTTTCTTTCCCGTATATGCAATTACCAGGCCCCTTATATATGCTTTTAGAGTATCCCATGTATTTTGTAAGGAAGTTTCCTCTTTTTTATTTATCTGGAAGAATATTTTTATTTCCTTTTCTAACATCAAATTAAATTCTTTTTCTTTACATATTCTTTGATTCATCATCCATCTCCTGAACCTCCTTTCCCCTTTCCAGTTTATGAATAGTGGATTATGATCTGCCCATTGGTTTATGCCTATCTCGATTTTTTCTACTGCTGTTTGGATATTTGAGGTCATCCAGGCCATGTCCAGTCTTGACCACGAATTATGTGGGTGAGAGTAAAAAGTGTATTGGGCCTCACCTTCATGTGTTTCCCTCCATACATCTCTCCAGTTTAATTCTTCAGCCATATTAAAAAATTCTTTTGGAAGTATATCCTTTTTCTTTTGTTTTTTTTTTATCAGTTTTGTAATCCTTGTTTGCATTTACTATTCCATTATAATCCCCTATTAAACAAATATCTTAATATTCTAATTCTGCTAATTTTATATTTAGATTCTTAAAGATTGTTGTTTTTGATTAGGTGCATATATCACTATTAACATTTTTTCCCTTCCTATTCCTAATTCTACCATCACCACTCTACCTTCCTCATCAGCATAGACTAACTTAGATTGTATTTTTTCTTTTATGTAAATCACTACTCCTTTTTTCTTTTTTCGGGTCAGGGATGTGTATAATCTTCCTAGTTTGGGGTTTTCTAGAATTTTCTGATGCTCTTTTTGGATATGTACTTCTTGCAGACATATCACATATGCTTCTAGTTTTCGTAGTTTTGTAAATATTTGATTCCTTTTCTTTGGAGCATTTAATCCATTAATATTTACTGAAAAGAGTTTGATTGGTTCATCCATTGCCTATTGTATCTGTTTTTTTGTGTGTCTTGTTTCCATCCGTGTCTTTGCCTTTGCACCTTCTCTTTCCTCCCTTTCTTTTTCTTGCCTCTTTCTTATTTCTTTTTCTCAGTTCGTTTCTGTTTGCTCTTCTTCTTGACTTCTACTGTCAGTTTCTTCCTTACTTTCCTGCTCTTCCTCCAGCCTAAAATGTGTGCTATGAAATTCCCTTGCCTTCTCTAGAGTGTCTATTTTATATTTTTTATCTTCCCACGTAATTAAGATCCCCTCTATTGGCAACCATCTGTACATTATTTTATACTTGATCAATAGTGATGTTAAAAATTGGTATTTTTGCGGTAGGTTTCTTATTCTTCGGGGTATCTGTTTTAAGATTATGATTTCTTTATCTTTGTAAGTCACTGTTTCTTCTCTGGATTTCCTGTAGACTTCCTCCCGAGTAGATCTTTTTGAAAATTTAACGTGGATTTCTCTCGCCAATCTATGCCTCCTTATATAATTTGTTTGTACACGATAGGTTTCCTCCAGTTGTCCTTTTATTTCCCTTTGGTCTTTTTGAGTCATTCCTGAGATGATCTCCACCATTTTTCCTTCTAAATCTTCATCTTTTTCCTCTGGTATGTTTTGAAAACGCAAAAAATATGAAGCCTTTTCCATTTCGAGCATGGCTAACGAATCTGACATTTCTTTATTTAGTTGTAAAGTTTTTTGTTCCATTGCTTCTACTTTTAGTTCTACATGATCTATTTTCGTTTCCGCTTTCCTAATTCTCTGTTCATTTTCTATTATAGATTGTTGAATACCCCCAATTTTATCATTCATGGTCTTGATGTCCTTCTTAACTTCTCCTATTTCATTTCTAATCTCTGCATGGAAAGTTCTCATTTCTTCCTGATTTTCCGCTATTTTTTCTTGTGTTCTGAGTAGTGATTCCTGAAACGTTTGAAACATATTCTGTATTACATTTGGTGACATTTCCAATTTTTCTTTTTCTTTTCCTACCATGCTATCTATTGTTTTTTGTTGTAGTGGGGAGGCAGTCATTACTGTCGTGTTTATTATAGGTTTTTTCCCTGTTTTTGTTATGGTGGATGTTGTAGATATTTTCAATATTCGTGTAAAGCTTTCCCACCTTAACATAAAATTTTAGATTATTTCTTAATATTTTCTTTTTCCCACACACAACCACTTATTCCCCACACACCTTATTTCTATTATTTCCCAGTTACCCCACTTAGTTAATTTCTATTCACAATACGAATCAATTTACTTATTTCATCAATCACAGTTTTTAGTTTTCTTAATTTTCTAATTACCAATCTATTCAATCACTCAATTTATCCGTCGATCTGTCTCAAGAGTATAATCAGCTCATTCACTATTTCATATCAAAATTCCAGTCAATCACTATAACAGTAATTCCTTATCTTTCTTTTACCACCACTTATAATTTCACAATATAATTTACATTTATAAATAAATTATTGCTTATATATAATTCTTTTAAATATTAAACGTATTAGCTTTTAAGTATTAACTTTTTTTTTAAAATAGTTCAAGAATAGTATTCACTTCCCTCTTAGATTAATTTTATATTTCTTTGTTTCTTTACTTTCCTTCTTCAATTTCTTTTCAGTTATTAAATCGTGATCTATGTCCATCTATGTCAATTTTAGTAGTCCCGGTATTTCAATCTCTGCATTCAATTTTCAAGTCTTTTTAAGTTTAAATCGTTATAAATCCCGAGTCCAAACAAATCTTCTATGCTCACAAATTCCGCAACTTATTCCTTCCACTCGAGTTCCGGTATTTCAGTCTCTGCGTTCAATTTTCAAGTCTTTTTAAGTTTAAATCGTTATAAATCCAGAGCCCAAACAAAACTTCTATGCTCACGAATTCCGCAACCTGTTCCTTCCGCTCAAGTTCAACTACCTTCGTCTTCTTCAAGCGCTCCTTCTCCGTCTCTTATGTTTGCTTAGTCATTCTATGGGTTCCTTCTCTTCCGTGCTGTATTATTTCATCCACTTTCCTTTCTCCTTTATACCGCCGCTGTTATAATTCCAATTTTCCTCCTCCACTTCAGTCACGCGTCTCCTGCTTACCATCTTTGTTGTAGGGGAACTTTCTGCCCTTCACTTGAAATTGCTTTCCACTCTTTGTTTCAATCTAGGTGGGCGCCATCACTCCTGTCCGCCGAAAAGACCGGCTTCTTCTCCACCAATTTAAGAGGTTGATCGCTCGTCCTCCCTGACGATAGCGCAACGCCAGGGGGCTTCGCAAATTCCTCTTTTGTTTCCCGATCCCTCCAAGTTCGGGAATGCCCTTAAAGAGCAACTAATGAAGAATTTTGGGTTTCAGAAACGGCACCTCTGTTTCTTCGCCCTTTCGCGATGACGTCACCGCCGGAAGTCCAGTGGATATCATTGTAAATGACTTTTTTCCTTTAAACATATGATTTCCCCAATTAGATAGGGAAAGCAGGGGACAGGAGATGAAATCAGGAAAGTAGGTGCAGCATCACATTCCTAGTTTATATTACAGTGGGGTTCTTCCTTTACTTTACTTGGTGAAGAAAAACCAGAGTTAGAAAAGATACCATAGAGCTTTGATTCCCTTGCCTAGCATGTAGCTATAGCAGCATATAACCAAAATGTTTATCTGTTTTTGAATAGATGGATGGATGGAAGGATGGATTATGGACAGACGGACGGACAGACAAACAGATAGATAGGATACGGGGAATAAGCCATTGGGGTGAGCTAAAGGAGAAAAAGAACCACAGCTCTGACCAAGCTGTGTTGTCATGAGGCCCAATGAGCTGATCTGGTTGCTAGCTAGGGCTGTTGTGGTAAGATATGGAGACAGCAGTCCAAATTCAGTTTGCTACCCTGTTTCCCTGAAAATAAGACATCCCCTGATAATAAGCCCAATCGGGCTTTTGAGCGCATGTGTTAAAATAAGCCCACTCTGAAAATAAGCCCTTCTTGAAAATATTTAAACACATGCATAGCCAGTCCCTGCCATTTCCTCTGGTTTCCTCCATGCACCCCAAAATAATAAAACCTCCCCGAAAATAAGGCCGTGTTTATTTTGGGGTTCAAAAAAATATAAGACAGGGTCTTATTTTCAGGGAAACATGGTATATAGGTGCAGGGTCCTTGGTGCTCTTTGAGCTTTGTTGTTTCTTTGAAGATCTTTGATTACCAAACTAGGTAACGTCATCAGTGCTAGTAGGGAATGAGACCTGCTCTCATTTTATATACTAGTCTAGTGGCTTGCCCTGTCATTGTTGATGGGAGTGGTCTTGGTGATTCCTTGAGTTGATTCCTTGGGTTGTTGCTTATTGTTAGCTTGTTTGATTGCATTGATAGTTCCTGGATTGTGGTATTGTGTGTTTCTTGATTGTTGGTGTAATGTTAATTTTGATCTCTGTTCATCTGAGTGTTGATTGCTGATGAGGAGGTGTTTCAGTCTTTTTGTTTCTTTTTTGGTTTTTAATTGTCTCTTTTGAATGATATGTACATGTTATTTATCTCTATGTGCCTGTTGAATGCCAGGCTTCCAATAACATCAAGATTTACGTAACACCAAGATTAACATTAGATCAATGCTAATCAAAGGATGTGTTACAATGGCAGAGTTTTTGTAATATTTTACATTGATTATATTATAGTAGTATATTTATTAGTAAACCAATGATGACTTCTCCCAAGATGGCTGCGGAACAGTAGTAACTTTTCTTTCTCCTGCTGGCAATCTGCTGATTTTGCTGCCAAACCTGGGGGTTTTTTTGCATTGCTGCTCCCTGGACTTGAATGGGAGCCATTAGGAATAACCCAGGATGGCTTTCGGACAGCCGTGGACCACCTAGGAAGCAGAGTCCTGAAGATTCCAGTTCCCTCTGGGAAAGGTCAGAAAGTCATGGGCATCCCTCTTTCATCTTGGCAGTTCATTTTCTTAAGCATGCCTTTTAACTTCACTTTTCAAAGTTTTTGTTTTATTTTGCTTTTTACCCTTAAAAGTTGCCCTTTTATCTTTGTCAACAATGTATCAGGCTATGAACAAGCAAATGTGTCAGACATTTGAAAAAAATACAGTTTGGAAAAATCTAATACTTATTTGAAAGCTTTTTTTAAAAAGTTTGATGAAATGATAATGGTTGTAGAAAATATTCAGATGGATCGAGCTATAGATAAATTAGACTCACAAAAAGAATGTGATCTGAAAGCAGTAGAGTCTCGGGGGGGGGGAGGAATGACCTCCACAGACTTAGAATTCACAGACTTAGAACTAACCAAGTCGATCCCACATGCGCCTCTGAAGTTCAAGCTTGCATTCTTTTACAACAGCAGAAACCTGACTAAGTGGAGAAGTGATAAATTGCTTTCCCTGGGAAGATTAAAAAAGATTGGGGAATAGATTTATCACATTTAACTGCAAAACAATTCCATCTGGATTTTTTGGGGGGAAGATAGACCGACTTTGGAGATTGGACATATATTTAACAGAGAAAAATTGATAAGAGATGGCATTAAGAAACAAATGTGGATATTTGATCAGGGACAAATCACTATTATCTTTTGGGACGATTTGGGATAGATAAAATGCCATGGTAAATTTTCTATAGGTTGATTACAATAACAGTTTGTTACAGAGCGTTTTGAAACTTTAATTTTGCCTTTCTTATTATTACTGTACTTCCTGTTAATATAGATGTCAGGCTAATAAATTGCAAATAATTTTAGTAGTTTAAAAATTATTGGGGCCTCTTTTGCAAGGGATGGGAAGCAATGGTGAAATCCACTTACCTTCGCTACCGGTTTGGGAACGGGAGCACATGCGCAGATGGTAAAAAAAAGGGGACATAATGTCATCCAGGTGGGTGGGAGGAGCCTCTTGCCGCCAGCGCTACCTGTTCAGCGAATCGGATAGAACCGGGGGGGGGGGGGTTCACTGCTGGTGGGAAGCTAATATTATAATATATTAATCAGTATTCAACTAGGGAGGATAGTATGTGTGTATGTGTTAATTTTTTAATACACTTTTCTTTTTAAATGTCTTGTTTGTTTTGTGGTTTTTTTTACTGTTTTTTGAAAGAATTTTTTTTAAGTTTTGTATTTGCATTTTGTATTTTAAGTTTTTTTTTAATATTGATTCTCACTGGTTCAAGCCTTCCATTCTTCCGAAGTGGGTAAAATGAGGACCCAGATTTTTGGGGGCAATATGCTGACTCTGTAACCGCTTAGAGAAGGTTGTAAAGCACTGTGAAGCGGTATATAAGTCTAAGTGCTATTGCTATTCAAGCCTACGTTATGTCTTCTAAATTGACTGTAAACTATTCTTCTGCATCACAAATACCTGACTCCTATTGCGTTTACCTCAGACCAAATTAAACAGAATGTTGGCAGTGTCCAATAAGTTCTTCTGTTTTGAAAACTTTGTTTTCTTTTATTGGGCACTGACCACAGGCATATAAAGGGCAGGAGTGAAAAGCCTAAATCGTGACACTTGGTTCATGACATCAGGCAAGACAATGATGCTGCTTATGTACCTACCTTGTAGAAAAGCAATTATGTATACCAAAATTATGCATACATTTCACATGTTTCCAGATTCTAAAATAATTCTCTAATTTTGCTCAATGTTGTGCAGTTACTGTATGTGCTTTTACACATTTTAATTGGCAAGCTGTTGGCTTATGTAAGGTGTGGGGGGTCACAGTTTCAGAGATCCAGCTGAGAAGCATCTGTGGGTGCATGCATATATTTTTTGGTCATGTTTCTGTAGTGTATATTGGAGGTGGTGACCCTTTGAGAGCTGTATGTAACAAAATTTAATTTTAATATATGCCAAATAGTGTACATTTAAACTGAAGTTTAATATTCCCCAGTAAAGTTATTCTAAGTCTAATTACTTCAAGAATTGCAGAGCATTTCCATCTCGACATTTTAAACTATCCATCCATTGTGCATAAGAATCCAGTCTCAAAATAGAAAAAAAAAATAACATAGTCACAAGAATACCTATTATCTGGAATGGAATAAAATGCAGAGATATGATTACAGGATTTTCCTGCCAAAACAAATACACTTACTGGGGTTTTTTTTCTTCAACTATGACCTGTGCCTTATGAAATACGGGCAATCAGGGCAACAAAATAATTGGAAAAACATTTGGTATTGTACAAATAGCATGAGGATGTGATGAGTTAAGGACTGAATTTGATATGTTCCCTTTGCACAGAGTTGCCAGAAAAGACTTAACCGAAAACTACTTTGTTTTGGAATTCAGAATGGTGTATGAAAAAATGAAACTTCAGCCACGAAATCTCTGGGGTTTTTTGTTTTTTGTTTTGCTTGCATAAAACGGGGAATATTAAAGTGCAACTAAGTGCATGTTGAATAAATGCTTAAAACAATTCTTCAGTTAATGCAGAAGTTTCAGACAATTTACAAATAAAAGAGAAATGTGTTGTCTACTACATTCCTGATGCATAAAAATTATTAAATTAATGTAAAAAGGAAACATAACAAATAATGATAAAAGAGTTGATGTCCATCCAAGGATTATATATAATAATGCTTGTGTGCTTTAGTACAAAGAAAATAAGTTTAAATGCAGTTTACTTAGTATTTAGTATAATACGGTCGATCCGTCTCAATACATGTTATTTCTCCTTTGAGAGCTGTGTTTGATTAAGAAAAAAAACCCTATTTTATAGTTTTTATCTAATTTAAATGTATGTTTTTGTGTTAAGTAGATAAATAGTCAAGCTTGAATGTTTCTTTTCTTTCTTCTTTTTCTTTTTTACAAAACTTGTGTTCAGCCACATCAGGGGTCAAACCAGGCAGAACCCTAATTGCATGCATGTAATTGTAAGCATTAAAGAAAGAAATCCTATGGATCAAATTTTGCTGTGATGTCATTTAAATGCAAAGTGTGTAGCACATCAGCCTTTGAGGAAAATTTGGTGTATAACAAGTAATTTAGGAGTCTGATTACAGCTTGAAATGCCAGCTGTTGTTTAGCTATTTCCCTTGGTGCATATATTGTCTAGGATGCAAGTAAACACAAAATCTATTATGTGAAGAGGTTACTGTCTGAACGCCAGAATGTCCTTGGTTTTTAAGCTGAAGAATAATGGCGGTAACTAGGAACTTCTGATCTTTTTTTATTTTTGAGCAACATGTTCCAACCATAAGTGCACTTCTGATTTCTCTTCACTATGTGAAGAGTCTGAACACAAGAATGTCTGTCTCAATGGCTTATTTTGAATGGGGTGAGCAGACATTGTGACTTGCTTGTTCCTTCTTGCTGACACAATGTGGCACTCTTTGTATAGGTACTACAGTCCTCCAAATATATAATTCTAAATTATTATGTCAGAGGATGGGGATTTAATTATCAAAAGTTCAAAAGAAAATGTTTAAAACGCCAGAAATTGGGTTATTAGCATTTTGAATGTACAATAATGAAAGGAAAAGATTGACATGTGAAACATTCTGTTCTCTTTGAAAAAGGAGCAACTACTTAAACAAGGGGCATGTAGAGAAAGCTCTTTTTCCCCCTGCATCACATCTTACCTTAATCACTATCACATCAAATGGTCCTGATGGTTCATTGATATGGGAATAATAATACTAAGATTAGCACAGCTATAGAACATGCAGTCCTAGATTGAATACAGATTTGGGGGTTTCCCAAACAAAAAGAGGATCCAGTCCTGATGATTGGGGTAAGAATAGGTAATGGTAAAGGTTCCCTCGCACATACGTGCTAGTCGTTCCCGACTCTAGGGGGCGGTGCTCATTTCAGTTTCTAAGCCGAAGAGCCAATACTGTCTGACGATGATTCCATGGTCATGTGGCCAGCATGACTAAATGCCGAAGGCACTGTTACCTTCCCATCTATTTTTCTACTTGCATTTTTACGTGCTTTCGAACTGCTAGGTTGGCAGAAACTGGAGCAAGTAACGGGAGCTCACTCCAATACACGGCGCTAGGGATTCGAACCGCCGAACTGCCAACTTTTCTGATCGACAAGCTTAGTGTCTTAGCCACTGAGCCTGCGTCCCCTGGGGGAAGAATAGAAGAATATTTTTCTAGTGTTTGGAAATAAGGAATCTTGTCGCCATCATAATTCCCAAAGCAGATGGCACTTGGAAGAATAAACAATAAAATTAAAGATGGCCTAATTTGCTTTTCCAACAGGTAGCAATAGTAACACAAGTGCTGTGGAAAATCCAGATGTTACATCATCTCCTTAATAATAGGATATGTTGTACTATAATTGGCAAAGAGACTGGGGTGGGGGGTGGGGATACAAAATGCAGGGAAGAAAATTCAATGTGCTCTCTTAGTGAATAACATATTCAATACTGAATATCTCTCCTTTCCGCTGGAGTTGATTAACTGGTTAATTCTTTAGAAGGTAAAATATTTGAAACCCATGGCAGTTGTTTCACTTTGATTGATTTCTTAGAGCCAGGCCATTTCATATGTAAACATGTTCTTAAATCAGAATCAGAGTGCTTTACAGCACATATGTGGTGCTGATAGATTTGTGTACATGTGGTTTTTTAAAAAAAAATATGGTTTGTTAATTTTATTTTTGTTATTTTATAAAGCTTTTAATTGCTATTAGCTGCTCAGAATCATATACTTGACATGAGCAGATATATAAATTGAAATAATAAATCGATAATAACCTTTCACTGAAGTACCTTCCAGTCATGTGGAATTCAAAATATCCCTGCATCTGTTTAATACTTTTGCATTTTCTTACATGCTGTTCAGTGCTATTTTGAGTCTCTTCCTTGCTGTTGATTTCTATGTGTGAAATACTGAATGTAATTTTAAATGTATTTGTGTCATATAATTTTTTTCATCTGCTGTTGCCCCTCTAGAAGATACTTATATAATTGAATTTCAGCTTTTCTTTTTTCCTAAGCATATTTTACTCTTCCAGACAACATTTTTTATAGTTGGGATGGCTGGAATTTCTTTTCCCATTTTATTTTTTTCTTTCATGATGAGGCGACATGAGCCATCTTTAATCATTCCCTCTTCTCTTCCTGTCTATTTTAACATATATAGCATGAGTATTTCCTATACACACATGAACATCAGTGAAATAAGCAAGGTTTTGTAGCACATAATTCAGAAATGTAGGTTAATATGCCGTTAAGACTATTGTCATACCCACTGATGTCATCATAACTTTTCAGTGTACTGATGATGTTATCTAATTTGATAATGAAACATTTGCAAGAAAACCACCAAGCTCACAGAGCACCAAGGATCTCTCAGTTCAAATATTTGACCTACAAATATTCTCTTCTCTCACGATTGTATATGGTCATCATCTTTAAAGAGATGGGTGATTTCTCTTTTCTCATATTAACTCACATTTAAACTGGGGAAATCCTATCATCCCAAAGGGTAGAGATTACCAACGATCACAAAAGCCTTTTAAAATGCAGGTGTAACTCTAACAAGAGTTGTGTTTGGACAAATGAAATTGCTTCCCTCTTCCCCTGCCATAGGAAAAGCATCAAGTTTATCTTTAATAAGAGGTTATGCAGAGATTATTGGGTACAGATTGCCTTAAAGCACAATCACATTGCATAATATATGCTACAATATAGGCTATTGCTTAATGCATTGTAAGCCGCCCTGAGTCTCCAGAGAAGGGAGGCATATAAATCAAATTAAAAAAAAAAATTGACTCAGAAAATCCTCATGCCCCGAAAAAATGTGATACATTTCATACAAGTAATAAATTATCCATAGGATATTGTTTTAAATTTTCCCACATTTTCAAAAGATATTTTAAATATTTTTTTAGTAATTTAAGAGATTTAAGGAGCACATTGTTGCCTGAGTGACATTGTTTGACCCTATCTTGCTGAATATGACAATCCATTATTGGAACAGGATTCACTTCTTGATCAGCTATCTCCATGTTACAGACCATAACATATGAAGGAGTGCATTCAAAACTTTCATATTCTATTTATTTTGGAACGGCAAAATCTAATATAGCACCTTCTCTTCACACAATACTGTACTCGGCATAGGTAGATTCATGCTACAGATATTATAATCACATCTTTATACTGCGGTACAGTTTTGTGAGAACAAAACTATCTTCACATCAGCATGTTTTTCGCTGGTTAAGACTTTATTGTCTAAACAGGAAAATTCTCAATTTACATCCTATACAGTAACACAGTCCACTTCAGCCCAACAGGATTTTACATTATGTATATAGAGCATAATGTATATAATGTATATATACATTATGTATATAGAGGGACATTGAATTTAAATTCTTTCATACAGACATGATTGGGAAGAAAAGCCATTTGCTTAGAACTCAACATGATCTTGTCACACATAGTTTATCTCTTCCAGGGCTAGCTTTTTGGCTAGCTTTCCAATAAGATATTTTCTTTTCCTGAATAATTTCTGACAGATCACGGCCTAAAGTAGTGCTTTCTTTTTCTTTTCTTTTTTTACTTTCCTAATTCAGATTTGTAATTAACCTCTTTTATTTTTTTATTTTTTCAAGGTTACGTCTTCCCTTCTACTTTCATAGCATAACATTCCTTACTGAACCCAATCTTTATCAACTCCAGGTTTTTGTCTCATTGAGAAATAGAAGCAGACATCCGAGTTAGTTGTGCTGACAGCAAAAAATAAAAATAAAAAGGTGGCTACGAGGCCAATGGTTAAATCTAGCAAAAGCTGAGCAGGCAAAATGGCATGCTGCTGATAAGTTGTTTTCATTACTATCTGTGAAATTTCAACTGCTAAAATGTATGTGGAGTGCCTTCAGAAGGGGAAAAGAGCAAGTTCCTTGATGCAATTGAGAAGATCCAAGTCTGGCACCAGAGTTGAAAAAAATGGAAGGGGGCAGCCAGCAGCTGAAAGAAGATTTTTGGCAGGGAACTGCTACTGGGTTTGGATCTTTTTCTCAAAGTGTCAGTGATGAACCACATTTTTTCTTTCAATTTCCATATTGATATGCACATTTTTTATAAGGTGGAGAGAAAGCTGGCAATTATGTATTAATTACATAATTAAAAAATGCATTTTACTATAATGTAACATTTTAGAAACGTTTAACAAAGTACCCCCAGGCTGCAAGGTTGCCATAGCAACCCCATGCATTATCGTTTGCTAAGTGAGCAATTTAGTTATATCTCTCTTCATGTTCTCTGCACTAAAACAAAACAAACTCCCTATTCCGTGCAAAGTATGTAATCCACAAAAGCTAAGTTAATATGCATACTTTATTTTTATTCTGGTAATCATCCCTTGGAACAAAAAGTTATGTAATATACCTGTGTAATAATATTTAACGATCAGGATTTCTACCAAGCTTCTTCAAATTCACCCATTTTTAATGTTTTAGGAAGAATTGCCATACTTAAGCACATATTCACAGCCATAAAAGGCTAGAAAATTTGGTTCCGATCCTGCCCATTACAATTTCCATTTTAAATTTAAAATTTAAATGTATTTAAGCTGGTTACTTAAAAAGGAATCTTAAACATGTTTCCTAAGGTTGAATAATATCAAGGAGCTCAAATTCCTAGCAGGTACATCTTTTGCCCTGTCAGTGCCCTCTTGTGCCACAAAGGCACCCCCAGAATAAGTTAGCTCAGCCTCAGCCCTCTTTCAACAAAAGCAAGTCTCAACACAGGAGAATATTTGTAAGTCAGGGTTGAAATGAGGGATCCTTGATGCTCTCTTACCTTGGTTGTTTTCTTGCAGACGTTTCATTACCTAAATTAGGTAATATATCACCACAAGCTTAGAGAGCACCAAGGACCCCTCAAAAACAAGTCTGCCCTAAAGACAGCATATGGATCCAGCTCAGTAAGCCTCAGTTTTCTAGAGCAGGGGTCTCCAACCTTGGCAACTTTAAGCCTGGAGAACTTCAACTCCAGAAAAAGATTGGAGACCCCTGTTCTAGAGGCAGCTTTTTCTGGAGGAGACATGAAGAGGTGATGGTGTGGTGTTGGAAACAGGAGTTACGTATTGTTAAGGTTATTGTTGTTGTGTTACCAACCAGCAGAGTAGATTGCACAGTGAAACGTTGCTGAGAGCAATGAATAAGAGATAAGCAAACTGGTTTATCAAAAGCTTACTTTATAGTAGAAAAACAGTCTCATAGTCTTTAAACAAATTCCAAATCTTTGCCAGTAAATCAGTCCAGTAGTTACAGAATCTTCTTACCCAACAAACAGTAGTTGGTTAGAATAACAAACTCACTCTGGTTCACAAAGCACGATGGTTGCAGATCCATCAAACAATGATTACAGATAACAGCTCCTCTCAATGGTAGCTTATCATTACAGCTTCATCATTAACAGCAGCATAGCATTGCAGCTTCCTCTCAACAGCAGATCATAGCAGCAACTGAACACGTTACAGAAGCTTTGCTTAAATATTCTCACAACCAGTAATCATGTGATTACAGCATGACTCAGCATTAAAGCCACATAATACAGTTACATCTTAAAGTAACAGTACACTTATATTGCCTGTACAACATAGTTAGGCTCAAACCATATCCTAATATTCTCCCCTTTGGACAGGTCAATATATACAGTTTAGATTCTTAATCCATAGCTGTCACAACACGTTTTATGTTTTATAGCACCTTGCGCTTTGGTAAAATTATCAGCTATATTGTCTTCTGACATACAATATTCTAACTTAACCATGTTGCTTTGGATACACTGACGAACATTCAGATACCTAATGTCAGTATACTTAGTTCTAGTTTTCACTGCTAAATTTGTTGCCATTTTTATAGCAGCTTGGTTGTCCTCATGTATTACAATTGGATAATCCATATCTAACCCAATATCCATCATTAGTTGTTTATAATAAATCAGATCTGTATAAACTAGTGACAAACATGAGAACTCTGCCTCCATAGTCGAAAGACTTATATGTTTTTGAAGCATTGATTTCCAGCCAATCAAACAATTGTCTTAACATGATAGCTATACCTGATGTGGATTTTCTGGTGGTCACATCAGTAGCAAAACTGGCATCAGCATATGCACTCAATACTAAATCATTGTTAGGTTCTAGATACAATGCATAATGCATCGTCATTTTCAGATATCTTAATATACGCTTTGCAGCCTGCCAATGCCTATCAGTTGGCTCTGCGTTGTATCTCGCTAATTGGTGTACTCCAAATGAAATATCAGGTCTTGACCAATTGCTTATATAAGATAGACTACTTATAAGAGACTGGTAGGTTTCCTTACTAAATTTAGGACTTTGGATTTCTCCTTGTTGAAAATCCTGTGCCATAGGCGTTTTAGCTGGCTTACATAGCTCCATGCCATAACATTTTAACATTTGGCTTATTTTGCTAGATTGAGATATTTTATAACCTCTAGCTGTTTGATTGATATCTAAACCTAAATAATGCCTAATTATTTCCCAAATTTCTAATTTTAAATTTGATTTCTAACTGTTTAACAATATCTATGGCTTCATTGTCAGTTTTAGTTATTATGGCTATATCATCTGTAAACAATAACAAAAATGATACTACACCATTATTTTCTCTTTTAAAGAGACACTTATCCGCTACACCTTCATGAAAACCGATCCTATTTAGCTCTTTCACTATATATTGGTTCCACTCAAACCCTGATTGTCTCAAACCATAAAGGCTTTTATTTAATTTCCAACAATCAGTGTGGTTTTGTGTTTCAACTCCTAAAGGCTTCCTCATATAGATGGTGTGTCTCAATGGAGCATGCAAGTATGCTGTCTCTACATCTATATGGTTAATAGTATATTTATACTTAGCCGCCCACACTAGCATTGTTCTTAAAGTACTAGCTTGTAAACTAGGAGCAAAAACCTCATCAAAATCCTTTTCGGTCTGAGAAAAACCTTGAGCTACAAGGCGAGCTTTGTGGGTTAATGTGCCATCTATGCTTTTCTTAATTTTGTAAACCCATCTACAACCTATTAATTTTTCACCAGGTGGCAATTTCACAGTTTCATAAACACCTAACTTGGTTAAAGAATTAATTTCTTTACTCATTGCCTCCTTCCAAGCATTCTGCTCCTTTTCAGGATAAAGCTTGATATCCTCATACCTTGAAGGCTCAATATTCACTTGGCAAACTACGGTTGTTTTATATCGATCAGGTGGATGCCTTTCCCTAGTTGATCTCCTAGGTAATACAGGATTTACAGCAGATAATTCATCTGACTCCTCCCCTAAAACTGCATCCTCTAAACCTACTTCCTGTTCTTCCTCCTTGATAGAGAATTTTACATTATCTAAATCCTCAGGAATATCATCAGGAATATGATGCTTTATACTAACAGTATTATCATGTCTATAATCTGCACGCTCTAGTTTATCCCATCCTTCGTGCTCTAGAAATTTAGCACTTGCACTACAGTAAACACTAGTAGTTCCTTGTGCCCAAAATCTAAAAGATCTATGATTTGATTCATAGCCAACGAAAAACATTTTTCTGGCTCTCTGCTGATCCTTTCTCCTTAAACTAGATGGAATATGTACCCAAGCTGGGGTTCCAAATGTGTGTAAGTAACTAAGATTTGGTTTCCTCCCATGCCATAAGGTGAATGGTATTTCTCCTGTAGAGGAATGAACCACGTTGTTTAACACATGGTTAGCACACATAACAGCCTCACCCCATAAATTTTCAGGCAAACCAGAATCTGCCAACATTGTTCTAGTCATGGCTTGTAATGTCTGACCTCGTCTTTCAATATACGGAGCAGACCGTTTATGTTGGATCCCTGCATCCTGCAAAAACTTTTCCAATCTTTGGTTGGTAAATTCTGTACCATTATCAGTCACTAAGCATTTAACTTTAAATTTCTGTTTCCTTTCTACAAAACGTAGCCAGTTGTTAATATGCTGGAATGTTTCACTTTTTGTTTTCATAAGATAACAGAATCCATATCTTGAATAATGGTCTACTATGCTCAGAATATAGCAGGCACCTCCTATGCTAGGTTTCTTGGGTCCAATTAGGTCTATAAACACTACCTCTAATGGATTGTTTGTTTTAAAACCATTAACACGGTTTGCTGGTGTAACCCTACTCTTTTGCTGACTACAGGCATTGCAATTTAGATATTTACTACATGCTTGTAGTTTTATCCCTTCAGATAACTGAACTGTTTTCTTTAACATCCTGAAATTTAAATGCCCAAGTCTCCGGTGTAACAGATGAATACATTCATCATGTGGTTTAACATTCTTATAAACAGACTTAGATTTAGCCATCAATACTGGGTTATCCCTTAAAATAAATAAATCATTCTCTAAACTTGCAGTAACAATTTTGCCATCTTTCTCAATAAAGCATTTTTCATTTTTAAATGTTACTGTAAATCCAAATTGCAATAATGATTTAATGGATAATAAATTGAATTTTAACCCAGGAATATATAACATAGGCAATGGTTCATTGTTAAATGACCAATGAGCAACACCCTCTCCAGCTACCTTAACTTTCCAGCCATTAGCTAGTTTAACATGCTGGTTACTCTTCTCCATTTTAACAAAAAGTTTTCTATTCCTAGAAATTGATTGAGAAGCACCACTGTCAACAACCCAACAATCTTGGTTAACATCAGTGGTTGAACTGGATATAGCTAAATTACAACCCTTCTTGGGTCTAGTATTGTTCCTAACAGACATTTTCTTATTCTTACAATACTTAGCTATATGTCCTTTAGCCCCACAAGCAAAACAACGTTTTACAATATAGGCAGTTGAGTACATTTTTTCTTCTTTTGGCTGTTGCACTCTCAAATGATCCCTTTCTTTTCTTCTTTTGGATTCTTCCAATAACCTACCGGTTATGCCAGCCAATGTCAGTTCATCTCTGGACAAAACCTCTAGTGAAGAAACATAGTCATCATAACTATCATTCAATGAAGAAAGAATTATATAAACTTGTTGTAGTTCTGAGAAAACAAGTTCTTTTTCATGCAGCTCCTGGAAAATTCTGGTCATGGATTCCAAATGAGCCATCATATCTCCACCTCTAAGAAGATGTTGTTTAAATAATCTTCTTGTGAGATATATATGAGCACCCACAGAGTCACGAACATATAGTCTCTTCAACTTGGTCCAACACCTAGCAGCAGACTCTTCGCCACGAATATGGACAAGCTGCTGGTCACCCAGTGTTAGTCCAATAATGCAAAGAGATCATTCATTGTCTCTGTTAAACTTGGCTATTTTCTTCTCATCTTCCTCATTAGCAGGATCCCATGCTGTTACATCCGGTGGATTATTAACTATGCCCCACAGTCCTTCTCTACGCAGAAGTAGATTACATTTTGCAGACCAGGATACATAGTTTGTTCCATCCAGCCGGGTTATCATGGAAAAATTTGCTGCTTGTTCTAGTGCCATCTTCACTTGGATTGTTTATCACAAACACAGTTTGTTCTCTTCACATTAACTCTCAGTTTAGCTATTAACAATCCTAGTTAGTTATGGTTGGTTCTGGGCCCATAACCAATGTTAAGGTTATTGTTGTTGTGTTACCAACCAGCAGAGTAGATTGCACAGTGAAACATTGCTGAGAGCAATGAATAAGAGATAAGCAAACTGGTTTATCAAAAGCTTACTTTATAGTAGAAAAACAGTCTCATAGTCTTTAAACAAATTCCAAGTCTTTGCCAGTAAATCAGTCCAGTAGTTACAGAATCTTCTTACCCAATAAACAGTAGTTGGTTAGAATAACAAACTCACTCTGGTTCACAAACCATGATGGTTGCAGATCCATCAAACAATGATTACAGATAACAACTCCTCTCAATGGTAGCTTATCATAGCAGCTTCATCATTAACAGCAGCATAGCATTGCAGCTTCCTCTCAACAGATCATAGCAGCAACTGAACACGTTACAGAAGTTTTGCTTAAATATTCTCACAACCAGTAATCATGTGATTACAGCATGACTCAGCATTAAAGCCACATAATATAGCTTAAAGTAACAGTACACTTATATTGCCTGTACAACATAGTTAGGCTCAAACCATATCCTAACACGTATGACAATTAGAATGTCTGGAAAGGAAGAAGAGATGGCGAAAGGAAATCAATAATATTACAGGTTTTAAACCTTTCCTAGCCTATTCTCCTGCTCTGGATCTAATAGCATTTCTTCTTTGACAACTGAGTCGTGGCCAAGCAGCGCAGAAATTTAAATGTCGCTCTTTATATTAAGTTTGTCCGGAGCTGATGTTCCAGACATGGGAAGCTGTCAACAATGCTTTCTGCCTTCCCTGACAGCTGCCTAATAAACTAGACTAAAGACAAACGAAGAAAGTGCTTCCTAGCTCATAACAATTGTCTCGTTACAGTTCCCATAATCCCTAGCATATAGTGCAATATATAGCATTTTGTACCAGATAAGAAGAATCATTGAGACTTAAATCATCAAGACACTTTAGGGGTGGTTACACTTCTTCTTTCTTTCTTGTCTTGAAGACACAGAGAGTCTGGTCAAGGGGCAGAGGTGGGTTTCAGCAGGTTCTGACCAGTTCTGGAGAACCGGTAGCAGAAATTTTGAGTAGTTCAGAGAACCAGTAAATATCACCTCTGACTGGCCCCACCACCATCTATTCTCTGCCTCCCAAGTCCCAGCTGATCGGGAGGAAATGGGTTTTTGCAGTATCCTTCCCCTGCCACACCCACAAAGCCACGTCCACAAAGCCACGCCCACAGAACCGGTAGTAAAAAAATTTGAAACCCACCACTGTCAAGGGGGTAATATCACTGAAGTGAGAGAGACCAAGAATTTGGATCATTGTTTTCGGTGGGATAAGGCTTAAGTAAGTATAATCATCAGTATGGGGAAAAGCAAACCAGTTTTGTGCAATTGGCAGGGTAAGGTGTGATGTCAATGGAAGACTCGTGTTTCTTGAAAACACCCCAGATTTTTTTTTAAAAAAAAATTGAATCCAGAATTCTCAATCCTGTCTACCCTGGAAAACCTCTGGATGCTGAAAAAGGATTCCTTGCTTGAAGAGAAACGTTTATTATTTATACTTTGAAATATCTTTATTTGCATATGTATTTGTACTTCAGGATTGTACTCTCCCATTATTCATGGCCAGTGCTTATCATTTTTTAACCAATTTATATTATATGTTTGATTGTAATGTATATAGTACTGAAGGCATTGGAGGTTTTTCCCTGACAGTATAAGACTATGTTAGATAAATAAATAAAACTCTACAATTTTTTTTTCTTTTTTAGAAACTTTATTTTCTATGTAAAACAGGGGTGTCAAACTCAAGGCCTGGGGGCCGGATCCGGCCCACAGGGTATTTAGATCTGGCTTGCAGGGCTCCCCTGGAAACAGCAAAGGATTGGCCCATGGTGCCTCTGCCAGCGAAAATGGAGCTCAGGAGGGCTGCCCGCAGCCCTCCTGAGCTCCATTTTTGCTGGCACAGGGTTGCAGGAAGCCATTGCAGCCAAAAATGGAGCTCAGGAGCCTGTTTTCGTTGGCAGAACGCTTGGGCCACCACAGTCACCCCCGACACAAGTGATGTTGAACTGGCCACGCCCACTCTGGCCACACCCACCCTGGCCCCTCACGGTTAAACATAACCTAATGCGGCCCTCAATGAGTTTGACACCCCTGACGTAGAACATTCTGAATTGATCTCACTCTTAAATAATGTATAAGGAGTTAAATAATTTTGGGAGAGGAAAACAGTATCTCTAACATTGGCTCCATTGTATTTTACAGGAGATGTACGCCTGAGAGGTCAGACAGGGGTTCTTTCTGAGCGACGTGGTTCCTACCCATTCATAGACTTCCGTCTTCTTAACAGTAAGTATAGCACAAACTGAAATGCTTCCAGGAAAGAGGAAGTATGTTTTATTTATTTATTTTTTCTCTCTCCAAATTTATTAAATGGAAAATGCTTGCATGAATGTATCATGCTATTCTCTTTCAGGATAAACAGAGTGCAGAAAAGGGACAAGAAATATTAAAAGAAATTAAGGAATAGCAAAAAAAATATTTCAAAGGAAATATAATTACAACTAATTTTTATCAACCCATTCACTAAATATTTCTATCCTGGCCAATCATGCCGGCTTCTTCTATGAGTATGTTACCTTTAGTTCATAAAACTTTGGACTTCTCTCTTTTTAAGGGTCTCATCAAATCCATTCAACTTAAGGCTTCCTAATTTATTTATTTCTACACCGTTCATCTCACTTAAGTGAATCTGGGTGCTTTAGTTCTTTTCCTTGCTCTCAAACTGCACTGCCTTCAGCTTCTAAAGAAAAGGCAGAATAAAAATGTAGTCAATGAATCAATAATAGGGGGAAAGTGATGATATTGTGGTTATGTGCAACTCTACAAACACATAATGGAAGAAACGTGTCCTGAGAATGGATTTTGAGCATGTGAGTTTTCTGGGGAATCGTATAAGATCATCATGAGCAGTTGCTAGGCCTTGTTAATAATAACACTATTTAAAAGGAAAAGCAAGAAAAAATTGAATTGGATTAAAAATAAGAAAATATTTAACGATCACAAAAAAACCCACGTAGATATGACATACATTTTTAACCATAACTCTCAAAGGTTTTCTAATGCATTGTTTATTACTTACCAGTTTTCCACATCTGCTTTCTGCAATCTATTATTAAATAAAAATTCAGGAATATGCTATCCTAATAGGCAAACTGCTGTATTTCTGTTAATGTGCACTTTTAGTTAACTGAGTAGCTACTTTTCAGGTAGTGTGGATCAAGTGGAAAGGCAATCCATATGGCAAAAGACATCATGGAATAGAACTTTTTGCACTGCTACTTTTAGCTCTAATTTCTATTTTTCATGCATGTTTATGTGATATACAAGAACAAACAAAAGAATGAGTAACACAATATAAAAATTATATTTAATATTTTTATTGTATTTATTTTATTATATTATGAGCCAAGGTGATGCAGTGGTTAGAATGCAGTATTGCAGGCTAATTCTGCTGACTGCCAAGGGTTCGATCCTCACTGAGTCAAGGTTGATTCAGCCTGCCATCCTTCTGAGGTCAGTAAAATGAGGACCCAGATTGTTGGGGGCAATATATTGACTCTGTAAACCACTTAGAGAGTGCTATAAAGCATTGTGAAGCAGTATATAAGCCTAAGTGTTATTACTATTGGTATAATCATTCGGTAACCTTTAGTCTTGTTAAATGTGTTGTGATCACACCAGGGGTAAAAATCCTAGTGAAATCAACAACCTAATTTTAATGTTTTATGCCTCTGTAAATAAATCACTCATAACAACCCTCAGTGTATGAAAAGCTTACCATTCTTTTACTCTCTCTCAGTGTGTGATATGAGTGCATTACCTGTTAGCTGTGGGATGCACATTTCAGATTTCAAATATCTCTGTATCAAACATTTGCTTCATTTTATTGGAAGCTAGTCTGGTTCAAAAAAGGGTTTTCCTGGTAAAGCACTGATAATTTAATTCTCTGATTGACTAAGTTGCTTGTTGAGTCATCGAAGCAGATCCTTTCGGTAACTCGTATGTGGTAATTAAAATTAGCTTTCATTATCATGTCATACTGCCTGTCAGTGACTGATAGAATACACTTTTGGATTGCCTTAATTAAGAACAAGAGGAAATTCCATGCAGCATTATTGAAATGGGATCAGTGATTCACACCATAGTTTATAAAAAATGGAATATGCTTTTCATGTATTGTTCCTAACTGGAACCTAGTTATTAAGGATCAAAAGCTAAAGCCAACAAAAAGCAAAGATTTAGGAACAATGTCAATATACCCCTTGTCAAGAAAATAATGGGTTATATGACTAATTTATCAAGAATTCTCACTTGAGGTATTAATGATTAGGTTCAAATTATTATATACTTTGGGATGTTTACATAAAGATCCAGCTTTTTGAGAAGTCCATAATGGTGGGAAAGGGACAAGGAACATGAGAAGAAGACAATCTACAGAAATAGCAATAATAAGTCTATTATTGGGGAACTAAAGGACCGAGCTAAGGTCAAATTATCATAGAGAAGATCTGTTTTTGTTATTGGTAAGAGTCAACACAGTCTTGATGATTCATAATCAGTTAATATATTCCTTTTTCCAATATATATTTCCAATATTCAATTTGTAATCCATTATTTTTACAAGTATTATTATACAGACAGATATCCCCTATCTAATTTGTATAGCTGGTTCCTGTTTCCTAAATTTGTATAGCTGGTTCCTGTTTCCTAAATGGCAAAAAAAAAACCAAAAAAAAAAAAAACCAACCCTATTTTTATTTCTCTGTTCTAGGGTACTAACTACAAATTTTGTATCATCTATGAATTTAATATATGTTCTTTATATCTCATTATCCAAGTCATTAGCACATAACCTTAAAGTACCATGTTCCAGCTTCCCAATATTATGAATCCTAATTTAACTAAGTTAATGTATCCTTATGAAATTGCTGGGAGATGTTACCTATTGAGTTGGGCTCAAGTGATGACCCATTGCAGGCTGAGCTGGAGACACTGTTGAAGTCTTGAACTGGTGTTTGGTGGCTGTTAAGGTCTGGATAGTCATGGGAGATATAAATTGACATTATCCCTATGAAGCTGGAATTTCTGTTTGACTGCATACATCCGAGTCATTCGGTAACATCAGTCCCAGGAGTTACTCTTGATGGGGTTGTACGCCCGCTAAACACGCTCCATAATTTGGAGAGTCATGGGTGCTTTTTCATCGGAGGATAGAAGCCATGGCTGGGGGGCTTTTGCCCAGCTTTGGTTGCAGTGTCCTAATAACAGTGCTATCCTTTATCACCAATTGGTTGGACAATTGTAATTCCACATGTGGTTTCTTTTCAAGATAACCTGGAAGCTACAACTGATACAGAATGCAATGCCCAGACTGTCACTGGCACATTCTCACTACAGCAGAGGAACACTGATTTTAAGATCACTGAGCTGGCTGCCAGTAGATTTCCAGGCCATTTCAGAGTACTGATAAAGCCATATACAGTTTGGTATAAAATTTACATGGGTTACAGATATTGGAAAGAGAGAGGCCGGGACTAAGGTAGGAAGGTTTTGCTAGACTTTTGGATTCAACAGTGCACTGACAAGATGAAATAGGATGAACAATATCTATAGGTATAGACAGGGGTGAGATTGAAAAATTTTAATTGTGCCTGGTTGCTGGGTGGGCGTGGCCATGGGGTTGTGACCTAGTCGGCTTCCTACACCACAGTGAGGGTTTGTTTTAGCCTTCCCCAGGCTCCGGAGGCTTTTCTCGAGCTTCTGGGAGGGTGAAAATAGCCTCCCCCAGGGTCCGGAGACCCTCCAGAGGCTGGAAATGGGTCCGTTTCAGGACTTCCGGTACTTCCGGTAGGCCCGTTTTTCACCCTCCTCAAGCTCCGCACATGCCCTACACTTACCTGGTATCCAAAATGGGCCACGTGGAGACTCCTGGGAGGGGCGGGGTGAGGTGTGTGTGGTCAGCCAGTCCTTTTAACTACCAGTTTGGCGAACCAGATTAAAATTAACATCCGGTTCACCCGAACTGGTCTGAACCAGCTGAATCCCACCCCTGGGTATAGAATTCTGCTTGAAGAAACAGTCCTCCATTTTCCAAATTACCATCACCATTTTAAACTGTTAAATTCATTACCAAAAATCAATTAGAATGTTCATTTTATTTCATTACCCCATACCAATCTGCTGAAGCATTTTAACCAAATCATACCCACCTGTTGCAGTCTTTTTATTCAGTTAAAGTATGTTCTTGGATCAGGAGTATAGCTTTTCTTATCTAGAAACACTTTATATTATTTAACATTATCTCCACAAATATTTAATTAGTCACTTGATTATTTTCCACAGTTCCTAAAACTAAAGTATATACTTTAAACTATGAGATTGGTTATTTAATTTGTTACCTGACCTTCTGTTCCAAGGAAAAGGGTGTTGTGATGATAGCACAGGATATTTTTCAACTGCCGTAAGGAAGAGAGAAAACAAAGTTAAAGAGCCATTAAGATGATAAATGAAAAAGCTGGATATATTCTATTATTACAGGTTCATTTGCTTTAAGGAGGAACAGGAACAGGGAAAGAAGGGCATTTCCTTTCTTTGACTTCACAATCAGCCATAAAGTATTAACCCTTTTTAAAATGACTTCAAAAGTATCTAGGTAAAAGAGCTTATCTTATAAAATTCCTTATGTGTTTAGTTATTGTGTTTATAATTCAATGTATATAATATAGTTTCTTAAGGATACCTCATTAGCCTTCAAATTGGGGGGAGGGGTTAAGGAGGTGGGAGTTGCAAATATTTGCCATCTTAGAACTCCCAATATCAATAAAAGAGAATATTTGTAGCTCAGGATTGAAATGAGGGGTCCTTGGTGCTCTCTGAGCTTGCTTGTTGTCTTGCAGACATTTCATTATGGGTATTGTGGGTATTGCTGTGAGTATTGCCTCCTAAAGACTATGTCGATTGTCCATCCTTGGTTCTTGGGGGGGGAATTGTCCCCCTCAGAACGGGCTCGCAATTTGGGTGTCCTCCTAGACTCACAACTAAGATTAGAGCAACATCTGACTGCTGTGGCTAGGCGGACCTTTGCACAGGTTCGCCTGGTGCACCAATTGCAACCCTACTTGGATCGGGAGGCTCTCCTCACAGTCACTTATGCCCTTGTCACTTCACAGTTAGATTATTGCAACGCGCTCTACATGAGGCTACCCTTGAAAAGTGTTCGGAGACTACAGTTGGTCCAGAACATAGCCGCGCGAGCTGCCGTGGGTGCACCTAGGTACACCCCATTACACGCATTCTCCACGAGCTGCACTGGCTCCCTATTTGTCTCCAGTCACAATTCAAGGTGTTGGTTATTACCTTTAAAGCCCTACATGGCTCAGGGCCAGGTTATCTTCGAGACCGCCTTCTGCCGCATAGCTCCCAGCGACCGGTAAGATCCCACAGAGTTGGTATCCTCCGGGTCCCGTCAGCTAAACAATGTCGGCTGGCGGGCCCATGGGGGAGGGCCTTCTCTGTGGGTGTCCCAGCTCTCTGGAACCAGTTACCTCCTGAGATCCGGACCATCCCCACCCTATTGGCCTTCCGAAAAGCGGTGAAGACCTGGCTTTTCCGGCAGGCCTGGGGCTGTTGATCTTGCTCTGTGATCTGGCGAGATCTGGCCATGAATGGTGTGAATGAGTTTTTAATGTTTTTAATGTTTTTTTAATTTTTCAATGTCTTTTTATAATGATTTTTTAAGTGTATTGTGAGCCACCCTGAGTCTTCGGAGAGGGGCAGCATATAAATTTAATTAATTAAATTAAATTATTAAATTAAATTAAATTAAATTAAATTAAATTAAATTAAATTAAATCAAATCATTACCCTAACTAGGTAACATCATCAGTGCTATGGATAGTAAGGAGAACATGCAATTAGATATCTCAGGGCATTGCTGCACACTGACAACACTGCCCTCAGTCAATGGCTCACCTTCAAGCAGACTTCAATACAATCATGTTAATTTCTGCCTTTTTCTTATTGAATCTTCAATGCATAATGTGATACTAATTCATCTTCAGGGGTCAATTGGCATTATAGAACCCTAGACTTTTAGGATGGGATCAGAGCAGAGATTTTATAAATAAATCAATTAAAAAATTGATTTTTATGACCTTGTATTCCCTTAATTTGGAGTAGAGTTGGAGCAACTGAATGGAGCTGAGCATTTACTGGCTGGCTGTCCTTTCTAATGCCATGTGGAGTTCGCAGCAGATATTTTTTCTTTGCACTGTAGGAGAGAAACATCTGCCACTACCTAGGATTGAACTCTGAACCACCTGAATGACCGTCTTCACCACTAGTCCACCACACTGCTCTGTTATCAATGATTATAAATAAATCAATAGCAGTTTTTAAAATATAGATCAATGATTTTATTATTTGCCTCATTTTCAGTGGAATTTTGGAGCTGGACTGGACAATGGAGGCAAAAACAAATGCTTGTTAGTTAGCAAATAGATCAGTAATAATTTCCTTGTTGAACAACTTCACTGTAAAATTATCTTTCTTGCATTTAGGACATCTAGGAAGACGAATAGGAGGAAAAGTGTTCATTGACTTGATTCTAGTAATTTTGATGCCAAATCAAATAATGAAAGAAGACAATGACACTTACATTAGAAAAAGTATATCAATTTTTGAGAGATTATTATTTATCAAAATAATGTAAAGAATTGTTTTTGCTAAAATAGGTGAACAGTAAACTTTAGTATTTCTTTGCTTAAGTTATGCATTCAAGTTGGAATGTACTTAGATATTTTTACCTCATAGAAAACACTTGGAATTGGTGCCTCTTTTTCCTCCCCTTCTCTGTCACTATAAGTGTTTAAGAACACATGTGCATGCAACGTGCTTTTATAAATTGGAAACCTGAAGGCCAAGGTGGTTGTTTTTTTGACTACATATAAGGTATTCTGCCAGCAGCTGAGTGCAGGACAAAAATGTTTTTAAATAAGTAAATATTTACTTTAAAAAAGCAAAAATTAACTTCAGCCAGTGGAGCATTGGAGAAATCCAAGGCTTTAGCCTTAAAATTCCATTTGCATTAACCAGGTAAATTTTATTTTGGAAAGACTAAAATGTTTAGTTTTAATACTGAAGGGGAGATTTGTTTTTTTTTTAATTTAATTTAAGATATTATTAAATCAGATTTCAAAACAAATATATCCCAGGGCACCTTGTAAAACATTTTAAAGCCTTAGTTCTGAAATAAAAGTAGACAATGTTTTGTATGTGGCCAGCATAATCACGTCAGTAGCTCTGGATTTGGATATTGAGTAATCAAGTCAGATTGATTATGCACTTTCTCTATGAAATAAAGCAAACTTTTGTCATTTGCTCTTAAGCGACAGTTTGTATGTAATATGGGAAATGCTGTACCTTTAATGTGGATATGCCTTACATAAGTACTACTAAAGAGTATGGAAAATATTAAAAAGAGACACAATAAGGTTTAGTTTGAAATCTCTATGTTAGGTACTCTATGTTACTGTATTGAGATGAATTGAAAAAAATGGTCAAGTTTTGCTCTTTGAATATAACAGTCGTTTTAAGGAAGCTGTGCAGAGATATGTTAATATGATAAATAAAGTTGATTTTTCTCTTTTGGATTTACAGTGTAGAAGGAAAACACTGTGAATTTGCCAGTAAGGACAAAGAGATGGTAGAATGAAAATTCATTTAAAATTCCCTTGATGTTAAATGCAGGCACAAAATATTGTGTATTACAATCATGTTTTGTTTTATTTCTTAACTGAAATATGAGGATGCATATAATGGCTAATAGGTACAAAAATCAGGATGACCAGCAGATGAAAATAAAGGGATGTACATAGGAAACTTTTGTGCCATCCAGCAGGCAACCCAAATCAGATAGCTCTAATACATTTAAATAATTCTCTTTACTCACATATCTGTTTAGGCCAGGCTATAGACATTTTGGCACTCTAGGCAAAGTCATATCTGGCATCTCTTATGGTTTGACTCATCTTCTGGGTTTGCTAAGAATTTCAAAATGATGTTTTTTTGTTTCTTTTTTCTTTGACATTTGAAGATTTACAGTTGTGATTTTTCAACTCTGGACCATTTTTTTCACCCTATATACATTCTAAATAATTTAAAGTACATCAGCACCCCTGTTTATTATATGTCAACAACTCTGTGAAGTCTTATTTAATCCTGGAGCTGGCGCACTGATTCACAGGATGAGACATTGATATTTTTCTATTTTTTGTAGTAAAAAATAAGACTTCACAGAATTGTTGACATATAATAAACAGGGGCGGTGATATACTTAAAATTATTTAGAATGTATATAGGGTGGGGGTAAGAAACCTGCCAGAAGATACTAAATTGAAAGCCTTGGGTTGCCAGATTGAGAGCTATATTACCAGGTCTCTGCACTTGTCTGGGTGAAAGAGTGGGTAAATTTGAGACATAAAAGTCTATTAACTTTGGAGGGACATGATCTCCAACTGGAGTGGCAGGCCTTTCTATGGTATGGGAAAAATTTTAAAAAAATGGATATTTTCAAAGGCACCTTGTTAGAAATGCACTGCTGTTAGTATGGCGGGAAATTAACGAAAGACACTATATAAAAATATCAGTTTGGCTTTCCATGATGGAGGCACTGATTCATCCGAATGTGATTAATATGGAAAAGATTGTAAGGTATAAGGAGTATTAAAATGGAAGATGAGCAAGTGAAAGAAACAATGATAAGATGGGCTAAAAACTTTGGTTACTCAATAGAATTAGACAAATGGAAGAAATTGTGGGATAGAAACTGTAAATTAACAATCTCAACGGCCTATAAAAATGTTTTGTAGGTGGCATTTACCACCAGCGAGGTTAGCAAAATTATCAGCTAAATGTTAGAAGTGTAATCAGATATCAGGTTCATATTATCATATGTGGTGGACATGCCCAAAGGCAAAAAACTACTGGACTAAAATACATACTTGGTTAGAAAAAATGATAAAACAATACATAGATTTGAAACCAGAAATATTTCTGCTGGGGATACTACCAGAACAGTATAATAAAGGGATTACATATTTAATTCTGCATGTAGTAACGGCAGCAAGAATAGTGTTTGCACAACAATGGAAAAATGATGAGGTCCCAACAGATGAAAGTATAATAAAAAAAAAAAATTAAAATGTGCTGAGATGGATAGATTGACACTTAAGATAAAAGAAAAGGAAGAAACAGAATACTTTTAAACATGGGATATATTTTACCAATGGTTAACTAACAAAAACAGAAGTTAGAATTTTAAAAAAAATTACAGGTAATAAAAATTTGTATTGAAAATATTGCAAGATGGACAGACTAATTGTATTATTATTTTATGATTAATATTGATAGGTCTATTAAGATTACTAATATGATTATGGTTATTGTTGTACCTTTACTCAAAATTGATTATGCCCAGACAACATGCTGTTCAGATAGACATGGAAATTTTAAAGGAATTTTTAAAGGAAAAATGTACCAATAAAACATATTCAATATATATAGATATATATATTTCTAATTTTTTTGTGTGTTTTTCAGAAATCTTTTCAATTTTGGTACTCCCTAAAATTTGATTTCCCTAAACTGATATCTACTAGGGCTAAGTCTACAGGCAGTCCAGTTTAGGCAGTAGAAAAACAATAAAGAAGTGATATTTTGATTCTTCCTAGTTTCAACAACTTACCACATTTTTAAATAGAATGTGATGGTAGTATCTTATTTCTTGTGACTAGGGAAAATAAGAGCATAATTATATTATTCAGAAAATTTAAAAACAGCTAACCAAGATTCTGCTTTTGTGAAGTTGGTGTTTATTACTTTACTGAAGATCTTCTGTCCCCACTTTTTCCCATAGATACCATTTACTCTGGAGAAATTGGAACAAAGAAAAAGGTTAAGAGACTGCTAAGTTTTCAGAGATACTTCCATGCATCCAGGCTATTGCGTGGAATCATACCACAAGCCTCACTGTACTTATTGGATGAAGACTACCTTGGTCAAGCAAGGGTAAAAAGCAATCTATTCTATCAAGTTCAGTTCTTATAATCAAGCTGCATTTGGAATCTCATTCCTAGTTTAACCATTAATTTGATTGATTGATTGATTGATTGATTGTTATCCTGTCTTTATTATTTTCATGAATAATTCAATGCATCAAACATACCTAATATCCTCTCCTCCTATTTTCACCACAATAAAAACCCTGGCTGAGGATCCCAAAGTCATACACCCAGCTTTCATGCCTAGAACTCAGGGTCCCCCAGTTTCTATCCTGGTGCTTTAACCTTTAGACCATATTGGGAATAATGAGAAGCTTCCTGGTATGTTTGAATGAAAAGCAGCATGAAAGAGGTTTGCAAACACAGAGACTTATGCCAAGATGTCACAGTTAGGATTTGATTATCTGAATTGGGCCTAAACTGTATTATTAATTTAATCGGTCTGCCATACAGGCAAGATTGATTCTAAAGTACGCTAGCTTAAAGAAGTTGACAGAAAAAAATATTAATACTGTACAGTACAGTGTTGTACGTGTCAATTCAGAGGTCTTTCTTGTTGAACTCTCGAATATATAAGTGTGGAATCATAGCTTTCATCTGTAGCAGCACCATAGCCAAGTAAAACTGTCCTGGGATCAGGGGTGGGTTCTACTTACTTTTGCTACTGGTTTGCATCGCGCCTGCATGTGCGCTCTTCCACACATGCACAGAAGCTTCTGCGCATACTTAGATCACCTATGATGACATCCGGGTCAGTGGGCGGAGCCTCCTGCCGGTTTTACTACCAGTTCTTGCGAACCGTTCCAAACCAGAGGCAACCCACCACTGCCTGGGATGAATTATAACCTTTCAACCACGCCCCTTTATCTATTTTAATTGGTTTAGATACATTACAGGTAGTCCTCGACTTACAACTATTCATTTAGTGAGCATACGAAGTTACAATGGCAGTGAAAATGTGACTTATCTTTACACTTATGACCATTGGAGTGTATGATCCCCATGGTCATGTGTTCAAAATTCAAGTGTGTAGCAACTGGCATGTATTTTTGACAGTTGCACCGTTGCAGGGTCATATGATCACCAGATTTGCTTACTAACCACATGATTCGCTCTAACAACTGCAGTGATTCACTTAACAGTTGTGGCAGAAAAGGTTATGCTATGGGGAAAAATTCACTTAGCAACTGCCTCGCTTAGCGACAGAAATTTTGGGTTCAATTGTGGTCATAACTGGAGGACTACCTATATGATGGAACTTAACATTTCAGTATTGATTTGTATTAGTCCCATCAGGACAGTTAATACTAGATGGATTTATCTGTAGATCCCGGCTAGCTTCAGGAATTAGTTGATGAGACTATTTCAGGATTCATACACTTCAGCGTGAAAATAATTTATTGTTGCTGATATACGTCTCCTCAGGATCAAGCTTTGGATCTGTCTCTTTAAGAGTTATTATAAGGCACCCAGAGCTTGGAGTGGTATGGCTTACTGATAATTACATATATTTTGATTATGTAACAGAACTCAAGTATAAACCATGATTTATAAATCAAAATGGCAAACCAAATATAGATAGTCCGCGACTTACAAGCAATACTTAGCCACTGTTTGAAATTACAATGGCACTGAAAAAAAGTGAATTACATCGTACTTATAACTGTTGCCGCATCCCTTTAGTCACATGATCAAAATTCAGGCACTCCACAACTGGCACGCCGTTACTATGGTTGCAATCTCAAGAGGTCATATGAGATCACCGTTTGCAACCTTCCTAGCTGGCTTCCAACAAGCAAAGTCTATGGGGGAAGGCCAGATTTGTCTAATGACCGCATGATTTACTTAACCACTGTAATGACTCGCTTAACAACTATGGCAAAAAAAATATATGTACAATTGGGTGTAACTCATTTAACAACCACTGTGTGAACCCTGCTGCTGTGTTTTATTTTTTAAGCCAGAATTGCTTCCCCAGTTCTGGCAGGCTTCCCCCCTTTCAAATGTGTGTGGATTGTTTTCTCCATCGCACAAATGTAGGCATTTTAAGTCAGGCATTAACTAAAATTTACATTATTCATTCTTAAACGGGTTAGGCATCTCAAAGCCTATCAATCCCATGCAATCTCAAAGTTTTTGTTTTATACCCCCAAATCTCCCTAAATAAAATGTGTAAAGCTGACTCTAGAATTCAAAGACAAGGGTGAAATGGAATATCATGAAATCTGGAATAAAATGTATCAATGGTTGGAGAGGAGGAGAAATGTCGGGATAGAGAAATATGGATAAATCAAGAGTTTAAGAATTATTATATTAGTATTATGTGATAGGTAGGAATTGTATCGGTATAGAATGTAATTTCTATAGACGAAGAGATTTATGTAGCTGAATTTTGATAGATTGTACAAAGGTATATATCGAATATGAATTGTAGTTGTTGTAAGGAAAAATTTGATGGAAATGTTGGAACCAGAGAAGTCGCACTATGTCCAATGTTTTTAACTGTATATTTAATAAAAAAAACTTTTTAAAAAATGTGTAAAGCTTTCAGAAAAGTTGGGACTCTTAATGGCAAGACCTTGTCAAATAAGACATGAAAAAGGGGAAATTGCTTTAGTTCCTACATGTTGTCATAACATGATCCCATTCCTCTACCTACTCAGAATAGGGGGGTGGGGGAGTAACTCCTATGTAACTTCATGCTGTGCAACTGCCATATTTAAATACTTAAATTGGGATAAATCACCTATATTGCAAGTATAAAACTTGATTTCCAGGGTAATTCTAATTCGAGATTAGGTTTTCTTTGTGCAATTATTGTATCCTGTTTTAAGGATTCTGCTCATTTTAGTAGAAAGCACTTTACATTTTAATTGGCACATACAAATTATTCTGCACTTTATCTCTCTATTTCCAGCATATGTTATCCAAAGTGGGAATGTGGGATTTTGACATTTTCCTGTTCGACCGCTTGACAAATGGTAAGGTACAAAGAATCAGCACAAAATGCTATTTTGTTAACAGTAATGTTCCATGTTTTCACTGATTGCACTCAAGGTTGTTCCTTCAACCTTAAAGCTTGCCTTGTTAAAACTTTTCTTCTTGCGCAACATGAAGAGAAATAGCCTAAACAGACAGGACAGAAGACTACAAAAATGCCTTTCTACAGCTGTGATGGTACTATCTTATATCCTGGAATTTACCCTATGCAGAACATCTTGACTCTTGTTGGTAAAAAAGATACCAACTCTGTAACTGTGGACAAAAAAGAAATAAAGGGAAAAGAAGAGATACCTGAATTGGTATCAAAAGTCTGTAGAGATTTGTGCAAGTTCACAGCATGTGCATGTTGTTTCTTGTTGTCATTGACACTTTTAGTCTTCTAATTTCCTGGCTCAGTATATGCTAGGCCTCAATCCTCTCTCTTTATCACCCAGATCCTGCTAAAAACAACCATCTTATCTTGCTCCTACTGATAGTGTTTGTTATTTTTAAAGCAAAACAAACAAAATCCAACAACTGCTTTCTTAGTAATTTGTGTGACTTTAGATATAACTTTAAAATTAGTCGATTAGAATCAGCCTTTAGGCTACTATGTCAGGAGGAAGACTGGGGCCACAATTCCCCCCCCACACACACACTTTCATAAGTGGTCCATATCCCTGCCCCCTCCCCAAAAAAGTCCTATAAAATTCAGGGTGATGCTTATCTCTTACTTTTGCTCAAAGTATCCTGGATGAGGTTTTTTTTTTTAAAAAAAAAAAAAAACTTTCAAAATGCATTGCTCTGACCATAATGGTACAAGATTATTTTTGCAGCTCAGCCTTTGGTGTGAATTCTGGCTTTCGTTCAATATGCAGCCTACTGTGTCTTTCCCCTTCAGAAGAAATGTGATAATAACATATATATTGCATAAAAGGCAGCCTGCTGACTGTAGCCCATCTTTCTGGTACAATGAGCAGTGTGGTTCCTTGAGAGCAAAAAATCCTGTCACTACCAGTTTGCTCATGGGCATGTGTGTGTTCGTGGGCACAGCGTGTGCGTGCCCATGAATGCGCCCGCGCCCATGAGCAAAGTGCATATGCAGAGATGTCTGGGTGGGTGGGCGGAGCCTCCCGCCATCACTGCTACTGGTTCGCCCAATCCGGGGCGAACCGGTAGCAACCCACCACTGGTACATACCCAGAATCCTCTGTTAATACCTGGAACGTCCATGAAGTATAGGCAGTCTTCAGCAAAGAATCAGTGTGAAAAGAATAGAATGTTTGGACATCCATGAAAACTCCTGGACATGTTCTTCCAATCGCAAAAATATGTAGGTCATCCTTGACTTACAACCATTCATTCGGTAAACTGTTTAATGTTATAATGGCACTGGGAAAAAAGTGATTTCTGACTGGTTCCCACACTTATGACCATCACAGCATCCCCACAGTCACGTAATCAAAATTTGGGCTTATGACTGGTCCCCACTGTCAGGGTTCCAAGCAGGGGTGAAATCCAGCAGGTTCTGACAGATTCTGGAGAACCGATAGCAGAAATTTTGAGCAGTTCGGAGAACCGGTAGTGGAAATTTTGAGTAGTGCGGAGAACTGGCAAATACCACCTCTGGCTGGCCCCAGAGTAGGGTGAGAATGGAGATTTTGCAATATCCTTCCCCCGGAGTGGGGTGGGAATGGGGATTTTGGAATCCTTCCCCTGGAGTGGGGTGGGAATGGATATTTTGCAGTATTGTTCCCCTGCCACTCCCACCAAGCCACGCCCACAGAACCAGTAGTAAAAAAAATTGTATTTCACCACTGGTTACAAGTAATAAATCCATTGCAAGCAAGACTTCGAGGCAATTGAATTCCTCAAAGATTACTTCTATTGGAAATATCCTATTGGCACATATCGGGTGAAAACTGACTCTGAAAACTCCCGTGGATTTCACCATATTGAAAGTAAAATTTTTTCCACTTTCTCAAAAAAAATCAGTCACATGGTCCAATCACCGTGCTGTCTTGACAGCCAGGTGGCATCACTCCGCCTCCTTCCAACCAGGTGTGAGAATGTCCTTGATTCCCCAAGAGAAAGTATTTTGTTTTGGCTACAAAAATCCCGCTATTTCAAATCCCCCCTCCCTGACCCTCAGCTCCAGTATGGCAACACTGAAGCGGACAAAATGGCTTCGGTCAGGCCAACTTCAGAGTTGATACCCACTCTTACGACCATGGTAGCATCCCCATGGTCACATGATCAAAATTTGGGTACTTGGCAACCAACATGTATTTATGATGGTTGCAGTGTCCCTTGGTCATATAATCTCCATTTGCGACCTTCCCAACCAGCTTCCAACAAGTAAAGTCAATGGCAACCCATATTCATTTAACAACTGCAGTTATTCTCTTAAAAACATAGCAAAAAAAAGGCTGTAAAATTGGAAGCAACTCAGTTAACAACCATCTTGCTTAACAACAGAAATGTAGTCCCAATCATGGTTGTAAGTTGAAGACTACCTATATTCATCTGTCCATGTGGCAAATATAAGAAATACCCTTGTTTCATATCTGAAGTTGACTCAATACTGCTAGAAAGTGGGTAGAAGGATGTTCTTGCCACATGTTCTCAGCCCTCCAGATGTTCTGGAAATGACTTTAGCTGCCATGCTAGCTGGGAATTTGTCTTGTCTCCATAAACTTACACCACTACTTGTTTAGGTAATCAAAAACTACTGGGAAGATTTCTAGAGTTACAGAGCCTGAATTCTACCTACTTCATGGTATAGTAAATGCAAGTAACTGATGTGCCCTTTTTGTTCTTTCAGGAAACAGCCTGGTAACCTTGTTGTGCCACCTTTTTAATATACATGGACTTATTCATCATTTTCAGTTAGATATGGTTACATTATACAGATTTTTAGGTAAGCACATTCTTTCATCACTTGTCAATGTTGGTGCTATCTCTCTATCTCTTTATCTATCATCGATCTCTCTATCTATTTATCATCTCTCTCTGATCCATCTCTCATCTGTCTGTCTGTCTGTCTGTCTGTCTATCTACTGTATCTATCTATCTATCTATCTATCTATCTATCTATCTATCTATCTATCTATCTATCTCCATTTGTGCAGCCATCCAATTTGCGTACTGCTGCAGTTTCATAGACTCTGACTGGCTTTTTGCTTTTTTAAATTATTTTGGTGGGAAGCAACACAATTTTGCCTGCTTCATTTTGACTTCATGGCTATCCATAGGCTGTGTCTGTACTCATGGCCATTTTCCCCAGTCCCATTTGTCCCACCTTTACTTTTATTTTTCTTAGGTGGGAAAAGGTTTATAAAATACATTCGTTTTAAACACCAGGTTAGTGCGACAGTTTATTTATCGCTTCTCTGCGAAGTGAAATTGAACAACTACTTGGCGCAATCAAAGTTTAGCAGCAAAGTGGTAGAATTCTCACTTCTGTTGCTAACAAGAGCCAAAAGAGCAAAAGAACCTTGCTGCCAATCTTCCAGCTGAAATGTGACTATTACAGGACTAGAAAACCCGAATAGTTTAAGAAGTCTGAAAGTGCTAGACTGAAAAAGTAAAATCCAAATCAAAGTGTGTGGTCTTTTCTTTGCCTCACTACAGAAATGAATTTGCCATGTATCCATTTAAAACAATCTTCCTATAGTCATATAGATTCATTTATATGGCTATAAAGGAGCCATTTCAACATCAAATTGAATAAGGGATGTAAATTTGTTTGTCTACTAATTACTTTGATATCAAGGGATTCCCAGATATTCCAGATAATGTATGTTCTATTAAGGGTAGCTGTTACTTTCCTAAATCATTGCTACCACTATCAAACTGCTTTTACTCATAGGAACATTTTCCTAATGTTTACCTATAATCTGCCTTCCTGTAACTGAGGATAATTATTCTTGCCCTGCAGTCCGTGAAGATTGAGAATAAGACTTAGCTATCTTCTTTGTAGTGCCGCTTCTTAATCTCTTCTTTCAGGACTTCCATTTTCTCTGAAGCCTTCTTCAAGTCTGGTGCCCAGAAGGTCTGACCAATGCAGGTTTCTTCCAGGGGTGGGTTCTAATTACCTTTACTACTGGTTCGCAACCGGAGCACATGCACTCCCGTTGCGAACCGGTAATAAAAGTAACTATCACCGGTAATAAAAGTAACTACCACCCCTGAACAGTGGTATATTTCAGAGCTGAACCCTAAATATGGAAAGAAGCTCTTGAAAGTTAGGGTTAGAGTGGGGTGTGAGGGGAATCTCACAGGCTATTCCTGGTGGCTCTACTTAGCCCAGAACAATTGTGTAGGAGGTGAATGCATGCTCAACATACAGGGGCGTGTTTTTATACAAAAAATACACCATCTCTTCTTCAGATTCAACATGAATCTTGTTGAAATTATCATGAATCATGCTGAAACTAGTCAAGGAGAGAACCAACCTAGAACTAATGAAAAATTAGACAGTCAGAACGATTAATCATTGGAACGACTTGCCTCCAGAGGTGGTGGGTGCTCCAATATTGGAAGTTTTTAAGAAGAAAGTGGATAACCATTTGTCTGAAATGGCATAGGATTTCCTGCTTGAGCAGGGGATTGGACTCGAAGACCTCTGAGGTCCCTTTCAACTCTGTGATTCTGTTATTCATGTGAATACAGAAATTAAGGGAATATTATGCAAAAGTCTGAGTAATATTGGGACATTAGAAAAGAAAGTTTGTTTACACTTCTCCAAGAGTGTGATTTTATAGTTCAGGGTACATGTTTATTTATAATCGTGGAGGTTTTACTTGACATAGCAAAGAGCAATTTAGAAAAGAGATTGGTCAGATTATGCCTAGTTTCTGTTTATTTTACTATGACTACAACCTATGACTATAATAATGATAGTACAAAAATACTGGTGCGTTAATCAAATTCACGAAGTGCTCATGTAGTTTGTCCTCCCTCATACTAACTGAAGTAGGCAGTACCGCTTTTTCAAAAGAGTAAATAATGTGACTGCTATCTGGGTTTGGGAATAACAGGTGCTGCTAAGCCTTAGATCAGGGAGCACTTCGATCCATAGAGAAAATCAATCTTGAATAATAATAAAGCATTGTAGATTGTTGTCCTTTCTTTTTTCCCCTTAAGGCATTTTTTTTTTCTTCTGAATTTTATTGCTTTCATTAAAAGCAATAAAAAGTGATTTAGAAACAAATCTTTTCTATGGTATAGATTTTCTCTTTAACCAAAGGAATAATAAACTCTTGCAATTTTAGAAAAAGCTCCAGTTTAAGTTTTAGCTATCAGCTCAAAATTTTAAAAGCATCTGAATCACGGAGATACCCAAAGGTTGAGGAAAACGTTCATTTCTCTTCTGTTGCTTCTAGGTATGGTGCAGGAAGATTATCACAGCCAAAACCCATATCACAATGCTGTCCATGCTGCTGATGTCACGCAAGCTATGCACTGCTACTTAAAAGAGGCCAAGGTAACCACACAAGCTTAGCTGAGAATTTCCATAGACCACACGGCAATGAATTCATTTTACTGAGAAAATAAAAGTGTTCCACAATTGTACTTATGTCAGTAAAAGCCGCCAATGGAATCTCCAATGCTCATTCAACCTGAAGGATGGAACATACAGAACAAAAAAGGATGCAGCCGGTCAAACCAATCTTAAAAATAGAACTTATCCAGAAGGGTGACATTAGGGGAGAATAGGTTTTTCTCTAAGAGACAGCCCAGCCCATCAATGTTTTGAAAAATTGTCCAACACTTTGGTTAGAAGATCTTTCATCAGGAAGCCAAAACAAACAAACAAACCCTGAGATCTCATAAAGCAAATTTGACAAAGTTCTCACCCAAGTTGGAGAGATGTTAATGGTCTGGTACAAGTTTTGTGGGATTTAGGCAATTCTAAATCATCTTTGGCCCAAAGTAGTTTGAGAGAAAGGGTGTTAACAGTCCAGAAAAACTTGCCAATGTTTGGTCTTGGGTTCTTTTGTCAGTGTTTTGAAAACTTGAAACTAACCAGCATTTCCTGATTTTCAGATAAATGAAGTCTGATTTGTTTACAGTTGGAAGTAGATGCTTCCAGATTCTCTTTTTGCAGAAATGCCAAGAGAAACAAAAGGCAAATGGAAAGCCTACAAGCCTAAAACCAGTTCATGACCATAATAGAGTTTAATATTACAGTCAAACTGGGCCATTAAAGCAGTAGATGAATAATGCCAATCCGCATTTGCTGAAAAAGCAAATTATTAGAGAAAGACATTAACAGGCTGAAGAGAAAAGAGACATGTTTAAGAGTTCTTTGTACCCAATTCATTCCTGCAAATGCACTTCTTGGATTTTTTTTTTCACTGACCTGAAGTTCAACATGTTGGGACAGAAATTTCAAAAAAAAAAAACAATTAACAGAGAAGACCTGCAAAAGTGGGGGGGAGCAATCTTGGTTCTATTGATTCTCATTTTTAAATATACTACTCTCCATGAAATTTCCCATTGCCATTAGCAAGATAAGCAAAATCCCCCAGCATAGTTTTTTAAAATTACTAACATTCTTCACCTGAGATATCATTGGTCACATAAAATATCTGAAACATTCCAAACTTTTTCTCCTATTCAGCTGCTTGCAATTTAGATACAACCTTTAGTCTTTTTCCCTGGTAACTGAAAGATAATATAATCCACAAGTCAATGGGGTAAAGTGATTCTAGGTGAAAAAGCCCAGTGGAAACAAAAGAGGAAAATAGAAAATGGAAAATATTTTTTTGCATTTATTCCCAACAAAAATGAAAACAGCTACAACAGTTCTGGAAAAATGTATTTTTTCACAGATTATTCAATTATCCCCCAATCCCTTTCTTTTACATCTGTCCTGAGTAGACGTGCTTTTTTATGCCCATAATACAAATACAATACTTTTTTCAATAAATATTATAAAACAAAATGCTACTTTCTAGCCCCCCCCCCCGCCCCCCCCAAAAAAACCGACAAATTGAACTTTACAGAATATTTGCCAGAATTAAAATAGCATTGCTTGTTTCCCAAAGTTACATACCGTATCTGGTCTAAGACTCTGATTTATTTATTTGCTTATTTATTTGAATTTATTGTCCTCCCAACTCCAATAGACTCTGGGGGCATATAAAAGTAGAAAAGAACATTTAAAAAGCATATACACTTCAAATCAGACAGTCCAGACTAAAATAAACTTATGGGCAGCAAAAATCAAACAAAATAAAACAAGGTCCCTAATCAAATAATAAACTTCAACCCCAAGCCAGGTTTTCAGAGCTTTCTGGAACCTTATTTTTAACCTTAACCTTATTCTTAATCTTATTTTTTATGTTTCATTGCTTTACTATTGTTATGGTGACATTTTTATTATTTTTTTCCATTTTACTGTTGTAAGTCACCCAAGGCGAGATGGGCAGCAAACAAATTTAACAAATAAGCAGAAGGTGCTTGCTGACTTTATCTAGCCCTTAATGGAACTACATGGAAAGAAAGAACCAGTGGGGTACACTTCAATATCTTCATAAATTGTTTAGATGAGAGAATTTAAGGGGAACTCATCAGATTTCCAGACAACACTGGCAGGAATAGCCAATACCCCAGAAGATAGGCTCAAGATCCAGAAGGATCTCAACAGACTTGAACACTGAGCCCTACTTTAACAAAATGAAATTCAATGGTGAGAAGAGTAAGTTTTTACACTTAGGCAAGAAAAACCAAATCTGCAGGTATAAAATAAGTGGTACCTGGCTCAATAGCAGTAACAGCAGGAAGATCTTGGAATCCTAGTGGACAATCGCTTAAATACGAGTCAGCAGTGTGCTGCAGCCACCAAAAAAGCCAATGCAATCCTAGGATGCATTAACAGAGGGATAGAATTAAGTTCACATGAAGTATTAGTACAGCTTTATAATGCCTTGGTAAAACCATACTTGGAATACTGCCTCCAGTTTAGATTGCCACAATTTAAAAAAGATGTTGAGACTCTAGAAAGAGTGGAGAAAAGAGCAGCAAAGATGATTAGGGGATTGGAGGCTAAAACATATGAAGAACGGTTGCAGGACCTTTCACCTGGGTCTAGTGAAAAGAAGGATCAGAGGTGACATGATAGCAGTGTTCCAATATTTGAGGGGTTGCCACAAAAAAGAGGGGGTCAACCTATTTACCAAAGCACCAGAAGGCGGGGCAAGAAGCAATGGATGGAAACTAATCAAGGAGAGAAGCAACCTAGAACTATGGAGAAATTTCCAGACAGAACAATTAGCCAGTGGAATTGCTTGCCTCCAGAAGTTGTGGGTTCTCCATCACTGGAGGTTTAAGAAGAAACTGGACAATCATTTGTATGAAATGGTATAGAGTTTCCTGCCTGAACAGAAGGTTAAACGTCCAAGGTCCCTTCCAACTCTATTATTCTGTTCTCAGAATGGGAGCAGTGCTGTTCCAGAGGGTAGGGGCTGCAACCGAGAAAGCTGTTTTCATTGGTCTTCTTTAGAAATCAAAAGTGTTGTTGTTTTTACATTGGTTGTAACTTAGTATCCCAGAGGTGTTCCCCAGAGGAAGGGAAGTGGGAAAAAGAAGGAAACAGAAAAAACTCTGGAAGGCAAATGTGACTATGTGATTGAAGCATCATGTACTGTTATAATGCACCAAAAAGGGGGCAGGACTTTGATGGTATGGTTGTGGCTGCATCCAGATCTTTCTGATGGGCTCTGCAGGACCTTTTAATTGTTCACATATTTTGTGCACCATTACGTCTGTATCAGCATCAAAGTACCTGCTAAAATTATATTGGTATCGCCATCAGGCTTTGGCAGCATGCTTTCCAAAAAAAGATATTGACATATAACTTTCATATCACTATTTAATAGTTCCTTTAAAAAATGGCAATTCACTTTTTTTTTTTTTTTTGCTAAAGTTGAGTAATAGGGAGTGATGGTATAAAGTGGAAAACACTCCTGGCTCTGCTGAAAAATGGGTTTACAAAGAGCCATTATGGTTGCTTGGCTTTGAATTAATGTAATACGTGAATTCATCCATTGTGCTTTATAAATTATGGCCACTATGCAGGGGTGAAATCCAGCAGGTTCTGACAGGTTCTGGAGAACCGGTAGTGGAAATTTTGAGCAGTTCAGAGAACCAACAAATACCATCTCTGGCTGATCCCAGAGTGGGGAGGGAGTGGAGATTTTGCAGTATCCTTCCCCTGCCACGCCCACCAAGCCATGCTCACCAAGCCACACCATGCCCACCAAGCCACGCCCACAGAACCGGTAGTAAAAAAATTTGGATTTCACCACTGCCACTATGGCTTGTTCAGCTATTGTAACTTGAGTGGAAACAAGCCATAGCTTAGTATGATGAGGGAACCAGTGGTTTAAGACCCAGTGTTAAACTTAACATTGTGTGTGAACTAGGTCCAATGTTATTCAACAAAACTTGAATAAAGTTTAACACAGTGCATGAGATTACAATGTATGGTAATTGTAGTATATAAAAATACATATTGCAAAAACACAATCACCTTTAACTCTGAACCCCTTTTTACATGCTCCAGCTTGCTAACTTCCTCACCCCTCTGGATGTTATGCTTGGATTACTGGCTGCTGCAGCACATGATGTAGACCATCCAGGAGTCAATCAGCCATTTTTGATAAAAACTAAACATCATCTTGCCGGTTTATATCAGGTGGGAATATCTTTTGGTATAAATGGTTGCTTTTTTCCCCAAATCAGCTTTGTTATGACTGCATAGTATTAGCGGTTGCCAGTCACTTCTTTTTACCATGGTCACTTCAACGTTTCAGTTATTCCAGAACTATTTTCAAGATATACAGTAAACAATGACATGTGGGAAGCAGTCATCCCTGCCTACAGAAACGATTCACACAACTCATTTACTCCCCATATAAATGGTTAGTATTTATAGGAAACAGAACTTTCTAAAATTCTACTTTTATTCCTACTTTTATGAGGTGAAACAGTAGCTTTATAATTCTACAGTGAGGTGAAAAAGTGCAGAATATGACAAGGAGGCAGATTGTGCCTTATTAAAAACAGTTAATAGCTGTGAAGATAGGCTTGAAGAATAAGGTACACCCTATGCTATGTACTATGAACTAAGAAAAATGGCACAAAATTGCTTAATGTCATCGTTAATTTTGTGTTTCAAAAGTCACACTTTCTGTTCAAAATTTTGAGAAATTAAATTTAGAGGCAAACAGAGAGCACCGATTTCAAGAGTATTTTGGAACAAACATACATTTAATAGTCCAAAATCAGGAAGAAAAATAATTTGGAAATAATTTGTGCCAAAGATTACATGAATTCTGTCCCAAGACAAATGTAAGCAGTAAGCAGTGTTAGCTTTATAAATTTCTAACCCTTGGCTAAAGAATTATAGTAGCACAGACCATTATTTATGATTTAATAGTTTTTTAACAGTTCCCCACCCAAATGGCCTCTGGATCCAACACATGTTATCTGCTGGCATAGAACCTTGCCAGACATAAATTTCTGTTGTCCATAATTTAGTAATGCATTTACTTATTGAATTCCTAGACAATATTTTCTCCAAGCATTTCTCTCTCCTTCCCCATAAATACATGTTTGTCTTCACAACAATTCATGAAGTAGGCTTGAACGATAATGTCTGCTAAACTTACTGAGGGATCTCAATGGTTGGGATTGGAATTTGCATATCCCCAAGCCTAGTTGGCCCTCCTATCTCGGCATATGACACTGATGGAATTTACTTGCCTTTCAGTTGTAAAATACATCCAAGGAACTCAGTCAATAGGTGTGAATGGGTTATAACAGAATTCCAGTTTTACAATTAGCTCATTACAGAAATGAGAGGAGAACTGCATACCCTTTTTAAAAAGCTTGAGGTCTCTCCCTCACCCCCATTTTTCCTTCCCTTCTTTGAGATGTCAGCTATGTAACAATTTAGACAGTCCTTGTACTCAAAGATAAAGGAACAGACAGGGCCATAGTACCAAGGCTAGTACAGAATGATGATGAGATTAGGTTGTGACAAGCTCATCTTTCTCTATCAGTTTTGACAAGGCACAGCCAAATGCTAGGCATACAGCTGGGATGATCTAAGACCTGGCTGCAAAGTCTTTGAAATGTCAGGGCTTATAGAGAGAAGTAAAGAAAAAGGACGGAGAAACATCATTGTCCTGTGAATAAAGGCAAGGCTACTATTAGGCAACCTCACTGCCTTACTCAACACCATACTTTGATTCTTTTTTACTTTGTAAATTCATACTTTGTCCTTTTTTTAAAATACACCTATTCTTTTTATTAAAATCGCATCCATTCCAGTGTGGTGAGCTTTTTAAATTTTACATTTTTTTCCTCCCTTTTCCAGAATGTCTCTGTATTAGAAAACCATCACTGGAGATCTACAATAGGCATGCTTCGAGAATCAAGGCTCCTTGCACATCTGCCGAAAGAAGAGAGGTGAGCATCAGATTCTGGGAAATGAGCTGATCTCATGTGGATTCCCAGAACTTTTTTGAATGCAATGTTTTTACAGTGCACTTTATAGGATGAACAGGTGTGCAAATGAATGGTGAGTTTGCTTGGGTTTTGCCTAGCCTGATTTGTGAGTCCATTCATTTATTCATCTACTCATCTATTCATTTGCCCTAGAACACTATAAAAGCACCAGATTCAAAACTTTTGAAAAGATCTACATTTGTGAATATAGTACGATGTGTAATCTCTGTGTGATCCATGTGGATATGGTATGTATGTTGATGCATGCACATCTGTGTGCATACATGCATGCTTTCCAATCACATGTGTCTGGGGAAAAAATTAAATTGCAACTTGGAAATTGCCCGATTTGACGGCATTACTCAATTGTTCTGGGCAATCCCTATACCAAACATTTTCCTTCTCCACATTCAAAATCTCTGTCTAGCAAAAATAGTGAATTCTCATGGACCTCCAAATAGGGCTGTATGATTGTGGAGAAAGATGTAGCTGTTTTAATGAGCTGCAGGGAAGGTGCTTCATTCAGTTTCTGAAGCATCCTTCCATTGCACAACCCTAATCAGCTAGATGAAATGGAGCTCCTCAGGGATGTACACAAGAAGGGTCAATGGCATCAAAATGGTGGGCACAGCTAGGCAATTGAAGCCCCACCCCTTTTAAAGATGTGTCTCATGCCTCACATATATGCAAAAATAGGCAGGGCTTCGATCACTCCAAATATGCCCACAATTTTGATGGTGTTGTTCCTCCCAGCAGCCATCCTGGTGGCCACTTAGTAAAAGGAGGCATTACCCTACAACACAATACAAAATGGAGGAAATGACATTTGTTAATAACAGCTTCTTGTATTTTGCATTGTCCTGTAGTCATGACATTGAACAACAGCTTGGTTCCCTGATCTTGGCAACAGATATCAACAGGCAGAACGAATTTTTGACCCAGCTGAAAGCTCATCTAAAAAACCAGGACTTGAAATTAGAGGATGCTTCAGACAGGCATTTTATGCTCCAGGTAAATGTTGAAGGTTTCTGTTTAAAAGTAGATATTTTCTCTGGTGGACCAGAGCAGAGGAGACGTGAAGCAAAGAGCCAGTGGTACCAAGTTTCTTTGATTATTTTGTAGCATTCCTTGAATTTTTCACTTTCATCCAATTTACACATTATGCTATTAAGCGAAAATAGCACAAGAATATACAAAGGCGCAGTTGGTCAAGCCAAGCATTTGTTTTTTTACAATAACTTAAGAAAATGCCTCTAGGGTATTCAAATATAGAAAATGGAGATAAATCCCTCTTCCAACATTGCTCCCCTCCAGTTGATATTTGGGGCCAAGTTGTTCTCAACCTTGGCGCAACATTAACTTTTCAAGATTTATAGCTCTTGAGAAATGCTTTCTCCATAAATTTATCTAAATGTCACCCAAATCCCATGTTTCCTACATGTCTAGTTGCCATTCAAATTTACTGCAGTTGTGGTTATGAATTCTGGGAGGTTAATGATGTGTAAGGAAATACATTCTTATACTCCAAAGCCTCATCCCAGACATCTTTGTTGACCAATCCCTGGTCTTATTTTTTTGAAGATGAGAGAAAAATTTCTCCCTACCCACTTTCTTCATGTAATCCATGGTTTTGATACACTGGATATACCTAATCTCAGTTGCCTATCACGTGACATGATTGCAGCAAATTGAATAAAGAAAGTGAATAAAGAAGGCTTGTCAACATGTGCCATTGATAGAGAGAGGGAGAGAGAGAAAGAGTCAGAGAGAGAGGGAGAGAGAGAAAGAGTCAGAGAGAGAGAGAGAGATATACACACACATACAGTATATCATCATGGTTAACTGGACAGGAGAGATCCCTGAGGTGCTGAATTAGACAGGCCAGCTACTTGAGTCATTCAGATAACCAGTACTTAATTCTCGCAACATAGGTACTCCTTGCTTAGTGACCAGGATTGGGACAAGCAACTCCATTGCTAGCGATACGATCATTAAGCAAGACAGCACAGGACCACAATGAGCTTATGAACACAGTCCCGCTGTGGTCATTAAGCAAATCATCTGCAGTTGTTAAGCGAGACATCACATGGTCACAATATGCAATTTTACTACCGACTTTTCCATTGGCTCTGTTTATCAGATAACTAGCTGTGAAGCATGCAAGCATGATTGCAGGACACTGCAACAGTCGTAATTGCCAACCTGCTGCAAAGCGCCTGATTATAGATCATGTGACTACAGGGATGCTGCAATGCTCTTAAGTGTGAGGAGGACCGGGGTGAAATCCAGCAGGTTCTGACAGGTTCTGGAGAACCAGTAGCGGAAATTTTGAGCAGTTCAGAGAACCGGCAAATATGGCTGGCCCCAGAGTGGAGTGGGAATGGAGATTTTGCAATATCCTTCCCCAGGAGTGGGGAGGGAATGGAGATTTTGCAGTATCCTTCCCCTGCCATGCCCACCAAGCCACACCCACCAAGCCACACTACATGCCCACAGAACCGGTAGTAAAAAAATTTGGGTTTCACCACTGAGGAGGACCAGTAATAAGGTTACTTTTTAAGGTCAGTTGTAACTTCGAAGGGCTGCTAAATGAGACGGTTGGCAAGCAAGAACTTCTTGATAGTGAAATTAAAGCACCTTTAAAAGACTTACCACACTATCTCTAAAACATAAGGGATAATGTGGGAAAGAAAGGAATTAAAAGATGTTCTGATTCACATTTTGCCCATAGGTGGAGTTTTAGCCACCCTTGGGAGAACTTACATGCATATATTTTAATACCAATAGTACCCTGGATATGTGCTCAGCACCATGAGAGTATTTCAGGTTTATAGGCAGAAAAATCTATCCAGTAAACAAAAATCCAAGTACTCTCAATGATCAGTTTACAATTACTGAGTTACTCTTTTTTATGGCAACCAATGGAGTGATTTCAGTTTGTTTATTGATAGGAATTTTGTATACAGTTTGTAAAACTTTTACAGTTTTACAAGTTGTAAAAGTTGGGACCCACTATGAAGCAGTATAAGTCTAAATATACTATTTAGTATATAAATTACATTAACTATTCAAACTGGATGTCATTTTATTCTAAACACTTTCTTATTCATTTTGACACAGGACCTTTGAAAGTTCCTAAGTACAATAACATTTTCCAATTAAAACTAGGAGGAGCTGAGAAACCCTCCCAGCTATTGACTATCTCTGCCCTTCCATAAATTAATAGGAGTTGTATGAAGAAAATCTACTTGACTATATGGATGTTTTTAATGCAACAATTAATTCATTAAGTTTTGTTTTGGTATTGCCTTGTTCATTGTATTCTTAACATTCTTATTACTTAAGTGGAAAAACAGTATATCATTTATTATTGGTGTTGATATTGAATTCATAGTTCATTCATATTTATTCTGCTATTTACGTAGCCCATTATCTAAACTAATGCTCTCTGCATGAAAGCCTATTTTAGAGAAATGGGAGGAACTGAGCCCATAATTTGAGCTGGCAAAATGAAGCAAAGCAAAAGAAAACTTCTGAGAAATATGGCATCACCACAAGCATATTATTTCTTCAGCATATCCCTGTCCCTCTGGAGGAGCCAGTGCAATTTACAAAGGATTAATAAAAACTATTCTTAGATAAAACCATCACTGTAAAAATTAACAGACCTTAACATAATATATGCACACATTAAAACATAATTCATTTGAAGGCAACAATAACATGACAGGCAGTCTAAAAGATATTCTGAAACTATTAGTCCAGAAGTCATTGTTATCCTGGAAGTAGCAGGTGTGTGTCTTCAGCTGTTGACTAAAAAGAAGGGAAGGTGACAGGCAAACAGCTCTCCTTCAAGAAGGATTCCTCTTCCCTCAAGAATCCCTTCCTGACTTCAAATTAGGGAATTGTATTGTTGGGTTACTACCACTGAGAAAGCCAACTTCTGGCCACTATATTGTGACCTGAGGCAACTTGTGGGATCATGAACAGAGCCTTTCCCAGCTGTTTGTGTGGCATAGTTTGATGTCAAATGTAAAAATTATGTATGCAATCCTTTTAGGACCAACATTGCACAGTGTCATTTGCCTGCCCTTCTGAACACTAGAGTTTCACTTGCAGCTTTTAGATAATTTTCAATAAAGCTCTAAATATAATATGTTGCAACAATGTAGTTACTACAGTATGCATCACTGAAGTTAGGCTGTCTTAAATTTGGTATCTGTTGTGATAAAATTTGCAACTTGGTTACTTCCAAGTTATAAAATTTTTGCTCAGCATTTCCAACAGTAGGCAGAATCCTCTCAGATAGCTATTTTGGGATGTTATGAAAAGATCAGATATCATTAGTGTTTAATTTATTTTTATTGTGCTTTTATTTCAGGAAGAGAAATGCAGTATTTTTTCCCTCACATTCCATCATACTTTGGTTGACCTTAAGCACCAGGCAATCAGACCTATGGGCAAGGGATTTGATGTTTTGCCTCAAACAAAATGTTTTGGGCCAGCAATATGGCTATTTTACTAAAGCTTGCAATCCTATCTATTTTTCCTCTAACTTGAACCATTTCCTCTCATTTTGGTAGCAGTAGATACTAACTCATCCCCAAATATTTTGAATCTGTTAATTCAATTAGGGCAGCGGCTACATATGGCTTGGTTGGCAGTGATATAGCCAAATCGGTTTGAATTTAGGATTATTCCCAAATTTAGTTTGTATAGAGTGCTAAAGGTGCCAAGGAAGCACATCTAGAAGATGTCTTCTGTTTCCAGATAGATGTCAACTTAAAAAACACACATTCATTTAATTATTCTTTCACACACAGAATCAATTTGTAGTCGTCTTCATAGATGAACCCCTCAGTGTGGCTATCATCTTGGTTTGGGGTATTTTTTGGGGGGGAGAGTAGACCACTGTGCAATATTGCCTGGCATAACTGGGGCCTGTGAAGGTTTTTCTGCAGGCCTAAGTTCGTGTTGAAACCATGCCTATCATTTGGTCAAGACGGTATTTCATATATTCATAGTGTAATCACATTTTCATGAGAGTTCCTAGAAAAGAACAACTTGAGCTTCTCTTTTTTTTAGGAGTTACAGGCAATAATATAAAGGGGAGTTGTAGACAATCATAAATGAAATAATATTTATTATAATATAATAACATAATAGAAACAGTGCTGGTACAATGCAAATTTGAACAAATATAGAAAATATAAGAAAGGGGGCTGGGAACTAAGTAGATACCTGGCAATTCTTGAATAACCAGCAGATTTACAATATCATATAGCTAATAAAAGCTAGGACACAATTAACAACTTAAAGTACTATAAAACATTTCATACCCATTCTGGTCAAGACATGTTCTCTATTAAGCCATAAAAATATTTAATGAGCAAAATTGAAATTAGAGGAAAAAGAAAAGCTATAAATAAAGAGTATATTGAAAAAAATACTGTAAATAATATGTAGATAATATATCTGATAAAAATACAAACTGTAGGCTCCAAATCTGGGATGTGTCATGATTCCATTTTACTCCAGAAATGATTTCTAAATAAATGTCAACTCGCAAAAGTTGTCAGAACCTTCACAATAAGATTAAATTGTACATCAGATTCAGTTTTTAGATGTGCAGTTATTCTAGACATTAAAGCATATTCCCATACTTTAATTAATTATTCTTTCATAGAAAAGTTCATCAGATATCTTTTGCAATAAAAAGCACATAAAATATTTGCACTTGTCATCATATATAATGCCAGTTCAAGGTTTTTTAAAGAAAAATGTGGTTTAGTGAAGTTTAATAAAAATATCTCTGGTTCAAAGAGAATTATGACAAAATGAATTCAACTTTCTACTACCATACAAACACAACGTATATAAGATTAACTATTTTTATTGTCAGGAGCATAGGGGTAAGGGTAATTGTGGTCTAGTAACTACCAACAAATATAGCACTTTGAAAATTAATCCTGGTTTCTATTGCAATCAAAAATTATTTGCTGGGAACGATAAAATGATGTCCGAGTATTCTTGGCTTTTACTTATTCTTCAGTTGCTGGCTGTAAAATCTTTCCATTTATTTATTTATTGGATATATGAACTACTTTTATACTCTGGCTAGTATCCAAAATAGTTAACAAAAAAAAAAAAAGAAAAAAGAAAAGAAATCACACAAACGCAATATTAAAACATAAATTAAAATCCAAATGTACCTTTTCAGCTCAGAGCTGAAGAAGCTTCTTGGATGAGAAGCGAAACATCTTCAAAGAAAAACCAGAAAATCCAGTTGCCTCTTGAAAAAGCACCTTTGGGACAACCATGACCTGGATGACTGAGAATGTCCGTAGACATAAATTAAGATCAATATGTTAATCCATACATAAATAATTATTACAACTCTGACATAGAGATGCTTGTTTACTGCAAGCTTCCTAAATGCTGACAGGATAGATGTTACAGATCACTATTCGCCCCTCGTTTGTTAAGCAACCCTGGTGGCACGGCAATGGTTAGAATGCAGTATTGCAGGCTAACTCTGCCCACAGTCTGGCGTTCAACCCTGACAGGCTCAAGATTGATTCAGGCTTCCATCCTTCTGAGGTTGGTAAATTGAGGACCCAGATTGTTGGGGGGCAATATGGTGACATTCATAGTCACAAATAAAGCACTATGGAGTGGTATATAAGTCTAAGTGCTATTGCTTTTGCTAACTCTTGCAAGGAAGCATTGTTCCCTGTCCTCATCCATGGGGCCAGTCCTGTCCTGTCAACCCTTGGCCAGAGACATTCACAGGATGTCTTCAGCCACTCTCTCTCTCTCTCTCTCAACTAAGCCTCTTTCACAAACTTTGCTGTTGAGGGAATTACTAGCAAATTAAATGAAACCACAATTCAGTGGAATAAGCACAGTTAGCTGATTTGATTTTCTTCTTAACTCCGTCTTTTACCTCCCTCGGGTGTCAAAGGGGAAACAGAGTTCTGGTTCTTGCTCTTCTGACAGCCTCAACCATTGTTAATTGATGTTAACTGATTTGATATTAGTTGCATATAACAAAATAAAACATTCCAAAATGATGTATATTAGTGCTAAGGTATCTGCAGCAAAAATACAGCATTCCAGACAATTAGCTATACCTTGTTCTAGGATGTCATTCCATTTCCTCCCCTCACAACTGTTAACTGGAATTGTGACCCTAAAGCATATTTAAACCTGATTAAACCTGATTTTTTTTATCCCTTCTTCTACCTGATCATATTTCTTAATAATGTACAGAATGTGGGGTTTCTTCAAATTATGCTTTAAAAAATTAATTTGCTATTAGTATATAGAATGTTGTTAGGGTTGCAGTGGCTCAGTAGCTAAGACGCTGAGCTTGTCGATTGAAAGGTCGGCAGTTCAGCAGTTTGAATCCCGAGTGCCGCGTAACGGAGTTACTTGTCCCAGCTTCTGCCAACCTAGCAGTTCAAAATCACGTAAAAAGGGCAAGTAGAAAAATAGAGACCACCTTTGGTGGGAAGGTAACAGCATTCTGTGCACCTTTGCCATTTAGTCATGTCAGCCACATGACCATGGAGACGTCTTTGGACAGTGCTGGGTCTTCGGCTTTGAAACAGAGATGAGCACCGACCCCTAGAGTCGGGAACGACTAACACATAAATGTGAGGGGAACCTTTACCTTTACCTTTTATATAGAATGTTATCCAACATCAGGGTATATTTGCATTTATAAAGTGTACAGGTTTACAGTGTTGTAGTTATAATTGTAAATAGTTGTTCGGTATATATTGAATGTATTGCTTTTCTGTAGTTTTAATTGTTATTAGTCTTTTTCATTTTGATCGTTTGTTTGATATTATGGAATAATTCCCCTTCTGAGTATCTTTTGTAATACAACATAAAACTTGTAACGCCCAATTAATTTTGAAGACCTTCAAGTATTATATGTCTTATTGCATCATGGATGTCTTTTATTTTCAGATTGCGCTTAAGTGCGCAGACATTTGTAATCCTTGCCGGCTCTGGGAGTTGAGCAAACAATGGAGTGAGCGAGTTTGTGAGGAATTCTATAGGCAAGGTCAGCAATCTGATATATTTTCACCTTGGCTCTGTCTTTCTGTATCATAATTTTAATATGAAGTGGCAGTAACTAGTCATCTTATTTGAAGTTGCTAAAAAAAATCTGGGGAAAATGCAATCTTCTTAAATAAATGCCTTCTTTAAAAAAAAAAAGGTGATGAATACAACCATAGCCATTTAATTGCCTTGATTAACCTTGAACAGTAGTGTTCACTAGTCTTTTTAAGAATAACAAAAGATGATGAATTAGAGGCAGAGTTCTCCAATCTTGGCAACTTTTAAGATTGTGGACTTCAACACCCAGAATTCCCCAGAATGGATAAAGGGTCTGACTTGGGCTACATGTAGAACTCTCAACATTTTGATTTCCCCTCACCATTCCATCCCAAAGGAAAATCCATTTGCAGCAGGGGTGAAATGCTACTGGTTTGGACTGGTTCGACTGAACTGGTAGCTATGGCAGTGGGTGGTTCAGAGAACCGGTAGCGATGGCAGCGTAAGGCTCTGCCCACCCACCCAGTCGTCATTACTTCCTGGTTTTACCCAGAAAGTAAACTGTTTTTACCCTCCACGCATGCGCAGAAGGGTTTGCATATGTGCAGAGGGTCTGGCGCAGCGCGTACACTTCCGAACCAGTAGGGAAGGTAAGTAGATTTCACCCCTGATTTGCAGGTATTTGGAAAAGCCTTCAAACCAAAGCATTGTGTATTGATCTAATTATTCTCACTTTATATAGTATGACTAAATCAAATGGGTAGGAAGGATCTAACTGGCTAGTGACTTGCGATGTAGTTTCCACCTGAAAGAAGCATCTTGTCCAGATTATCCCAAACAAGTACCCTTCAGCTGTATTAGGATCACAATCTATGAAACATCTAGCCCAAATGTGACCCCCTGGCTGGGAATCTTGTAAATGTGTGGAGCATAAAGTAAGGGAAGATTTACATTACAAGTTATGCTTCTGATCACCCAAAGTTACTGATAACTGCAATGCATATAAAAGGTGTATGAAAGGAATGATAGCAAGTAACACATTGTGGTACATATCTTAGATTAAATAGACATCTTCTTCAAGAATTAATACAAAATTTGCAGTTTAATAAGATAAAATGACTTACAAATGTCTACCAATAAAGTAATGAAATATTAATACAACTACGGTACCCCACCTATACAAATGTAGAGGTTTCCAGCACATCACTTAAGTACTACTACAAATGACCATAAAATAATTTGCGCAAGATAGGAGTCCTATATCTTTTCTTAGCCTTGCATGATTTGGTAACAGACGTGTGCAATGTGGATTGTAGAAAGCAGTGTATGACTATCAGATGGATACCATTATTTTCCTTGTAGGATTTGCAGCATTCAGGCATATTAGCATATAAATTATTAAATTTTATTTATTTGTATTCTGCTTTTATTTATTTTTACAAATAATTCAAGGCAGTGAAGATATCTAACATATCTTCCTTCTCCTATTTTCCCCGCAAGTTCTTGGGGTTCCTGTGAAGGTGAACTGGGCTGAGAGAAAGTGATTGGTCCAAGGACATCCAGCTGGCTTTCATATTTAAGGCAGGACTAGAACTCATGATCTCCCACTAACTAGCCTAGTGCCTTACCCTGTAGACCAAATTATTACACCTCTACACACAAAAACATTTATGGTGTCAAAATTTAATCATCCTTTCTGATAGGTGATCTGGAGCAGAAATTTGACTTGGAAATAAGTCCTCTTTGTAATCAGAAGAAAGACACAATACCTAGTATACAAATTGGTGAGTATACCATGTATCGTTAGCCTGACTTCCTAATAGGTACCATAATTTTTCTATTCCATGAAAAACTACTTGGCAGTCAGATAAAATAAGTTTTGGGATCCTTTGGGATACAAAGCTAAACTGCTTGTGAGTTTTGCTCCATTTTACAGCCTTTCTGGCAACGGTTGCTGGAACTGGGTATGTCTAGTTTGATGAAAAGAAGGAGTAGGGGTGACATGATAACAGTGTTCCAATATCTCAATATCCAATATCTTCTTTGTAGCATTTATGTAGTAATTACCATCTCTATCCTCCCAAATGACATATTGTTGTTCTTTTCTTCCCATAAACAAGCCTTTTAATAAATCACCAAATTACAAATTTATTTTTGTCCATTTTCATAAAAAGCCTATAAAGGGTTTCCAGTCTCTTATAAAAGTAATTATTGTTCCCTCTTTTATCAGACAGGTCATTTTGGTCAGTTGTTCACATTTTGCCATTTTCACGATCCATTTCTCCATTATGGGTATTTCTGTAGTCTTCCAGCTTTATATTTAGTATTATTTTAATTAGGTGTAAAGTAGCCATAAGACTTCCTGAATTAATAAATAAGTTCTTATGACAAGGTTGATAGTGAATAATAATAATAAAATGTCATTTGCAGTCTAAACATCTGGTTGACTGTACATCAAATTATAATAATAATGTCTCTCAATGGCTCTGGGTAGCTTACAATAATCAAATTACAATGAAATAAAAAAATAAAGAATAAATAATAGCAAGCACAAGGAAGCAGGGAGTCCTACTCTCCCTCCCTCACTGAAGGCCTAGATAAAGAGCCAGACTCTTCTAAACAATAGCAGAGTGGGGGCCATCCAGATCTTGGGAGAACTTTATTTCAGAGGGTAGGCACTACTAAAAAGGAGCATTTTTGAGATCCTGAGAGATGACATTGTTTAATCAAAGGAATTCAGAATGCACCAACCCTGCAGGTTCAAATTGGCTAGGCAGATGTTTAATCAGAATAGAGCTGGAAGGGACTTTGGAGGTCTTCTAATCCAACTCCCTGCTCAAGCAGGGGACCATTTCAGAGAAGTGGCTGTCCAGCCTCTTCTTAAAAACTCCAGTGATGAAGCACCCACAACTTCTGAAGGCAAGCTGTTCCACTGAGCAATGGTTAATGTTCCACTGGTTATGGAAGATGGTCGGTCCCTCAAATAACCAAGCGCCATACTATCAGATCAGTTCAAGTAGCATTTTATTCCAGCAGTGTGAGGGCAAAAATTTGTTATTTGTAAAAGAAAAGCAAAATAATTTTGTAGTAATTTAAATAAAATAAATATTAATTTTATATTAATTAAGTACACCCAAATAATGCAATCTTGAAGCTATGCTAGACCCCTTTTTCAGAGTAGAATCAGAAAAGGGCATTTAGTGATCAGCTAAACTGCTGATGTAACTTGCCTTATGTTTTTCTCCAGGCTTCATGACCTATATTGTGGAGCCACTCTTTGAAGAATGGGCCAACTTTACTGGGAACACTCATTTATCTGAAAACATGCTGAACCATCTGAGAAGAAACAAGACCAAGTGGAAGAGATTGCTCCCTAAGCAACATGGCATCACCATTGACCACTCACTTCAAATTTCTGAAAACAAAGAGCAGACTTTTAATGAAGGAGAAACCCCATAGAGGTGGTACAGCAACAAAATCCTACAGATCTGTAGGCCCATCATCAAGACAGGAAATCAAGAAAGCAGGAAAACTGAACATGAAGTAACCTCCTATTGGAAAACCTACATTATTTGTAGGTTTGATTCTGAAGTGCCACCAAATCTTCCTTCTTCATCTTAATATCTGAAGCCATTCGTCACCTCTGCTCTCAAGCTTGAGTAAGATAATGAAGCTGGACTGATAAGCAGGAACCAACTAATAGGAGTAGTGGAGGACACAAAGAAAGACCAGTGTATTTTGGGTTATCAAGTTGCATTAACTTTGTGTGATATTGAGACAGGTGTTGAACAAAGGCTTGGAGTAATGTACAGTCAATTGGCAGCTGGGCTGCACATTAAAACTCACCACCAGCATCATCAGAACTCAGAGGACATTTGGCCACACAGAGAGAAGTTTTAACTGACTAAAGTCTTTTATAATTTTTGTATTTGATGCACTGGAAAAGGCATTTAAAGAACCTTGAAGTAAGGTTATTCTGTGTACACAATGATTTTTTTCATGGTGGTACCCATTGATCATTTTAAGCCACTTTAGATAAAAGACTGACATTCTCACCGCAAGAACAATGTTTCCTCTCGAATCAAAAGGGAAGAGCTGTACAGTTTAAATGTTCCCAGATGTCTCTTTTGATGGCTGTATCTGTGGCCTGTTTATATTCGCACTTGTATGTTTTTCATTATATACACTTATATAATGAAATATATATATATATATATTCTCATGCCAAAATACAAGTATCATGGGAAAGCTACCTGTATAAGCAATGGCACTGTGAACAAAATACTGTTAGTTTTAGTATTTGTAAATACTATTAATATACTTTCATTTGTTTGCAGATAAAGGCTCCAAGTTCCAGCATACAGTACTTTAACTTTCTGATGGCTACTGAAAGTCTTATAATTTAAGTGTGGCCTGTTTTCATTTGCCCAGCCAAGGATTACATGGTCAATATCTGCTGGAGGTTTTTGTTTGTTTGTTTTTGTTTGTTTGCAGGTTTGATTTGCGTTCATTTGTGGGCATGAGTTCTAGTAATTAATGAAGATGCAATTCAGCACAATTTTTGTCATTTTTTAAAAAAACTTCAATGGATAAATCTATAAACTTTGTTTTATGTAAAAATGCTAATGCCAAACTGACCAAATGAAATTGGACCTTGAAGTAGCCAAGGATTGCATCATATCAAGGAGTTTTGTTAAAACTCTCCCAAGATTATTATGTATGTTGAAAGGCATTTCCACTAAAAATGTAAAAATAATGGCAGAGCCATAATCCTACATAGTTTTACTCAGAATTATAGTTGCCCTCAAGGGGTGTCCAGTTCTTTTTGTCATAAACTGAGGTACACTACTCTATCCATTAAGGCCAGAATAGGCAGTCTTAGACTCTGCAGTGATTTGAATGATACTTCTCACAATCTCTTGCCTATCCCCGGTTTTGTTATGAGAATTGAAGCTCAAAGTATAATTTATCCCTGCATTAATGACTCACTTTGAAGTTCGGGATATCTTTTGAAACCAAACAATGCTACCAATCAAAATTTGCAGAAACATGCTATTAATGCCTGTAAATCGCTGAAGAATTATCCAGGTTTTCAGGGATTTTTGACTTTGCTTATTGATTAGGTTTATAGTCTGTCTTTCTATCAAAATGGTACACAAGGCAGCCCTCAATACATGGAGACAGAATTTAAGATGTAATAAAAAAATAAAAAGTCAGTTAAACCCATTAAACCTATTTCCGCAATTTACAGTACTTTTAATAGACTGACAGGTCAACTTGAAGGCTAAATGACTGTTTTAGGAATACCTTTGTGTGCCTATAACAGAGGGGTGGGATTAGAGGTGGAGAAACATCAAAGATGGAGCTGACTTTATTCAATAGTACTGGAGATGATTTTTGGATAGGTCAGTTCTCCTGCTAATTATCAGTTCACATTTTATTATATGAAATGCACATGGGCTACTTCTAAAAAAGCAAATGTATTCTCCAAATCAACATACGCAAAAAGTATATGCATTGTTTAATAATATGGTATTTTTTCCCTAACAAAATCTTGGTATTTTTGATTCATTATATTTTACACATTATTTTTATGTTATTGCTAATTACATGGATATCATTTTCAGAGAATACAGCAACACTACAAAGAAGGGAGATTTCACACTACAAAGAAGGGAAATTTCTTGAAAAATGAACTTTGAACAGGAAAGCAACTGAGCCCAGCTTTCTTTATGTATCAAAGAGCAGAAGTGGCATAACAATGGCAGATTTTAACTCTGTTTTGTATTGAAGAGAAAATACCAATCATGATGAAATATTATATATATATTTGAAATAGAATGCAAACAAGGTAGTTCCATAGTAAGGCAAATGAAAGCCTAAGTCATATGTTTGCAAGTCAAATGAAGAACAACATTCCATTTGGATATTATACAGTAAGGCTATTGGTCCCTTTTTTCCTAGTATTAAACTCATTTCAGCAGTAACACAACGTCAGGAAGTCATAAAAGAGCAATGTTTTGAGTGTGTACATCTTTACTGAAAAGATGTGGGTGGGTAGGTAGTGTGATCCCCAGGAGTTGTTGAATTCTATTGTCTGCCAGCCCCGGTCAGCATGAAAAATATCAAGGGACAACTATACTGGCAGACCAACCAAACCTATGACATATCCTTGCCGAACAGAATCCTGATTGAGAAGTCCTTGGTGTTCACTGAATTTGGTTGTTTTCTTGCAGATGTTCATTACCCAAACTAAGAAAACAACCAAGCTCAGAGAGCACCAAGGACTCCTCATTTCAACCCTGAGCAACAAATATTCTCTTTTATTAGAATCTTGATTATTCTCAAAACATTCTCTAATACTTAAACTTCTATCTTTACTGTTTTCAAGCAACCTCCTTAAGACTAATTCACAGGCCAAAGTGTGAAGATTATCTGTTTTCATTCCTCAAGTTCTCAGCCATGGATACGAGCAGTGCTCAATTAAAAAGTTAATTTGCTCTATGATATGATTGAGAAATGTATGCGAATGCAGCCACCACCTAGAAGTGCTACCCTTGTATTTTTAAACATAATGTAGAAAGAAGTCGGTGGTCAAATTAGAAGACGAGTCACAAAATGGTGAAGCAAAAAGAATGTATGACTGAGTCTCGAATTGAATTGAGAACTTAGGCTGAAAAATGCTTCCAACTGGTGGAAGCATTGATCAACAATTTGGAGGGCTTGTAGAAAGCTTTATATAGGCAGGGGCAGCAGGATTCAGCAGAGATATTTAGCACAATAGGGCAAAAATGAATTGATTGGATTTCAATAGTATTTTAATTCTTTTATTTATAATAGCATTCCTGTGTTTTTTCTGAAGATTTAACAAAAAATTAAATACAAATTTGCGGAAGAAAAAATCAGTTACCAAAGTTCTCAATATTTACTGTAACCATTTTCACATCATTCCATAATTGTAATTCAACAGATTCTTTATTTCAGGCGCTGTGGGCCATTCATTTACATTGTCACGGCATGATTATGATTTTTCAAAGTTCTAGCCTTGATTTACTTGGCTAATACTTGCCATCCAAATGCAGGTTCTTAACACCAACCCCTCCAAGCTCAAAACAGCTCCAGCGAGGTAACAGGTTATACATATACATACATATATACTTACATTTATTTCTCAGATTTTATTCTGTCCTTGCATTTTTTGTGTCAGAAGAATTATGACTTACAAAACCTACAGATTTTCATAGAAGTCCACATGTTGGGACGGTTTCTAATTCTATTGGAATCATTGTGAACAATTTTATCCTGTTATGCCATGCCTGAAGTACTGTGAATTCCCTCTTCAACACAAGATTTGAGCAGAGTCCATGGTTAAAAATTTTGTGATTACCACAAGCAGGGCTACATCAAGGGGAAAAAGTGGTAGGAGAACATTTTGTTTTTGTTCTACTATATCAGCAGCACAGTTCTTGAATATTCTATTCACAAAAGTTTAATAAAAAGAAAATGTTTAAATTGGTTATTAAATATTCTCTGCCAAGCATTTTTACCAAACAAAAAGATCTGATATGTAAAGTGCACTTCTGAGCAAACAAAAATCAATGACGATTGACGTCACTGGGATCAAGATTCAATAGCCATGGGTGTAAGTATTATCCATTAAGCTGAAAGAACCAAGCTACACTTCGACCTAATGCTGAAATGTCAGTTTGTTTTTCTAATGTTGGTTGAATAAGCCACATCATGAACCGAGCATATAGATGAACAATGAAAGTATGTTTTCCTTTCCTTTATGCTGTTCTCATAAAAATTGTGAATACTTTGCAAAATGCCTTTTCATCTTTTAAGAACTGGTACTTATGTATTATTTTATTGCCATAGGCTGACACTAGAAATTAAGCAAGCAAAATTAATACTTTTCAGGCATCATAGGAAGATACTTTGTTGGTCTGTGGAATCAAAAAAAGTAAGTTTGGTAGCGCTTTTTATGGTATTAAAATTTGCTACCAGATACCTCCTGATTTTTTTTTTCAATATTCAGATACTTTCATTTATTCTGTGCACCTGTTGCTGTTGTGCTTGGTGCTAACTTTGTCATCTTTTGCTGTGAGTTCGGCTTGTTGCTTCATGGCTTTGCTATGAAACTTGTAAGCAAATCTGAAAAAAGTAAGATGCCTTTTCGAATGAATTGAAGGAATGCATGACCGTTTTTCTACTGGAACCATCCAGCACTGACTTCAAGAGCAATCTCACTCCTACTTCAGCCTTAACTACAGATAGTCCTCAATTTACCACCACAATTGAGCCAAAAATTTATGTTGCTAAGACAGACATTTGTTAAATGAGTTTTGTGCCCTGTTTTACAAGCTTTCTTGCCACAGCTGATAAACGAATGACTGCACTTGTTAAATTAGTAATATGGTTGTTAAGTGAATCTGGCTTCTCCATTGACTTTCCTTGTCAGAAGGTTGCCAAAGATGATCACATTAGGGGTGGGTTCTAATTTTTTTTACTACCTGTTCTATGGGCGTGGCTTATTTTGTGGGTGTGGCTTGATGGCCATGTGACAATTCTTTAGGATTTAGCAGAGGTACTGGTCTACCAGGCTTTTAACTGCTTGCAGAGCTGTACCGGTCTACCCATTTGTTTTTGGAGGCACCAGTCTACTCGTTTGTTTTTGGAGGCATTGGTCTACCCATTTATTTTTGCAGGAACCCATCTACTCATTTGTTTTTGAAGGTACCTGTCTACCACCACACTGCCTTTTAACCCTGATCAGCTGCAGGACGGCCCTTTAAAGCCCTGCAGCAAGAGTTTAAACAGTTTTTTTCCTTCTAGCCGATCAGCTGGGACTCAGGAGGCAGCAATAGATTGGGGGTGGGGCCAAATAAAAGATAAGAATAACGCAGGAGGGGCAGAACTGGTTCGGTGACATCATATCGTCACCGCTACCAGCTCGGTGGAACCGGGCTGAACTGGGAGGAACCCACCATTGGATCACATGACTCCCGGGACACTGCAACTGTCATAAATATGAGTCAGTTACCAAGAGTCTGAATTTTTACCACATTACCATTGGGATGCTGCAATAGTGGTGTGAAAAATGGTCATAAGACTTTTTTTCCAGTGCCGTTGTAACTTTGAACAGTCACTAAATGAACTATTGTAAGTTGAGGACTAGCTGTAATGATTTGGCAGACAGTCTTAGTTTTGTTTGTATGCAGTAAATCCCTGAGCCATATGCAATACTCTCAGCTTTGTCTTTGCGTTCTCTTTTCAGTATCACCAAGATAAAACCTATATTTCCTGGAGGTTTTCTGGATTGCTATCTCAGACTTTCCTACACTACCAGCATATACTCACACAGTTCAGAGTGGAGCTTGCATTTACTCAAAATCAGGACTACTAGCTACCGCAGATGATAATGTGTTAGGCTGTAACAAAATATTGAAAGGATATGCTACTAACAGAGTTGTGTGGGAAGTGAACAGATTTGTCTGAACAATTTACTTTGCTAACTCAGACCTGCTTTTTTTCTTCCCAATTCTGGTGACTTTCTGAATTGATTAATGAGGACTCTTGCTCTCCCTTGGGGCTTATTTGCTATCTTGATGTTAGCCTGCATTTGGACTTATAAAAAGATTCCCAGATTTGGATATTATAGGAAGCACTAAACTGCTGCTCTTCTGGCTCCTGAATACATTTCCTCCTAGAAGCCAAACTGAGTCCTTCAGTGAAGATTTTCCAGAAGTTAGTGAAAAATGAATTAAAAAAAAAAGTTATTGAAGTTTGCAAAAGAAAGCTAAAAAATACAAATACAAACTGTATTTATACTGTATAAATATAAAAAAGAAAAAAGAAGAAGAAAAGGGGAAATATTTTTTAAAAGCAGAAAAATGAGAGAAGTTATGTAAGATGACTTTTCCTCCAGTCACATATAAACAATTTGGCTAACAACACCTTATCTAATACTTAAGTAAAAGAAAAAATCTCGACGTAGGGTTGAGGCGGCACGGGAAAAGAAGCGCTCTGTTCCCAGTGCCGAATTTCTAAGTTTTTGGTGCCCTTTCAGGCGAAGATTGGTCCTGGAGGGACCGGTAATGAGGGGAATCTTTGGAGGAGGCGAGGAGAGGTGCAATCTCCAGCCACACCAAGAAGGACCGTCAGTTCAAGCTTAGAAGAAGCCAGCTAGCGCGGCTGACTCAGAGGCCCGACGCCCCGAACGAGACCAACGGGAAGCAGAAGAGTGAGTACGGTGCGAAGAACAGTGGTGTGAGCAGATTAAGAACATTTTAAACTTCTTTTTACTTTGGTGGAAAACCGAAGGGGAAGAAAGTGATTTGCGGAGGGGCAGCGAGTAAGGGAAAGACTCAGAGCGTAAATGGGTGGCAAACGACGAGGAGAGTAAAATGGAAGAGGATGAACTCCAGACCAGTGGAGAAATATTAAAGGACTGAAACGTTAAAATACAAGAATATTGAACGTGGAGAGAGGTTGATCTAGACAGCTGGATTGAGAAGTGAATTGGACACTAATTCTATCCCCATTTTAGCAGCCCCAACGGAAAGAAAGAGGTGGATTGGCAAAATAAGAAACGCTTATGAGTGACTGTGCAGATTAGAGATCGCCATATTGAATTATTCTATTTTGGGACGGAAACTAGAAACGTGAAGGAAAAAAGATTACAGCGGAAATACACTGGACACTTTTAAAGTATATAAAATCGGGACATATAGAACTTTTGATAATATATTCTTTGCTCTTTCCTTTTGGACATACTTATATATTTACCGGAACTTATAGGCATTTATATTTATATCTATTTATTATAAAGCAAACTATTATCTATATAAACATTTATAGCTTATACTCTATATATAACCTATAAGTATCTTTTAGAAATATTTAAATCTATTTAAACTCATATATATAATTAATTACTGCAATTATTATTAACTGTTTTATAATTAAGTATTGACTATTTAAGTGTTTAATCTGTTATTTTAAACTTAAGTTTTTCTCTCTTTTTTATAGTACTATTATTTCATAGTAATAATTATTTAAAGTAAATAGACTAGTTAATTGATTGATTAATAGATAGGATTGTGGATTTTGGAGGAATTTTTAAGGTACTAATGAATTGAATTGGTTAAAGGAATAATTAGAAATTAATTTAGTAGTGTAAAACAGTAGTTTAGTTTAGTTTTAGTTTTATTAGATTTCTATACCGCCCTTCTCCCGAAGGACTCAGGGCGGTGAACAGCCAAAAGATAAAAACACAGAAAATACAAAATTTAAAATAGGTTAAAACAGATTAAACAGTTTGGCTAAATTTTAAAAATATCCCATAATTAGACAAATTCAAATTCGTGTTTAAAATTTAAATTTAAAATTTAAAAATTTTAAAAGGAGAAGATTTAGGCCAGTAGGAGGATATAGTAGGAGGATAAAGAAGGAAGGAAAAGAAGGAAGCTATATAGAAATTGGATGGTGATTTGGGAGAAGGTAGATAAAATTTTGGTGGAACAATACAAAATACTTAAAGAGATGACTAGTACCACCACAACGATGGTGAAAACAGGGAAGAAAACCACATCAATACTAACAGGATCATCAGCCTCCCCAGTGACACAAAAGACTTTAGAGGGAATGTTTTCATCAGAGAAACAGTCCACTGCATTAATTATGGCAACAATGCAGGCCACACTCATGACGATACAAGAAACTATGGTTAAAATGCAGGAATTCATGACTAGGAACCATGAAGAAACCAGGAGGGACATGGACGAGATCAAGAGAGAGGTTAAAAGTGACATTCCGAAGATAGACGAAAAGATGGACTCGATACAAGAAATGATTTAAAAAAATGATCAAAGGATAATAGCAATAGAAAAGAAAACAGAATTGACAGAAGAAAGAATGGAATCCCTAGATTTAAAAATGATAGGACTAAATAAAGAATTAGAAAACAATGTGGCACAATTGGAGATGGAAAGAGCTGCATTCTACTTACGCTTTCAAAATGTGGCTGAAGACAGAGAGGAGGACCTAACGTTAGTAATGGCGGAGATGATAGCAGAGGCCCTCCAAAGAGAGAAGGATGAAATAATAAATGAGCTGGACAAAGTATACAGAGTCCACACAAATTATGCTCGACAAAACAAATTACGCCGGGAGGTACATGTAAGATTCGTGAGAAGGAAAGTTAGAGACATTGTATACAAAATAACAAAAGATGATCCTATGTTTTATAGGAACAAAGAAATAATTACGTTGAAGCAAATCCCCAAATGAATAAGAGAGCTGCGGAAGGATTATTGGTTCTTGGCCACGTTACTAAACAAGAGATATATACCTTTTAGATGGATAACACCAGAAGGAATGCTGGTAACATGGCAGGGAAAGAAAATAAGGGTGGACTCACAAAGTAAAGCAAGGGACTTACACGATCAAGTGATGGGTATTGAAACAACAAGTAGCAGCAAAGAGGATTTGGGACGGAACACTAAAGGAAAACAGAGACAAGAACGTGAAAGACCGCCAAAGGAAGGAGAAAAAGAGGAGGAAGGAGAGATCCAGGAGGAAGAAGGAATACAAACAAGGGGGGGGAGGAGCAAGAAGAAACAAAAAAGAAACAACAGGAAAACTAATAAGAAATAGAACAAAACCTAAAAATTCTATCGTTAAATGTAAACGGTTTCAATTCACCATCCAAGCGACACCAAACATTAAGAAAAATTTTGAAACAAAAAACAGATATTGTGTGCCTCCAGGAGGTACGCATAAGAAAACAAGATGAAAAATATGTATAATATAAGTTAGGCAAAGCATATGCAGCATTAACTGAAGAAAAAAAAAGAGGGGTTGTGGTATATGTTAAGGAAGGAATAGATAGTAATTTAAAGTATGTAGATTCGGAAGGGAGAACAGTGATGATAGAAGTAAAATTCAATTATAAAAACATCTTATTGGTGGTTATATATGCTCCAAATAGTCAACAATCAGAATTTTATTAAAAAGTGCATGAGAAAATTATAGAACAAAAAATGGAAAATATATGTTTGATTGGAGATTTTAATGTGATTATGGATGTAAGAAAGGATTATAAAAGTGCCCAGAGAAATAAAAATAAGAAAAACGTATTGCCCAGAACCTTTATAGATTTGGTAGAAGAATTAAGTATGGTAGACAGTTGGAGATTTCACAATCTGGAAGTTAAAAATTTTGCATACTATTCTAACCCACATAAGTCCTGGTCCAGATTAGATATGGCATGGGTAATTAATACATTGATGTCAGAAATAGAAATGGTAGAAATATTGTCTAATAAGTGGGTGGATCACAATCCAATAATGTTGACATGGAAGGGACGGCAGAGAAAAAAAAGTAGATGGACAATGAATATACAACTATTGAAAGAAAAGGAATATAAGGAGTACATGGAGAAGGAATTAGAATTGCTTTATAAGGAGAACATAAAACAACATACCTCCCTACAAAATTTATGGGATACAACTAAGGCGTATGTGAGAGGTCTGACGATAGCTTATAATGCAAAATGGAAAAAAGAGAGGGAAAAAGAATACAAGAAGGCACAAGAAGAAATTAAAAAATGGGAAAGAAAATTACAGGAAAACTCGGGAGATGAACAAATTAGAGTTAAATGGACAGCAGCGAAACATAATCTGAATATATTAGAACAGGAGAAATATGCAATGGCATTGAAATACATAAAGCAGAATTATTTTGAGCATGCAAATAAGCCCGGGAGGTGGTTGGCGTATAGGTTGAGGAAAGAAAGGGAAAAAAAGAATAATTCAGAAATTACAGGATAAAAAGGGCATAATCCAACAGAGTTTAGAGAAGAAAAAGGAGATAATAATTCAATACTATCAAGAGCTCTACGAGAAAGATAAAGTAATAGCAGAGGAAATAGAACAATATTTAAGTGAGGAAGGGATGCCAATATTAACAGAGGAAGAAAAAGAGTTACTAGATAAGGAAATTACTATAGGGGAGTTAAAAGAAGCATTGAAGAGACAAAAAAATAATAAAACGCCGGGGACAGATGGTCTACCAATGGAACTTTATAAAAGTTTAGGGGAATCACTAAATGGGATATTATTAAAAACATACAACGAGGCATTGATGGAGGCAAAGCTACCAAATACATGGAGGGAAGCATATATATCCCTGATACCGAAAGAAGGAGCAGATACCACACTAATAAAAAATTATAGACCGATCTCCTTATTAAATACTAACTACAAAATTTTTATGAACATAATTGCAAATAGGATGAAAAAGATATTAAACAATAGAATACATCAGAATCAAAACGGTTTCTTGCCAACAAGACAAATAAAAAACAATATAAGAATGGTAATTAATGTTTTAGAATACTATGAGATGCATCCAGAGAGACAGGAAGCACTGATATTTCTGGATGCACAAAAAGCATTCGATCAAGTTAATTGGCAGTTCATGATACATCAAATTAAAAATATGAAATTCGGAGAGAAATTTACAAGAATTATATCGTCAATATATAAGAATCAAACGGCAAGTATATTAGTAAATGGGGACCCAACAAAATTTTTTGGAATAAATAAAGGAGTACAGCAGGGTTGCCCGCTGTCGCCTTTACTCTTTATTTTGACTCTGGAAAATCTGCTAATTAGGATTAGGTCAAATAAAGAAATAAAAGGATTAAACGTAAAAAAAGAAGAATACAAGGTCCAAGCTTTTGCGGAAGACCTCGTCTTCTTCATAGAAGATCCAATAAAAACAACACCAAAATTAATAAAAGAGATAGAGAAATTTGGAAATGTAGCGGGCTTAAATTAAGCATACTACAAGATGATAAAATTAGAGGTGGATTTGGATTTCCGGCATGGGAGAAATATTATAAAGCTTCAAGCTTAACATGGATTAGAGAATGGGTAACATTGGAAAATCAAAGATTATTACAATTAGAAGGCCACAATTTAATGAAGCGATGACATGCCTCTTTATGGAGCCCTAGAAATAAAATATACAAACATTTCAATAATCATGTCATTAGGAAATCATTAATTGGTACGTGGCAAGAAACTAAAAGTAAACATTACATGAAAGTACCCGGTTGGTTATCAACAATAGAAGCAATAACATACCCCAACACATTATCCAAACAAAAACTGTTAAGATACAAAGAGATACTAGACTCACAAGGAATATTGAAAACAAGAGAGGAACTTCAAGAACAAGGAATATTAATAGACTGGTGGCCCTATTCACAAATTAAAACAAGATATAGGAAAGTTCAAGAGGGAGGAATAGATCCAAAACCAAACCGATTAGACAAATTATTAGAATCCAAAAAAGAAAAATCAATTTCAAAAATTTACAAATACCTACTAGAATTTGATTTGGCAGAAGAACTGGTTAAAGGACAGATGATAGCTTGGGCAAGGAACATTGGGCACAGTATACAGCTAGAAGAATGGGAAAGGGCATGGGAAAACAATTATAGTATGACAAAATCAGTAGCATATAAGGAGAACCATTATAAAATGTGGTACAGATGGTATCTAGCTCCTTTGAGGCTAGCGAAAATGTACCCGAATGTAAATCCAGTTTGTTGGAAATGTAAACAAGCTCAGGGTACTTTCTTTCATACTTGGTGGCTTTGCCCAGAAATCAAGAAATATTGGAGGGAAATAAAAACATGGATAGTAGAAATAACAGACCAAGAAATTGAATCAGAACCAGAATTTTTTTTATTAGGCATGATTAAAGGGAACATTAGACAGGACATAAAATACTTAACACTACATATAATTACAGCGGCAAGACTGGCACTAGCACAATTGTGGAAAACAGATCGCTTGCCAACAGACCAGGAGATAATTCAAAAAATTTACGCATGTGCAGAAATGGATAAACTAACCTTAAAATTAAAAGATAAGGAAGACTCAAAATATTTTAAAGTATGGAATAGATGGTATAACTGGATAAATCAAAAGAAAAAAGGGTAAAGACCAAATTTAGGAAAAATCAAATGTAACAAATAAGCACCATCAGGTAGATAGAAGAGGAAATAAATCACTGTCTATATATGTATATACATACAATTACATATATTTAGTTTGTTTGTGGGGTTGTGTATTGTATATGTAATTTTATGATTAAGAAAAATTTGTATATTTTTGTGTTTTAAAATTTTTAAACTCAATAAAGTTTGTTTTTAAAATTAAAAAAAAATATCTTCTTTCCATCAATAATCCCTTATCAATAATCAAATTACAAAAAAAATATCAATCAATTTGTCATACATTTGAATCGTAATCAAAAAAATCAATTTTGGGACTTCCGGGTTGGCTCCGCAGCGCCATTGACGGTCTTTTTAGACCGCCGCCCCCGCGATCCCGTTGAGCCGTTCTGACAGCGTTAATCAGCTGTCAAACGGCTTGAAAATCTCCCCTTCGGGAAAAGAAGGGGAGGAGAGCAGGTGGGTGAGGGTAGAGCTCCCCGAAAACCCCTGGATTAATTCCAGGGGTTAGGAGGGCGAGAGCTCCCCGTTCAGCCCACTGAAGCTCCGGATCCGGGGGGACTCTGTTTTTTTTTACAGAGCTAGGCGTTGCGTCCAATTTCTGCTGTCAAACAGAAGATTAAATGATTTCAAAAAAGCAGGCGGAACAGAAGCAGGAGGACAAGCTTTTTGCAAGTATAATACTTAACTCCGGGGATACAATGTTTCTAATTGGATTTTCTGAGCTGGAAGTAAAGATGGCGTTTCTTTGTTGCGATTTTAAAAGTGAAAGTTAGAAAGGAAAGTTTTTGTTAATAGACTCGTGCTCAGAGACTGGTTTTAAGTTGCTGGAATAGATTTTGAAGAGCTGTTTGGGAAAAGATTATTTCGTTTGGTGATTTATAAAGAAATTGCTGAAAGCTGCTCAAAAGGATGGCTTTGACTTTATGATTTTATGGTTGTGGGAAGAAAGAAAATCTTTTTAAAATAAAATGGCTTCTAAGAAAGGAGATCCTGAAAGTGCTGGAAGCTATTTGGAGGTCTCAGAAATGAAACAGTTGTCTGATTTACAGAGTTATAAGGATTTTGATGCAGAATTTACAGAATTTATAAAAGAAGCCATGAATAATCATACTGCAGCTATAAGTAATCAAATAGCAATTCTTAAAGGGATAACAACAGAAATGACTGAGGAGACAAAAACAAGTACGGAGCATGATGACAATTCAGGAGATATTCTGATTGTAGCAGAGAAGGTGGAAGAATCTTCTCAAGAATTTTCGAGCTTATTCTCTGCTCTTTTTGGAAAAATTGATAGAATCTTTCAAAATTATGACTTGGTTTGGAAAAAAGTAGTAAATGACCAGACTTTCGAAGTTTCAGAAGATGAAGGAGATTTGCCAGTGGCATTTATACATTTAATAGAAAAGAAACGACTGAACTTTTTTTCACAAACTCTTGACAAACTTTGGTCCTACAGGCGAAGGAATGAACTGACTTATATAAGTAAGAAGAGGCGATTTGGGGGCTCTAAATCAGAGGAAATTTTCTCAAAAAGGGGACAATCTTTGAAGTTACATCAACCTCAAATTAAAATGAAAAACCTCCTCAAAATAGAAGCAGGAGGGATGCAGAAAGACTGGAAAAAATATAAAAAGAAAGCAAGAATGGAAGATTAACCTTTTCTTTTGGCTTTGCAGTTGTTCTACTTATGGTTAAAAATGATTATGTTTTAGGTGTTATAACTACTGAGGGGGAAAAAGTATAAAGTTAAATATTGATTTTTAAATATGATGCATTAATGGTTGAATGTAAGATTAATCTTTTTTGGTTTTTTAGTTTATGTATTAATGGTTAATTATGTTGATGATTATCTTTTAAAATTTTAAAAGTTGGAGGGAGGAATAATGAAGGGGGGTAATTTAGAAATTTAAAAAATGTAGAAATTTAATTAGTGAATACCTAAGGGTTATTTTCTGTTATGAGATTTCAAAATATCTGAACTTTGAGAAAAGTAAGAGGGGGAAAATGTTTTTGCAAATCAATTGAATACTTTACTGATATATTAAGAGAATTTTTAAGGTTTGAATGTTTAATATTTGTTAAAGGTTTTAAAACTCTTAGAGTTATTGGATTATATGCTATTTTGAGCTTATAAAAAGGGAGGTTGATGAAATTATAAAAGGGGAGTTAAGGGGTTTTGGGAGTTATTAAATCTTGCAGTTAGCTAGTTTATTATAGCAAATGTTTGGTGAAATCTATGCCCTGTTTTTGTTCTGGGAAGTCGGGGGTGGGGGGTGGTGAGGAGGGGTTGAAGATTGAGTTTACCAAGGATTGATTTTTTTTCTCTTTTTCTTGATGATAGTTTGAATGAATGTTTATATTGTATACTCGTTTGATCAGAAAATAAAAACTTTTTATTAAAAAAAAATCAATTTTATAATCCAAGCTTGTCATTTTCTTTAAAAAAAACATAAAAGAAATCTATCTATCATCTATCTATCTATCGATCGATCGATCTAACTATCTATCTATCTATAAAGTCAAGGGGCTAAATGAACTTGAAAAAATATTTCTGGTATTTAAGATTTATAAAATAGTGTATGAAGTTTTTGAAATGGTAACAAATTCTCTCATGAGAAAATTTTGCTAACTAGAAAATAAATAGATGATAAGAAGGGATATGAAGGCTGGCTACAGGGAACCAGGAACTGCAAAACATTACTGTACTGTTAGAGGAAAACAGACCCTTCAAAATAACGGAACAACACTATTTGAGTGTAGAACAAATTAAGATGTAGGACAAAGTCCTAACATCTTTTTCCATGTCATTTTTATAGTTCAATCAGTTTTAAATTCCAAATCCATATTTAAATCAGAAATGTTACTTTCTGTGGGGTGGATTGGATTATTATGTATGTTCACTGCTTTGAGTCACTTACAATTTTTTAATAATTTTTGCAAATTTAGCTCAATTTCTTTTACTTTATTTATTTTACTTATTACTTTATAAAGTAATAAAGATGGGATAAAAATTTTATAACTAAATATATTATTAGAGATGTGAGGGATAAAACAGGTTCGCTCAAATCATAACTTGGCTCTTTTTCCTTTTTTTGGCCACCACTAGCAGTAAAACTTTATGTCCAAAAAGGTTCTGCTGACAGCAGATAAATCCATATAGGCAAGTAGAATACATCCCAAAATAAGCAGCCCCAACAAACTGGCAGACCAAAATGTAATAAGAACCGTTAAGCTTTATTTGAAATTCCAAGCTTCCAAGGGTTTCTCTTTTAATATACCTGGAAAACAAGAAAACGCTTCTTCCTGTCACGCAATATTTTTAAATCATTTAGCCTGCTTTCCATCAAATGCAATTTGAAACTGAGCTAAATTTGCAAAAATTATAGCTTTTTATGAGTGACTCATACCAAAATAATAAAACGAGGCTTTTCTCCTTTAAAGGGAACAGCTAATATTGGTAGCTGTTATCCAGAATGAACATAATTATTAGGCATGGTTGCTTCTTAACAAGTGGTTGCCAAATTTCATATAATTGGATTTAATGATTTTGTTATTTGGCAACAAACCCAAAATTGGTGCTTTAGTTAATGCTGCCAGAGAAGTAAAACTACTTAAAAAAAAAAAAAAACTATGATTAATAACATCCCGTAATACTCTTCATTTTTTACTCACTGGAGACTTTAATATTATTACTGTAGTCTTTGGCCTAATTAACTTGTCCTTAATGCTTTGAGCTTTTGACATCTGATTTAAAAAAAGTATAATAAAATGAGTAAGTGGGAATTATGGAATGCTTTCGTACACAGAAAGGTTAGTCAGTGAATGGAATAAAAGTGGTCTATGATGGCCATGCATGAGAATAAATGCAATGATATATCTATCTATCTATCTATCTATCTATCTATCTATCTATCTATATGTAAGTTTTCACGGGTATATATGTGTGTGTACAGTTAATATCTCGGGTTTCTTCCCGTGTAATGGCAAACATATCCCTAGAAGGGTAGCAGCGACGTTTCGACAAAATCACATTTGTCATCTTCTGGCTGAAGTTCTTGGTTTGGTTCTTATGGGCAAACTGTGTGATTGTAACTGATGTTTTTCTATGAAAAGAGGGAAAGGTGTATTCTGATTGGTCGAATCTCTTTTCATAGAAAAACGTCAGTTACAATCACACAGTTTGCCCATAAGAACCAAACCAAGAACTTCAGCCAGAAGATGACAAATGTGATTTTGTCGAAACGTCGCTGCTACCCTTCTAGGGATATGTGCAAAATAAAGTACAAGTAGTTTTTTTTAAAAAAATAACACTTATTAAGTAAATAGCCTTTTAAGACTTTTCTCACTTTCCGAGGCTGCCACAAAATTAGGCAAGCTGGCAAGCAAGGGAGGTTTTGTCAACAAGGAGATGAACAGGAAAAGGAAGGGTAGCTAGGGAACTCTAGAGTAAAACCATATTAATCTGTAAACATGATTCTGGTTGCTTGGTTTGTTTTTGCTGTAGTCCTATGAATGGCAGCAATAGAAACTCAAAAGAAACTAGAATTAAGTCAGGACAATAATAAAATATAATTACCCTGTGCTAAATTGCCGCTATCAGCGTATCACAATTTTAAGGACATGCTTTGTGGAACATAATGTGATCTAATTAGTTGGCCAAGGTGGGTTCAGGTGTATTAAAGCAAATATACACACACACTGGAAAACCACCTTAAGGCTTAGTATTATAGTCAAGTTCAGGCTTGTGTGAAATGCTATGGCTGCTTAGCAGTGGTGCTAAGAACTAAAGGGATATTTGAGACTTTTTATATATAGTACTATTTATGTCAAACCAAGTAATTTATTGTTCTATTTTATATAGCTGCCCATCTCAAATATGTGACTCTTGGCAGCTCACACCAATTAAAAAACCTTTATTAAACACTAAACAATACCATTCAAGAAATAACTATAAAAACCATGTAAGAACCCCAGTAATGTGGTGCATATGTACCTGCAGATGATGTCTTACATTTAAAAAGACCTTTGCTTTCTGCTTTCCTAAACTTGGTATTTAAAGATATAGAATTTTTATCCCTTCCAAATGCTGTTTGTGCGAAGTATAGCTTGCCTTCTACCAGATTGCCATGGGAAATCTTTCTACACAATTGCATTCCACCATGGCTCTTCCTATAGCGATGAAGAGCTTCAACTTCAAGGCTTCTGAAGCGCTTTACACCTATGAGTAAATTTCAAATTAGGTATCGAATTTTTCACTCTTTCCTTTAACAGGATTTCCTGTTGTAAATCCTTAATTTACAACAGTTCGTTTAATGACTAATCAAAGTTAGAATGGCACTGAAAAAAGTGAGTTATGACTGTTTTTCACACTTACGACCATTACAACATCTCCATGGTCACCTTATCAAAATTCACATGGCAACTGGTTCATATTTATGACAGAGGCAGTGTCGTGATGTCACGGGATCCCCTTTTGCAACTGTCTGACAAGCAAAGTCCATGAGGAAATCAGATTCACTTAACCAATTTGTTATTTATCAACTGCACTGCAGGGATTCACTTAATAACTGTGGCAAGGTAGGTTATAAAATGGGGAAAACTCACTTAACAAACATTTCACTTAGCAACAGAAATTATGGGATTAATTGTGGTCGTAAGTCAAGAACTACCTGTATAATTGTATGTATGAATCATATTTAACGTCTACGTAAGTCTGAAGAGCAGCACTGTACTTCTATTCCAGCTGTTAGTTATTTATTTTGGTCCTATGGACTAATATGTGTTCCAAACTATATTTTTTCCATATAACATACCTAGCAGCTGTATGGCCCAGGATTCATTCCATAGATACTTGTGTCCATAGGCAAAATAGTAAAGGGAATAGAGATAGGACAGGAAGCATCCTGAGCAAAGAATTCAGGCAGAAAAACTGACTCACAATACAGTTAGGAACAAATAGAAAGTTTGCTTTGACCCAAAGCAAATTGCACCAGCAGCCACTTATGGATATTTAGACTGAGCAATAGCATCAATCAGGATTTGGCGGAGGAAATGAAATGAGGGGCTAATATTGAGGCAGAACAGTCCACCACAATTCAAAGTATAATATATGTACTAACTATATAACCAAATTACCTGCACACCTAGTGTAGATGTAGTGTAGGCCTAGAAACTGGGAATGAACAGCTTTGAGAAGGGATCTCTACAGAGGACACAACTGTTTGCAGATAGTGTGTTACTGCCCTCTAGTGGTTATTTGCATGAGCTAACACATTTCTGGAAATGTGCTACTCGTTCTAAAGAGGCAACTGGACTTTCTGGTTTTTCTTTGAAGACGTTTTGCTTCTCAGCCAAGAAGCTTCCCAGTTGCCTCTTTAGAACGAGTAGCACATTTTGGGACAGCCATCACCTGAATTACTGAGAATCTCCATAGATGCTTGTTCTAAAGACTCTGAAAAGGTGTCTACAAGAAATAAATACTTCAGGTGAGTGATGGGAATGTATCCTGTATCCTGTTCATTGTGCATAATAAGTTTAAGTCAGAAGCATACAAAATGTTATTGATAAAAACCATCAAAAGCCAGAATCCCACTAAAACTCCATCCCTATTATTTCTTGTTATGAATCCATTCCTTGTATACGGAATGTTGCAATAGTTGAGCACTTAAGACAAAATTAAATTCTGAGTTTAGATCACAGCAGACATTTTCTGTAGTGTTCTGTTATTAAGATTTGAACCACAATGAATATATGCAAAACTGCAATATGCAACTTGCGTCTTGAAAATCATTATTAGACAGTGAGAAAAAATCAGTGACACAATACATGCAACCATGCAGAAGTCGAACATGTTATGTTTCAATTTATCCAATTGTCAAGCTTCGATGCTATCTCAAAATAAATGACCTTCCAAACTGCCAAGCTTTAAGGAAATTTTCTCTTTATTCGAGTACAACAACTGGATCATGACTCTGCGCGGTCAGTACTGACCTTTGCCCCCCAATCCCTCCCTTTCCGATCCCCAATTCTCTGCTTCTCATTGGCTATCTTCCAAGTCACTCTCCTGATTTCTTTTCCTGTCAGTTCACAGGAATGTTCCCCCCCCCACTTCATCTCCAAGGAGATCAAAACTTCAAAGGGATTTAGCAGGCAAAAGTTCAAGCTTCATCCTCCCTTTTCTATGTCAGCGCTGTTCTTTTTTTCAAAAATAATAATTAGACATTGCCTTTTTCCTGAAAGAAACAGCATTCAAGTTTTTCTATAGGTAGAAGAAAATGTTCTGATATATATGTTATCATTCTGGAAAATAAGAAACTAGCCTACTAAGCTGAATAAATTTCTAAATCATACACTTAAATCATATAGTTATTTTCTTCTAGCAAGGGTAACCACTTGGCCCAGCTCACTTTTAAAAATAAAAAAGCTACGTACAAGCCACTTTAAATTAAATTAAAGACTGAACTACTAAGGAAGGCACTTAAATATATTAGTTCAGTGCTGATTAAATTGTAGTACATTGTTTAGTAATAACCTGATGTCAGTGTTGAAACATCCCAATGCAAATTACAAATAATTGCTAACCTTTCCTTGTACATCTCTGCAGATATCAGTGCAGAACTATTTCCCACCCAAGAGAGAAGCCTGAAACATACAACAGCGAAGTATGAGTTACTGCCATAAAGAAGCACCTACATATTTGATAAGGAAGCCAATTATCTTGAGTTAGGTATATTCTTGTTATCAAAGTTATCCAGTTAAAAGGATCACTGCTGAGAACAAAGTTGAAAATAACTATAAAAATGAGAACATACCAGCAGAAATGGTAAACATACATTTACAATAGGCAACATTTAAGTCTTGGGATTCGCAGCCAGTGCTGCCTAATGCTTCTGGAACCAGCTCAGATAAAGCTGATTTAGCTATTTGTGGAGATGTGTGAACTAATTTTAGATGACTCTCCTATGTTTAGCATCTGGGCATTACAAGACAAGGGGCTAATTATTAATGAGAGCTTATGACCCTGCATGAACTTTGACAAACATACAAGAACTGTGAAACTTGATACATTTAAGCTATGAAGAGGTATAATGATCTGCACATACATTTAAATAGCTAATTTAGAGGGTAAACTTACAGAGATACTAAGAAGTCATATTAGTAACTTTTACATCATGAATGTCAAATATCAATATACTTCCCAATGTTTCTTCATAATCTTCCACCCAATTGCAGTTTATAACTTACCGTATTTTTTGGACTATAAAATGCATCGGACTATAAGATGCACATAGGTTTAGAGAAGGAAAACAAGAAAAAAAAATCATTTTTGGCCTCTCTGCATCCCATTTTTTGCCCTCCCTGGCATCCAGAAGCACTCTGCAGGCCAAAAACGGGCCTCCCAAACCCTCCGTGTGTCCTGTTTTCAGCCTCCCAGCTGCCAGGGAGGGCAAAAACGGGATCCGTGGAGGCCTCCGGAGAGTGCAGAGTGCTTTTAGACACCGGGGAGGGCAAAAACGGACGTGCAAAAGGTTTGGGAGGCCAAAAACAGAACCGTATTCACTCTTTAAAACGCATAGACATTTCCACCCATTTTTTTTGGGGGGGGGGGGAGAATGCGTCTTATAGTCTGAAAAATACGGTATATACAAGAGGAAGCAAATGCTGTAAGCATCAGTTAGGGAAACTTAGAAAGACTCCATATATCAAGGAAATAACATTCTTTTTAGGAAGGTGTCATTTTTAAACAATATAGTATTTTTTGTTTAAACTAGGTTAAAATGTAACTTTTCCCTCTATTTATATTTTGTTTCCCTATTACTATCTTTTTACACATTACTCATCTGACTAACACTTTGCAACCAATATCATAAAACTGATATTAAAAAACTGTAGAGATTTATAGCTAATAAAAAATACAATAAAAAGATTCATGTAAACACTCCATTAGCACAATTCAGACCAATTAGATTTATAAGCCTTTGTACAATGTAATCAAAGAATAGTAGTCGTAATAGTCACAGCTGGTCACACAAGATCAACATCGTGGCTATACATGAAGTTTTGTTTTTGAAGACGATACATTTGTTAGTTTCTCAGTTTTGTTAAGTCTCTGCTTCATGCTTGGTTTCAAAATGCGACAGTCAACCTGTAATCAAAAACATTTTATTCACAATTGTATTGCTTTTTGATTCAAGGTGACATACAAATTAAAAGATTAGTAAATTAAAATATACTAAAGCTAAAGTAAGAATAAATAACTCATTTTTAAAAGCGGACAATATAATTAAATTCAAAGAAAAAACCTATACTACCATTTTCTGCATGTATTGAAATAGAATGGAAGCCAATGGAATTGATGTGTGATTTACGTAATATTGTCAGCAATTGAGTTGTTACCTTAGTTTACCTTATTTACAACTTCGTTGGCAGAACCATGTAGGATCCACAATAGTGGTCTAAATGGGAAATGATTAAGACAAGGATCACAGTAGAAAGTTTTTCCTGAGTCTAGGAAGAATGCTACATGGATACCAGCTAAAAGAGAGCAAAGATTCACTTAACCGAGCATCAAATCTATACCCTAAAAAGAACAATTCATGCAGAAGTTGTAAAACCAATTTTTCAGAAGAGTTCAATTCCTCTCAGAACAAGTAATATCTCTGGCCTATTAATCTGTTTATCTCAATTCATCACAGATTTCATACACTGATAAGACAGGGCTGGTTATCACAAGCATTGTGATGGTGTCTAACCCTAGAACTTTATATATCTGAAAATAAGGGACCTTTGAATGCCAAAAGGACAAAAGAAAGCTCTGAGGAACCACAATCATCAACAAAGAAATGTACTCAATATCTTCCAAAAGTGCTCAGACAAACAGGACCAAAATCAATGTGTAATATTGCTCTCAAATCCTGTATTGATCAAATTCCTTCTAATTCCTACTGTCATTTATCCACCAAAGCCAGTCATAAACTGAATTGATGTAACTTATCACAGTTAGTTGTCTACATTAAACAACATGTGATAAAAAGCCTTTTAGAAAGGCATTTCACTATGGTGCTGTAACTCAATCACATGATCGCTATTAGTCAATATTGGGTCTACTCCTGACCTGTTATTTTTCTCCCTCACCTCTTGTAGAGCAGAGATTGGAGAGAAGAGATTACAAGAGAGTAAGCAGGCAAACAATGAGGAATATATATTGAAATCCAGGGGCTGATGCTGGCAGCCACTAACATGCTATGTAAATAACTCAGTGTGCTTTGTGTGCTTTACTCTCTTATAATCTCTTCCTTTCCAATCTCTCCACTCTCCAAGATGTGGAAGGAAAGCAAGTGATTTCTGTAGGCAATCTTTCCTGTGTCTGACCCATCCACTAACTCCCAACAGAACAGAAAACTTAGAAAAGACAGGATAAAAGGCACACAATGGGAAATACACCAAGCTGTTTGCACAGCGCCCTTGCAGCTGCCTGCAAAAAGTACATAGCTTTCAATGTGTATTCTCCATTGTGTGCCTGCTTACTCTCATAATCCCTTCTTCCGCAATAAATATAAATATGTATAAATATAAATATAAATATAAATACAAACATTAATTCCCTTCTTGCTAATGGTCTGTGCCAGGGTGAGCATTCCAAAGACCAGGGAAGTAGTTAGGAGCAAATAAAAGCTGAAGGTGTGAAACCAATTAGCATTGTCAGCTTTAAACTGGAAAGCAGTTGAAGTCATGTGATTTTTCACATAGCAATCACTTTGCTGAGCAAAAAAGTTGATGTCCCAATTGTGGTCACTAAATGATGGACTATCTGTATTAAACTTTACAGAGCATATAAAAAGCATCCATCATCAAGCATTACAAAAAAGACTCGAGACAGGGGGAAATCCAAGTTTCCTATTCAGAGCACTGTGAGAAAGTACAATCCCTTTTTAAATATGTAAATTTTAATCTGTTTTTAAATTATTGGGGTGTTTTAATCTGTCTGGGCCAAAATGATTTAATCTGATTTTATCTGGTTTTTTAAATTTTTTGTATTTATGTATTTTATTGTTGGCTGTTCACCGCCCTGAGTCCTTCGGGAGTAGGGCGGTATACAAATCAAATAAACCATAAACCATAATTCTAGACTCTGAACTACCATTCCAAATCACTCAAGAGCTGTGAACCCTCCCCTATATTCAATGTTTCATGGAATACAATAATACAACTACAGCTATGGTCATTAAGTTCTATCCCTGGATTATCTATATAATATTTATCTCAATTTTTCCTTCCCAGAATATTTTTGTCTCTATAGTATATGATTATGAATCTTAATTATTGCTTAACGCATTGTAAGCCGCCCTGAGTCTTCGGAGAAGGGCGGCATATAAATCAAATGAAAAAAAAAACTAAGAAAAGAACTATATATATAAATTTATATTTCGCTGATAAAGAAATAAAAAAAGACTAGTACAGATCTATTTCAAGCTATTTAGCTCTCATCAGCTAGCCATACCCTTACTTGGATTCGAACTTGGGCTGCCTGCATGTGAGGCAGTTGAATTAACCTCTGAACCACAAGTTCTCCTCCCTTCATCAGCTTGAGCCAGGGGAGAGATTAAGTGTTTTTCTATTGAGACAACCAGTCTACACACACACACACATACCATTGGAGTATCTGGACTAGAAAATGGTGAAGCACCATAAGAACTGTTCTCTTTGTCAAATGAATCATCGCTTTGTGATGCAAATTTCTCTTTAAGAGCTTCTGCTATTAAAGCTGCTGGGTCCCACTGAGATGGCTTTATTTTATTTCTTTTGGGTAGAGGTGTCCCTCCAGGAGATCTGGAGAAAGAAAAGCAGAACATTTGCAATTTCTAATGCAAGACATTGCTGTTGAAAAATTAAAACATGTGTTATATTTTCTAATCCACTTTTGTTCTAATGTATTCAGCATCCTCCTTTCTAAAGGACCTTTGATTGCCCTATGAACTGTAGCAATATTATACATTTTATTTTCCAGGCAGCTATAGAGCAATCAGTCTTCTGATGTTTAAACTGTGCTCTGCTACTTTTTACTCTTACAGGTACTCCTCATCTTACAACCCACAGCTGACCCCGGAATTTTTATCATAAGTCATTGCAGTCGTGAGTTACCATGTGACTGGAGTCGATTTTACACTGATTATAAAGTGAATTGCTTGTTTGTTAAATGAATTGTGTGGTTGAATGTCCAAATCTAGTTCATCCAATAGGTGTTTTATGCTAGAAAATGGCAAAAAAGTCACAAAAAATGAGTGTGTGATTGCAAGAAACTGCTACCAGTCTATATTTATGAGTATAGATAATATACAGTAGTGGCCAAAATTGTGGAAACCTTTTGGGAAAAGTGTATTTTTGAGGTTTGATGGCTAATAACACCATTTTTGGGGGTGGGGAGTTTCAAGATAATCATATTCCACTGCTGGAATGGCCTGGGAATAGCCCAGACCTTAACCCAACTGAAAATCTATGGAGCCGACTAAAGAAACTTGTTATTCAGAAGCGACCCAGCAATAAAACCCAGTTAATAGAAACAATCATTCAATCTTGGTTTCACATTATAACAGCTGCAGAACTAAAAGACTTGGTTCACTCCATAGGAAGGTGTTGTAAGGCCGTAATTCATGCTAAAGGTTACCCAACTAAGTATTAACTGACGTGATAATTTTTGTATAGCTCCTTTTTTCTATGGTGATAATTTTTGTATAGCTTATTTTTTCTATGTGTTTCACTTTTCTTCTTTATACTGTAACTGCTATTCTAATAGCAAATCCTTCATAAAAGTTATTGCATTACATTCTTGATTAAATTATCTTTTCATTGATATATAATTTTATGGTACTACTCCCCAAAAAAGTGGTGTTATTAGCTAGTTTTAGAAAATACACTTTTCCCAAAATTGTTTCCACAATTTTGGCCACTACTTTAAGCTGGTTGCCAAGTGCTCAGTCACAAGGCCTTAAGGGTGGTGTAGCAGTTGTAACTTCAAGGCCAGATTTTAAGTAGCTTTTTTCCAAATTTGTAGTAACTTCAAACAACCATTAAGCAACCGGTCATAATTCGAGGACTGTTCATACAGTTTGAAAGCAAGAACTAATCTCCTAGCTCTTCCAAGTAAACCTATTCCAGAAAGGAATATTCGTTGCAAGACTGGAATTTATTACTTTTATAAACTACTAAATCCCTAAAGACTCTTGTCGATGTACAAGGACAATAGACAAGAACAAATTATAATAATCAAAGGCATAAAAATGAAAGGCCCACAAACTAATAAAAACACAGAACAAAATCAAATTAACCCAACCAAGCTGTAATGAAACCAAGGCAGAATTGTGGCCTAAACAACCTGGGGAAGCAGTCAGGGTGAGAACCAATTGCCATTTCTAAGGATCAGGACAGCCAATGAAAGGCAGTGACAGAGTCTCAGGCTCCTTTATTCCTTTAAAGTGACACAGACTTTTTTTCCTTGGTTAGACTGAAATATCTGGGCTGGTTCTCATGGGAGAGTGCAGTTAAATAAGAACTAAGCCATGTACAGTTTTGTAAGTTTGTCACAGCACTTTTAAAAAAAGAAAAAAAAAGAATTCCCATTTTGTTCAACTTACTTCTCAACAGCTCTAAGTTTAACATTATTTATATCCTTGAGAACATCCATCATATCAGGAATAGCTTTGACTTGCTGAAGTTCAGCCTTATCTTTGATCCTTTCAGTCTTTACAGCCCGACGTTGCTTAATAAGCTGAACTGCTGAATTATGGGAATCAAAATCAGATTTTAACCCAAAAGAAGGTGGCAGTGCTGGAGGTGGAGGTATGATTACATTACAAAGAGAAGTAGGAGCTGGTGTAGAAAACATTCCTGGCTGCAGGAAACAATTAGGAGTGTTTGATGAAATCCCAATATCTGAAGCTATTAAACAATTAGAAAAAAGAGCTAATATTAAAATAGGCACCTGCAGTGTTGATGGATAAATGTAAATAGCAGATAATGACTGCTTATTTTAAAACAGTGCTACATTTGAAAACCAGAAAGCATGGATAATCAGAAAGGAGCTAATGAAATCAAAAGAAAGGAAAGCAAGATCACATCAGAGTGGTCTTGATACTAATTAACAACAAGGATCATTAGATAATTTTGATCCCATCTCTCACCCTGGGCTACGTTTCTTTAACATTCTTATTAATAATAAAACACAAAATTTGAGAACTCATTTATTTCCTCTGAAAAGAAATTTCCATGCCATCTGTTTAAAAACACTTCCTCAGTTTCAAAAGAAATATGTCAAGTGGCACATTGCGATCTTAGAAACTAATTCAAATCTCTTAAAAATAAGTAGAAATAAATGTGCAATTCTTTAGATTCAAACTCAAACTCCCACCATCCCCCCATGCCAGTAAATTAATTAGATGTTTATGTTTAGAAAGAATCTGGGCTCATCTTTCCTTACTGTTGCTGGTAAAACGAGTAAATCTTAAGTGCAAACATAACCCGAAGCAATTATAAGGAAGACAAGTTTCTATATAAAAGTTGTCGTCAGATGGCAATATGACTTAGTATCATTAGGAACAAGAGAAACACACAGAAACACATTCATTCGGATCCACATAGACAGACTTACGGGATTGATCATTTACTGCCCTGTCTGCTGCCAAAATTGCAGCAATCTGTTTACGAAGATGTGCTAATTCATTTTCAAGAACATGAATTTTTTGGAATGCATCTTCACCCGCAACAGTTGTTTTTTCACTTTTTTCTTTTGAAGAAATTGGCAAAGGAAGTACAGATGAAGTGGCAACCCCTCTCCATTCCTCAAATCTAGAAAATATCAGGATACCACTGTGTAATCATTCAAAAAGCCAAGACATTTGGAATAAAGCGAACTCGCACATGCCTAACATTTAAACTGAAATGTCTACAATACAATCATATATTCACAGAAGTAGCACTAAATTCAGAAGGGTTTATTCTAAATAATTGGCTATAAATAGCACTCCGAAAAGAATAGCAAATGTACTTTTTATAGCAGCAGTGCTTCTGTAGTTTGCATTGCACTAATTTTTCAAACTCCATAAACTAATGACAGTATGTGTAAAACAATTCCATTTCAAAAATACAGATACTTAATCAACAGTAAGAGTTAATTATGATTGGCTATCTTATTTATTTAAATCTTCCCAATTCCCTATAGCACTGTAATTTTACAGTGTTAAGCCCTATGTTACTATTTTTATTTTCTTAATTATGGCATATCGCTAGTCACTGACTGAATAAAGATAGTGATTAACTGATAGATATGCCACTGATAGAAGATGCACCTGGAGAATCAGTGAAGGGGAGTCTTGGCAGCACACAGCTCTCCGGGGGGGAGTGGGGGGTGGGTGGGAGGCAGTAAATTCCATCAGAGAGAAACCCAGATTAGGAGAATGTGCAATCCAAAAATGAATGGGGAAAGGGAAGAAGAGGTTCAGGGAAGCCACATTCTGGAATCCCTCAGGATAACTCTATCAGGGTAGAGGATTATAGTTGTAGTTTGGCAAGATTCTGCCCATTAGGTATAAGCAAAAACAGGACTGGAATAAATTAATTTTAATTATTATTATTATTATTATTATTATTATTATTATTATTATTATTATTATTATTATTATTATTTTATTTATATACCGCCCATTCTCCCGAAGGACTCAAGGCAGTGTACAGCCAGAATTAAAATACAAATATACAAATATACAATATCATAGTTAAAATTAATTAAAATCATTAAATAGTTTTGGCCGAATTTTAAAACCCAAAATTAAAACCCAATTTAAAATAATTCAATTTGACACCTCTGCCTGTCGGAACAGTCTTGAGGGCACAGCGAAAAACCCGGAGGTCAGAGATGTTACGAATATCTGGGGGCAATTCATTCCAGAGGGCAGGAGCTCCCAGAGAAGGCTCTCCTCCTGGGGGTCGCCAGCCGACATAACTTGGCCGACGGCACCCTGAGGAATCCCTCTCTGTGGGAGCGAACTGGTCGGTGGGAGGCTATTGGTGGCAGAAGGCGGTCCCATACTGGGTCATCTTTGGGCTTTCACCTGACAATACTTGAAAAAGTCTAGTTGGTTTTACTTGCCTGAATTTAGTGCATGGATTTCTGTCTTCATCTACCATCCACAAGGCATCGGCAAGAGACGGTTGAACAGAATTAACGATGCTGTATTGTTCCTCTAAAGACTTCAGATTTTGGACCAGCTAAAGCATCACAAACACACTTTTATATAAACAATTGTTTTTAATTATTAGCTTTCTAGCAGTAGTCCAGAAGATGCATATTTGTTCTAATACTATCCCTTTTCAATAGGAAAGAAGCAATTAAGCAGCACAGGAGACTGCAGTATCCCAGTTTCATTAGAATGAACTATGTTGCTATGCAAACACTGAATTTTATGATCTTAAAATTCAGAGCCATTAAGTGCCGTGGTGGCGCAGTGGTTAGAATGCAGTACTGCAGACTACTTCTGCCAGCTGCCTGCAATTTTGTAGTTCGAATCTCACCAGGCTCAAGGTTGACTCAGCCTTCCATCCTTCCGAGGTTGCTAAAATGAGGACCCAGATTGCTGGGGAGCAATATGCTGACTCTGTAAACCACTTAGAGAGGGCTGTAAAGCGGTATATGTCTAAGTGCTATTGCTATCTCGTGGTACAGGAATAAAAGCACTTGCACTGTAATATTGCAATGCTTACAGCTACTAATTTGGGACTAGAATTACAGAGTAAGTAAAGTGGTTGTAAATCATGACATCACATGACAACACATTTTAGTGATAGAAATTCTGGCATATCTGGTTACCATTGTTAAGCAAATCACAGCAGGTGGTTAGGTATGGACATGATGTGGCCGTTATTTGTGATCTCCTGCCAGCTTTCCCACTGAACTTACAGTACTTGTGGGAACCTGGTAGATAAGGTTGCAAATGGGGATCATATGACCACATGACACTGCAACATCATAATGGCAAGCTGGGTGCTGAATGTCTGGGTTGCAATCATATGATTTTAGAGATACTACAACCATTGTAAGTACAAAAATGCATTCAAACGGTCACTGAATGAGTGGTCATTAAGCAAGAACCACCTGTTCTTTGTTATTTCTACCCCTCCTCATGTCCCCTGCAAATTCTTCTGATAAGAGTAAACAAAAGAATTAAGATATACTGCTTATTAGTATTATTTAATAGTAATAATACCAACCCTTCAAAAATTTTAACTCTTCCAAAATTCTACTCATCCATTTTTAGGAAAGGAGCTACCTAAAGTAAGATTTCCTGTATAACTTATAAAGATATTTAGGATACAATGATTAAAAGTCTTATTAATCTCCCTCAGAATAAAAACTAAGATGACAAGGTAATATAATGTTTTCCGATTCATTTTTAATGACAGTTGCAACATTTTTCAGCTGAAGTACAATAGTAGCAGCACACAACAAAATATATATTAGATATTACAAATTTTAACAAATTGCATTCAAACATTATTCAAGATAGCAAGAGGCAGTTAATCATTCATTATCTGAAATTCAGTTTTCGTAAACTGCAATTATCTATTTTGATATTTCAATTATATATTCATAAGAAATCTAAGTGACTATGACATATAAATTTAAATCTCTTTTGCTTATTATTTTACAGTGGCCACTCTTATTTAAAATGCATTTCTATTAAATCATGTGCATCTTTTTCCCAAATGACAAATTTATGCTATATGTTTTCTCTATTACTAAATGCTATATATAGCAATATTGAAAAATATATAAATTAACAAGTTATTAATTTTACCCTTAGCAAATAACTCATATACCTGAAAGTGAGGTCTTGAAAAAGGAATTAATGTAAGACATGCTCCCAATCTACGAACAAAACTTCGGGTAGGTCCGTAACTTTTTCCTTCTGAAACCCAGGATATCTAAGGGTTGAGAAGCTTGTTGAAGTTAAATGGAAACATTTTTAAATGAAAAAAAAAAATCAAACAAAAGTTAATTGACTATTTTAACGATATATCAACTAAATCTCGGCATATCTGAAACTGTAAGGAAAATGTGACTTATAATTATTTAAAATGTAGTACAAGTAGTTTTCAACTTACGACTACAATTGAGTCCAAAATTTATGTTGCTAAGTGAGACACTGTTGTTAAGTGAGTTTTGCCCCCATTTTACGATCTTTCTTGCCACAGTTGTTATATGAATCATTGTAGTTTTTAAGTTAGTAACACAGTTAAGTGAATCTGACTTTCCCATTGACTTTGCTTGTCAGAAGATCACAAAAGGTGATCGTAAAACCTCGGGATACTGCAACCGTCATAAATATCAGTCAATTGACAAGCATCTGAATTTTGATCACATGACCACGGGGATGCTGCAATGGTCGTAAGTAAATGGTCGTTAAAAAGCACCATTGTAACTTCGAACGGTCACTATAAGTCAAGGACTACCTGTATTTTCTGAATTTTTTTTTTTTAAAAAAAACGTCACTTTATAAAAGCTAGATTCAAGTTCTGCTTGCAAAAGATTCTGTGAAAGATACCAGAAAGCCCTGTGAATGGAAAGGGGTGGTAATTTATAGCGTGTGCCATCTTCCATAGTATCCTATAGGAACTTCCAGTCTTATAGAGGTACAGATTGTGAGTATAGATTAAACTATCTTCCCCCCACCACCACCTCTCTAACAGGGTAGAATTCTGTTACTGGAGATGCTAGGTAAATGTCAGTACGTTTTTGTTCCCTATTAATAGCAATGACCAATGAAGAAAGCAATCTATCTAAGGCTGAAAAGGTAATATGTAATGGAATGGATGCAATCAATATACAAATATCTATATAACCTCTAGGAATAAAAGGGGAGGAAAGCATTGAGGACCTCACCAAACAATTCCTGGAAATGATACATAATTCTTGGAAGTATGTTCTTGAAAAGGTATTTGAAGAAAGACGAGATCCAGTCATACGAACAAAGCCATTTAGATACAATTTACACCTTTGCAAGGCCTGAATTGGGAGAAAAATAATAACAAAATAAGTGACTTCGTTCCAAATGGAAACTTCTGTTGGTACAATTTTTGTAACTTTAGAGCTACCATGTGGGCTGCAAAAAACACTTCAACAGGTATGTTATTTAAAATGAAGAGATATAAAAATTATAATGTAAAATTATCTATAGTAAAACATAGCAGGCAGCTGCTTCGAAATAATGTAAATATGTGTCTACCAAGGTTGTAATTTCTTACCACTTCTCGTTTTCATTTGCAGCATGATTAAAGTAAATTTAGCTTCAGAAATATGTGACACTCGGTTCATGGCTATTAACAGCCAATCAATTTGAAAGATACACCCCCAATCCTATTCCATCACAATTGGGACCTTCTATCACTAAGTCAGGTGGTTGTTACCTTTTTTTGTTGCGGTCATTAAATGAATCTGGCTTCCCACATTGACTTTGTCTTTCAGAAGCTAAAGAAAGTTGCAAATGGAGATCACATCAACTTGGGACACTGCAACCATAGTAAATACACGCCAAGAGCATGAATTCTGTTCATGTAACCATGGAGACACTGGTATGATTATGTGCAAGGAGTTTGTAAGTCACTTTTCAGCACCGTTAAAACTTAAAACAATTTGTATAGAGATAGGCTGAAATTCTCAGAAGACAAGAAAAAGTGGTATGGAACTGTATATTGTAGGCCCTTTAATATAAAAAAATCATGCAAACACATATTTGTTATTCAGATATATCTCTTACCAATTCTGGGACCACACCATAATACTCCAGCAATTGCCGTAAGAGATTCAATAGCAGAGACATTTAAAGAATAGTGTAATCTATTAAGACAGACACAAAGTAAAATTGATGAACATGCCAGAAGAGTTCAGTAACAATTTACTTTAGTTGCAAGGAAAAAATATGTATTTTAAATTAACCTTTACAACATATTTAGTTTCAGTTTAGTGCCAGTAAACAATTTATAAACATAATGCAAAGCAGCTTGTGATATTCTATTGTGAACAACAGAATGTAATGCTAGGAAAATGAGACTGATTTAAAGTTACAAGAAATAAGTTTGCCTATATACTGTATGCATTCTCCCATATAGTCTAATATTCATACATACATAAATCATATTTCTTAAACTTTCCCAAAATGTTTGTGACAGAATCATGAGATACCGACTTAGGGGAAAAAAATTGCAGTGGAAAAATTGGGTGGGAATCAATGGGAAACTATTCCAGAAATCACAAGAACCTTTGTTTGTTGAATTTTCCAGTGCAATATATACATTTATTGGTCAGGCCAAAGCTTGACTATGGATTAAATGAAAATGTGGAATTTCTCACACGGGGGAAATTGCAAAACCTTCCATGTCATTCCTCCTGTGCTGGAATGAAACTTATGAATTATATTTGGATTACTCAATATGTCCATCTCTAGATGCAAGATGGCTAGTTTGGAATGATGCTTTGATCCAGTCTCTTAGATTCACTTTCTCAATATTATAAATAGCAACATCTTTAGGTGTTCTTGCATATGTACAAGCTATGATCTTGTACAAGTTCAGTGGAGATCCATTTACCAAAGTACCAGATATCAACATACCATTAAAATAATTTATAAATTATTTACATGGATGACACTTTACCGTATTAATTTTTAATTCTAATCACATTGTTTGTTTGTTTTTGTATTTTATGCACGTAACAATATATCAGAATTTTACTTCTGAGTTTGACAAAATAAAAATTCAGACTCACAAAATAGTAGAAAAGAGATATAGTATACTAATTCTTTGCTAGCATCTGGAAGTCATTCAGATTTTTACATCCCAGATCTGATAGCACCAAACATATCTGAATTAGAAGTTTCCCATTTGATCCTTTCATAAACATAAATATCATTTTTGTTCTCCGTATAACATTTACTGTTTTTCTTAAACAGACATGAAAAATATCAAATAAAAAAAACAAAAAAAACTATAGTGTTTATATAATTATTTAACTACATTTAAAATTTATACAAAAATGTTTTACAATAAATATTTTCATATTCTACCCAAACAACACTATTTTACAAAGTCACGCAACAATTAAATTTTTAAAAGACTTAAACGTGACTCCAACGGGAATTTTAAATTCTAGGTCTGCACTGGAAATGGATGGATGGAAGGAAGGAAGGAAGGGAGGGAGGGAGGGAGGGAGGAAAGATAGATAGATAGATAGATAGATAGATAGATAGATAGATAGATATAGTTTGATATGAACAAAAATGAGAAAGTGTATTCTGAAGGCAGACAATCAATAAGATTATAGATTAGTTTTGCATTACGCCAGTGCGCAGTAATACAGCCACTCCCAAAACATTTTGAACCGGGATTTAAGAACCGTTCTTCAGTAAGGCTAACTTGTTACTGGATTTGACCAGTGGGATTATCTTTATACTAAAATTCACTTTAGCCACAGGCGGATAAAAACAAACAGAAGCTGAGCGAGGGTGCAAGCTGGCCAAGACGCAAGTCATCCGGGACCCACCGTGGACGTGGGCTTCAGAGCTGCCAGCCCGTCGAAGAACCGCGGGATACTGACGAACCCCACCAGGAGTGGCGCGAACCTTTCCGCTGGAACCTACAGGAAAGCGGCGAGAGAAGATGGGGGGCGCGAGCTTCTCCTGCGCGACAATCAAAAGTTGGCATCCTTTTTCTTGATTGGCGGGATTGGAAACGCGATTGATTCGCTGTAGCCAATCAAGCGGGAGCAAGGAAGCATCTGACGCTCCAACCAATCACAGAGCTTGCTTTTTGTTCATAGATCTATGCGTGAGGGAGGAAAAATAAAAATAGATACCTTGGGAGAAATAAGTGTTTTATTAAGCAGGCTCGCGGCATTTCCGTAATTTACCATGCAGAAGCGAAACCTTATTTTTTTCCAAACTGGGGAGAAGGTCGGTTGCTGAATATCTAAGGACGTGCCATATCTATTGCTCGGCCTTGCAGAAGGCGTTGACTTTTTGTCGGCCACTTGATCCGCCGCATGTCGCTCGCGTTCTGCTGCACCCATTAAACCGCATCGTTCCCTTCCCCCCAACTGCTTAGTCAACCTTCTGTGAACATCAAGCATTTTCTTGCTTTCCTACTTCCGGTTTCCGATGTCCACGAGATCGTGAACGAGGCCTATGTTGAACTGAATTCACTGATGACCGGAAAGAAAAATCGCCTTTGCTCTACGAGCTCTATTGCTTCTGCTGCTAATGGTTTATTGTCGATTTATTTGATCTTGACTGCAAGAATATACCAAGTTTAGATAATTACTTTCTCACTGAACGTTTTGATATGCATTGCTAATAACCATTGCTAGTCTTTTTTCATCTGAAGTAAAATTTAGTCTATTTTTTTTCTTTTACAAAAGTAAAAAATAATTTCTTTAAGGCTGTTATTGTTTATTAGCTGACAGAAGTTATTGTTCATTTGCTGATAGTACTCTTAAATGAAGCTGAGCATTAACCTACACATTTTTCTGGAAACATGAAAGTGGTCTTGTGCCAGTATTGTCTTTTGGGTATTTTTTCCACATTGTATGTACTACTCCACTCATTGTTACATTTATATTGTCCCTCCATCCCCAAAGCATGGACCTTAGACACTAACGATTGCCTACATCTGGCTTAGAATGATGTATAGGCCCGAATTTTAGATTATATTTTGATTTGTCCTAGGATACTTTCAGGACAGAAAGATTGTTTGCCAATGCTTGTTAAGAGTGAATGTAAATGTAAGTTATATATATGTAACATCTTTACATATGGAAATGTTAATGAAAAATGTATTCTTTTCCAGAGATTTTGGGTGTATCATTTTCCCCTATGAGTGCATTATTCTATTTTCAAATTTGGATTCTTGATTCCTATCACTATAATAAATGTCCTTTGCAATCCGAGCTGCCTCAAATTTATTAATTCCTACTATCCAAATCTATTTCGTTTGTTCCAGAGATGCCAGGATTTTCCTCTGTATGTAATATAGAGGATACAGGCCATTACTGGTAGATCTTTTAAAATGTTTTTTTAGCCTCGGAATATCCATACAATTATTTATTAGAAAGACTACCTACACTTACATTCAGATCTTAGACTGATAGCCAATTGCAGCTCCCTAAACATGGCACTATAAAACACGTAACCATTTTGTCTTCAAATACATATAGTTTGCTGATTTGATGTGCATAAATACTATCCCCCCTTTACTTGACTGCTTGGCAGACAGCAGTTCATCATTTCCTATTTTTGTTTTATCCAGCCCTTTATTTTAGGGTCAAAAGAAATTGGAGAACATCTTTTCAGATACTACTAACACAATTACTCTTCGTATTTTTTCCCTGTGGGAAATTGTGTTTTACCTAACTTTGCTAGGCAATATAAGACCATCTATTCTTCTGTGTATTTGTTTTTTTACTATTTTGTGTAATTCAATTTCCCTGATTAAAACAACAACAAAAAAAAAATAACATCAATACCTTTTACAGCACTTGCTCTGAAGGTTGGATGAAGAACAAACTAAGCCTCAACTCTAGCAAGATTGGTTGTGGGTGTTTGAGACTCCTAGTGCAAGTTCTTCCATCTTTGACCCTCAATGCTTGAGGCAGGTGGCAGCTGTGTTCAGGAAGGTCTTTCACAATAATCTTGTTCACCAGTTGTGTCCTTTCTTCGATTGGGAAGCCCTTCTTATTGCAAAGTGCTGCAGAAGGGGTTGTTTTGATAATCACTTGAAAGATACCAGTGGTTCCACAGCTGCATGAGAATTGGGCAGGTTGTACCATACCCCCAGACATCCATGCTTCATGAACTGCACTGGTTTCAGTTTGCTTTGGAGTACAATTTAAGGAACCAATTGTCACTTTTAAAACCCTATTTGGCATAGAGCGTAGCTAAGGGATATATGTGTTCTATGGTTTCTGCCCACATTATACCATCTGATACAGTTGGCTATTTCTAGTTCCACCAGTTAGTTACCTAGCAGGGCCCAGGAGGTGAACCTTCTCTGCATCCCTCCACCTTGAGATTCATGTTTCCACTTTATCAGCCTTTAAAATAGCATTAAAAACATTACATTTCCTCAGGCTGTAGGGTTGCAGTTAAAGTCGAGGTAATGGGATGGTAGTTTATCCTTTACTGGGGGAGAGAATTAGTTGTTGAACATCTAAATTGCATTATCCTCATTTTAAAAAAAAATTGTTAGCATTTGTTAACCTATACAAAATTGTTGGGACTGGACAACCTAGAAATCTTATTAAAAATAAATGAAATTGTAAAAAAAAAACTTGTTATAACAGTAATGAAGATTGACTGAGTTTACATAGTGTAATAAACCAGTTAGATTCAGATTATGCATAAGATTAATTATTGTGGTCAGTAAAATTTACTTTTTGGCTTAATGTTTTGAACCAGGTCACGATAAAAGAAGTAAGAGATTATCACCTAACCATCAATAACACACTCCGGTTAACCTATGCATTATTCATATGCCATTACGAGAACTAAACTTTTTAGTAAATTTTAACCCAAGGATTTTTATTTATGTCAGTAACCAAATAACCAGAAAGAGATTCGAAGCTGAAGTATGTAAAAATTTTGTTTCAAACCATTGTGAACATAAGATATTTAAAAAATCCCATTATGATGGAACTCTTCCAAAAGGCTTGAGAAATACTGTTTTATGTTTGAAGCAATTTAAACCCAAATGTTGCATACATCCATAATCCAAGGACTTTAGTGGTGAACTAAAATTATTCATGACACATGAAACAGAATACTTCATCAGCTAAATATTCTGTCACTTGATATACATTATCTTCTCTCTTAACACTCAGAAAGATTTTATTTATAGCATGCTAATAGCTACAAAGAAAAGTCACAAAAAGGAGGCAGCACCCTAAGTGAGTGCCTGTTTCCAAAACAATTCCAACTACCAAGATTTATAAAAATGATTACATGTACAAAACCCTTACAAACAAGCCAAATTTTGCAAAATAATGTTGATAATAAATTTTGTCAAATACCTTTGTACCATAAGGATTTATCATTCCTTTCCCTAGTCTGTCAATTTTAGGTACATATGTATATTTAAAGTCAAAAGGAAAGAAAACTTTTGGGGGTGTGGGAAACATGGGAAATTTGGATAACATGTGCTGGGGGAGGGGCCTAAAAGAATTGCAGTGGTGGGCCAGTGACAAACTATTTCCAGGATGATGAATTAGCTCTCTCAGTTGCTCACCAGCCTAATGAGAATTTTGGAAGGCCAAAAAGTATTGCTGCAAATAAATGCTACATAGTGAGCTCTATAAATATGTATCCATACACCAACTCATCCCTCCAACTGAGATGGGGCAAAAAGTCCATTGGGCACAAAGGAAATGATAGATATTTTGATGCTTGCAAGTACATTGCAATCTATTTTCATTTGTGATTTCATGTGGCCATTACGGTGGCAAGGCCACGTGAATATTAATCTGTCATAATAGATCCATTTTGATGTAGATATTATAATTATCAATTTAGGTGTACTTCAAACTGTCATAATAAGGGAAGCCTCAACTTGTAACTGACACTTAGTTTAATATCTGATAGAAAGGCTTGATAAAAATTCTGTTCAAGTGGCTTGAAAATCTGGTGGCTGAAATGGCAGACATTAGTAAGCTAAAAGGCAAGTCTGATTTAGGGTAAACTAACTTCTGTTTCTTACAGGTTATCCAAATGGCACCATGAGTATAGGAATTGTTCAATTTTGTATTTCAAGACTTCAACAAAAGTTTAAAATACATGTGATTGGAAAAAAAGGTTAAATTGTAATTTTTAAAATTTCTAGTTCATAGGATTCTGGTTTTAATCTAGTTCATTCTTTTACTTCATGGTTTCAGATATAGTAGATATATAAAGCTTCTGTAATATTCAACTGTAATAACAAGCTCATTTCCTTTTAAATTTTCACATCTTTATTCCACCAAGGACTGAAAACACGACTGAGATATCCCATCGTTTAGGTTATTTTGCTAAAGAAAACCCACAGAAATATTATTTTACAAATTGGGGAAAACGTTGATGCAATAATAGCTAAATCAGTATTCCCGTAAATTTGTGGCCAATATTTTTCACCAGATGTCAATGAAACTTCATCTAATGCTCTTGCATAATAACTCCATTTCACATTCATTATATACAGTTTAAATTTTATAAATGAATTGCATCCTGTGTTTTACATAAGACTATGTCTATTAGGCATATAAACACTGAAACAATACACTCAAAGCATGCTTGTGTTAAAGGCAACTTTTCACTACAATTTACCTCTTTCTGTTGTACGCCTAAACGTTTGGAATGTAGGATAGGTCTTCTCACAAGAATAGAATATGCAGAAGGTCAAACTACTTTTAGTGCTGTTACACAAATAGTTGAAGCATTTCCCCATTAGAAGTAAGATTATGTGGACGGAGAAACGTAGCACCTGTTAAGCTACAGCTCTACTTGTCAGATCTAGATCTGTTCAGAAGAGAACGCCCATCGTTTTCTAGAAATGTGAATGTATGAGAAAATTAATAAGATCCCCAAAGTATTTTTACAACCTCCTACTCACACTCATTTTACTGGGATACTCTAATTCTCAAACCTATCCAAGAAAAAGCCTTGTGAAAACTCATGGCAAACTTTTAATCTTGCAGTGCTGTTTACATGCTGCCACAATTACTTAGATGGCTGAATTAAACAAAATATAAGCCTCCCGCTCTAGATTATACAATTTTGCAATTTAAATATAAGCCACACAAACAAAAAGCTCCAGGAAATTATTAGCTCCAAGATTTAGTACAGATTTATTTTAAAATGCTGCCTCAATATCTAAATGCGCAGACCTAAGTTTTATTTCAATAACGAAACATAGCTGTGGAGGGGATAATGAAGTACAACTCTGTTTAAAATCAGATCTTTTGGACAAAACAAAGTTACACTGTGTATAACAGTAAACATTTTAAAAAGTTGATCATGACAAATAGCATCATACCTTTACTACTTGCTTTGTATAATCTTCAACAATTACTAGTGAGATTACAAAAGAATTAAAACAGAAACAAAACCAAAACTAAACTACTCTCCAACAGTAAAATTTAAGTAAAATGCTTACATTCATTTGACGACAAGTCATATTAAAAATGCTGCGCAGATAGCAAATAGATTTTTCAGCTGCAACTGATCTTCAGTGTTATTATTCCTGTGTAAAAAAAATTAAATATATGCCCAATTATGGTACAGTATTTTAACCTATTTGAAATACAACAATACAAAAACAAAAACTTAACTGATACAACACAATACATACCTTTTCTTCCTTACGTCTCTCCTTGTCTTCGTTTTCCATTGTTTCTTCTTCATCTTCTACAAGCCCATCACCTTGGTATTTATCATGCGTCCATTTTGGACTGCTACCTGATTTTTTGAAGTTGAATCTTCCTCTGCCACGCTGAAAGGTACCACGTCCTCTTCCTCTTTTAGCCCAGTAATCAACACCATCATCTCTGTCATCATGCTAGAGTAAATGGAATCCAGTTAAAAGAAAATGTAGAACTCAAGCAGCACTAAGAGCAGTTGTATTTATCATCAATTTAATTAATTACTGTAGTTGAATTCTTTGATCTTACTATTCTGAAAGATAAAAATATAACATATATACCAAGTTCAATCATTAGTTAAGCTATTTCAATACACTGTATTTGGTTAATCAAGGATTCCAAGTTCAGGTCCAACATGCCCTGAAGTTAGTGCAGAAATATATATATATAAGACACATGCTCTAGCGCTGAGCTAAGAGTGACTTTTTTAAAAAATGAATCAGTAATTTGGTAAGATACCAAAACATGAAACTTGCCCTGTCTATATTCAAAATTCTAAGCAAAGATATAAACTCTGGGAAGCATGGGAAACAAGGCTTATAGCCCCTGGAATTTTCCAGTTGGTGCCATGCTCTCCGCCAAGTCAAGCAATGTAAACAAAAGCCCCCAAGAACCAGTTTGACAAAGTACATTCAATTTAGTTGAATCACCCTAGGTTTCACTAAGTTGCTCTATCTCCCAACTCTCTGCACACACTCCCATTTCTTTCTCTTTTTGTATGTTTGCTCGCTGTATTAAAGTTTTTTAGATACATTATTACACATTATTTCACAACAGTTCAACCTACCCACCCACTGGGAAACTGACAACTTTATGCCCATGAGCAAGTGCAACAAATTTAGTCTTTCTTTATACACATTTCTAATAACTTAATATTATATCTTAAGTTTTGTTACATATTCTATGTTACATTCTGTGCCTTAACTATCTGGTTTTTAGTTTATGGAGTGCAAAAAAATAAAATAGGTCCACTGAAGAACAAATTTTAGAAACAACACATAACAAATTTAAAGAAAACTACAGAAAAAAAATGAGTAACACAAATTATTATTTTTCATCTGTTCAATCATGTTTGATTCTCAGAGACTGCCTGGTTTTTTTTGGCAAGGTTTCCCCTGCCCCCAAGTAATTTTTTTTAAAAATTTGATTTATATGCCGCCCTTCTCCGGAGACTCAGGGCGGCTTACAATGTGCTAAGCAATAGCCTTCATTCTTTTGTATATTTATACGAAGTCAGCTTATTGCCCCCACAACTGGGTCCTCAATTTACCTACCTTAGAAAGGATGGAAGGCTGAGTCAACCTTGAGCCTTGGCGAGATTCGAACCTGCAGTAATTGCAGGCAGCTGTTCTTAATAACAGGGTGCTTTAGACCACTGTACTACCAAGGCTCTTTGCCTCCTTGCTAGAGCTGAGAGAAAGTGACTAACCCAAGATCACCCAGTTGGCTTTGTGCCTAAGGCAGGACTAGAACTCAGTCTTCTGATTTGATGCCCTAACAACTACACTAAACTGGCTCTTTCAATTACTATTAAAGCCAACCAAATTAACAGTAATTTTAAGTTACTCAGAATTCTTTATTAGATGAGATGGTAAAAAAAAAAGGGGGGGGGAGACAGAAAGAAAAGGGCAAAATCCTAAATATCCCTACAGTTTAATTCCCTCATACATGAATGGAAATTTATTTATTTATTTATTTATTTGTTCAACTTGTATGCTGCCTTTGTCCGAAGACTCAATTGCTGGTGGTTTGTTACCCAAAATATAACATGTACAAAGAGTGAAATACTGGAAGATACAAAGATACTAGAAGATATGGAGTCAGTTTGGATAGTGAGACAGGCAGCATATTAAATAAATAATAAATAAATAAGATGGCAGAATCTCAAATAATCTTAAAAAGCACAAGAGTGTTAAAAACTATTTCCACAATAGAACCTACTACCCAAACTGATAACAACCAAATACATTCTGCAACCATGTAACATCAGTTGAAAAATATAAACCAGACAGGAAACAGAGTAAGTATTATAGAGGACATGGCTGATTGATCCGAGAAGAATCACTCCACTTCTATCCAATCCAAGAAAGCTATACCTGGTTAGGAGTAGACCACAGAAGAAAGAGAGACAATAGGCAGTATTATCTTTTCTAAATATTATAGCAAACTTTTTATTTGTGACCTGGATTTTATTTTCTGAAGGTCTTAAATCTGTCTTTAACAAAATAGAAAGTATCAGAATTTTTTTTTTAAATGTTCACCTGCTGGAGTGCCTCCAGCAGGTGAAAAGTCACAGCTGATCAAAATCCTATTTTTTCTAAACACAATTAGTTTAATAAACATTAGAGCAATAGAATATATTGTATTCACGGAAAGAGTGCTTGTGTACACACCTGCTATTCACTGAGAAGCATTAATTACTCATGAAAGGGAAAATACAGGAAGTGAAAATGAAGAAAATTTACACAGCGAAAAAAATTTAAGCATTAGAAAATTTCTTTGAAAAGCAGTTACGTATGCCACATTATTAAAGTATTTAATAATTACTTTGATTTCATGACCACAAACACCATTACCCAAAGTTACAGGATAGCATTATGTCAGTCAACTCCAAGCAATTGAGATATTATTATACTATCTGGCTTTTCCTCGGCTTTAAGGAAGGCCTAAATCTTCACTTATAAATAACAGAAAGCAATCCGTTGAACAAAATATATAATTGCACGCTGTAGTCTGCACAGGCTAGCTCTTTTCTCTCCTCTTGCCAACTGACTAGCTAGAGATGGGGCAGAAGAACTTGTTTCATTAGACCACGGGTGTCAAACTGGCAGCCCGCGGGCCAGATGTGTCATACGCAGGCCACGCCCACCCCAGCTCCACTAATGGGGAAAACGTCGCAAAAGTCACATGACGGCAACGTGACACGGCAAGTTTGACACCCATGCATTAGACTATGTAAATGGATGTAAAAGCAAATACAAATACTGATGTTCACTGTCAGAGGACTCAATGAAGATTCTTGAAATTAACAGAAATAGCTTTAGATATTGCTGCTATAAAATAAGATTTAGAAAAGATGCATGCATATAATATGACACCCACCAAGAAGTATTTCTTGCTTTTTGGAGTATATTCAGGATCCCATTCTTCCTCTTTTGGTCTCTTTTGAAAAGTAGTGTTTGAATTGCTAGGACCAGTATTTGTTCCAGCAAACACGCCTCTGGCTCTTCCTCTGCCTCTTATTCGAAACTGATTAACCAAAGCATGTATGTATTTAAATAATAAATATATTTAATTACACATAGCAATAAATTATTATTGCATTAACTAAAATCCCATTAACACTGCATAAAATGAAGATATTTCAAAATTAAAATAAAGCTATTTACACCTCCTTTAATAAAGGTTCAGTGCTGCACAATAACATTTATGTGCAGCATTTACTGAAAAATCCAGAATTTAAAAACTGGTCTTGTGTGCACGATAGTTAATAACCAGATGTAGCAACATCTTCCCCACACAGATATAGAGGTGGCTTTTTTTTTTCTGGTTGAATAAGAGAAGTGATTTCCAGTAATTCCTTTTCACTTCACACTTCCCCAAATTGCTCACTGCAACTGGAAAAACTTTCAGGTCTCAGCAGGAAGTTGAACTAGGGAAGCCTTTCCCAACTGGGCGATCCTCTAAATATGAGTCACCTCCCAGAATGTCAGCATTGTTAAATTCAGAGTGCCAAAACTGGGAAAGGCAGTAGAGAAAACTTGGAATCCAAAAATAACACTTCCTTCTTCTCTAAATGCCAAGGAAGGCTAAAGGGAAAGACCAAGTGGGGACATCCCCACTGAAGGATTAAGTGCTTTACCAATTCTGCAATGTTTGTTAGCCCCTCTGATTTTCCTACAATACAGACAAAAGGCTTTAGGTTTGAAAAATGAAGAAAATGAAGGTCACACTTTGGGACTTACTGTGGAGTCATAAGTCACAATGTGTAATATATAATAATACTGAGTCTGGTCAACAGAAAAATCAAAAAGGGAAAAAAAGAACTTATATGGTCCAGTATACTTAATTAACTTTAACACTTTCAAGAAACTATGAGAAAAATAATTAGTTCAGATAACAATATTAGTTCAATTATTTTAAATGCAATTTTGATAGCCATTTAATAGCTAATGTTAATTCTAATCATTAACTAACATGTGTTGCTAATTAACTAAAAATGTGTATAAAATTTAATGTAGCAGTTTTCAACAACTGTGCCACCTAATTTCAGTAAATTGCATTTGCCACTAGCTGTTCTGTTCTATGTTGATATAAGGTAATACTATTTGGTGAACTCTCAATACACAGATTTAATATTTTAAAAAAAGAAGGAAATCAACATGTCAAACCTGAAGAACAAATCAGAGAAAAAACCTATGAATAAATTATTACAAATAGATGCAAGAAATCAGAAAGAACAGAGAATAGAATAGAATAATTAATGATGCTTTGGCTTTAAACACACAAATGTTTGTGAATATTTAAAGCAACAATTTATCTAGGTAGCATAATAATATAGGTACAATAAGATGCTCTTGCCTCTCTTTCCCTTTATGCCAAACTAATGTATTATTTTCCTATCATTTATATAAATACACCTTGCTGCAAGTTACTGTCGAACGTGACTATTTCTAATTTGCATTCCTATATGCTTCAAATGTACACTGGGTATTTTAATTCAATGGTTATAAACTACGGTTAAAAATAACTGCAGAGAAGAAACTTACAAATGTGCCTCTAGGTCTTCCAACTCCCGTAAAACCTGGATATTCTTTCTGCTCATGATGGGGTTTAAGTTCTTCATCTCTTTCTTTCTTGCAGTCCTTTTCTTCTCGGGAACTGGATGAGGAAGATGGGGAGGAAGTTGAGGAAGATCGAGAATGGTCTTGTTCTCTTTTTTGCTTACTGAAAAATAAGAAACCATACTATTTGCTGTTGTGCCCTACGTACTGGATGTATTTTGTGTATTCTTAGAAGTTATCCTCTGTTCTTGTTTTGAAGCTAATGTGGAACATTATCACTCCATCCAGCTTCCATCCATAATTTTAATAGCTATGCCTCATTAGCATGTTATTAATAAAAAATAGCTAATTAACCAGTAAAAGCTACATTTAAATGCATGCTTTCACACAATTTCAGAATGGGAGGGAAAAATGACTAAAGGTAAAGTTGCTAGCTTTTGCCTAGTTCCATCTATTTTAACAAATATCAATAAAATAAAAGATAATATCAATTATCTTTTAACTACATTATATTGCCACAAGATGCAGAACTAATCAGTAACTGACAACCATGTGGACATCAGTTGAGGAGAAGTAAATAGAAAGTACAAGTAAATCAGTGTTTTGATAATATTAATATATACTGTATACGAAAGAGCAGGACATAAAACATTCATATTCAATAGTCTCATAGGAAATACCTTTGGCATTGATTTGACCATAGATTTCTAATATTAATACCAAATTCAAAAGCATAAAAGTTATTTACAGTATTATCACTGCAGCAAGTATTGTACATAGTTACGTTGCTCCTAAACTACTAACCTGTATAATTTCATATTACAAGTTTTGAGAAAAAGAAATTCCTCTTGCCAACCCTCCCCTTGCCCAAGTTAAATTTAAATTTCAGTAAAATTCTCATAATCTGGGTGTTATGAGTTGAAAAAGTGCGGAATCAAGCATAACGAACCAAAGTTCTTACACAAACTGTTTACAGAAATGCACTGCATTGAAGTCCAACTCCTGATGTAGCCTGGATAATAGGACAGATTAATTTGTCATTTTTTTTCAGTGTTAGCTTGCTATTCCAAAGTTTTTGTCCTCATCCACCATAAGCCGTGTAAAAGACAAATACATTTTTGCTGTAAAACAAATAATTTTAATTGTTTACATTTAGATGTGCCATTGTAAAGGGAAAACTGAAAGCAATTAAGCTTACAATTACATAGACATTTAACTAGAACATTAATTACAAAATTATGCTTTTTTACCTATCATCCTTGAAAGTTTTATAATCCTTGTAATCTTTTGGAACTTTTTCTTGCTTTCTTGACCCACTGGATTCCCTGGAACCTTTAGAGTCTCCTCGTTCTTTACTTCGTTCTTTTCTACGACGATCGATGTCATGTCGAAGATCAGCAGAATCGCACTTTAATTTTTTATCTCCCTAGATCAAAACCATTTAATTGAAATATTTTACAACTACAAATGTTGGAATACATTCATTTCTTGTGTTTATAGTCTTATGCATACTTTCTTGAAAACTCCATTAAACATTTTGTAAATTTTGGTTATAGCAAAAGTACTCTACATAGAAGTCAATATAAAGGTGAGGTTAAAGATGCTGGATTAGAAGTCTATGAACTATGGGTTTTAGTACTGTTTTACGCACAAAATCCATCTGAATGACTTTGGGATAGTCAGTTTTAGGAAGATGGCACTTCCAAGAAAACTGCAGGGACTTGTTCATGTAGTCACCGGAAATGAGACTTGATTCAAAAGACAATTATAACAAACTGTAAACAGTTTTGTTAGATTTCTATCTTGCCATTTTCCTAGAAAGTTAAACTTCCTAACAGTTTTTTTATATATAGAACATGATTGTTTTGCATAGAAATAAAAAGTTCCCTACATTAGACTGTAAATACATTTGATTCTTTTTAAAAAAAAAAATCTTAAAAATGAAACAAAAAACACTTCCAAATGTTTCATGGGAATGAAATGTCAGCATAATTTCTTATTAATGTTATTACAATAGTCTTGTTTAATTCAGCTATTCCATGGAATAATGTTAGAAAGTAATGACCTTTTATTTTGTAAGAACGCTGAATATAATTATCTTTTCATGTTCATGGCTCATTATGCAAGATGCACAAAACTGACCTATCCTTAAAAGATGATAAATAGATCAAGCTTAGTATTACTTAGGATAGTAAGCTATACATGCAATTTTATGAAGGATGTTTTAGGATAGTTATTTAGTTCTGGACTATACAGGATGCTTTAACTGAAAAAAATGTATCAATTTAGAACCTACTTTCTGAGTTTCTTCTTTAAAGGTTCTCTCTTCGCCTGATAAACGGGTATGCTTCCTCAGGGCGCTTGGAGAGATGTCAATCCTTCTAAATGCAAGATTGTCAAAAGTAATTATTATGTCTACATCCAGAATTGCCAAATGGAAAACTGAAAACACAAAAAGGAGAGACTAAAGCTAAACCATTAAAATGTTAATGTGCCCCTCTAAAAATGCCATACGTATATATAAACAAATCAACCTCCACACCATTCAAAAATCCAACTGCGGTATTGATAAACCATACAATATACACTATTCTTTGTATGCGAATACATGAGCATTTTTTTTCAGAAATACAAATATTATTTTAGGTTAAAAAATGTACCCAACAATTCTTTAAATCCCAGACATAATTTATTACTTCCTTCAATTTTAAATGGGTTTCCATTTAAATGGAATAAAAAACAGAACTGATGAATATACATTTCACACTTACCTTATTATAAAATCTCATGTATCAAAACAGATATAGCAGTTTTACTCAGGAACTTCTATTCTATTCAAGTTCTATATTCAAGAGACATGGTGCTTTTTATAGATGTAAGCATCATTTTAAAAGTGAGTATCGTTTACACTAAACAATAAGACAATGCATTACCTGTGTATTTCAGGACTCTTTTGCCGGGTGCTATGTTCTTCAGTAGCCTTCTGATAAGCAGTGAATCTCTCACTTAGGGTCATTCCAGCTGATTTGAAATATTGTTCTGTAGAATTTCAGAGAATAAGTACTAATTAACCAAAGTATATCAATATATCAAATGAGAATGCAGAAGAGCCAGGGACTTCACAATGTAAGCAACAAAAATTTGCCCCATCTGTTTGTAGTAATCACGTTTAGAAATTCCTTATACATCTGTACTCTTTATGCCATTATAAACTGAATGTTCATTTTTTTTAATTTAAAAAGCAGTCAAGGTTTATAGTGCACATCTTGTTTACCCACAGGAGCCAAATACATTATGAGAGAAATATTGCAACATTAGAGGGAGCATGGTCATACATTGCAATTTTAAAATAATGTTGTCATCCTATGCATACTGCTTAAGAATAAACCCTCTTGAACTCAGCTGGATTTATTCTCCAAAAGGCATACATAAAATGAAGTTTCACAGGTCATTTTATTTTAAAGATCACAATTTCTTTTTCTTTTTTAAATTAACACCAAGGTAAAATTTTTAGATTTTAACATCTGGCATTCTGGCAAACTTGACAGCATAAAGTTTCTTTTCTTTTAACCAAGACCAATAAATTGATAACACACACACACGCTACATTCTGAAAGACCAGTTCAACAGATGTGTTTAAATGTAAAATAGTATATGTGTAAATTAAAAAGTACTATGAAATGTTACAAATAAAGTAAACTATCTGCTTAACAGGTCAATGTACATCTGTATCAACTTACCGCCCAACATCCAGCACATCTCTCAAAACCAATCATTAAAACTTGACATGGCCACTACAAGGGTAGTGCCTCAATCATAATTCCATCAAACACAGGAATTTGAGCTAGCAATTCAGTTTTTGTGCCATTTTTGCCAGGAAGATAGAAGTTCAACTTTGCCTGTTTGTGCATCTGTTATCTTTCAACAGCTATTTTATTTTTGTAATATGGATTTTGCCATTTCAAAACACATTCCAGGACCTAGTTGCAATGAAAAAGAAAACATCACTGGGCATTTTCAGCTCTATGTAAGAGAAGAGCTGTTCAGTCTAGCTGCATTGCACCAATAATGTAAAATTACTACTACATTTTTACAAAAATGTGATCCACAGATTCTTTTTACTGCGTGCAGAAAAAATTAAATAACCTTGGGAAGCAAACTGGGACTGAGACATATTAATAAACTGGCCAAAGATCAGTAGTTAAAACAACAAGATATGTGTAAATATTTGATATACTAACTGAAAACATTCAACTTAAATGATCTCTTTGGCAAGCATACTTACAGGATTTTATAACCTCATAAGTCTTTTTAACTCTTAATAAAATATGAAAATACAGCTTTTTTTGGAGTAATGTAAAGCAGTTAGCTTTCTACATTTTCTAGGCAAATATATCTGAGGGAAAGGTGTCTAAAATTTGGTATGTGGTTCTAAAACATGGTAAATCCTCCAGAGTTTTTCACAGCTTCTGAACATGCAGCTTTACAAGAAATGCTCCTGCCAACAGTGGCAAAATCTGGATCCAAAATTATGTATTCTTTATACAGAAGCTTTTTAATAAGCCAAGAAAATTTTTATTGTAAATAAGTAAAAAACAATTGCCTAGTGCTCCTTTATTAAAAAAGTAATAGCTTTAAAGTCAGAACAGTAAAATAGGATATTATGACATCTTTAAAAAGAAAATGTGTTTTCTTTTCAAAGACTATATCTTTAGAAAAAAGAATTACAGGACTGTTGGGTTTTTCATCAGTAAATTTGACCACTCTTCATATGCATTTTCAGGATTTTTCTTTACCTGATAATGTTAACTACTCCATCAGAATGAGCAATATAAGATAGATGATATTGTTATCTATGCAGAATTGAATGGCATAATCCAATTTCAAGATGAGTGTTCAAATTATCAAATATAATTAATGAGGATAAATAAATATAGCATCTGTTTAAATTGGATTTCTTGCATTATGTTCATCTATGATGAACAGTACTACAGTACTCTAGCATTACTCAAATGTAAGTTTCTGAACTGGAATGCTACAATAAGGGAAATAATGTAACAAGGCAGCATTCAATTTCCATCACACAGTTCCAGGTTCAGATAGTAATTTATATAAAAGATTGGGGTAGTAGAATCACAGTAAATGAAGCTAACATTGAGAAAGGTAGGCAAACAGTCCAACATAAGCCACATATGCATGTTTATTTCCTTGCCTATTCTAAGGGAAATCAAGCAATTTGTATAATTGAAAACCAGTGTATGTATGTGTATACAATACATTTTGATATATTTTAGATATATAATTATATATCAATTAATCCTGGAAATAATGTTCCTTCAACCCCCTAATATGTAACAGAGGAATTAGTGACTCTGTCTGTAAGGTCATGTTAATTTACATGCTGGCATGGTGTACACAAGTTCTCCAGTGCTTTCCACTACCTTCTCCAGTTTTAGTCTAGCAGTTTGTTCCTATTTTTACATATAACACAAAGTCAGTTTTTTCCACCAATGACTATCCTCCAGTAAAGTTAAGACTTAACTCTCAAAATAAATGTAGAGTATTAGGCTAGGAAAGTCTACGATATGCACACACATTGCTTTCTTCAAAATTCTCTTAAATTTTAACTTCTTGTGTTGATCATCAAATTGCAAAATTTTAGCTCCCATAGAAGGAATACATTTAAGAAGAAAATTACAAATGAACTAGTTTCATTTTAGTGTATATTTTCTTGAATTAGAGTGTACATTCCTGGCAATGTAAACAAATAATACCTAAATGTTTCTTTCAATCAAATGACACACAAATAAACTGAAACGCAAACATTAGCTCATTGTACTGTAAAAGAAAAATTAAAATGCCTCTTTCCAAAGACCAAGATGCCACTGCTGTACTTGAAATTAGTCAAAACTTATTTGCCTAATTACCATTCTATCTTTATTATGTGATCCGCTAAGTAGTCTGTTAGCGATTTTTGGAATTCCAAAGTGGCATCTTATCTTTTAAGTATATGTTTTCCATCAAAGCTTTCATGAGAAGCAAAAGGATTGTTTTATTTAAATAGTTTCATGCATTCGGCACTACCAAAAGGGCTTGGTAAATGAGTGTCACACTACTTGTTCCCTGGATTTGTGTGCTGCTGTTAGTCTTGTATTCTCAATCCGTCCTATTTTGAAGCATAACTTTATACAAGTAATTAGGTGAAATCCAAACTTGTCCCGGTATCACTGCAAAGTTATTTAATTAACATACAGTACTATCCAATTTGACGGTATTGTAACATAAAATGCAAGTCTTAATTTGACACTGTACAACATGTGTTTAGCAGTAAGATCAATTACTTGTTCATTGTTCTATACTGTAGCTAATATATACTGCAGCAGAAATTCTATATATACAAACATACACATACCTACAGCATAACAGTTTATGCTGTAGGTGCACAATTCTCACGGTAACCTTTATAATTTCTACTGGCTCCAAAAGGCCATGTCGCTATTATTTTTGTTTTATGTTTAGTTCACGTGTAATTCTTCACACATTCATTTCTTTACTACTGGATCACCACAGAGTAGAACCTTTATCTCTTATATTATTCTTTTTCCCTCTTATTTCCCATCTACATGATCTGGTCCTTTGAAATTATCTTTGCTTTCTCTTTCCACTGTATAAAATCCCATTTTTTTCTACAGAAATCCCCTTTCTGCATTATCTTCTTCTGCTTAGATATTTCCTATAGCTCTTCTTTCTGAATCTATAGAAGAAAAGGATCAAGTAATGTTATATTATTCCTATAAAGCTTTCAAAAACTTACAAAATTTTCTAGAATGTTATTTAACAGGAAAGCATGTATAAAAAATCAAAATGAATACAAAAAAAAGAGGTGAATTTAACAGTCTAAAATTAATACCACTATTCTTCTCTTAACAGCATGTGATACATCTCATACAGTAAACTCAAGACATACCTTTTACATGATGGACTAAGGACACAATGTGCTGAATAAATGACTCCGATGTGCTTTTGCTGGCTTGTGGAAGCTTAATGTGGTCAAAGATGGATCGGAATTCTTGCTCCTTCTTGACCGAATGGACAAGTGTGCTAGCGAGCAGCCTGTCTTTAGTCAAGGAAGCAGGTCTAAAATGTGTAATAAAAACAAAAAAAAAAAAAAAAAAAAGGAAAATAAGGTTTATGAAAAATGAGCTCTTCTATGGATATGAGAAGCGATTAAAATTATGGATAATTACCTGTTTGAATCATCAAGTGGCACAGGTGCCATTTTAAGTTTAACTTCAGGTCGATGGGAGTCACTGGCTATCATTTTGATCCTAAGCGGGCTCTCCTCTCTGAAGATAGATTTCTCTCTCATATCCAGATTCTTGTGTAGAGGAGGACTATAATCAAAGAGTTCTTTGAGCTTTTCAGACTTTACCTGTTCAGGTGATTGCATCTCTTTCTTCATCAGTCTTTCAGAGATTTTCTCATCTTCCTTGTGCTTATCTTTTACTAAAATAGGTCTTTCAACTATGTAGCTAGTTGTCTCTTTAACTTTATAGCCCTTATCGTCTCTAAATGCTTCACCTTCTCTGTTTGCCTTCATTAAGATTTTAGACTTGTATTTGGAGCCTTCTTCCTCAACATTACGATGAGATGCGGCAAAGTTCTTACCCTGATCTGCCAGAACAGACTTTCTGAACTGTCTATAATCTTCAGTTTCTTCTGTGTCGTCCCCTTCTGAATCATTAAATTTTTGTTTTCCGGGCTCTTTATCCATATAATATTCCAAAGCTTCCTGGTCTTCCCATTCTCTCTCTCCCTCTGTCCTCCCCTTTTCTGATCCTCTATCTTTCTGAGCATCTTTTTCTCTAGTGTTATTCCTATCAAGCAGGTATACCCTAGATTCTTCATCTGTATACCTGTAAATAGCGAAGAAGATAACAGCTATTTTCATTGAAAAATGCGAAATCCAAAACCAATGCAATTTAAGCACATGCAAAAATATTTTTTCAAAAGTTAATTATTTCAAAATCTAAACATTGTTTTTGCACAAATTCCATTACTTCTGAGCCTTTTATAATTTTGATAGAGAAGTTAAACTGTATAGACAGAAGCAGCTTTCAATACAAATCAGCATCTAAAACACTATTCTATTTTATAAAAATATGAGAATAGCTTGGTGGAACAGGACTAAGTCCATCTGATCAGCCTTTTATATCACATGGTCTATCAGATAGATATAGAAAGTCCACAAACAGAAGACAGTCCTCCTTCCCTACTGCTGCTGCCATGACCTATTATAGATATTTGTTTTTTTTTAAATAAAAATATAACTTGTTTTCTGAATAATTTAGTAGCTGGGCAGGAGAATAGAATTATGCATAGCTATAGCTTACTGTTATGTTTCATACATAAGATAAATCAACTTCATAAATGAAAAATATTTTAAATCTCTCTTGCAAAGCAATGTTAAATTTAATAGTCGAACGTAAATTATGCATGGTCTATGGCATACCACTGTAAATCATAATAATGATTCTTTTATTAAGTATGAATGTGAAAACTTTGGCAATTCAGGAATGGAATATTCTGGAGAACTCCAAAGTTTTGTTCCCCCTTCAGAACGTATTATTTCAGGAGCATTATGAAAATTTCCAGAAGCAACTTCCCCAAGTTGGACAGAATTTGAGATATAACATTCCAATGTTTGCTGAAAAAATCATTCTCAAATCACTGGAGTTCACACAATCCTACTAAGGATTCTTCTGTATTGTACTACTCAACAAAGTATTAATGTATATTAATGTGCAAGTGCATATTAGAAAAGGTATATTATATTTGCTAAAAATACAGAAATATTTTCAAAACAATTTTTTTAAAAGTGAAATAGCATACTTTTAAATGTTTACAGATTTCCTATGAATTCATTATATTCCAAAATTCATTATGAATTCATTATATTTCAAAAAAACAGACATTTACATTTCTGATTCAGTGAAATATAGACATCAAGTATTGTTTACCTTCTAAAACCAAAATGTTATTTTGAAAAATTTGCAGGTACTTTTTATTGCACAGTATAACAGAAATATTTTATGTTGACTAATATTAAGCACCATTATTTTTTTTATTGCTCACCTCTTCAGAAACTTTCCTCCCTTTGCACTTTCCTGCTCCCCAGCCTCCGGATAAAAGGAACGCATGCGAGTCTCTTCCCGTGCAGCATTCTGTGATGCAACTGCTTTTGCAGGGCTTCTCCTTGAAGGAATGTGATGTAATGGGCTATTCTGAGAAGGGCTATAACGACTGGAACCATTTCCAAGGGAACCAGACCCAGATCTTTCAGGACTATGCTGAATGGAATGTGAATGCTGAGGGGTGTCTTTTGCTGAGTGGACTGTGCTGAGTAAGTGAGCATCAGAGCATGAAGAACTCTGACTAGGTGGAGAGGCAATAGAAGGGCTATGAGGTGACCGTGGACTGTTATCATAAGCAGAAAGGCCAGGCCAAATATCAGCTGAAGCTGCTGCTGATTTATTAAAATCATCTAAAGCCTCAGAAGGGTCGTGTTCAAATGTATTTTTCTCTTCTTCTTGGGATTTACTTTTTAATGGGCTATCCTGCAAAGCAGCTGCCTCAGTTTTCTTCGGCTGTTTTTCTGATGACCCACGTCTTTTGGAAGACACTGGAGATTTGCTATATGGAGATGAAGACCGAGATGAAGAGGATCTTGGAGATCTGGAAGATTTGTAGGATCTACGTGATCTGCTCCGAGATCTTTGAGAAGAGACTGAACGTCTTTTTGGACTCCTGGAACGTGAACGACCTCGTCTTGGACTTCGAGAATGCCTTCTATTCCAGACAGGCCTATAACCTCCACGGTGGTATCTGCCTCCACCTCCCGGGTAATAGCCTCTACCTCTTCCTCTATAGCCATAAGGACGTCTCATTCCTCTATTATTTCTGTAATCCCTGCGGTAATCTCTATTATAAACACGATCCCTACTGCGAGACCGTGAGTATGTTCTAGACCGAGACCTAGAACTAAGATAAAAAGCATGTTAGTATCTCCAAATTTCAAAAATTTTCAAAAAAAAAACCAACCCATATTACATTGCCCAAGAGCCACAGCAAATTATTTAATTAGTATGAACAAGAATGTAAAATTTATATGGAAAGTATTATAACGCAAGAGATACTTTGGAACAGCAAGTCCCAAGGATGTTAAGAATTGCCACCAGAATATATCACTTGGCCCAGATTTGCAAATAGAAATATATTATTTTTATTGACAGGGTGTGATGGAAGTAATAAATTAACAGAAACTTATGACTATTTCCCTAGTATTATCTGTAGACACTGTAATACTATTCTATTTGTTGAAAGCAGAAGATTGGTATTCTGAACTGGTACATTTCAGAGTTAATAAGTAAAATGTCAACAATAGGAAAACGACTCATTGGTATCTACAAACTTAAATAACTACAACTATTATACATTTATTAAGGCTTGCCTCCTTCCTGGCTGATTTCATTTAAGTTTAAAGACTTCCCAGGGCTATTGGCTAAACATCATGATGAGTCAAGCTCAACTTGAAAGAAACTATCTTTCTCAACAAAAAAGAAACTCTGCTTTGTTTTCCTCCCCTATTTCCTACATTAAGCAGACTATTTTATACTTCGTTTCCTTGGCCTAGATATTCCATATCTACCATTGTTTTAAACACATTTGGCTTTCTCTCTCTCTCTTCCCCCCTCCCTATTCATCAGGGCTATTTGCAACTTATTTGATTGTTTTTTTCTTTGCTGCTTCCATCAACAGCAGCTCTCACTGCTAACTTCACTAACCATAAAGCACTTATTTTTAGAATCCTGATAGACATTCTGGGTTCAGTAATAATAATAATAAAAAGTTGAAAGAATCCACTATCCTCTGTCTGCTTGTTCAACAGGCAGCAAATCTTTCTACCTCACTTTTAGGAAAATGGAACAAATATGATTTGAGCTATGAACATTTAGTGAAAAGGCAGAACTGGGAAATTAATCTGAAACTACCGCGTAGGAGTAACTGAAACTGAGAAAAAGCAAATTAACAGCAAGCAAAAGCCTGGAGTCAATGGAAAAACTTTATCATCCTATAGAAAATGGAGGGCAAGAAGAAGGGACCAAGATTCACAAAAAAGGAAGGAAAGAAGTGTGATTCATGTAGGATATCTGAATGCAACCAGAAGTGTGCAATTTTAAGCAGTATTTTGAAGTTCTTCTAAAAATCAGCATGTAAAAATCAAAGCAAGTTGAGTTAACATATAAAATGAAAAGCAAGTACCTGTAACGTTTTTTTCTAGAATGTGATCTGGATCTGGATCTTGAAGAGGAGTGAGATCTAGACTTTGATCTTGAGGAATGGGATCTAGTATTAGAGCGACCCATATTTTCCACAACAGTTTATACCTGTCCAATAGAAGGTAACATGTGGTCCCAATTTTATTATTAGCAGACATACATTACTTTATATTTTAATCTAAATAGATAATACATATGCCTCCAATTTTATTAAAAGACTAAAAAGCAAAGCCCGTTAGCACAATTTTATCTTTACCTTGTCTCCTGCACAACTTAATCCAATTCTATGACCCTTGGGTAAAATTGAGGGGGGGCGGGCAGGCCTAGTATAATGGGAGAGGTGGAACCATTTTCTTCAGTTAACTGAAGAAACTGAATCTATGAACATTTGGATACAATCCAAAGTTTCTTAATAATTAAAGATTAAAGGAAACCCTAACCCTACCCACACAAATGTTTCCTATAGCTCCAATCTCAAAACAGAATGCCTAAGAATAATCGACAGCATCGGATTTTAAGCATAAGGGGTGGAAAACCAGTACCACCCCAGATAACAACGGCCTTTTAAAAATCTGTATGCTGCTCTCTTACTTCCAATTTTCTTACCATAAACTAAAACGAATTATTCACCAATTATTCCCTACTACACTTCAGAGAAATTCAGAGATTTATACTTACTTTTATTTATTTATAATATGTATTTATTTGTACCTAAAACACAAATTTGTACTTAAAACACAAATAAATACACATTAAACACGCTGCAGTTTTAACAGCCGTTTGGCACGATCCTTGACATTTACAAAAACGAACTCTTTTAAGTTTTGAAACAGCGCAACGTACCAGAGAATCCTTTTTTTTTTCCTTTTTAATATAGGAGTTCAATAGCCAACCCGGTTGACGGCTTTATGATTTTTAATCCCCTGCACGGCCTCTTCTCCCGATACGTTAAGCCGCCTGCAGCCACAGGGCGACTAGGTCAGGGATCGCCGCCCCGCCATTGAGAACGACACGGAAAGCCGCGCAATTGAGAATAACACAGAAAAGAGGCGGCTTTTTCCCCCGCTTCTTCTTCTTCTTCTTCCTTCTCTCTCCTGGCAGTCCCGAAATACCCGCAAACAGCGACAAGGCGCCCAGGTTGCCTTGGCCGCGCCCAAACAAGAGGTTGTTGGGGGGAGGGGGAGACACGACGGAGGGAGGGAGGGAGGGAGGGAGGAGATAAGGCAGCTGACCGGGCCTCAGAGGCAAAGGCGCGGACAGCAACCGAAGCTCTTCCGCGTCTCCTTTTTTGCCTCTCTTCCCTTTCCCTCCCCCCACCCCCAACCGCGCGCGCTCGCGCGACAGAAAATGGGAGCAGGAGAAATTCTTAGCCAAAGGGGGGGGGGGTTTGGGGAACAAAAAGTGGGCGGGGAAAAGCTGCGTCGCGCGCTGAGAGATTCGCGCGCCACAACACGCGGGGTGCGGGAGGGGGGGAGGGGAAGAGAGGAGAGGGAAGGAAACGAGGTCGATACCATCGCGTGGAAGTATAACGGTCGAACCCATCTCCACCTCACCCCCACAAAATACACCACCGGGCTCTTGAATCCCTCCCTGGCTCGATCTTTAAAACCGCACATTTGGATCCCGGCCTAGTCGTGGCTCACCCTTTTCTGGCCGATACCTCCCGTCCGACTCTCACCACCCGGCGGCCATTTCCAGTCTCGACGAAGGAAAAAGAAATGGGGCGGAGGGGACGGAAAGGAAAGGGGAAATCATAGAGAAGACGGGCTTTCTGCGACGTTAGAATAAACGGGTGCGTCATTTCCGCTGCTGGACGGCGGCCGGAAAAAAAGATAGGAAAACAGCCAACCTGGCTCTTGCCCGTCAGAAAGATGGCGCTTATAACAGGGAAAAGTACTACAGTTGATTGGTTTTTCAGAGTCACGTGATATAATTCCTTCCCTGAAGACTGAAAAACTCCAATCGACTGCTAGATGGCAGCCGAGGGATGTTTCTGTGTCCTTCTGGGAAAGAAAGCGGCAGAGAGAAGCAGAAATAACCACTCCAGTGCGCATGCGGAGACGTCTTCTTTATCAAACGTGCATAATTTCAAGGAATACTTAGGTTTTGAGATTTCTTCTCTTATATCTCTGAATGGCAGTACAGTATAGCTTTTCATATCGCCTGCAGAATGCAAGGTGTCTTAGTGGTGTCGTTCCTAACACCTGTTTGTTCTAGCTGAAGCTAAAACAAGGAACTAGGTGTAATAAAATACAGTGGTTTTGGTGTTTGCATACAGTGTGTATGGCTAAACTGGGTTTTAAAAAAATGCCTAAGGCAATGGCAAACTCTTCATGTACTGTTTTCAACAAAGCTATGTTAACCTACATACGAATCACCAAGAGTCAAACTTGACTTAAATGAGATTTATCTTTTTTTAAGAGCTTAAAAGTAAGCTTTAAATGAGCTATATGACAAATTAATAGAGAACATCTATCAATGGATATTCAACATGATCATTAATTTCTGTACCCAGAAACAATTCTTTTCCTAAATACTAGTTGGGGGGGGGTGTACCTTTAATTCAATGTTGATTCCTGGAACTACCTGTTTTTGGAAGTGGTTTGCCATCGCCTCTTTCCCAGGCTGAGACAGAGAGAATGAATGGCCCAAAATCACAGCTGGCTTTGAGACTAGAACTCACAGTCTCCCAGTTTCTAGCCTAGTGCCTTAAAATACTAGTTGTTAGGACCTTAGTATGATTCCCGCATGTGTCCCTGAATTATCTGTTTTTCTGCTGGTGGAAAGAAGATGGAGGGCTAGATCATCGTGTGGCCAGATTCAGATTAAAAATAATCTTTTAACAGAGCAATCCTATATGACTGAATTTGCACTAGAGACATTCAGAACATTAATCATAATGGACTCAACCCAATTTTCTAGGTTTACTTGACAGGTTGAATCGTAAATTAGTAAAAGGGCTGAATTTGCATGATAAGCTTGGACAAAAACGCATTGTAAGCCGCCCTGAGTCTCTGCATATAAATCAAAAAAAAAAAAAGGATGATATCTGCAATTCAGTGTGTTACATGAATATAGCCAATATGTTTGCTTGGAGGTAGATGAGAATGGTGCTTAGTTCACTGAAGTAAATGAAAATGGGGATAGGGTTACAAGGAGAGTACAAGTAAAAGCAAATATGGAGGAATTGGGGAAAATAAAATATAAGAATATGCAAGGGTATCATAAGAACAACAAATAACAAATGCATAGCTTCTTCATATCCATCCTTTGCCACTTTGATACTTTATTATTTTTTAAACCATATGGTATTTATCAATTAGTTACTATGGTTACACATTGTAGTTGCATGGCACAAATTTCATAGCAACTTTATAATGAGAAGAGAACAAAGAAGCAAGATACATCAAATTTTAATTTCTATCATACATTCACTACTAAAGTTACTGTACTATTAATCTTTTTTGTTCAGTCCAATAAGCAGGAGGAAGCTTATATATACGTATATATTTTGTATTTGTATCCATCTTTATTATTTTTACAAATAACTCAAAGTGGCGAACATATCCAACACAATTTCCTCTGCCTATTTTCCCCACAACAATTCTGCTTATGAATACTTTTAGCTAGAATCTGGGCCTACATATTTGGTATATTTGTTTCTTATGTTCAGTTTTACTAACTTCATGCTTGGTGTTTGAATGTAGAACATAGAAAATTGCAAAAAGAGTATAAGTATTTTTCTGTTTTTGCAGACACGAGGTATTTAGGGCTGTTCTGGGCTTGTGCCAGTCAAAGGGCACTATTGCTTTGTCTGGAAGGAACTGGAACAACCTGTTTAAGTTTTTGTTTTCTTCTCCACTGATTGGCTGGTTAATTAAGGAGGTGGGGACCAATATATTTGTTGCTCTCACCTGTGATGTCATTCTATATAAGCATCACCTTTCTTTGTTATCCTGGGAGTTGTTGCTAGCTTTCTAGGACTGTTGGGCTTTGTTTTAATACCTTTTGTTTGAGTCAGGACAAAGGGTGATTCTGAATGCTTCATTTTTTGTTTAATTATTTATTGTTCTCCCGTCTAAAATAGAGAAAAAGGCTTAATTTGGAGTGATTAGATGCAGAGTTAGATTTTCTGTCTGCACTCAGGGAACAATTTGAACTTTTAAATAACTCATCCACATCCTATTTGGCATTATTTAGATCTAAAATTTCCAGTACAAGAAATATATGAAATATATGTTTATTATAAAATAAACAAAGTATAAACGCTCCGTTCCTTTTTGCTCTCAGGGTTTTCTGTTGGATTAAGAAAATAAAAATGGGTCAACTGTGTACCAAGTGTGTTCAATTGCTTTACGACTTTGCTGTCTCAGTGAAAACACTGTTGTCAGGTTTGTTGCTTGACATTAGAGAGTGTTTGGCTCAGATCGCTGACTGCCCTTGCGTAAAACGAAAAAATGTTGAAATGAGGCAGCTCTACAAACCTGTTCTTCATCGTTATGAAGAGGAAACTGTCCAAGAGTTTCTGCAACACATTGAAAAAGGTGAGACATTTCTGCTTTGAAAGTGTGTCAGACAACTCTGTTGAACTGTTTGTTAGACCTCTGCTCCTTTGCTTTAAAGTACTATAAAGTCAGGGAGTCGTGTTATTTGTGTTTCTGGTTGTTTTGTTTTTGTGAATAATGGTGGAACAGAGAAAAAGCCTAAATTTAAAGTATCCCAAACAATTATTGGGCAGTTGATTCTCAATTCTAGATTTATATACTAAATCCCTGCTTTTAAATGTGCAGAGTTTTGCTTTAATGTCAATTACCTTGATTTTTCTTGCCAAAGCTGCCACAATGCAGTTTTACATTTTCATTCAGGAATTCTCATTCCTTGGCTGGGCAAGAACCATGATGCCTCTGGGTTCATGGTGCACCATGATGCACCATGAACCCAGCACATAATAACTGCTGTACAATAATAAGGGCAAAATCAACCATACCTTACCAAGCACTATTTTCGTAGAACAAACCTTCACTTTGAGATAATCATCTTCTCAGATGTACAAAAAAGAATGTTTACCTTTCCAATTCCATTACCACATTCTCCACACTCATTACTAAAAAGAGGAAAATCCTAATGTTAGGATCTGGGATATCTGAAATTTTAGTAGCAAATGAATTATGGGGACACACACAGAGACAAAGAATTTTTATACATACCTAGAAAACTCATGGGTTTTTGATAAAGAGATACATAATGATGAATTGTATCCTTTTACATTTACATTTACCTTTTCTTTGTAAATTAAGTTCAAAGTAGTTTATAGGAAACTCTTAAAATACATATAGGGTTGAAATCTATCATTAACTTTCCTTGCAATCACTCAGCATTTTATGCTTATATGTTTCTAAACACATAAAATCCTCACTGAATTATTTGGAGAACTCTCCTGCCTTCCAGATTATTTTTCCCATTGTCTCCCATATTGGGTTGTTCTTAAGCATGTACTTATCCCAAAGATGCTTTGTCAAAAGGCAGCTGGACTTTGTTTTCCTCCTCAAAAGTCCAGTTGCCTTTTGAAAAAGCACCTTTGGGACAACCATAACCTGGATGACCGAGAATATCCATAGCCATTAAGCATGTACTTACTTCCCTTTTTGGCTATATGATTCCTATATGCAGCATCACAAATTCACAACTGATTACATCAGAGTAGGTTTGTCAATTTACAGGATTTTGTTAGTGAGATTATGATAACTCCTGGATGAATGAAATCTTAGTTATTGTCAATCTAAATTCATTTGGATCAGATTGTATATTCCCTCAGTAAAGAGAATCTGAACCCAAAATCAGTAAGGACAGAAGATGGAGGGAAATTATACCAAGAAGATGGAGGGAAATTACACCAAGAAGAAAGGGTATCTAAGGGAAGGAAAGGATGCTAAACTATTTTTTTTTAAAGAACAAGGTGAGCATCTTTTTTTTTTTAAGAACAAGGTGAGCATCTTTTCAATTGCTTATTCAGTTCTATCCATATGTTTTCAAAGCATGCACAAAGAATATTCTCATGTCAAAGGATTTTTTCTTTTTCACCTACTTATTTCAGTTCTATGGATTCTTCAATACTTTCACTACTACTGACACAATTCAGAATCTGTTTTTATATTTTTCTCTAAGGTTTTGAAATTTCATCACTTGGCAAGATCTCTTTAGAAGCCTTGAAGACCTTGGCATTTTCTGATCATCCTGGCTTGCAAATGCTTGCTGCTCTCTATTATCTACACATAAGCCAAGACTGTAAGTAAGCAGTGTAATAACTAGGAAATAACTTGGAAACACTTCCCCTCTAGCTGAACATGGATGAACAGGGTTTTTTTTTTAAAATTAAAACATAGACTAATTTAACATCAGAATTTCATACATGCACAATTATATGGAATATTAGGATTCCCAGGGGTTCAAGAGTATGCTAAGGAAGGAGAGTTATGGTGGATTGTAGTAAGATAATACAGGTGTAAAGTAAGTCAAAGCAAGATGGAATGAGGCATCAGTGCAAATACAAAAGATTTTAGTCAAAGTGAAAATTACAGCAGAGAGTAGCAATCCAACAGATAATTTGGTAGAAACTAGAGAGCTGAAGAGAATAAGGCAGAAAGAAGAGAAGAGAATCCTGAGTGACTGAGGCCTTTAGATCACCTGACATCATCACCTGACCATGTCCCCAATTTGGGTCTGAGCCTGGTGCTGAAGCCAATGAAGAACACTAGATATGAGGTGCAGGTTTTGTTTCCTTTTATTGAAGCACTTCAGCAAAAGGGGTCCCAATCAGCAAAATGCCAGGACCCAGAACAAAGGATTAAGAAAGCTTTATACTAAAGCGGAAGGCAGGATACGGCAAGATATATAAAACAAATAATCCAATAAACATTTTAGTAATGATTTAACAATCATCCTATTGGCCTCTAGCTGTCCCTATTCCTAAATATTGGCTAATGAATGCTCCAGGAGTTATCTAATACACATTCTATTTGCTCCAGGCCATCCCTATTCCTAATTTCTAGCTGAGCTATGCAAGATGTCTCTTTATTACTTTTATCAGCTTTTTAACCACCCAGAATTGTTACAAGCTTTAGATGCATATATTCCCTGTGAATAAGCATTCTTTGTTCTTACCAGACTGACTCCACAATTACAAGCTTCCCAGTCTTCTTTCAAGTGTATGCCATAACCTTGCTTTGTTTTAGCAGACGGCCAATCAACTAAATGCTTAAAAGTATTTTCTTTGGCTTGCATATTGAGAAGTATCAGGGAAGGGGGAGCCCTTGACTCACAAGACTCTGGGAACTTTGGTGCATAAGAAAAGGAAAAAATTCATATATAAAATTGATGTACTAATCCCATTTAACCGAACCATTTTTCTATAGATGTACTTAATTTAATTCTCAGATTAAATCCCACCTTCCTTTCAAGAACTTGAATGTGAGTTATTCTCATCCCTGCTCTTAAGGAACGACAAATTCAGTGGTGGTATTCAGCCAGTTTGTACCAGTTTGGCCGAACCAGTAGTGGAGATCACTGGTGGGACTGCCCCCACCGCTCCGGCATAAAGATTTAGCCACGTTTTCGAGGCAGGGTGCAGGCATGGAAGGCCAAGCGCATGTGTGGAAGGCATGCACACGCGGAGCGAACCAGTGGTAAGAATATGTGAAACCTACCGCTGGATAAATTGGTTGTTGAGCTTCCCAGCAGATTCATTTGGAAAGATCGAAATGTATCACTGATGTGGAATGTTATATCTTGGGATATAATAAGTTCAGTTTCTAATCAGCAGCTGTTTAAATAGGGTAGCAAACCAGTGGTGGGTTGCTCCCGGTTCTGTCCGGTTCTTGCGAACTGGTAGTAAAAGCGGTGGGAGGCTCCGCCCACCCGCCCGGACGTCATAATGGACGATCTGCGCATGCGCAGAAGCGCACTCCAATTGCGAACCGGTAGTAAAGGTAAGTAGAACCCACCCCTGTAGCCAACATGTAGTTAAATAGGACTTACACTTGCAGAGAGGGGCTTCTTTGTCCTTCACTTTCAGGTGGAAGTTAAGATTACAGTTGAAAGGTGCATACACACATTCTCAGCCTGTGAGAACAGAGTCACATTGCTCTTATTTCTGTGCTGGTTTTCCCGAGAGTGCTATACTTTTCACTATAGAATCATGCTTAATGGAGGACACACTTTGGCAGGCTGTTTCTTTGGTTTATACACTGGATGTAGAGGAGTTTAGAGTTCTCTTTCTAGCATGGAAGCTCAAGGGATCCTGGACGAATTTTCTGTCTTGATTCTAGCAACTCGCTCCAATGGAAAGCATGAAATTATTAATCCAATATACTGTGAGGCCTTGCCTTGGAATTGTTGAAGCTGCTACATGAGAACTTTATGTGTATGAAGGCTGGTGTGTGGTAGAATGCATTGTTATCTGCACTGTGTATAAATCAGGAGGGTTTACATAGGATAGATTGGTGGAAGGCATCTTCTGAAAGTGGACTAAGATATCTCCTAGTTACGACTGCTTCTGTGCTTGGAACATCCACAGTTCCAAGACAAAATGATTGGTGTTCTGAATGTTCAAATATTTCTTCTCATTTTAGCAGTAAACATCCATCTGTCCCAAGAGCATTTGGAAACATATTATGCTTTGCTGAAGTCTAATGATTTGGAGGTTCAGCAGATTTCATCCTTATCCCTGCTCAGTTTTTTATTAGAAGGAAATGGTGAGTGGATAATCAAGAAATCTCTTTCTGAGAAATTTGAATACAAGACCTGCCTAGAACGTGAGTTCTTTTCAACTCTGCCCCTAAAGAACGATAAGTTGATTTTTTAACTGCCCTGTGGATTCATTTGGAGGAAATGAAATGCATCAGTTGTGCAACTAGATGGATTAGATTAAAATATACATACTGTATTTGCACATTCATTTGATTTGATTTAATTTACATATAATTAAAATGGATATAGTAAAACTTCCAATCGTGTTGAATAATTTTCTTCGTCCGATTAAAACTATGTTGATCCAGTTGCTGGTGATTTGGGGACAGTAAAACCCAAGATTGATAGGAGCACATACAGCTTTTTTGCACCTCAAGTGTATAGCTGTTAATAAATTTGTTAGATTCTTGCCCCAATGAAATGATTTATTTCATAGGAATTCTGAAAGTGGATTTTACTTCCTAGTCCCATGATGGCGAACCTATGGCACACGTGCCACAGGTGGCATGCGTAGCCATATCAGTGAGCACAGCAACTCAGCTCTGGCGTGGATGTGCGTGCCGGCCAGCTGATTTTCGGACCTTCTGGGCCCACCAGAAGTGGGGAAGCAGGCTGTTTCCTGCCTCTGGAGGGCCTGGGGGAGGTGGGGAAGGCCCGTTTTTCTTTCTCAACTGGCTCCAGATCCTCTCTATGCATCTGGGAAGGGTGAAAATAGCCTTCCCCACTCCCTCAAAGGCCCTCCAGAGGCCTGAAATGGCCCATTTCCCAACTCCCGGTGGGACCGGTTGTGACGTTTTTTGCTTTCCCCAGCCTCCAGAGACTCCTAGATCTGGAGCCAGGTGAGAAAGAAAAACTTGCCTACCTAGCCATCGCGTATCAAGAGCGGGGAGGGAGGGGGGTTGCGCATGAATGCGCAGGATGGGGCGGGGCACATAGTATTATGGGTGTGGGCACACGAGCGCGCGAACCTCCCCACCCGGCATGCGATGGCAAAAAGGTTAGCCATGACTGTCCTAGTCAAATGGAACACATTTCTCTAGTACTGAATAATGACAATAGTTTTTTGCTATCTTCAGTATCACTTAAATACTAAATTTCTTCAGTATTGCATTTTAAACTTTGTATGTAAAATTATTTACTATTAAATTTATTTAGCATGAATTAATAATAATGTTTAAGATTATTTATTACTACCTTTGTTTACAAACAGTAACCAAGGAGCATGTCATAGAAATGGATTTACTTGAGCCAATCCTAGAGCTACTTGAATCGGATGATATCACTGTCCAGGGTAATTCCTGTGCCTGCTTAATGATGCTGGCTGACTCAGGTGAGCAGGGTTCCCAAAAGTCAAGCCTTTAGTAATGGTTAAGTTCAGCAACAATTCCACTTCCTGCAGTTATTTCTTTTACTTTTTGAGCTCTAATCAACATCCATTTGAGTCTCCCCTAGTTTTATCCTACAAAAACAACTCTATAAAAGAAAAGATGGGCTGTAGACAGTGACTACCACAAAGCCCCCCAGTACAGTGATTGAGTGAAGGATCAAAATTAGCTCTCTCTAGCCCAAATTCAACACCATAATTACTATACTGCACCAAGGGTGGGCTTCAGATCCTTTAGCAACAAGTTTCCTGTCCCGTTGCTGGGTGGGTGTGGCCATGGTGGGCATGGCCTAGTTGGCCGCCTGCACCACGGTGGAGGTGGGCACAATTTTTGCCCTCCCCAGACTTCAGAGGCTTTCCTTGAGCTTCTGGGAGGGTGAAAACAGCTTCCCCCGGGTTCCATAGGTCCTCTGGAAGCCGGAAACAGGCCCATTCCCAGACTTCTGGAAACTCCGATAGGCCCGTTCTTTTGCCCTCCCAGGCCCTCTGTGCAGCCCCTGCACTTACCTGGAATGATGAACGGGCCGCATGGTGACTCCTGGAAGGGGCCGAGTGGGGCGGGGCGTGGCGGGAGGGGCCAACCAGGGGTGGCATTTGGGTTCGCTGAACCCCGGCGATCCTTGGCTAGAGGATCGCCTGAACCCTGCCAAACCCCCAGGAGCCCACCCCTGTACTGCACTGATTACAGCTATGAATATTTTCCATTTTCCACACATATAACCCCCCCCCCCCACCCAATTTGTTTGAAGAACTGTTGAATTATGCAGATATGTACATTTGTATTACATGGATAGGAATGTTATTTGCTTCGTTTATCTTTAGTTCATCTTGAAGTGCAGAACAAGATCTATAGAGATCTTCAAAGCAAGATCTATAGAGATCTTCAGAAAAGAAGAGGTTAACAGGTGGCCATTATGATGAGGTAGCCATGGATCCCTCAAGATTCTCGGGAATATTCTCTCTCCCTCCCAAATAAAGGCTGCAGTAAATAGCCAACCATTTTGATTGCAACCGTTGCCATAGAATCTGTTCTACAGAATCACCCTGGGCCCAAAGAAATGTGTGTCAGATGGCTAGAGTCGTAAACATATCAAGAGGAAAGAAGATGGCAGCCTCAAAACATCTTTCACCTTTCAAGGCTTGGTACTCAAACCTAAGTTTATTTTATTTTGTTTTCAGCTAACTGGTGTTTGAAAGACACTTTCAACCAGGCAGCCAAACTGTCTTTTCCTTGCTGCTTGCTTCTTCTGTTGTCATACCCCATTCCAGAGGGCTCTTCAACTGTTCTCTTCCAGCATGGCACTTCAGGATACATATTTAATATGCTTTGCTTGATTAAAACTTTTGGCCAATTATTATCCCAAGGCAACTTGTAGCAATAGTTCTCATTGCAGGCTTATAACAATACTCATAGCACACATGGCTTGAGAGTTTGCCCAATGTTCCATCTCCAATCTTGAATGATTGCTTCCAAGCGATCTCCCAACACAGTTAAGCCTCCCTTAATTTCTCTTTTTCTCTACTGCTTCCTTCAGAGGCCTGTCGGAATGCAATTGCAGCAGCTGGAGGAACTATACCCTTACTTTCCCTTTCTAAATCACATGATATTGGCGTTCAACAAAATGCCATTCAAGCTATTTTCAACCTCACACGATCAGGTAATGTGGCAGCTATGATTTATTTCAATTATGCCAAATGCAAGAATAGCAAAAAGAGAGAGAGAGAGAGAGAGAGAGAGAGAGAGAGAGAGAGAGAGAGAGAGAGAGAGAGAATTAGAGATAAGTTCCATTGAGGACTTTCTGGTAACATTTGTATTTCAATAATTTTTAGAGAACAGAGTCAAGTTAAACATTCGTGCTTACTTAATTTAGGAAATGCAGAAAATCTATGCAGCAAAGAGTGAATTTGTGAAGCTGGTTGCTGACTATTAAAGCTGTATTCTGTCTGTGGGATCAGTGGGGAGATTTTTATGAACACTCTATTGCTTTGTGGATGTATTGAATTAATAACATATTGCCATTTTGCATTTTAAAACATATAGTATTATATATAGTACAATAATTCCCAGCCACTTTTTAATAACTACATGAGTCCAAATTTCATATAAATGCTACCTCCTCAGAACACATTTTTCTAGGACAAGCAATCTGGATTTTGTTGTCATGTAGAATAAGATAGCCGCATAATTATTTTAATTCTATTTGCAGCCTTTACTAACAAAGTAATTACTCAGCAATTTTATGGTTCATTCACACATGATAGCAATGAAATAAACTGGTTTTATTGCAGGTATGTTTTTGGGGAAATGCTGTTGTGACCTGCCAGCGGCCAGCAGAGCTGGCAACAAATTCAGACAGTGAGGAGGTTGGGGAGGAACGTCGGCCAGTCCTGGTGTCTGGGGAAGGCTCAGACGAGGGCTCTGAGTCAGAGGCAGAGAGGGGGCCAAGGCCATCTGGTAATTCTTTGCTGCCTCTGAAGTCTCCGGAGTCTGACATCAGCAAGGCAGAAGAACAGTGGGAGCTGTTCCCAGTGTGCACAAGAGTAGAGCTGCCAGAAAACAGGAACAATTAAGAAAACAGGGTCGACTTGGGAGTAAGGCTTGGAGATGATTGGCCCCTCCCTTAAGACATAAAAGAGAAGCGAACCGGACATGAGCTTTTGCAGGAAGCAATTAGTTCATCTGGTCCAGGGGTGAAATCCAGCAGGTTCTCACAGGTTCTGGAGAACTGGTAGTGGAAATTTTGAGCAGTTCGGAGAACCAGTAGTGGACATTTTGAGTAGTTCCGAGAACCGGCAAATACCACCTCTGGCTGGCCTCAGAGTGGGGTGGAAATGGAGATTTTGCAATATCCTTCTCTCAGGAGTGGGGAGGGAATGGAGAGTTTGCCTTATCCTTCCCCTGCCATACCCACCAAGCCACACCATGCCCACCAAGCCATGGCCACAGAACCAGTAGTAAAAAAATTTGGATTTCACCACTCATCTGGTCAGTAAAAGCTTTGGAAAAGTTCTGTTTGACTCTGTGCTAAGTTTAGCCTTGCCCTGCATGTGGCAATTAGTTCTCTGGCAGCATTCCAAGGGAGATAAGGTGGGTGTTTGTAAACACTCCCCTGAAAAACAGTTTGAGAAGCTTTTAGGACTGTGAATGGTGATACTTCATAGCCGTATGAATTAAAGAGGTTTGCCGGGACTAAGATTGTGCTGTATACTTTTTAAGGAAGCCTAGGTCAATACAAATGCATTTTCATTAGTTCTAAAGTATATACTTGGGTAGCAGTGGTAATATCCAAGTAACTGATTACAATTGCCATTTGAGTGTTAATCTGTTCCTTTACAGAATGGATCCAAAGGGTTTTGGTTCGTCAAAGTGCTCTCCCAATTCTCACCCGTTTATTAGAGTCTCCTGACACAGAAGTTCAGGTAAAATGTGTATCCATCCATTCAGTAAAACTTTTGAAACTGAACAAACTAAACCATAAACACTTGTCTGATGGTTCTGGAAACATAATGCATCATTGAATTCAAAATTGCCCTGACAGAACCTGAATCCTCAACTGAGTTGAAAAGACACAACAAAAGACAAGACTGTCTAACACAGTGTTTCTAAACCTTGGTAGCTTGAAGATGGGTGGACTTTAACTCCTAGAATTCCCCAGCCAGCAGCGCTGGCTGGGGGATTCTGGGAGTTGAAGTCCACCCATCTTCAAGCTTCCAAGGTTGAGAAACACTGGTCTAACACCTTGTAGATGGTGACCGACATTTAAAATAAAGTTTAATGGATGAGTAAGTCTTCCCCGGGAAAGATAAGAGCTATTTGATCTGAGAGCCAGTTGTTCATATTTTGAAAGAAATTGTGAGAGACGCCTTAGCAGCTTAAGCAAATGTGATTTTGTTTCCTTTGTTGCATTTGTTCAGAGGTTTGAAAAAATGTACTTTGGAACAACTCTAGCACTACTTTTTGTTCTTGACTTTTTGTCTGACATACTGTATTTTTCAGACTATAAGACACACTGGTGTATAAAACGCACCAAGATTTCAAGCACTCTGCAGGAGCACTCTGCAGGCCTCCCAAACCCTCTGTGCGCCCCATTTCTGTGAAAAATGGGCTCGTTTTTCGCAAAAATGGCATTTTTGCCCTCCCCAGCCCACAGGAGCACTCTACAGACCTCCCAAAACCACTACACACCCCGTTTTTGCGAAAAATGGACCTGTTTTTTGCAAAACTGGGACACACAGGATGGGGCTTCGGGAGGCCAAAAATGGCTGTATACGGTGTATAAGATGCATCAACATTTCCACTCTCTTTTAGGGGGGGAGGAAAATACGTCTTATACTCCGAAAAGTACAGTAATCACAGATGGCCATTTAAGTTTTACATTTTGAACCAATATCCTATTTTCTTTCCATCAATATTATAGTAAGGGAGAATTATATACTGGGGAAAAAAGTGATGTGCTCCTTCTTCCCTTTCAAAAGATTTTCTGGCTGTGGGCGGGGTAGTGGGGAGTGTTGTATGTTTTATGGGCAAAATAGATGTTTTAAATCCCTGGAATATCTTTAAATCCTTTTACCATATAGAAAAATGGCCCTGAACATTTTGCCCTCATCCATTGCAAACGTGTGCCTACAGCTGTGGGATAACATGGGAGTAGAGGGTATTTGCCCCTCTTTCAAAAGTTGCTGCATTATTGTAAAAAAAAAAAAATGCCTGAGGAAGGTCCCCCAAACTTTCTTTGTACAATCTTCCTTTTTGTATACAATCAAGTAAAAAAAATGGATTTACTGTATTGGGATTAAGAGTAACATTAATAGGAATCCATTTGGGAGAACATCAAGGATCTTCAGGTGGAAAGTAGAAGTAATTGAGGCAGACAATAATTTCCATGCTTCTAAGCATCACAGAAGAGATATATGAATTTCAGTTTATCAGCTAATCTTCACACTTAAGCCCCAATTTATGTAAGATCTGCTCCATCTGAATGGATTGTTGTCACTTTTCCTTTTCCAGAAAGATGTTACAGTGCCCAATCAGAAACATAGGAAGGAAGCTTTCATATGGAATTGTCCCCGGCTGATATTGCTGAAGCTTTGGGAGCCATTTTCTTTTCTTTTCTTTTTACTTCACTGTGCTTTTCTGTACTTTTTCCTGTTTTCTGCAAAGAGGCAAAAGAATATATTTCTCCACATGGCATGCATTCCATAAGAATCTATTGAAAACTGATTTTAAGTATTAGATTAGCATAACATATGGCCTTTTCTCTCAAACCTAAGCTCTGGTATTAGAATCCTCACATCTACCGCCGTCATTTATTTGCTCAAGAACTGAGCAATTCCATTTGAATTCACTGCTTACAGAGTTCTGACTTGACATCCTAGAGCTTTGGATAGGATCTTGAGCTCTTAACTTCAACCATTTGTGGTCCTTGATAGGTGTGTGATGGGTTCTTAGTACAGTTTTAGAACTTTAAGCTACACGTGTCTCCATCTCAAACTCCTTACTGTATATATTTTTCATTGCTTTTGTGATGAGTCAAAGGTTCTTACTACACGTTATTCAGAAGTAGACCAGACAACCTGATCTTTATTTTTCCCACCCATGGTAGACCAACTCTTGTCTCTTTACTCCCTCTGTACCAATTTTGTCTTCTGTCCTTACAGTACTACAGTTGTGCTGCTCTCAGTAATGTGGCTACAAATTCACAGCACCACAAAGCTATGCTTCACGTTGGTGACAGGTTTCTTCTGCAGACTCTGCTTTCTCTCTTGTCTTCAGGTGTGGACAAGGTAAAGCTTGGGAATGTTGGATAACGATGATGTTGTATCCATTTGTATATGGATAAAAATGCCAGCAATAACTTTTTTTGGTCTGGGGAATATACTTTGTCTATGCAGCCTTCCTGGGAGGTTATAGGACCATGATGACGAACCCATGGCACGTGTGCCAGAGGTGGCACTCAGGGCCCTCTCTGTGGGCACGTGAGCTGTTGCCCCAGGTCAGTTGTGTCACGCAGGCGTGCGTGCCTCCTGCCGCCCAGCTGGTCTTTGGGTCTCTGGGGTGCATGCAGATGGCACGTGCGCATGCAAATGCACAGGGGCACCTGCAGGGAGGTGTGTACATATGCGCAGGGGCGCATGCAGGGGCCATGCACGCATGCGTGTTGGGTGGGGTGCATGTGCAGGGCCACGCGTGCATTGCATTTTTGGGGGGTTCAGGGCACGCACCTGCTTTGGGCACTCGGTTGGAAAAGGTTAGCCATCACTGGTATAGGACATGGACAGTGATTTTATGACTGACATTGGTAGAACAAATGATTTGATCTTTTGGGAGGTGTTGGGAAGATTTGTGGGGGAGATTTCAGGATTTTTAAGGACTACAATGAGCTACAGTATTTATTTAATCAATCCACAAACGCTGCTACTCACACAGATGTAAAACACTGATGGTATAGTTTTAAAGTATCAAAGCTGGGTTACGTTGCGACAGAATCTTTTTACTCTCACATTTCTCATATTTGGAGCATGTTCCATCCAAATATCCTGGTGATAAAGAAAGTGTTCAAATAAAACTAACATGAACCTGTCAGCCACTTAGATTGTTTTTGCAGACAAGAGTGCTTTTTCTCACCTCCTGATTTGCTTGTTTCCTTCAACTAGATTTCAAACCAGGCTTGTATTTGTCTCAGGAATTTAGCCACAAATGGTAAGTAGAGACCTAATATGGGAGTAAAAGAAAAATTGCCAGCAGGCAACCAACAAACCAGTACCCCAGTCATACAGAATAGAAAATATTTCCCCCGCCTCCATGTTATTTTGTACTGTGCCTAGCCTTTGGAAAGAATGTTCTCAGCTTGTTCTTTACCCTGTGAAATAGGAAGAACGTTATATTTTGGTTTCAGGCACACCTTTTGTGTTGAAGCTTTTTCTGGTTTAATAAAACTTGCAGTAATGAAGTCCCAGACTAGTCAGACAGGTTTAGAGAAGAGCAGCCCACTTATTCTAAGTCCAGCTATAAGAACATCTACATGATCTAGGGTGGTTTTTCTCATAAATCCTCTATTCATAAAAAAACCCCAATATCGTATTATTTAATATTAAATGTATAATATTATAATGTTATAACAAAATGGTAAGATTGGCTTGGTACATGACATGCATTTCTAGCACTGATGAATTGGAAAAATACTTTTATCAGACTTAGTGTTTCATACTAATAATTAGAAGAAGCTGACAAGAAATGTTTGGTGATAAACTGTCCCTGACCTTGCAACCACTCTATGTTATTATGTTCTTATAATGCAATTATTCCTCTGCGTGTGTTTAAATCCAAATTGCTCTAGCTAGAGTATTCAAGGTCATTAATACAGATTACAGCTGTCAAGTCACACTCTTTTATCATCCTAAACTCCCCCAATTATATGCAGTTTAAACTAAACAAAAATTAGTTATAGTGCTACTTTTTCTAACAAGAGACCACAGTTAGTCACATACACTATTAGATAATTCTTGAGAAAAAGAAGGAAAAAAAAAGTGTAGTCTATCTGATCCTTTGGGTGAGGAAAAAAGCAGTGACCCCATCGAAAATATATAACATTGACAGAAATTTGAGAAAAAAAATGGGGTTTTTTTTCTGTCACAACAGCTTTGCAAATCTTTTAGAAGAGATGCCTTGTAATGCGTAGAAATGTGAACAAAGCATCTCTTCTTCGATCAGCGCAGCATACACATGGGAAAAAGCAAAATAGATGTCTTTGTTTGGTGCCCTCAAGTCAGTCTTGACTCCTGGCAACTGCCTGGACAAATCCCTGCAGTTTTCTTGGCAAGGTTTCAGAGGTGCTTTGCCACTGTCATCTTTCTGGAACTGAGAGAAAGGAACTGGCCCAAGGTCACACAGCTGGCTTTGTGCGTCATGTGGAACTAGAAGTCATGGGCTTCTGGTTTATAAGCTGGTGCCTTAACCCCCACACTGAACTGGGTCCGCTTAGATAACATCACCGCCTCCCCTGATTCAGCGGGGCTTGCATTTGATTTCTGGTGGATGAGATAGTTGAGAAAGGACCTTGTCTTTATTTACTTTGGTCCTAGTAAAGAAGCACTACTGTCAGATTTCCTCTTAGATTTTCTTGGATTCTTGCCACCTGGCTAGCAATGTCCTTTGCTTCAACTTTCTATTAATCTTTATATTTTTCAGAGTTTTTTTTTTTTACTTTCTATATTGGATAGCGTAATGGATTTACAGTGTACTTAAATATATTTTAAGAGAAAATGGCATTATATTGCAAATAAGGGGCAGCATTACTCTTTCCCAAAGATTTTAATTGGTGGGAGAAATGCACACAAACGCACAGATAAGTTTTGCAGAAGAACTGAGCCATTTGCTTCATTGGTGAAGCAGTGATCTCTAACTGGATTCTATAATTGCTACATTTATCAGTATCATTCACTCTGTTAAGTCTGTACATGAATTCAAGTCCAAATGCCCATCTTGGTACAAATTCAGTCCTTTTTTAAGACCTGAAGTGTTACTTTTGTGCTTGTACCGCAAATAATTTTCTGCAAAACCTCAAGCCCTTCACTCCTCAGGATCTTATTTAGATTTGACGTATGTAGTGAACCTAGCGCAGAGGCGGAGAACCTATTTCAGTGCTGGATTGAATTGGTGGTTAGCAAACACATGAGGTAGAGTCACATGCCAGTGTAACTGGGGCCACACTACTGGAAGCACTGAGCGTCCATCATACTCTCCCCCACTCCCAATGGTGGGTTCCTCCTAGTTCAGCCCAGTTCGGCCGAGCCAGTAGCGGTGATGACATGATGTCACCGAACTGGTTCTCTTTGTTCGAGAGCTTGCGCCCCGCCCCCCCCCCCGGTTATTCTTACCTTTTATTTGGCCCAGCCCTCAATTTTTCGCTGCCTCCCGAGTTCCAGCTGATCGGCTGGAAGGAAAAAAGCTGTTTAAACTCTTGCCGCAGGACTTCAAAGGGCCGCCCTACAGCTGATCAGTGTTAAAAGGCAGTGTGGTGGTAGACCAGTGCGCTCAAAAAACAAATAGGTAGACCAGGACGCTCCAAGAACAAATGGGTAGACCGGAACACTCAAAAAACAAATGGGTAGACCAGGATGCTCCAAGAATAAATGGGTAGACCAGGATGCTCGAAAAACAAATGGGTAGACCGGGACACGCCAAGAACAAATGGGTAGACCAGGATGCTCAAAAAACAAATGGGTAGACCGGGACACTCCAAGAACAAATGGGTAGACCGGAACGCTCCAAAAACAAATGGGTAGACCGGGACGCTCCAAAAACAAATGGGTAGACCAGGATGCTCCAAGAACAAATGGGTAGACTGGTACAGCTCTGCAAGCAATTAAAAGCCTGATAGACCAGTATCTCTGTTAAATCCTAAAGAATTGTCACATGACCATCAAACCACACCCACAAAATAAGCCACGCCCACAGAACCAGTGGTAAAAAAATTTAGAACCCACCCTTGCCCACTCCCATACCCCCTTGATGCATGCTAATATTTTCTTCAACATTATTAACCAGATCCAGATATTGCTTTTCTGATTACTGTAGCTGAAAGAAGAATATAGTCCTTTATGACTTTGTTTAATGACCTTTCAAAGATATGACAGCACTGAAAAAAGTGACTTATGACCGTTTTTCACACTTATGATTGTTGCAGCATCCCTATGGTCACATGATCAAAATTCAAATGTTTAGCAACTGACTCATATTTATGATAGTTGCAGTGACCAGCAAAGTCAAGGGGGAAGCAAGATTCACTTAACAACTGTGTTACTAACTTAACGACTGCAGTGATTCACTTAGCAACTGTGGCAAGATAGGTCATAAAATGGACGAAACTCACTTAACAAATGTTTCATTTAGCAACAGAAATTTTGGGCTCAATTATATTCATAAACCAAGGACTACCTGTATGCAAGCATAAACATTAGACATTTTACAATAAATGCGTACCTTTAAACTTTCAATATCTATGGAATGGACTTTAATTTACGAAAGTCATACGCCTTAGTTGTAAGTGTGGCTATTCTGACTATTATATCCCTCTGATGATGTTATTCAGTCTGGATAATGATTTGTCATGTGTCTCCTTGGCTTTGAATGAGCTTTCTGTATTCCAGTCCATGCCAGAAGGGGGCATGACTGCTTTAAGCTTTCTTCTGATGATAACATTAATACTACCTGGATTTTTAGTGAGATCAGGGCTAACATGGCTTAATTATTTTGATCAGAGACTAGCTTTTTTATATCAAGTTTGGTTTGTCTTTTTGTTGATTTTTCATGAAACGGAGTTCAGGATCTAACCACTGTATTGATATTATGTAGAATTCTCTGTTTCTAGGTGACAGATGAAGTAATTTGACTCTTTTAAACTTGGTGAAGTGCTTTATTCTCAAGTTCTTTTTGCAGAACAATTTTTGTTGATTGACAGACAGCCTTAAGTAGTGTTCTTCTGTTGCAGAGTTTGTTCTGACCAGTCTTGTTGCCATGCATATCCAGTCCCGCCTTCTTCCTCTCTTGACATTTAGCAGTAAAGAGATTCAGCAGAATTCAGTAATTCTCCTCCAGATATTATCCCAACACTCAGGCAACCAGGTACATTTTTTTCTTAATACCTTTGGATCGCCTTTGGATCGCTTATGAGATTAAAAGCATTTTGTGATAGGACAAATGTTCAAACAGGCATGCTTCATACTGTATATCTATATGACAGGAAGTGCTCACAGTTTTATGTTATTCAGAGGTATGATAGTTCTTTTGATACTTTAATTCATATAATTTTATTGGGGAGATGGGAGAGTGTCCCATTAACAGGGTTTTTATTCATAACTCTTCTATATTTTTCTACTATCGTTCCATCTCTCTAACTGAGATGGAACCTTTTTCTTCTATTTTCCTTATTACTCAGATATTCAGCATAGTTTACTTGTTTCTGTGCTATATTTTATCTTTAGATTGGTAGAGTACCTTCTTTAACTTTACTTGCCTATCAGTTTCCTTGCAAACAAATAATAACATTTATTATTAAAAATGTACCTACCTTGGTAGGTTAATAGCTCTCTCCTTCCTGCTGCTTATTTAGATACTTTGTCTCCCCCAGTTTACACCTGAGATTTTTTTCAAACTGACAAGTAAATTAATGGCAGAACTCCTTTTTGTTGCATTTGTGATCCGTTTTAGTTATTACTACTGTACAGGAAGTCTTCGACTTACAACAGTTCATTTAGTGATGGTTCAGAGTTAGAACGGCACTGAAATAAGTGTCTTATGTCCAACGACCATTGCAATATCCCCATGGTCCACATTTGGACACTTGGCAACTGACTCAGATTTATGACGATTGCAGTGTCACAGAATCATGTGAGTCCCCTCTGGCAACCTTCTGACAAGCAAAGTCAAAGGGGCAAGCCAGATTCACTTAACAACGGTGTTACTAACTTAACAACTGCAGTGAATCACTTAACAACCATGGCAGGAGAGGTAGTAAAATGGGGCAAAACTCACTTAAGAAATGTCTCACTTAACAGAAATGTTGGGCTCAATTGAGGTTGTAAGTTGATGACTACCAGTATTGGAAAAAGCTATCCATGATTGGATAAAACTTTGAATGTTTGGTACTCAGTGGAAGTATTTATATTGCTGTTTATTGAATTAACCAGCTGTAAGAATAGCACCACTCACTGGCTTTTTTAATTGCTTAACGATTTAATAATGGCACAGGTTTTTTTGGTCCCAACTGGGTATTATTGCACAGAGATGCTCTGGCCCTCTCCCTCCCTGTCTGTGATGATACTGGGCAACCTTGGCTCTTTGGTGCAACATTACCTGGCACCTGCAGCTGTATTATACTAATTTTGTACATTTGGGTTTATCCCGTGCAGATTGTAATTGAAAAAGTGCTCTTACTGTATTTTAAGCGCTATTCTAATCTTTGCAGGATGCCCTGATGTCTGATGAGATGCTGCAAATTTTGGGGGAATTGTTGCTTACCTGGAGAACAGACCCAGTAATTGTTGGCCATATGGCTTGCCTCATCAAAAATCTCAGCCTTTCTAAAAACATACAGGCAAGTCTCAAGTAGTTTTGCATATTGATCCACATATTCAATTCACAATTCAGCCAACTGAGTGATATTGTATGAAAATATTACGTGTTTGCTGAATTCTCAGCAGATATTTCTGATAGCATACATGGAATTGGTATGTTTTTATGCATTCACATAGGTTTTTTTTAAAATTGAACATTTTCAAGTTGTTATTTTTAAGACTCAGTTCTTTTAGAATTCATAACTAAAAGATACTCCTGTTACACTCTAAGGAAACACTATGACCATTTTATATACTGTTCTTCACCTACACATACACATATGAATACACCTACACCTACACACGCCTACACACTCTCACACAGAGAGAGAGGCAGAGACGGAGAATAACAAAGACCTTTTTGTTCAAGCATGTTATTATCACTGATTTGTTTTCTAGATAGTACAGACAGCAAGCAGGAAACTAGGAATTTATTTTACCTTCAAAAACTTTGTTGCTCAGTAAAGCAGTAGCACTACAGGTAGTCCTCCACTTACGACCACAATTGAGCCCAAAATTTATGTTGTTAAGTGAACAATTTGTTAAGTGCGTTTTGCCCCATTTTATGACTTTTCATGCCACATTCGTTCAGTGAATCCTTGCAGTTGTTAAGTTAGTAACACGGTTGTTAAGTGAATCTGGCTTCCCCATTGATTTTGCTTGTCTGAAGGTTGCCCGGGACACTGCAACCGTCATAAATATGAACCAGTTGTCAAGCATCCAAATGTAAATCACATGACCAAGGGGATGCTGCAACGGTCGTAAGTGTTAAAAATGGTCATAAGTCACTTTTTTCAGTGCCATTGTAACTTCGAATGGCCACTAAATGAACTGTTGTAAGTCAATGACTACCTGTAGAAGTTCCGTTTCACTATCATGAAGTCCTTGCTATCATAAAGTCCTAAAGCTATTCTATTTTGGAATCCTAGTACTTTACATTGTTGCTTCTTTACTCATTGTCTTTGTTGCATGATTCTTTCCTCTTTCCACTGGGATGCTCGTAATTACTACTGCTTGCCATCTTGTCTTCCTCAGTGCTTCGGCTACCCTTCTTCATTGTCCCATGTTGTTTTCTCTCACATGGTCTGCCTTCCTTCCTTCCCTCCCTCCCTCCCTCCCTCCCTCCTTCCCTCCTTCCTTCCTTCCTTCCTTCCTTCCTTCCTTCCTTCCAACATAGCTGCAGTTTTCAGGCTAGCTCACATGCTATCTCTAACAGAAGTTGGAAATGCTTCTAGAATAATTGTGAATATACCTGAGAGGAAAGAACTTGACACACATAAGGTCACATTTTCCTAGAGACCTGCGTGGTAAGAAGGAGTTTGCATCATCCAGATGCAATGTGGAATTTGCTTCCACAATGTTGATAGTCATATAATTTACGAGTGCAGTCTAGAGTGTTTACAAAAGGAGCACATAAAGAGGGGAGAGAAGCAGCCATCATAAACACACAAGCCCAGATTTCATATCAAATAAAGTGTCTGGAGTCATTACACAATGCCTAAAAGATTATAGGTTCACTGCTCTGTTAGCTATCTCTGGACATTGCTTTCCAAAGGCATTGTATTGATAAAAGGTTTACCTCTAGTTTCCATATCTGGTCCTCTAACATCCATTTAATAGAATTGATTTATACAGGAAATATAGTCATCCCCCCCACCCCCATATATTGGCCTAGTGTCCTTAAGAACATTATGCCACAGCTATCACTTTGAAATGCACCTAGAAAGATACTAGAAATCAATTTAGAATTCAGATTAAAAGGACCATGTGCTTATTTCTTTTTCTTGCTGCTGTAGTTCGAATGAACTAATTACAGTATACTATGAACTGTATTACGGTCACCCCATATTGATCTCAAATTTGGCTACTGCTATGACTGTGGAATGGATGTCTGTAATGGACATTATAGCAACCTCTGGAAAATCTATAGCAATGAATTTTGCAGATGCTAACTTTCCTGAGGAGCACATTGTGTAAAGAATTGTTAAAGCTAAACTGGTCTGATCAATTCTGGGAATCAGTTTGAAAATCCTTATGATGCTTTTAAAAATTGTTTAGTTTTACAGTGAAAAATGACAGATTATCAGAGTACTAAATAAATTTTGCAATGTAATAGTTCTTATTTAAACAACTTATATAGGAGGAAAGAGAGTTTACATTAGCAAACAAATCTGCTTTCTGGAGTTCATGAGTACCAAATCCAAGATGGGCCTAAAAGTATTGGAGATCTCTTCTCGTATTTGGAACTAATAAAAGAATTTGGAGACAACTTATGCCATTAATGTTTTAAGAAAGAAAGCAATGCAACCGCAATTGGTTATTGCAGACATAAGGATCTTTTGTATGATATTATCAATCCCACATCCTGCATCCTTCTACCCGATTCTAAAATTAAATCCAATGCTGATTGTGGTAAAGGCAAATTTTAGTTTAATTTGATTTTTGAATGAATCTGATATATACCATAAAACTGCCGTGTTTATTTTTTTAATTCATGATGCTAATTTTTATAGCTGGAAAGAGGTTTGCCAGACTGAAACAGTACCTTCTCTGTATGATTTACAGAAAATCCTAGAAAGCCCATGCATCGAAGGCCTTCTTCAAGCTATCCACAGTGTCCACATACTAGAAGATTCCCTTTTCTATGTGATATCTTGTCTTGCTGAACTGGTGAAGCATGGTAAGAGGCTTTAATTCTGTTGCATTGATGCGTAAGCCTTTTTCTGGCATTGAACGTTGATATTGATGTAAGTTTTGATCTGCATAATACAGATGACGATGGTTTTATTGGAAACCTGTGAGAAGCCAAATACTTGGGGTAGGAATATAAATAAGATAAAACATAAGATAAGACAATCTTTATTGAATTAAATTAAATTATTATTATTTATCGATTAGCCTATCGGCCATATCAACGTACAAGGTTCAAACTTGTATTACCAATAAAATCCTATACAAAAAAATTAAAGTAAGAGTAGGGTAAAATACAATAGTTATAGGTTAATAATTTAATACATACATATGTAAAATAGAATAAAATGACATAAAATTGTATTTCTGTATACCCCTGCAATCTACCCCGATCAGGCCCACATATGCCAATCTCAGTTGGACCATTTTAGTCAAAAATTGTGCTGTATTAAATGTCATTTTCAAATTCTGGCCACACATGAGGTATGTTGTTTTAATAAGGGCCTCCCACTGGGCCGTATATCAAGGTACTTATCTCTCGCCCCCTTATACAAACAGCAATCGAATAATATATGAGTCAGATCTTCTACCGCTTCAGCTCCATAAATACATGTAGCGATATGTTCATTATAGAATGGAATCTCCCAAATCTAACCATTGTATTAAGTTGTTCAAATCTTGCTCAGGCTAATGTCTCCCTGAGATGTTTTGGCAGTTGTGACTTTAAATAGTTGTCTATTTGGAAGGTGCGTTTTTATGTGCCCAGCCATTTCAGGCTACCAGGCTTACTAAAGTGTGACTATGTCGTTTTGAGCTTCTATAGCCATGATTCTTTGGGCAACTTTTTTTTTTTTTTTTTTTTTTGTCCTTCTGCTACACAGGGGACAGGGAGGCCACAGCTCTTTATATAATTTGTCAATTTAGTAATCCAGAGATTTGTGATTACAATTTTATCTGCTCCAGTAGATATAACTTAGGGAGACCATCTGTTTCCATTTCATTAATTTTGAGCCACTAGTTGTAAGCTCTAATTTTAAAAAATACTTGGGGTAGAAATATAAATAAGATAAGATGTAAGATAAGACAACTTTTATTGAATTAAATTAAATTAAATAGAATCATATTTAAATTTAATTTAAATAGGAGAACTAGCTTGGTTAGTGATTAAGGCACCAGGCTAAAACTGGCAGACTGTGAGATCTACTCCCCATCTCGGGCACAAAGCCAACTGGATGACCCAGTCACTCTCTCTCAGCCCTAGGAAGGAGGCAACAGCTAACCACTTCTGAAATCTTGCCATATATTTAGTATGAGTGGGCAACACTTTGAAGAGAATGTATAAAAGATAGGTAGTCGTTGACTTACAACAGTTCATTTAGTGATCATTCAAAATTACAACAGCACTGAAAAAAGTGACTTATGACCGTTTTTCAGAGTTATGACCTTTGCAGCATCTCCATGATCATGTGATCAAAAGTCAGATGCTTGGCAACTGGTGGATATTTATGACCATTGCTGTGTCTCAAGGTCATGTAATCTGCGACCTTCTGACAAGCAAAGTCAATGGAGAAGCCAGATTCACTTAACAACCAGGTTACTATCTTATCAACTGCAGTGATTCACTTAACAACTGAGGCAAGAAAGTAAAGCAAAACTCACTTAACAAATGTCTGACTTAACAGAAATTTTGGGCTGAATTGTGGTTGTGAGTCAAGGAGTACCTGTTCTGGAGAAATCATAAAACACCTTGGGACTGGAATTCCCATCACTAAGCAATTTTTTTTATTATTTAAATTTCTATACCGCCCTTCTCCAGAATAGGACTCAGGGCGGTGAACAGCCAAAGTAAAAAACAATATATACAAAATTTAAAAGCAGTTTAAAATAATTAAATATTTGGCCGAAAATTAAAAGAACCCCAATTTAAAAACGATTTAAAATTCACTCAAGCCAGCCCAGCTAATTGAAATAAATGGGTTTTCAGGGACCGACGAAAAATCCGGAGGTCTGTTATTGTACGTATCTCTGGGGGGAGGTTGTTCCAGAGGGTGGGCGCCGCCACAGAGAAGGCTCTCCCCCTGGGGGTCGCCAGCCGACATTGTCTGGCGGACGGCACCCTGAGGAGGCCCACTCTGTGCGAGCGTACTGGCCGGTGGGAGGCTATTGGTGGCAGAAGGCGGTCTCGTAAGTACCCCGGCCCTGAGCCATGGAGCGCTTTAAAGGTGGTTACCAACACCTTGAAGCGCACCCGGAAGACCACCGGGAGCCAGTGCAGCTCGCGCAGGAGAGGTGTTACATGGGAGCGCCTCGTCGCCCCCATAATCCCCCGCGCGGCCGCGTTCTGGACCAGCTGGAGCCTCCGGGTGCACCCCAGGGGGAGCCCCATGTAGAGAGCGTTGCAGTAGTCCAGGCGGGAAGTGACGAGTGCCTGAGTGACCGTGCGTAGGGAGTCCCGATCTAGAAAGGGGCGCAACTGGCGTATCAGGCGAACCTGATAAAAAGCCCCCCTGGCCAATGCAGCCCTTGAAGCATGACATGGTACAGTATGACCATACCACTTAGCAATGGCAATCCTGGCACTCCTCATTGCTGTCATGCAAAGATCATTGGTTGTGAAGTGATCCCAGGTGGCTCACAAGAAGGTGTAATTCAGTGGTGGGTTTCAAATTTTTTACCAATTCTGTGGGCGTGGCTTGGTGGGTGTGGCATGGCTTAGTGGGCGTGCCTCAGTGGGCATGGCAGGGGAAGGATACTGTAAAATCTCCATTCCCATCCCACTCCAGGGGAAGGTTATTGCAAAATCCCCATTTCCTCCTGATCAGCTGGGAATTGGGAGGCAGAGAATAGATGGGGGTGGGACCAGTCAGAATTTTTACTATCGGTTCTCCAAACTACTCAAAATTTCTGCTACCGGTTTTCCAGAACTGGTCAGAACCTGCTGAAACCCACCTCTGGTGTAATTGCAGAGCGACTTGCAACTTTCCCTGCTGATTTCCCTATTCACTTTGCTCATGAGCAGCTGGTGGGAAAGGTTGCAAATGGTGCTCATGTGACCATCATAAGTGCAAGCCAGGTGTCCAGATTGTGATCACATGACCACAAAGATGTTGAGATGGCTGGAACTTTGGGGACCAATCACAAATACCACTTGTTCAGCGCTGTCATAGCATCAAAAATTCATGAATGTGTGGTCATTATACAAGGACTTTCTGTAAGATCCAACCATTGGTCAAACCAGTATTATCTAAAGTCAAGTTAGCATCTTTGAACATGAGCTATTCTACCATGGGCAAATTTCATAAAGTAATTCCTCCGTCAATTCATAGGAAATATTCTACCGAATTTTGAATTAGTCAGATATCACCTTGACTACTGGGGTTAGTTCCACATTTTGAGAGAGAGATTATAGAAATTGGAACTGGAACGGGCAATAAAGTAAGTCTTATGAGGCAACTGGGTGTGGTCCCTTTTGTGAAGAGATGCCTGAGAGAAGTGTGATAGCCCTTCTCAAGTACATGAATGGATGCTGCAGAGGAGTTCAAGACCTATTCTTTATCATTCCAGGGTGTGAGACATGGAATAATGTTGCTAAGTTTCTGTTTCTAAGTACAGTTTCCAAAAAGCTTCCTCTTGATAAGACCAATTGAACAATGATACCAGTTACTGAGGGAGATGGAGAGCACCCTTTGCTGAATGTGTATAAGGAAAGGCTGTGCTTCCTTCTGTTCAGGTTGTTTTAATTTCTCCACCGATTGTGATTTGGGAGGCCTACCAAGTATTTGACTCTGTGGTTCAATATATTTATTTCAAATGTTCTACACAGTCTTTCTCTGTTCTGCTGGGGTCTGTTCATTTGTCTCTTAATTTCTTATTAAATCTTTCCTTCTACTATTAGAAGGAACCACGGCGCATATTGTAGCATTGATGGATGAACCATTGATAAATCATTTGGTGAAATTAGCTAACCAGGTGGAACAAACCGAGCTTTCATTCCAAGCTGCCTTTATGATCAAACGCTTGGTAAGGCATGGTATGTATCAACAGGCAGTCTGATATTTATATTTTCAGCCTAATGAAAATATAAATTCAAATTCAAGTGATGAAATGTGTTGGGTTAAAAAAAAAAAAAGAGGACAACAGATTGAGCCTTGAACTGCAAATCCTTTTATTTATATCATTCCCAGAGCATAATGGAATTCTTAAAGACTTATTAAATGAATGAATTACAGCTAGATGATCATCTATTTTCCTATGATATACTAATAATGTAAATCTAATTGACATCAGGCAGGTATTTTGTGCCTGACCACACTTGGCATCCTTGCCTGGAGCCCTTATTCTTCTAATTTAAATATGAAAATTGTTTGAGAGAGTAAAGCAAATGGTTCCAATACAGCAATTAAACATTTTGCACCATCATAATAGAATCTTCCATAAGGAAGCAAATCCTGTTAAATATGCTATCACTGCTCAGATATTAATAGATTTACTGCTGCAAGTTAAAGTGATATTTAATTTGAAAAATCATTGCGGTATGAAGCTTCTTTAAGCCCCCTCTCTTAAAATAATGCATTTATTATTGCACGTACACAAGCACTAATTGTATCTAGAAGACAGTTACTACACAATTATGCAGTATTATTATTACTTTAATGCTTTAATTTCAAAGTAGATGAAGCTCTTTAGGAGATTTAGCACTTGTATTTTTATTTCACAAAATAAAACTTAAAATGAATTAGGGCTGAAGCTCGGAGTCTTGCTTGCTGTAATGCACAGCTTTATAGTAAACTACATTTATAAATTTTCAATATTAAAATATGCTTAGCTTAACAAATTAGTAACCAGAAAAGCAAGCAGTAGCAGCCATCATAAGCAGAAGGACATTGTTATTTTGATTTAATAGTGCAGTGTAACTAATGAATTCTGTTCTGTATTTTTTGTCTGTTCTTCATATCCATTGCATAGAGGAGATAGTATCTCTGTTAAAAACTTACATGAACCAGGTTCAGCAATATCTGATGAAGTATCTCATTCACCGGGAGATTCGTTTTCAGCATCTGGGCATAACCACTCTCTGTGCATTACAGAAAGGTATGGACTGCTATGATTTAAAAAAAACCTATAAATCTTTCAAATAAATGAAATAATGGAACAAATTAAATACCAGGAGTTTTATGTGTAAACAAACTCCAGCTTTATAAAGTTCTGATTAAATGTTAATCTCTCTTCATTGATATTTTCATCAGACTTGTATAGAAGTTCAATTATTTTTAGTAAAGGCGCATCAATGATCTCATGATTCCAGTTTCCTGAATTTTTTCCAACTATTTTTATTAGCAGCAGTAAAGAACTCAATATATACCCTTATAGGATATTTGTTGGGGAAGACTCAAGAGAGTGAAAACAACCCGAATAGAATCACCAGAAGTAAAATGTATAAGAGGTCCAGCTAGAAGGTGAACTTCAGAGAGTTATTTTTGACAGAAGGTCCAAAGGGAAGCTTGGGTCATTATAAGAGGAGCAGGGGTGGGCCCCTGGGGGATCGGCAGGGTTCAGGCTATCCTCTAGCCAGGGATCACCAGGATTCAGCGAACCCCCAAATGCCACTCCTGGCTGGCCACGTCCACCCTGCCCCTCCCCTCCCAGGAGTCTCCACACGGCCTGTTCATCATTCCAGGTAAGTGCAGGGCAAATGCGGAGAGGCTGGGAGGGAAAAAAACGGGCCTGTTTCCGGCCTCCAGATCTTGGGGGGAAGCTGTTTTCGCTCTCCTGGAGCTCGAGGAAAGCCTCTGGAGCCTGGGGAGGGTGAAAAATGTCCGTCCGTCCCCCACTGTGGTGCAGGCGGCCAACTAGGCCACGCCCACCATGGCCACACCCATTCAGCAACAGGGCAGCGAACCTGTTGCTAAAGGATCTGAAGCCCACCTCTGAAGAGGAATAGAACCCCTGTGGTTGAACAGCTGAAAGTAAAAGGCTGACTGATGGACATGAGACACATGATAATGCCTGAAAGTTTGTCATATTTCTGACACAAAAGGTGGAAACAGGTTCTCTTGAGGCTTGTTGAACAGATATATGATGTATAAGAAACAGGAATATGCATGAATTTCTTAAAAGGATCTTGAAAAATTGTAACATCAAAGCAGGTTTTAAACATAAATAATTTAAAGTTAGCCTATATTTCATGATGTTACTAGATTTTTATAGATCAAATGTAAATCCTTAGACAATACCATCAATCCAATGTGGAATAAATTTATAGACAAGTATAAAAGGTTGTACCTTCCCACATGAAAAATTCTGCAGTCTAATATCTGAATACCTTTTGTCTTATATGAAGATCCAGACTTTTCGGCAGCATTCAGTAACAGTGAACTGAAGAAGCACCTTGATGAAATCTGTCAACAAACTGAAATTATGCAAGAGTTTCTCAGTGTTGCTATTAGACATATGGAGGCATGAGAGACACTTCCAGTCTGCACATCATTAGTCAGAATAGAGATTATTAGCCTCTGAATAGGCACCTGAGCTAAGATATTGGCATCTCAGGTTTAACAAAGCAGCCTTGGGAAAATCCACAACAGCTACATACATAAATTATGATGTCTGTTATTTGGGTAGAAATGAAAGAGACATCCCCCCACCCCCTCACAAGGCATCTAAACAGAATCCATTGAAAATAATTGGGTTTGTGATTGTATCAAAAATATGCCACTGTTGTCTTATCTATGCATTCGTGGACCAGTTTTATAGCAATACCACTTAGACTTATATACCGCTTCATAGTGCTTTTACAGCCCTCTCTAAGCGGTTTACAGAGTCAGCATATTGCCCCCAACAATCTGGATCCTCATTTTATCCACCTTGGAAGGATGGAAGGCTGAGTCAACCTTGAGCCTGGTGAGATGTGAACTGTCAAACTGCTGATAGCCCGTGATCAGTCAAAGTAGCCTGCAGTACTATACTCTAACCAATGCACCACCGCGGCTCTTATAGTTCTAAAGACAGATGGACCAATCTAAACATAGTTCTGTCATACAGATGTTGCAATTTAACACCATCCTTGCTCATTTGTAATCTGCAGTTCTCTGCTGATGCAGATAATCTTGCCCTGGAATACACTTTGGCAATATTCTTATTTTAATAAACTGAAATTGGATTGTTTTTAAGAGCTTTGAAATGGGGGGGGGATCTCCGCTAGCAAACAATTATGTATATGCAGCTTTCCAAGATAAATTTGTGAAGCTTTTATTAAAATGGGCATTTTTAGAAAAATGTATTCATGTAAAATGGTTGTATTGTTGTGACTGCTTTAAGATGCTGTATATTTGTATATAGGCCATGACTGAGTAATCACGTCCTTGGCTCATTAATGGATACGACTTCAAGGAAGGGAGCTAGAGCATTCCCATCATATTAGAACATGTGGAACAGGCAGAAATAATGGGAGACAGGTGGTTCCGTAAATGACAGTTGCTGGATCCAAAAGTTTCTATGTATGTGCATATTTGTGTTAAAACGCTCTGTAAGTAGAAAGATCTCCTGGATGACACAGGATATTCACCAAAGAGGACATACTGTACCTAGTTGCACAAAGAAACCTATTCAGAATCTGTTTCTATACATACGTGACGTGCATATGCTCAAGAGCTCTTACTTTAATTCAGCTCTTACATCTTAAATAAATTGATTATTGTATCCTATTGAAAAAAAATAATCTGTATATTTCCCTTACATAGAAGATTACTGCTTTCTTTGTGCTACTAAAATCAAATGTCTGGAAGCTATGTCCAAAGTTTGCATCTAATCTAGTTTTGAGTGATTCTGCAGTCGTCTGTAAACATAGTAAAAAAATGAAAGCATGCACATAAGCGTGATCTCCAATAACTTATTGTGCTTTTGTTTTTGGGCCTTTGCGTATTGAAGATTGCGCTGCAGGACACATAGTGGCAGCGAAATACATTTTTCACAAGAAACAAAACATACTTTCTTCCTGCCAGTTTATAGCTGGAAATGCCCACATGTGTTTCATCTCTTATTATATTGGATTTTTAAATTGTTAGAATCTTGTTTATAGGAAGCAACATAAAGTGTTATAAATAATATTTTAGAAGATAAGAATGTCGCAGGACACAGAAGAATAAGAACTGCCTCCAGAGATGGAAATGGTCATCTGAGCCATATCCAGCATTTCTTCTAGGAATCGGCTGTGTTCCTCAAGGATTGTTGAATCTGTTCCTCCCATTAGACTGCAGGAAGACCAACTCTTAGCTCCCTCATTAGACAATGCCTGAACTTCTCAAATAACTGAATATCATCTATTTCATGTAATCACCATTCTGCAACACTATGATATCAAACAGACCAGGTCTTAGTGCCTTAGAATGAAAGATGGAATATCCCAAGTATCGAGAGGCTTCTGAACCCAACACCATTCTTGCTGGGATTCAGCCAAAACTCTTCCTTCCTATCCAACTCTAATGGCTTCCAGACATCTGGACAGGATCTTCAGTAACATTTCCTGTTCAGCCTATACGATATGGAGAGCATTATGTGTACATTAGCTGCATCTTCATTTTTCCAAGTCTGGAAAAAGCTCATTGAATTCAAAGAATGACATTAAGCCAGAAAGCTTTGTTTTATTTGCTGAACTGTCTGCTAACTAGATAAATTAAGAAAAGCCAAACTTGCATTGTTAATTATAGCCACATTTTTTATTGTTTATTTTGTACTCAACAAAATTAATAAATACATTATCTAAGATACAATAGGCTTTTTTTTTCATTTCACCTATGAAAAAATAATGCTTTCAATTTTTTTTTCACATTTTAAAACCTGTCATGTTATTTTATTTGTAAAAGAAAATGTGAGAAGAGCATAGTGATGGCTAAATATACAGAATGTCCATTTAGGAATTACATTTACAAGAACCTGATACAGAAGCCTATATTTCGCCCCCATAATTAATAGTTCTCTGCAATAATATTTAAACCAACAGGTTTAAACAAAACAAAAAAAAAAACACCCCTAAAGCCCCTCCCTGTAGAGCAGTGAGGTGTTTACTTTTCAAGTATTGAATCAGTAAAATGTAAGATTTTTTGCTGATTTTACAGTGTGCCTTTTAAAACTACCCATCCTTAAAACAAGACAAAACCAACAGGTTCATTATCCCAATCAGCCTGTTATTGTTAATCTAGTTACCCTTTTCTTCAAGAATTGCTGAAAATATCAATTATGCTATATGAAGCAGTTTTTGAAACAGAAGACACAATTCTCCCCTAGTAGTGAGTTCTAGTGATAGAAAGGCAATCCAAATCTATTTCCAATATATTCCTCTGCTGGTTTTACTACTTGTTTTCTTAAAAAAAAAAAGAAAGAAAGAAAGCATCCAAGAAATCTTTAGAAAATTCAAGAGTGACAAAAAATATAACACTCCTTCATAGCATGGAAGGAATCCCATTGGCTTCAGAAGGCCTTTTCTTCGCCTTTGATAATAATTCATGAGGAGATCTCAGACAACTTCTACAAAGGAAAGCCAATAAAGAAAACATTAGCAATGGTTCCTATACAAAAGTACAAACAGTCCTGTCATAGATGATGATCATGGTGATGGGAGATGACTTGGATCTTATTAGTTCCAATGACTGGAATTGCATGTAAAAAATTCTCATGAGTGGAACAGGAGAAATAATATCTGCCAATTCCCTGTTCCCTCTGAAGCTCTCCTATATGTTCTGAACACCTGTTGAAAGGGTTGAAACAGTAACTAAAATAGTGTGGGAGGTGGTGCTAGGCCTGCAGGGAGAAGGGGAAATTGGCAAAAAAAATCACACCCATCACTCAGTCTATCCTTCTGCTGGTGATGCCACCATTGGATCAGAGTGGCTCCTTTCGTAGGACAATAATTCAGGATCCATGCACCAATTATTAAGTGCAGGAATAGTTCCATTCTATGCTAATCCCACATAAACTGAACAAAGTTCCTGTTACATGGAGTTATGAACCAGAATAGAAAATTGTCACTGAAATACCTTATAATGAAGGAAATGCTGCACATGTTGAAATAACTATTTTAATATATCTGTTACAGAAGCTTTTTCCTACTTTTATTAAAAGTCTACTTATCCCTTAATAAGCTTGCTTTTGTATCAGAAATAAATTTTATAACTGAAACCATTTTTTAAATAAATAGTTTGAAATTCAGATCCGTGCCCTCTCCTACGAGCCTAGTGCAATTCATAATCAAGCTTCTATCTCTCTGTGTCCTATTCCAGATGCAGGTTGCTCTAAGAACCAGGATTAATATGTTTATTGCAGATTTTATAACCCTTTATTCTTTGCTCTTAATATACTCAAATGAGGCATTTGCTAGATTCATTCCAGGGCATGCAAGTTAGAAGGATTAAAGCAAACCTACCTGCTCTCTGAGGCGTTTGAACATTGTCTACCTGAGGCAATGACCCTCGTGCCCCATTCTCTTCAAAGGCCAAGATGGGAGTCAAAGGAATATCAGAGCTATCTTCCTCTTCAGGACTCATGGCATCCAATCTGGGAGGTTTTATTCCCATGGGTAAACTGATGAGCTCTTCAAAGTTTTCATCCTGTGTAGATACTCCATTTTCATTTGAATAATTTCGCGGGTTGAGATTACTGAAATACATCGATAGGTAACATAATGTACTGATAACAAACCAGAAATATATGACTATTTTAATCCAATGCTTTTTAAATTATATCTGTATTTATTGTAGGTTTAGTTTCCTCTACCAGAAATATTTTAGGCCATGATGCAGGCAAATTTAAGAAATGTTTTGGAAACAAAATCTGTTTTCAACTTCATCTTGCATTCTAATGGTGGCGATACCACTACCCATATGAATGAATACTAACAGGAGGTGTTCTTAATTCAATCGACATACCAACCAAAACTTGGCAGGTGGTAGATTTTTCTTCACATATAAAATGTGAGTTCACGTTCATAAATAACATAATAAAATTGTTCGTATTATGTTCGTATTATCAAACAAATACAAATGGTATTATTTAGTCAATATACAAATTATATTTGAATTAGCATACTAAATGCCAAGAAAAAATGTACAATTCTGAATGCAAATATTGCAAAAATATTTGCAATAATAGTAAAAAATGCAAAAATAGAAAACGTATAGAGTAAGTTATACTGTAGGTTGAAGTTGGTGCCTTCTTCCACATCTTTACTTTTCCTTCTGCAAAATTTCCTGATATGCTGCATAATAAAACTGTGACAGAATTTTTATTTATTTATTTGATTTATTAAGGACCCAGGTTAGAAACCAGGAGATAGGTTCTATCTAGATAGATAGATCTAGTCCTACCTTAGGCACAAAGTCAGCTGGGTCATCTTGGGCCAGTCACTTTCTCTCAACCCTAGGCAAACTACTTCTGAAAATCCTGGCCAAGAAAACCATAGGGAATATTCCAGGCAGGTTCTGAGAACTGGACACAATTGAACAGAAGGAGGGGTGGGGGGAAGGATCACATTTCTTACCTGTCTAAGTTTACTCTGGGCTGGTGAGAAATGAGCACAGGTGTGTGAAGTACCATTTCCCCATTGCGTGGAGTTTCTGCCATACACTGAACCTGAGAACCCATTACAGGGCTTAACGGAGGTGTAGGGCCGCTCACTGGTAGAAGGAAAACAAAATGGTCTGTAAAACCATATTTATTTAATGTAGGAGAATGGAGAACATAAGATTGCATAGAGAAATGTAGCTTCTCGAAACTCTGTTCCAGTGGTGGGTTGCTCCTGGTTCTGTCTGGTTCTTGAGAACCGGTAGTAAAAACGGCGGGAGGCTTCGCCCACCCACCCTGACGTCACATTTGGTGATCTGCACGCACTCCCATTGCGAACCGATAGTAAAGGTAAGTAGAACCCACCCCTACTCTGTTCCCCTCTATGTCTATGTAGAGGTGGGGGTATAGCAATAAATTGTCATCAAAAGTTTAAAGCACCCTTTCCATTCTGAAAAGTGGTTTTTTGGAAAGTAGTTGCATGCAATCCTAAATACAATATTCAATGCTGTTGGGGAAAAATAGGATGGGATCCTGGGCAGCTACTGCTTTCCAATAGAGGTAATAGTGAACCAGCTAGATTAATTGATTGACCCATTGTAAAACAACTTCCTCTGCCTATTTCTTAATACAGAATGATGCTAAGGCAAGAGCCAAGAGAAATTTCAGGGATCTGATTCTATCTGAATACTGAAAAAAATTCCTTTTAGTACTAATGAAAAATGCAATATCCAACTAATAACAGGGTTCATTTTATAATAGCCTTGTATAAAACACTTCCTTTTATACCTTGTTTGCTCAGAAATCATGCCAGGTAAATAGTGAGCTGACATTTCAATTGTTTAATAAAAAGGAACTAAGGATTTTATTTCAGTAGCTCAATTGTAAACAAAACTGTAATCTAGATCAGAAAATGATATAACTTCGAATTTTGTCGGTAATGATTAAAACTAATGATCTAGAACTTGATTTATTTATCACCGAAAAATTAATCACAGTGCTAATATTCATTTTGTACATAATTATACTCACAATGGAATAATATGCCATTACAAGTATTCAAATGTCAAATCACCTCCTTTTCATTAAATACAACCAGATTACTAATGTTTAAATGATTTATTACTTAATTCTTTCTTATTCATGCTCTGAGTAAGTTTCAGTGTTAAGCTAAATGTACATCAAAAATAATACCTATTTCTTTTGCTATCACTCCATTCTGCTGCTCATCTGATTTCTGCAAAATAAAAAAGATTTTACGTAAACATCTATTGTAGAAGATAAATAAATATATAGAAAATATACTTCTGAAAAAGGAAGAAGTTCCATACATACTCTTTCCACAGGTTCTGATCGCCTAGTTCTTTTCATAATTTCCTCAAGACGCTACATAATAAAGAAAAAGAATATTTATAATGAACATCTTCCAGATTTATCCATAGTTTATAATATTTATTAATTTATTTTACATTTTTATGGGCTACTTTAATCAAAAAGCTCTGGGTAGGTTATATTATGCTAATGATATGAAAAATAATAATCCCCCAAAATGGATGCTGATAACTATTAGTTAATTATACTTGGGAAAATAAAACTTTCAATGATTTTCTAGATCAGGGTTGTCAAACTCCCGGCCCGTAGGCCAAATGGGTCATGTGTTGGCCATGCCCCCACCCAGTTTTACAAAAGGGGAAAAAGTCCCAATATGTCATGTGAGACAGCCATGATGACGTGAGTTTGATACCCCTGTTCTAGATGCCCTGAATGAGGAAGTTTTATAAACATTTGGTGCTAAAGATTTACAATGTTTAGCAGCTGCTACAAAGAAGGACTGCCATCTTCTCCATGTTCTCTTAACTTCAGATAGTGAGGTGACTTTTTTTTTTATTAAATTTTTATACCACCCTTCTCCTGCTGGACTCAGGGTGGTGCACAGCCAAGAATAAAAAACATCCCAATACAAAATTTTAAATTTTAAAATAATTAAACAAATTTTGGCCCAAAATTTAAAACCTCCCAACTAAAATCTATTACAATTAAAAATATCTAAGGGGGGGGGTTTACGCCAGCCCAGCTTGATGAAATAGAAAAGTTTTGAGGGCACGGCGAAAAGCACGGAGATCTGGTATCCTACGTATCACCGAGGGCAAGTCGTTCCAGAGGGCAGGTGCTCCCCCTGGGGGAGCCGACATTGCCTGGCTGACGGTACCCTGAGGAGTCCCTCTCTGTGGGAGCGAACTAGTCGGTGGGAGGCTATTGGCAGCAGAAGGCGGTCCCATAAGTACCCAGGCCCAATGCCATGGAGCGCTTTAAAGGTGGTAACCAACACCTTGAAGCGCACCCGGAAGACCACCGGAAGCCAATGCAGCTCGCGCAGGAGGGGTGTCACATGGGAGTGCCCCATCGCTCCCATAATCCCCCGTGCGGCAGCATTCTGCACCAGTTGGAGCCTCTGGGTGCTCCTCAAGGGGAGCCCCATGTAGAGAGCATTGCAGTAGTCCAGGCGGGAAGTGACAAGTGCCTGAGTGACTGTGCGTAAGGAGTCCCGATCCAGAAAGGGACGCAACTGGCAAATCAGACGAACCTGATAAAAAGCCCCCCTGGCCACGGCCGTCATATGCTCTTCTAAAGACAGCCGTGCATCCAGGAGGATGCCCAAGTTGCAAGCCCTCTCCGTGGGGGCCAGTAACTCGCCTCAATAGCCAGCGATGGCACCATTGGCTATATCGGGACGCCGGAAGCCACAGCCACTCGGTCTTGGAAGGGTTGAGTCGAAGCCTGTTTCTCCCCATCCAGACCCGCACAGCCTCTAGGCACTGGGACATCACTTCAAGGACATTGTTGGGACGGCCTGGGGTGGAGATGTACAGCTGAGTATCGTCAGCGTACTGATGGACCTCCACCCCAAAACCAAGGATGATCTCGCCCAGCGGCTTCACATAAATGTTAATAGGCCTTTCTAATATGTTTTCACTGGAGAACAGATTTGGATATATTAATTATGAGCACACTACGTGCAATAACCAAATTCATCTCCAGTATATGCTAATTACTTCACTACTGCCACCTCTTCCTCCACCAACTTGGAAAAGGTGGTGACCTGCAACAAATGTTTACAAAATGAGCCACTCATCCTCCTTGGAAATCAGCTGGAGGAGGAAGCATCAACAATAGCAGCATAGAGCCCTGGTGGCGCAGTGGTTAGAGTGCAGTATTGCAGGCTACTTCTGCTGCCTGGGTACCTGCAATTTGGCAGTTCAAATCTCACCAGGCTCAAGACTGACTCAGCCTTCCATCCTTCCGAGGTCAGTAAAATGAGGACCCAAATTGTTGGGGGCAATATGCTGACTCTGTGAACTGCTTAGAGAGGACTGTAAAGCAGTATATAAGTCTAAATCATAAGTGCTATAGGTGATCAGTGAGCAATTGAGCAAACATCCTCTTTGTAAGCTTCCTGCAACCCCCTGCCTTTTTCAGAAATCAAATCAACTTATACTTGTTCCCTCCCTCCTCCAATCCATTATTGTCTTCATGCATTAGACAAATGCATGGGTGGGTAAACTTCTCCACTTTAAGTAAACACTTTTTATTTCCAAACATGTGAGACGGAAGCCAAAAGAGAAGTGGCAATGAAAGTTTGCCTGTGATGTATACCAACCTACTAATAACTCAAAGTTTATCCATCACATCACGAACCCCTTTGGGGGTGTTCTTTATAAACTTGTGATCATACATGAAGGCAAGAGGCTACCTGATTCATGTAGATTCCTGTAGGTTCTTACCATGATTTGGAAGTTTGGCTGCAATGGGTTCTAAATCAGAAAAGATGCTTTGTTGAGCAGGTATGTGCAAAAATCCAAAGGTGGCATTATAAGCAGCAAATGTAACTGTGATTTCAACTGTATGGAAGATAATGCTTCCAGAAGGTTTTTAAATCTATTTTAGTCCTTAAATTAAGTCCCCAAAAGTGAATTCATTGGGTGGGTGACTTGCCACATGAAAATACACATGTGGTTGTCTGCAAGAACTGATTTCTATTACCTTCTTTCTTTCTAAGCGCTCTTGTTCTTCTTTCTGGAAATGTTTTTCACGCTCCAGTCGAATCTGGTCTTCTCGTAACCGAGTTTCCTCTTCCTTCTAAATTATGGCACACAAAAAGAAAATATGGACATCGATTATATTATGGCAATCAATATATATTTATCTAGTTATTTTCACTTTTGCTTTCAATTGCTGTAATCCCAAAAGAACAGGGTAAGAGGTTGCATAGTCCCAACATAGTTGCAAAAGGTATCTTTTGTATCCAAAGAGCAGCTTCTTTTAAAATTGCAAATGAATGTACAATTTAATTACTTCTCTGTAGTGCAAACACATTTTGAAAAGGTGATGAGATTCTAAATTAAATACTGTGTACTTATGTACCTTCACTCCATAAAATTAGAATACCAGTGTTTCTTGATTACTTCAACAATCATTAGCCTTTCTGATTGCACATAATCTGTTACTGTTCGTGATTTTATGCAAGGTAAAAATTAAGGGCTCCCTTTTCTATTTTGCATGATATATTAGGGAAGTATGTGTCGTATGTTTAAGGCCCAAGTCACAAATATTAATGGCATTTTTGTATCTAATCTTCAGGATACATTCAAATGCAAAGTAATAGCAGCAGCTGGCATGGTTCATAATTAACAAGATCAGAAGAGGCATGAAGAGGAAAATTAATGCTTTGCAATCCTGGTAAAAATTCCTCTTCTAAAAATTTTTTTTTTCAGGGAGGGAATTTCATTTGCATTGAAAAACAGCATGGAAATTAGATCAAAAAGTGCATTCAACTTCAGAAAGACTAGGTCCTAAATATACAGACAGAAAGAAGGAAATACTGTATAAGCTTTTATAACTGCTGGGAGTCTTTCCAGAGAATACCAATATTCCAGAAGCCACAGTCATACATATTTTGTATACAAATGCATATTGCTTGTAAAGACAAGAAATATGCTTTGGAGCAAGAGTGGAGGAGTGGCTTGCATAGATCCTGTTACTATTCCTTAAAGTAGCTGATCTATTCCTATGATATTTTGAGGGATGGTGACTACGAGGGGTGGGGGGGTGGGGTGGGGGGCAGACAAGAGACAGCACAGCCCGGAGCTGGATAGAAGACAGAGGAAGAGAGTTAGGTTAGCCGCTCCCTAAAATCTTCTAGGATATGTCTGTTAGGATGAGAATAAAGGTGTAGTCTGACGTGATCCTTTCTATTTTGTGTCAGGAAATAAAGACTGACTGCACTGTTTTACATTGTTCTTGGGCTAAGCCTGACAACTAAGCCCTTCTAAAAGGTCACACGGTCCCAGGAAAAAACAGAATTGGTTAAGGAGTTTCAAATGCTTTTACACTGACAGAGGGACCAGCTGTATTAGAATAAGCAGAACAGCAGCACTGAATTCCATGGAAAACTTTTTTTTTTGTAAGGATGCTTTTGGTCCAGCATTATCAAGATGGTACTTGCAAGAATGTAACGTTCTGCAGCTTTCTCCATGTATGGGACATCAACACATATATGGGATTGAAGGGACTTCAACCATGGAATCGTGGCTTCCATCTAAACTTTTTTAACTCCTTCCCTGTCCAAAGATGCCACTGTTTGCATCTCCTTGCTTTCCTTTCCACAGAACAATGAGCCATTTGGACAACATACAATCTGCAAAGCCCACTGGTGTTTACACTACCTGCTTCTGAAAGAGTTCCATTTCCCTCCTTTCTTTCTCCTCCTTTTCTTCAGCCAAGCGGCGTAGCTCTTCCTCCTCCTGCTCCTGTTCTGCTTCTTTTTGCTTCCTTTCTGCCTCCTGCTTCTGAGCTTCCTCCTCTCGGCGCTCTCTTTCCTCAGCAATCTTCTGCGCCAAGGCCTCCTTCTTTTGTCTAATGGAAACAATGCTGTGTGTTAGACAAACGCATGGATGGGTAAAACTAGCACAAAAAAAATTAAATAAACACCTGTTTTAGCATGTCAGACTGCCTCTAAATATTAATAAATGACGCAGAATGGATTGGAAAAAGGAGGAAATGCTTCTTCTTCTCACTTTATCTGAGGTAAATTGAAGATTATTCTTGGATTAATTGGGAAATTTCTTTAAATAAAATCGTGAAAAATTTGAAATCTTGCTTGGTGCCAGAAAACAAATTACAGTATTCCTGTCGAAGCAGGGGTGAAATGCTACCGGTTCGGGCAAACCGGTAGTAAAAAAAATGCTACCGGTTCGTCTGAACTGGTATTTCCAACGATCTGTGCCACGCAATTTTTATTCACTAGAAAGCAGGAAATCCTGCTTTCTAGTGAATCTTAATTGTATGGCACAGCTGTCCCCCCCTCGCTGTTCTACTCACCTTCTTAAGCCTCTTTTTCCACATGAAGCACGTGTTTGGTATGCACTACGCATGTGCGTGCAGTATGCATTTGGCACACACTATGCATGCACGCGGACAGTGCATGCTTGGCACACACCGTGTATGCGCGGGCAGTGAACCGATGGCAAACTGGGAGGCTTTCACCACTGTGTGGAAGGATATCTAAGATTGTGTTGAGCAACTCTAACAAGATCCTCTGTACTATAGGGATTAAGGGATTGGGCTATGAGCAGGAAGAGCCATATTCTAGCCTTCCTTCAGCCATAGAAGCTCATTGGTTTACTTGCAGCCAGTCACTCTCTTAGCTCAAATTTCCTCACAGGGTTGCTGTGGTGAGAAAAAAAAAACAATAGAAGAAAAACTACTTAAGTACTCCACCTTAAACTCTTGAATGAAAGGTGGGATATAAATCAGCTAAAGAAGTGGATCCTGAATTACTGGTTTTACTTTTCTCTCTCTCCAGACAGAAAGATGCCATTTACGTAGAGAATAGGAGTAAGCATGTTCAAATTCCTAATATCACTATATAATTTCAGAATGAAGGTGGCACAAACTTGGAGATACTGCTGGAAGGGTTTATGAGAATGCAAAATCCAGGCATTTGTTGAAGTCAGAACAACCTAAGAGGCACTAGAGTGGCTTTTTTCTATCATGATGACCCTCCAGCATTTTGAAATACAATTTCTGTCTCCCAAGTCAACATGGCCAATGGCTGAAATGATGGGAGTTTACCTCAATATAACTGCATAATAACAGGTTGAGAAATGATGCTGTCCTTTTGAACATCTGGATCATACTGTTCATTTACTTATTTTTTTATCCACCTTTATTACTTTAAAAGTAATTTAAGGTGGCATATATACCTAATACTCATTTCTCTATTTCCCCAACAAATTCTCTGGGAGGTGGGTTGGGCTGGTCCAAAATTACCAGCTGGCTGTCATGTCTAAGGTAGGATTAGAACTCATAGTCTCCTGGTTTCTAGGCCAACACCTTAATCTCAGGAGCCTGAGCAGGAGTGGCATAGGAGGCTAATGCCTCCTACTAAGGCAGCATTTAACATCCAGCTGCCTGCAATTACTGCGAGTTCAATTCTTACCAGGCTCAAGGTCGACTCAGCCTTCCATCCTTTCTAAAGTGAGTAAAATGAGGACCCGGTTTGTGGGGGCAATAAGATGACTTTGTATAAAATATACAAAAGTATAAAGGCTATTGCTTAACGCATTGTAAGCTGCCCTGAGTCTCCGGAGAAGGGCGGCATATAAAAATAAATTTAAAAAAAATCACCACACACTCACCTGCTCTCAAGTTAATCAGTATCATCTATACTAATTATCACTTTAAATCTATAGAATCTAGATTGCATAAAATCTATACAATCAGCACAATCTGTACAAATTATCACATTATACTAAATAGTATAATCTCTATTTTTAAAGGGCAGAAGGAATGGCTTAGAAAGACAAAAGGAAGAGCCACTAGCAAGGCAATGGTCAAATAATTTTTCAAAGAAAATTATTTGAGAAAACATCTTGGACAAGTTCCTCCCTAATTCACATGAAGATAATGGGAGGAAGTGGGAAGCACATTCAGACTTGCAAGGATTTGTTACTATAGCAGTTACAGCTATAAAAACAGTCCTGCCTATATGGTCTTGGTTACTTAGTCTGGTCTATGTTGTTGGGCAGACACCATTCCAGACAGAGATATCTGTTAATAGCCTGCTTCTGCTAAATCCTGGAGATGAACAGAATATAAGCTTTATACAAATGCTTTGTTTTGTAATCTTGGCCTGTGGTGTGCTCAAAGAAGATATGCAAAAGTGCATTTTCTCCATTAGGCAACTGTGAGTTGATCACCTTTCAATTTCTTCCTGCTCCTTTCTTTGCTGCTCGTCCCGTTCTCGTTGCTCCCGGGCGAGTCGCCTTTTTTCACTAAGTAACCGGGTTGCTTCTTCTGGATTTGTTGTCCCTGCTGAAGATTTGCTACAGATGGGAGATGGTGAAGCTGCTGAAGGAACAGAGGGCAGAACTGGAACAGGACCTAGAAGAAGAGTCAGATTTATACCATCAGAGTTTTTTTTTTTTTTTCATTTTATTAGATTTATATACTGCCTTACTCCCGAAGGACTCAGGGCAGAGTTGGGATCTTTTAGAAAAAGCCATGTACAGTATACAACATCTGCAAAAGGAAAATTATAAAATATTAAAATACCGTTTACTAATTGAGGTTGAAAATTGTGTGGGTTCAGAGCAAACAAATGTAAAAGACCTGGGCCAAAAATTACAACTGATGAAATTAATGTTAATATAACAACAACAGCAGCAGCAGCAGCAGCAGCAAAACCCAAAACAAAATACCGTATTTTCCGGCGTATAAGACGACTGGGCGTATAAGACGACCCCCAACTTTTCCTGTTAAAATATAGGGTTTGGGCTATACTCGCCATATAAGACTACCCCTCTTCCAACACACACCAAATAAAAATTAAAAAACATCAACTGCTTCAACACAATGTAAAAGCAGCTGTGCTAGACCCAAAATGGCCCCTGCAACTAGCAGGAACCTCACACAGCCACAAAAAGCCCAAAAAAACAACTTTCACACTTTACACACACACACAACACAACACAACTGGCTCACCCACAATGTAAAAGCAGCTGTGCTAGACCCAAAATGGCCCCTGCAACAAGCAGGAACCTCACACAGCCACAAAAAGCGCAAAAAAATCAACCTTCACACTTTACACACACAAAATTCCACATACAGCTTTGTGAGATTTTGTGTGTTTGTGTAGTTAGAGTGAAACACTACAGAAACACACCACATCTCAGAAAGCTGCACAAATATTATTTTATTTTTATTTTTATATGAAAACTAAATTTAAAACTTCCTAAACTTTAAATGGCTAGGTCTAAAAAAGAACAACTAAAAAAAACCCAATTAACTATTTTTTTAAAGCTCCCAAAGGGGAAAAAACCTTACCCAATAGAACAGGGGTCTCCAACCTTGGCAACTTTAAGACTTGTAGACTTCAACTCCCAGAATTCCTCAGCCAGCTTTGTTTTTACTGGCTGAGGAATTCTGGGAGTTGAAGTCCACAACTCCTGCCTGCATGATTGCAGGCAGAAAGTGGCTTGCTGATGGAATGGATTCAGGCAAGCGAAGCAAGGCAAGCGTGGCGATTACCAGCTAAGGTAAGCAAGCTGGAGGGGGAAAACTTTTTTCTTTTTACAGGGCTTTGGGCTCTGGCGATCCCAGCTGAGTTGCCTGATTAGCAGGCAACGCAGCTGGGATCGTCAGAGCTTGGATCGATGGCTCTGGCGATCCCTGCTGCGATGCCCGATTGGCAGGCAACTCAGCTGGGATCGTCAGAGCTTGCAGAGTCACGTAAAAGGAAAAAAGTTTTTTCCTTTAACATGGCTCTGGCATCCCAGCTGAGTTGCCTGATTAGCAGGCAAAGCTGGGATCGTCAGAGCTTCGATCGCCAGAGCCATTTAAGGCTCGTTAGAGTCTTTTGGGCTGGTCTGCCTGGTTACAGGAGAACGACACCCGGCGTATAAGACGACCCCCGACTTTTGAGAAGATTTTCATGTGTTAAAAAGTCGTCTTATACGCCGGAAAATACGGTAAAATAAATAAAGATGCAAGCAAGGTAGAACAGATGAAAGAAAAGAAGCTGAAGAACAAGAAGACCAAAGAATACCTAATCAAGAAATATCACTTAGAAACAAGGAAGATCAAGGAAGCACTGGAAATAATAAAGCAGCAAGTAACAGCAATAGTCGAGAAGTTTAGCAGATACGGAGCTCAAACTGCAAATTATAGGCAGAACCTCCAATTTCAATCCAATCAGAAACATTTCTATCAATCCATCAATGGAGAAACTGCAGTGAATTAGTCCATACCTGACAAGGGAGAAACAGTGCAATTCTGGGCGCAGATATGGGATAACCCAAAGAAATACTACAAGGATGTAGCTTGGTTAAAAGAGGTGGATAAGACTAAAAAAGAAGTTGAAATGAAAGAACTAGTAATAACAGCAGAAATGGTAAGAGAAAGAGCAAGAAGATCAAGAATTGGTCAGCACCAGGTGAAGATGAACTGCATGGTTTTTGGTTGAAACATCTAACTGGTTTATTCCCACTCATTGCCAAGCAGTTTAACAACGTATTACATCCACGGTGCATCCACAGGGAGAGGCAGTCCCTTAAATAACCTGACCCTGTGCCATTCAGGACTGTAAAATGATAAACAACACCTTGAACTGCACCCAAAAAGAAGCCAACGCAGCAGCACTACAATATGGGAAACCACCAGGTGCTCAGAATTATGCACATTACTGCATTCTGGACCAATTGCAACTTCTGAGCGGACTTCAAGGGAAGACCAACGTACAGCACATTGCTGTAAAAGGAAGTGGCCAAAGCATGCATGATTGTGAACAAGGATAAGAACAGGTACAACTGGTGTACGCAAGATGAATCTGTACAAAGGCACCCTAGCCATAGCTTCTTTAAAAGGAACAATGAGTCTAGGAAGAGTCCTGAATTCCATACAAGCTCTGATCAGGGGAGTGCTACCTCATTGAGCAAAGACAACACAATGCCAAGCCCTGAGGGCCTGTGCATGGGCAAAACACAAAGCCACTCTGTCTTGCTAGGGTTGAGTCAGTGTTGGTTCCTGCCCAGGCACTGGGTCAGCTGCTAGCTGGCCAATGGTAGGAATATATACCTGAGTATCAGCAGCACAGATATTGCATTCTGTGCTTTTGAATGACCTCACCCAGTGGTTTCATGTACTTATTACGGAAGAGCAGCAAGAGACCTGCGCCTAAAGGTATCCCACACTTCAGGGGCCTAGGGTCTGATCTTTTTATCCACACTAACACTAATTGTTGAAACTCAATTAATGTAATTACTTCCTATGATTTAATAATCCCATGTACTCAAATTACAATTTCTCCATAATTTTGGGAGAGTTTTGGAAGGCTACACCCAATACTTTAGTGAGACCACAGGTAACTTTGGTGATAGACAGGTTGTGCACTCCTGTGGGCCATGATTTAGTGAGGAGGATGTAGCTCTATTAAGTCAGAATTGCCATTAACAAGAGAGAGACACTCATGAATTATTGCCCAAGGGGATCTTAACATCTGAAATAATCACTAGTTAGAACATGTAGTGTATGTGAATATTATGACAAGTATTTCAATTTAGTCATTTAAATGATATTCCACTTTGATTTAAAAAGAAAAGAAAAGAAAAGAAAAGAAAAGAAAAGAAAAGAAAAGAAAAGAAAAGAAAAGGCCTATAGACAATTTTTAAACAAATAGTCCAAGTGATTTCACACAGACATCTAGGTCCATTCTAGTCTGTGATCCTGGTAGTTTCTCTGTTCTCCCATTTAACTAGTAACCAACTCTGCTTAGCTTCCCAACCTAAACCCTTGGAAATAAGCCTGTTACAATTATCCACATTGATTCAAAACAATATCTGAAAGCTACATAAGGAAAAGGGAGCAAAGCACTTAATTGGGTAAGGAACATTTTGGAAGGCTGATAACCTGATCCTTACTTTGAGTAAACTCTGGTTTATAGGACTCTTCACTTGTAGCTACTCTGGGATTTGAAGCTGTTTTTTTAGGGTCTGACTTTTGTTCCAGTATCTTCTCAGATTCCTTCAACGTCCCCTTTTTCCCATGTTTTGTTGGACGAATGTTGCCAGGGGAAGGAGGGCGAGCTTGAATGGAAGGTGTTTTGGAAGATCCAGATAGCAAAATGATCTTTCTGGGTGTTCCTGGCAGGGCAGGCATTGATCTGGAGGCATGCCTATTTGAATCGCAGAGAGATAGTAATCAGAACTTAGATTTAGACTCTGAATAACTTTATTGTCATTTTAAATGTACACTAATCAGCATACATTAAAATGAAATTTCATTGTATACAGCTTTCAAAAGGTCACCACTTCCAATATATACTACATAAACATGTCAAAAATATAAACAAACAAACAAACAAATAATAAAAATTATGCATATACCTACATACCCACATATATTATATGACACAGAGAAACAACACAGTCTAGTTCGGATGTATATATGTACATTTACATTATTTATATTATATTGTTGAGTTATGGTTACTCCATTTTATTGCTTTTAAACATTTTCCCATCTCTATCCATTCTTTCCTACCCTTCTGAAGTAAGTTTGAGAGGAGTGGAAAAAAATAATCTACCTGAGAAACATCATTTTATCTTATATAAAGAGGACCACAGAAAGAGGATGTTATGCCTCAGTGAGGCACAGTTTAGTACACTTTGCTAAAGATTTATTAAAATTTATCTGCTTCTTTTTCTCAAAGAGAACAAGGTTCTCTTCAACTGGAAATCAACAATGCGGTACCATTTTCATAATCCCCAAATGACTTTGGCAGGGCATTTTTTTTTTTTTTTTTGAGAAGCAGAAGCCTTGCCTCATCTCAGAGTAATCCTCTTTTGAAAGTGAGGTACTTTCAAAACAATTTGTGATATTACAATGACTACTGGAAGAGAAAAGATAGGTGTTTCCTAGTTTTATCATTGCCTGCTTTTTTGCCCATAAGACTTGTGTTCAACATCTTTATCTTGCAAAGGCTGTAGAGGGGGGAAAAATATGATTCCTGTGTCTGCACAAAAACTATGAGTGAAATTGCTAATCTACACACTTTGAGATAATTTGAGGGGCTTAGATGAGAATGGCTATTTAAGCAATGAATGGGTCTTTAAGATACCTATTGCTTTACTACTGAGAGTTATCTATAGCTGTTTGCAGCGTCTAGAAAGGGGAATCACAGAATACACTTCTTAGATAAAAGAGCTTCTACTATGCCCCTATAAATATTTCTGTTTGCAGACAGGATTTCTAGAAATATTTGATGACACAATTTGGACCAAGGTAGTTTTCCCCCGATTTGGGGTAAATGTACCTGCCTACAGACATCATTATTCCCAAGGGGATATTACCAGATTGAGGGACTCAGTTTTAAGGTCCCACTGACTTTACTACTGGTTCGCAGCAGGGCCGTGCCTGCTTCGCTTGCATGCACGTGCATTCTTCTGCGCAAGTGCAGAAGCTTCTGCGTATGCGCAGAAGCGTTTTGATGACATCGGGGTCAGTGGGCAGAGCCTCCCGCCAGTTTTATTACCGGTTCTATACAAGATGCAAATACAACTAAGATGAAATAAAGGCTAATATTAAGTTACTTACCAAGCAGCTGGTTTATTTCTGAAGGCAGATGGTGAACGAGTTCTTCTTTTACCAGATGAAGGATTACTTGATGAGAGTCCTCTTTCCTTTCCTTTTCTGCTACTCTAATATTCAACAAACAGAACAAATGAGGCATTTTGCATAGCCACAGAAAGAAAGACACCTTATTAAATGCACCTAGAAATAAAGATTTGCTATTGCAAATTACTACTGTACAAGTGATAATTATCCTTCAGTTTCAAAAGAGGATAAAAAGATTGGGCTTGTGATATGTAATTTTTGTTTTTGTTTTAATTTGCATTTTGTGAGGATAGGGTTCTGTATCTTCTGATTATCTGGATTGAAACATTATTTTAATCCATTCCATTTTTGTTTGTTTACAATTTGATTTGTAAGTCCCACCATTATGGTTTATGAATCATTATTTATGACCTAGCACTATCCACGAATGCAGAGATTTTGGCTAATTGAATAAACGATGTCTTGGCACCATCTGGTAATGCTTTGCTTAACAATGAGTTATCCTCACAGACACTAAATGAAAAGCTACAGTTCACAAACCATAATGGATGAATTCAAGCAATTCAATACATCCATTCCAAACACATTGCTTTTGAGTTCAGTGAAATGTGTTTCTGATTTGTCCTATATTTAACCTGGCCCTGTAAACATTTTTACAGTTTTCAAGAAAGACAATGATCCTTTTTGATCGCAGTTTATTTCAATCCCACTAGGTAGGCTGTACCAAGAAATGAAACAGATGGATAAAACTACTTTTATTGACATTAGCTATAATAACCAGTCACTTGTGAGCACTATATGAAACATATTTCACCCCACATTGCCTAAAGGATCTTGCAAATCTCTATCAAGACAATTTTCCTTACTCTACAGATTATATAACACATTTAAAAAGGTCAAAATTAAAACCAGAAGAACTGCCTTGTCCTACTCAACCTAGCTCCAGCAGCATCCAGAGGAGTTATCCAACACATAGTTGTCATATTGTCACTCTATGTCCCAGTCACATTTTTGCAACTGTCTTCTTACATTTTTTTGACCACCATTTCATGGACACCACTTAGTAGCTCACTTGATTTCAAGCATGAGCCTTTTACAGATGATGACGGGATTTGTCTGAGCACTTCTGTGCACAAAGCATATAATTTGCAATGCTCTATGACCTCCCCTTAAAGGTCTATCAGTTATATCAACTTTGTATCTGGAAATGTCTTCCTAATCTTTTCGTTCATTTTTAAACACAAAGCTGTTAATTCAAAATGTAATGCTAATAAACTAACCCATGTTCCCATTCTTGTGAAACATTCACAAACAATAGGCAGTTTATTAGGTGAAAAATCCTTTTTGATCATAACAATTTTGCTAATAAACCTGAATCATTATGGTAGTCTTAATCCACAAATCTTAGTATGCAAATAGTATGACTCCATATCCACATTTTTTTTCCTCTGTATTTTCTATTTCCTATGATAAGGAAAAGAACCAAGGTAGCTGCATTCAGGATTTCATCAAAGGTGCAAGCTTATTCCCAATTTGGGAACTTACCCCAACTGAATGTGTGGTCCTTCGCCGTCTAACCTCAGGAGCTATGCCAAACAGTTTTGCTCGGTCTGCTGGACTGTGGCAACTTATGGCCTTGAAGGAGAGAGGGCTGATTGGGCTGCAAGATGCTGAACGAGGACAAATGGGGATAACTAGGGTATTTATTTTTTTCCCATGTATATATTTAACCAAACACATAGAAGGAAACCCAAGAGACAGGAGCAGGAACCGGAAGCAGAGATAGGAAAAGAAGAAACGAAGGAAGGAAAGTATTAATATACAAATAGAGAAAAAGGCAGAATGCATAGAGCTATCCTGGCATTATCTACAAATTAGAGGCCTGAAATTACATTTCTTCCTATTTAGGCAGAATTATGGTCTACCAAAATACACAATTGTACAAAGATCTACCTAAGAATAAATCCCACAAGGATATTTATTCCCAGAATTGCAGGAGAAAAATATTTATGCCTGCACTTATGCCATCCAAAACCTAACAGACCTCTGCTACAGTAGATTCAATTCTTATTCTATTAGGTCTAATCTAATTCTTCTTTTATAAGAAAAATTAAGCTGAAAGCAACTGGAACATCCTACATTAACTCTGTTGCTTAAGCTATGAAAGTACCCATTTCCTAAAGGACCATTAAGACAATATTAATTTTATTCATTCAATTTATATATATATAAATGTAACTTTTGTCAAATCTGTCTGAGCTAAATTATATAAACCTGGTACTTCTTTGTTAAACTACATATATGAAAAATTGAGGCATATTTGAATCGGAATCTGACTTTGAAGTAATAGGTAACATATTGGGAACTATATGAAGTAATTTTGATTTACTGAAAGTTCTGTTTTACTGACTCAGTAATTTTAGATGTTAATATCTAATTATATCTAAAACCATTTTCATAAAATGGTCAATTTAATATATAAGTAGGACAGGTATGGTTACAAGATTTCTCTAAAACATGATGGGCAGCTTGTTACTGAAGGCAGAGACACTCTTTGCTGTTGAAATTAGATAATTTTCTGCTGAATTATTAGAGATTTACAGAGAAAAGCAAGAAGAGCTCGAAAAATGGAAGAAGAGAAAATAATGCAGATTATTGACAACATAGCAGATTCAGACAACAGCCAAACCAGCCCCAAATTTTCCAAAGCAACATTTTAAAAGGCTGCGTACTTTTAAAATGATATAACTGAGAAGAGAATTGATTGATGTTTTAATTTTACCTGCATCTCCAGATAAAGTTGCTGCACTTTTACTCCTGGCTAAGAATGAATGAGTTGGGGTCAGAAGCCTGCTAACCATGTTGCTTTCCCATGGACTTAGCTGCATACGTCGAGCTGAATGTCATCATATAAGTGAGATGTTAGATCAAATGTCTTTCACAGAGAATCACATTAGAGGGCTTAATTAAACCCTGACCTCATTACACATAAGCGTTTATTAAAAACATTGGAAAGACAACTGATCATTAATTAATGAATTCATCGTGCCTTTCCATATTCAGCAATTATTTCCAAAAATAATTCCAAGCAATTTGACATCACATGTTACAGAAACCTAACTAATTGGGCCTAATAAAAATATAAGTATTGAAAGAACAACAGTACAATGTTAATTATTATTCACAGAAAAAGAAAGGGCTCCCAAATACATTTCCTATAATTAACCATAACCATAAAGAAATCATTTACTGTGAGCTACTTCAGCAGCTTTAAAGGCAGCAGATTAAGCACCGATGTTTTACACTGCATCTAATTATGTGCAGAAAATGAAACCATGGAGAAGAATGGAAGTTGCCTGCCTTTGAGGCAGAGGAGATGCAGACTTTTCCTTTATTTCTTGACATAAGTGGGAGAAGATAGCTTGCCATGGATTTGCTGTTTGTTAAAGAATTTCGTGAATTGCTCGTGAAAAAAAAACGCTATTTTTGATATGGCATAATGCTTATGGTCAGCTTAAGTCTACATCCAACATGTTTATTTACAAGAAGCACCAAAAGCTGAATGTGTTCATTGTTACCATGAAAACAATTCTAAGTTATTACATATCAAAAGAAATCATATCTATTTATATTAAACATGAAAATCTTTCATTAATTGTATGCACAACTTACATATACCGTGTTTCCCCGAAAATAAGACCCTGTCTTATTTTTTTTGAATCCCGAAATAAGTGCTTGGCCTTATTTTGGGGGAGGTCTTATTTTGGGGCACGTGGAGCAAGACGGGGCTCCTCTTGCCGTCTTACCTGATTTCCAGCTCTGTCTTCCTAACCCTAACCAGAGGAAATGGTATGAACTGTCTGTGCATTCATTTAAATATTTTCGGGGAGGGCTTCTTTTGGGGGGGATTATTTTAGCACATGTGCTCAAAAGCCTGATTGGGTTTATTATCAGGGGATGTCTTATTTTTGGGGAAACAGGGTATTTCATCAAGAGGAGTAGATCCTCCCAAAAGAAAAGGCAAAATTCAATCCTGGACGGATTATTTTGCAATGTTTTACATTAATCTGAACATCCTTTATGTGTGTATTTCTGTATATGAAAAGATAAGAAATCATTATCCCACGTAATGATATAATGCATTTATAAAAAATATTCTGTAATGAATTATTCTTGTAAAATAGCTTTTACAGTTAATAGAAACATATTCAGGCAAATTGTATAAAAAAATGTATTAAGAATGACTCCATTAAGCACATCATTGGTCATTAAATGTGTATCTTTAACCAATGTAGTTAAATAGATAAGATATGTAGTTAGATAAGGAAGCAAATTCCTAAGGAATACTATTGGAATTATTATCTCTCCTCTCTGACTGGTATAATTAATGGACATCAACCATGAATAGCAAACCACCGAAAATAAGACCCTGTCTTATACTTTTTTGAACCCCGAAATAAGTGCTTGGCCTTATTTTTGGGGAGGTCTTAATCAGTGGTAGGATTCAAGTAATTTAACAACCGGTTCTCTGCCCTAATGATTTCTTCCAACAACCAGTTTGCCAAACTGCTCAGAAAGTTAACAACTGGTTCTCCCGAAGTGGTACGAACTGGCTGAATCCCACCACTGGTCTTAATATTTTGGGGTGCGTGGAGCAAGAATGGGGCTTCTCTTGCCATCTTACCTGATTTCCAGCTCTGTGTTTAAAGATTTTTGGGGAGGGCTTATTTTCAGGGGGGGGAGGCTTATTTTAGCGCATGTGCTCAAAAGCCTGATTGGGCTTATTATCAAGGGATGTCTTATTTTCGGGGAAACAGGGTATGATGATATTTACTGCCACTTCAGCTACACACATTAAATCCAATAAACTGTTCTCTAGCAATGAGAAGAGAATAACAAGGACCAAATGAGTGATGGAGCATGAAAACACTATCTCTTCTTCCTTCTGGGAGGACTCTAAAATTTAATATAATAATTACATCTTAGACAAAAAGCCAACTGCATCACCTTAGGCCAGTCTTTCCCTCATAGCCCTAAGAAACAGGCAATAGCAAACCACTTATGAAAACTTACCAAAAAAACCACCCCACCCACTCTATAGACATTTGTCCAGGCAGTGGCCAGGAGTAAACACTGACTCAAGGTCTATGGAGATTCTCAATCATCCAGGTCATAGTTGTCCCAAAGGTGCTTTTTCAAGAGGCAACTGGACTTTCTAGTTTTTCTTAATTTCATTCCATGTCTTAATAAGGAAAAGGGAAGATTTTGCTGGTCAGAAGTCACTTCACTATGGAGTGGGGGTTCCATTCCATCAGAAACTTCAGGTCTGCCATACAACCTCAGCTGTTTGGTTTGTGTATATGTGTGTGCCCTTGAGTCAGTGTGCCCAAAGGTGCTTTTTCAAGAGCTCTGAAGAAGCTTCTTGGATGAGAAGCGAAACATCTTCAAAGAAAAACCAGAAAATCCAGTTGCCTCTTGAAAAAGCATCTTTGGGCACACTGACTCAAAGGCACACACATACACACAAATGGCTGAAGTTGTATGGCAGACTAGATGTTTCTGATGGAGTAGGACCAGCTCTCCATAGTAAAGTGACTTCTGACAAAGCAAAATCTTCCCTTTTCCTTATTAAGACATGGAATGAAATTAAGAAGGACACGTTAAGATGGAAGAAACTACAACTGTCATTGTTGGGGAGAATCTCTGTTATAAAAATGAATATATTGCCTTGAATGATATTTTTCTTTCAAACAATACCTATTTTGACAATCAATGTATCATTTAAGCAGTGGTAGAAAGATATACTATATCTAGGTTTATATGGCAAGAGAAAGAACCAAGGATTAAATATAAAGTTATCCAAGATGCTAAGGAATGAGAAATATTTGGATTGCAGATTTAAAACTGTATTTGGATTGCGGATTTAAAACTGTATTTTTCAGCCAGCTTTCTGTTTTCTTGGGATAAAAGTGTAGGTGTTGCTGAGAAATAAAAGAATTTTAGAAAAGAATGATATAAGATTTGTTTTTTCTACGGTAAAATAAAATTACATTTAATGTAGATTTTAAAAATGACTACGTCAGAAGTCCCATATTAAGAATATAGAATATATATAAACTATTGTCCAAAAATGTCTTTATGAGCTCAGCACAAGAAATATTTGATAGGAAAGAAATAGCAAGTAAAGAGACAGGGTTAACGGGACATGGGATGAAGAGATCATTTGTTGTATTTTAAGAGAAGATGCTAAAAGTTACTACAATTATTTTTACTTGGTATGATAAAAACATGTGAATGAAGAAATCAGAAAATAATTGATAAACTTGAAGTATGTAATTTTTAAAATAAATGAATATATGTATATATAATTTAGTGAATCTCATTTTTCAAAGTATTCTTATTGCTGTTCTTTAAAACAGAGTTCCCCAATCTTTCTGGCTTTGCAGACTGGCGGCGGGGGGCGGGGGCGGGGGGGATAGCTTCACGTGAGCAATGGGCAAGCACAAACTTCCATGGCCCAGTTCTGAATGGCTCAAGGCCTGGGGGAAGGTGATCCCTGCTTTAAAACATAACAGCAACAGCAATAGCACTTTGGTGCTTTACAGTTTTTTGAACAGTTTACAATGTCACCATATTGCCCCCAACAATCTGAGTCCTCATTTTACTAATCTTGGAAGGATGGAAGGCTGAGTCAATCTTGAGCAGGTTAGGATCGAAGTTTAGGCTGTGGGCAGGGTTTGCCTGCAATACTGCATTCTGACCACTGAACTACCAGGACTCATAGGCAATATGCATTATGAAATTTGCATTTCATAATCATAAAAACATAAATTTGCCTTTCGCCTCATCCCTACAAGTATGGTCCCTGACTACAGTACAAAAAGGTTGTCCTCCTTTGTTTTAATATGAAAATGGAAACACTGCATTTGGTTTTTGAGAAAGAGAAGAAATTACTTCTCTGATATATAGTATTTTATTGTCAGTGAGACAATAATTTCAAAGCAAATGGAATTGCCAGTTTGACAATTATAAATCATAGAGATGTACTTATTTCCATATGTGGGAAAAAAACACATAATTCACTAACATAAACAATCATAAGGCAATCAAGACATTCCATGCACATAATCTAGTAATCTAATTGACAATATGCCTCATTCAATTCAGTGAAATTTTCTATTAGACAAATATGTACATTTATCAAACAGATGAGACCTTCATATTACAATGGAAAACCTAAATAATCTTTGGTTTAAAAAATATATTTGCATCCAACCAAAGTATAACAATTCTTCAGACATTTTGATTTCCACTGAGCAGCTTTTAAAAAATTCCTCTCTATATCCAATTAAAAGTAAGAACAATGAAAAAAATAACTTGCTTTCTTTTTAAACAGCTGAAAGACTGAAATATAGTTCAGAATAATATCTCTGGGAAGACATATAAGCATGTCAAGATATGAAGCCAATAGGAAGATTGAATACCCAGTTTCTTAGCCAAGAAATTATCAAACTGACTAACTAAGTGAGGTTCAAGAGCACTTTTTTATGGTAAAAATGGGGGGGAAATAATCAAATGAATATGGTCTAGTCCAATGATGATGCACAAAAATTAAAATATATTCCATGCACAATGGAGAAATGAGCAGATGCTCTATAACTTTTCTTTTAAAAATCATTTACTAAAAAACCTGACAGAAGCACTGCTTTATGCGTTTGTGTTTTTTTTTCCCCCTGTCCAAAAAACGGCTTTTTGTCCAAAGCCACATTTTGTTTCCTCTAATAATATAAGGGAAATTACTTAAGAGCTGCTCAAATTTTTCAAAACAGTTATCATACGGAACATTTTTGGGTCGTTTGTTTTTCACTTTTCTTCCAAACTGTACCTCTGTCTGGAGAATTTAGTAATGTTGCAGATGAGGAGGAGAGCCGCTTGTTAATGACTGGATCAACATGTTTCGAAAGGTTCATTGTTGAAACAGATCGCCTGTCTGGATCTAAAACAAATGGAAATAATGCTAATTGACAGCCCGCATGCAGTAATGTGACTTCGTAGTCCTACAAGGCATAATTTGGAAGATTTGTTTTCTTATGCTTTGTGAGGACATATCAAGGGATTTTCTTTTTAGGTGACTCAAAGATTGGGCACAAAATGGAATCCTATAGTTATCCTGCGATAAGTCCAATTGAGGGTTTACTGTTTAGAAGATAAATATAGGATTGCATGCTTAATTTCAAATTGCAGCCAAACTCCTACTAAAACAGCAATGTTCTCTTTAATGAAACAAATGCAAATGAAGAATATGAAATAAAGCAATGAGATTTAAAAGGGTTATTTCATTCATTGTATTCAGGATAATGCAGTAAACCTGAGGGAAATGAGAAATGAAATGAGTAATAAAACCAAATCTTTTAAAACCAAGAACATTTAACTATTTGGTAAGAGAGTCCTATGAACTAGAATCCCTCAGTATTATATGTCTTGTATGTTCATATGGGAAAGATATAGAAACAAGGCGGATACAGAAAGAAAACCATGGAATTTCAAAGTCAGGAACTTTCCAAGTTAAAGAAGTTCCTGTGAGATTATTTCCAGGCACTTCTTGTGAAAGTGCTATAGGCAGAATTCTGTGCAGCTCATGCATGCAATCTTACAGCCAGGCCTACTTCCATTTTCAAAAATCTCAACTGTTTTACAGATTTTTAATAGCACAGTTATAGGTTATTTGGGTTGATGTTAATCCCCTTAAAGGCCATGGTGTGGAAAAGATTTTGATGCTTTTAAATAAAATTGTTTTCCTCGGAGTATAGCAACATTTAATATAACTGACATCTTAGAAAGCAACTCTGCAGCCTTCTCTACCCTCATGCTTCCAGGTAGGATGAGGCAGCTTTGAGCTATTCTGCCTGGAAATATTTGGGATAACAGATCAAATACAGCTGAGAACAAACACGATGCTACAGTAGTTGGGAATTCTGAGAATTCTTGCCCCAAGTCATCTGGTGGATGTCAGAGAAAAAGCTGCATCACTGAATGGTTATCTGGATAAATGTTATATAATCCAATTCACCATTTTTTAAAAAACTTCATTTCTTGTAGCTTTGTGGGGGAACATTCAACTGTTCCTCATCTTCTGCATGATGTCCTTCAAATAAAGATTTCCACTGTAGTGCACACTGCACACAATGTAATTTCCCCGTGTTATTTCCTCTCCAACTTGATGACTTTGGGGTTTTTTTTTTTTTTTTAGAGGGCAGTCGAGTTTTCAGCATGGATACACAGTGATGTGACCCAGCAGTCATTTGACATCCTTTCATTCCTTTTTCAAAACATAAAGCCACTTTCCTCCAAAACAAACTTTTATTTTCCAAAAAAAATAATGAACAGGGGCATGAAGAAGAATGACACAAAGGGATTCAGAGCAAAGAAAGGAAACCATGAGTAGAGCTAGGAAAGATGTTGATGCAAATATTTTCCAGAAGTCTTATGTGCCACCTGATCTGGAAATAGTGGGAAAGGTTCCTGAATGATAATCGGTGAGAACCTTTTTGAAGAATAGGTAGGTACATGGGGCAATCTTGTGATAGGATTGTTTTTGTTTTTCTTAAAGTGCTGGTAATGGTTTTTTAAAAATGCAATGACAAATTGCACCACTGAAAAATACAAAATCATGCTGAAGATGTAATAATTAATAGTTTTCAATAATAATAAACACATATTTTAAAGAACTCTACAATAAAATAAGTAATAGAAAAACAAAAATAATGTTTTTTTTCTTGTATACAAAAGACTTTTGAAAACATTTCTCAAGGTTAAAAAATATTCCAAAAAGGCAGCATCACTTCAGAATTATACAATGCATTTTTTAGAAGTTGTGCCACATTCTTTAAGTCGCCCAGTAATAAATTCAGTAAACTTGAGGAAAAAGAGAGGGCTATCTATCAGCTCTAGTCTATGCAGTGTTAGACATGCACACAGTCTACAAAAAGATGGATTAGGTACTGGCATACTGATCCTATTTTGAGGCGATAACTACTTGTGATGAATTCAACAAATCATAGTGATTTATGTACCGAGTTTTCTAGCACCACCCAGAGGTTTGAAGTGGTACTCCAAGCCTGCTAAATCGAGAAGGGTGAAGGATGGTTCAACAAAATAACCTAGGACAGAATGCAAGACAATGATTTTTAAAAGTAAAGAAAAACTTAAAAGGCAGCAGTCAAGTTACACAAAAAGAAGCAAAAATAATAGGTAGAACGTTATGAAAAAGACAACAATTTGATCTTGTAGCAGTATCTAACTCATTTATATATAAATATATAAATATATATAAAGTTGTTCTAGTTAGTATTTGAATAGGAGAAAATATCAGAAATGTGTTCAGTTAGACTAGGCAATTAAAAAAAAACAACAATAGAAAGCCACTTCCATACTTTTGCCAGAAGAGCTCTGAATTGAGATGTCCATGAAATTACTAACAATTGAATTTGTCTTAAAGGAGACGTTACCATTTTACTTATAATTTAAGAGCAATGATCAATGTTTTTGTCCCATAAGAAATGCAATAATGTCTGCTAGTGCATTTTCAAAGAAAGAAAATAAAGTATTAATAGAAACACAACTTCTCATAGCTCAGGTCCATCTATAATAAGATCCTCCTTCTCTATCAACTGAGGAGGACGTCCTATGTATCTCCAAGACCCGATTGGGTGAAAACAGAGGAATTCCTCTAGGGTTTTTTTAATGACATTTAGGAAACAGATGAATATTAGTACCCTTTTTTGCAGGACGTATAGAATGGAGTTTCCTCAAAATTCAACTATAACGGAAGAGGACACTTACGTATGGTTATGTTTTTAATATAGTAAGCTACCTATAGTTTAATGAAGTCAGATATCAACATGTACCTCTCCTCTATTTATTAAAATAGCCTAAAACTCACACAGAGACCTGAGAAAAGACACTGGCTGCTTGAAATGAACAGCAGAGGGGTGTAGTGTATGCACAAGGTCTTAACAATCCCTCCTGCATGATCTTGAAAACTGCAGGCCTAATAGTATGCATCTATACTTGCACCAGACTGTACATATAGATGTTATGTGTTATTTATAATACTTTACTATATTATATTTTTTTAAAAAAATATGTTTAGGAAAATACAGAAGCAATAAGCCATAATTTAACTATTTATTCCATATCTGATAATCTCTCAGCCAGTTTGGTGTAATGATTAAGGTGCTGGCCTAGAAACCAAGAGACTATGAGTTCTTGTCCTACATTAGGCCCAAAGCCAGCTGGATGATTTTGGGTCAATCACTTTCTCTCTGCCCTGGGAAGGAAGCAATGGCTAACCACTTCTGAAAAACCTTGCCTAAAAAACTACAAGGACTTGTCCAGCCGGTCTCCGAGAATTAGACAGGACTGAACGGAAGGGGGGGGGGATCTCTTCAAAGCCAAGTTCATTAGAGGAAAGAGAATTCTGCCTAAGAGCTTTAAATATTAATTAATAAGCAATGCTGACTACTGGATTTTCCTCCCTATACAAAGGCTTTCACAGCTACAACAAAATATATCATCAGTTTCATTACTTTATCAGAAATCATATTACTTATCTAAATATCTAATTAAATTCATAATTTTAAAAAGCTTGTCTTAAACAGAGCGCTAGCACAAAGAAACAGACAAAACAAACAATACAAATACAAATGAAGTTGGAAAGGAGAGTTCAGATGTCCAAATATTAAATCAGTTTCTCAAACTGGAAAGTTAAGCATAAAAGAAAGAGGCACCACACATCTGGAGACATATACAATTAAAGTCTAAAAATGCAATTCAGTAAAAAAGGAGGTGTCTTCAGTTAAACAACCCATGTATCTATTAGTACACACACAGACACACAAAAGGAGACAGAGTGAGATACCTGGCCTCCAATTTTACCTGCATTATTAATGCTGCTGCTACGATGAAGCGTACTTCCCCAGGACCACCTGCTCTGCTTTTCTTTTGGTTTCTGGCTCCTCTCAATTGTGCGACGTACGACAGCTTCATGTCGTTCCTAATGAGTTAGCAAATAATTATACAGGCTTGAAGTGACATTGCCTTCATTGTAATAATCTTAAACTGATAAATGCAATCAATTGTATAAAATGTGTTGATTTTAAGGCAATCCAATGAGAGAGGTCATCAATGAATTCCTATATTCCCACTGTCTTTGCTGCCACAGTCCTTGCTCTTTTTCTACCCAGCTGCAATGAGAAACATTCAAAAAGGAGATCTGTAATGTCCGCCAAGTGTTGGAAATGTAACCAGATACTGGGCACCTACTATCACATGTGGTGGACATGTGTGAAAGCAACGAAATATTGGACAAAAATACACACATGGTTAGGAAAAATGTTAAAGCTACATATAGACTATAAGCCAGAAATATTTTTGTTAGGTATAATACCAGAAAAGTATGAAAAAGGGAATTTAATATTACATGTTTTGACAGCAGCAAGGATTGTATTCGCACAATATTGGAGAATATTCCAAGAGAAGAAAATATAATTTAAAAAAATATTAGACTGTGCAGAAATGGACAGACTGACATTAAAGATAAAATTTTTAAAAAGATAAGAGTATTTTCAAACATGGGACTTATTTTATAAATGGTTGGATAACAGAGCTAGAAATTAGAAGAGGGAAAATATTAATGTGTAAGAAAATTGACCCAGACAATACACTATTCACAAAGCACTTAGGTATATTAAATGAAAATATAAATAAATTAGATAGATAGATAGAAAGATAGATAGATAGATAGATATTAGATATAGATATAGATATATTATATAGCATAGATATACATATAGTATAAATAAACTGTTTAAAAAAAAAGGAGACCTGTAAGTGGCAGAGTGAATGGGCTAACTTATATCAGAATGTGATAGCTAATTTTCACTGGAACCCACTATCTGCCTTGTTTTCACTGCTTCATATAGAAATTTATTGACCAAAAGATCCTGTAAGGAACTTCTCCTACCTTGTCCTCCTCTATTCGCTGCTTCCGTTTTTCTTCTACTGCAGCTCGCCTTCTTTCTTCCTTTAGCCTCTGCTCTTCTAATTTCTTTTTACGTTCCTCCAGATGTTTTTCGTAATGTTGCCTTGCTCTCTCCTCTTTTTCTAGCCAAGCAGCTTCTCTCGCTGCTAAAAGAATATCAAAGGAAATTTCACACATTTGGGGGGATATTCTTCTATGACATGAATATTTAATTATCAATAGCCCATATTTAAAGAAGTTCATAGTATTCTGGTATTACAGCATTATCAATTACCATTTCAGCAAGAATCCTCACAATGCTTCTTGAAAGGAATACCTTATTAGCAAGCAAAAAGTAAGTAGGAGTTTTTCACCTTTGGGTCAGTTTTTACTCCTGTCAATTGCCTGGACAAATCCATGCAGCCTTTGTGCCAATATTTTTGGAAGTGGTTTGTCTTTTTTTTTTTTTTAATGACTGAGAGAAAATGTCTGACTCATAGTGAACTGGTTGACTTCCATGCCTAAGGCAGGACTAGAACTCATGTCTCCCCATTACCAGACCAGCATCTTAGCCACTAAACCAGACTGGCTGTCTAGGACATATGAATATGTCACAAGTTATTCAGACCCTGAATATTGCACTCTGGTCCTTATACAAACAGTGACTGAAATTTGTATTTACGTCTACATCTCTCCGTCTATTCCCTTTGTTGAGGGACTTTATTGGATCAATTCTCCTCCACCAAACTACAAGTAAAGATTCCCCTAAGTTGACTTTGATTTCTGGTATTTACATGAACATATTCATGGCATTCATACAAACATTATTTGTCAGTGCTGTCTTCTGGGATATTTTTCTACTTTCCAGTTTATCTTCTGGCTTTGAAATTCCACTGTAGTCATTCATCTGTATATTAAGGCTTACTGTATTTTCTGAGCCCACATAAGGTAGGGGAGGTATCAATATCTAAGGCAGGCCTGTCAACCTGGGGGCCGAGATACATCATGTGCAGCAGTGGTGGGTTGCCCTCGGTTTGGTAATAAAACTGGTGGGAGGCCCCACCCACTGCCCCGGATGTCATCATTAACATCGATCCTGTTCTGAACTGGTAGTAAAGGTAAGCACAACCCACCCCTGATGTGTAGGCCACAACCACCCTGGTTCCTCAACGGCAAAAAATGTTGTGATTCATCACGATCTGGCCCATGACGTGATCAAGATTGACACCCGTGATCCAAGGGTAGTCCTAGACTTATGACACAATTGGGTCTGGAAATTATAAATCATTGTGGTTGTAACTTGAGTCAGACCAGGTTTTACAGCAATTCTACAAAGGTTGTTAGGCGAATCATCATGGTCATTAAGTGAATCACACTGTTGTTAAGCAAATTTAGCTCCTGTTCTCTGGAATATTCTCTGTTCAGCTATACGATGACCCTGACCCTGTCAGCCTTTCATAAGGCCATGAAGATTGGTTATGTGCTTGAGTGTGTTAAGGGCCCTGTTCCCATAGTTTTATTTGGTGCCATATATTTATTTTGTACTGTTTTAATTTACGGTAATTTTTTTAAACATTCTAAAACGTTATGTTTTATAATGTATGCCACCCAGAGTCACTTGTTGAGATAAATAGGCAAAAAAATGTCACAAATCATGATTACATGACTGCAGGATATTGTACGAATCGTGCATGGGAGCCAGTTGCAAATGTGCCCCAATTGAGATCATGTGATGGTGCAAAGGCCATAAGTGTGAGTACAGATCACAAGTCATAAGTCACTTTTTCCAAAGTTGTCGCAATTTTGAACAATTGTTAAACCAACAGTTATGAATTGAGGATTACCTGGACTGGGTTAAGTGTAATTATTCTATTTCATAATGCCTGCAAATGGTAAGTTATTTTGCCTCTTGTTTATTGTTAAGTAGAACATTAGATATATATTCCAAATTTCTGCCCAACTATATTCAGAATATTCTTATCTGGCTACAAAGCCTACCACAAGAATGTGCCTTGTGTTATTAGCCATGAATAGAAATATTACTAATTTATAATTTATTTATTGAAGAATAGCATATCACATTGGATTTCAATGTGTCAAAGCTTACCTGTGGGGCAAAGACAAGTAAGTATACCTTGCCTTGTAGGCATCCTTCAAGATGACAATATGAAACACACTGAAGTCAAAAAAAGGTTAGAAGTGAATACTTCAAGAGAGAGAAGATCTTAAAGTCCAAACTTAGTGGAGAAAATACCACCTGGGCAATTCCAGTCATGAGAAGCATAGCTGGAGTAGTGGAGTAGACTCAAGCAGGGATAAAAGCCGTGGATCAGAGGAAGGAAGGAAGGAAGGAAGAGAGAGAGAATCATGGCCTGAAACCTCACAGTGACATTGACAGACTTTACTTACCAAGGAAAATAGGTGGATGTGGACAACTGAAGAAGAAAAGGGGGCACTGGAAAAATATCTGAAGGACAGCGAAGAAAATGGACTGAAGTTAGTATACCAGAAAGAGACCAAACTGGCCTAGAGGAAAGACCAAATGAAGAACAGAAAAGAGACATGGGGAGACAAAGTATTACATGGCCAGACCTTAAAAATTACAGGAAAAGTATATAATAACAAGACCTGGCAATTGCTAAGAGCAGGAAAGTTGAAGAAAGAGACAGAGGGGCTAAGAGAACAAATGCAGAACATATGCATACAAAACCAGAATTGAAAAGACAGCAACAGACAGCAAGTCCTGCCTCTGCAAAGAAGCTGAAGAGACAGTGGACCACTTGGTTAGCTGCTGCAAGAAGATCATACAGACTGACTGCAAAGAGTATGACAAAGTAGCAACAATGCTACCCTGGAAGATCTGCAAGAAATACTGTACCATTTCCCTGCAATCAAGAATTGGTGGGACCATAAAATAGAGAAAGTAATTGAAAATAAAGAACTAAAGTGGTCTGGGACTTTAGACTTCAAACCATCAGGCATCTGTCACATAACACCCCAGACTTAACGAGTGTCAATAAGAAAGACAAAAAAGTCTGGATAGTGGACATGGCAGTACCTAGAGACAGCAGAATAGAAAAGAAAGAACAAAACATAAAGATTTGCAAATAGAAATAAAATGACAAAAGAAAATGAAAGTAATACCCTTAGTAATAGGTGTCCTGGGTACAGTCCCCAAACAACTGGCGCACCACTTGAAGACCACTGGCATTGACATAAATCACCATTGGTCAATTGCAAAAGACAGCTTTCCTCAGAACAGCTTACATCCTGAAACAATACCTAATACCATCAAACGTCAACATCTGCCTATCCCACGTCCTTGGGAAGAACTCAATAGGTGGATAAAAATGCCAAATTAAGTCTGAACATCTGGATGACCGTGCGACAACTCAGAAATCCAAATTCAGTTGCAATTGTAGGTCATAGTTCAATCATATCTTAAAGACATAGCAATGCATCGTTAAAAACCATAATCAGTTGCCATCATAATTACAGTCTTTGTAAAAATATATTTTATTACTGTATTTTATTTAATGTATTTTTAGCATTGAGCATAACCTGGAGATGTACTACAGGGGCTTTTAAACGTTTCAAATAAACAATCATCAAATAAATGAACAGATGCATGATACTATGACTAAAATCCATTAAATAATTATAGAATTATATAATCCATTAAATGAGAGCCAGTTTGGTATAATGGTTAAGGCGTTGGCCTAGAAACCAGGAGATTGAGTTCTAGTCTAACTTTAGGCATGAAAAACCAGATGGGTGACTTTGGGTCACTCACTGTCTCTCAGCCCAACTCACTTCACAGGGTTATTGTTATGGGGAAAATAAGAGAAGAAAGAGGTTTTGGTATATTTGCCACCTTGAATTGTCAATGAAAAAAAGAACAGGATAAGCATCTAAAAAATAAATACTAAAAGTTGAAAACCAACCCCAAACACAATTTAATAAACTAAAATACAATCTTAAAAAATACAACTCAGATTTTTAAAAGTTCATTTAATGTTTTATCAAAAAAGAAGTTCTAAGACAGTCTTTCACTTTTAAGTGAGTAATAAAGCATATAATGAAAAGGAATAAAGTTTTAAAAATGGTCATCTAGAATAATCCTGAGAAGATATTCTATAATTGGAGAATTCACACTGAAAAAAACTCCTGAAATTTATTTAGTTTTCATTAAGCTAATATTCTGCTTCTTAAGACACATATTGTCTAAGTATCTTTCCTCTGTCTGTATGTTCCTCTGTCCTATAACTAGCTTTGGATCTCAATTCTTCCACATGAATATTAAAGAGCTCTTAGAAACCAATCAAGAGATATCATTGTTAATCCCAAAGCATGTGTCAATTTAGATCAAACTCAGATATGTGCATAATGACTTGGGGATGGTGGTATGCTTTCAACCCCATGCATACAATCCTTAATATAACCACAATTTCTGCACAATATATGTTATGAAAAGAATTGCAGAATTCTATACTTTGGAGTAGGCCCGTGATGGCAAACCTATGCATGCCCGAAGTGGCACACAAAGCCATGTCACCTGGCACGCGCGGTGTCGCCCGTTCCTCTTCCGGGTTTCTGGCACTCATGCACGCATGACAATCAGCTAGCCTTTTTGCGTGCGGCAGTGCGGGAAACTGGAAGAGCTGGCCAGCTGATCGTCGCATGTGGAGGCGCGCCAGAAACCTGGAAGACTAGCTGGCATGTGCGCTGGAAACTGGAACTTCATTTTCAGGGGCGCACATGCAGCCTGGCCAGCTCCTCTTCCAGATTGTGGCCGAGACAAACGCGCACGCTCCCTTTTTGGCACTCAGTACCGAAAAGATTCGCCATCACTGGAGTAGGCCATTTATGCCTTTATAACCAACCAATTCATTGAGTGCAGAAAATTACTGCTTATTTATCTTGCAGCAAACCTAAAATCTCGCTGCTAAATGCATGGGTGCCTGAATCTGTGTTTATAATTTCAAAAAAAATATTCATGCGAAAGTATGCATATAACACATTTAATTATACTCATGTCAGCCCCACTAGGTAGACCAGACCATGAAATCAACTCTACAGGATAGTTAAAATTACTTTTATTGAAATTCGTTACTATAACAGAACCGTGAAAATCTGATCTCCTTCTTACAGTTCAGTGAATTAGGGAGGTCTCTGTCTGAGGTGCTTCCACATATTATCTGGATATTCTGGACTTTAAAAAATGCTTTGGCACCTGTGAATCTCTTGTCAAGGTCATCTTCCTTATTTTCTACACCTATCATAACTCATGGTATCAAATGCAAGAATCCTATCTACTTCTCTCTCTCTCATATTTATAAGGCTGCTTAGCTCAATTTGAGGCATCATATAAATTTAAAAACAAACCCAAGACAACAAAAAATAAAAATAAAAAATAGAAACAACTAGGGAGCTAACATGCTCCAACACATTAATACAATGTCACTCAGAGGACATATATTCCACCCAACCCAAGACAAGGAATAAGCCAGGCCTTCAAGATCCATTTAAAGGGCAGAAGTATTGATATTATTTGAACCTTGAGGAGGAGAGTGATACAATTCAGAGGACAGTAATATTGTGCTATGACAACCCATCAACAAGGAAGCTATTTGGTTTATTAGTAAGTATGACTTACCTAAAAGCTTTTCCTGTTCTACTCTTCGTTCTCTGGCCAGTCGTTGTCTTTCATCAACTTTTAGTGCTGGTATACAATTAGTGAAAAGAATGTAAGATTTAGGCTCCAAATCTATTCATTTTATATGAGTGGCAGCTGTTCCTGAATTCTATGGAACCTACTTCTAAGCATCAATCCATAGAAATATATTCTTAAGATGTCATGTTAAAAATTGCAGGATTCTAAAACCAATTCAGAATTTATTTCGTAACAAAATAAAAAAGAGAGTATTTATTTAACAACTTGTGAAGTCTTTTTTCCCCCACCATATTCAAGAGCATCTTATTATTTATTTATTTATTTATTTATTTATTTATTTAATTAATTAATTAATTTATATACCGCCCTTCTCCCAAAGGGACTCAGGGCGGTGTACAGCCAGCATAAAACCCACAAATATGAAATTTAAAAACAGTTTAAAAATATTAAATAGATTGGCCCAAATAATTAAAATAAACAACCCAATTTAAATGTTTAAAAAAGAATTAACAATTAAAATTTAAAAATTAGACCACCCCAGCTTGTTGAAATAAAAGCGTCTTGAGGGCCCGGCGGAAGGTGCACAAATCGGGAATCCTCCGCATCCCGGGGGGCAATTTGTTCCAGAGGGCAGGAGCCCCCACAGAGAAGGCTCTCCCCCTGGGGTCGCCAGCTGACATTGCTTGGCCGACGGTACCCGGAGGAGCCCCTCTCTGTGGGAGTGAGTTGGCCGGTGGGAGGCTATTGGTAGCAGCAGGCGGTCTTGTAAATATTATTTACAAGACCTTCCCAACTATATATCTTCCAGGTATTAAGTTGGAAACTTGGAATTACATTTTTGACACATCTGGGAAGCAGAGGACTCATTTAAATCATCATTATTTAGGATATCCATCATCATTTTAATCAGTTCCATAAATCAGCTAGAAAATTTACATTAAAAATAAATATCCTGGAACATGTACATTTCTATATTATTGAAGATTTCTAGATTTCTCTCTGAAATCTTCAATGTTTCCAAATATTAATAATCAAAAGTTATTGGGTTGCTGTCCCATATTTTTCCCCTTTAGTGTTCTTTTTTTTTCTTGGAAAGAAAAACATGGTGGAAGAAATAATGAGAGATAATAATGGGAATAGTTTACATGTTTGACAAGGTCATTTAAAGCTCTCAAAATAAGTGAATGAGACAAAGCAATTTTATATTAAAAGTTTCATTTGGAACTACTCCATAGTGTTCTCTGTCCAGCAATATTGAGATTCTTTCAGTGGTATGAACCCCAGTCTGCAGTTGCAGAGTACTGAAGGAACTCTGAGGAACCTCTGAGTGAGAGCTTGTTAAGTAGCTTGCATTAAAGTTAATTCACAACAACATGCTGTAGAATCCTATCCATCCTACAGGTAATCCTCTACTTACGGCAACAACTGGGACCAGAATTTTCACTGCTAAGCAAGGCGGCTAAGTGATTCACTTCCAATTTTACAATCTTTTTTGCCACGGCTGTTAAGGCAAATCATTGTAGTTATTTAAGTGAATCACACAATCAATAAGCAAATCCAGCTTACCCCGTTGACTTTGCATTTCAGAAGCCAGGTGAGAAGATCGCAAATGGTGATCGTGTGATCCCAGGCCTTTGCATCCATCGTAAAGCTATGCTGGTTGCCAAGTGCCCAAATTTTGATCATGTGAATCTTGCAGATGTAATAGCAATAGCACTTAGACTTATATACCGCTTCACAGTGCTTTACAGTCCTCTCTAAGCGGTTTATAGAGTCAGCATATTGCCCCCAACAATCTGGGTCCTCATTTGACCAACCTCAGAAGGATGGAAGGCTGAGTCAGCCTTGAACCAGTCAGGATCGAACTGCCGGCAGCTGGCAGTCAGCAGAAGTAGCCTGCAGTACTGCATTCTAACCACTGCACCACCATGGCGCTTAATGATGGCTGTAAGTGCTGTTGTAACTTTGAATGGTCACAAAATGAATGGTAAATTGAGGACTACCTATAACGCTTTAAAAATTACTTCTTATACTAAAATAAAACAATCTGCATTCACTTTTTCCCCCATAGGATACATGAATCATTTTTTCCAAAACATTGGGTTCTGAATACTTTATTTTTCAGAATTCATAGGCAATGGCATTTTTTCCTTCTACTGCCATAGCTGCTAGCACATGCAACCGTTTTTTGCAGGGACACACAAATGAGAGAGTAATCAGTGAGGCAGACACTTAAGTTATGTTTTTTTCTGTTTAGAATCATCAATTCAATAACAACCATGAAGACAGTTGCAGGGCAAATAAAATGCTGTAGAATTTCGAACAGTAGTATCTATTGACACTATTTACTGTATTAACAGTACAAGGAAAACACTGGGAAGAGTTAAATTATTATAATACCTGTCTTGGCTCCTGCAGGATTAGTGCCCTGTCCTAAAAGGGCAGAAGAGGGCCAGCTGGATGGGACAGCCTTTTTGTCTGGTACTTTAGAGTTTTCGGATACTAGAATGAAGAGAGAAAAGAAAAATAAATTAATTAACTATATCATTACAATCTCTTTTTTTCTCTCTCTCCCTAAGATAATAAATGCCAACCATTCATTTATAGGTAGTTTTAGACTTAGAACTACAATTGGGACCAGAATTTCTCTCGTGAGTCGGTGTGGTCATAAAGTAAGTCACCATGTGATTGGACCCAAGTTTACTATTATTTTTGCTGCAGTTGTTGAGCGAATTACTTATGTGCTCATGAAGCAAATCATGTATTTGTTAAGCGAATCCAGTTTCCTCAATTGACATTTTTTGTCGGAAACTGGCTGGGAAAGTTGCCCATTGGAATCGTCTGACTGCAACCAGGCATAAATGTGAGCCAGCTGCCACATCCAAACTGCGATCATATGATTGTAATGAGAAGGTCGTAAGTGGCAAATCACTTTTTCCGAGGCCAATGTAACTTTGAACCATTGTTAAACAAATGGTTGTAAGTCGAGGACTACCTGTACATGAATTAGGATAAGGCACAGAATGACAATATACAGAAGTGGCCAAAATTGTGGAAATCTTTTGGGAAAAGTGTATTTTCTGAAACTAGCTAATAACACCACTTTTTTTTTGAGTAGTACCATAAAATTATATATCAATGGAAAGATAATTTAATCAAGAATGTAATGCAATAACTTTTATGAAGGATTTGCTATTAGAATAGCAGTTACAGTATAAAGAAGAAAAGTGAAACATATAGAAAAAAACAGGATATACAAAAATTATCACGTCAGTTAATAGTTGGGTAACCTTAAGCATGAATTACGGCTTTACAACATCTTCTCATGGAGTGAACCAAGTCTTTTAGTACTGCAGCTGTTATAATATGAAATCAAGACTGAATAATTGCTTCTATTAACTGGGTTTTATTGCTGGGTCACTTCTGACTAACAAGTTTCTTTAGTCGGCTCCATAGATTTTCAATTGGGTTAAGGCAGGGGTGAAATCCAGCAGGTTTTGACAGGTTCTGGAGAACCGGTAGTGGAAATTTTGAGTAGTTCGGAGAACTGGCAAATGCCAGCTCTGGCTGGCCCCAGAGTGGGGTGGGAATGGAGATTTTGCAATATCCTTCTCCCAGGAGTGGGAGGGAATGGGGATTTTTTAGTATCCTTCCCCTGGAGTGGGGTGGGAATGGAGATTTTGCAGTATCCTTTCCCTGGAGTGGGGTGGGAATGGAGATTTTGCAGTATACTTCCCCTGCCACACTCACCAAGCCACACCACACCCACCAAGCCACGCCCACAGAACCGGTAGTAAAAAAATTTGGATTTCACCACTGGGTTAAGGTCTGGGCTATTCCCAGGCCATTCCAGCAGTGAAATATGATTATCTTGAAACTCCAAAAAAACCCTGGTGTTATTAGCCATCAAAGTTCAAAAATACACTTTCCCCAAAAGGTTTCCACAATTTTGGCCACTACTGTAGATCTTTCTAGATCAGCATTCCTCCATCTTGGTACTATAATTTTAAAATGTGTGAAGTCCATATGTCTTATAGTTTGCAAAATTGAGGGACAATGTTCTAGATAAAGCTGGACTGTAATTTCTAGCAATCCCAGTCACATGGCCAATGGCACAGAAAGCGGAGGAACTGTAGTTCAGTAACACTCTGGGGAAATCACAAGTTGTATAACTGAAAACAGATGAGCTGCATCTGCTAAAAAAATAACTAGCCTTCTCTTGTCTGGGAGCAGGTGTCAGGGTTTCAGTAAACACATAATCTAGCACTGAATTCAGCCCTTTGGGTGCAACAGAAAACAGCCTCTGTGGAATTAGGGGGTCTAATGTAAGACATATCTATGATATTCTCAGGCAGCTGTTCTCAAAGCATTATCTGGGGACCCCTGAGTCGTCTCTGGGGAGGGGTCTGCAAAGTCAAATAAATATTTTTAAATAACTTAGTTTTAATTTCTGATAGAGGAAATATTAATACAGGTAGTCCTCGACTTACAACTACAATTGAGCCCAAGTTTTATGTTCCTAAGTGGGAAATTTTACAACTTTCCTTGACACATTTGTTAAGTGTATCACGGCAGCTGTTCAATTGGTAACAAAGTTGTTAAGTGAATCTGGTTTCTTCATTGACTTTGCTTGCAGAAGGTCATAAAAGGTGATCACAAGACCCAGGTGCAACCATCATAAATGTGAAGCATCCGAATGTAAATCACATGACCAAGGGGATGCTACAACAGTTTTAAGTGTGAAAAACAGAAATAAGTCACTTTTTTTCAGTGATATTGTAACTTCGAAACACTTCATTAAATGAACTGTTGTAAGTTGAGGACTACCGGTAGAGGCAACCTATCTAAACCAAAGCTCTTTGGAGCCCTCAATACTTTTTAAGAATATAAAGGGTCCTGGGACCAAAATGTTTGAGAATTTCTGCTCTAGACAAACATTCAGCATTTCTGTATTCAAAGTATATTGGAATGGATGGCACCACTATAAATAAATAAATAAATAAATATTCATATTTATTTATCACAGTAACAGCATTTTCCATTCTTACAATCTATTTTTATTGCACAGTAGTTTCCATGATTCTTTATTGGCATTATTAAAGGTCAAAAAATTGGTACATTACATATGGCAACCTTACTTAAAGTATAGCAATCCACTCCAATGGCCATTACATTAGCAAGCCATGCTGCTTCATAAAAAGAGTGAGAATCATTCCATACAGAATAAAGTCTATAGTTTTGTTTTTTTAAAAAAAACATGTTTGTATTTCCAGGTCCCATTCAAGCATACCTAAGGCCATTCAATGACATGGGAACTCTGCGCAGCCTCCCAGTGCACATTAGCCAAAATATTGGAGAAAGTACTATCGATGTAGTTCTTGCAAAAGATTTGTTATCTAAAACTCCCCCTAATATTATACAGGTAGTCCTTGACTTATGACTTTAATGGAATTCCCCTTGTAACAGAGGTGGTATTCAGCCGGTTCACACCGATTTGCGTGAACCATTGGCGGAAATTTGGCCAAAGTCACTAAACTGGTAGCAAAAATTTTTGAAACCCACCACTGCCTTGTAAGTCATGATGGTCGTAAGTCAAGGAACCTACCTGACCAGATCTAATTTCACAACATTTCTTTGACACAGTCATTAAGCATGGTCCTTAAGAGAATCCATGTATTCCTTTGGGAGTTTTTTTTTTGCTGGAAACCAGTCCCAAAGTCATAAATTGCCTGTGAAAGTACTCCAGTAGCTAGGCCCAAACTGTGGTCATGGGACCAAAGGAGTGGGTTCAGTCGCCAAAACTATGGAAACAGGACGTAAATAGCTTTTGATGTAACTTAGTCCATCTCCAAGGAAGAACTATCTGTATTGTATTGTTTTCCTGATTTCAGGTTTAATATTAAAGCATTCAAACAGGATATTGTAAAGCTGCTGTATAGATGTACACACACACTGCTTCAATGATATAGACTGACAATTTATTGGAGTGCAACTGATACAGGATATCATGCATTTATTATCACAGCAGACATAAAGCTAAGATAGCCTCATTTTGCTGACATCGTCTGAACTCAGAAACAGAATAAGATAAACTCTGATTAATATTAGAAAGGGGGGGAATTTTAGCCAAGGGTTTTTTTTCTTATCTTTATTCCTCTCTGAAGTCCCTATTTAATCACTGATATAAAACCAGAATAAACCTGCAATTCGTAACATTGCTGAAACCAAAAGCCAATAAGCTGTATTTATTTCCAGTTCAAGAGAAGCAACTTCAGAAAAGATAAGTCAGGGCAAAGAGAGCAGAGCTTCTGATAATAAAGTGTTTGAAAGTTATTCTTTTTCTAAAATCATGTTTTAAAAAGAAGTGATTAGCATGAACGTTTCTTTGGACAAATGGCCAAAGATTTTAATTATCTGCTTGAAGTCTTTTTAATGTGTCAATATAATTATCTACCATTTATTTCTTACCATTCCTAATGCTTTCCCCTGCAACATGTAGCTTTTAAAATGTTTTCCCATGTGTTCATGATCTATATTCTCAGTACATATGGGATGAACTTCATACATCACTCCAGGCATTCTGATTACAATTTTCAGTAAACCAAAGGATTGAAATTCAAAATCAAACCCTCACAGTGGAAAGGGTTTCACCAATAGCACAATATCTGAAATTGGTCCAGTTGTATCAACTAGGGATCACAACTACTGCTTCTGGTAGGTGCCCTCATTGCAATCTCAACTTCTCTTTTTTTGAATACAGACTTCATATAGTGCTATCATATTTCTATTTATAGTGTGTTCTTTAGCAACATCCTTCAGGAAAACTAATCACTTTTTTAAAAGGAAATCTGCAATAACCTGAATAAAATAATTGAGCAATTAAATTAAAATTTTGATTGGTAAACAGTACTATGGCTTCATATCTAATTAAGACACCATTTCAAAAGGTCCAGAAAAACAAATTTTATAGTCATTCTGGCATCAAAAAGTGTTCTAAAAGTACAGCCCAAGTGAACCATCTGGGAATACTATTCCAGATACAGGAAAATGCTATAATAATGGCCTCATCCCCAAGCCAACATTTTATCTTCAAAGGGCAGGATATCCCGAAGAGACTCATGAGGAACACTTCAACATGTAGTAGCTGTTTATATTGCTCACAGGTAGTATAGGACACAAGAAAATTGAGGTAGCAAACAACTGTGCAGAACTATGATGACAAAAGAAAAAACCTGACAAAGTTGCAATAAAGGTAAAGGTTCCCCTTGCATATAATGTACTAGTCATTCCCGACTCTAGGGGGTGGTGCTCATCTCCGTTTCAAATCCAAAGAGCCAACGCTGTCTGAAGAAGTCTTCATGGTCATGTGGCTGGCATGACTAAATGCCAAAGGTGCACAGAATGCTGTTACCTTCCCACCAAAGGTGGTCCCTATTTTTCTACTTGCTTTTTTTATGTGCTTTCGAACTGCTACATTGGCAGAAGCTGGGACAAGTAACCAGAGCTCACCTAGTTATGTGGCACTAGGGATTCGAACCCCTGAACTGCCGACCTTTCGACTGACAAGCTCAGCGTCTTAGCCACTGAGCCACCACATCCCCAAAGTTGTAATACACTTATCTAAATGTCTCCGTTTCCAGTTATGTAGTTTATTTCCTTCCATTTACTTTCTCCTAGTTTTCATATGATACACTTGCTGTTATTCAGCTTCTTAAATACTCCATAAATGCATTATGCATAAGTAACTTTATTATTTAATATGAAAGATTCAGTTGTAAGAGTAGAGATTTTGTCTTAATTCTCTCTCTCTCTTTTTTTTAAAATTCAGTCTGGCAACAGACTTGCAGGAATATATTATACTGGTTAGCTCATTCTCTATTTTATCCCGTAAAATTATACTCTATAATCACACATGATGTCTAGATTTGAATGTTATGTAAATCAGGGAACAGTCACTTCCACAACATTTACTACAAGGGTAAAAAAAAAAGAAATAAAAAATATTTAATAATCTGTTTCTTTCATATTCTTCTCCCAATCCCTAGTACAGAAGATTGTCTATGGAACTTACTTTGTCTCTTCCCAAACCTGCTCCACATTCCACACTTAAGTTATGGGCAGACTGAATTTTGTTTTCAGCCCAACACTCCAGATTGCCTAGTACTCCCACCATAAAGCATTCTCCTACAAAAAGTATGTAGAAGAGGTACAGAAAGCATAATTTTGGGCAGGTTAGAGCAGGTCAGGGTTGAGCACAATGGGATGCCAATCAAGAAGAGCCAAAATATTTAACAAAAATGTTTCACCAACCACAGCAAAACAAACACTGCTGGGCACAGCAGTGCTCCCAACAGTAATTTTTCCTGTGCTGAGTATATTATTTGTACTTTGTAAATGCAAATGCCAAAAAAAAAAGTCGTTTGAGAAAAAAAACCACATCTTGGTAGAAGACAGAGAGAGATACAATAGGAAAAATTGAATTGGTAATTAACAAATTTATCTTCCAATTAAGGGGATCCTGCAATCTATCATCCAAATCTTAGCATGTACTCTTTTTTCTTCTGCTTAAAATCTTTAGTTCCCTGTAGTATCTAGTTTCTAAAATTATCACTCATCTTTTGTTATGATTCACACTTTCCAGGATAACCAAAACAAGTCTATTTTCCATGAGAAATTATTTTTATAATTAATTCTCAAAAATCTTATAGTAAAGGTCAATATTTCCAATTTATCTGGACTCTCAGTTTATTTGTAGCTTTCTTAGATCAAAATCTTATTTAGCTTTTTGCTGTTTATTTCAAATTCTTTAAATTCTTAAACTTTTAATTAATTTTTCTTTTGTTCAGAGTTGAAGAGAAACTCACCACAAAAAGACTTTTTAAATCTGTTGTTCTCATTGTATTTAATAGGTTTAGAATAGTTAACAGGCAATTTCAAAAAGTGATTAGAAAATAAAAGATTTGGCTCCAATGAAAGAAAATTGTTTTTTGCACAATAATAGTAATAGTTGTGCTATTTCAGAGGAAAGAAGATTTTAGCTCTTGAGAAGCTGCAGCCTTGAAAAAGGATGTGAAAAGGATTCATTAATATAACTGGTTATGTATTGCCCAATCTCCAGTCCCCCATTTGATGGAAGGTTTTTAAGGAGGATGGTGGAAAATTAGAATGCCCTAGACTAGAAGAAGTAGGTTATCTAGACCACTTCCAGTCAGGGTCCAATCTGGCACAGGATAGAAATGGCATTGGTCATTCAAGTGGATTACTTTTGTTGAGATCTTGATAATGCACCCTGCTTGGCCTTATGAAATTTCTTGGCTCTCTTCAATATTATCCATCAAACTATCTTCCTGGATCACCTTTGAAAGTTGAGAACAAAGCAGCCTAAGGCTGCATCTTAGCAGGGATTGTTGGTTAGTTATGACTATCTGTTAGCTCTATTGTTATCTTAAGAGGAAGAGGCTACATCTTAAACAGTAGGTCCATAACCCAAGGATCCTCCTGGATTCATTGTTACTGCTGGATGGTATATGAAAGTTTTGGCCAAGATTTGTTGTAATTTCTGAGTCCTGCTCAAAAATATTTAGCAAGGGCCTGGAGAAAGATGTCTATCTGGAAAATGCTTTCTAGAAAAGGATGTTCCTATCACATTAGCTATAGCAAGCTACACATGCCACATAATTCTGATTCATGTTCCTTCTCAATCCAGAACTGGGTGGATGACTGAGTATTTTCTCTCATCCTAACCTACCACACAGGAACTGTGATAAAGAAAAATAGGAAAGACAGAGAAAAGGCAGATTATATATAATGAATGAATCCTATTCCATTTTTATTTCTTTTTGAAAGGTTATAATGCATAATGCATCTATTAAACCTGCCTTCTAATGTTCTATTCTCTGAAATTACCTTACCTTGAAAGTCATCTTCTCTAGCTTTCATATGACTTTAGCCTCCTCTCCTCTCCTCTCCCTCTCCTCCTGTTAACATTCTTTATCTACTTGTTTTCATGCCAGTTTCTACTGCTTCATATAAGACTTTGGTTATAATTTTCAACATCCCATCTTCTCCAAGAAAATTTTGTCATTTCTAAAGTCTCCTGAAAATACCAGAAATAACTGCAAGTTAAAATGAGAGCCACTTTGGTGCAGGTTACACCAGGCTAGAGGTTCTAGTTGCTCCTTAGGCACAAGGCGAACTGGGTGATCTTGGGCCATTTGCTCTTCAATATATGAAGAAGGCAGTGTGGCAGTTGAATTATGCTTCAATATGGAATGACTGAAGCAGCTGAAGTAAATTATGTTTCAATATGTGTTTCTCTACAGTGCATCCCATGACACAGCTTGTAGAGCAGGGGTGAAATGCTACCCGTTTGCACCGGTTCAGGCGAACCAGTAATAAAAAAATGCTACCAGTATGTCCGAACCGGTATTTCGGACGATCAGCTGTGCCGCACAATTTACATTCGATAGAAAGCAGGAAATCCTGCTTTCTAGCGAATCTAAATCACGCAGCACAGCTGTTCCCCCCCTTGCTGTTCTACTTATCTTCTTAAGCCTCCTTTTTCCATGCTGTGGGGTAGTGCCTGAGGTGCGCATGTGTGCGAAGCACATGTTTGGCACGCACTGCGCATGTGCATGCAGCGAACCAGTGGCAAACCTCAGAGGATTTCACCGCTGTTGTAGAGTAAATGACTTATTTATTTATTTATTATTTATTTTATTTATTAATTAAATTTCTATACCGCCCTTCTCCAAATAGGACTCAGGGCGGTGCACAGCCAAAGTAAAAACAGCATACAAAATTTAAAAACAGTATTAAAATAATTAAATATTTTGGCCGTAAATTAAAACAACCCAATTTAAAATCAATTTAAAATTTAACTCAAGTCAGCCCAGCTAGTTGAAATAAATAGGTTTTCAGGGCCCGACGAAAAATCCGGAGGTCTGTTATTGTACGTAACTCTGGGGAAAGGTTGTTCCAGAGGGTGGGTGCCGTCACAGAGAAGGCTCTCCCCCTGGGGGTCGCCAGCCGACATTGTCTGGCGGACGGCACCCTGAGGAGGCCCACTCTGTGCGAGCGTACTGGCCGGTGGGAGGCTATTGGTGGCAGAAGGCGGTCTCATAAGTACCCCGGCCCTAAGCCATGGAGCACTTTAAAGGTGGTCACCAACACCTTGAAGCGCACCCGGAAGACCACCGGGAGCCAGTGCAGCTCGCGCAGGAGAGGTGTCACATGGGAGCGCCTTGTCGCCCCCATAATCCCCCGCGCGGCCGCATTCTGGACCAGCTGGAGCCTCCGGGTGCATCCCAGGGGGAGCCCCATGTAGAGAGCGTTGCAGTAGTCCAGGCGGAAAGTGACTAGTGCCTGAGTGACTGTGCGTAGAGAGTCCCGATCTAGAAAGGGACACAACTGGCGTATCAGGCGAACCTGATAAAAAGCCCCCCTGGCCACGGCCGTCAAATGGTCTTCTAAAGACAGCCGTGCATCCAGGAGGACGCCCAAGTTACGAGCCCTCTCCGTGGGGGCGAGTGATTCGCCCCCAATAGCCAGCGATGGCGTCAGCTGGCTACATCGGGACGCTGGAAGCCACAGCCACTCGGTCTTGGAGGGGTTGAGTCGGAGCCTGTTTCTCCCCATCCAGGCCCACACGGCCTCCAGGCACTGGGACATCACTTCAAGGGCATCGTTGGGGTGGCCTGGGGTGGAGATGTACAGCTGGGTGTCATCAGCGTACTGATGGAACTCCACCCCGAAGCCACGGGTTTACATAAATGTTGAACAGAAGGGGCGAGAGGACCGACCCTTGTGGCACCCCACAAGCAAGGTGCCTCGGGGTCGACCGCTGCCCCCGTCAACACAGATTGCAACTGGTCAGAGAGGTAGGAGGAGAACCACCGCAGAACGTTGCCCCCTACCCCCAACCCCGCCAACCGGTGCAACATGATACCATGGTCGATGGTATCAAAAGCCGCTGAGAGGTCTAACAGGACCAGGATAGAGGAGCAACCCCTATCCCGAGCCCTCCAGAGATCATCCACCAATGCGACCAATGCCGTTTCCGTGCTGTGCCCAGGCCGGAAGCCAGACTGGAGCGGGTCTAGATAGACAGCTTCATCTAGGTACCGGGGAAGCTGTTGCGCTACCACACTCTCAACAACCTTCGCAACGAAGCGAAGGTTGGAGACTGGACGATAGTTAGCCAAAACAGCCAGATCCAGAGAGGGCTTCTTGAGGAGGGGCCTCACAACCGCTTCTTTCAAAGCAGCCGGCAGGACCCCCTCACTCAAAGAAGCATTAACAATCTTCTGGAGCCAGCCTCGTGTCACCTCCCGGGAAGCCAGTACCAACCAGGAGGGACACGGGTCCAATAAACATGTGGTCGCGTTCAGCCGTCCCAGGACCCTGTCCATGTCCTCGGGAGCCACAGGATCGAACTCCCCCCAGATAACACTCTCAAGACCTGCCTCAGTCACCCCGTCCGGACATACCCAGTCAGAGGCCAGCCCTTCCCGAATCTGAGCAATTTTGTCATCCAGATACTGCACAAAATCCTCAGCTCGGCCCTGCAAGGTGTCATCCCGTGCTTCCAGATGGAGGAGGGAGCGGGTCACCCTAAACAGGGCGGCCGGGCGATTATCTGATGATGCGATAAGAGCGGCAAAATAGCTAGATTTCGCCGCTTTTATCGCCACTAGGTAGGTCTTAATATGAGACCTCACCAGTGTTCGGTCGGATTCGGAGCTGCTGGTCCTCCAACTACTCTCCAGACATCTTTTCCGGTGCTTCATCTCCCTGAGCTCCTCAGAGAACCAAAGAGCTAGGTGAGTTCGGTGCCGGGTCAGAGGCCGCAAAGGCACGACATGGTCCAAGGCCCCGGCAGCCGTATTATCCCAGGCGGCCACCAGGTCCTCAGCCGAGTCATGAACCAGAGTCTCAGGAAATGGCCCAAGCTCCATCTGGAACCTATCAGGGTCCATCAGGCACCTGGGGCAGAACCACCTGGTCGGTCCCGCCTCCCTGTGGCGGGGTGCAGTGGTTAGAAAGTCCAGTCGAAGGAGCGAGTGGTCAGACCATGACAAGGGTTCAATGACTATATCCCCTGTATCAAGGCCACTCGACGACTGACCAGAGACAAAAACTAAGTCCAGAGTGTGTCCACCCGCGTGAGTGGGGTCATGAATTAACTGAGTAAGGTCCATGGCCGTCATGGAAGCCATGAACTCTCGAGCCACCTCAGACGTTTCGCCGATAGATGGCAGGTTGAAATCCCCCATGACTAGAAGTCTGGGGGTACCAACCGCCACCTCAGCTATGACATTGAGCAGCTCGAGCAGGGCCGTTGCCACGCGGCAGGGAGCCAGGTACGTGATCAACAAGCCCATCTGTACTCCACGACCCCACTTCACAAAAAGGGACTCACATCCGGCTATCTGTGGAACAGCGGTCTCCCTCGGATCAAGACTTTCCTTTATAATAACCGCCACACACCCCCGCCCCTGCCCTGAGCTCTCAGCTGATGGAATGCTCAGAAACCTGGTGGGCACATATTCACGAGGGGAACCCACCCCCCATGGCCCAACCAGGTCTCCGTAATACCTGCCAGGTCCGCTCCCCCCTCCTGAATAAGATCGCAAATGCGGGGGGCTTTATTTACCATGGACCTGGCATTGCACGACAGCAGCCGAAGGGTCGGGCCCTGAGAGTCTGAACAGCCTGGGGTACGAGAAGGGCTATGGGGACCGGGGCGTGCCACCGCTTGAAGATAGCAAGTGCGCGCCCCCGCCACATGATGCAGCCCCCTGCTCCCACCATATCTGCCCCTCCCACTCAACACATTGATAGAAAAGCCCTTGACAGAATGGACTCTGATGTCCCCCTTACCCCCAGAATCCTCACCCTCCGTGGCCCCACTAACAGCTGACCCCTCCCCCCATGGGTTAACCCCCAAACCCACACAACCCTCCCGCCCCTTAAAATCCCTTAAAAATCTATCAAAAAGTTTCCCTAAAAAAACCCTCAATCCCCTTTTTGCAGCATGCCACCTCTCGGGGTGCCAAAGCCCGTCATAAAGGTAGGTCCTTGATAAAGTGGAGGGCCACACCTGCGAGGGGGGAGGGAGTCTCGCAGAATAAGAAGTTCTGTTGGCGAATACATCTAATCAATCAATTAATTAATTAATCAATCAATTGGGGGGAAATTGACGGCCTGGGGGTAATCAAGATAGTCCAAAGTCTGGAAAGGGATATTCAATCAATTCCAAGTCAGTAAACTCCACTGCTCTCTCACAGCAGTGGATGGAGTATTAGGCCCCTTCGAGGCCAGATGTTAACACCAGCTGCCCTCTCACGAAAGCTGGGAAGGGCCAGAAACCACAGTCATCGACCGGCACCATGAAAGACTTGAAATCCGAATATTTCCCTCTTACAATTGGGGGCATTGATGACAAACCACCAATCTACAGGTTCACGGGCCCAGAGAAGACTCCAATAACTCTAGCGGCTGCACCTTAGGCGAGTAGGGAGGCGAATCGGGAGGCTATAGATGTCCATGTCCATGGGAGGCAGGTATCGTATCATATCATAACAAGTATCGTATCATATTATTCAGAGGCATCTCCAGATGATAAGTGGCCTCCTGGAGGCTGACAGACCACGTAAGGCATAAAAGCCTGGCCCAAGGTCTTTTGCGACCATCAAACAACGTTTCTAGCTCACCCCCATCCAAATAAGGGAGGGGGGAGCCTCTGGAAGGACCAGGAGTGGGCCCCCTCCAGGTGGGCCTCCCATCCATAGCTGTAACCGGCAGTTCCAAGAAACAAACATTGATGGTCTGATTCAAATCGTGGTCAAGGTGCCCCTCGCTCTCCCTATTCAGGCTCCTGTTCCTTTCCGGCCTCTCTGATGTTATCTCTCCCAGCCGCTCATCCCACTGTTAAAGCGAGTGCCAATCCTGACGATGCCAGCTCTTAGAACACCTCCGTCCACTGTTGGGTCTAACAGGAAGCCCCTGCCATCCCCTCGGAGTCCCTGGAGCTCCAGGGAGGGGCTGCATCGCCGACGCTGCCACCGCCCGTTCCACTAGTTCGGCAGCTACGGGGAGATGCCGAGGACGCTGAGGGCGCTCTTCCCGCTCATAAAGCCGCAGCGCAGCCGCCTCCGTCTCGTTCCTGGCCATCGTGTCCTGGAGAGCTGCCAGCTCTCAAAAAGATGACACAGACTGGTGAGAAGCTCCCCTCACCAGATGTGGGTCTCAATTAGCTGGTCGGGCCCCCGAAACCCCCCAAAAAACGGGAAATATCCCCCGAGTATCGCCGCCACTCAGCTGGGGGTGGCCATCTTGGACATGCGCAGAGGCCCATTTACTAGAGCATCCATTTAATCATTCAGATATTTAGTTCACGTCATATATGAGGCCTTCAGATGATTAAAGCTCTGGCCTTCAAGTTCTTCAAGCAGATTATGATGTTGTCAACTGTGCAAGTCCAGCTAAATTAAATAGGTTAGGGAACTATGTTTGTCCCTAACCTGGTTTTCTGTCTTATGTATCAGATCATCTACTCCAGGGGTGTCAAACTCAATTTCATTGAGGGCCTCATCAGGGTTGTGTTTGACCTCAGGTAGCCAGGGTGGGCATGGCCAGGGTGGGCATGGTCAGGTTGACATCACTCCTGTCGGGGGTGCCTTTAGTGACCCGAGTGGTCTGCCAGTGAAAACAGGCTCCCGAGCTCTGTTTTCGGCTGCCATGACCTCCTACAACCTTCTGCCAGTGTAAACAGAGCTCGGGAGAGGCCCTCCCGAGTGCCGCCCTCCCAAGCTCTGTTTTCACTGACAGAGGGTTGAGGGAGGCTGTGGCAGCCGAAAATGGAGCTCAGGAGCCTGTTTTCGCTGACAGAAGCACCACAGGCCTGTCCTTTACTGTTTCCAGGGCGGCCCTGTGGGCCAGCTCTAAGTACCCTGTGGGCCGGCTCCGGCTCTCAGGTCTTGAGTTTGACACTCCTAATCTACTCTATGCTTCCTGCAGCCAAACAATAATGTACAATCATATACAATCAATGTAATAAGGCATAGGGATCAATTTCTTTTTAAAGCCTCAATCTTATTCTAATTTTATAAAATCGAGCATCATGCTATTTCTAGTCTGGAGCTTTTTGAAGAATTATATCAACATTCTATCCAATTATACCTGCTGCTTCCAGACAGGCATCTTGTGATATACCAGTAACAGCCTCCTGTTGCCTTGCTTTTTCCTAATTATGTTCCTAGAACATATTTAAGTGGTCTGCAAATACAGGAAGGAGAGCAAGAAGGCACATTAGGCAAGGGGGCACCTACAAAATTCGGTAGCACAAGAATAAGGTCTATATCTACAGTGTTTGAAATCACAAGGCAGGGAATTGTTTGGGGCCATGTTAATTTACTGAAATTACACATCTTTTATTAAAGCAATCTTTGTTTCGAAATGAATTGTTTCAATGCCTATTGTTACCTTTGGCTATTGCATCTAAGAAAACAATACTTTTTTGAAAAAAATGTGTAGCTTGTATACAAATTCAGATATTTATTGTGCAAATAAATAACTAAAAACTTTTAAGTTCATAAGGGGACTGTATAAAAAGTGTTTTTAGCCTTATTGTACACCATATTTTCTATTTCATCTGCCTTTTAATAATTCATTTTGGGTCCCTCCAATAAAACATTTTCACTGAAATTCTGATTAAATCTACTGAGTTATAGGAAGTGTAGGGAGGGGAGGAGAAGGAAGGGAAGGGAAAGGAAGGGAGCTCCATTTTGCATAGAATAGAATAGAATAGAATAGAATAGAATAGAATAGAATAGAATAGAATAGAATAGAATAACAAAGTTGGAAGGGACCTTGGAGGTCTTCTAGTCCAACCCCCTGCTTAGCCAGGAAACCCTATACCATTTCAGACAAATGGTTATCCAATCTCTTCTTAATAACTTCCAGTGTTACAGCATTCACAACCTCTGGAGGCAAGTTGTTCCACTGATAAATTGTTCTAACTGTCAGGAAATTTCTCCTTAGTTCTTAGTTCTTGAACTCCCAGAAACCACTTAGTATGTTCTGGCAAGTTTCAGAGGAACTATAAGACCAGCAACAGGACAAGCAACCGTATGGCTCCCTGACAGTAGGAATACAGTGGAAGAGATGCAATCTGTTTTCTGGATAGGCTTCTAATGTCCGCTGCTGGGAGGGCAACTGAAACTAAGCATTATTTAGGCCTATATACAACACTTACTGAAATAACATACTCAAAAATAAAAGAGTGGGCCTAGGGCACACAGGTTACTGAAGCAACTGCAGTAGACATTCATGCCTTTCCTCTTCTATATTTCAGCATGGGGTGAATAGCCAAAGTGGAGCATAGTGGCTGTTCAAAGAATTTACTGAAAGTAATTCTGTATTCCCGGAAGAAATCAATAGCAAAGCATTTCCATGCCGTTGCCAGGAAAACTATATGAATGCATCTATGCAATACCCAGGAGTCAAGTTCAATGTGAAGGACTCTTTGCTTTCAACTTCATTCACTCCAAGAGTGGCAGCATCCCTCGTATTGTGATATCTGAGAAAGAAGGTATACATTGGGTCCACATTCATGCAAACATTTAGGGTACAGCCCCCTAAAGAGTCAGAAACTCTCATTAGCAAAGAACTTTTTAAAATGAAGTGAGTTCCCTAGCAAACAAAAGAAAAACAAAAAGGTTGAACAACATTTAAAAAAGCACTTTGGTATGAAATGACAAACCAACCAGCAAGACAAAACAAACAATTACTTCTGCTCTGCTTCCTTACTGGCTTTTAGCCATAATACACTCCAAAATCTAATAAAGAGAGAAATAAAAATTGCCATCTGCCTTTCAAGAGACAAGCTCATCTTGCACTGTTGTTTTGAAAGGGTCCAATAATTTGATATTCTGTTCCAAAAAGCCAATATAATTAGTGCATACCAGAAAGAAGTACAGTCAGCAATAATAATCTGAAGCATACTGTTCAAAAGCTGCCAAATTGATTTCACTGAACAGGAGACTGCAATATTACAGTCAATTGTTTATACAACTTTCAGATCTTATCTAATGCTTTCCGGGTAATTTTTCTTCTGGTGAGCTTCATCCAACTGCTACTGATGGATTTTGAAGCTGATTAAATATAAACTAAAGACAACTAAGAAACAAAAACAGCAGCTCTATCCAATGACTAGCATTGGATAGTTAAGGTATCCAATTTAAGGATACCTTAACTATCCTTACTTACCATTGGATAGTTAAGGTATCCAGTTAAGCAATTGGCTATCTACCTTAATACTTAGCTCAAATTAATCCTGATATCCAGCTCATAACACACCAAACCATAAACCACACAATCCAGATTCATACATTAAGCTAAACTTGGTAACTAGATTCAGTGTTTAAGTCAATGGGGAATGGATCACTTGTCTATTCTACTTTAGATTTTTTTCTTTCTGCTCAAAAGACAGTCAAAGTAGATTCTTCTTGAAGAATGAATAAAATATTGTTGCAAGGGCAGCCCTTCTCCTTCTGATGCTCACCAGAGACAATAGAATTGCCTTTTGAAGTTACAAACATACCTGAAGGGCACCCTGTTAAGATACTCTGAACCTATGACACATTTATTTATTTATTTATTTATTTATTTATTTATTTATTTATTTAATTAATTAATTAATTAATTAATTAATTAATTCAATTTGTATACCGCCATTCTCCTAGTGGACTCAGGGCGGTGCACAGCCAAAACTAAAATACATAACAATACAAAATTTAAAATTATTAAAAGAATTATATACTTTGGCCCAATTTTAAAACAATTTGAATTAAAACCCATTGACAGATTAAAAGCTAAACAACTAAAAAACTAAAAAAAAAGAGGGGGGTCACGCCAGCCCTGCTTGATGGAAAAGAAAAGTTTTCAGAGCACAGCGAAAGATCCGGAGATCCGATATCCTTCTTATCTCCGGAGGCAAATCGTTCCAGAGGGCGGGAGCTGCCACAGAGAAGGCCCTCCCGCTGGGGGTTGCCAGCCGACATTGCCTGGCTGATGGCACCCTGAGGAGTCCCTCTCTGTGGGAGCGTACTGGTCGGTGGGAGGCTATCAGCAGCAGAAGGCGGTCCCGCAAATACCCAGGTCCTATGCCATGGAGTGCTTTAAAGGTGGTAACCAACACCTTGAAGCACACCCGGAAGACCACTGGAAGCCAATGCAGCCCACGCAGGAGAGGTGCCACGTGGGAATGACCCCTCGCTCCCATAATCCCCCGCGCGGTCGCATTCTGCACCAGTTGGAGCCTCCGGGTACTCCAATTAGACTACAATTGTGGAAATTCTTAGCTAAGTCTAAATATTACTGAATTTAATAATTATATCTGAATATGCACGCAGTAGACTACACTATTAAAAACTAACAAATTTAGTATGGTATAAATGTTCATTGTCTAGATCAGGGGTCAGCAACCTGCGGCTCTGGAGCCACATATGGCTCTTTCACCTCTCTGCTGCGGCTCCCTGTCACTCAAAATATGCATCACAACCGCCAATGTGCGACACTTGCCGGCACGCAATTTATTGAGCTTTTCAACCCTGGTAGGCCAACCATGGATACAGCCAAGAAAAGAAAAGTTTTAGAAGAAAACAGAACATTTAATTCAACTACATATGCTAGTTTTGTGGCCGTTCAAGAAATAGTCAGGCATGGGAAAGGTTTTGTGGCTCCCAGTGTTTTCTTTTCTGTGGGAAACAGGTCCAAATGGCTCTTTGAGTGTTTAAGGTTGCAGACCCCTGGTCTAGATGCTATTTAGAAGATAGGGCGAAATGAGTTTCAGAAGATGAGATCATGATTTCATTTAATGTCTCAGCACTCTTTGCATCCATAGACCCAGAATTAGCAAAAGAATCCATGACAGCACTATTGCACAATACACCCGACCTAATCAAATACATTAAGGTTAAAATACCTGTAATCATGGACCTCATCAACCAATGCCTTACCACCTACTTTCAGTTTGATGGATAAATATACCAACAAATCAAAGGAACACTCATGGGATCACCACTCTGAGGACTCACAACAAAAATTGTAATGTAACGCCTAGAAACTATAGCACTCCCATGCATACAACCCAAAGTATAGATCTGGTGTGCAGACAACACTTTTGTCATAATAAAATAGGAACAAGTAGAGAAGATACATGAAACTATCAACATTTTCAATGTGATAAGGGAAATTGACAAGGGAAGGAAAAAAAAACCCAACAATCTATTTTTCCTGGATAACCTCACCAACAGAGGCAAGGTCAGCAAATTACAAACAGGAGTTATTATAAAACCACCCATACTAATCAAGTGCTCCACTACCAAAGTAACAACCAAATCTCTCACAAGAAAAATTATGTAAGAACACTATTTTGACCAGCACAAACACACTACAGCATCCTTGAATATCAAAAAAGGGAAACAGATCATCTGTACAACATCTTACAAAAGTGTCTGACTATTCAACCCCACAGCACAACCAACCCAAACTATGAAAAGAATAACACTGTTATACATCAAAAACATCTCACAAACAACCAACAGACTATTACAACCACATGGCTAGCACACAAACCAACCGAAGCCTTCCAAAACATCTTAAGTAAACCAACAGACCGTAGCCCCAGAAGAAGAAAAAAACAAGAGTCACCTATCAATAGTATAAAGTGTAAGAACTGTAACAGTTACCATGAAGGACAAACAGTCAGAAGATATGGACAGGCTTCACCATAGTTTCAACTGGGACTATGCTAAATCTAAAAATGCTAGAGACTTCCTGGAAGCCTGGCACTCTCAAAATCAGCCATCAACAGGGACATAGAAATAAACAATACCTACATACTGTCCAAAAGAGTAATCAATAAACTAAAAGCCCACAACACCTCCTTGCCAGCAATCAACATCCAGATAAACAGAGATTAACAGCAAGTCATAAACAACATTCCAATCAAGGAATTGCTAACTAGGCAAACAATCAAACAGTAAACAATAGCCTAATCAACTACCAAAACACTTCCACCAATACTGGCAGGTCAAGCTGATTGTACTTCTAGCACAGATATTAACCAGGTGGGTAACCAAACATCTGGGGGGGGGGGACAAACTCAGAGAGCATCAATGACTCCCAGTTCAACCCTGAGCTACAAGTATTCTCTTCTATTGGAATTTATTTCATTATATATTGGAATGATAAAAAGTTCTCTTGCAACCTACATAACAACGAAATGGCAATTTATTTTTAATATGCTAACATTAATTATAAGAATGATTGTGTGAGAGAGAGGGAGACTTGAACCTGACCTTTGCTTTGGAACGGCTGTGGGTAGATGACATGAGCTGATATTATCCAGACACAATTGCAAATGTCTTGCTAATTACTGGTCTCCTGATGGGAAAAATATTACAGAGGAAGGGAAGGTTCTGATAGCAGAAATGCTTTCTCATACTGAATATCCAAACCAGAAAAATATGTGGTTAATTGCAAGCTCCATTTCAGAACGTAATATATATCCCTTAAAGATTTCAGCTAAGTATTTAACATGGCAGGAAAGATATCTGTAGAAATGCTATAGCATTAAGATCATCATTATGAAGGAAACAATGATGGATCATATATAATCATCAGAAGCATTGATTTCTACATCAAGTATCTCAAGCCACTTCCTTGCCAGGAAATTATCATCTACCCAAGGCACGATACAGACTTAAATTAAATTTGGCAACCAAATAATACAGTAGTGCATAGTTACTTTGAATGCATGAACTTTAATGATAATTGATTTGTTTCTTTGAACAACTAGCTGTGATGAATGCTGTAGAACATAGAACCAGTTCTTTAGGGGAGCCAAAGGAAGTCATTCTTCATTTTGCAGTCAAATATGAACATATTTTGTGCAATATTAGTTAGCTCAGATCCACTGTAAACTTGACAGTTACAGTGGCAATGAGTGCACCCTTGGAAGGACTAAGTTAAGGACAGATCATCATGGAGAAAATCTATGTGGTGGTTAAGAATCAGCAATACTTGGGGGCACATAATCAATCAAACAGGTTAAGGTTTCTCCCAAGGAATCCTGGAATTGTTATTTTATAAAGGAAGGGAATGTAATTGCAATTTTTATTCGTTCTCTCTCCTTTCTCTTTTTTCTTGACTTCGAGGTCTTTTGGTTTTTCCAGATGACCACCTATTCTATTCTACTGAAACTAAAGAACAAGTCTTCCTGTACTCTAAAGAGATCTTAGAGTACACATTCACACAGAGAATGTATACTCTGCCCATTAGTGGTATTTGTTCATTGCCTTGTACAGATCTTGTAACCAGATAGATTCTTCAGTGCCAAAATCAATTTGGCAGTAACCGTAAGTATTGCAGATGGGATCATCCAGATACTATAATTTATGTTGCACAAAGTGAGAATATTCAAGAAAGGAAAGATTGGTTCATTTCATGACTGAAAATATTTTGGAATCATTGTGAGTGAAGGTTTATTTTGAATTGCCAAAAGAATAAAAGACATTTTAGCAAAGACTGCATAGGTGAAATTTTGGATTACTTAACTTATAACGTAAAATCTACGTCAAACCTTACTTTATAAATTCTATGTATCTGTGTTGTGCATGTGTGAGTATATGTTTGATACCTTCAAGTCAATTTTTTGGAACTGGTTTGCCTTTGTGTTCTTCCTAAAGCTGAGAAAGAATGACTGGCCCGGAATCAGCTGGCTTTGCGCCTAAGGCAAGATTAGGAGTCACAGTCTCCTGAGTTTTAGCCTGGTACCATTAAACACTACATCAAACTGGCTCTTTTGTGCATGTCAGCACATTCAAAGCATGTTATTAGAAAAGTGGTGCTTTACTGGAAATTCAGTAGGTAGACATTGTGAATTGTGTTGGTTGTGCAAAAGCCCCAATTTTCAAGGTTTTTTCCTGCTTGAAATTACAGTTCTGTAAAATAAGGTGCTTGGTGATTTCCCCCATCTCCCCTGAAAGTCTCTGTAATGATTCAGGTTCAGGAAGACTGCAGATAGAGAAAAAAATATGATGTATGATCTTGCCTTTTGCTTATGCAGTACAGTATATCACTCCAAACTATTTTTTATGTACATTTATGTGCTACAAGCATAAATTAACTCCCAAAATGCCGAACACATCTCCAAGCATTTATGTCTTTATCTTTTATTTTAATATATTACATAGATATTGGAATCATTAAAACTGAATGCATTTTTTTCTACCAGTAGGCTCAGGAAATTTAATGTCATAATCAAATGATACAAATAGATATATATCTTCATTTTATGCAATTAGAGACAGAAATCAATATTTAATGAGGTTGTTCTGAAAGCAAGCAAAATGGCACAATGTCTTTGTTATTCATTTACAAGCAAATCTGTCAAAAAGAAAGGAAATGCAAGCATGATGTTGTTTCATCAGTACTATCACTGAAAGATTGTCAGAGGAGCTACTTAATGTTCATTACTTAACCAATAACTGCACAATAATTATTTTACTAGGTTAGACTGGAAATATTTGTTAGTAACATCTCATAATACAGGTCTGATAAAATGAAAACTGTAATTGCAGTAAAATTAAAGCCCGAGAAAGATGGGATAAAGAGAAGAATAAGATGACCAGCAGGAAGGTCCAAGCAGTCCAAAATCACCTTTATGTGCTACAGTATGATAGTGTGAACGTATATACTTATCCTAATACAAAAACTCCCATCTGGGTACTCTATGGCCGTTATGGGGAACCTATGGCACATGTGCCACAAGTGGCACGCAGCGCCCTCTCTGTGGGCACACGAGCCACCGCCCTAGTTCAGCTCCACCATGCATATGTGTGCACCTCCCACTGGCCAGCTGGTCGTCGGGTCTTTGCCGTGCATGAGTGGGGGGCGGGACACATGCGGGGGTCACACGTGCATATGCGGGAGGCACGTGCAGGGGGTCATGCACACATGCGTGGGGGCATGCAGGGGGTTATGTGCGTATGCATGGGGGGCAGGGGGCATGCGGGGGGCATGCGCGCATTGCATTTTGCGGGTTTGGGCACACGCTTTGGGCACTCCATCCGGAAAACGTTGGCCATTACTGCTCTATGGCATATAGTGGAGTGGAGTATGGTGCAGTCTGTGAGGCATTAGTTGGCTGGTAAAGGTGCTGAGGGATTGTGTTGGAAACTAGTCGAGATTTCCAGAAGGGAAAGAGTACATTCCAAAGAAACAAAATACAGAGGAATTTAGAGAGTTTGAATAGGAGGAGGAACAGCTACTCCCTAGGAGTTTTCAGAGTAAATACGTAATGATGTCTGGTGAGATTTCTGTCTACAGGCAAGGAATAATAAAGGATACCGTTTGGAAGAACCTCAGAGAGTCTTTCTTGGTATTTGGAGTCTGACAGGGCTTGCCTCATTCTGTCTGGTCATTAGGCTCCGTAATGCTGTTTTGATGGCAGGTAGATCACAGTTTTGGCTTCTGCAGCTGCTTTATTCCAATTTTTTTTTATTTTTTTTATTTTTTTGGAAAGGCTGATTTATCAATCGATTATGCCTTGGGAGAGAATCACTTTCGTACATACCAAAAGCTCTTTCTTAAATTTTGACTCTTTAATACAGGTAGTCCTCAACTTACGATCACAATTGAGCTCAAAATTTATGCTGCTAAGTGAAAAGTTTGTTAAGTGAGTTTTGCCCCATTTTACGACTTTTCTTGTCACAGTTGTGAAGTGAATCACTGCAGTTGTTAAATTAGTAACACGGTTGTTAATTGAGTCTGGCTTCCCCATTGACTTTGCTTGTCAGAAGTTCACAAAAAATGATCTTCACATGACTCTGGACACTGCAGCCATCATAAATATGAACAAGTTACCAAGCATCCAAATGTACCGTATTTTTTGGAGTATAAGATGCACTGGAGTATAAGACGCACCTTAGTTTTTGGGGAGAAAATAAGAAAAAAGCTGATTGGCAGGTGGATAAATCTCTCCGGAATATTCCCAATCAGCTGTTCCCAGAGGTGAATTTTAGCAACAGGTTCCTTGGTTGTGAGCTCTGTGCCTTGCTTTTTTTTCAGACTCTGAAATGTCTGAAACTCTGTTTCAGGAAAACTTTTTTTTCCTGCCTCTGAAAGCCTCTGAAACAGAGCTTCAGAATAAAAGCCTCTGAAGCTCTATTTGGGGGCTTCTTTTCTGAAGCTTCGTTTCTGATGGTTTTTTCAGCCTCTGAAACTCCATTTGAGAAGCTGGGCGGGGCTACATTTGGAGTATAAAACGCACCCAGATTTTCACCTTCTTTTTTGGGGGAAAAAGGTGCATTTTATACTCCAAAAAATACGGTAAATCACATGACTATGGGGATGCTGTGATGGTCATAAGTGTGAAAAATGATCATAAGTCACTTTTTTCAGTGCTGTTGTAACTTCAAACGGTCACTAAGCAAACTGTTGTTAAGTCGAGGACTACTTGTAACTCTTATTCACCAAATGCACCTGAGCTGCACAATTCCATACACCCAAAGTCAAGAGAGACAGAAAAACAGTGGTTGAAAGATCGACAGGTTCAGACTGTCTTAACGCAAAGGCCTGATGGGCACTTGACCGTGGGCCCCACGAGCATAGCGCCCCATACTAATCTGTGTATGTTAACTCTTCAATGCACCTTGTATCATATAAATACAGCAACTGTATGGCTTACTGAGGATTATTGTGTTTTTCAAGCCTTGTGTATTGTTCAAATGTTTATCATGTTTTTAATGTTTCAATATCAATTTTGTTGGAAGTGCCAATAAAATAAATATATGTTTAATTTTATCGACCATTTACATTTTTATTCCTGTGAGTAGTTGTCGTAGGGGCCCCAGTACACTGCTTTGCCCAGGTCAGGGCCCATAATGCTGTTAAGACGGCCCTGTCATAAGCATGGAACAGCAGTGGTAAATTGTATGTGCTGATGTCATCTACTCTACCTTCCCAGTTCCTCCTCCTGTCAATCACATTGAATCATAAGGGCTGTGAACACTATTAGTAGGAGTTACTTCCCTGACATCCTGCATAACTGAAGGTGCTTTGAGGTAAATGTATCTCTACATAAAATAAACCAACTCATGTTCTAGATTCTAGAACAACTGGTCTGCTTCTTTTACAGCTTTAAATAGGACTTAGTGTGATTGAGAAAATGTTACATACACTCTGTTTAAATGAATTGATAAGGAAAGAATGATGGATAATGTGGTGCAAAATTTGAACTCGGAATGTGCAAGAACCATTTTAAGTATACTTGATTTGTCGCATTATTGGCTCAACAAGGTTTTCTCCTTTCAAGTTGCTCAAAAAAAACCCCAAGAGATGGTCTGCCAGTTCCAGTTTGGATGACTCAACATGCTAGTAAATGCCAAATGATTCAGAATACATTCACACATCTCCTTTCAACAAGAAGCAGGTTCAGCAGGTTGAAAGTGCTTGCAATCCTCCTCCTTCTCGAGTTGGGTCATCCCAGGAGAAGTGAGGACTATGTCTTCTTCCCTACCCCCATGGAGACTATCATGAGAGACAGGATCAAAGGAGAAGATACAAGCCAGTGGTGAAATCCAATTTTTTTTTTACTACTGGTTCTGTGGGCGTGGCTTGGTTGGCGTGGTGTGGCTTGGTGGGCATGGCAGGGGAAGAATACTGCAAAATCTCCATTCCCACCCCACTCCAGGGGAAGGATATTGCAAAATCTTCATTCCCATCCAACTCTGGGGTCAGCCAGAGGTGGTATTTGCCGGTTCTCCGAACTACTCAAAATTTCCGCTACCGGTTCTCCAGAACCTGTCAGAACCTGCTGGATTTCACCCCTGATACAAGCCACTTCCAAATGTTTAGTAGAGACACTGGATCATCCTTAACTCATTTCTTTAAATACTAAGGGCTAAAACCTTGCAGTTTAAAACTTGAAAATTGTTATTTTCAGGAATCTCAAGTGTATACTCCCCCCCCTCTCTCTCTCTTGCACAAAAAAAGAAGTAAAAGTTTCTTCAATGGGAAGGCATCAAGTCAGGCTATGAAATGACTGATGTATTTTTCAGAGACGCTGAGAATTAGAATCATAAAAACAACTGCAGAGATAAATAAATAAAAATAAACTGCCCAATCCATGAAGCTCAATGGGACTTGTCATTTTTTGGAGATGATATCAATTTAGATTTTTCTTTAAGCTTTCTCTACCAGATTACTCACACTAAGTGATTTTGTTTTACAAACTTTAACTCTAAAAATTGAAAACTTTGCGATATTGCTAATAAAGCATTAATCTCTAACATTACTGTAATATGCAAGAATGCCTCTGTGAAATCCTGCACAATGAGGCAGGATTTCACAGAACAAAGATCTTTCGTTCTTCTCTGCTTTGGGAATCATAACAATCTGACAAGAGATAAATAAGATGAAATTCAATTTTAAAAAAATAAGAAAGAATATAAATTTAGCTTGAAATAGGGACACACAGAATCATTCACTAGTAAAGCACATCAAAATATAGTGTTCATATCATGAATCATGACTTCTTAACCAATCACTTTCTCTCAGCCCAACCTCTCCTCACATGGGGAAAATAGGAGGAAGAAGGGAAAAAGAAGAAAGAAGGAGTATTAGGTGTGTCCGCTGCTTTGAGTTATATATAAGAATAATGTAGGTGAGATAAATCAATAAAAATAATCTTCCTATATGAAAAAATGTAATGGAAAATGTCTACAGACAGATCACAACACAAAACATATCTACGCATAAAAACAGAGTTACTAAGGAAACAAATATCAAACACAAAATATTAGAGTTAAGCACACAACATCAAAATGAAAAATTAATCATATTCAGTAATTCTAGGAATTCTTTTTAAATAGCCATTTTCCTAAAGCAGATTTCCTTCTGTCTCAATTATCCCCGGATTTCTCATCTAGATCCCTGGAGAGTCTTGTCAATTAATTCTGAGGCTGCTGTGGAAATGGAACAAACCACATTTCTCTTTTAAGCCTCAGTTCCCAACTTTCATTGTTACTATAAAGACAAACCCTTTTTCTATCTTGCAGCAATATTTGAGGGTAATCTCTACATTCTTGGCTTGAATGTGGAGATGCAGCTCATTGGCCAAGAATATGGTGTTAGAGCTTGCCTGTTCATTCACTGCGGTATAGAATTATTCCAGCATGTGAGCTGCCAACTAAATATTGAAGTGGAAAAAATATAGCACAATTTTAACATCTCATTTTCTGCTTACAAGCGTCAGGGTACTGCTTGCTGCAAGGCTGTTTTGGATTCAGCTTGAAAGCCTAACTACAGGCTTGAATGAAATGCTTATTCTTCTTCATAAGGATTTCCTCAGAGGAAAGGTACCTGCAATGAACTTACTCTCACACAGAATATTTATTGCTTGCTTATGAATTTCTAGACTGTCCTACTTCTAAAAGATGAACAACAGAACAACAACCATGGACTTAAAACGAATCAACCCAATACAGTAAAATTCCTATTAAAAATAATAATGACATCTCCATTCAGGATAGGCAAAAAGAATGATAGAATAAGATAATTTAAAGCTCTTCATGATTTGGGACCACATCATCTAAGAGATTGTATTCTCTCAGTGGTTTTTATTCATTCAATTTGGACTAGTATGTTGGGCATGCTACAGATTCCGTCAGCCAAGGAGTGGCAGCTGGCAGTTACTAGGAGGTGTGCCTTTTCTGTCATAGCCTCTGTCTTCTGGAACATTCTCCCGTCAGAGTAGAGGATGACATAAGGCCTTGAAGACTTGGCTTTATGCCCAGGTCTGGAGCCCCAAAGGTATGAAGGACCCTGTTTCCTGGCTATACTGATATCTATGATGATTTTTTTCTCAGAGGCCATATATATTTAATTTGCAATACGCTGTAATTGTTTTAATCATTTTACACATGAAATTGTTCATTACCAAGAGTCACTTGCTTGTGATGGGAGAAATTGAATAAATAAGTTTTAAACTACAGTAGTACTTTGGTACTCGACTGCTTCGAAACTCATTGAATTTGATAGTCAACGCATTTTGACACAAACATTTTGTCCCGGTGTTCATTGACGCTAACAGTATGCTGGCTTATTGGACTGCTGACCCTGGTTAATGTTTGGTTAACCTGGCTTACTGGACTACTCACAGCCAGAGGCTTCTGAAGGTGCGTGTGAGATCTTTGCTCCAGGACTTGTAGTGAATATGGGGACGTTTGGGGGCACATTTGGAGCAATAAAGGGGAGTTAGACATTTTCTCTGGTTGTGTTGCTTTCGTGCACACCCTGGTTAATCACACTTGTCAATATGCTATTCACTGCATCTCTTGGAACCAATAAACTAAGTACTGAGGTACCACTATTTTAAATTAAAAAAACCAGGAGCATGGAAGCCATATATCCTTCTGTAGGGAGAGAATTCCATAAAGTGGAGATACCACTGAGAAGACCTCTAACTTTGTCCATACACCCAATCAGAAAATAAGGGAACTCTCAACAGGTCCTCTCACAATCAAACTGGATGGGTAGGAGCTGCAATGGTGCAGTAGTTAGAATGCAGTACTACAGGCTACTTCTGCTGACTGTTGGCTGCCTACAATTTGGCAGTTCGAATCTCACCAGGTTCAAGGTTGACTCATCCTTTCATCCTTCCAAGGTCAGTAAAATGAATTGTTGGGGACAATATGCTAACTCTGTAAACTGCTTAGAGAGGGCTGGAAAGCACTGTGAAGAGGTATATAAGCCTAAGTGCTATTGCTATTGCTAGATTCTACCTCCTTCTGTTAGATTTTTAATCGATACATTTAAGAGCCACAGTATCAGGGATAAACACTTCATTTAATGAAATACTGGTAAAGAGCATCACTGTTTCTCTTTAAAGTGTTCATTTTGTTTTAAAGCTCTGTGGTGGTATTTTATTTTAAAACATTTTGATAGTACCTTCTTATCAAATGGACAAACAGTTCCTTGCTTCAAGGAAAACCTGCAAAAAAATAATAGCAGCAACAATCTTACATTTAAAATGATTAAAACAAATAATATAAAATGGATTAGGTCGGAGGCTCTCAAACTTTCTTGGTTTATATATCCCTAGAAGTTCTCAAACCATGCACTGTGAGGTTCTGGACATCAAAGCAAATTCATTAACAATTTCATTTTAATAAATGGTAAAATATTTCACACTGTTCTTATAAGTCTGCTGCGGCAGTTTGGGAACAACAGGATTTTACAAGAATCTACAAAACTATTAACAATTTGTCATAAATAATGAACAAAGGCTGGCCAAAATGAACTTTAAGTAAAGCTTGCAATTATTTACATACTTGACTGAGACAAAAAGAAATAAAATGTGTAGAATCACTTTTATCATCCACTGAAATGAAAGCAAATTTAATAAGTAAAAAGTTTCATCAAGTTAAACTTCTGAGTAAATTTATTTAGGATTAGAAATTAAGCCCTTACTTTACACTTCTATTTCTTTCATTGCAGTGAAATTTAGGTGTCAGGAGCTTCTACTGGACTGCAGCCACTGTTTCTGTAGAAAATAGCCAGGCTCTGCAAATATCCCTGTTCCATGGGAATAAACAACCTACTAAGCAACGCAAGCAGTTTCAATTTCCCCTAACCCAGTAACTTGGATTATTTATTTAGACTGTTTGCATACACCATAATAACTAAGGTTCCCTGGCAATTTCTGCAGCAGTTTTTGGTATCTGGTGCACTGTTCACTTTTGCCAGAAATAAATCCTCAAAAAAGCAAAGAGTCTTAAGTGGGCAGGAATGGAAAGCGAGACCGATGTAGAAAAACTGGAGTCCACTTTGAACCTTGTTCATACCTGTTTTTGAATTTAGGTCTCTGTGTCTCAGACAATAAATGGCGCTCTTGCCATTTTCCTGGCCTAAGTTATCATTTCAGCCATGATTTTCAAAGCATAGCATTGGTGTGATCTGAGGTAACTAGAGGGCTTTTTACTCCCACTTATCAGCTGTATGTTTTCCTAGGGTGGCTTAATAATTTCTTTTTCAAAGCTCTGGGTCTATGCTTCTAGCTTGCTATTATTCGTATTATTTCTGTTATGATGTGTTGCTTTCAATATTGACGCTTTACTTTGAAAAAGAAGTTGGAAACTATATGAGAATTAAATATAATGACTTTTCACATTCAGGTAGTGTAGCATGGATAATGTTAAAACAAAAATGACATTGAAGTCTTGACCTACAGTTTATTCTAATGAAATGTTTACTCACTTACTATGCAAAGTGATCAATATTGAACCCCAAAGGCTGATGGGATTTTTCATTATTGTTGTTATTACTTGTTAGTACTATTAATTAAAATTATATGTATTAAATTATTTTCATATAATAAATGTTCGGTGGGTCAATGAACAATCTGAAACTTCATGAAGCTGAAGAGTTTGGGAGTCCCTGGACTAAACTATACCTACCTGCACACTACAAATTGTTAGTATATAGTTAGTTAGTATGTAGTAAGTACAGAGATGGTATTCAGCAGGTTCTGACCAGTTCTGGAGAACCAGTAGCGGAAATTTTGAGTAGTTTGGAGAACTGGTAAATACCACCTCTGACTGGCCCCGCCCCCATTAATTCTCTGCCTCCCGAATCCCAGCTGATCGGGAGGAAAATGGAAGTACCTCTTTCTTAAAACAATTGCCAAATATCCACATAAGCCATTAATGTGAGTTAATATTGTTATATATATTAGATACTTTTCAAACGGAAGAAAAAATGCACAAAGCAAAGGGCTTCTAGAAAATAATAACCAAATATTATTTTCTTCATAAGTTCTCTATCTCTTCATTGTTTATGACTGATCTACATACTCGGTGGTGGGATTCAAATTTTTTTACTACCGGTTCTGTGGGCTTGGCTTGGTGGACGTGGCTTGGTGGGCATGGCAGGGGAAGGTTACTGCAAAATCCCCATTCTATCTACCATTTGTTTCCCTTTATTCCATGGAAGACTTCAGATTCAGCAAGAACATCTATAGGCAGAATGAGGGAGCAGCCGCATTGCTCTTTCCCCTGAAGTCTTCTAGGAATTAAAAAGCCCTGGAGTTAATGACAGAATAATAAAATAAAATAGTTGGAAGGGAACTTGGAGGTCTTCTAGTCCAACCCCCTGCTCAAGCAGGAAACCTTATACCATTTCAGACATGACTTCCAGGAAATAAAGAGTTAATGGAAGAGGAGGAAGTCCTGCAGCATGAGGAAGAACATGATCAAATTGCCACTCTTCCCTTCCATTAGCAGAAGTGCAGAGGAGATTCTAGCCTTGGCAGAAGCAGTGGCAAAATGCAGCCTGTTACTTTGGTTTTACACCATTTTTTCAAGTGTACCCTAGAACCAATACATTTGAATTTATAACAGTGATTTATTAATAATAGGATAGGTGCTATTCTTTTTTTTTTTTAAATGAACGTAAAATCAAATCAACCAAATCAAATAAGTGAATATTTGTTAAAGGTACACAGGATATCCTGTATTAACGTTTGAGTATCTAGACTGTAAACTTTGCAAAATAACCAGGATTAGCCCCGTTATTGTACATTGCGAGGGACTGTCCTTTATTTATATAAATCAGTGATGGCTAACCTTTTTGCCGTCACATGCCAAAAGCGGGGGGAGTGGGGGGGTCACAGGTGCGGGTGCCCACATCCATAATTCAATGTGCCCCGTCTTCCCGCACATGCACACATGACCCCCCCGCACTTCCCCCTGCTTTTGGCATGCGATGGCCCGGTGGGCCCGTTTCCCCCCCCCCCAGGCTCCAGAGGCTTTCTAGGAGCCTTGGGAGGGCAAAAACAGCCTTCCCCTTCCCCCACAGAGGCCTTCCGGAGGCCGGAAACAGCCAGTTTCCTGACTTCCGGTGGGACCGGAAGGCCTGAAAGTCAGTTGGTTGGTGCGCGCATGTGCGCTGGAGCTGAGCTACGGCAACATTCACATGCCCACCAATATGGCTCCGCGTGCCACCTGTGGCACCCGTGCCATAGGTTCGCCATCACGGATATAAATACTGCAGAACGAGAAATTGGATTGGAAAGCATTTCTGCTTGAAACCTTATGCCAAACCACATTAAATGCACCAATGAGTACTGATCTCGGAGAGCAGGCTGTGTTTTTACAGAACGAGAGTCATTCTCTGGCTCCACTGCTTTTGCATCCACTGCTTTGAAAATGTGTTTGTAATTCAGATGTAATTTTCAATGATCCTTTTCAGGATCGATAACTCATTGTTACATAGCCTGGAGATAAGTTTCAGAGCTAGAAAACAAATCTGGGCTATAGCAGAGAAAAAATCGTTTATATATATATATATATTCATTATCCAGGTATATTCTATCTATCTATCTCCCAGAGCAAAAGAAGGTGCAATGTATATAAGAATATTTGTTCTGAATCAGCACAAAAATGACAACATTCCTGCAAACAATTGCACTGTCTTGTTTTTCATAAACACCATTCTAAGATCAGCTAGAACGACAATTGTTTTATTGATTATATAAACTTAAGAGCCTTTTCTCTTGGGATTGAAAAAAGAGAAAGTACTGTCTTACCTAGTTTCTCTATTATGGCAGGTATTTCAGTCACAGGTGCTTTTCCAAGCATCTGATGAAGCTCCATGGCTTGACCCATATCCGAGCTATAAGATTTTGGCATTACTTGAATTCATGCAAAAATGAGACCTGTCTGGTGTAAAACAATCCACAAAAGGAAAGAAGGTTGTGTTGGCTACACTATTTCAATAAAACCAGGAGTGTATCAATGAAACATAGTTCCCTAGTCTGAGCTGACCTCTTTTCTTAGCTCCGTGTTTGGTATCAGATCAAAATGGAGTTTGTCTGTCACATACATGAGATTATTTGTGGGGGTTGTGAAGGGGGGAAATCTACAAAGCCTTTCTTTCCCAGAGATCTACGTCAGTGCTCTGAGCAGCTTATCTGAAAGCAAGCTGAAGCAACTGGTTATTAATGGCAGTTTGTCTACCCTACTACTGCATTGCTTTACTCTGAAATTACAGGGTGATGTATGTTTCAATCTATTTTCTAGATCTGGTCTCCAGATAAATCAACTTACGGTGGGGGAACGGACACTATGGGGGAAGACAAAATATATTTGTGCAAGGGCTGAGCTCCCTTCTAACTCTAAATAAGTTAGGTCTCTAAAGCTCCCCAAATATGATTGCGGTATCCCTTTAAGCAGCGTGACTGTAATGTTTTGCAAATACAAACAGCAGCTGCAGAATATAAGGGTGACAGAAATAGGAGCATGAAGGGATGGGTAGGAGGTTTAATCTTTTCCAACCAAATTAAAATTATTTTCTTAACCTCTGCCTGGCTATTTGCATTGGGAGGGATGTTTCCATTGCTACCAATGTTAACCCTTCTTCTGAAGGAGACAACCTTATTAGAAGGAAGCAGCAGTTTTCATGGGATTACAGTGGTATTCTTTCCCACTCTCTCACTCCTCATATGAACATAGATATGATGTTCTATCTCATTTATCTTACTTCTGTGCTATTTAATGCCATATTAATATTTGATGGGTTTTATTCCTCTAAAGAATTTGCAATCTGCCTCCAGAACTCTAATTATTGGTGGATTAAAAACCGTTAATAAACACACTAAAGGCACATAAGTATAGCAGATACAATATTATGGTCTTTCCAATTTTGTGCCTTTCAGATATTTTGGCACTACATGTCTAACAATGGCCCCAAGTAAAAAGAATGAAATATGAAATAATCTTTGCTACTTTTGAGTAGCAGAATTGTAATCAGTTTTGGGAATGTTCCTCTCCACCATTTTTGCAAGTTAGACATGTAGGAGGATCCAATTAAAATTGTGGATTAACTTTGTCCTCTATTCCTATTTTTTACTGAATCCTGATCTAAATCAGGTAAGGGTATGATTTGTGCTGCTAGGGAAATGAGGTTTCCTCAAAACAGCACATCACAGCTTCTGCAGAGGCATTCAGAATATGAAAATAATGCATGGAGAAATAAATTATGTCCCTCAATGCCCTAAATCCAATTTATGGTGCACTCACTGGCAGATGGTGGAAGAAAAAATACTGGAAGATCTTCTCTTCAGTTTCTTATCTAATGGGGGTTTCAAAATACTTAAACATTAAGAATGAACATGGAAAAATAGTCTAGCAACAGGCTTCATCCTCCTTGGGCAGAAATAAGTAGCTCTCAATTTATAACACAATTGGGACAAAAACTTCCATTGCTAAGTAATGTGGTTGTTAAGTGAATCACACATGGTTGTTAAGCAAATCTGGATTATCCCCAGCTGGGAAAGCTACATAAGGTGATCACGGGATTCTGCAACCATTGTAAATAGGCTTGTGGCCAAGAGCCAAATTTTTGGTCACATGATCATGGGGACCACTGCAATGGTCGTAAGTGTGAGGAGTGGTCCTGAAGTCCTTCTAAGCTTAGCTAACTTTACTCCTGACTCATTTCCTAAATGAAATCCAACATGTATGCTTTTTATTTTTCATGATAATCATTGTGTTTTCTCTATCCCCATTCCAAACATATAAGAGAGTCCTCTTGATTGTTAGGTAATAGTCATATTTAGTCAACAGGGGACTCATTAAATATGAGGTCAAATAGAAGAAAAAGAAAGGCATATGGATAGTCCTCAACTTACTACCATTTGTTCAGTGACTGTTCAAAGTTGCAACAGCACTGAAAAAAAGTGACTTACAACCAGTCCTTGCACTTAGGGCGATCCCCACATTCCCACAGTCATGTGATCAAAATTCAGGTGCTTGGCAACAGAAATATATTTACAATGGTTACAGCATCCCAGGGTCATGTGATCACCATTTGCAACCTTTCCAGCTGGCTTCCGACAAGCAAATTGAATGGGGGAAGTTGGATTCACTTAATGATCAACTACAGTGATTCACTTAACAACCATATTAACAAAAGATCATAACATTGGGTTTATCTCACTTAACAACTGCCTTGCTTAGCAAGGAAAATTTTGAAGCCAGCTGTTGATCGTAAATTGAGGGCTACCTGAACAGTACTTATTTTCCCCAAAATCAAGGCAGAAATTGCTGGGCCGATTTAGACTAAAAGTGAAGCCCACCTTTCCATCTCTCAAGTGTGGGATTCCTAAGAGGAAAGATAAGTTTGTTTTTCCTTTAAAAAAAAAATCTATTTCTGAAGAAATAAATAAAAAGATTGCAGACAGAAAGGATGCCAAGTTTTATTTTTTGTTTCTGTTGCATTGAAGCTGGACATTATTTGTGTGTGTTTCAGCCTTTCATGAATCTCTCAGATTGTGCTTGAGCAAATAATTTCTCTTCAGAATTAGAACGTTTTATGATTTGGAGTAGATATTTCTATCTACTCCATATACTTCCATCTACATTGACCATTTTTCTGTATATAGCAGATGTACTCTATTTGGAACACTTATTTCTCTTCGAATTTTCTCTTCAAAGCTGCTGTTCTTTCAATAGTTTGTACAGCTCTGTATTTATTTCCTTTACCAATAAGGAAAGTTGTCATTTTAATATATCAAATTAAAAACAATTATTTCTTTTTCTTTCCTTTCCTTTCTTTTTCTTTTTAAAAAACCGTTGATTTATCACTTGTAAGTTTGTTTGGAAGTATTGAAATCTCTAGTCCAGGAGTGTCAAACTCATGTTGTCACGTTACGTATTCCAATTTCCCGCCCTTCACTAAAACAGGGGTGGGTGTGGCCAGTGCGTGATGCATCCGGCCCACAGGACATGAGTTTGACACCCCTGCTCTGGTCATATGCTTTTACACTATAAGGCCAGGAAATGAATGGATGGGACTTACTTTAAAAAAAAAAACACCTTACCATTTAGTCACCAGAAAGGCAACACAGGATGTGATTGCCCTCTCGCTCACACACATACACACACAGAAAGGTTTAGAGCAGAGGTCTTCAAACTTGGCAGCTTTAAGACTTGTGGACTTCTGGGAGTTGAAGTCCACAAGTCTTAAAGCTGCCAAGTGTGAAGACCTCTGGTTTAGAGGGTAGATGCCAGGTAAAACATCCCCTAAAGTTAGGTGCTGGCAGCAGGAACTACCAAATTGCTGCCCTCAAAAGAAGAGGTAGAAGCTAGGGTGTGACAACTAAGAGAGCCTTAGGATGCAAGCCTCGTTCCTTATTCTACACAGGATCAGTTGGTGCTGAGATTTTACATCTTTCCCCTAATATGTGAAAACTTCCACTAACCAGTTATCATTTGAATCAAGATTTAACACTGGCTGAAGATTTTTGACTAATTTTGAGAAATACTTTCTAAGGTTCTGTTCTGGGAACAGTCCACACAAGTGATCCTCACTGTAGCAACTCTTAATAAAACAGGGGGGAGGGCATGTAGTCAGTTGTCCATTCCCATTTTTAAGCTACATTTCCGAACAAATTTGATTCTCTCAAAATACACTTCTAAGTGAATGATCACAAATTGTCCTTAAAGAAATACTCAAGAGGGTTTGTTTCTGTTAAAGCTTCAAAATTCTGTCCTGCAATTTTATTTCAGAGATGGAGAGAGAGGAAAAAAAACAAGCTGAACTAAAAGCAATACATATAATTGATTTAAATACAGCAGGATAATTCAGTAGCATAGCAATACTAGTCATTCATTTGCCACAAAACTACAACTTGGTTTTGCCCACACATTGACACATTTAACTGAGGACTTTGCTGTTCACAAAATATCTGCCAGCCATTGGCACGATACAAAACTAATAAATAATTGCCATCATGCTGAGCATACCATATTTTTCGCTTCCAAACCACAGATTTCAGTTGGAAATATTTGTTCAATCATGTCAATTTTGCATTTAGACTTCAAACCTCACCCCAGCATGAATTAACCTACACATGAGACTTCCCAAACCTGTTTTCTTCTTAATGCCCTGGATAACCACTCCCCAAACCACAGGGCGTTAAAATACTACAATTATATAGTATTCTTTTTAAAATATGGTTACATTCACTATTAAGTTCAGGGGGTGCTATTGGATCCCAGTATCAAATTAATACTTGTTCTGCCAAGTACAATGTGTTAGTTAAACAAATCATTCTACCTAAGATTTAAAGTGCAGTACAATTATAGTTTATTTTCTAAAGAGCTGTCAGGCTAATGTGTTGCTGATTAGAAACAAAATAGTTCTAATTGTATGAATAATACGTATTAATATTGCACTGTGCAGTTTTTGTCTAAGCTATAGTTTTCAGCTATATGAAAAAAAGCCTAATTTACAGTGTAAGATACTCCTCAAAGCTCCACATGTAAAACAAGATTAAGGCCAGCCTTCTTTATAATAGAAAGGTCAATTAGTTTTCAATGAGTGTGCATTTCTTTGCTCAGTATAGCATTTCCAAACCATCTGGAAACATAAAACACATTGTTCTTTGCATGTTGAGCTCATATGAACAGAGTTTAAATTTCCAACTTATATCAAAATAAGAAGGCAGGTAGCCAAGAACAGTTATTCATCTACAAAACTAACCGTAGATTGACTGCCTTAAAAATAGATAAATTAAAGTCAAAGGGAGTGCTGAAAGCAAAAATGCTCAGCCCTGTTAATAGGCAAGGGTTTTCTTTGTTTTTTGTTTGTTTTTACCATAGAAGATTTTAAGTGGGGTAAAAAGCACAGAGAGCATGAAATTGTTTCTGCTCATGGGATTTTTTAAAGCTTGCCAAAAATATCAGAATTTGTTCATCAATTATTATAACAATAAATAAATAATAAATAAATAAATGTATTAGCAGGTGACAGGATTATAGATGTAAAATATTACACATACAAAAAAAAAATTCAAGGAACCCAATAAAGTATTGATAAAAGAATGAACAAGCACTACAATTAACTGATGGGATCAGGAACATCAGAAAGAGTGACAAGTGCTGTTGAACTTTTAAGAAATAATTGATTTAAGGTAGTAATGAGTTACCTCATTTTTGATATGCATTATTGTTCTTGGTGGAAAGTTAATGCTTTATTTTTAATCAAGCTTTTATTTTGCAGCTACTTGGAGAAGTTTTTTTTTTTTAAAATAGTAAAGTAGATTTCAAGTAAATATTTTTGGCAAGTGATTGTACGTGATGATACATATCATACGTACATAACAATAAGGCAGCGGGAATACCTGCTGTATCAAGCACATATTATTCTACATTTGATTATGCTGATTATTTTGCATAATCCATTCTTGTTGATGTTAGACAGGAAGAGGAGAAAAAAATAAATAAATGGCGTCCCAATTATCCAGCCCATTCTTATTTCTATTCTCACTCTTAACATTCACTAGGAATTCCTCACATGTACTCAGACTCTACATCTGAAGCAACCTATACCCATTAATCAAGAGGAAAGCTTCACCAAATTTAGTGGGAGATTTCCCATAGATATGTCAAGATTGAACCTTGCTTCAAAAATCTTAAATATGTTATTCTCAGAAGCAAAATTCTACAGCCAGAACTCCTTTTCATATGAACCAGGAAAGGTGATGGAACTGATAAGACTTTTAGACTTCATTACACTGCATGAGATCCAGTAGTTGAACCTGAATCCCAGTGAAGGTGGAAAACCTCTTGCTGGACAGCTCTCATATCAGGAACTGATTGGGGTGGGTTGGCTTCCTAAATAGGGCCAAGTATGGGATTTTGGAGGGTTCGTAGATGCTAGATTACATGCAGGTGCATGTAACCTTAATAACCAGGGCCACCTATACATAGATAGCTTCAGCTATTTCTATGCCCAGATAGCCTGAACTCAGACTGGGAACCTCTTAATTATATTACTGTAATATGTAGAGTTGCCGTTGAAAAATGTCAATGACTACATCTGGTACATAACATTGTAGCTACAGTAGCAATGTGAACTCAGAGAGCAGCTATGGGTTATCTTCTTTTGCATATTGTGATGAGTATGGACTTTCTATTTCCTACATGTGTCATATTAGGTTTTAACTATATATAAATAATAATTTTTACAATTCTGCAGTTATTTGAAATTTCAACCATACAACAAAACTCAGTGAACAATTTCCTTAGTTCCAATTCTAAAACCAGACTGATACAACAACAGGAACATCTGCCAGGCCTTTGTGAATTCCTCCACATGCAGACCAAATATATACCAACACATTTTATCAGACTTGTGATATGTAGGCAATATTGCTTGGAAAGTACTTCCAACAGTATTATAGAATAGCTTTTGTATTAGGCCTTCAGATCTGACAAGTATATTCACCCTCCCTTTTAGGTGTTTTTAAACTTTTCTATTTCAGATACTATTAAGGCTCAAAGAGAATCTGAGAATTGGCCATATGATTATGAATTTCAATAGAAGAGAACATATATAGTTCATGGGTGAACCATATGGAGTCCTGGGTTTTTTCTGAGTTTGCTTGCTTACTTGCAGACATTTCGCTGGGTGTATGAGGCTGTATGTACTATGGGAAAATAGTACAAAGTTATTTCAACAAGGCGTTAAAATCATCATGTTAATGAGTGTGGAGTTTGCTCCTTGGTAAATAGCCTGTGAATTGTGTCTATGATATTGTGAATTCCTTGTCAAAATCCTTCTAAGAATAAATGCAGGCAATGAAGAATGTTTCTTTTCAAACAAGCTTCAGTACTATATATTTTAAGCTAACTCTAAAAAGATGTGAGATTATAGTTGATTTTATATAAAGCTGTATTTAGTGTTTTGAGCAAAAAAAATTCCATATCCTGCTGATTTTTTCCAACACCTCTATAGTAAACTGAACAGGTAATCTCAATTACGCCTTTTCCTCATTACTTCAACTATACAAAGAATGTATATCACTGTTTATGGCAAGAACACAAAAGAATCTTGTATGACATCTTAAAGGAAAAGTTAGAGAGAAACAAGATACACAGCGATAACTGATATAGAAGCTATTTTTAAATCAATACTATCCCATCGTATAAGCTTTCATGAGTAAAATGATTCTACATTATATCTGCAACCCAAAATTTTCAACAGGCAATCAAAAATCTCAGAACATCCTGCTAAAGAAATTTCTTCAATGCCCTATACATTTGTATAAAATAATATAATTGGGTAATTTTTTCCTATACATTCATATGAAACAATATAATGGGATAAATATAGGAACCATATTCAAACTATAACTTAAAAGTTATATTAACTTTGATCATATTTATCTTATCCCAAAGGATTTCTAGACCGTCTCTCTAGCTCTTTCATTGGGATAAAGAAGGGATAAATTAAATTCTACCAGTTGAGAAGGATTTCTCATGCCAAGATAAAGAAGTCAAAAACATAACCTAGAATCGAAGCCCTGACTCTTTTCTAGACTGTTACTATGGTCCATTATATCAAGTCTAGTTCACTTTATAATATAAGCAAACAGGATCCCAAAGTGATGAAGTAATGAGATAGTATTACAGTAGATTTTTTCCAGTCTATGATAAAGAAATCAAATATCAGCATATAAAAAAACAATTTGTTATTTGTTCCTCATCTATTAGAACATAGAATAACAGAGTTGGAAGAAAACTTGGAGGTCATCCAGTCCAACTCCAGAACCAGCAGGACAATTCCAGGCTTTCCAATTATGCAGGCAAGGGATTCTAAAGCTGATTTAAAACCAAAAGAAGAAAGAAGGCATTCTTGGTATTGTCATGACATAAACTGAATCAAGGAGAATGCATTACCTATGAGTCAGGAGTTGAAGAAATCCTATCAATTCAAAATATAAAACTGTTAGGAAGCCCCTAATAAATCATGGCCTGCTTTAAAAACAGCCAGGAAACCATATGAAAGGTTTTTCTTGCATCCAAATGCATTCTAGTTGCTGGATTTTATCTGTTTTCAGTTAAAGCAGGAACATTCATTTAAATGTTTCCAAGCGACTAAGCCACATTGAAAAAAAGTACAGATTCTGGTGGCTCACATTTTGGATAAGACATGTTTTTAGATGCATAAAAAATTGATGTTGATTGCTAAGGATTGGAATTCTCACTTCTAACAGTACTTCAAGTATATTTTCTCATAAGTGGGAGCAATACTGGTGTCATTCAACTTAGCATACACCTTACCCAGTGGTGGGTTTTTACCGGTTCGCCCCGGTTTGGGCGAACCGGTAGTGGCGGTGGCGGGAGGCTCCGCCCACCCACCCAGACATCATCACGGACGCTCTGCGCATGCGCAGAAGGTTCTGTGCATGCGCAGAAGTGCCATGGGTGAGCGAAGCGAACGCACATGTGCTCTCACAGTTCCGAACCGGCAGCGAAGGTAAGTGGAACCCACTACTGACCTTATCTGTGCACTATGAACCTATATTGGACATACAACAGTCTAACTAACATGACTTTCCCCCAAGAAGCCTTAAGCATTGGAGTAGGAAAAAGGGAGCATAAAATCCCTGATCCCTATCATAGAACTCAGAGCTTTCTGTAAAGAGGGAAGGCAGTGGTGAAATCCAAATTTTTTTACTACTGGTTCTGTGGGCGTGGCTTGGTGGACATGATAGGGGAAAGATATTGCAAAATCTCCATTCCCACCCCACTCCACGGGGAAGGATATTGCAAAATCCCTATTCCCTCCCCATTCTGGGGCCAGCCAGAGGTGGTTTTTGCCGGTTCTCCGAACTACTCAAAATTTCTGCTACCGGTTCTCCGAACTGCTCAAAATTTCTGCTACCGGTTCTCCAGAATCTGTCAGAACCTGCTGGATTTCAACCCTGAGGTAAGGGCTTTGCTTATGTATCTCATTTAGAAGCCACCCATCTCCCTCACAGAGTGCTTCTAAGTGGTGTAAAAATGAGACATAAAAACATAAAAGCCATATTCAGGATAAGATTTTTGCACAGTTCCTTCATCCTAGATGAGACCCCAGCAATTTACCCGGTCAGCTGTCTTAGCTGTCTAATCAAGAATGCTGTACAAACACTCATATCACCTTCCATTTGTCACATATTGTATGTATTATGGACATATATTCCTCCTCCCCCCCCCCCCCCGCAATTCCTAATCCAGACAAAGCAGCTAGGGAGGATATCAATATTAACCATTCCCACACTGCATGAACAGATGACATTTGGCTCTAGAGTCAATTAGGAAAATTGCTGCTCATTTGTGGAACAAAACAAACACCAGGTGAAGTCTCTTTTTCTTATTCAATGAACAATATGGCGCAGAATGGGAAGACATCACTTAATTGCCTCTGCGGAGAGAAATTCTTAAAAGGTTCTTTAAAAGATAAAACACAGAAAGACAAACAAGAAATAAGTAAATAACCATTCATATTTGCATTGGAGTTTTTGTTGCCTAGCTGCTGGTTAGAAAAGTTTTAAAATTTGTGAAGCCATTCTTACTCAACCTTTAATGGGGTGGGAAGCTTTGAGTCAGTCTGGACTCTTGGTGACTGCCTGAACCAGTCCCTGAAGTTTTCTCAGCAAGATTTTAGAAGTGGTTTGTCATTGCCCCCTTCCTAGAGCTGGGAGAGAGTGAATAGCAATAGCATTTAGACTTATATACTACCCTATAGCGCTTTACAGCACTCTAGGAAATTTACAATGAAGAAGCATTATTTGAATATTGCCCCTAACAATCTGGATCCTCGTTTTACCAACCTTGGAAGGATGGAAGGCTAAGTCAACTTTGAGCCCTGTCAGGATCGAACGCCAAGCTGTGAGCAGAGTTTGTCTGCCATACTGCACTTTAACCACTGCGCCACCAGCGCTCATGGCTTGAATGACCCAAGGTCACTCAACTAAGCTTCATGCTCCCAGTTCTAACCTGGTGTCTCAACCACTATATTACACTGGCTCTCTCACTCCCAAATACCAAGAATATTAAAGTTCCTCATCTTTATTAGGAATCACTTTTCTATGTGGTATGACTTGCATTGCTCATTTGTTTTATTTGTAAAACGGACTGGTTTTTGTAGATAACCTCAGAGCCCTGACTTGGGGTATTGCTTTGTGTTTAAACGATTTCTTCTTTCTGACCTAAACTTCATTTTTGCTCTAAACACAGTTTCTGACAGCTTCCCAAGGCTAAATTTTATTACTCTCGGTCACACCTGTGTAGCAGATGTATGAAAATAGCAACAATATTCCTGAATGTTGCAGTCACTGCTGCACAGATAGGTATCTTCTTCAGTTCATAGCATAGGATCTCTCTCCTACCCACCCTGAATATTAATTAGCCTGTTTACATTTTGAAAAACAGTACGATGTGAACTAGTATTTTGAAAAATCACTCCAATCTTGCGGTGCAGCACCGATCAGTTAGGTATCTAACTTTGTTTACTTCCAGATGTGAACCGCAAATGTGTACCTTTTTCTTGCTGCGGTTTAGCTACTTGATAAAGCACTGTTATTAGTCAGATTCTGCCTCAAGTCACTGGAGCTGTCATTGAGATAAGTTTTGAATTAAACTATGCTGTCAGCATAGTCTTTCGATACAGTTAGCTTGTCCTTGAGATGTCTTAAATCAAAAAGAAATTTGGAAACAAATAGCCCAATTCAAGGTCTATCATTCTGTGCTAAAGCAAAGTAACAGCAATGAGAGAGATAATGAAATAAATGCTGACTCGCTCCTGTTGCACCCTCCTTTTTTGCACGGCTCAGGATCTGTTGTGCAAAGTTCATCTGCTATTCACACTGAATTTGGTCCAATATACAATTCCTTCTGCCAACACAAAAGGAAGCAACGTGTCAACTCTGAATCTTTTCCTGCCTCATAGTTGCCACGATTTTTGAACAGGGGAAGGGAGGGGGGAAATAAATAGACCGGCTACAATCAAAACAAAAAGTTTTCTTATGGGAACCAAGGTCATCCCAAGAGGTGGCAAGAGAGGGAGGAGAGGAGTGACCAAGCAGCCTCCCAGCTGCTTTCATTGGACAATGTACAGTAACCGGTGACATCTGGGGAGGGAAATATTTGCTCTTTTAATTAGGGGGAAAACCACGGGAATTTTCAGAGTTGGTTTTCACTAGCTGTGCCGATATTATGTATCCAATAAACATGTTCTTTGAGGAATCTACCTGTCTCAGAGTTCTGCTTTTGGAGGATGTGTTACTTGGAACCCTGATAATGTTGCAAATATACATAATTCCCTGTTTTTATGTTTTAATGGCAGATTTGTGCTCCAAATCGGAGTAATGTTTTTCCGAAGTTTTGCTAATAGCTCCCAATCCACATGATCTTAATGGATGAAGCACGGAAAACAACACAGATGGTTCTGCATCCTCATTCAGCATGAGGTCTTTTCTGTTTTGTTTTATTTTCAGGTGCTGTCAGCCACCTATTTGCATGTATATGGGCTCCTGAATTATGACTGCTGCAAGATGGAAATAAATACAGTACCAGGACTCTTGCAAATCTTTGTTTCCAAACAAAAGGGAACTTGAGTAATATGGATATGGATCAACTGCAAGAATGAAGGCTGAACCAAAGATTCAATCCCTTCATGAGCCAGAATTGCATAACTAATTCTATCCTGGACTGAATATACCAGTCCTAATTGTGATCCTTATTTTGTAACAGCCTTATTTGCCTTAATGCCATTTCTCAATTACTCAAATTTGCTTTGCATTTCTCCTGTTGCTTCATATTAGCATAATGCAATTCTAAAATATATCTGCTTATCAACAATTTTCTTCATGCTGTTTATTTTTTTAAAACTGAGGTGCTCAGCCTTGCCTAAAGATGCGTTTTAGAGATGAATTTTATATAATCACACACAAGGAAAAGTTCCATCATATTCAACAGAACTTGATTTGTAGTGTTAAAACGATCCCATCTGTTTTTGTGTGCTGCTATATTTTAAACCAAGATTGACAAACCTCATATGCTGCCGTCACAAGCTGAATTTTTTGCTCTATCATAGACTTCTGGAGTTGGAAGACAATTCAGCAATTAATGCATTAGCTCATTCTTGAAAGAGTTATGGCAATCAGGTGATCTGCACAATTATCTCAGTGCAGGAAATAATATTTGACTGCCTTTGAGTTAACAGAAAATGGTTCAATTCTCTGGAAATGTTTGTCTGATCAGCAGGTTGTTGCTTATGCCAAGGATGTGCATCAGCACTAATCCTGCCCTACCTTACCCCTAGGCAAGCTGTCTTGGTTGTTTTCTTTTTCTTCAAACAGCACATGCATACCTATCGTCTATGTTTTATATTCATCCTTTCTTTTACCATTTATAAATCGACATATATTTTACTCCAACTACAAAAACAGTATGGGTGGTGTGTAGGATGGGTGTGTGTAGGATGGGTGTGTGTGTGTGTGTGTGTGTGTGTGTATGTATGTATTTCTCTTTAGCCAGGTTCTTCCTATGTAAACCAAGATTTTTATGCAGCCCTAGTTTACGTAGGAAGAACCTGGCTAAAGAGAAATACACATAAAGGCCTACGAAAAGAAAAGAAATACACACACACACACACACACACACATAAAACCTACGAAAAAGAAAGAAAAACAAATATTGTACCTTTACAGGGAGGATACATGAGATGAGGGTATGGCTAACTGATGAGGCCTTACAAGGCCGAAATAGATCTATCTTAGTCTCCCAATGGGCAGCAAAGGGTCTGCTGGCTGCCAGAAAAAGAAAAAAAAAAGCCCAGAAACTAGTGAATTGTGATTTATAATTGTGATTTAGGGCTGCATAATATCTTGGTTTACATAGGTAGAACCTGGCTAAAGAGACATACACATAAAACCTACAAAAAAGAAACAAACACACACACACACACACACACACACACACACATATTTGTCTTCCTAAGTTTTCGCGGCTGTGCATATGCAGAAAATTAAAATCTCGGGTGTTTTCCCGCGTCATTGTAAATAAGTTGGTTAAAATATTTAAAATCCTGGTTAAAATCCCAGCTTAAAATCTTGTAAAAATCCTTACAGAGCACTCTGCAAGGTCCCTTAAAACCTCAGCTAAAATCCTACCAGTGACTTTAAAAGTTTTTCTTACGTACGTCAGCATACGTCAGCAGCAGCAAATATAGATAAGCGACAGCTCCGACCTCGCAACAGAGAACCCATAGCTTCTAAATGAAACAGAGCATGAAGATGACAGGGTTGTGAGCCTGTCAAAACGTTGATATAAAAAAAACTTTTAAAGTCACTGGTAGGATTTTAGCTGAGGTTTTAAGGGACCTTGCAGAGTGCTCTGTAAGGATTTTTAGAAGATTTTAGGCTGGGATTTTAACCAGGATTTTAAATATTTTAACCAACTTATTTACAATGACGCGGGAAAACACCTGAGATTTTAATTTTTGCATATATATATATATATATATATATATATATATATATATATATATATTCGCATCTGTACAGTTTTTGAAGGGTGTAGGGTTGCCATATAGGCTTATTCTGAGTTCAAGCCATTTTTTCCAGAGTTTGGTCTAAAAGTAATACAGGTAGTCCTCAAGTTAAGACCACAATTCAGCCCAAAAGTTATGCTGCAAAGTGAAACATTTGTTGAGTGAGTTTTTTTTAACTTTTTCTTGCCACCTTTGTTAAGTGAATCATTGCATTTGTTAAGTTAGTACATGGTTGCTAAGTGAATCTGGATTCCCCATTGACTTTGCTTGGCAGAAGGTCGCAAAAGCTAATCACATGACTCCAGGACACTGCAACCGTCATAAATATGAACCAGCTGCCAAGCATCTGAATTTTGACCATGTGACCATGGGGATGCTGGAAAAGTCATAAGTGTGAATTTTTTCAATGTCATTGTAGCTTTGAATGGTTGCTAAATGAACTGTTGTAAATTGAGGATTACCTGTACATCTGTTTAAAAGGTCGAGACGGAACTGTCAAACCATTTTTAACTTCCTTAAGATGTAGTATCTGTCTTCACCATTTAAAAAAGTTCCTTTTAGAACTATGATTCGAAGTGTGCATGCAGTGATTTAATTGTAGTTACCTGTGTAAATATCCACATTGCATGCATTTTACATGCTATTGCTTTTCTTTTAAGATGCAATGACACCACTTTCTCTCTTACCAGTCTAATTAATCCTAAATTGTCCTTTGCAAAATTCTAAAACCACTTCTACGAAAAGACGTCTGTCCAAGCATTCCTTTGGCTTCCAGCAGCCATAAAGGCCAAGGTACCTGCTAAGCAAAAAGGTATTCAAAGGCTTTGCCAGAGAGGTTCAGAGCAAAGACATCCTTCATAATAATGAGTGTCTATTAGGTACAGTCATTTAGTCATTATCAGTTAGGAGGGAAAAGTGAAAACATCAACCATTTGTCAGTGCCTGCTTTTGTGAGCTGTGGCACCCGAGTTACGTGTGTCATGAAATGGCCATTAGGAACAGCCCTGATTTTTCTGCTAGGTAAAGCTTTGGCAGCTTTCAATTCACTAACACCATACTGGAAAGACAAGTTTTGCCTTCTTGTGAAAGGAAGGAGAAGTTTTAAAGAATAGAAAGGTACAGTAAGAGCTTTATGAGTAATTGAGTTAATGCTGTCTGAATGGGTGTATCAGGGCAGAATAAGAACTGATTGTGAAAAGAGATATCTAAACCCTTCAGAGGTTAAAAAAAGGTGCCAGCAGAGTTGGGCACTCTTCCAAAAATGCCATCAAAGTCTGCACTAACGATCATCATCCATATCTGAATTTGAACAAGGATAGTCAATTGAAAAATATTAAAATAGGCCTTTCCCATTTAGTGCCTTCCAGATGCACTGGGCTTCCAACTTGCCACAATCCTGAGCAACTGGTCATTTCAATCTGAAGAGACAATCATTTCATGGCTTGTTCTATATCTATTTATAACATGTCCTATATTCTTTCTCAATATCCAAAAGATTCTCTTGGGTTATTTTTCATGAGTAAAGCTCTTTAGTTTACATCTCTTTACACATGAATTTGGGAGCAAATTTTATTGAATGAGCACAGCTACAATTGTTCTCCTACTCTCTGAATCCAATCCTCCAGAGTGCATTTATGCAAAAACTGATGAGCAGTAAAAACAGCTATCAAGCTTCATAAGATGAGCAACAATCACACATCTTCCCCTTCACATTTTCAGAACAATGAAAACTGAAAAACGTACAGCTATTATTAAAATAAATATCTCTCATCTTTGAACTACAGAATGAAGAGTTATGCTGGAAATATCTTCATTATCATGCAAGCATCATATTAAAGTGTTTGTGGTCATGATAGACATCCCTGTCATGTACCAAACTAAGAATAAAGAGATATTTATGCTAAAAAATCTCAAAGAAAAAACAAAAATAAATTCAATATTAATATTTTCATACAGATCTTGTCCAGCCTCATTCATGCTTAACAGACCTAGGCATCAATTTCTTTACAATCCATTTCAAAACAACAATTTTTAAGAATGACAAAAGCTAAGCATAAGTTTGTTACTAAACTGTATTTCATGCTAAGTACATTGTTATTTGCCACATGTTTGGCATGTTGAGATTTACAGAAAGAACCTTGGGAAAATTAAAAACATGTCTGGAAATCAAATACATTAATGACATGTTATTTGATATGTTAAACATTATTCTGGCCATCCAGATGGAGATAGCAATATAGAAATGAAAAGACTCTGTCCCATGGGGAAGTCATCTTCATTTTATTTGCTGTTTTCAACATCAGAAAGCTGCTTTTTTCCAGTGCTTAGAAGCTCTTAATTCAGAGCAGTGTTGGGAGGACAAAATGTCAGTATTTATGATCACAAATAATGGCATTCAAAATAAATGAATATTCCTTACATATTATGGAGCCACAGCATTCTAAAACGCAAGCTGCATCTATTAACTTCCAGACAAATAATTAGAAAGTAAGTATTTTTAATGTTTTGCTCCAACTTTCATCATATAAAAGTCTCTTAGCCAAAACAAACTTGTGACTAGTTTATTCAAATTGTTGCCAAGGATACAAAGATAGCATGTGTGTGCTACTTACTGACTTTAGAAATAATAAAATCAACTTTAGGAGTTGAAAACTACTACCATCAATCCTAAGGGAGGGATTGAAAACTGAATGGATTACTAGACATTTAAAATAGGTATAAAAAGTGACAAATCACAGAATAGCAAGCCCAGTAATCTGAAACTTCGGTGCAAAATGAATTCAGTTTTAGTTTTGACCTAAAATAATCCAACACACTTTTACGCAACTACAGTAAAAATATGTAGACACCAAAGATATTGCAGCAACAAAAATGAGATTGTGAAGCATACTGGATATTCAAATGAAACTTGATAAATCTCTTTTTTTTCCCAGCACAGAAGAGGAATGATATGTTCTACCTTGCAACATTCTTGTGCCCTCACCTACTGTCTGGGATAATTAGCAACAATCAGTTGGCACCCAATTTATCCTTTCCAGGACATCTTGCAGAATAAACTTTGAGTGCCTAGTGGACACTCCAATACAAAGTTTATCCGGGAGAGAATCTGTATCCTAGAAATTAGAAAGTGCTAATCCAAACAAGATTGCAAAGACTTTGTTGCTAAGTAGCCCACTGGATCTAAATTTTTCGCAATACCTGCACAGAACAGATTTACAATATTGTAGAATTCTAACATGGCAAGGAAACAGATTAAAATATAAATGCTGTTGGTTGTTTTCTAAGCATATTATAGAAGTGGGTGAGACAGCAAGAGACATGGAAGGGGAACTGTTTCAAATAATCATTACTTTAGTTTCTTCGGGATTTTCACCCCTTTTTCCATATTTAAATTGGAATAATTAAATTAAATTAAAATATTTAATTGTTAAACATTTTAACACGGATGTTTTAAAGAAGCTAGATTCCTGTAAGTTAGTGATTCAGAGCAGGATATGAAAGAAACTGTCACTTTCAAATAACTATAACCATTTATCTAAATCAGTAAATATTAACCAGTCAAACCCTCCTATTAGTTGTCTGGTTGAATGAAGAGGAAAAATAAACAACCTACTAAGTCCACAAAGCTATTGAAGTTTATGGTGCCTCTTTCACAAATACTAAATACCAAAAACTGATGGCTGTTCCCCATTCCCATCTCATGTTTCTAGAATCTGTAAGTTATTTATCACAGCCAAGGATGCGAAAGGAAAAAAAAAATACTCAAGTCAGCCAGTGTTCAGTTTACAAATCAATGGTGAAAAACTGATGGCAAAGTAATCTAAAATTTTAGTAATCTAAGCTTTAAACAACTCGTATAAACTGAGACCAGGACTGTTACAGAAACAAGATTTTGTCAAGACATAAAGTAACCACAAAGCCGGGCAGTTTTGCTAAAGTCAGTATATGGGCTTTATGAATATTTAAATCATTTGAGTATATTTGTTCATGCAGTAATGCATAGAATACAATCAATGTAATAACTGAGACCAAATTTCCGTTTTCTCAAAAGCCAATTTCTCCATGTTAATGCCTTCATTGTACTAATACATGCCAAAAGAATAAAACAAGTGCTTATTCCTGCATAGAAACAAATTTCATCGCTCGTTTAACAGCGTTCCTTTTAACAAGCTGCATGTCTAGAAGATTGCTTATTAATGTGATAAATATCAAGACAAGAAGCAACTTGCAACAGTTAAGAAGCCAGAGGCCTACCTTTAATATGGTTACCCAATGCAAAAAATTAAAGCACCGAGAATAGCAACGTGCAGTACTCGGCCATCGCAGTGCTGGATGCGGTCTATAGATAACCCAAACTTGCTTGGCTAAAGTAATGCATACCTTTTGATCTCTTGGAATGGTTGCTCTTTTGATGCTCATCCTCCTCATTAATGGTAAACAGAACAGGTGTATTTGGCCTCACTCCTGGCTTCTTCAGCCGCTCTTGCCGGAGAGCAGCTGCTGAACCTGGCATTATTGCCAGTCCTTCTCTCTATTCCCCCCCCCTTACAATCTGTCAATTCCAGCTAGCTGCAAAGCAGTGGATTCATTTGTAACACATCCTGTGAGGGCCCAGCAGAATGCAAACAGCAGAGAGATACCAACGTGCACTTGGCAGATAGGAGCTTACAATTTCTTGTACGTTGACCAAAAAAAAAGAGGCTTGATTAAAAGTCCATTGGTTGGAATGCCTTCTCCTCCCCCTCCTTGTCGTCCTCTTCCTCTCTTTGGAGCTTTAAACTTGTTCAGTCAGATCCCTGGGCTTCTTTCCTTCCTGATGCAGCACCTTTCCCCTCCCAGTATCTTCTTTCTGCTGCTTACTGAAATATTCAGCACAGAGCCCAAGAGAAGAAAATATGATACGCCACCATTAACAGTTGCCCTGACAACAGTGACATATCCAAATCAAACGGAGGTCCATGAATGTCGTCTCCTCAGCTGCAGGAAAACAGGCTGCCGGAATGTCCTCTCAGAGTGTTCTGTCTCCTGTGGCAAAGGCAAGCTGGCCTGAATAGCTAAAATCACAAGGCAGGCTGGGCTCCCCTCAGAGGCAGCTGGAGGATGGCTGGAGCTCTTGCTGCGTCGGGCCCGAGAAGTTGAAAGATAGGGAAGCCAGCAAAAGAAGGTAGGGGGATTTAAATTCCAGCTTCTCCCGCCAATCAATCCTCAAGGAACCGTACCAAAGCAAAGACACCCGAGGCTGTTTGTTTCCTTTTCTTCTTAAATTCACAGAGTCACAGACAGATCACCGTATGCAGCTCAAACACAGCTTCTTCATAAGAGGACTTCATGGGAAGGACAGAAAACGGAAGGTCACGTTTGAGTATCTCCTGGTTAAAAGGAAGAATTAGAAAGCAAGAGGATTCACCCTTTACATGGAACATGGGCACTTTATCTGGGGAGCGTTGACCAACGCAGCACAAAGGTTGATGCTGACAATAGCAGCAATGAATGTAGGTAGGACAAAGTGCCACTGACGTCTCCTGGAAGGTGAGTTGTAATACAAAAACACCCTTTGCCGTTTATAATAATATTCCTAACCCTTTAAAAGTTTGTTTGTATTTGTTAAATAAACGAATATTTGGAGTTTGGAGTTTGTCTGCTTAAAAGATTTTTTTAAAAAACTTTGCATCTTCCTTACTGATTATAAATGAAGCTATTGAAAAAGCAAAAATAAAACATTTCTGTAAAACAACTATAATCTAATTTTAAAAACTAAGAAGGAAAAAGTATTTGAATTGAGCTTGACTTAAGTGCAATTTCATAGGCATGTGGTTTTATAGGCAATATTTTTTTGAAAACAGAAGAAAGACCATTCAAATAATTGCTTCTATAAAAAAGACTAAGAGTTCCATAATGTATCCATAATAATCACACGGGGCGCTGGTTCTCACTGAAAATCCTTTGGGGAAGGTTGGGCTCCACAAAACAGATTTTTTACATCAGTACATTTTAAAGTGTCCAAAGCTTGAAATGAATTGATAAGCAGTTAAATTATTTATGATTCTGAACTGCCAGAATCAAACTACACTCATGTTTTTTTTTTTAATTAAAGAAATCGGGTGGCATGCCCAGTATTAAAAAAAAATTGCTAGGCAGAAAAACTACTTTGCTGTTTTCTGCCAGTTTTCATTTAATCTGATGAAAGAGAATTTGATTTAGAAATTATTTCAATGGAGAAGAGGACTTTGGCTAGTTTTCATAGATAGAATGTGGTGTGGCGTTACACCTAGTTACATGCTGACCAAGAAAGATGCATGGATATCCTTTAAATGGTCATCTTGCAAATAGGTGTACTAGGAGTATACAGTTATTTGGATACAAAAAAGAAAGGGCACTTGTTCTGAGCTCACACAGTAGTCAGAAAAATACATCTGAGTCAAGGACATGCTGACAGGGTGCAACAGACTTCCCATACCAAATCACCATCTCCACATTAAATCAAATTTGTATTTTCCTGGGACCATGCAGCTACTGTACTGTGGCTTCTTTAAGGAGATACCAACAGATACAGGCACTATGTTTATTCGTCCTCCAAACCACTTTTTCCCCTTTCTGTCTGATAAGAACCATGGTGGTGCAGTGGTTAGAATGCAGTATTGCAGATTAATTCTGCTGACTGCCAGAAGTTGAATTCTCACCGGCAAGATTGACTCAGCCTTCTATATCCTTCTGATGTTGGTAAAATGAGGACCCAGATTATTGGGGGCAATATGCTGACACTATTGACCACTTAGAGAGGGCTGTGAAGTGGTATATAAGTCTAAGTACTATTATTATTGCTATAAAAAAGTTTATCTCATCCCCTTCTCACCCAGTTACTCCTCTGCCTTCTTTCACTATGGGGCACTTTACATATCTATTTGGGAGAAATTTTATTTAATTCATCCTATAAGCATGCATGGATAACTTTGCCATGAAAAGATTCTTGTCTTAAGCCTTGTTCACATGGAGCACTGACCTGTGGTTTGCTTAACTGTAGCATGAAGAAAACACTGTTGGACGGACCGAACATCATACTAAGCCAAAAATAAAGCTTTACTAGATAACCCATGACCAACTGAATCATCATTTCACAGATATTTCCTTATCTAAATAGAGAAAGGGAATGACCAAGGGGCTTAGGGGAAGCAGTGGGAGCAGAAGCAATTTCTGACTTCCTGCCAGCTTCCCCATTGACTTTCCTTGTAGGCTGGCAAGGAGTGCTAGAAATGATGATTATGTGACTGCGGCTGACTGCGGTGGTGTGGCAGCACTGAAGCGGCTACAAGTTTGCCAAATTTCAGTCTCATAGGAGTCATGTATCCCTGCTTTTGGACTCATTCTGTAAGTTAACCCATTTGAGATACATTGATTGAAAAATTGTTGCACTGTGATGTAACACTTCAATTGAAGGTTACAAACAATCAAACAGACGTGAGCATTGACTCCATAATGGCTGAGCTGATCTTTATTCAAACCAAAAATCATGCAGCGTGTCATGTGAACTCAAACTGATTACAGGGATGGGAGCAATTAGCATGCACTACAGTTATGAACGATATCTAATAGTGCTCTGGTGCTTTCTGAAGACTTCACTAGACTGTGACTAGTGAAAAGTGAAAGGAAGCCTGAAGCCCCATTAAATAGTATTAATTTTTGGCTGATATGCAATGTCCAAGGTTTATAAAAGAAGTACAAAAATAGTTTTTGAGCTAATCCTAGGGAACAAAGTACAGATAGTCTTCGACTTATGACCACAATTGAGCCCAACATTTCTGTTGTTAAGTGAGACATTTGTTAAGTGAGTTTTGTCTCATTTTACGAACTTTCTTGCCACAGTTTTTAAGTGAATCACCACAGTTGATAAATTAGTAACTTTGTTGTTAAGTGACTCTGGGTTCCCCATTGAACTGAAAAGTTTCCAAAAGATGATCACATGATCTTGGGACGCAGCAACGGTCATTCGTATGAACCAGTTGCCAAGCATCTGTATTTTGATCACATGATCATGGGAATGCTGCAAAGGTCGTAAGTGTGAAAAATGGCCATAAGTCACTTTTTTTAGTGCTGTTGTAACTGCCTGACTAGGTGGCTCAGTGGCTAAGACACTGAGCTTGTCGATCAGAAAAGTCGGCAGTTCGGCGGTTTGAAGCCCTAGTACAGATCTCCTGCGTGAGCAGGGGGTTGGACTAGATGACCTCCCAGGTCCCTTCCAACTCTGTTACTCTTACTTTGAACGGTCATTAAATGAACTGTTGTAAATCAAGGACTACCTGTAACTCACCTTTCTACTTTTAATAAAAGAAAATGCAAGGACTCCTTGCTAAGTAAACGGAATTATTTACTTTGGATTGACTGCATTGACAGAAGTACAACCAGCTGGGTAAGTTTGGGCCAGTTACTCTCTCTCAGCCCAACCCAACCCACCTCTCAAGATTGTGGTTCTGGGGAAAATAGGAGGAGAGGGAAGATGTGTTAGAGATGTTTGCCTCCTTGGGTTCTTTGTAAAAATAATGCAGGCAAGCAAACAAGCAGACTGGTTTATCGTCTCCATTGTGGCAGCCTAACAAAACAACTTCGTTTCCATATCCAGGGATAAGGCATTTGCAATAATTTTATCACCAGACAAACAAAATGTTTCTCAGTACATCAGGAACATTTCTATTTTATAATCTATGCAACTGAAAAAAAATATTTAAAAATGTACAGGGTAGAATTTCAAAGCGATAGCAATTAAAGATCAAAAAGGAGGGAAAAAAATGGTTTAACAATGATATTTTAAATCAGGCTCGGCTGATAAAATGTTTTTATGTTTCTTAAATTCATATTTTAAAATTCTTGAATCCTCTTGCACAAGACTGTTTTTGATGATCCTTGCTTGTTTTAAGTTACATGTGTAAACTGGGCAAGAAAGATGTAAGAGCATTCTGAATAATCCATATTTAGCATATGTCACCTATACATGACATATCTTTTTGGCCTGGTGTAGGATGATGCTTGAGCTACATGACAATTAAATTGACAGTGAAAAGGATCCCACTGCAGAAAAAGAGATGGGGTAAATAGATGCATAACCAGTGATACCACCAGAAAGCAAGTCCGTAGTAAACACTTTCTTCTCAGAGTACCTGGAAATTATAAATTCACTCTCCCTTCCCCTACCAACGTCATTCCAGCAAGCATGCAATAACCAAAAATACTATGACAGATGGGATGACAAAATCCAAAGGGATTAGGCTAGATCAAGAAATATTCATAGAATCCACGTGGCTTAAATCTTAAAAATAGACGTGGCTATCCATATGCAAACTCACACACAACAAAGCTAGCTTTGGTTCATGTCCATTAAGTTCCAAACTTTTAGAAATTCTGGAAAGAATTCTCATTTGTCCACAAAGATCCACAAATCTGGATCGCCCACTCACTCTCCCTCTCTCTCTCTCCCACTGTCTCCCTCCCTTTCTCTCTCTCTTTATTTTATTAATCAAATTTGTATCCCACCACAGACACAAAACACTCAACAGCTCAAAAAGTAAGAAAATGCAATAAAATATAGAAACATAAAGACAAAGCAAGAGAAAGATTGGTCTAGAGGTTAAGGCACCAGGGGCTAGAAACCAAGAGACTCTGGGTTCTAGTTCTGCTTTTGGCAAGAAAGCCCACTGGATAATTTTGGGCCAGTCACTCTTTCATAATGTCAGTCTCGGCCAACAAGCTAGTTGGTCAATGCCTATTGCAACCAATGAATCAATACTCAGTTGATCAAAAAAAAAAAAAAAAAAGCAGACCCAGAACTTGTGGAAAAATACTAGGAAGACAAATTAGATATAGAAATATAGAGATAAATAAAACCCAAATATAACATACGGCCTTGACCCCCAAAGCCCTCTGAAAAAACTTTGTCTTCATCTTTTTCATACACACATACGTTCGTTCTCTGTCCCTCTCTGTCTCTGTCTCTCTGTCTCTCTCTGTCTCTCTCTCTCTCTCACACACACACATACTCATATTAGACTCAGACACAACATACAGTATATGTTTCTTTCACAACCTGCCCTTGGCGAGAAGAATAGAATTGTTCAATTGCAAAGTCTTGCTGCGATCAAGATATTAGTGCTGACCCTTGAGGCTTTCCCTTCCGTAAATCCTCTTTATATAAAGAAAGGATTGAGATGCATGATCACGGTTCAGTGGCTTAGATGCAGACGGATGACTTCTTGAAGGCAGAATGCACCTCTGGGGAATTAAGGCCTGGATTTGGTGTTATTCTTTCATTCCTTGTCTCTTATTAACCTGCTGCATAATGTTCAATAAGTTACCCAAGTTTTTCATTAGCAGCCTGGTTAATGGCCATGCTGTCTGAGAGTAATGATCTGTATTCTGTGACTTTCTTTCTTGATGTTTGGGTTTTTAATTTCTCTTTTCGTACCTATCTCTTTTGATTATTTTTCTTTCTATTTATACATTGAAAGCAACAAATGAAGAACAAATCTTACAAAAGATTCACATGTGGGGGATCAAACCAAGAATTCATAGAGAGGTTTTTTAAAAAAAAAAGGGGGGGGGAGGGCAAAAACAAAGAGATGACTAAAGCTCTGATGGATACTCCTTCTGGCACTGACCTCAATCATATCTCCCCAGATTTTTCCTTTTTATTTTTTGGCAGTGAGTAGGAATAAAATAATAACATGAAATATTGAGGCATCCTAAATCATGTGGTATGGACATACATATTTAAGTGTATTAATTGGAGGAAGGAAGAAAAAGCAGCATACAACTGAAAAGCTGCTCCAGAGTTTAAGCCTTTAACTTTTTTACTATTTTTAAAAGTAGCATGTTCTCCTCAAGTTATCACAAACAAGCTCAAAGACTTTATTTAGATAACAAAGATCCCTTTCAAAATAGGACACAGCTATAACCTGTTACCCTGTACTATATTCAAGCTTGTGGCCCTGAATTGAAAGGGAAAAAAATGTTGTCAGGTTGGGTTTTTTTCTGTATGTAAATTCCATGATATATACTGTATGCGTTTTTTAAAATTAAAATCTTCTTTTAAATCCTGAGTTTTATAATATTGTTTTAAAATAAATAATATGCACAGGATTATAGATAAAACAGCAATGTGTGTGCATGTTCTCATTAATGAAGGACAAAAAAAATTATTTTGTCTGTGATCTTGTACCATTCGTCTTATTTGAGTTAACGGTAGTGATTTGTTCTGTTCTTAACATTACTAGAAACTGCAAATATTCCATATATATGAAATTACATTGTTGCTATATTCTTTTTAGAACTAAGCCTTAAGATAACAATTATCATTAACATACAAAACAGACAAAATAGATACCAGACTTTATTAAGGTAGGAGACTTCTGTTCTACACTAACAGAACCTTCCATTAGTAAGTTGTTAAACAATTGTTTATGCATTGCCCCATATTAATTTGATTTTTCAACATGACTTGCAATAAACAGACAGTTCCACACCTTTTTCAACCTGGTGCCTTTCAGACAAGTTGCAGTTCAGTTCCCACAATCCCTACCTTGGATTGCCTAAACTGAGTCTACCCATGTTCTAGAGCTAAAATGCCAAAACTTTATCTCTATGCACCCACACAGAGAGTGAGGGAAGGAGAGAGAGAGTCTATTGTTAAGACAAAAATATAGCTAAAACTAACCAGACCCATTTCTGTAGCCCATAAAGAAGAAGAATACCAGAGTTGTGGACTACAGTAAGATTAAAAAACATTTCGAAAGCAAATCATTTCCACACTGTTGTCAAGAAAATAGTATGGATGCATGCATTGCCAGGGATTGCCTTCTACTCAGAAACTACCTTTTCTCCTCCTGTTCTAATGGAATTTTGTTTGCCAGTTGCTCCATCTTGTGGCTTCGTCAGTGCTTACTGAAATACTGTGCCAACACCCAAACACAATGACTGAATCTAAAACCAGATTCTGGTTAATTCTGAAGCATATTGCAGTTGTATTTTCTGTGTTTAATACCCTGTATTTAATTCTGTATTTAATACTCTGTATTTAATTTCCCTATAACAAAAAGATTAATCTCTGTTTTAGGCATGATTTATATTAACAAGAGGAAGAAATTGGTAACTTATCTTCTTATATTTACTGCACTTGCTTCATTTTAAATAAACCAAAATGGTAAGATGCATTTATTCTCCAAGCATAACAGTGCATTTATGATTGGATATTATATTCTAAGAATTCAGTATTGCTTTACAAAAATTGCATCACCAAAGTTATAACTGTGAATCAGAAAAATAGATCCTCCTAACATAAAGAGAAGTTATACTAGGTTCCTCCCAATGGATGAATGACACTTTCTTCTGCCATAATCTACTTGACAATCAGGTTCAAATTCTATAATGTGGTCCATTTAATTTGTCTTATTGTACTGCAAAAATCCAGATAAATTTCTGAATGGTGTTGCTTGTTCTCTGTTAGATATTAGCAGAGTTAGGGCTCTGGATCTCTATTACTGCCTTATGGAGATCATCTAGATCAGGGGTTTCAAACTCATGTCATCAGGGTGGCGTCACGTGATGTATCTCGACTTTTTTCCCCTTCGTTAAACTGGGTGTAGGCATGGCCAGCATGTGGTCATCTGGCCCACAGGCTGCGAGTTTGACAGGCCTGATTTAGATTTTTGCAACCCATGCAGCTATAATGTTGATAGTGTTTATAAGGCCTAACACAGTTGTTTCTAAACTTAGTGTAACTAACACAGCAACTTATTCTTAATGACAGTAGTCAAGCAAAGCTTGGCCTAATGTGAGCTCAGCTATGGAATTATATCAGTATTGTTCATATCTGAGATGAACTATAAAACATCACACAAATAGTCCTTGAGTTACAATGGCAATTGAGACTGAGATTGACATCATTAAGCAATGCAGTCGTAAAGCGTGACATCATGTGATCACATCACTTAGCGACAGCAGTCCAGGCAGACCATTTTGTCATTGTAACCACCAGGAAAATGGGGCAAAACTCACTTAACAAATGTTTTACTTATCAACAGAAATGTTGGGCTCAATGGTTGTACGTCGAGGACTACTTATACACTATGCCTTCCTTCCCCATCCTCCCTGCACTTCAACACATGCATGCACGCACCCTATACTTTACACAATCTCCCAGAGCTCGTTCCACACTGCGGCAGTCCCCTCTAACTTGCACACAATGTGCTTCAGGTCTCCAAGGGCCTCCCCCATCCCTCTGCAGCACTCCCAGACTCCTTACCTGAGACTCCCTGTCATGCTGCTTCTTTATTAATCCACATTTTATGACTTTTCTTGCCACAGTTGTTAAGTGAATCACTGCAGTTGATAAGTTAGTAACCGGGTTGTTAAGTGAATTTGGCTTCCCCGTTGATTTTACTTGTCAGGTCGCAAAAGGGGATCACATAACCTTGGGACACTACAACGGTCATAAATATTGCCAAGCATCTGAATTTTGATCACATGATCACGGGGATACTGCAAAGGCCGTAACTGTGAAAAATGATCATCAGCCAACTTTTTCAGTGCTGTTGTAACGTTGAACAGTCCCTAAATGAATTGTGGTAAGTTGAGGACTACCTGTACATGCATATGTGTATGTGAGTGCAGGGAGGCTGGGAAAAAAAGGTGCAGGATATGTGCGTGCAAGCAGAGAGGCTGGGGAAAGAGGATGTTGATGGGTGCGTAGCTGTGTGTGAAGGCGGGGAGACAAGGGAAAGAGGGCACTGGCAAGTAAGCAAAGGGGTGTAGAGGATGCTCTGTGTGTGAACAAAGAAAGGCAAACGGGGATACTTACTCAAGCAACTTGTGACTTCCCAGCTGGCCTCTCTATTGACTTTGCTTGTGGGAAAACCAGTAGAGAAAGTCAACAATGGCAACCACGTGATTTTAAGATGCTGCAAACATTTTCAAGTGCAAGTTGATTGCCAAGCGCCCAAATTTTGTTCACATGAGTTCAAGAACACTGGAATAGTCAGAACCTCCAGGACTGATCATAAGTCCTTTTGTTTAGTGCAATCGTAAATTCAAACAGTTGCTGAATGAATAGTCGTACCTGAAGGACATCCTGTAATGTTCATTCATTACCTCTTCACTTTATTTATAAAAAACCTAAAACTGTTTACAAAGCAATTACAAAAGTGCTCTAGGAACTGGAGAGGTGTTTGTGAAATCAGTGTATCAATAACATGAATGTTCCCACTCTGGCTCAAACACATACTGTAATATCACAGCAAAACCACAATTCTTAAGATTAAAAACTGCAAATCAGACTGTTGTGGGAACCACTGCATAATTTAGGAGTCCGTATCTAACCTACAGTTTCTCCACTGCACCTGACTGTATACAACTTTATACAATATATAATAATAAAGCAAAGTACCAGCCTTCAGCAAGGTTTTTATTTCCAAGAATGACTTAGGCATCAAAATAGGCCTCATTACAATTCTTTGAAAATAAAAATGATAAATTATTAGAGCCCAGTCCTGGCTTAGGAAGCATGCCCAGAACACAAAAAACAAAAAAGTAAACAAGAATAGCATCAAGAAATAAGGGCTGGAGAGAATAACAGGCAGCTTTTGGGGAAAATAGCTGCTTTCTAATTCATAGTCATATCCCCCCTAGTCAAGATCAAGATTACAGCTATTTTGAAAAGCATTCAACAGCATGTTTCAAAATTCCAAATGCTCTCACCAGGTTTAGCGAAATCCATCTGACTTCCACTCTCTTAGTTGGAATATTCCTCTCCTCCTTTAGAACGGGTACCAGCATTCACTGGCTAGTTCGTTTAAAATGGTTGTATTTGCTTTTTCTCAAAATGTTCCATTAACAAAAGACATGTAAGCTGGGATCAAGAGAAGCTTAATCAAATCAAAAACCAAACTGCTAAGCTGCTTTTACTACAGAATTACAAAAAAATAGATTTTACTATTCTGCATATCATTATAAGAATTTAAATGCATTAGCCACCATGTTAACGACAGGCATGAAATTAAATCAAAGCAAAGCCATACGTTAAGATGCAATTTTTACTTTCATCAAATATGAAACAACATATTTAGGCTTCTGAATGCAACTTGCTGCACAACATAGAAATTAAAATTTTCTATGGCTGATAAGTTTTTGTTTAAAGGTGTCCAGCAAAGAAATTCCAACAACGTTCTAAATAGATAAGACCACTGTCAAACCATCTTATTGTTCTGAAATTTCCCTAACATTCCATCTGTCTTCCTGTTTATAAGTCTCTTTAAATTTCTTAAATGTTTTCTGCAATATTGCTAATACTATTCTGCCAACATTTTTGGAAGACAAAAGAAACTTCAAGAAGAATGGAGCATAGATAATATTCCCTTTCCCCTCTTGTGGGAATATCCACAAGTGGAAGCTTGTTAAAACCGATGTTGCCATGAACAAATGTCCTTGGTGCTCTTTGTGAGTGTGGATGTTTACTTGCAGGCATTTCATTAGCCAACTAGCTAATAATTTCAGTGCTAGAAGGGAGTAGGGTTTACCTCCTATTTTTGTACAGTAGCTTGCCCTGTCAATGTTGATGGGGATGTTGTTTTCACCTTGGTACTTCCTTCTTTAGGCAATTGTTTTCTGCTTGATTATTTGTCTGATGAAGTAGTTCCTTGATTGGGGTATTGATTGCTGCTTGTTGGCTGCTGTTAATCCTGGAGTTAATTCCTATTTATCTAAGTATTGATTGATTGGAGAGGAAGTATTCTGTCTTTTTGTTTCTTTTTTAGCTTTTTTATTGTCTTTTTTGAATGGTGTGTACATATTGGTTGATTTGTCTGAGTGCCAAGAACTTCCGACATTTTTGGATTTAGCTTGGACTAGGATGCTTTACAATTTGCCGATTGAAACTATGGTTAAGTCTGTCCATGTGAAATTAAGGAATTTTCATTGTATCTACTGACACGCTTCTGATGTATTCTGCTACTCTTCTGTTTATCTTTCTTATATAATGGCTGCAGCAGTCCTAACGCTGTATGTTGCGTGTCCTGTTTTTTCTTCCTGGGCTGCTGGGCCTTTTGGTTTACTTAAAATACTTTGGACAGGTTGAATTGGTTTGTATGCCATGGTGTTGCTGGTTATAATAGTCTGTTGATTGTTTCTGAGATGTTTTTGATGTATGACAGTGTTATCTTTATCATTGTTTGTGTTGGTTTTGCTGCAGGAGGTTGAGTGATCAGGCACTTTTAGATAAAGTTGCATGGACAACCATTTAGTTGAAATATGTTGTATATTTTCTTTTTCTGGTGTTGTGTGTTGCTGCAATGCATTTGTCCTCATCTGAATAATGTTTTACGCAGTTCCTCTTGTGGGAATTTGGGTTGTTATTTGGGTACAGGAGTACTCAGTTAGTGTGGTTCATTTTTGAATAGATATGTCTTTCTAAACTTCGCATCATTTCGTCTGCTAATGAGGATATCCAGGAAGAATGATGTGTTATTATTTTCTTCTTTCAATGTGAATTTTGTTCCTTTGAAGATGTTGTTGATTGTTTCATGTGTCTTCTCTAGTTGTTCCTCTTTTATTATGACAAAGGTGTGGTCTGCATATCAGATCTATACTTTGGGTTGTATATATGGGAATGGTATAGGTTTTTGTTTTTTTTAAATCTGCACTACAGTCTCTGCTATGAATCCTGAGAGTGGTAATCCTATGGGTTGCTCCTCTGATTTGGTCATATATTTGTATATCAACCTGAAAGTAGGTAGTAAGTCAGAAACTGATGAGGTCCATGATTATGGGTATTTAGATCTTAGTGTATTTGCTTAGATTCGGGTGAGTTTTTAAGTACTGCTGCCATAGGTTCTTTTGCTAATTCTGGGTTTTAGATCTAAAAAGTGCTGTGACATTGAATGAAACCACAATCCTTTCTATTATTAGGTCTTCGATTTTTCTGGAGGAACTGTACTTGAGAATTGATAGAATATTTGCTCCCTCTCTAAAATGACCAAACTTTTTCCCCCTAAATTCTTTAACTGTGTTATACATTGGGGTTGCTGGTAACAATACAATGGGACAAAGAGGTATGTCAGGATTGTGTATTCTGGGGTGTCATAGAAGCGTGGGGAATGGATCCACTGCTTTTTATCTATCCTTTTGTGATTTGATCTTTCTTGGTTAGGTTGTTAAGGATTCTTTTTATCAAGTTGTTTGGTTTGCCTATGGGTTGGTGCTTACTGGGTGGGATGTAGGTTTGTCTTCCAATAATTATTTGGGTTTTTTTAGATACATTTGTGAACTGTCCATAATAATATGGTTCAGCTTTGTCTTTTGGGATGATGATGATGATGATGATGATGATGTTTTGATCCTTCTTTAGGTTTTTGAGAGCTGTTTTGTTCTCTGCTATGAGTTGGTTCTGATTTTGTGTTCTTCTGCTCTGAGGAGTGATGTCTACCTCATGTTTCCTTGGGTCTCTGTGTCAAGCCTTAATTGCTGCTTCTAAGGCTGCTAAGAATTCTAGCTGATTGGCATCATCTATGTTGTAGTTGAGGCGTTTCTGTAGGATATTGTATTCTGCAGTGGATAATGGGTGGCTGGACATGCTGACAACCCATTGTCCAGACAGCCTTCTAGGGTTTAGCTTCTCAATATTCCCAGTTTCCCAGCCACCATATTTTACATAGCAAAGTACAGCCAGAGTCTTCAGTTCTTACAAAGCCCAGTGATGCAGATGGACATTAATTTTGAAAAGGATAACCAGGGCTGAGAAATCAGCTATTCTAGATACAAGTTTAACTGAATCCACTTTGGATGGATCAAATACGTTGATACACAGATTAAATTATTTCGAATCCCAAAATTTAAATGCTTACAGAATTGCCTCCCGTAATACTGGCTTTCAGATTCATCTGCTTCTGAAGAAAGGCACTAAAAACGCAGAAAAACAAGCTATTTATCAGCTTAATGCTATGCACTGTTAGGAATCACAGGGTATTTCACTCTGCATAACAGCAGATTATTAATGCATACTTGTAACTGGCAGAATTAACCTCTCATTCTTTCCACATTAAGGATTTTAAAAAGAAAGGAAGTGTGAATCTTATCTTTATGCCCTAGTTCCATTTCTATTCCTTCTGAAGTGCTTATAACATTATTAGGCTGTCTCACTATGTAACTTGATTCCTGACCCTAGTCTACACAAATCTTGAGCAAAACCCAAGTCTTTCTTTGATCCCAACGATCAGACTTTTCACCAAAGCCATATGACATCCCATTGTCTCATGCCATTACAGTCCTTTCACTTTTCTATATCATTCGCCTCCTATCCAAAAGTGAGTTGAAATCTTTCTGTGTAAGGGTTTTATCGCTTCTACATTTTGTATCGTATTTATACTAGCAGCATCGTTTGACACTAAATGAATCACAGCAGTGGCAAGATTTCTCTTTTTCATTAAAAAAAAAGTTTGACTAATGTATGTGATGAACAGAAAGGGCAAATTAATAGTTATAATTATTTACCTGATTGGGTGAGAAGAGCTTTCTTAGATGTATTGATTTTTATTTGCGTTTTATATTACCTTCCCTCTCCTAAACATTCTTATTCAAAACTGTATTTTCAACTCTCTGGAAATTGTTTCAAGAAAACAACTGTGTTTTATTTAATGATAATACAATTTCTGTATGCCAAAATTAAAAATCCTCCCAAAGCATGGAACAGCACACAAATGAAATGGTGAATGACAAAGGCAAGGCTTACTTCAATATTTGATTTCACCAATATAATTATGGCATGAATAGGAGTAAACATGGAAATACAAAGATGCCCAAACCATCTGTAATGCTAGCCACACTTAAAAAGAGAACACAGTGAACATGGAATTGGCTATTTCTGTTCTGAAAGCTAGCACAAATTAAAATGTCCAATCATTAATCACATACAGTATGCACAGCTTTGATAACTGTATTTTTGGATAGAAGTCCAAATTTATTGCTATGAGTCATTCCAAGCGAATTATCCAAGCATATATTTCCATACACGCAGTTTGAATGATAAACACATACCTGCCTTTTAGCAGAAAGCTTTCAAATCTGGTTAACCACGCTCTATAGAAACTGCTGTGCTAAAATCTTACACTCTCCAAGGACTACCAACCAAGTTAAAAAAAAACCTTGCAAGAAAAATGAGCACAAGATCCTAGTGATGATGACCTAAACTAGAGCGCTGTATAAATATTTTAAAAATTAAATGCAAAGTTACCAAAAGCAGAAAGTGCTGTAAATCACTGCTGAGCCACAAATCTATGGGGTAAGGATGAACTGCGAATGGAAGTTCTGACATGAGGCAGTCTGATTGGGTTTTATATTCCAAATTTTCAAAACCTGAACTTTTGTGTCAGTAAAAATATCAGTGACTTATTTTCTTGTAAAGCTAGAGATGAGAATGAAGTCTGCAAACACCTAGTTCATTAATTAAAATGAAAACCATCTCCAGTTTATTCTCATGTTTCTCCAGAGTATTCAAATTCACTGAGAAGCCCTCAAGGAAGATGTGAGGGGGCAAATGAATATGTAGTCTTCAGCAGGCTCACTACAAAGTTGTTTCTCTCAGTTAAGGCTGATTGTAACTAGAATGTCTGAATGGTGCCACATTAAATAGAACAAGAAAAATAAACAAAGTAAATAGGTTTACAGGTAAGGTTTTCATATCTTGGCTGCAAAAACAGCAGTCAGACACTAGAAGGCAGTAAAGAATACAAAAAGTGCTAATCTGAATGTTTGTACCCCAGATATGGTGGTCCTGTCTATTTCAAGATGGGAGCCTAAAGTCAGTTGTGAACAGCCAGTTGTGGAGTAGTGATATCTTCTGTGATAAAGATGGTTTCTATGGGAAGAATTATAAAGCTGATTTGCTCGTATGCGGAAATTAATCCATGTGACAGTTAAGGATGAACCAACCTCAAGCCACAATTTCTTTTAAAAGATCAGGTGATGATATTGAAATATAAATTGCACCAGGGAGACATTACGTTTTATTATCCATGCCAAGTCATCTTGAGCATTACAACATGGCAGGATAAAGCCACTGCTCCACCTACAGGACTGAGTCACAAGCATATATACCATATTCCTTTTTGGGGAACTATGGTCAATTCAATGCAAATGACAGGTGTCTGATTACCTTCCTCCTACAAAGCTGAATGCAAGCCTGCTTTTGAACAGAGATGGCAAATTTCAGGAGAAACAGCCTTTTCTGACTTTTCTAAATTGTTTACACAATTTGTCCCCCCTTTTCAAGAATCAATAACAGGGAATTCCACTCTTTTAACATTTCATTGAAATAAAGATTCGACCAAAATAAATATTAAGATTCCAGGGAAATATGGGGATCTGATCCAACGTCTTTGAGCAGTACAATAAACAGAAGGAATCCCCACTGGATTTGATAGTTCCTCTGTAGGCCTTCCTTTAAGAGGCACAAGACAAGGCAGTACAGAAGCATTTTCGATAGTTTGAGTTCCCTGTCCTGGCATCTCTGTAATAGAAGACTACATACAGTTTACTGAATTAATTCGTAAAAGCATAAAATACCTTGGGGGGGGGGGGAAACGAGACTAGGAACCAACAACCCTTATTCCAGGGCTTCTGTCACACAAGCATTTAATTCAGAATCCAATCTGGGTCGGTCAACCGGGATCGACCTAGATCGGATCCTGGCAACATTATCCAGGTATATTTGCCTTCATTTGCGAAGCCATTAATTCCCTTTGGAGATTCACACTTTCCTTTAGTCTGGGGATCATTATTTTTTTTATTATTCCCGATGATGACATCCGAAGCAGCATCGCAGTTCGAGTTAACAATAAAGTTGCAAACCACGAACCATCATCACCATCACCATTCAACGGAGGGCCAGTTCTCCTTCCCATATATAACACATATATCACATAACATATATCACATATATAACACAACAAGGCGCCGCTGCGTTCTCCCTGCTGAATGACTGGCGCGCCAAGAACTCGGAGCGCACCTGGTGTTTACCAGTATCTGCGCCCTCCGCCTTCTCCATAACATCCGGATACGGTCCCGGACGAACCGGTCTCCGGAAAGGGAAGGGAGAGAGAGAGAGCTTGCAATTCCCAGGTGCGCTTCTTCCCGGGGCCACCGGTTCGGGAAAGGGGAGAAGGGAGCGGGAGATGGGTGGGACGCACCTGCTTCGGCGGCAGAAGGAGCTTCGCTCCGTTGGTGGACGGCGGTGGCAGCGGCGGCGGCGGGGGTTGCCGACTCCGCCATCTCGCTTCGGAGAACTCTCGGCCGCCCCGCCCCAACAGCGCCTCTCTGCCCCACCCCCGGGGAGGGAGGGAAGGACGGAACGTGGCCCGGGCAGGTGAGACGGAGAAAGCAAGCAAGCGCGCGCGCGCGTCACGGCAGGCTGTCTTTGCCCGGCTGAGGGAGATCAAAGTAAGGATTGGCTCCCGGGGGTTTGTTCGCCCTGCAAAGCGCCCTCTGGCGGCCAAGTCAAGGGTGACAGAAAAGCGACGTGCCGATGCTCCTTGTGGGGAAATATCCGACTTCGCAGTTTTGGGGATGGCTGCTAAACCACGCACTCAAGCTTTCCGCCCGCCGAATGACAAACGGACAAACCGTCTTTTAATTCCAGGAGTAACTATATTTTTGTTAGTTTAGGGTTCAGGACAACACGGGAAAAAGTACCGGATAAGCATTTCGTGCTTCCAGGCAATGCCGATTCCCTGACTGTTTGCAGACTTAGCCTCGAGAGGCATTAAAAGGTGGAGGAGCGTCGATGGCAGAATGTTTCCTTTTATGCAACTGCTGGGGGATTTGCTGTCAAAAACAAACCGAACACGATAGGTCTGCTTAATATATGTTTTTCTGACCAGTGTCGATTTCATATATGTTTTTCGGCTGCTTTCCTCGAGTCTGCGGCTTCACTAATATCATTCCCTATATTTTTATTATTTATTTTAGCGTCCCTTGGTGGCTTCTTAAGTCATTGCCGGTTATATATACATTGGCGGAGACATATTTTGCACGCGGTTTTTCGCTCGAGCTTCTTTGCCGACGGTTTTATATATATCATATATATATATATATATATATATCATATATATATATATATATATATATTATATATATATATATATATTTTATACATATTTTTATATATGAGCTCATATATAAAAACTCGATATATATATAAAAACCGTCCGCAAAGAAGCTCGAGCAAAAAATCGCATGCAAAATATATCTCAGCCAAGAGCAGCTGCTAATTAAACTGGAAATCCATTGGCCGAAATCTACAAAAAAATACTCGATAGGCACGATGAGCAGTGAACTTTTGAATGAATTGGTGTCAAAGTCAAGGGAGGTCGAGCGCGCGCTGATAATGGTAAAACGTTTATTCCATAGGGGCGGTTGTGGTAGCAAGTTAATCAACTACAGCTTCCAACCGAAGGAAAGCATCATAAATGATATTGAAACAACGTCGAAGAGATAACGCACAGTATTTTCACCAGGAAGTGCACTTCGATTAGGATTCATTTTAAATAGACTTCCTGTTCTTTCAATCCTTATCAGATTAAAATGGATCAGTCAGTCTTAAACTGTTCATTGTTATGGGCTTAAAAGATTTTTTACCATTTAAATATTTTTTCCAACGTTTTTTAGCATCAATTCTTCCAACAAATGTTAGTATGCCTCTTAGTATTTTTATTTTACACACCAATTTTATTTGTGGGAGTGTTTGCAGGGCTAAACATGAAGAGTCTGCAAAACCAGAGGACTTCAAAACCTACATCTACTGTTTTGCTTGTTTGGGATCTGTTCTTTCCTAGCCAGATCCCAGTCTGGAGACCACCTTGATGGCACTTCATAGCTCATAATGGAGAATGTATTACGTGTAAAATAAATATCATTGAAATGCTTACAATATCTATACTTGAACTGATAGATATTCCCCAGTGGTTTTCATGTAGACATTAAATGGGAGCAGACCGAAAGTAGAATCCTAAGGGAAAAATAAAGTAAGGATTTTGGGCCAGATCTCATCCTACTACCAACACTGGCTTTATGGATACCCTGTACCACTGTTAAAGAAACACAACTCTAAAGTCTGAGGAGACTGCAGCTGCACAGGTGTGCAAACATGTATATACAATCGTTAGGGCCCAGAATTGAGTATGATCTTGAATGGCATATTACTTGGGTACACTCCAAAAAGGAAGCAGGGCAAAGATTAAAAATAAATAAATTCACCATCAATATATTATCACACCATATATATTTACCATAATAATGTTTCTGTGTTAACTCACCGGCAACCTTTGTAGTTGTAGTCTTCAATCAATAACCGTTTTGAGTATTATATACAATCCCTGATAATCACTGTGTAATTGTATACTACAGCAACTCCAGATAGTAATTCTTTCTATTTCTATTTTCATTCATTTTACCATCATCTTAATTTCCTTCGTTTTTAAAACTGTAATTTGGTTTTAAAATAATCAAGAAATATGCCCACATTTTGTATAATTCTTTATTTCTTAAATGTGTATCACAATGGATAGCTTTAAAACAAGCTAACAGTACTATATGTAATTCAGGCATATGTAACTGGTACAGTTCAATAATACATAAACAACACTAAAAAAGACACAAATACACCGTAGATTGGGATTTAAGTTACTAAAAATAAAACAATGTGACATTTAAGAAAGAATTGTTAAGTACCAAGTGGTGTAAAGGTCAGCATACTACAAGGAAAAACTATCAAATATGTTCTACATTATCATTTCACTTATGATTTCCATCTCAGTTTAGAAAAACGTCCAAGGATCTTAAGCAAAACATGTAGTCCTCAAAAGGCAATACTCATGGGTCTTTGTCTGCAATACCATGAACCTTTCACTTCAAGAATGCTTTGGACTGCATCCAAAACCTCTCATAAATGAACATGTCTCTTATTCCAACTAAGCTAAGGTCCCAGAAACACCATGCCTAACACAGGCCCTGGTTATAAACATTAACCTGTAAAGTTAATTTTCACATTTGATTTTGTTTTAGTAATACAGAGTTGTATACAACCTTACAAAAGTCCTGTATACAGAATATGTTTAACTGATTGTGAAGGGAGACTGAAGTATTATGTGAATACTGTAATCTAATCAACTAACTCTTGGGAATTGTAGGGGGCTAAAGTTCTAGTCAATTGTAGGCAAATAAGGAAATGGATTTGATAAAGATTAATAGAGCACTAACTCTCTTTCCCTATTTTTGATACAGAGATAAAATCCTAGAAAGGCCTTGCAAAATCAGAGCTTTTTTAGTCACTCTGTCATTTTCCTTTTCACCTCTCACCTTGCTAATTTTTTAAAATTTGATTTTCATATGAGGAGGAAGCAAGCAGGGCATGTTACCTTGGTGACCCTCTATGCCAGGGCTGTCAAACTCCCAGCCCCTGGGCTGGATGCGTCATGCGCTGGCCATACTCACGCCCAGTTTAGCGAAGGGGGAAAAAGTCCTGATTGTCATGTGATGACACCGTGAGGCCGTGAGTTTGACACCCCTGATCTATGCAGTGACTGAAGCGCTACACTAGGTCACTGGTGATCATGCACAACTGGTTGTAGGGGTTTCAATTAAGTACCTCAGGATTCCCTTGGTCAACCATGTTATGTGAATGTGGCTAGTAGTCTGGATAGGACTAATTTTGTTAAATATTATGTTAGAAAAGGAGAAGATTCCTTAAAATATATAAGATAAAATAATATTTAATGTCGGAGACCATTTTTTTAAGAAGAATAGGAATAGTTGCAGCCAGAAAGCTGCAGTGTTCTTTAGCAACAGTAAACAAATACTGGATTAAAGTGCAACAGCTTCTCTTGGGGGAAAAAATCCTGCAGGAAAGATCCTGTTTTGTGTTGAGATGGAAGAATGCCTCTGCTCAGGGACAAGTGTGCTTCTCTCGAAAATCAGAGATTGCCTTCCACAGCGTGCATATAATCCCACCTCTGTAAAAATAAATAAATAAATAAAGGCACAGCAGTTTTTAGTCAGTATCAAGTATCATAAAACACCGGCTACAGTAAAAAATAAATATGCATTACCAGATAAGTGAACCTTAACAGCTATATTTATACAGCATATTGGACTTGCTCCTTTTTAACCTTGGCTAGTGTTTTGGTGGCTGATCATGTATGAACCCAGCTCATTTGACTGTTTATGATTCAACCTAATCTGCAGATCCAGAAAATGGGTTAATCCAGCAATTAAATTATGCAGTCACTAATTTTAGTTCCTACTAATGTACAAGTGAAGTGAGGCACATGATTATGGCAGGAAAGTCGGGGGGGGGGGGGAACTTTCTCAGTCATGGCATTATGTTTCTGGTATTAATGACTTTTCTGCACCAGGCTGCTTCAATTCATGCATACATTTTATATTTTTTAAAAAAAATTCATGCCTGCATATGGTAACAAATTTTTATATCCTGCTGTCCTTATTAATATAGTCTTTCATTCTATTTCAAAAAAACTCTGTAATCCTCTCAAAAAACTCCAATTAAGCTTGGTAGAAATATCCCCGTGTCTTTTTTTCTCTCACAATGTTAAAACTTGTATTTTAGCTTAAAGTCGGTGCTTTAAAAATACATTTCATTACCTTTCCAATCTTTTCTAACACTCAGTATCCAGTGGCTTTAATTCTGGGGAACAGACTGGCCTATTACCATTTCAGCAATGCTGAACTTGTAATTAACTGAACCCAGCAGTTATTTTCATATATTAAAAAAATCATATATACCATTTCACCAAGGCAAGCTTTTTGTAAGCTGCCTTAGGCTAAGGAATATATTCAAGAAGACAGAAAAGATATGGGAAGGGGGAAGGAAGTCAGAGACTGTGGTCATTTTTATTTAGTTAAAAGCAACAAATGAGAATGGATGTACTATGATGATTTGCATAAATAATTTAGCAGTTGCACTGTTGCAAAAAAAGCTATTGTAAATACCAATGTGAATGCTTCTTATTTATTCAATGTTCCCTAGCTTCACCCTGTTTCCCCTAAAATAAGATATCCCTTGATAATAAGCCGAATTGGGCTTTTGAGCGCATGGCAATAAACCCAAGCGCTTATTTCAGGGTTCAAAAAAATATAAAACAGGATCTTATTTTCGGGGAAACACAATATTAATTGTTCATCAGCATTCCTAAAGTTTATTTCAATTATCGAAGTTATGAAGTGGTCTTGGCTAAATGGTATTTGTCATATTGCTCTTGTTCATATTCAATTTTCAATTGGAAGGTGTGGTGACTTCTTAGAACTGATCTACTGGGGGTGGATTTGGAACAGGAAAAAAAATCTGTTCTTCAAGCAAAGGCTCATTTGTAGAACATTAAATGTAACCCAAATAAATATTTGAACAACTTAGAAGCCAGAATGCTTGTGATTGGGCCTGTCTAATCGAAACTATGTCACCTTATGCACAAAGTAACATTTTTTAGATTACAAAACTAACATATGCTCAGCTACATCTGTGTGCAAAGTGGACTCATCAGGTTTTTTTTTCTGTTTCCACATACTGTATAGCTATATACTTGATATGTATAATGTTTTTTCTCTACATTATAATAATTTTATGGAAAAATCTCTTAGAATATATGCACAATTTATTATAAATGTAAAAAATAAAAAAAAGTATTTTTTATTCAATATTTGAACTACTCTTTAGAGTTTTCATTAAATAATTATCTACACACATAGTATAAATTATTTTTAAAAAATACTTACCTGAGTCTAAGGCATTTTAAATCATCCCTGGTAACATAGCAGAGTACATCCGTCAATGTGTATTCTTCTGCTAGAAACTAAAAAAATAAAGAATTAGTAAAAGTTATGCCAATGGAGCTGCAAGTTATTATTCTGTTTGTGCACTTGGTTTTTTATAATATGCCTGATTAATTAAAAATATATTGGTCTTGAAATGTGCATTGTGGTATCAAAATGTTTAATACAGTATACATTTATTTTATGGCACATCACATTTTATCACTTACAAAAACTAATTGATACTGAAATGAGCTGAATTCTCAAGGTCAGCCACTACAAAGAAACATAATCAAATATTAAATGAATGAAATAATGCTATTTAGAAGTTCCGGGCTTATTGATGTAAAATGTGAATGTAAAATGTAAAAGTAATACATGTAAAATGTTCTATGAAAAATGTTTTTGACCACTTTTTTATTGTTGTTTTCTAACTTTTAAAACTTGTTTTCTAACTTTTATTAGGAAAACACTCTGAAAAGATTTCACTAGCTTGACTAGTCTAACTGAAGTTTTCTTTTTGAAAGAATTCCAGTTAAAGGGATAAGCAAAACCCACACTTCATACTTAATCAGGGCCATGTGCCCAGCATGGGGGGAGGGAGTAAAAGATGTTTATGACCACATGATCAGAGCCCCCCCCCTTTTATTAAAAATTGTAGCATTGTAAGCATTGTAATATGATTCACATGAAAAAAGACAGGGCTTCAATCACACAACCATGGCTATCATCTTGATTATTATTACACCCCACACATAATGAAAGAGAAAACTTTGATTTATGATTACAGCTAATTTGGCACCAGGGATACTAATTTCTAATCCTAAACAAACAATAAATAGGAATTTCTTCCTAATTTTTAAAACTTGTCTTGCTGGCAGGAGAAATTAAGCTAAAATAAAGTACATGAACCAGTTTATTAATATTATTATGGCCAGTAGCCATCTTAAAGCTTAAAAAGTTGTTTAAAATGGACTAGTTCTTACAAAGAATTTCTATATGAAGAATTCTATGCGAATACTCCTTTTAGAAGCTTATTAAGAGAAAGTTGTAACCTTTAGAAAACTTCTGGTCTTTATGAGATTATATAATCTAAACAGACATGTATTCATGTGTGTGACTGAGTTTGGTTTTCATTTGGTTCATTTAGTTTTGTGGCTAATTTATATTGTATTTGTTCCAATGCAAATAAATGTATTTTATGTTTACCATAGTCAGATTATACTTGTTGATGTTTAGACGTTTCAAAATTTATTTCAATTTTTTACAATCTGTCAGATTCTTGGGTATGTCTGTAAAACCCCAATAAGGGACCAATATGCTTGGGATCTATTTCAAAGTATTTTTGACAACTGCTTTCAAGTTATACAAATACAAACATAAAGATCTATCTTAAATATCATTTATTTATTTATTTATTTATTTATTTATTTGATTTTTATCCCACCTTTATTATTTCTATAAATAGTTCAAGGGGGTGAATGTAATTAATACTCTTTCCTCCTCCTATTTTCCCCAAAACAACAACCCTGTGAGGTAGCCTTCCTGCATAAGGTAAACTTGATAGAACTCATTACTTCCCGGTTTTCAGCATGATGCCTTTTACACACCATTTTTAAATATCTTAGAATATGAATTAGAATTAATCACTCCCAATATTGTAAAACGTTCACTATCTTGTCATAGAAGATGTTGTCATACATTAACTTGAAAAATATAACTTCTGACATTCGGGGTACGCAGGTAATTTTATTTTGTACAAGCTGTTCACCCATAAAAGATCAAAAATTTCATGTAAAAATAGCGCTAAATCCAATCCTGAGCAGCATTATATATATATATATATATATATATATATATATATATATATATATATATATATATATATATATATATATATATGGTTTTCCCTGATTTATTTTGTTTTTGCAATGTTATCTTTATTCTTTTAAAATTGCAAACAAAAGAATTAAATGTTCAGTGCTACTTAGGCACTGAAGAACAACAATAACAAAAAAGACCCAAGAAACGTATTTCCTACCCTGTTTATAGTTTCTTTGTCAGCACCATGAACTCTCAGCCAATTAATAAGATCTGGATCCTCAATTCCTCTATCCTGTGTACTAAAGTGAGAGACAGACAAGCCAGGAATATCTAGAAAAATTTTGACACAAGTTAGTATAGTTATGATACACAATTCCAAAAATAACTAACCTTTTTCCAGACAAACACATAAAAATTGTACATCACACACTCCATTCTGAGGCGTTCCGGATTAATTGAATTAGAATTACCATCACGCTCAGCAAGTATTGTTATTATGGTGCAAACTGGTTGTCATAATAAAAACACATTCGGAAAACCCCACATGATAAAAGAGTGATATCCTTAAAATTAGCCCTGTACACATAAGTGAAGCATGAGGTAAGGATGATAAATTTCAGTACTGGGTTGGTTTTAACGATGATTCTAACCATAATTAACCTTAATTAGCCAAAAAAATGTTTTCAAGAGAAGGAATTTCTTCTGAAAGCAGCATGTTGTAACAGTTTAAATAAATCTTTAATCTGTACAAATACAGTGAATATTTCAGTCATACTTTTGCGGATTACAGAAACAAATCTAAACTGAATTCAATTAAACTCTCTTGGCTTTCTTTTGGAATTCAATCATAACGCTGTAAAAACTGCATGCTAAATCAGATCAAAATCAAAAAGATCCAGTATTTCATTTGTATCAGTAGCCATTCAAAGGCAGAGATAAAAATAAAAATGCAGGGAAAGATTGTTGGTGATGTGTCTTTTGTTAATACCAGAGGTTGTGTCAAACCTTGGCAACTTTAAGACTTGTGGACTTCAATTCCTAGCATGGCTGGCTGGGGAATTCACTGGTCTTAAAATTGCCAAAGTTGGATAGCCCTGGGCTACAGTATATAATTATTTATTAATAACTGCTTTCTCATCTATTGGGCATTGTGACTGGCTAAAACAAGCCAGCAAAACCCCAATAAACATTTAAAAGCTCATTTAAAAAAAAAATATTTAGTTTAAATTGAAAAGACTCTTTTAGATTAAGGAAAAGGACTGACTCCTTTTTTGAAAACAGAAAGTTGGGAGAAGGCAGGAAGAAGGTCAAGCCCTATTCACTGTTGAAAAACTGAGCAGCAGTTAATTGTATCTAGTGAAATTTGTACTCGTCTTTATAATAAAAAAAACAAACAAACCCTAATTCTTGTTTTTCTTGGGATGAGTAGGAAACACATTCACCCAGCTACTTTGCTGTGCTTCCTTCCTATCCTAAGACCAACAGGAAATGATGCTGCCCTCAATCTTGCTGACTTCCCAATATATCCTTTCCTGGACATCCGGAAAAGTCTGTTCTGCTGTCGTCTAGACAGCTTTAACAGACAACATTCTCTGAGCCTCGGTTGAAATTCCAGTCTTATCAAGCATGATTCACTATGGGAGAAGCCTCTTCCAATTGACACATACAGTGCTCTGGTTACTCCATTGATGCATTATCATTTCTTTCTTTTCACTGTGGACCAACTGAAAACCACATGAAAGAGATGAGTCCTTTCCTTTATTCTTCCAATTGAATGTATTAGATTGAATGTATTAAAGAGCCGTGGTGGCTCAGTGGTTACAATGCAGTATTGCAGGCTACTTCTGCTGACTGCCAGCTACCAGCTGTTTGGCAGTTCGAATCTCGCCGGATCTTGTCTCCGCCTTCCATCCTTCTGAGGTCAGTAAAATGAGGACCCAGATTGTTGGGGGCAATATGCTGACTCTGTAAACCACTTAGAGAAGGCTATAAAGCACTGTGAAGAGGTACATAGGTCTAAGTGCGATCGTTAGTGCTATTGCTATTAGGATAGGGACTGGTTAGTCAATTTCAGGGCTTTGCAATCTATACATTGAGACCTATTTTTTAAAAAGTGCCTATAAAAGCAACATAATGGCCTTCCCTTATAGCTAAAAAGGAGTAAGAGAGCAAATCAGAGGCTGGGTGGAAGGGGTAATCCCACAGAAAACCTGCAGAACCAACTGGAGGTGCATCTGACACAGACCATAGTCATTTCAGGCTGCCTCCATCATGTACATTAACGTGAGGTATGTTGCCTCTGGAGGTGAGAGAAGAGGGAAAATTTACAGAGCAAGTTGCAAGTAGATGATGAGCTGCAGTCAGATGGTGGCATGCAGGAATACCATCTGGAAATGCACAGAGGGCAATTCTTACACAGGGGTGAAAAGTGTATGTGATTTTGTCCAAAGTCTCCTTATGAATGTATACATGCAGAATAGTAAAATTAACTGGGGGTTCATTCATCCCTTTTAACTAAAAGGAACAAAAATATGAAAAACAAGCCAGAGACAATGTCTCTTAGCTAGTCGTATCTCCTTTCATGTTCTAAATAGGTATGTCATATTTTTATTTGAATTGATTAACTGACTAAAAGGGACTTTTAGCTGGTGAAAAAGTCATCCTAATGGGGGGGAAAAACAGTATATTGGAAGCGATACATTGGAAGGTTTGACTATATTGGTTTGGAAAGTGCTGTGAAGAGCAATTACTTTTGAGGAGTTCAAATAAGCACCTATTGGTTGAGTCTTAAGCTTTAGATGTTTGATCTCCTGTTCTTTTTGTTCTATAGCATGTTGCAGGAGGGCTTGAAATTCTCTTTCCTTCTGCACTAGCTCTTCTAGTAATCTGTTAAAAATGAAAGGGAAATGAGAAGGAGTTAAGTATCATTAATTATTTAAGAGCTAATCAATATTTTTGAAAAGTATAGCTGTTTCAGTCTTGCATTAGCAATGGTTAAACACCCTCCCAATATCTTTAGGCATACTTCCACTGTAAGAGCAAACCTCTACTGTCTACCAGGAACAGGTTATCTGGACCACAAACACATTAGGCCCTTTTGTGCTTATGTGTGACTAATATCCCCTTAAGCAAATGCATCTATTTATTTTATTACATCATTTCTCTCTACCTATTGCATAAGTATTTCTAGGCAGAACATAGCAACATTATGAAGAAAACACCCTGATTAAAAATTTAGTCAGAGAAAATATTCAAAAAACCACGCTGTGATTTACTAATGATCTTAGCTAAACTGCAAGATAAACCACAAGCTTCAGCCTAAGCATGAATCTTTAACAGAGTTTCCAGTGTTTGTAAGGGAAGGGAAAGCTAAAAACTAGCAGGTATTGGCTGTTGGCTAAATAGCCAAATGATTCCAGGAAAACTCCATCTTTGGTTATGAAGAGAGTTGTGTTTCTCCATAAAAGAGCTAGTATAGAAGTAGGAGATTCTCCCAGATTCTGATCTCCTGCTGGAAAAATAATAGATGGAAATTGTGGTCAGAAGGGCCCCTGCTTAGTTGTCAAGAGAAACTTCACCCAGTCTTAGGATTTTTTAAAATAGTTTATTGGCTCTTAGTTTGAGTGAAATAGTGAAAAGTTCTTGGAAGTGCTAAATATCACTCTCACTCAGACCATCATGCTAATTGGACCTACCTGATATATCTAATATCAGTACTGCAGTACTTTTAGTCTGCTTCAGGGGAAATTCAAGGCATTGGTTACGAATGACAAAGGCTTGAGGCCTAGCTACTTGCAGCAAAAAGTTACTCCCGATAAAATCTGATCACTCCAGGTAGTTTCTACTAAACTACCTGCAGCGGGAGACCACATTGAGGGAAGCGCTTTCCTGCAGGTGCTGTCCTCTTCTGGTATAACCTAGATCTAAGAACTCTGTCTTCTTTCTTGATATTAGGGAATTGTTTTTTTAAAAAAACCCACCTGTCTCAAAAGACATTTAGAACTAGGGAGTAAGGAATGGTTGTAACTGAGATGATTGGTGGTGTTATTAATTTGATTAATATGGCAGTAGTGGGTTTCAATTTTGTTTGCTACTGGTTTGCTTGTGGGTGCTTGCGGGTGCCGCTTCTGTGCATGCACAGAAATGTCCGGGCGGGTGGGCGGAGTCTCCCGCTGCAGCTACCGGTTCACCTGATCCGGGATGAACCGGTAGCAACCCACCACTGTAACATGGTATGCAATTATAGCTGCATGACGATAATGTGAAATGTATGTTGCTTCAATATGGTTATTTATGATTTTTCATGTAATTAAAATATTGGTGCACTCGTAATGTTTTGCTGTAATTTGCCTCAGTAATATCTTACTGAGGCAGCATACCCTGTCACCTTCCACTGATTCAGGGCTTGATTGGTGCATTATTAAAACTGGATGGAAATAAAGTAAACTGATTGATAAAGGTAAAGTGAAACAAAGCCAGAAAAAAATATCCACATAATGCATGCATCCATTTTAAAACCTTGACCCAGTTTTGTAAATAGGGGAAATTCAGACTCACCTATTACTTTCCAATTTCAGCCTCCCAAGTTGAACATTGAGAGATCTCTGGGCAGCCTGAGAATCATGAGATACTGTTGAACTAAGGGTGCTCACTCCTGAGGTAGCTACTGCATCATCCAATACAAGGCAAGGACCCTGAACTGCTGGGTCAGGAGCATGTTCCTCTTCAGCTTCAATCTCATCTTGGTCTGCATTATCACTCTCGGATGCTAAGCTGAAGTGCGTCCTCAACTCTGTAAGAAATTTAATTGTTTATTATCACAACAATGAAACTGGAAACAAGTATGATGAACCCCAGAGCTGCTATTTATCTAGATCAGGGGTGTCAAACCCGCGGCCAGTAGGCCGGATGCATCATGCGCTGGCCACGCCCACCCATTTTAGTGAAGGGGGGGTCGCAATATGTCACGTGACGTGACGCTGCATGTTTGACACTCCTGATCTAGATGATAAACTTTAAACACTTTTAAATAAATAAATAAATAAATAATTTTATTTCTATACCGCCCTTCTCCCGAAGGACTCAGGGCGGTGTACAGCCTATTAAAAGCACAAAGACAGACATCAATTAAAAATAATTAAAATTATTAAATAATTTCGGCTTAGATTTAAAATCCCAAAAATTTAAAACACCCAATTTAAAATCATTACATTGATAGCCCGGCCTGGCGGAACAGCAGGGTCTTGAGGGCACAGCGAAATACACGGAGGTCGGAGATCTTACGCATTTCCGGGGGCAGTTCATTCCACAGGGCAGGGGCTCCCACAGAGAAGGCCCTCCCCCTGGGTGTCGCCAGCCGACATAACTTGGCTGATGGCACCCTGAGGAGACCCCCTCTGTGGGAGCGGACTGGCCGGTGGGAGGCTATTAGTGGCAGAAGTCAGTTGAGATTACAAGCCACACAGAAGCTGACATGCAAATTTAGTTTTACTAGCCACACTGAAGCTGACATGTAACTCCTGAAATAAGAGATTCCAGAGTATTTTATTAGCAGCAAATAACAACAACAACAACAACCCTCCCTTATTTTTGAGAAATTTCTAACCCTCCTGTGTTCCCTCTGACCTCTGGATTCTGTTCACAGGATCTTTAAAGGAATCAGCTCTTCTGGAATATTGGCAAAATTATTTTTTTTATTTGAAAATTAAATTTTGCTCATTGCTCTTTCTACAATATTTTAAAATTCAAATTCACAATAATTTCCTCTCAAATTTCTTACTGCTTGCACGTCTTCAATCAGTTTTTTCTTTAACCTTTTGGAAAATGAAAGGGTAAGCAATATTTCTTGAAGTCTTGCCAGAGTTGATTTTCCGACAGATCGCCAAATACCTATTTATTATTGTTGTTTGTTGTTGTTGTTATGTTTCTCCATCATTCTGTAAAATGGTCTAGGAAAGTATTAGCTAGATCTTCTACTTCACTTAGTGATCCAGAGCATAGTCACACAATAAAACATTTATTGTTTCCCCTTCCTCCTATTCGCACCCAAATGCTCTCAAGTAGATTCTTATGCTCAAATTCCTGGATTTCAATATGTGTGGGCACTTCTTTCACATACAAATATAACCTATAATGCATGCTTGCCCTTTACCTTCCCCTTTGAATAAATTAAATCCTCCAGTCCTTCTTTTCTACTTACCAGGTTTCAGTAATACCTGCTAAACCATATTTATTTTCTTGCATTCAACTTGTTCCTCATATTATGTACATTTACTAGAGACACTGGAAATTTTAGATCACATAACTTTGTCTATTCCTTCCTATATTTATTCACATGCTCATTATTCAATTGCCTCAACATTCTGCATACTCCTCCCAGTCCCAATTCCAATAATTGGCATTGCACTATTTTCTAGACTTCTTTCTCCGCAGGATTCAATTAAAGCCTTGCAGATAAAGTATGCAAGATGATGACGATTGAAATGTACATGCCACCAACTCCTTCCTTTTTATGAGGCACAGCCCATTTGTTGCCAGGAGTCTTTTGCCAAAGAACACAGACTACCGTATCTCAACTGGCACCATTGACATTGTTAGCCATTCACTTCCAATATTTTTCTCTTTCTTCCCTGGCTATATCCTTTAACACAAAGAAATGAAACAAACCATTTGTGCCCCACCAACCTTCTTACTAATCTCCTTCCTTGGAGTGCCTTCAAGACTCTGTGTCATGTGTTCCAGTTTGGATTGGCAGAAAAGGATGAACATGTTAAATCATGATTTTTTTGTTTATTCCTTGAAAATGTTTCACTTTTCATTCAAGAACTCTTGAATGAGAAGCGAAACATTTTCAAGGAAAAAACCCCAAGAAAATCCAGTTGCCTTGTGAAAAAAAAACCATACCTTTGGGACAACCATGACTAGGAAGATTGAGAATCTCCACAGACATGCCAAATCATTTCATTTCCCCACTGCGTTCATTTCTTTTTCCTTACATACCCAACTCTAATTTCCATATAACCAAAACCAAATTCTTAGACATGGCCATTCTCATATTTTTTTAAACAAGTATTCATGTCTCAAAAGAAACCTTTCCACCAGCACTTTCATATCTTAAACATTCTCCATCAGTTTTTCCATTTTGCTAAACAGTTTTTAAAGGTTTATCTACTTTTTCTTTGCTTTTATATATAATTTGTTATCATTTGCTCCATTTTCTCTATCAAACATAACTACCTTGGTTTTGATACGTTAATGTTCAGATTCATACCACTTGTTGAATCATACAATCCAAAATTTAATACACATAACTTGGGATCGCCACCAACAACATGAACATAGTACCAACATACAGTACTAAAGTGTATTATCTGGTTTATTAGTGCACTGTACTTATTTTTTTTCCTCACTGCCACCATTCATATCCTTTCAATCAGAATTCCTGCACACAACTTAGTTTTTATTTTTCCGTTCCACTCTTTGACATTTCATTATCGTTTTCACAAAATTACCTAAAACACTCTAGCAGAATTTTATCCTAAATTATTACTTTCATGCTTAATTCATTTCAATTTGCCAAAGGCTCACTGCTGTTTATTTTTAGCCACTTAAAACAATGTACGCTATTTTATTTTTATCAAAACGGCCATTCTTCACATCTTTAACTTCATGTTACACTGTATCTTCTTTTGCAGCATTCAGTATTTTTATATAATCTTCTTCCCCACAACTTTGTTTCCATATATTTTGGTAGCTTTGTGTAACAATTCTTTCCACACTCCTTTTTTATTTTCATTAATTTTTGGGAAGATGAATTTTCATACAGAATTTGAATTTTCTCTTCCTGCACTTCAATTTCTTTCATTTTTTTCTCCTTTTCTCTCATTTCTTCCAACAGATAAGGTACTATCCCACATATAGTATCTCTCGTCACCTTTGTATCTTAAATGGATTATCTTGATCTTTCATCATGAACAGCCAAATGTATCAGGCTTTTATATTTATATTCAGTCTTTTACTATGCATTCATATTGATTTATGTAAAAACCATGTATTCAAAACCCAGACTTTTTTCTAAGCAAGTATTCACAATCCCCATTCTCATTCATGAATATCTGAATGGCCCAATCACTTGTTCTGTATCTCATTCTTCCTCACCCACTCATGTCACAGAATAACCCCCCCTCCCCAATATCTTCATTCAAAATAGTACAGAACTTTAATTAAAACCCATGTTGGTATCTTCTATTATTACCATTCACTGAACTACAATATAAAACTACCACAAACCTTTGGGTTATATTTTTCTTACATTACCACAATAATATAGATGACATCTGTTCATTCTTAAACCTACTTCTTTAGCCCCTTCCTTATATCATGAGCTATTCCACTAGTTCAGATCACCTTCCTTCAGACCTACATCCTTGTCCTATCTTAATTTCACAGATATACAAAATACTGGCCCTCCTTTTCTTCAATTTCATTCATTAATTTGACTTCTCTTAAATTTCAAGTTACAGTCTTTTTCACTGCCAGAATGGTCCTTAAATAATTGGCCTGGGTTATTTAAGTTTTTACATAATTGTTTTTAGTAAGATAGAGAAGGTAAAGCTATGCCACATATAGTACTCCTACTAATGATAACAAATGTATCAATTTTTAGTACATTTTGGCGAGTATGATGTAATAATACTCAATCAAAGCCCAGTTTTATTTATTTGTTTGTTTATTAAACTATTGTCACACCCATATCACCTAGAAGGAACTCTAGTTTTACCCAAACAAATTCACACTATTCTATGCAAACCATAATTTCTAACCTGGAGACTTTGGAAGTTGCAAGTAGTCTAGGTCAGAAAATTATTTTTAAAAGTGACAAATATCTTACCAGGTACTAAAATAGTAATAGCAGTCTGCACAGCTTTGCGGATTATACTATCCAATGCAAACATCCAATGTGGTTTAATATTGTGGGTTCGTAGAACTTTATTCACCTGGAAAGAGAAACTAGAATTGTGAAACTATTATTAATCTTTAAACAACAATCATGTAGGTAATTCAGTCTGGATATACCATGTTCACTATCACCACTCTCCCTAAATAATCAGTTTACCATCTAACAAGTGATCAATATTTGAAGAACAAAATACTTCTGAAAGACAAATTTGTATCCATTTGTATGGATTCACTTAATTTATAATTTCTGTCTACTGACCAGAATAACACAAAATGTTGTGTTATTTTAGTTACTTAAAGAACAGTAATTAATCTGTATAATCTGTATCTTCTATACAAAATATTTCATATTTATCAATATCTAAACATGTGTGAACCTATTATTAAATCTTCAATACAAATTATTTTCTGAGTTACCAAATATAAATCACACAATAATAAGAAGCTATCATTCACTGACAGAAGGGATGCAATCGTAACACCTAAATAAATATTAGAAATCTACAAATGTTTAATAATACGCTTATTATTCAATTTTGGAAGCAGTAAAAGATCTCTATCCTTCATCCCAACATTTGGGCTGGAGAAATGAATGATACCCTTCTTTTCTAGATCTCAAAGATCAGAAAGTCGCATCATGTTCACCAAGAAACAGAATCTTTGCACTTCCGGTTTGCTGTTTGTCCCCGCTGGACGCTCCTTTGGGATCGTCGCACCCACTGCCTGTAAAGAGCCGCCCTTATAGCGGAATGGCTGCTCGAAAAAATTCCGTTTCCATGAGGAAACGGAGATAGAGCAGGCTGGGGTGGGTTGAGTCCTCTGCCTAATCCCAAAAGTTTATTTTTTACTTTTGGGACGGAGCGGAAGAGACTCCCCGTATCCCCAGCCGATGCTCCGGGCTCTGGGAGATCTCTGCTACACGCAGAGCTAGGTGGCAAAAGCAAGCCTGTAAACTTGTTAAACTAATTAAAGAAGACGTGAGCTGGACCGCTGACCCTGAGGCGCAAGTATTTTTTTTTTCTTATTTTAGAAAAGTTACTGAAGTTGTTTAAGAAGTGAAAGGAAAAAAGATTTTTAAAATGGCGATTGGAGGCTTGAAGAGAGGCTGAAAAGGGAAAGTCCTCCCGTTTTCTATTACAAAGTAGCGGAATGAATACTTCTGGTCGTAATTGAGGCAAAACCTCACTCTCACTCTTGCTTTTTTTTTTCTTTTTTTTTTTCCTGGGGATCTGATATTGATCTTGGTTGGAAACAAGCCTTTTTTTTTCTCTCTCTCTTTTCCAGTAAATCTTGTCTGTGTGGGAAATGGCATCGGGACTCACACAGCTAGACAAACAGGGGGGGGGGAATTTCCCCCATTAATAAATTACACCAACAAGTTGTAACTCTCCAGTGTCAGAAACCTGATTTTAATATAATAGAATTTCTTCTTGAAGAGATTGTAAGAAGGGATGAGATTGTGAACCAGCAACTCGAAAAATTTAAGCAGGAAATTAAAGAAATTGGTGAATTGGTGAAATCAAAGTTTGACTTTTTGAATCGAAAGATTTTAAATACAGCTAATGGTTTATCAGACTTTCTGATTCGGGTGGATGCAAAGACTAAATTATTAGAGTCTAAACTGAAGGAAACTGAGGAGAATTTGGATGACAAGATTCAAAAAATTAAAAAGGATTTGGTAAACATTCAGGATAATAGCTCAGAAGACAAACCTAAAATGGAGGTTGACCAAAAGACTGGTAATGAAGAAAATGTGCAACAGAGGATTGAAAGAGAAGTTTTAATGATTCAATATAATTTTACAGAATATGCAATTAGACTGAGAGGTCTGCAGGAAAATAATAGAGATGACTTAAGGAAAATATCTTCTGAAATTCTGGCTGGGATTTTAAAGGTTCAACCTGATGAAGTGTTTTGCAGGATTGATAGAATTTATAGAATAAACTCCTGGTTGGCAAAGCAAAGGCAATTGCCTAGAGATGTGGTGATCTATTTTACAGATAAAGAAATTAGGAATAATATTGTGCAGAACTCTTTTAATTCTACTTTGCAATTTCATGGAAGAAAGATTTGGATTTTTAAGGAGCTCCCGACTAAGATGCTAATGGAGAGGAAGAAATTTGGCTTTCTAGTGACTGAGTTAAAAAAAAAAAATATCCTATTTAGGTGGGATGCCCCAGTTGGTTTAATATTGAGACACCAAGGAGTAAGATATCAACTGAACACTGTTGAAAAAGCGGAAGAATTTTATCAAAAAATTTTAAAAATGAACTTAACATCTTTAGGCACAATACAGGATAAGCAAAAGGAGTTGGAAACAAAAGGAAAACATCAAATTACAGAGGCTGTGGTGGATAAATTGTCTTTGGACTCCCTGGATACCCCAGCTGGACTGTCTATAAATAAGAGAGCAGTGTCATCCGACTCCAATGTGATGAACCATCAAGTCACAGACAAGTGCGCAAATCAACCAGTTGATATACAAGTGATGGAGAAGAAAGATGAGATGACAAAATTAACCCAACAAGATCAACTCATAAAGCAGAATGAAAATCGATCAACTGACATACAATTGGTAGGCACGAAACGAGGATGGAAATTCAACCCGCAAAAGAAAAAGAAAAGAAATAGATCTCATAGAAACAGCAGTTTCTAAACCAAGCAACAGTGAAGCCAGGAACTTTAAAAAATGAATGAATATCTGAAAAGATAGTGGAGGCGAACAATTGTTTAATACTATCCTGAGGATTGTGGCAGATCTCTGTAATGCCGTGATTTTGGGATGTGAAAAGAGCCTTACCTTGTTGGATTTGAATTATCTACTCTGGATTTCTTTTACTGGTAAATATATTATAATTATTTTGAGTTACAAGGCAAGAGAGTCACGTTGGGGCATGCAGAAGATCTGGATGTTACCCATTAGGATGATGGGAATCAACAATCCTGATGAATACCACAACTATAACTATATGGATATAATTATAATGTCACTCGGGTGGTTGTTTTTACTTTTATATATATACGAGGATATCTACTACTGATGGGGGCAGAAGATGATTGAAGATCTTGAACAAACTGTTGCACCAGCATGTTATTTTACCCTATTATGGGTGATGGATTTAACAATCCAGTGGAAAGACACCAAAGAAGATATTATATGGATTATAAATTTAAAGTTATTGTCTTTTTTCTTTTTACAAAATGGAATGCATATATAGATATGTGTATATCTTAGTAAAGTGGGCAGTGGATTATATTTAGAATTGTATTGCATGATTTTGTAGGAATTGAAGGGTTGAAATAGGTTAGTTTACTGATTGATTAGTCTAAGAAAAAGGATCTTTAAGTCATATATTTAGGGGAGTGGAGGAATTGGATAGAACTGAATAAATGTTAAATTTGGATGTAGGGAGAAGGCCGCTTTAAAATGTTATATTAATATATATAAAAGATTAAATGTTAAATTGTAATAATACACTATAAGTTTAGGGGAGGAGAAAAAGGGCAGATTATCGTAAAAATGGGAGTTATAAGAATAATATGCTAAGGGTCAGTATTCTGAGGAGGGAGTAAGGGAAAGGAAAGATATTATGTATGTAATTAGTTATGAAATAGCCTATTGTTGTGAAGAAGTCACAGGGGGGGATGGGTGGTGAGGGGGGTTAGGGAAGAGGGGGGGGAAAGGGGGAAAAACTTGTATTTGAAAACTTTTTCAATAAAAAAAAAAAAGAAAGAAAGAAACAGAATCTTTGCCATAATATACAGAAGTAGTAGGATGCTGCCTCAAGCTATCATTATTAAGCAGATGCAAATGCACAAATTCATCTAAACCAGGGGCGTGAAACTTGCGGCGTCATGTTGTCATCACGTGATGTATTATGACTTTCCCCCCTTTGCTAAACCAGGGGTGAAGGTGGCCAGTGTATGACACATCTGGCCCACAGGCTGCGAGTTTGACACCCCTGATCTAAATTGAATAGTCTCCTCTAAAAAATTTTTTAAATGTTTAATATTCTTCATGACTTGATGGCCATGTCAGTGCTTCTGAAGACCATATGCTGGGAGACTAACGGGCTTCCTTGTGCAGTTGGCTGGCCACTGTGAAAACAGACTGTTGGACTAGATGGGCCAGGGATCCAATCCAGTAAGGGACTGCTTATATTCTTAAAATTAGCAAAACAACAAGCCCAAAATATACTTACTGCATCTTGGAAACCAAAGAGTACTAACTGAACTTGGCTAATGCCATGACTGTCGAAGTCCAGCTCCAATTTCAGCTTTGAAAGTGTATTTGCAATGATTTTGCGATCTGTTGATCTTACAAATTCTCTGAGGCTAGCAACTAAAGTTGTAATGTGTTCCCATTTCAGCTTAAGCTCTTCAGGACCCTGTTAGAATAAGAAAAATAGCTCATTACATTTGTATAACTCTGGTTGGTATTAATAAAAATTAAGAATATAGCTCCCTATTTAAATTCTGCTTGTGTGTTTACTTATTTGCTGTCCATCTTCTAATGAAACTATATATTTCAATGAAGTTTCCCCCACAAAAAACTGTATTACATATTTTTTTGTGGTTTACTAAGTGTACATTAAAACCAACAGGCTTCAGTTAATGAGGATATATGTATATCCCTTTTATATATGATACCTGATCTGACAATAGACTAAGAATGCTAATGTAGTAAGGGTGAAAGAATTACTATATCTGTTTGAAGCATGGTATATGATTGGGACTGTTGGAAACAGGTTGTCAAATTCTGGACAATGAGAGAAACATAATATAAGTGACAAAGGTTCAATCTGAAGAGAACATAATAATGTTGTTTTCAGTTATTCAGAGTACAAAATGGTTCATCCAGTAACTCAGTCAACATTAGTTAAGGTTGCAAGATCATTTCAGTAAGAATTAGCTTTTGTTTCCATCTTCTACAATTGTCTGAGGAAAGGACAATTTAAAAAGAAGCCCTTGGAAGAATTCATTATGGACTGTGCCTGTGATTAATTAAAACTGAGTCATAAAAGGGACTGGAAGCATATCAAGTATGCCTTTATATGTGAACTTTCACTAGAGAATGTTACTTTGAAGCAAACCATTTCCATTTTTTTTCTTGTAAATTCAAATGTTATGACCTAGAAATGATAAAATTAGAATCACTGGCGTGATAGTTCAGACTGAACAGCACTGGAACAGAGCTACATATCCACAAGGGAACTCAGATTTGACATAAACATATACACAGTAGAATCATAGAATACCAAAGTAAATGAACTAAGCGCCGTCTATCTATTAAAATGCAACTTCTGCAATCTATTTATACATTGTCATTTTTTTTGGAATAACAACTGGTTCCATGTTTTTGCTGCTCTTGTTAGTTTCTATATTAATTAATATCAATTAAATTAATTAATATTAATTTTCTGGGAAATATTCAAAGCTAAAAAAAGCTTTAAAAATAGTTTCTGATACATACATTGATAACAGAGGATTTTAAAGATTAATATTCAAATGAAGCCAAACTTTTCCTTTTAGGATTGATGGATAAACAGTTAGAGAAAAAAAAGCCATTGAAGATTGCTTCAATATATTATTACCGCAATGAGATCATTTATATGCACAAAGATGGAAAGACTCAGCACTCCCCACTATGGAGGAATTGTTGGTGATATTGACAGAACTTGCTGAGATAGACAAACTAACTTCTTTGATTACGGAAAGGACAATATCTACATTTATTGGGGATTGGAAACCTCTTATGGACTTTTTGTGTAAAACAGAAAAAAAATGAAGTTGTGATTTATGGTTTTGATGATTAGACAATAGATTATCGAAAGAAGCGAGTCATGATATACTTTAGACTAGAGAGATTCAAATATAATTGTAGTTATGATTGCTGTATGGAATATCACTCCCTTATACCGTTTTATCTTTATATTTTTCTCTTTTTTTTTCTTCTATTTTCTTTTCTAATTGCACTTCTAGCTTTTTTGTTATTTCTCTCTTTTTTAGTTTCTCGGTTTTAATATCGTTTGCACTAGTTCTTATTACTGCTCTTTAAACTTTTAACAAAAATTACACACACGCACACACCTTTTTCATATTCTTCAGATTAACTGTTTCAAGTGGTCTTTGACTGAAATTTGCGCATGTGAAATAGAACAGATTCTTCTGACAGTTTGGAACCCAAAGGAGAACAATACTCTCAATGTGCCTTTTTCTGGTCCTGATCTTCCAAAATGACTTTAATTGTTGTCTTAAAAGCCATAAACTTAAAAAAAAAAAAACCCTGAAAACTATGGACAATTGCATTATATAATTGTTACATCCAAAAGTGTAACATTCCTATTTACTGTTGTCTTTTTAAATTTTTAATTTATTACACTGTAATACTTATACCAATAATACTTTTTCTGTGTTGATATAAAATATGCAAAAATAAGTGATTCTGAATAACGTTCTCAAAATAGTTTCAGCAACATTTGTCTTTACGTATCTAATAAATAATTTGACTTTGTTACTTTATTTTTTATAAAATCATTGTAACCTAACATTTTGCCATTGATTTATAAATTCGACCAATGATGACTTAACAAAAAACCCCAAAATAGTATTAATAATGCAGAAACTTAAGCATATACAATTTGTACAGTATTTAACTCTTCTATGCCTTATTTTGACAAATATATATTAAAACTGTTTTTGGTTTGGGATCTCTCAAAGTAAAACCATTACATAAGTGAGCATTAATGGCAGGTAAGTGAAGGTGTTTAATCTTGCAATTATTTGCACTTAAATATATTTATGCTCTGTAGGATTCCTGAAAACCTGCCAATTACCACCTGTAAAGAAATATGTCACTACAATATTATATAAACTTGCAATATGTTTTGATCCTAACATACTATCCAATGTATTTTGTTTAAAGAATAATGCTAAACATATTACATACATTTCTTTACCTGAGCTAAGGCTTCCATCAGATTTCTCACTACCTTATCCTGGTCTTCTGTTAGAATTCTGTGAAGGGTAGCTCTTCGTTCACTGTCCTTTTTTAGCATAAAAAAGCCAGAATCCTTCTCTTCTGGTGAAGGAGGAGCACTGTGATCCTCAAAATTCTCATCTGGGATGCTGTGAATATTTAACAGTAGAAACTACCTTGAAGAAACCTCTTTTTAAAAAGTGATTTTCTTTTTCATAACCTAGCATGGATATTACTTGGAAAATTACCTCAGAAAAAGAGACCTAAGTCCTTTTCCTTCCTTATCACCACAGGATTTGGCTCTCATTTTAAAGGAGAAGGGATCAAGTTTCAACTCATTGTCAGGTGAAACTGACCCATATTCACTGCTACTGCTTGTGTCTTCTACAAGAACAGGAACAGGCAAGGATATGCTTCGAAGATATTCTGCTCAATGAAATAGGAAATAAAATATGATCAAGATATACATGGAGAGGAAACTGTAACAAATAATTGAACATAACAATTCTCCCCAATACATATAATCTATCTACTCAGATCTTCCAGAAGTTATATTATCTTGGATGAAAGAATTATATTAACTGCGTACAATTCCAAAGTGATGGCAGAAGTGCAAAAAAAAAAAAAAATAGTATGAAAAAAGTACAATGGTACCTTGGTACTCATCGTTAATTGGTTCTGTAAGATGCTATGAGTACCAAAAACGATGAGCACCAAACAAACTCTTCCCATAAGGAATAATATAACAGTCACAAGGCAGCTGACATCAACAAGTTCTAAGTTATGCATTGAGTACCAAACAAATGATGAATACTGGCATGAAATTTTCACGTCAAAATCTGTTGAGTACCAAATATTTATGGAGAGCAAACTGTAACAATTGAATAAAAGTATTCTCCCCAATACATATATTCTATATACTAAGACCTCCAGGGGTTTATATTATCATGGATGAAAGAATTGTATTAACTGTTTCAAAGCAGTTGAGTATTAAGATACTATTGTATCTCACTTTTAACAAGGTTGGGGTAGTTATAATGTATCTACAGTTGTGTTTTCAACTCTGCATTACTGGAGAGAAAAATAATCTTTCTAGTATGTCAAGATATGTATGTACGTACCATGTCTCCTCAAAAATAAGACCCTGTCTTACATTTTTTTGAACCCTGAAATAAGTGCTTGGCCTTATTGCCATGCACTCAAAAGCCCGATTGGGCTTATTATCAGGGGATGTCTTATTTTGGGGAAAACAGGGTGTATGCATATATGTATGTATATATGTCAGATATGTAATATATGTACACATCAAATGAAAATGTTTTATTGCAATATTTCCCAGAAATATCTTCTTGTTACATATATTTATAGCTTTATTTCTTGTGAGTTAAACCTATCTGATATTTCAGAACATTTTAAAGCTTCTCAGAAAAAAATATTAATTGCTAAACTTACCATTTGATCCAGCTGTCAGAGCTGCGAAAATAAAACAAAAATAATATAACATCCAGAATTGCTCAAGTCACATAAAGGAAACTTGATATAATGGGGCTCCAATGGAGTTAAACTTTGTAATATCAAATTTCTACTAAAAGAATGGAGATACTGTATTTACGCAACACACACACCAGTGGTAAAATCCAAATGTTTTTACTACCAGTTCTGTGGGCGTGGCTTGATATGCGTGGTGTGGCTTGGTGGGCATGGCAGGGGAAGGACACTGCAAAATCTCCATTCCCACCCGTCTGGGGCCAGCCAGAGGTGGTATTTGCCAGTTCTCTGAACTACTCAAAATATCCGCTGCTGTTTCTCCAGAACCTGTCAGAACCTGCTGGATTTCACCCCTGACACGCACACACTTATGTAACGCTTATGAGTTTGACAAAACTCATTACCTCAAAACCATATCTGTCAGTGGGTTCTAACTTGCCATTCTCAAAAGACTGTCAAGTAACCTGGCTTTGTTAATAATGACCCCTAATAATCTAAGATCTCCCAACTAGAACAGTTAAGATTTCTTCACCTGTTAGTTTTGACTGTGACTTTCTTTTTTTGCTGGTGACTTTTAAGAACTCATCTACAAGAAGCTCATTAGCACAGGTTCTCTTGTCTGGATCAGGTTCAAAGCACCTCAGCAAAAAAGCTTTTGCCTCCACTGACATGGATTCTGGAATCTCAGGATGTATTTTGAACATTCCAACCTAATAAATGCAGATGAAAATCGAATTTTAAAAAAACCCCACATAAGCAGATCTTTCATTGCAGAGGGAATTGTTTCCACATTAAAAATAGCATTAGCTGAAAGATCTTAGACCTTGAAAGACCTTTGGTAGGTATTATTTTAAAAGATGATTTAAATAACATTTTAGCATTTTGTTTTCTATGGCATGATTTCATGTTCAGGTGAATCTAAATATGAACAAAATATGCCGTAACATTCCCCTTTTAGCCAGTTATCATATTGTCTTGTTTTTTTCAACACAGCCTTGATATAGTTTACTTTCCTTTTTCCTCATCTTTTCAGAAAAATGTAACTATCTAAACTAACCTTAAACATGGCTGCTTGTGGTTCTCCTAGTTCATAAAATGGAGGCTTTCCTGTGGCCATTTCAATAATTGTACAGCCTAAGGACCAGATATCTGCAGCCTTTCCATAACCTCTTGGTCCTTTATCAATTATTTCTGGTGCCATATACTGAAGAGTGCCTGTGAAAAACAGATGTATTTTATGCATATTTAATAACAAACTGAAAGAAGGCATATACTAAAACAAATGAATTCTCAGCTTTTACATGTACATTTCCGTCACAGTATTTAGCATTTATATGGCACATTAAACTATTTCAAGTATCCCACCTACCTTTCCTTTTTCAGACTCGATTACCCTAGTTTAATAGATTGTATTTGATACTGGCTTTGCACATGATCTGTCTTTAAATGCTTCTAATCTAATCTATCAACTATAGTCAAATCAGCAAACTGTGATTGAATTCCTCTTTACAAATCAAGACATGAAATTAAGATTACAGGAAGAATGTAAGGATAACATTAGATTATATAAATTGAATGCCATGTCAGAAGTAGGCTATTTTATTGCCCCTAAAAATGCTATAGAAAAGATAGATCAAGGCATTTTTCCATTGTACATAGGATTTGGGGGGGGGGGGAGTTAACAGAGGCTATTGATTTATAATATTTTTTTCATCCTTTTCCTGCAGTGCGGAAACGAGGATGCCATTAACATTTTGTGTGTGTGTGTGTGTGTGTGTGTGTTTTCAGCAAGAGCAGATATTATCTTAAATATTACATTATTTCAAATATGCATTAAAAATAATATCCATCATGTGCCAGTTTCGATATAAGGGGCCAGCGCTGAAATAACCATGCAAGGTGATAGCATGCAGATGTCAGGACTGATCCTTGAACAGATTTGGAACATGAATAAAATCTGGCCATGCTTTAAAAAAAATATTATTCAGTGCATTGTTCTCCAAAAAAATAAAAAATTGTCTTCGCCAGCAAAAAACTCTGAAGTTCTCATATAAGAAGAAATAAAAAGCAGGAAAATGTTGAGTTTACGATTGTAAAAAATATTGTGTGTGCTGGCATGACTTTATATTTTTTTATTCAAGACCAAGACCATATGTCTCAAAAAACCTAGTTTTTTCTACCTGATCTTGTTGTAATTTTGTAATAGTTTAAGGATCACTGGGTTTCGTTCCATACTAGTCTCAAAAGTAGTCCATTATGGTGAACATACAGAAAAGAGCTATTCACAGATTATGCTGTTTTGGAAGAGCTACCAAACAGAAAGCTTACAAATATCTCAATGACAGAGCAATAATTTCTATAATATGGTTCAGCATAGGTGTCTGTAACATGATGTATACATAGGTGTCCTGAATGCTGTATGATACAAGCCAATAGAGCAACTGGATGCAGTTGGGATTTTTAAAAGCTATTTTGAATAGTCCCCACCAGGCTTTTTCAATATATTCAGTAGTAAGTAAGATTGGAAATGGAATCCAACATTTGGGAATACAAAGTACAGAAAGGCTAATCAGAAAGTTATATCTATTAAAGTTAAAAACTGCAAATAAATCTATTCACTGTTTCAAAGTTACATTTATGTTGTTTTTATTTTCTATAAGAAATATAAATCCAGTATAAAATCTAATACATTTTTATAAGTGTATACAAATGCCAGCCATAATATTGAATACTGAATCAGAGCACACCCAGTTCCTAAGCCAGCTAATGTTATGCTTATGTATGGCCTTTAATTGGATCAGAATGTCAGACTGATTAAATAGTTTGTACTTCCTCTAAATCAATTATCAGGAATATTGCTGATAACTTTAATGGAAATTGCTATGCACACCAACAGATGATTATTTCTACTAATGTGGACTACATCATGAACATATTTTCTAATGTAAATTTTCTTAATTAAACACTTTTTAAGATTTGCATACAGTTAAATCACTGCAGAGAGAGGGTATTTTTTTCCTAACACAAGGCAAATAAAATGAGCATGTTATATCCACTAGGAATCCCAAAGACCATGTTCAATTTATGAACACTGAACATTCTTCCTGACATTGAAATTAGGAACTTTACAATATGCTTTCAGATTTAGAACATACCTGTGAAAGTCTCAGTGCAAGGATTGATTCCAGCAAGCCTCTTTGATGTGCCAAAATCTGAAATCTTTAACACTCCACTGTATGTGTTGATAAGAACATTATCCCCCTGGAGGAAGAGAACATTTGAGATCACTGTTTCACCTTATGATTGACGTCGCAAAACAATCCACAGTTAAAATGAATGCTGAAAAGTGATTATGAATGAAATAGATGTTGCTACACCTTCGACACTAGATTACATTTCTGATGACCTCCTCGTTCCTGAATACTAGTATCTGTATGTACCTTCTAAAAACAATGGTAGCAGGGAAAAACAATAAAGTAGGGCAATTCAAAAACGATAGGGAAAATTTATTTTCTATACCTAATGTTGTGTGGATTTAATTATTTTTAACAACGTATTTTCTTAACACATCATAAATCAGGGCTGGGAAAACTGTGGCATTGCAGATGTTTTTAAACATCTCCAGTATTTTTAGGAAGATATAGCCAGATGCTGGAAGTTACAGGTATCAGTATTCTAGCATTCCATTTTACTGTTATAGAACATGATGGTGAACCTGTGGCACGCAGAGCCCTCTCTGTGGGCATGCGCGCCATCGCCAGTTGCTCTTCTGGTTTCTGCTGTGCGCATGTGCACCGGCCAGCTGATCTTCGTGCATACCAGAGCCCCCGGAAACCCGAAGACCAGCTAGCCGCTACGCATGTGTGCACCGGAAACACAAAGACCAGGTGGTTCCGGCATGCGTGAAGACCAGGTGGCCGGCGCGTGCATGCACACCGGCCAGCTGGTCTTCGAGTTTCCGGGGCTCCAGCAAGCATGCATGTGGGCGTGCATACACACACACACATTCTGGTTTGGGCACTTGGTGCCGAAGAGGTTCGCCATCACTGTTATAGAAGTTAATACTCGTAGCGCTTTGGTGAACTTTACCAATGTAATTGGCAAATGGTAGGCAAAGTCACCTAATAGATTTTACTTTGTCTTCCTCTCTCTACTGTCTCTTATAGCCTTACCAAAGAATTGAAAGATCTAACAGAACTATTACAGAGCAAGAACATAAGAGAAGAATTACTTGAAGTCTGATTGAAAAATCAATTGATTTATGTAAAATTTCTATTTTCATATGAGGAACATATCAGGAACAATTCCCAGGAACAATTCACATCAGGAACAATTCCCAGAACAAAGAAGGAAAAGTTCTCCAATCGTTTTTGGAATCATTTGGGTTTGGTCTCCCTCCTCTATTCCATCAGTCAAGAACTCCTTGAGCAGGCTACCTCATGGTACCATAGCCATGGCAGTTGGGTGTGTTAGAAAAAAGGACAGTGAATTGCAATATATGCAAAAAAAAATGTTTGAGGCAAAACGTATGAAAGATAAAAAAAATGAATAAATGGGGTGGAAAAGCAACAGAACAGTAAACCAGATCTCATGAACCCTTTGTATTTGATACTATCCATCATCAGGGGATGTAAACCTCCTCTCACTCATACATATTGATTAATGTGAGAATTCTGCCATATCTTGAAAAGATTTCTGATCCCTGATGTAAATTAATATAGAAAAAGGGGAGTGGTTAAAATAATCACAAGTCAGGTATGCTCTGTGCATCACTATTTATTTAGATAAATTGTATCTTACCAATCTTTATGTTACATCAATACTATCCATTTTAAAAGGACACGAATCAGACACTGTGGTGTAATCTAAAGCTGAAGTGAAGGGAGGAGTTATGAGATTGGCTAACCTGGAATCATTGAAAGGGAGGAAATGGCAGAAAGCAGATCCTCCCTAAATCTTGCAGTGCTCATCTAATTGCTAGCTGTTTGTAGTGAGTGCAGTTAGTCTGGCAAGAGTCTTGTAAATAGGTGAGTAGCAATAAACGTATTTCTATGATCAACTTCCAGTGTCATTCTGGTTCCTTGTGTCCTACAGGCACCGTGCTTTTTCCAAAACCTTTTGAAGAACCCACAACTAAAACAAGGCTGAATTCAGATGAAAATCCCAACTAGACTACCCTACTAAATTGCAAACATCTTATCCATCATCATTTCATATCATCCATTAATCCTAAAATACTAAGAACTAAATCAGTTCCAATGCATTCTACTAGTGAATATCTGTTCAGATTTCTCTATTAACTATGATCAAATGGGGATTGAGACTTTCTTCTTTCAGAAGAACTAATTTCATATTCATAAAATTATTTTACATTCATTCATACCAGTTCTTTCTGCAAATAAATCTTCCTTTACAATTTATAGTACATAGCAATTCTCACCTTTATATCTCTATGCACAATTTGATTATCATGGAGGTATTTTAATCCTTCAAGAATCTGTTTGGTGTAGAAACCAATTGTCTGTTCATTATCTTTCAATGGTCCCCATTTTGATCTCAGAAGAGCTGAAAGGCTGCCTGAAATATAAAGAAAAATAGTTTCAAATGAGACAAATGCTAAGGGTAAACTGCAGTGCCTACTTGAATGGTAATATTTGTATTTCCTTAAGAAAATGGAAAAGTGTTTATTATAACACTAGCACCTTTTGTAGCAAAAAAATATTCCGATTATCACTATACCAGGTTAAAAGCAAAGTTAAGCAGATTAAGTTCCACCTGTACAACAGTTTACCTTTTCCTCCTCTGCCTAAATCCATCTGAATTCCCTCAATCCTACAGAGTAAACCAAGATGTGTGCAGAGGAAAGATGCAAGAATTTATTCCATTGGAGGAAACTTTGAATCCGCAGGCAGACATCATTGGATACAATTTATTACAAAAATTATTTCAGAAATAGTTCTATTTTTTTCTTAATATAAAACAAAAACAAATGGTTTATTCTACTTCAAAATGTTACATTTTGTTGCTTTTACTTCACTGATTAAGTGAATTGAAAAGCAGATTTTTTGAGTTCTGGACAATATTTCACATCAACTTTCTAAATGTTAATGAAGAAAAACTGCTTTATAATCTTCTATAACAAACTTGCTGACCTGCAACTAGGAATTCTGGGAGTTGACAGAAAATACATCAATGGCAAACATTTGAATAAAAATGCATTAATTCTTTAAATTTAGAAATGTCTTACCTCCTGGTACCTGTTCCATGAATATTTTAATAAATCCATCTTCACTAAATGAGCCAAGATACTGAACAATGTTCTTGTGTTTGAGGTGTTTGTGTAAAGCTATTTCTTCATGTAAAGGCTGAGAATACCTAAAAGAAAAAATAGATTAGCGTGATTCAGTCCCGTAGTTTTCATCCCATGGAATTTATTACATAGTACTCAGTTTATTAAAAAAAACCTCAATAATTTACAGATGGCAGTACTTTAAAGTAAAAAAAAATAATAAGCACAGAAAATTGTCCAGTTAATGTTTGTACAAAGGAAATATATTCCTAAAAATTGATAACATAGAACAAATAGCAAGGCAGAAGGCATAAAAGCTGACTGAATCAACAACTTACTAGTACAGAAAAATACAGCTCTATCTCATATTTTTGGTGGTATAATCCAATATAAATTTGAAATGGGTGTTTTATTGGAGATGTCAACCATGGATGTTTGCTTAAGTGCAATAATAATTTTTTCCTTTTCATTGAAACAGGTTCAGTTTTTAATCACATTTTCTGTGCTTTTCTGACAAAGTTAAGTTTCTGAGTCAATTCTACAATACACCAACATTTAAGTTTTGTTATTCCCATTTAACTATCATATTAGTCAATTTTCCCTATCTTGGTTTCTCCAGATATTGAAATACGACTATTAAAATGGCCAGCTGCCACTCCATAGTTTTACCACTCATTATCAAGATTCGCTTGTACCTGACTGTTATTTTCACAAATTTTAGCCACCAGTGGAACTGCCTCAGAGATGATAAAGCTTGAATTTTTGCAGTTACATATATACAACTTTCTATAGTATGAAATTCTGGCCCTATTCACATTACAAACTAGACATGAGAGAGAGAAGACTGAATTTGGTATGATTTTAAAAACTGAGTTAATTTATTTTATTTTAATTACATTAGTCTACATTTAACAGACCTAGTCTAGTTTGAAGTTAAACTAGCTTTCCCTGGATCATCTAAACTACTTACCAAAAATCAACTCTCCCTTCCTATAATCATAATTAAAGTAATCTTAAGAGAAACTTGCCCCAAATAAGGCTTTTCTAGACATTCTACCTCTATAGTCATTTTGAGTCTCCCCTTTCCACACACACATGCAGAAGGACAAAAAGAGGCAGAAATGGTATGGCAATTATTCAGATTTTTTAAAAAGAAAATAATCCTTGGGGAGAGGAAACGGGAGGTACTGGGGAAGTTGTGGTGTCTGGGAGGCCTAGCAGATGACTGACTGAATCATTTCAAATTATGTGTTGTTGACACATAAAGATGAGGCAACAAATTATGTGTTGTTGACACATAACTGGAAAAGGCAGGATCACTTATGTCTGCAAACTTCCTTTAAGAAGGACAGAAGAGCAATCTGGGCCAGTCTCTTTATATATACAAGTAGTCCTCAATTTACAACAGTTCTTTTAGTGACCGTTTTAAGTTACAACAGCAGTGTAAAAAGTTATTTATGTCCATTTTTCACACTTACAACTGTTGCTGCATACCCATGGTCACATGATCAAAATTAGGATGCTTGGCAACTGATTCATATTTATGACAGTTGCTGTCCTGGGGTCATGTGATCATCTTTTGCGACCTTCTGACAAGCAAAGTCAATGGGGAAGCCAGATTCACTTAACAACCGTGTCACTAATTTAACAACTACGGTGATTCACTTAACAACTAAAGCAGGAAAAGTTGTAAAATGAGGCAAAATCCACTTAACAAATGTCTCACTTAGCAACAAAAATTCTGGGCTCTACTGTAGTCATGTCAATTGTATTGGTATAGACTGCATACTATATTTGATATTTTATATTATGTGCATTGGTTCAGAGAAGATTGAGGTTGTTTCTGAATTTTACATTCAGAGATTTCTAGCTTTGTTTTCTTTCTGCCTGTAAGTGGTGTGTGTATACTTTCTGTGGGTCCACTGTGAGAGGTATCATGTCGTAGGATTGTGTAATTTGTACTATATATTTACCAGTTTATACATTTATTCTGCTTTTTTCCTATTATGGAAATATATAGATCAAGTTTCTGAAGCATTAAAAGCAAGCATGTGTAGGTAAAACTATCGCTGGTTTTGTTAGACAAAAGCTGCTGTAGGGGAGGACAGTAAGAAGAAAATAGATTTGTGTGGGGGAAGAACAAAAAAGTATTTAAAGCTTTATAAGTGCACTCCCACCCCCACTGCCATCTCCCCCTCCCCCACAGCAAAATTCCACATGCAAATGAGTGAGGATAAATACACTTCAGGAAATCTGCAAAAGAGTCTGGTCCAGTCTCTCTCTTTGGCCAGATGGCCAGCTAAATGAAAGGATTAAGAACACCCAGGTCATTTCTGTGCTTCAAATCATCCGCTGCCAAAAGGGATGGGAAATGGAAACGTGTGTTAATATTTCATAATCTCTTAAGGTACCTTTTTTTTTTTACTTACATTCAGAAAGCACTTAACCACTGAACCAGAAGCTAAAAGAACATAAATAGCCATAAAATAACTAACCAATATTAAATCCAGCTAGGCTTACTAAGCACACTGCATAAATGCAAATACCACATGTCTGAGTGACCTATAATTAAGCATTTTGTGTTCGTGCAGCAATTGTCTTTCATGTCTAATTCTGCTTCCTGAGTCCCTGGGCCCAACCTATACACAGCTTTGTGATGTGAACAAGGACAGGAAGACTCCTTTCATGCTATTATGAAAGAGCCATGATGGCGCAGTGGTTAGAATGTAGTATTGCAGGCTACTTCTGCTGACTGCCAGCTGTTCGGCAGTTCGATTCTGACCGGCTCAAAGTTGACTCAGCCTTCTTTCCTTCCAAGGTCAGTTAAATGGGGGCAATACACTGACTCTATAAACCGCTGAGAGAGGGTTTTAAAGCACTGTGAAGCAGTACATAAGTACTATTGCTATTATTGTGATGGTTCAACAGCACCTATCAGGACTCTCTTCTGATTATCTATGGTTGATGTATCTACTGTTTGAGAAGGAAGTGCTTTTGAACACCTTTGGAGTCTTATTATTAGTTTTTCCAACAGAACACTGGTGAGCATTAGCTGTGTAATTGTAAATATAGCAGCATCTGTCAGCATTCACTATTACTATACCTGCTATCTCTTTCTGGGATTTCTTTAATGGCAATTCTGACTTGATTGCTCAGATCTCGTCCTGCATAAACTATGCCATAAGTGCCTTTCCCCAGAATGACTCGTTCACCATTTTCATCATATTCATAATCATACTATAACAAAAAAAAATACACAAAAGGGAAGGGATATGTCATTCTGTTATGTGTCAAATACAAATACTGTAATCTTTTGGGAAGATGTGATTCAACAGTGGTTCAAACCAAGGAGAATCAACATCCTATCTAAATGTCAGACCAGTGCCGTTGTGTTTATTTTTTAAAATCTACTGTATACTTTGTCTTTTTTAAAAAAATCTATACTTCATAATGGTGAATTAGCATTCCTGGGAGAACAGGAATCTCATAAAAGGTAGTCCTCATTTAGTGACCATAACTGGGACCCACAACTCACTCATTAAGCAAAGAGGTTGTTAAGTGAAACCTCGACTGTGTGTATGATCTTACTTCAACTTTCCTTTGCTTTTACACACCTACAAAAGTCCTAAATACATGGACTGGTTGTAAAGTTCTTTTTATTGCTGTTGTAACTATGGGCAGTCACTAAAGAGGATTATTTATAAGACAATTTCCGTTTAAAAATTTAACTTCTGTTTGTTTTCCACTGATCCATATTTTCCCCTTGAACCTTCTTGATAATGTTTAACAAAAGAAGATCTAAACATCTAAGTGGCAGCCAATGATTAAACACACTGCCTTGTTTAACGACTGTTCAAAGTTATGACAGTATTAAAAATATAACTTTATGACCAGAACTCACATTTACAACTGTCACAGTGTTCCTGTTGTCATGTGATCAACACCCAGGCACTTCATAACTGATGGGCATTTACAACTTTGCAATGTCTTATAATCACACAATTGCCATTTGTGTGCTTCACTACCAGCTTCTGACAAACATTGGAGAAACTGGCAGTAAAACCACAAGTTGCTAACTTTTGATATTTTGATACTTGGCTTAACAACCTGTGGTGACTCGCTGAATTATCAAATAGGAAGTGATGTCATAAATTCATCATGGTCACATTATGTTTCCCTTAGTGACTGCACTGATTAGCAAGGGAGTACCAATTGTGGTTGCTAAGTGAGGATTACCTATACACTCAATGGATGATTAAATATCAAATGACAATGTATATAAATATTAGAGTTTGAACAGCTCTTTAAAATGTTCATCTATCTACAACAGGTTTATACATTAATATGGCTTGCTTTTTTCTTTGTAATGAGTTATTATAATACTGCAAAAGAAACATGAGGTTGTAAATCACGATAGCCTCTGTTCCTGCTAACAAATGCTTGAAATACAGGAGAAAGTCTAGAAAGGGGACAAGGTTGTGGGCATAAAGTGGAACTTGTTAGGGAGCTCAGTTTTTTTAAAATATGAAAAATAGGAAGAATACACAGTTGCCTTTACCTCCAGAGAATCTCCATCACATTCACCTTCCTCTGTGTTTTTTCCTATTTCTTCAGTGAAGCTATTAACCATTTCAAAAAATCTGCCAAAGACATATAGTATTCATATAGAAGAAAAAAACAATGAACAGAGTAAAACGTGGTGATTAGGAATCACAGCTGACTCTGATTGATACCACAGCTATGTTTCACAAAAGAAATTCTAGGCATGTTTTGATATGATCCCATTCTTACTGTACCTTATACCTCAATATACAGTTTTGCATATTGTTTTGGTAAATACAACCATACCCAGCATATAATAATAAGAGTTAGAACATTGGAATAAAACAAGGTTTAAACGTCACTGAATATCTTTAAAATAATCACTATTCCTCAGCTCAAGATAATTCACATGGAAAAGGGAAGAAGCATGTACAATGCCTTGAATTGTTGAGAAAGAATAGGATAAACATAATAAACAAGCACAGGCCTTATTATGTATGATGGTTACATCATTTGAGAATATATGTATGGTGGTTATGTCACTTGAGAAAGAGGGATTTTAATATAAATTGCAATCCAATTTTGGATTTAAACAATGTTTCTGTAAGTTTCATATCTATTCCTAAATGCTTGCAAAGAAAAAGTGATGGAATGCACATTGAGATACAGGAAAGATTATGTAACAGATGGCACAATCCATAAAAGATGCCATTCTGAGATCATTCAAATATTCAAAATTCAGAAACAAAACTGAATGGGTAGATATTTGGAAGATTTAGTATAGACCTGGGTGGCTTTTCCACAACCCTGATATTCCTTGGGTGTCTCTCATCCAACTAGACTTGACCCTACCTTAGTTTCTGAGCCCAGAAAAAGTCAGCCGGGGAACAACCAGCATTAATGCATGTCATAAATACAAAGTGAATGCTACTGATTAAAAACCTCAGAAGCTGAAATTAAACTGCTAAATATTCTCAGTAAATACAATTATTTTTCATGCCACAGTGGATTTTAAAATGCTTTATCAAATAAAAAAATGGCAGATGTAAAAATAGCATATTTATCTTTTAAAATATGTAATATTAATCAACACATACTTTTTGCAGTGATGTTCTGTACAGAAATAGATTTGGAAGTCATCTGAATTGTGTAGTACATACAGGAAACAGCATCGTTCTTCAAATTTTGAAATGCTAAAAGGAAGTAAAATTAGAATAGATGACTAATATGTCTTTATACTTTATGAAATCTTTTGATTTCTACAAGAAATGAGAATTTTTAATGCCTGATATCTGAAAAATGCTACAGAGTAATTTTGTCTTTATTTTTAAGAAGGAAGATAGGTGAGGATATGCTAGAGGAAGAAAATCCTCCCTCAGACTATATAAAACAAAAGTATTGAATGAAGCTCAGGTTGCTTCTTTACAGAAAAATAAAAGTTAATTCAATATTTTGGGACTCCCAAATATGACTATGCTATCATTTCCAAACTTTTCTCTAGTCTCATAGATATCTGAGTCTGTAAACGTAAGTGTGTGGGGGGGGTGGGGGTGGGGGTTATAAAAGTATACCAAAAAGCTGAAAAAATTATTCTTGAAATACTTACATCATATTAAGTAGGACACTATCAATTATTTGAAGAAAGATAGGTAGCTACCTCATTTAAATGGACTGCATCTCATTAAAATTATACACCCAGTGTAACTGTTCTCTTAAAAAAAAAAACTCTGGGAGGATCATCTGGATTTGGAAGTTCATGAATCACATAAGAACTCTATGTAGTTCATGGAACTGTCATCAACCACCAAGAATGAATGATAAAGATTCATCATCTTCACCGCCAAATGACCTCCTGTGGCTTTTTCCCTCCATGATATGAAACTGACTACATACAGGAAACCATTGGAGGGCACCCTAGCACAAACTTTCAGCCGCTGCTTTCTTTTTTCCTTTTAAACGTACCAAAAATTCATCATCAAATTACGGCTGTCAGATAATTAATCTATGAAATATATTTTAACATGAAGTGTACCAAACAGCAAATAAATACTAAAATATTTCTGACAGATCATTCCAATTGCATACCAATCCTTTTTCATATTCCCAGAATAAATGCTACTTGAAATCTGTCTAATAACTTACGACAAGTAACCTTACTAAATTCGATGAATCTTACTTGAAGATAATTAAATATATAGATGTCTAGGTGTACTAAATATGCATATAATTGTATTGTTCATATAAGAAGGCAAACAGTCCTGCTACATCAGGCCATAAGGCAGCCTAAGCTTGCATATTATGTCACATGGCAAACAACTGGAACACAACCCAAGTTTGGAATGCGTGGAAAACTCCTTCCACAGTTGCTTCTCAGTAACCATATCTAAGGACTTATTTAAACAATAATGCAGTTAGCATTAGTAGTTATTGATAGCTTGATATTCCATGACTATGAAGATTCTCAGTCATACAGATCATAACTATATCAAAGGTGCTTTTTCAAAAGGCAACTGGACTATGTTTTTTCCTTCAGGAAGATGTTTCGCTTCTCATCCAAGAATTGATGAAGCTTTTGGATGAAAAAAAAATTAGTCCAACTGCCTTTTGAAAAAGCACCTTTTTGAGACTTGATACTCCATGCAACTTTCAATTCCATTTTAAAAGTCATTTAAATTGCCTGTCTCCTATCACAACTGTTTGCAGTCAATTTTACAGCTCAGCTCTGCACTGTAAATCAGAATCTCCCTGCATTTAGTTTTAGTAGACAACCTTGAGTTCTAACACTTCTAACCAGAGTTGCCTTATAGGTGAGATGGGCAGCATATAAAGTTAATAAATGAACAAAAATAAATAAATTCTGTGACACAATGATAAAAGCATCTAACAGATGTTGCATATATCACGTGTAATTTCATATGCCGTATTTTCCCCAAAATAAGCCCTATCCCAAAAATAAGCCCTAGCATTTTTAAGCGTGTGCCTAATATAAGTCCTACCCCTCCCCAAATACACCCTTCTTAAGAGCTTGCACAGTCGGCCTCCCATCCATTCCATCTGGTTGCTCACAGTGCCACCAACATGATGTGAGGTGAGGCGGGGGGGTGGACCTTCCCCACATGCCCCACTCCAACTTACCTCAGGGCCCCTGCAGCCTAGTCATCCATGCCCCGACAACTGCCTTGTGGTGGTAGCACCAACAGGCATATCTAGCAGGAGCCCACAAGGCCGCCTTTTCACTTCTGCTCGCAGCTGCAACGGAGCAGAAGGCCGAGCAACATGTCCGTGTCGCAGCCACAAGGCAAGGCAGATGTCAGGCCGTGGATGACCTGGCTGTGGGGGCCCCGAGGTAAGCCAGTGCAGGGCGCATGAGGCAGCTCCATCCCCCCACCTCACTTCAGGGCTGCGGCACCGGCGCATCGCGTGGCCTCTTGTTCCGTTGCCGCTGCGAGCAAGCAGAAGTGGGCCAGCGGCCACAGGGACATTGGTGCTGCCATTGGAAGGCAGTTGTTGGGGTGTGGATAGCCTGGCTGTGGGGGCCCTGAGATAAGCTGGTGCAGGGGATGTGGGGAAACTCCATTTCCCCATCTTGCGGAGGAGGCACTGGCGCACCATGCAGCCTCCTGCATGAGAAGTGGGTCTCTGTACATGGGAAAAAAATAAGACATCCTCCCAAAGTAAGCCCCAGTGCTTATTTTGGAACCCAAAAAATTATAAAACCCGGTCTTATTTTTGGGGAAACACGGTATCAGTGTTATCTCTCCCTTTTTGCTCCTTTCATTTCCAAGCTAAAGTGTCCCCAGTTGCTGCAATCATTTCTTGAAGATGTGCTATTTTATACTTTTCCCCCTTCCATAATACCATTTTGAGGTATGGTGACTAGTAAGTAGGTCATATTCCATAGATTTACATAAGGGCATTATATTGGCTATTCTATTTTCATTTCCATTCTTAATGTTTCCAAGCATGGAACATGCTTTTTTAATATCATTACTTTACTTATAACCATTTGTTTAGTGACCATTTGAAATTACAATGGGACTGAAAAAAGTGACTTATGACTGATTTTCACACTAACAACCATTGCAGCATCCTGGTGGTCACATGATAAAAATTTGGCCGCTTGACAACTGGCATGTATTTATGATGGTTACACTGTCCCAGGGTCATGTGAATATCATTTGTAATCTTTCCAGCTGGCTTCCAACAAGCAAAATCAATGGGGGAAGCCAGATTTGCTTAATGACCGCATGATTCATTTAACAACTGCAGTGATTCACTTAACAATTGCGACAAAAAGGTCGTAAAATGAGGCACAACTCACTTAATAACTGCCTCACTAAGGGGTCAATTTTAGATTCAATTGTGGTCGTGAGTCGAGGATTAACTCTAGTCACTATGATTCCATGGTCCTTTTCATCGCCAGATCAGAGCCCTTTAATATAAAAGTGAAATTATGTTTTGCTTTGCTTTGTACCAACATGCATCACTTTATAATGCCACTCTGACGACCATTCACTGAGGGAAATCATTTTGGGGCTCTCCTTCAACAAACAAGGCTACCTCATTCTTAGCAATAAATATCAAATTATTTCTGTAAGCGTTAAAAAGTATCACTTATGGTACTGATCCATGGGAGACATCTTTTTGCAAATCTGACCTATATGAACATTTACTGAGTTTCCTGGGGTTTTTTTTTTCACCAGTTGCCCAAAGTCCAACTACATAATTAATTAGGTAATCCTTGCATATATATTTATTTCTACTCTAAAAAAAAGTCAGTGAGATTTCTCTTTGATTTCTTATCAGCAAGATCTGAATTTCTCATTATCTCTTTAATAATTTGATTAAATAAAAAAGAAAATAATACTTTCAACTCCTTTTGCAGAAGACATGTTAAACTTACTGGGCTATGACTTCCTTTGTTTTGCCTCAATCTCTTTTAAAATTTTGCTGAGTGTAAAAGAGAAGTTGCATACTTTTATGAAAAAAATATCAGCATGCTCATATTTAAAAACTATTCCGGGTCTGGACATTTATTTCATTTTAGCTTGCTTATTTGTTGTACAGGGTTTTTTTTTTGTTACCTCTGTATTCTTAGTTTGTTTCAAACACCTCCAGTAAAAAACATCATCAACACGCACGTTTATTTATTTAGAAAATAATTCATTCTTTGCTATTATTCTATCCTACCTTAACACACCTTTAATGTTTTCACATTATCAGGGCTTCATACCACAGATGGCTATAAAACTTTCTTTCAGGCCTACACTAACAAGCAGAAACAAGATTAGATAAGTATTTTTACTGCAAAGAATTAGGAAGCTATATAGACAAATTCTGTGTACTGTAAAGCAACACAAACCTGCCACACACAGAGTTGTAACATAAACATAAGACAGTAACAGCACCAAAGTTTATTATCTGGACTGCTTTCTCCTTGTTTGATTGCAATTTTCCTGACTTTAGTATGGCTTCCATAAAAATAGAGCTCTCTGTAAGAGAGATGGAGCTCTCTCCATTTCACAACCTTTAACCTGTATCTGGCCAGTTTCTTATTCCAAATACATTTGAAGCTTTCTTTTTTAATTATTTACTTTAATGTTCTTTGTCATGTGTTTCTCAAATCTTTTTTTGGTAACTTTTATTACTAGCTAGCATAATTTGGGGCAGGACTGAGCTTCTTTTTTTGTTCTGCTTTGAGCAAAACATTCACTTCCTGAAGGAAACCTTCTTAATTTTGATACCATCTCTGGCCTTGCTCAAAGATAGTATCTGGATTTCTTTTGAATTTTGCCGTAGCCTTCATAATAATAATACTAGTAGTAATTCCACCTCCCAGCAACTGTAGGCAATTGACAATTTGTTAGAAACATGTAAAAACAAGTAACAACAAACTCAAAATAAAGAAACAATGATGGCATAGAAAACAAATCCAAATGAGAACAAGAGAACGGAAGAAAAGGGGAGTTAACTGTCCTCACCAAAGATCCCTTGAAATCCCCATTAGGCTGTTCGATTCTTGAGGGAACCTTATTCCAGAAGGAAGGGGCTGATTTGAGATGAATATCCTAAATATGATTTCATTACAGGAGTTGAATAATCTCCAAGCACTGTTAAGAGAACTGACCCTTGACTATCTATCAATTTTCTTTTTATTAATCTTCTTTTAAAGTTTACTTTTCTGAAGTCAAATATGATGTTGTTGCATTATTTGGCAAACATTTAATTTATATCAATTAAAGGCTACAGCATTATAATCATTATTGATTCAATTACATTTAGGTCTCAGACAAGATTCCAGATTCTACTTAATAATAAGTTCAGTGCTCCATAACACCATTATTTAGGATATCTAAAAATGTGGTAGAGACTTTTCCATGCCCAGAGTTTGCATTTCACAATCTCTGTGAAAACAGAGTAATGTTTTTCTGTCTCTCACTAATTTTTAAATATCACTGTTATTTAATGATATCTGATTTAACAGCACAATTAATATAATGACTTAATTAATTTATCCAGCTAACTTTCCATGGATCAAAATCTTTCTCCTGAAGATACAAGTAATTAGAAGAAAATAACCAGACTCAGTTTTAAGGTATTTTACTGATGCAATTTTTTTTGCTTATTAAAGAAATATTTGTGGATTCTGTATTGAGCTATATGATAGAACTCAGTCACTCTTTCTCATCTTGATTAGACAGTTATTGCAAGGATTGAATAGAACAGTCAGTATCTAAAGAGGTCATTCTGAACACTGTAAAGAAAAGGTAGTATAAAGGTGTCACAGACAAATAAATATAAACTTACCTTACTCCTCTTATAGATTCAGCACTGAAGTTCCATTCATGAATACCTTTCTGTAACAAGAAACCAACAAACATAGCATGTAATTGTTAAATGATATAAAATATTTCAGCCTATAGCTTAAAATCTTGGCAGGTTATTTTCCTTTATTACATTTACCCTTTTATGAAACAGTTGTCACTTTAATAAAATTGCACATGGCATTACATTCAAGTCAGGCTTGACTCCTAATAATTTCATGTATAGATCTGTGCAATTTTCTTGGCAAGTAGGATATGCCTTGCTCATTTATTTATGAATTTGTTAAATGTATTTTGGATTGATCGGTTATGTGCCATCAAGTTGTTTCAACTCCTAGTGACCACATAAATATAGATAGATATAGGGTTACCCAACTCAAATACTGTAGCATGTTTTGGGGCAGCGTATAACCAAAAAAAAAAAAAAGAACAATATCCAAAAGAACTATTTAACATTAAGACATACCCAATATATGAGAGCTAAAGTGGCAAACCACAGTAATGAAAGTAACCAAAAGGAAATTCTATTTAATTGTAACCAAACATGTGGGAACTGTCTTCTGGAATATTTTTTGACTTTCCAGTTCTGCCAGAGCTCTGGTATTCCCTGATATTCCTGTCCATGTACTAACTAAACCTGGACTTGCTTAGCTTCCAGACAAAGTTAGCCTTGTATTGCCACCTACTTAAGTTCACTGTATCTATAGAATAGTATTAAGATAAATTATCCTAATAACTCTGCTGAACTTATGCCTTTTTGTCATGGTTGAATCTTTGAAGCTTCTTTCTTTGCTTATTTCATAGGATGCTTTCAAAACAAGACATTTGCTCAACCCATCCAAGACCGAGTGGCTGTGGTTTCCGACGTCACGATATAGTCAGCTGGCGCCATCGCTGGCTATTGGGGGCGAATCATTGGCCCCCACGGAAAGGGCTCGTAACTTGGGCGTCCTCCTGGATTCACGGCTGTCTTTAGAAGAGCACTTGACGGCCGTGACCGGGAGCATTTTTTATCAGGTTCGCCTGATTCGCCAGTTGCGTCCCTTTCTAGATCGGGACTCCCTACGCAGAGTCACTCATGCCCTCGTCACCTCTCGTCTGGACTATTGTAACGCTCTCTACATGGGGCTCCCCTTGAGGTGCACCCGGAGGCTCCAACTGGCGCAGAGTGCGGCCGCGTGGGTGGTTATGGGAGCAACGTGGAGCTCCCATGTAACACCTCTCCTGCGCGAGCTGCACTGGCTCCCGGTGGTCTTCCGGGTGCGCTTCAAGATTCTGGTTACCACCTTTAAAGCGCTCCATGGCTTAGGACCTGGTTACTTACGGGACCGCCTACTACCATCAATAGCCTCCCACCGACCAGTACGCTCCCACAGAGAGGGGCTCCTCCAGGTGCCGTCGGCCAAACAATGTCGGCTGTCGGCCCCTAGGGGGAGAGCCTTCTCTGTGGGGGCACCGACGATCTGGAATGAGCTCCCCCCAGAGATACGGAGGATTCCGGATCTGCGCACCTTCCGCCGCGAGCTGAAGATGCTTTTATTTCATCAAGCTGGCCTTGCCTAAATCTTCTCCCTTTTAAGTGTAAATTTTAAATTTTTACTGTATTTTAAAATATGGGTATTTTAAATTATGGGTATCAATTCAGCCAAATTTATTTAATTCATTTTATTCGATTTTAAATTTTGTATATCTATGTGTTTTATTTCATGGCTGTGCACCGCCCTGAGTCCTTCGGGAGTAGGGCAGTATAGAAATTCAATAAAAACTAAAAAAACTAAAACTAAAACATTATCTGTCCACATTTGCTTAGTCATTTTGCTGGATTCCATTTCAATTCTTAACAATTATGGAGGTGAAAATTATTATGGAAGTGTTATGCCTAGACAAAGGCATTACACTATAAAAACACTTCAGACCCATTTCTCATTAGGTAGTTGCCATTAAAAGAAAGCTCGGAAATTCCTATTTCTTTAAAAACATATTTTTTAAAAAATATAATAATTTAACAGTTGCTTAATTCTTATGTTCTCAAGAGGGTGAAGTTAAATAGAAACAATCTTCCTGGTGATCCTGCCAAACTTTCAGTCCACCAGTGTAAACATTTTAAGAAAGTTGTCCAAGTCTGACATCTGTTATTTGCTTAATAAAAACAGAGGCAACAGGAAAACTATTTAAATAGCCAGTGTGAGACCAAGTACCAGGGCTAAGGTAGCACTCAGTGCTTCTGGAAAGAACAATACTAGATGCCCCTTGGTATTGCAGCTTTGGGCAAGAGGCAGGCTTATGCCACAAAACAGTTCAGGTGTTATTCAGCAGACAGGAAGAGCCAGTAAATTCTACCCAAGTGAAATAAACGTTCAAGCTTAGGCTTCCAAGCCACTCATCAAAGTTCAACAGAGTTAGTATGTCAGTGTGATCCAGGAGAAAGAGTAAACAACCCTTTATCCTCCAAGACTCTGTTCTACACCCATAAAATGGGAACAAAAATTACTGCAGGTTGTCCTCAACTTACGATCACAATCGAGCCCAAAATTTATACTGTTAAGTAAGACATTTGTTCAGTGAGTTTTGTCCCATTTTACAACCTTTCTTCCCCTGTTAAGTGAATCATTGCAGCTGTTAAATTAGTAACACGATTGTTAAGCGAATCTGGCTTCCCCATTGACTGTTGCTGGGCAGAAGATCACTAAAGATGATCACATGACCTGGGACATTGCCATATCATAAATACGAGTCAGTTGCCAAGCATCCGAATTTTGATCATGTGACCATGGAGATGCTGCAATGGTTGTAAATGTGAAAAATGGTCATAAGTCGCTTTTTTCAGTGCTGTTATAACTTTGAACAGTCACTAAACAAATTGTTGTAAATTGAGGAGTGCCATTTATAAAGTCAGACTGAATTTCTTCTCTGCGATAATCTGTGGAATATAATAGACATATACCACTGACACCCCATCAGCAAATGAAGCAGATCCGCTTGTTTCCTGCAAGCTACCTGTATCCCCATATCTGCTCTAGAAGTTTAGATCTTCTTGAGAAGGTAGAGAGGGAGGAATGAGACCACCAGTGTTGCAAGGGGGTTAAGAGAAAGGGCACCTTCCATTGTAAGATTATGGCCTAATGAAATATACTCAGCAATCCCAAAAATAGTAAACCAGAATGAAGCTCAACTTCTTGACCTTTAAGATAAAAATTGCCTTATGGAATCTAGCATGACAGAGTAAAGTAGAAGTGGTTTTTCCACACTGCCTTGCCTTTTTGCAAGTTTTTTGGGGGAAAAAAGAGTAATAATTACTCTTATTCCCATGTGAAGGATGCATTTGTTTTCCCCCAAAAAGACATAATTACATGTGCAAAGCCTTGCCAAATTGGTGTACCATCTGCTGTACTAACTAAGGATCAAAGCTGAGTGTACCCACACTGGAATTCACAAGTCTTCATTTTAATATGGTTGTTAGCTTTGCTCCAAGGTGAAACAGGATATATTAAAAGCTACTGCCCATGTTTTCCATAGATGGGCTAAAAAAAGAAATTAAGTTTTTTATAAAATAAAAAGATTTCCTTCAAACTGTGACATAAAAAGCAACTGGTGCTAGGAAATATTCTCCACACAAGATTTCTTCTCCTCACTTTGCATCATTATTCTGTGGATAATGTGGCCCTCAAGCTCTTCAGAAAAATTTATATGTATCCTTGATTTCTAAAGCTTGCCCACCCCATTCTAGACTCGGGATAATTGCTTTCTTAGTAAGGAAGCAATGTGATTTAGAGTGGTCAAAATGCTATAGATGGTCGCTTCAACCAATCTGGCCAGCAAAAAATAAGCTAAAACCTAAGCTAGGTTTATCCTACTTATGAGTTATTGCAATAATAATTTTGTTCAATATAACAGGAAGTGAAGAGTTGAATTGATTTATTCAGCGACTGAACAACTGGTGCTGAACAACTGTAGTTATGACTTATGTTGGTTACAACATCCCCACGTTCATGATTGCCATTTGTAGCCTTCTTTAATTGAAGAAATGTCATGGGGAAGCCAGTGGGAGGTTGCAAATAGCAACAATATGAAGTCCTTAACAACCCTGCTTAACAACCTGCAGTGATTTGCTTAATAACGGCAACCAGAATTACTGGAATTTCTGTCACTAAGGGGTATGGTTACATAACATTGCATTTTATGACAGCATTACTTAGCTACAAAAATTCTGGTCCCAACTGATGTTGTTCAATGACAACTACGTGTACTCTATATTTTAGAATGTTTCAAAAATTACTGTAGACCTAGATAAGAAAAGATAGATGAAAGACAAAAGATCAAATTTAAAAATGTCAAAAATTTCACAAAAGACCACCAAATCTTGATTTTTTTTATCTTATTCCCAAAATCTGTTTTGAGGATACTAAAATATGGCATGAAAACCAACATTTTATATAATTTGGCAATAGTATTTTGGTGTTATTAAATTGTGCATTTTTTATAGATTTAATTGTGGAGTTCTAGGGATGCATTTCAGTATAGCACATACATTCTAGGACCCAAACTTGCCATGTTGCAGACTAGTGGTCCAAAATACCATTATCTAAGGGAAAAAAATCCCCTGAAATCTATCACATTTTCTATGTTTTCTATCATTTCTTTCACTTAATTCTTTTTTTCAGAAATGATAGCATCTGCCTTTTTACATCTAAAAGCATTTTAGCTTTTCTCTTTAGTTCTGGCTTGAATAGTATGTCATCCTTACATGTAACATTCACTTTGATAATAACCTAAACATGAAACTAAAATTCTTATTGGCGCTAAAGAAAGGCCCTGTTAGACATACCCTTCATCCTAGTTCATTTGCATAGACCTCTGGCACAAAATTACTCGATAATATAGCGCTGCACATGTTAGATTTAAAAAATGGAACTGTGTCATGAGCATGATTAGAAACTTTATAAAAAGAGTTTAATTTGAAGTAAAGAAACACTTTCCATGCAAGCAGTTCCAATTAAATTCCTGCCTGAAAAAGCCTCTGTCTAAATTTTTGGGAAGACAGCAGGCCACTATAGTATTGCAAATTGGTGCACACAGTACTGAGTTGGATGAGCCAATAATCTAACTTGATATAACAGAGCACCTTCTAACCCTGAAATACTTTATATGAGCATGTTACACTTTTCTCTCTTTTGTTGATTAGTCTCTTCAGTTATCTTGCAAAGAGTTTTGGAAATGACTTGCCCTTGCCTTCTTCTTAGAACTGTGAGAATATCCCCTAACTGTGTCTTTGTGTCTAAAGTGGAATCAGAACTCAAGTTTCCCAGTTTCTAGCCTGATACCTTAACACTTGCACCAAATTGGCTCTTCATATTATGCTTAATAATATTTCCCAGCATCCATTACTTCCTCTTCCTTAAGTTTCTTGATTGCCATATTCCATTATCTTTCCTCCCTCAAATACCAAAAGTTCTGGATCTCAAATACCAAAGGTTCTTTGGTATTTAATAATTTCCTTTAGTAAGAAAAAAAAATTCTTTAGCTCTTGCATTGTAGCAGAGTGATCATTGGGGGATAAGATGAAAAAGGAAACATTCTGTACATCTTCCTTTTTCTTCTTAAGATGCAAGGAAGGCAGCTTACCTTATCATCAGGCATAACATGCCAAATAGAGACCGTCTTCTCTTCAGCTTCACTATTGATTGACAAGTATGAAGGTTGATAGATTTTTGTAGGTTCCAATATCAAAACCTTCAAGCAAAAATGACAAAATAAAAGTTAATAACAGTTTCCTCAAAATGTCTAGTTATTTCGATATTAAACTGTAGTTGAATAGAGATTATAAGGCTTTGTAACAGGTATTCTCTACATGGTTTATAATTTTATTAGCTAAACCATTTACGGCAACTATTTCTATTGTATAACCTCTTATACTTTATCATACATCGGTTTATGCATTAACAGTATCTAAAAAAAGAATTGGTGAGGAAATAGCATGTAACACAGAACAAAATCTGTGGTAAGAAAAGAAATTTTTTATTTTGCTATGTGCATGGTAGAGTTCAATTAAAAACTACATTCTATTATTTATTGAATGCTTCTTCTCTTCCATCTTCTTTGTTAATAGGATTTTTTTTATTTGTATTTGTGTATTTCTCCAGTTAATACTGGTTTCAATTATTTAATATAATATAGTAACAGAGTTGGAAGGGACTGTGGGGGTCTTCTAGACGAACTCCCTGCTTAGAAAGGAAACCCTACACCAGGTCAGGCAAATGGTTATCCAACATCTTCTTAAAAACTTCCAGTGTTGGAGCATTCACAACTTCTAGAGGCAAGCTGTTCCACTGATTAATTGTTCTAATTGTCAGGAAATTTCTCCTTAGTTCTAAGTTGCTCTCTCTCCTTGATTAGTTTCCACCCATTGCTTCTTGTCCTACCCTCAAGTGCTTTGGAGAATAGCTTCGCTCCCTTGTTGTTGTTTTTTCTAATTTTTAATTAAATTTTTAAATTGTTTTTTGTTTAATTTGAAAGATTATTTTCTAGACCCTAAATCAACATTATTGGGAGACATGTAACTACTATTTTCTTAATTTCAGTATAAATTCAAATTCTGCACAGAAGAAGGCAAGGAAGCCAATTCCCCCCCTTTTTCCCCAGGGAGGAAAAACTAAAAGAAAACATGAAAATTGCTGATTCAATATATAAAAAGTCTGATGAGACATGAGGTAAAAATACCACTTTTACCTCTCAATAAATTGTCAAGAGTTACAATGGCTTTGGTTTATCTGATGACAAAAAAACCAATGTAAAAAAGTTATTGTAGCCCAGATTAGATATTGTTGATAGGTTTTCCTCTGATTCTATGATATTCTATGAAAATACACAGATGAAAATCTTTGTGGGGAAGGAGGCATAAGAAGGGAAGAGAAAAATATTTTGTAGAGGGGAACAGGTATATCGGGATGAAAAGCATGCATAAAAATAAAGAAAAACTGTAAAAACAGTATTGATCAGAAGATTGCAGCTTTTGTAAAAGTAGACACTAGCTTGCATTCATTCCAGTTTACAAAATAGCAGCTATAAAGCAAGATTTATGCTGTTCATTATTTTGGTAAATTCAAAGCATACAGTACGTTACGATGAAGTAAAGGACTGGGCAAGCAAAAAACATATTTCTGCAAATTTAAGCAAGGAATCTTTGAAGTGACTGTGAATACTGAATCCCCAGTTACAGTTAATTTAGCAGGGAGGATCAATAGGTCTCAGATGACAATGTATTGAAAAGCAGCAGGATGGAATTGATAGTGAAAAGGTAAAGAACAGTACGATACTTATTTGCCAAGTATTAAGTATGAAATCATACAATAGGTGAATATATAATAGGTGAATATACAAAACATTTGGTTCAATCTGTTGTCAAGAGAAAAGATGTAACAGCCCAAATTATTTAAGTGGTAAAACAGTTAGAATGACAGACTGCAAAGTAGCTTCAATTCCTCATTCAGAAATGAAATTCAAGCTCATAATCATAATCTTTTCACCAGAATTGTTGTGACATTGAAGCTAAAACTGTAGAAGAACCATGTTCTTTGTTGGAAAAGCAGGATGTCTGTATCTAATAAAGATCAATTTAATTATGTTTTTTTTTTAATTTATTGCCTTCCCAATTAAAGCACTTCTCTTTCCAAATAACCATGTAGCAAGACAAACAGGAAATGAACAGTGTTTAAATTATACTTACGGGAAATCTAACTACAGAGACATCCGTTTTTGTAGCCTCGACTAGAAAATCCATCCAAAAGTCTACAAGTTCATTTTTGCCTACATGTTGGTCTGGATTTAGCTTCTTAAAGTGCTGATATATCAAAATGGTTTCCACAATGGACTTAAGATACCTAGGATAAACCAGGAGAAAACAAAGACTAGTTCGCAACATTTTATATTATTGCTTGCAATCTTTACCACATTCCTTTTTTACCGTGTTTCCCCGAAAATAAGCCCTCCCTGAAAATATTTAAAGGCATGTGCAGCCAGTCCCTGCCATTTCCTCTGGTTAGGGTTAGGGAGACAGCTGGAAATCAGGTAAGACGGCAAGAGGATCCCTGTCTTTCTCCATGCGCCCCAAAATAATAAGACCTCCCCGAAAATAAGGCCAAGCTCTTATTTCAGGGTTCAAAAAAATATAAGACAGGGTCTTATCTTCGAGGAAACACGGTACACAGACCAAAAAGCACATCACAAAACTGTTTGACTGGGGAAACATGTACAGAGCCTCTTTTCCCCGAAGCTGGTACTCCACTATGTTTTTTTTAAAATAGCTTCCACCTTCCATTGTGCTTAGGATAATATAAATCATATTGTTCTGGATAGATTCCCTACTACTTTGCAGACAGAAACAAACACATTTTTCTCCCTTTCTTAAAATTAGTAAGTGTCCTTTCATTTTTTTTAGTCGAGAAAATACTTCCATGTTACTGGTTATTTCCAAGAATTATTTATTTCCAAATAGATGGATGTATCATAAATGGAAATATGCTTCACTGAACTGAAGCCTGAATAAACACAAAGGCCTGTATGGATAAATAAATATGGAAATAAAACATACAATGATTCTCTTATCTCTTCTCTGGATCTGGTTTCAATCACTCCCTATCACAGTTTCAACTCAAATTGACTCAGGGAATTATAGTTGCCTAGCAACTACAATCCATTTTTCTCAACTTGGAACCCAGCAAAATGTCTGACATAGTTTTTGCTGAAAGTCAGCTAAAGAACCATTGTTCCAGATCTGCTTGCTATCTTATTGCTTGGTGTCTTTTTAAAAGTAAATACAATACCAAAATCTCTCATTGATCCCACAAACTAGCCTTGAGAAGAACATCAGGCAGAGGCTACACACTGTAAAATAACCACTTGTGTCAATTCTTCATTGCCCTCTTATTGATTTAAAACTAGAATGATAAAACATTAAGAATAAGAGGAGAGAAGGAAATGGACCCAGATCCAGAACTATTCAAGGTATGCTGAATATTGCACCCGTATTTACATGGGCTGACAGTTCATCAAAATTATTTATAACATTTTCACTCAAGATGAGAACAAATTCTGTTAAACTGGATGTAAGTAACATTGGTTTTTCTTTCTTTCTGAATTTCAGAGTTTGAATCCAGAGTCAAAACTCAAGTGCTTACTCAGGAAAAAAAAAGCAGAAGGATACCTGGAAACACACATTTTATGTACACTGTACTTTCATCCTCAGGTGTCAATGTGGTGTACAAAATGATTCGTTTTGCAAAGTTGCCAATGTCTTTAGAATGCAATGTCATTTAATCTGAAAATTAAATGTATATTAATGGCACAAAAAAGTATCGCTTACCATGCTGGTGTCTTCAACTTGAATAGCTTTTCTGAGGCATGGATCACTCTTGTGTGATCATTTGCCAAGACGCTGGCTCCCAGGAAAAAGCCTACTTCCCAATAACTTTGCAATTTCTCCAAGTTTCCTTTCTTCCCAAGTAGGCTGCTTATTTTAACTCCTGGAGAAATTAAAATTGTATTTTAGCTGTAATGGTGGGAATTCTGGAACCCAGAACCCCAATCCATCTAGAAACTGTCAGGCTGAAGAACATAGACATACGCCTTTCAAATTTAATAGACTTAATAAACCTCAGCAGAAGTTGTTACTCACTACAGTACTACAAATTTAAAAACTGAGCCACTGCCTAATTTCAGGATATCATTGTTCTCATACATTTATGACTCCCTCTTCATTTCTGCACAAGTTTTACTAACCTCAAAGATAAGGTCAAAAACAAAAGAATGAGGTTTAAGGGGATCTAGCAGAAATTGATAAAAAGGATGCATTGTCAACAGAAGTCACAAAATTAGTGCTATGAAGCAACCTTCATTTCTTTCATCAAGGTTTCAAGTGGGAAGTCTATAAAATTGAATTGAGATTTTTCTGTTTCTCAGTAATTAGAAAATTGGCCTGCTATACAGGTAGTTCTCGACTTACTACCATTCATTTAGTGATGTTGCAATGGCACTGGAAAAAATGACGTATGACCATTTTTCACACTTACGACCATTGCAGTATCATCACGGTCACTTGACAAAATTCAGATGTTTGGCAACTGGCTCATATTTATGACCATGGCAGTGTCCTACCGTCCCAGCATCATGTGATCACGTTTTGTAACCTTCTGACAAGCAAAGCCAATAGGGAACCCAGATTCATTTAACAACCATGTTACTAACATAGCTGAAGTGATTCACTTAACAACTGCGGCAAGAAAGGTCGTGAAATGGCCGTGAAAACTCATTTAATAATTGTCTTGCTTAGAAACAGAAATTTTGGGCTAAATTGTGGTTCAAAGTTGAGGACTACCAGTATTAGCTTAATAATACCTTGTATCAGTGGTGAAATGTAAAATTTATTACTACCAGTTCTGTGGGTGTGGCTTCGTGGGGAGGGTAATATGGCTGAGTGGATGTGGCCAACTTTTTTTTTTAACTTTTAAAACCATTTTTTCTACCACCTTTTAAAAGCCTCTGATGATCCCAGTTGACTTGCCTGATTGGCAGAGGCTATTTTTCCTTTTAAAAACATTTTTTCTATAACCTCTTCAGCCGAAAAGGTTGTAGAAAAAATGCTTTTAAAATCCTCTGATGATTCCAGCTGAGCTGCGTGATCATCAGAGGCTTCTTTTTTTTTTTTACTTTTAAAAGCATTTTTTCGGCCAAAGAGGTTGTAGAAAAAATGCTTTAAAATTTTTTTTTAAAAAGTCTCTGATGATTGCGCGGCTCAGCTGGGCAATGGGGGAGGGCAGGGATTTTTGCTACCGGTTCTCCGAACCACCCGCCTCCATCGCTACCGGATCAGTCGATCCGGTCTGAACCAGGAGCATTTCACCCCTGCCTTGTATTAACCCAATAGCCTAATGTTGCTGGAAAAATGGAAATTTTATAGTAGGTAGCTATTACTACGGATTCTACATTTATAACAAGGTACACTTCTTGCTGTTCACATAGAATATATATAAAGGGAAATAATGGCATGGAAGATTTCACTGGACCAAAAGTTCAATATAAAATTATTCAGAAGAATCAACAGGGTTCATTCATCTCTGTTCACAGTTTATTTCACGATACCCCCTGAGCTGTTACAGGTCTATAGGGAAAAAAATATTCTATAAAAGTGAATTCGCACAAAGGGGATCACTTGGTAAAAGCACTTGGGCAGTCTATGTATGCTCTTGCAATGGAAGATGTATTTGAAATGAAGTAATGGCTAAGAAAGAAGAAACTGTGACTCCAAACATGAGATCGCTTCCCATAAAACAGAAGGTGGTAAATATCTTGTCACTGAATTTGATTTGCTTGTGAATCAGTAAACTATAATTACCAACTTTCCGTAATTCAAAAGAGGTATCAAACTGATGCCCAGCAGCCAAGAGGAGGACTGCATAATTAATTCCTGACTGTAATGACGGTTCTGACTCAAATGCCTTCTTGAACCTAAAAGAGAAAACATTTCTTTAAAAAGTAATTCATTAAGAGGCAATTTGGGACATTCTTAAATTATTACCACAATTGCTTTAATACAACTCAACTAACTTATCCAAGCATAACAGCCTCTGTTATATTCCAGCTCATGGTTATTTTAGGAGCCCGAACACATACATCCTTCCTCCTCTCTTTTCTTTCTTCTGTATTTTTGCAATTATGAAAACTACATAACTTCACAACAGCTTTGTTATTCTGCAGTGAAAACTAAATATATGTTTTCAACATTGAAGTTTTTTGACATTTATATTAGAAATACGATTTTAACCCACACACCATACACTATTTAAAGCAGATTGTTCCTATTGTATGAATCTATAGAAATAAATGTAGAAGGTAATGCAATATACTAGTTAAAAGAAAAGGCATAAACAAATTAGTCAGGAATACAGTATTCAATTCATTGGCATAAATGCATTTTAATAGTAGCAACAGTGTAGGCATGTAGAAAATTCAGCTTCCTCCCCCATATTGATTTGATTTTTTGATTATAAATCCATAAGTAGACAACAGTTCTCTTTTACTACTATTTTCCAACTGCTGCCTCTAATCATGGAAATCGTATTTAGCCATCACAACCAGTAATTATTAACAGCTTTATTCATAAAAAGTTATAAATGACAGAATTAACATCACATGCTTTAACTCATTCTACAGGCTTACTCCTGTTGAGTAAGTGCTGCACAATGAATATTAATTATGTTACACAGAACTGCCCATCCGGAAGTATCCAGGAACATGAAATACAGACTTTTAGTCAAGCTAAAAGTCTGATTGGCAAATGCTGATGGAGGGTCAAAATGGTGGGTATTTCCTAGCCATTCCCTGGAAGTGCCACTGATTGAACACTGGACTTTAAACATGCAAAGTATTTGCTGCAGCACTGAATAGAAGTAACAACAGTAAATAATAACAACAATAATAGGTTCTTTGCTGATATATATATATATATCAGCAAAATATAAATTTGGTATAAAATGATTTGTTGTGAATGTGACTGCTTGAGGGCTCCTGGATTGGAGCTGAAAGGCGAAAGGGAGCAGAATGCCCCCTCCCACATGTTGGGATAGACCAGGTGTCTCGATAGAAAATCACTTTATATATGTATATTTCTTTCACATAATGGATAGTCACTGCACTGATTTTATTGCTGTTAGTTTATTAAAGATTACTTAGATGACAATAGCCCAATTTTGTTGTCCCTATTTTAATTGGGGCTCCCACTGGAGTTGAGGTGAAATGTCTGCAAAAAAGGCATCTCTACTGTACTTTAGTATTGAAGTCTACTAAAAGTATGTATGTTTGCTCTTGTAATTATGTTAAAAATGTTCTCATATTTTATTTCCTGCATTTCCCTGAAGTATAACAAAAAAGTATGTTTAGATTATCAAAATACTAATTTTCAATTTTAAAAATATGCTCTTTATTTATGATTGTTTGACAGACACATTATAATTTATTCCTGCTTTATCTGTCATTCCTGCTGCTTAATTTGGTAACCGCAAATATAAGGAGAAGGGACACCATTTCTCCTTCTGAGAGGAGGCTACTTTGGCATTAAGATCATCAGATGATTAAGATCATTCCTTTTCTTGATGTAAAGGAAGGCTCTCTGAAAGAGAGTTCTCCATTTAAAAAATGGATAGGAAGTTGGTTTTTGCCACTTCGTCTTTCCACTAAAGTCTCTTCGTCATTTGGTTACCCATCAGATACAGTCCTGAATATTTTAAAAGCATTCATTTATTACAGAATTCATTGTAATAATAAGGATTCCCTGTTTATTTAAAAAAATAATTGGTACGCCGATATGTGTAGTAAACGAAGCAGAAAACGGAAGAATACTGTATGTATTTGCCAGAGATATGCTCTCTAACAGTAACAGACATAACAGCAGTGTAAGAGGACAGGGATGGACCAATGCTGTATGGGAAATAAAATACCACAGAGAAAGCATCAGCAGTGGGTTTCATATATTCTTACCACCGGTTCATCCCCCACGGGTCTTCCACACATGCACCCGGCCTTCTATATATGTGCTTTTACTTGTGCGCGCGCCTTCCGCGCATACACCCGGACTCAAAAATGTGACTAAATAGGACGGCATTACGCTGGGGTTGGTGACAGGGCCCACCCGCAGTCGCCGCTACTGGTTCGCCTGAACTGGTACAAACCGGCTAAATACCACCTCTGGAAGGCATGCCCATCATTTTCTTTCTATATCCTTTCTAAATGCTACAAGACAAGGTTAAAGGCAATGGCTAGGAATCCAGTGAAAAGGGGGACTACAGCCATCTTCATTCTAGAAATTCACATAATCTTTCAAGCCCAATTAGTACTATTATTGCTGCAACGGAGTAACGTTAAAGAGATCTTTTGCAAGTAAGGTATCTCTTCTAGAATGTAACCAGCTGAGGACTGAAAGACTTTCTCTTGGTCCTTGAGTACAAACTGAATATGCTAAGAAAGAAATAGCTGGAGCTGCCAAATGGATAGCTTGCATATCTGGGGAAAAGGAACTTTGCTGCAGTGCTAGCTATCAGAAGAAATATTTTAGCTGGATAGCATCCACAAGCTTTGTGTCTGGGTTGTTTGCATTTAAACAACGACAGTAAGATTTGGGCATTTTCCAGAACACTTTATCACACAAAATAATTACAAGTCAACAGTCAGTCAAGAACTGTTGACTATGGTTGACTGACTATATTTTCCTAAACTAATGTTAAAAAGGGCAAAGAAAAGCAAAAAGAATGCCAATGATTCAAGACATCCCATATCACACTCAGCCCCCCTTCTTTTTTTTTAAACCCCTCTCTGAGAAATGCTATTCTTTCTGCTAATTTTTAACCCCGTTCAAATGTTCATGAGAGTCACAAGTTTTTAAAACATCACAAGAGGTGGGGGAAAAAAGCAAAGTCCAGGCAGAAAGACAATCCCGGGCTCTATCAATTCAGAGCTGGCATCAAAAATCACTACCATAGTCAAACTCACAGGAGAAATGACAGTGAAATACTCTATGTCTATTTTCCTTTGGAAGAATAATTTTTTTCCACTAAAATATTGCTTGCCAGTTATGGCAATGGCTATCCTTTTTCCCATCTGACATGAAAATATAAATCTGAAATAAATAGGTGGTATAGCAGGTTAATTTTACACCATATTCACATTAGCATATTCAATGCTAATTAGAACATTGCTCGTTTGGTTATGGATTGTAGCCATGATGGTGAACCTATGGCACACATGCCACTGGTGGCATACAGAACATATCGATGGGCATGTGAGCCAAATATTTTTCGGGGCTTCTGGGCCCACTGGAAGTCGGGAAACAGGCAGTTTCTGGACTCCGGAGGGCCTCCAGGGGGGAGGCCTGTTTTTTGCTCTCCCCAGGCTCCAGAGCCTTTCTAGGAGTTTGGGGAGGGTGAAAATGGGCTTCCTCACCCCCCGGAGGCCCTCCGGAGACCGAAACGGTCCGTTTGCCAACTTACAGTGGGACCGGAAATCAGGAAACGGGCCGTTTTCGGCTTCCGGGGGGTGGAGAAGGCCATTTTTGTCCTCCCCAGATTCCTAGAAAGGCTTTGGAGCCTGGGGAGAGCAAAAAAAGGGCCTACTGGGCCCACTGTGCCATTGCGTGCCAAAAGTGGGGGGGGCACCACTCATGCATGGGGGGCCGGGGCACATAGAATTATGGGTGTGGACACACACGCACACGACCACCCCGCGCTCCCCCCACTTTTGGCATGCAATGGCAAATAGGTTAGCCATCACTGGATTATAGTATCATGTGAATATTGTCACTGTGATTTTGAACCATGGTTTACAGTTTAGGCAGGAAACTATTCATGCTTTCTTATTAAATAAGTGTAACGAATGATGGCTTGGCCTGATATAACTACAGAAGAAGAAGGCAACAGGGCACTGATTTGTTCTTTCCAAGGATCACTTGCTGTGTCTACTCAGCCAATATGGGCATGAGTTGCTCAGAGCAGTGACAACTGTTCAACGATTTGGTCCTTTTTCTGTTGCGGCAGCTGCTGTTTCCAGTTTTGCTATTCAACTGGAGAGGCCACAGGCATCAGCAGAAAGAGCAACCAATGATAGGTAATCAGTGACTTTTGCCACTCTTTTATAATTTCACAGTGATTTGGAGCACTAGTTGCATAGCTGATATGGACCATGGGAAAGGAATTGATGTAAATATATTCACTATCCAAAACCACTTTAATCCAACATCATGACTGTCCTTGGCATTCCTAACTGCCCTGAACATGTGTAACAACAGTCCAGAATATTTCTTTGTTAGTGGAAAATTGTTTTATCTCTTCAGTTTCTCGTACCTGTTCTCCTTTTTTTGCTCTTTTTCCATCTATTATAATTTGCTTTTCGAATAATGCTGGCTTGGAAGCTGGCATCAGACAAATTCTGCTGTCTGCAAGTGTTGAATCTGCCCTCATACCAATTTAACTTCTGCCTGGCTTGTTGGTCAGTCTTCTGACAATAATCCTTTCCCCCAGTTTATGAGGTCAGCATAAAAAGCCACAGGAAAAATCTGACAGCTAATTATTAACCTCTTATCTCTGTGTCGATATTAACCGAAATCTTATCGCCTAGCAGCATTCACTCTGGTTCTCCACGTAAAAACAAGCATATCACAAGAAAAGACAGAAAGATAAGCTGCAGGGATTTGGATTATGCTTCAGTGGGCCTTTCAAAACAATTTTATATATTTGCGTGTGATGAAGGTAGAATTGCAATGGCGCAAAAAAAAAATACTGATTCCAAACAGGTGTGCAGTCTAGACCTGATTATGAAATGAGTCTTTGTAATGTAGATGGTAGGATGACCACACCTTCTATTTGATTAGCAGAATATAAGGAAATACTGGTGAGGAGTCATTATGAAAAGAACTCTCCGCTTTTGCATAAAGCTGAAATTCTCTAAAGTGACTGGAAAGTTTTTTTTAAAAAACTGCTATAGTTTTTCACCTTTGCCAACATTCAATAGCTTTTCATTTTAAAAAGTACAGTCAACTGTGATCAGGAATTGTTTTGAAACATTCCAGAGATATTTTTAATTTTTTAAGCACTATATCTTTCAAGGTCTTCAAAGCAATCAAATAAAATGTTAAATAGAATAACAAACCAAATTTCCTAGAAAATGTTAGGAAACAGACTCTTCTAGGACATGGAAGTGATATCAAGGGTAGATATCATAATTCCATAAGTATGTGACAATCACAGAAAATCTATGTGTCTAATCTGTTCTGAAATTAGTGCTTGTACAACGGTTGTGATTAACACACAATGAACTCAGATTTGCATAGTACTGTACATTATATCATTTCTATAGACTGTATAGGGGCTGTTAAAGTTTTTTCAACAGACATAAGCAAGTTAAATGGAAAATAAAATAAATCATCAAAAATCAAATTACCTCTGAAATCTGCTGATTTAATTTATTATAATCAGTCAAATGTATAGATGTTAAAGAATAATGCAACACACATAGATATATTACCTAAAAAATCTGAAAACCTATCCAATCTGACTAAATTTTACTTATTCATTATAAGTAAAATTTATTCATTATAAGTAAAATTTATTCATTTTACTTATAATGTAATCCTCAACTTACAACCATTTGTTTAGTGACTGTTCAAAGTTAGAACGGCACTGAAAAAAATGACTTATTACCGTTTTTCACACTTACGACCGTTGTACCATCTCCATGGGTCATGCGATCAAAATTCAGACACTTAGCAACTGCCTCATATTTATGACAGTTGCAGTGTCCTGGGGTCATGTGACCATCTTTTGCGACCTTGACAAGCAAAGTCAATGGGGAAGCCAGATTCACTTAATAATCATGTTACTAACTCAACCAGTGTGGCACGTAAGATCATAAAATGGGTCAAAATTCACTTAATTGTCTCACTTAGCAACAGAAATTTTGGGTTCAATTGTGGTTGTAAGTCAAGGACAACCTATATTAATTAATCCACATATAAGACTGCTTCAGAAATGCATTTGAAGAATAAAAATTCAGCGTTCTTTTAACATCAAAAAGTAAACTCATACAGACACGTGGTAAAGGGGCACTTACCATGAAGCTCCTTGATCTCGACTTTCAGTGTCTGTAAACCCAGAATCCAAGAACATGTCTTTATAGATTCGCCCCACAAGACAGTACATATCAGAAGCAACTTGGCTCTCTTGCTCCACTAGAGGTATCATGATATCTAGAGCTTTCTGCCTGTCACCAGGTAGATTTCGTCTGTTTTATTTAAAAAAAACAACAACATTTGAATATTCCATAGCAATAGTCCTAACACATTATCACTTCATATGTCAAAGATGATAAAATATGTCTGAATAGGGAGAAGAATTTTGACTGATATTTACACGGTCTATTTGAAAACTATTTCTTTTGTCCTTTCTAGAGAAATACTTTATAGGAATCTCACTTCATTTATTTAAATGGCCTGACTCTCAAATGACTCTGGATGGCTGATATGATTAAAGAGAGATGGGAAGTGGGAGGAGTTCAAGAAAAGGGTATATATTCCTGAGGGGAGGGGGGAAATCACCAGTTACATAATAAAAGAAAACTTACGTTAAATTCAAGAAACAACCTAACCCGGGAAACTTTTTCAAAAACCTAGGAACTCTTGTTCCTAATAGTGTGAAGTTTGATGGGGGAGGGGCAGCATGCTGTTCCAGAGAGCAGACTCCACAATAGAGAAGGCATACTTCCAATAATTGGTTTCACTGAAGAGATTGGGAGTGCCTCCACTCTGAGCTATCTTAGAGGACAGACAGAAACTGCTGGAGATAATCCCAAATAAAAACCAGTTGTCTAAAGCAGAGGTCACCAACTGGTGGTCCCTGAGAAAATTTTGGTGATTCGCAGAAAAATTATTTGCATTTTTTATATTGCACTAAATACTATTTATCTTTTTTAAAAATTCATATTATTGGTCCACGGGATTTAAAATTATAAATTTAGTGGTCCCTGAGGTCCGAAAGGTTGGTGAACCCTGGTCTAAAGAATCCCAAAGGTGAATGGACAGCTCTCAATGTTGTGCTATACTGTACCACATTAATAGTCTGAAACATCGGTGTACAAAAGGGATGTAGCAAAATGATGCTTAATCATTCTTGCCCTTCTCCCTCATTTTTAGATTATATCCCGCTATGATAGTTGAACAGCTAATAATAGAATCATGCACATCCGTATCATTTTGTTTGCAGCTTCCCTGTGCCTGCTTCTTTTCCGAGCAGTGTTAGTTTGTGTGCTATGCTTTTGAGTTTGTTTGATGGACCATTCAATCAACATTGGTCTCCTTCAGGCTTTTGCTGTGATCAAACGGCAGAAAATAAATTTAATGGTGATAGAAAGCCAAAGTCAAGATGGAAAGTCAAATCTACCGATTACAGAAGCAAGAGACACAGGATGAAAAAATGCCGGAAGTATTTGGGTTTTTTTGGAAAGATATTTTGATTGTGGACAAAGTGCCATCAATCACTGTAGTTTCAAGGGAAAGGAAAGTTCTTACCTATTCAGTGCAAATGCATAATGAAATTTCACATGATGATGCAAAGCCAAGTCAAAGGTTGGAAGTTTTTCTAATGCTTCTACCAATTTCACAATAGACTCATAATCCTTCCAAAAAAGATGAATAAAAGAATTTATTAAAACATGATCTCAGATAAGGCAAAAAAGAAAAAAAAAGACAAACTGTCTAAGTCTTCTTGTGGCCTGAAAAAATAAAAACTACATACTGAATGGATGTAATACCTAAATTGGGACCTACAATATAGTATTGGTCATAGCCCCATTCAGTTTTCTTTGGTCTACAAAAGAACTTTGGGTTTTACTCTGCTAGTTGTTGCTGACTACAGAAGGCGGCATTCATCTCCATTTCAAGGCCATTGAGGCAGCACTGTCTTTAAGACATTTCCGTGGTCATGTGGCCAGCATGAAGTCGCGGAGCTCTTGATTTCCTCCCCACTGAAATGGTACCTAATTATTTACTCACACTTGCATGCTTTCAAACTGCTAGGTGGGCGGGAGCTAGGCAAAGACAGGCATTCACCCTGTTGCGCAACACTCAGGTCTCAAACCTGGACTGTCAGTTTTCCAGCCAACAAGCCTAGCATCTTAATCACCGAGCCATCATGTTACCCTTTTGGTTTACAAAGCTGACTCTAATTACATTCAGAAGGAGGCAAGTGCTTTTCACTGTTTTCAAACTTTTAAAAGGGCAACTGAAAGACCAGACATTTCTTAATGTTGCATGTGATTCAATAGTAGTGATAGTTTTGATCAGTGTGAGATTTAAAAACATGCAGATGTTATAGCTCCCTCCCTTCCTTCTTTTGCAATTGGAAATATACTTTGAATTGCGATATGAAATGTTTCCATAATCAAATCAAGTCTTTGTAGCCAACAACGGAATCAAAGATCTCAAAGAACATGGCAGGGCAATTAACCTCAACTCTCATATCACATAACCCTGTTGAATTTTCTACATAGGTTGACATGTCATTAATAATGTTATGTTCTCTTTCATTCTCTCAATGCCTTATAGTGACTATTTCATTTTGGCAGTTTCAGACAGTTATTTATGCTTAAGCATTTCTAGAACATGTTTTTCCTTTCCATAGTGCAGCATCTTTCTAAACCCTTCCATTCCCACCCCATCCCATCTCACAAATGGCAGCACATATTTCACTGTCTGGCCTGTGCACCTTGTTGTTCTGCCTGAAATAAGAAAGGATTTTACTTCATATTCAAACTACTTTCAATAAGTTTAACAGGAGCATGGGTAAGCTTTATTAAAATGATTATAGTAAGGAAGACAATAAACCAGACATGACATTTCTATATTCAAAAGACATAAAAATTCATATGCTTAATAATCTCCTAAGTGTGGGATTCTGTTACTGGACCATCAACTGTATCATGTGCTTTTGAGTGCAGACTTCAGAAGTGTAGCAGTGTTAAGAAAACCCACAGTATCTGAAATTCAGTTATTTTTTAAAAAGCCATCAGTTCTGTAGAATATGTGATAGCAAGACAGGGTATCATATAGAAATGGATCTACTCACATAATTTGCTGAATCTTTGTCATTGTGCTTATAATATAATGTCCCCCAATATGCAAAATGGATAAAAAATAAAATCTGAATATTAGCCATTCTATATCCCTTTTTGCAGGTTTACGCATAATGTAAATGCACACAGTTGCCATGGTAACAACATTCATTTATTAAATCTGGCAACTATTAAGAATACTTTCAGGCTACCATGAGCATATGTGGTAGTGACCATTTACCCCAAGCTCTCTGTGGAGTCCACCTGACCCCGATCCATTTTGTGTCAAGCATTTGTTCCAAGAATGTCTGAAATAGCCTCTAAAAATATGATAGATTTAAATCCCTCTGCAGTAAATTCAGACACTGAACTCCCACAGATTTATACATTTCTAAATAACTAAAATCATCCCTTTCTCGTCCCTGCCCACCCACCACCAAACTAAACCCTTTGGGAGGGGGGAAACTGGGAGGATGGAAGAAAAATTGTGGAAAATCTGGTTTGGTAGGAATGACTGCTATTTTTAGAAAAGAGCATTCACTGTAAATTTCTTTACAACGTCTCCCTTGTTTCGCTTCTATTTGCATTTTTCAGGAATGAGTGCTTGTTTTATGAAGGCAAAAAAAATGAAAGTCTGGCAAACTGGGGAGATGCTGTAGTTTGCTGGCATATAAAAGAAATAATTCGTAGCTCAGGGAATTGGGGATTAAGTGGGTGAGGTGATCTAAAAAAGCTTAGTAAGGGCTAAGAGCATACTTAGGGTACATAAAATGTTGCAATAACCTACGCTGACTAGAATTGAATAGAGGCCCTCTCATATGTTGATGAAACAGAGTTAATAGAAGTAATACATTTGAATTAATCATTTGATTCCTACCTGAATATCCCTGTAAGATAACAGCAAGTTTATCACGATGTCAGCAGACAAAAGATCAATGTTATCCACCCGTTGTCTTATCCTGGCCAATTCTGCAGCTAATTCTTTCCCAGTGTACAAGTCACGAGCTTTTCTGATATCATTAAGAATTGATTCCCTGAAGTATTGGCTAGAAGGGAAAAGAAATAATCAGTATAAACCTCAAAGTTATAAAAGAGCCCCCTTGGCTGTCTGTTTTACAGCAACTCATACAATGAGCAAAACCGAACCAGGAATATTGACCTAATTAAGGATTGCAAATATGAACTGAATATGTAGATGATGATTTATTTTATTTTGTGCTATCAGGTTGGCGCTGAATCTCAGTGACCACCCTGATGGAACTTCTCCAGGACAATTTGCCCCTAACTTTGGCCTTCAGATCTTCCAAAATGCACCCATTGACTCTGTTATCACATTATCCATTTTGTTTTCAGGCTGTCCTCTTTTCTCTTTCCTTCCAGCTTTCCCAGGATTTGTAGATTTCTCAAGGGAGTTGGGTCTTCACATAATGTATCCAAAAATGACAATTTGATCTTCCTAATTTGTGCTTTGAAAACTTTGAATTGACTTGTTCTACGATCCATGACATTTCAAATGTTCCTCAAATGTTCTCAAGTCATGGGATATAAGCATTGTAAATTAATTCAGATTCTGGCAATCTGACAGACCTGTCACTGGCTCATAAGTCATTTCTCACAAGGAAGCAAAGATCCTCAGTGGCAAAAATGCTTCACCTAAAGTTGGACTAGAAGTCCACTTGGTCTTTGTGAAACTTATTGGCACTCCGCTTCCTTGAAGCATTTATTTCTTTGGGGAAGGAGGAGGAAGGGATGATAACAAACTGAAGATTCCTGTCAATTTGGCCCTCTGAGCATCCTTTCAAAATGTTCACAAATCTGTAGCAACTCAGTGTTCAAGAGGGACAAATGAATGAACCAATTGGTTATTCAGGATGCCCATCTCTTTTTTTTTTTTTTAAAAAAAAAAATCCCAGTTCATTCCCAGTTCTTATCATCATCATAATCATCATCATCATCATCCTCCCACAGGCTAGTAGATGGCCTTAGGCAAGCTTCTCAGCTTCATCCTTCCCCCAACTGTAGGTAATACAGTAAAATAATGTTGGTCTACATCTCAAGGATGTTGATACATCAAACAAACAAACAAACAAAGCGTTTGATATGGGTTATTTATTATTAAAATTCTATGCCGCCCATATCACAAAGACCTTTAAATGTTTCTAATATATAAATGTCAGGTATGAGTATTATCAAATTTCCCCTGTAAATGCTTTACCTGTTAAACAGCAAGAGGCCTCCCCAGGTTGCCACTATAGTTCTGAAGAAGCAATTCATTTCCAAATTGAATGTAAAAGAGAAGGCGGGGGTTCCTTTTTTTCCCTCAAGACTTATTTTCTCTATCTCACCTCATTCATCTACCCACCACCAAATATGTCTATCACTTCCAAGCAATGCATCTTCCCCATAAACTTAAAAGGGAAGTTGCAACTTATTTCCAAATGGTGAAGGGTACAAGACAAAGTGGTTTCTCTCCGTTTTTGGAGATAAAAAGATACTTTTTATCTTTTTGGATTTTTTATTAATCATGAAAGCTTTTGACAGATGGAAGAATGGACAGAACAATGGACCATTACTAATTTGAAAACCAGGTCTGATCCTCAAATACTTTTTGGTCAGAGGTAATCTGGAAGCTAAAGTTCAAGCAACTAGCTATCCTAATATGAAAGTACTCTTGATAGACATGAACTGGTGACAGTTTCCTGATTATTAAAACAATTAATCAGTGGAACAACTTGCCTTCAGAAGTTGTGGATGCTCCAACACTGAAAGATTTTAAGAAGAGATTAGACAACCATTTGTCTGAAATGGTATAGAGTTTCCTGCCTGAGCAGAGGGTTGGACTAGAAGACCTCCAAGATCCTTTCCAACTCTGTTATTCTGGTATTCCTGTTATGTATTGTCCCTTGGCTGCTGCTATCAAATGCTATGTCTGTTACACTTATTGGGTCCATGTGGTTTTCTTTTTTACGGCAAATTTGAATGTTACATCTGAAGACACTCCATACCTTGAGCTGCCCTGTGCCATCTTCAAGAGCTGAATAAAGCGGTCAACTAAGGGTAAGCATATTGGTCCCAGCAACAGTTCGAAGTTGGGTTGCATCAATTCTGTCAATCCCTTCATAAAACTGCTGTCACAGCAATAGACTTTGTTATGGGGAGTTATCATATATGGAACAAATATATAATTGCCAGTGCACATCTGCAGAAAAGGGGTGAAAGGTTTAGCAATGTAAATTATAACATATATAAGATAATCTTAAAATCAATATACTTTGTAGAATGTAACTAACACCTAACATAATTTTCATATTGTAAATCTCTTTAATCCATGCAGCTTTCCTTATTAATAGATTCTGCTGGCACAGTATACTTATGTGATTAACATCCCATCTTTCCACATAGGAACATACAGCATCTTATGCCAGCAAAACACATCTAAACAACAACAAAAGCAGCAATACATATGACATAAAAAATAATGAACAGTTGATTAAAAATGGAATGTTTTTCCATATTCCCTCTATCAAAGTAATGATGCATCTGCCATCCCCACACTGGTGTCCAGTTGTGATAGACTACAATTCCTATCTGTCCGGAAATGTATGTTCATAGTGACTGGGGATGAGGGATACTATAATCAAGCATATGTGGAGTTGTTATTTATGTTAGTAATCAGATTGGGAAAGAATTGGCAGAACATTACTATTTAAGGAGGGAATTCTTCCAAGTACTTTAACTGAAAGAATAACTTGCACATCAGACAAGTTTGGACATAAAGCTCTGCAGGTGAACAAATATTTGGATTATGCAAGGGTAAGGAATTATAGAGATGGTCCTCTATTTTACCGTTTACTGTTGTAAACATGATGGATATTCTTTGTAGAAGTGAAAGGGAACAACTATAATTTTAATTGATAGCCTGGGAAGCGCAGATATCACGAGAAGAAATTCTTGGTATTATACAACAGAATTTTCATTATACTGCATCATAATATACACATTAATTATAATATAAAGAATATGGGGAGATTCAAAGGTTATCATGGTTGAATTACTGAAATATTATCAAGCACCTTGACTATGTTTTTCACATCAGGATTGAACATAAAACTTTCACATAACTTTTAAATATTTAGACATTAATATACTTAAGGTTTTAAATGTCTTTAAATTACTGCCCTGTCTGGAAAGTATAAGAAAGGCTATAAAGAGATGAAACACAATTTCTCTAAAAGAAACATTTTATATTTGCTGCAAAATAAAGCAGGATAAGAAATAGCCTGCTAAAAAGTATATTATCAAGCAACTCAGTTGGCATAGTTACTCCTTTTAAAGCAGAAGAATCAACAAAGCAGTGGATTGTGATGGAAAACACTTGGTTTCAGGCTATGAATGAAAACTGGGTAAGCCAGTTGGCTTTCATGCCTAAGGAAGAACTATAATTTCCTGATTTACAGCCAGGTGCCTTAACCACTAGACTAAACCAGCTCTCATCCTATCAACCTAATCCTATCAAAAATTATGAGCAACCTAAAATGTAATTTGTTTTATTTAAAATAAAAGATCAAATTTTACAGATCATAAGCTATACTGCTATTACTACTACTCTAGTTATGCTCATGATGAGAGCACCACCGATGATAGATTGATAGGTAGATAGATAGATGAGAGAGAGAGAGAGAGAGAGAGAGAGAGAGAGAGAGAGAGAGAGAGAGAGAGAGGGAGAGAGGGAGAGAGAGAGACAGACATTTGCAAGCTGTGCTCATTCTTTTTACAATTCCCAACTTTCTCAACTAACACAGCTCTCAGCGTGCTGATTGGAAATTCTGGAAGTTGGAGGACTAAAGCAGTGATGGGAGGCTCATGCACAACCTAGATTCTGGGCATGCACAGATGAAGTTTTGCTTGCACAGCCCTGTTCCTAACAGGCTACAGCCGGGGGGTCCCTAATACGGGGGATTAGGGACCCCTGGACTAACGTATTGGAAAGCAAAAGACTGTGGAATATTGGTCTAACCTAAAATAGATAAAACTCTGAATTCCCTAGAAAGAAATTCAGGTTTCTCTACAGATTTGTCCTCCACATAAACAAGCACAATGTTGATATAAATTTCTACCTTTTGCAGTAATTACAGCACTCCTTTGTTAGAAAAATCCTGTCAACTCATAGAAGCTAAGGCATGTTAATTATTAATCCTCCCTTATTACATTAGGCAATATGCTTTTGTAGCATTCATTATATCTTTTATAATTATGCCCAAGAGGAAACACTAACAGGATGATGATGAATCAGTTCTTCTTGTACAAATCTTATTTTGCCACTCTCAGAAAACACACATAATAATTATGTTAGAGCACTGTTGAGATGTCCTCCCTGCAACATTTTTTTGAGCAGTAGTAATAAATAGCAAGATCCTGAGCTTATTAGTGTTAGGTATGACCTAGAATGATTATATTTTTCCACATACACAGGCACATGTGCACACGTGCACAGACACACAGACTGATATTTTGCAGCAGAATTAGGAATTTTAAATGAATAACACCATGAACAATTAAGATTTATGGAAATTTTCTGATCTTTCGTCACTGGCCTAATGTTCAAATTTATTTGTGAATCTGATACTCATCCCATTCTTTCTACTGCACATATTTCATCATTTAAAAGTAGGTATCACCATCAATGAAGCAGTATGTTGAGTGACGTATCTCAAACCTACACCAATTGAAAATATATATTCTCTCACTGTCATTGCCCCACCTAAGATAAGGAGGGAAGTTGCAGCAGACACTGGGAGAACTAAGCAAGAGAATGAACAACTTCATGGCAAGAACAAATATTCTTGAGGGTACACAAGAACGAAAACGAATTAAAAGATGGAGGAAGGAGACCGTTAAGCAAGGAATAACATTGAAGGAAGATATGGCTGAAGGATCCAACCTCTGTTATATTACCTGGAGGACCCTGAATAGGCTGAGAGTTGGAATGCCAAATTATAAAAGTAAATAGAGGCTCTTAGCACATGGACAACACACTCTGTGAATCTGAAGAGACACAAAGCCCAGCCCATCTGCTGGTATGTCGGCTACTACCAGAAACACGTACCAATAATGACTTATTTTTGGCTTTGCCAACAACAAAGCCAAGAAGGTGGCTTCAATAAAATTTGACCTAGACACGGAAGAAGAAACATTCAAGGAGCAGTTACAAATTAACTCCTAGAAACAGTTAAGTTGCTGCATAATTCTCAACTTAATATTCTTTCCCTCTGTGTCTCTCTCTTTAGAACAGAATTGATATCACTTGTGAAGGCTGTTTACATACAGTAGTCCTATTTTTCTTCTCTGTTTGTGCAAACTACATGCTATTTCTCATGTGAGCCATCAGCATGTTCTAGAGTTGGGGCAGATAGATTTTCCTAAGTAAGCCGAGCGCGTGCAATAGGAAACTGCAGTTGGGCCAGAAACCTAGGCACTTGGACTCACTACATTTCATATTTATTTATTTAAATTTTGAGGCCATCCAAATCCTTAATTCTGGGCCAACTAACAACATAAATAGAAAAAAAAATCAGTGCAGAACATCCAGAATTGTTCACTTGCATTTCTGTTTCTGGAATTTAAAATACTTACTGTATTTGACAGCACAGTATCACTACTAGAATTTTGGGTTCTATAATCTCCCATGATTTGAAATGGACACCTAACATTAGAACCATCATCAAAAAGACACAACAAAGAAAGCTCTTCCTGCGTCAATTTAGGAAGTTCAGACTGCCCCAAGAGCTGTTGGTACAATTCTACTAAGAAATTATTAAATCCATCTGTACTTCTATAACTGTCTGGTTTGGTACAGCAATTAAACAGCATAAGTGCATACTCCAAAGGATAGTTAGGACTGCTGAAAAAAGAACTGCAACCAGGCTGCTTTCCATAGAAGGCCTGCAGGTTGCGCAAATCTGGAGTAGGACTGAGAAAATAACTACAGACCCCTCACATCCTGAACATAATCTGTTTCAACTCAGAATGCTGCTATATGACATTACATGCCAAAACAACTAGACATAGGGACAGTTTTTTCCATCATGCTATCACTCTGCTGAACATCTGATCCTCACAGTACTGTCTTACGTCTAAGAAGTATTTTCACCCATGTTGTATGGCTGGAGTATTATTATTATCCTTCTCATCTTCTCTACTATCCCTATTATTGGTATCATTATTATGATTCTTATTATCTTGTTGCATTGCATGTACACGGAGCCCTTCTGCACGGGGTACAAATTCCTTATGTGTCTAATCACACTTGGCCAAATAAAGTACTGTATATTTTTTTTTAAAAAAAGTTTGTGCTATATTTTGCAATTTATCACTATTAGCAGCTTTAGACAACATGCATGGAAATGTAATTAAGAGTAAATTAATTAACTACATGTTTTAGTGTTGTGATAACACTACTGGTATACAATTTTTTCAAATGCAGAAATAAAATGAATGAAGAATTGTTTGCCTTCCTAAAACCTGAGCCATTTCAAACCAGAGAAATGCAGCTGGCATCAAGATTTTATATCTAGCTGGCACCAAGATTTATATGCAGCTGGCACCAAGGTTTTATATCTAGCATATACTCTAGCAGCATATGCTGCTACTTCTGGCCAGGCTGAGAAATTTTAAAATTTTTCATTAATATCACCAGAGGACAAAGACTTCAGTATCTTGAGACAGTCCTCTATAATGACACTTCCCAAAGTTGTGTTCCTCATGCCTCAAATATAATCACTTTCAAACATGTTTCCTAGTGCGGTTTTCTGATGTAGTCTTCAAATACAGAAAAGAGACAAAAAATATCCTACCCAGCTCTGCAAAATAATTTTCTTTGCAAATTGCCAAGAGGTACACATTGGAATGCAGCATTTGGATAACTTTGATGCCAGCCAAATGAGAACTCCTAAGATAAAGCATCCTTCCTCCTAAGACCACCAAATAGTCTGAAGCTCATAGAAAGGAAGATGTGTTCAATGATCAGTCCTCATAGGAGACAACATTCTTCAATCTTATTTTTTTTTTAAAAAACTCTCTCCATATAATCAGCACTTTTCCACATCCTATGCGTGTGAATCCTAAAATGACTTGAGTTACCAGCCAAGAGGTTGCTGGCCTCTTCAGAATTCTACTACTTACTATCAGATTTGAACTATGGAAGATAAGACCCTTTCTGTTCTTTTATCAGTCAAAAGCAGAAAGGCACTAAGTGTGTTTTTCTTATTTGAGCACATATAAGGTAGGATAAATGGTTCTCCTATTATAGTATAGTATAGTTTATTGTCATTGCACATGGTACAATGAAATTAAATGCCGTCTTCAGTGTACATTATAATTATAAAAATAAAAACACAAGCATGCATCCTTTACATTCTATATAATTGAAATTGAAAACCTAATATTACACTATACCATAGAATTCAACGCTACAGTTCTGAAACACTAATGTTTCATGATCATAGTCTGATTTCAAAGTTTTTGTACTGAGAGAATTGGGATAAATATTATTTTGGGGTTGCATCTCATGTTCTCAAAGGTGTTATTTGTTCCTGCAAATAACAAATATTCTCCTCGCTCTGCCACCCCAGGAATTTTTAAATTCTCTGCAGGATCAGCTTGGCTTTTATGCTGCCTTCAAGTTATAGTTTGTTTTTTTTTAATTTGACTTATATGCCGCCCTTCTCCGGAGACTCAGGGCGGCTTACAGTGCGTTAAGCAATAGCCTTCATACTTTTGTATATTTATACAAAGTCAGCTTATTTCCCCCACAAACTGGGTCCTCAATTTACCTACCTTAGAAAGGATGGAAGGCTGAGTCAACCTTGAGCCTGGCGAGATTCGATCTTACTTTAATTGCAGACGGCTGGTGTTAAATTACAGTGCTTCTGTCTGTTGAGCTATCCAGGCTCTTATAGACCCTTTTTGCAGGGTCTTATCTTTTCTGCTCAAGGCACAGCTGTATATCCTTCCCAGTTCATAAAACAGTGAGGAATACAGACAAGTGTTGGGTAAGGAGCGCTTAGCAACGAAAGATGTTTGAGCTAAATCATTTCATTATTAGTTTAGGTGCTGTTCCCATCCAGAGAGAATGTGGGTGGCCTACATTCTCTTTCCTTACCAAGGAAATTTAAATAGGAAAAAATATCATAAAAGGACAACCATCTAAATAAAAGTCAAACTTACGAAGAAAACCATGGCTACTGAAGAACAATAAACATCCTAACAGAACCAAGGTGGGCTTTCAGTTCCCACTCTCTCAAAAATCTAAGTTTTTATAGCTATCTTAAAACTCAATAGGATAACATTGTTCTTCTGCAATAAAGACTACAGTAAATGTGATGCAGGCCCAGGTAGTACACAATAATTCTACTAATAATTCTGGAAAATCAATTTGCTTTGCTAGTTCTCTGCAAGAGCAGAAATGGTAACTTTTTTCAGTATCTATCACCATATGATTTTAAATTGATTAAATGTATCACACAGTAGCCAAAATTCACCCTACACTTTGTAGTATGTGTCATCTGTAGCCTTTTTTTTTCTATTAAAAATGAAAGTCATATTAAATAGTGACATTTTTCCGTTTTTGTCATGTCTCCCGACTGACTTCATCTCAGAAGATGTCATCATTAGTCCACTGGGTATAGGAAACGAAGAGGCTGAACTGGAAGTCAGGGTTAAAAGTGTCATAACTTTTAAATTTAAACTTAAATAAGTTTAAGAAGATAGACAGGAATATTTTTTTACAAAATGCAGACTAATGGAATCTGTTTCCGTCAGACGTAGCAAAAGCCACTTGTTTAGATGGTAGAGTTTTCTCCACCCATATCATGGAGAGCTTGCTACTTCTTTTTGCTGTACCATCCTGTTTACAGACTTCTGAAAGCTTTTACATGGCTACATACATTCTTCTGGACTAATCAATGCAGTTTTTCTTTTGTATACAAAAGCCTGCATTATGAGTGCTGGGAAGTCTGGGTGATATGCACAATCTATCAACTACTGACATTTGTAGAGACAGGAAATGCATCCATCTGAATACAGCTTGCAAATGCAGAAGCAGAATAGAAAACCAGGTTAAAAGAAATTCAGTGGGAAGCTGTAAGAATAAAATGAGTAAAGAGAATATGAAAAGAATAATACAAGAAAGAAAGAAGAAAGATTGTTCATTTGAAGAAAACAGCAAATCTTAAAAGCACGAAAGGTAAAGTAAACTGGTTAATACAATACCAAGCATCAATTTTTTTTTATTAAATTTATATACCGCCCTACTCCCGAAGGACTCAGGGCGGTGAACAGGCACAGAATAAAATACATAGATACAAAAGTTAGAAACATAATTAAAACCAGATTAAATAATTTAGCCCGAGACAATTAAAAAGCCCAATAATTTAAAACAGATTAAAATTTTGATTTAAAAGAATTTTAAAAAAGGGGAGAAAATTAGGCCAGGCCGGCTTGCTGGAATAGGAGGGTCTTAAGAGCATGGTGGAAAGTGCGCAGATCCGGGATCCTCTGTATCTCTGGGGAGAGCTCATTCCAGATAGTGGGTGCCCCCACAGAGAAGGCCCTCCCCCTGGGGGCTGCCAGTCGACATTGATTGGCTGACGGCACCCGGAGGAGCCCCTCTATGAGAGCGTACCGGCTGGTGGGAGGCTGTTTGTGGTAATAGGCGGTCCTGTAAATAACCAGGTTCAAAGCCATGGAGCGCTCTAAAGGTGGTGACCAAAACCTTGAAGCGCATCCGGAAGACCACCAGGAGCCAGTGCAGCTCGCGCAGGAGAGGTGTCACATGGGAGCACTATGGGAGCACCATGTTGCTCCCATAACCACCCACATGGCCGCACTCTGCGCCAGCTGGAGCCTCCGGGTGCTTCTCAAGGGGAGCCCCATGTAGAGAGCATTACAGTAGTAACGCTCTCTACTACTACTACAGTAGTAACGCTCTCTAAATTTATTAAGGTTCCAAAGAAGTTTTGCTGGGAATTGAACTGAATGACTTGATAGTTATATAATTTAATGGAAAAATCAGTAAAATTATAGTTACATCTTCAGACAAGTTATCAACCAATAAGGAACAGTGCACAATTCAGAAACATATATAGCAGAAGCTGAAATTTCACTTTTGTTTTTAAAAATATACTTACATTATTCTTCTGGCAAATAATTTCCTGTAAAAGGGAGAAAAAACAGATGAGAGAACTACCCATGAACAATGTATGCATCTTCTTACTGTATACTCAACAAAAAGTACACTTAATTTTGTTTGCTCTGGGAATTTTAGATTTTCTTTACAAAAATCTGTTGGTTGGCATAAAAATAAACTGCTGATGGGTGCTACATCATATTAGCATTATATAATTGTTGAATGGAAGGCCTTTAAGTGTCACTAAAATTCCTCATGTTATTAAATTAAACAGATGAAACTTTTCTTGGAATGAGCATAGGCGAATAAGAAATGCCTCATGTGTTAAATTCAACTGTATCAATGAAAAATGAGGAAGGGCAAAAAGGTAACTAGAAAAACAGCGAAAAAAATTATCACAACTTTTTACAGAGCAACATTATTAATTAATTAATTAATTAATCTGCTTTCATGTCTATTCTGAATATTTACTCTGATATAAAGCTGAATTAATAGCATGCCAGCACTGACATAGCAACATTTTTGTATATTCCAGACCTGTTTCTTTTGCATATTTCAATCATTTATGATATCAGGAAAAAAGATCCAATCAAAAAGGAAAAAGGGACCTAAATCCTTATTCTGCATGCTCTCATTCTAGGTAACTGTTCAGTGGAATAATGTTGTTTTGTGCCTTTGCTAAAAATAGTTCTATTTGTTACTGGAAACCTGATATTCATCAACTGTTATTTATAACAGCATCACAATTGGCTAGAACTGACAGCAACATGATGACATAGTCTCATATGTATCACAATGTTTCTGAATATAAAACATTTCCTTTTTGAAATCTTCAAAATGAAGCATATGAGTAAAATTCCAAGCTACATGCACCCCAGCTAAAATACCTCTGAGGAGTTTGAGGAGTAAAAGTAAATAAAAGCACATGTTTGTACATGAAAAGAAAATGCTAATATTACAATCCCATCAGGCTTAAATCCTACATAGAGAGATCATGTAGGAGATGATCAGGCCCTCATGCCCACAAGAGAGCTAAGTCCAGCCCATCTTGAATTCCTTCTGCTCTTTATCTCCCGCTAATTTCCCTTGGCTGTTAGTAGTTCAGATTCTTGCAGAGAGCTCAAGCTTACAATAAATCTTTATACCATTTGAACTTTCTAGATCTCCTCATTTTCCTGGTGCTCGACAGATCTGGGCTACAGATTACAACACTTTTGATAGATTTATATTTGTTGCTACTGTTATACAAAACAGTAGTTTTGTAGCAACAAACAGCAACAAAAAGGAGAATTTTGTCAGGGAGCGATTTAGTTTCAAGTGGAGCAATAAAGTGCAACTGTCTATCCAAAGGCTTTTTAATGAATGAGGCATACATTCTACAGAATGTCTCTATCTCCTGATAGAGATGGTAACTTTTTGACAAGTATTGATCTGTCTGAAATACATCTAAATTGCATTTGGACACTGAAAGGAACAAACGTATCTTTGAAAGAGTGGTACTTGAAACTGGGCTTCACAAATAAAACATATCTCAAGGTTGACTCAGCCTTCCATCCTTCCGAGGTAGGTAAATTGAGGACCCAGATTGTGGGGGCAATAAGCCGACTTTGTAGAAACACCGCTTATGGGTGGCCAAAAGCCCTAATAAGCAGGTATATACAAAAGAATGAAGGCTATTGCTATAAGTGCATTGTAAGCTGCCCCGAGTCTTCGGAGGAGGGCGGCATATAAATTGAACTAATAAATAAATAAATATCTACAACCCAAAGTTGATAAAAACATGGGGTCCCAATTCAATTTTTTTCCTGGCCATGAAAAAGCAGAAGAGTGGTATGTTTTTTGACTTCTATAGTTAGAATTTTTGATGGCCAGGACACAAATAACTGTTTTACCATATGCTATCTCTCATGTAGGCCAATCCAACTGAGGCAATCATTAGTAGAGATCATCCTCATTTTCTCACATCCTTTGTACATTCAGCTGGTATTAAGCAACAAAAAAGTCTTTTTTGTTGTGGTTCTTACTCTGTGAAATACCCTCCCTCTCGAGATAAAGCTTGTGTCAACCTTTTGATAACTGATAAACAAGCTGAAAACATGTTCATTTATCTTCACATTTGATGCCTCAAGATGGTATCCTTCCACAACTCAAGGCCATAAGTTTACACATTCTGGGCTATTTCAGTTATATCTGAGCAATCTGATTGCAGTTTAAATGTACATTTTAATGTTGCAAACTCTTAGGAATTCATGGCAAGATAGGCAATATACAAACAATTTAAATACAAAGATAAGTAATATAAGAATAACATTAAGAATATGCTGGGACTAGCATACAATAATACTGAAAAAGTAAAAGTAATATAATAAAATCAACCCATGAATTGTATTTGTATTGTACAAGTCTGGATCTGTCTGAGCTATAGATATGAATATGCATATTGCAAGCAGGAGTTGTGAGTTGCAAGACAATAATATTAGTTGCTAGACACATTCTCAGAAGGTACAGAGAACTTAATTGTATAAAAATCTCTTTAACTATCAGATCAGTGTGATGATGACCTGATCTATCTGAAAAGGAACTATGCTTTTCTTAGAATTTCCCAAACCAGCATTTGCTAAATAGGCATCTGTCATGAATATTGTAAATGAAAGCTATCTTAGTGTAACTATAATACTCTAGGTTCTTTCCAGCAATATTAGGTGTATCCTAATTTTTTCCTCAAGGATTTGTTCTTCTTTATGTATTTAACTAGTGAACTGCTTTGATATAGACCTTTATACAATATTATATTCCAAGGAACAGCAAGGAATCAGTCACTATCTATGCACAACTAATCTCTGTAGGGCAGCTATAAAACATGTGGTTGGCACTGGCACAATTTGTGAGGCTTGATTCATTTAGACTTTTATTTTTTATTTACTATGGTATGCAAGCTCAATGTATATGATCCAGGAAATGGGTTAATTCCAGAATCCAGATAGATGTGCTGTGAAACATACTTAGTATTTACCTTTTGCGTCTTTCACATTAAAATAATTTAGCAATAAGCCACTTAGAAGGCAAACCACAATAAGCATTTAAGGCCGCTTCTTAAAAAACAGAAATTAGTGGAAAAAGTCAAGGCGTGTTTTTTTTTTAAAGAAAAAAGTTCTATTTTGAAAGTATATCCTCCCCTTACTTGATAAAGTAATTATTTTTTATAATCCACATCTGGTTGAGACTGAAGGAGAACTTTCTTCAAATTCATAGAAAAAAAAATAGAAACAGAACCACAGAAGTTCCAAGAACCACAGGCTTACGCACGTGAGGAACTTCAGTTTTTGCAATAGTTTTACTTCTAACCTCATTTCCTACATCAATCTTGTTCCAACATGGGACTTTTCAGATAGGCTGTGTCTGCATAGCACACAAGAACCCTGAACTGTTTCCAAGCTTCTAGGCTATTGTGGCAGCAACTAAAACTGAGAATTGTGTAGATACTAACAATTCCACACAACACAATGATACATTTCTCTGTATCTTTCTCTTTGTTTTTATCCAAGCTCTGTCTTAATTTTAAAAAGGCATCTGTACCTTCAGTGATTGCAGAGAATCTGTGTTTGTATCACAGTAGAGAATAATGTTGTTGGCCATACTGAAGCTCTCTCGAACTCCTAGATGATAGAAGAGGGAGGGCTGACGGAAAGCATCGCTCATTTCCACCACGGCAATATCTGCAAGGAAGATCAAAATATATGCTAATCAAGTACAGTACTCAAAAAAAGATATGCTGAGAACCCATTAACTTCTCTCAGTCATTATTTTAGTCAGCTAATATCCTGAAATGACAAAATCTCTCGAAAAGATTATTTGAAAAACAACTATGACTAACTAACATAAAATGTAAACATTTTTTACTACAAAAAAGATAAACCTTTAGCTAAAAAAACAGAGTGAAGATAATCAGCTTCTTCCCTCTCTTTTTCTTTGGCATGATTGTGCTTCAAGGGGAATCCACAGTGGACGAGGAGTTCCCATTTAGAATAAAGAGGCAAAGACTGAAATATCAAGTAAGAAGCCCTCAAAAGCTCTTTGAAGCACATTAACAGAGAAGGACCACCAAAACACAACATTTCATGCTTGTGAATTTAATATTTGGAGCGGTCTTTCACTGCAATTGGAAATATGTGGCATTTGTAGCTTTCCTTTGATGGCACAGTAAGATTCCTGGCTCTTCACCTCATTTGGCTCCGAGGTTGCATAGCTAAATAATCTTCATATAATGTTTCCACATGGATATAAAACCAAGTATTTTCAAATCCTTTCCATTGCAACGTGTCTACATTTATTTACAATGGACAATTCTGGGTCATATTCTAACATACACAGGTGGTTGGCTAAGAGGAACTTAGTCTGCACCTTTGAGCACATGGAAGATTCACCTCAGGTAAAGATTTAGGACAAGATCAATAGTAGGAAGAAACTGGGTTTTTTTTTGTGAGAATCTTTTGCTACTAAGGAAATTCTTCAAAGAAGCACAGATTTATACTTATAAATTCTTCTTTAACAAATAATTACAATGGGCTTCACGTTGAGTTCTCTTCCTGATGATCTGGAATGCTCCAGTGCAGTGGTGGGTTTCAAATTTTTTTACTACTGGTTCTGTGGGTGTGGTTTGGTGGGCATGGCATGGTGTTTTGGGCGTGGCTTGGTGGGCATGGCAGGGGAAGCATACTGTAAAATCTCCATTTCTTCCCAATCAGCTGGGACTTGGGAGGCAGAGAATAGATGGGGGTGGGGCCAGTCAGAATTTTTACTACCGGTTCTCCGAACTACTCAAAATTTCCACTCCCGGTTCTCCAGAACTGGTCAGAACCTGCTGAAAGCCACCTTTGCTCCAGTGCCACCAAATGAGGGTTTTTTTAAAATCAAAGATTATTGACATTTTGTTAATTCAATAATTGTTTCATTGACTTCATTAACCACCCTTTAGGAGAGCAATTTCACCCTAGTGCTGCAGTTGTTTCTAATGAAATTATTCCTGCTACAAAGAAAACTCCGTAGGGCTGATTTAGCAGTACCAAACCTCTTATCATGTTTTTTTCCATTTTCCGTAGGACTTCTTGCTAGATAAGTGTTCTCAAGGAAATAATCTACAGTACCTGTAAATTTTACTCAACTCCGTTAAAAGTGAGTTTCCTGTGATAACCAATGGAAGATAACACTCTACCAATTGAATAATGGACCACATCTCATGATGAATACACATTTCTATGAGCCAGTATTCTTTAAACCTTTCAAAACCTTTTCCTTTTTAAAAAGAAAAAGTGAAATGAATGCTGAAATATTTTGCTATATTTACAAATTCTATTATAAATCTTAATGCAGTTATGAATTTGGACGTAGCAACATATTTCAATAACATCTATGTAAAACTTGTTCAGGGAAGTGAGGTCAGCATAACAGTGAACATTTTAAATACTTGCTGTGGATTACAGTGAATGCTGAAAACCCATTTTACTCCAAGGTATAATAAAACAAAAGCAGCACATTCTGTATCTTGGAAGATATTTGTGGAATACATTCAAATTCAAATTATTCAGAGAATACTGAAGTTCAGCATAAATATGATTTAAGAAATATTATAAATTAGGCATTGATGCTCACAGGACAGAGATAGAATATATTATCAAGGAGTATTCATGATCTTGAAGCACACAACAATAAAAGGGATTATTTCAAAGACACACAAATCTCTCTTAAATGAATTTATTAAGCAATGTCATCTATAATCATTCCTTTAAAACAAGGCACTTCTAAGTCCATTACTTGTCTTAAACTGACAAAACAATATATGATAAAATTATACAGTGATAATTATGCATTTTCATAAGGACAAAGAGGCTATATCTCAAGCTGCAATCAAAGTTAATCAAAAAGAAACTGAGACCCTAAAGATAATTTCATTGGACTTTATAATGTAAGTCGTCCAATCATCAAAGAACTATGAGCTTTTAACAACACTCACTAAGGTTTCCATACAATATAAAACCACAAAAGTTACTCTAGAGATTATCTAGCTGTATTATTGTTTAAATTGCCCAAACATGTTTGGCTTCTATAGGACATTTTTTATAATAATGCAATCAAGTAAGTTTCTACTTTTGTTTTATTTGGATTCTATATTGGTTTCATTGGCCATGACTGGATGATGACACAAACCATCTGCTCTTACTTACTACTTTCCATATTACACCCTGTTTCCCCGAAAATGAGACATCCCCTGATAATAAGGCCAATTGGGCTTTTGAGCGCATGCGCTAAAATAAGCCTCCCCCCAAAAATAAGCCCTCCCCGAAAATACTTAAACGCAGAGCTGGAAATCAGGTAAGACCACAAGAGGAGCTCCATCTTGTTCCATGCACCGCAAAATAATAAGACGTCCCCGAAAATAGGGCCAAGCACTTATTTCGGGGTTCAAAAAAAATATAAATCAGGGTCTTATTTTTGGGGAAACACGGTATTTTATTCCATGTACTTGAAGGAAGAGGGCTCACCTGTTGACTACTTGTGCCCTTCCAGCCAGCCCTACTTCATTAGCAGGTATTTGAATCACTCTCTCATCCTTCCTCTTTCCAAATGTAATATAGGCTTGCGCCATTGCCCCTCCATTTACGACACTCAAGATAATTCTAGTGAAACCTCCTCCTCTCCTTCAGCTGACCCTGGAACTGCCTGCCACTTTGTTGTGGGGAGGGGAAACAAAGGAGCTGTGGATCATGAAGAAATCCACATCCCTGCTCCCCATTCTGACATGTCTCCAAAGACTCCCTGCCCCCAGGGAGAAAAAAGGCTCCCTTACAACTGCCATCATCCCCCATCCAGTCCCAGCTTGTCAGGACATATTTGAATTGCTCCCTCATTCTTCCTTCAGTGGCCACTGCAGTTAAGACATTTCAAATGGGCTCAGTTCAAAGCAGCCAATGGCCATTCACTCATTAATCCCTGCTGTCAGCTGATTGGGCACCGAGGTTGGAAAGAGGGCAAGGATATGCTCCTCATGCCATGCAACCTATTGGTTCCTGGGAAGAGTAGTTGGTGGCACTGAAGCAGCCACAACTTTGCCAAATTTCAATCCCACAGGAGTCATGGGTCCCAGACTTTGGACAGATTCTGTAAATTAGACCACCTGAGGTACATAGATTCAAAAAATTGTTACTTTATGATACATCCTTTTATCCAATTGAAGGTAACAAAGTACCAAGTAGAAGTTTTAGTATCATATAGATTGCAAATGGGTTCTCCGTGTCATTATTCTCACTAAAAGGTTGATATTGCAGCATTGAAAAGATAAATGTATGGCTCCATTTATCCAATGGATTGAAAACCTGACTGTACTCATGTATAGATAGCCTATAGACCTAGACATTGTATAGACAAATATAATGGAAAATAATTTATAGTTTATAAATAGTTTATTTAAAAAATTATATAGAAAGCAGTAGCTTTAAAAAAGATGTATTAGAAATATATGCATACTAGAATAATATTTGCATTTACATACAGTGTATATATAGTGTTGTAATTGTTGTTATGATGATATAACTGTTCGTTGTATTTCTTTCATGTTTTTATTAAAGCATTTTCATGTGTTCTTTTTTTCTCTTTGAGAATAAGACTATTCTTTCTGGTGCCTTTAGGTTAGGGTTTTTGTTTGTTTTTTAACTTCTGATAACTGGACATGTCCTTACAGCTTTCTCAGTAAGATTTTAGAATTGGTTTGCCTTTGCTTGCTTCCTGGGGCTGAGAGAGATATCAGCCCAAGATATCCAATAGACTTTGAATCTAAGGCAGGATTAGAATTCGTTATTTCCTAGTTTCTATCCTGTTGTCTTAACCACACCAAACTGGCTCCAAATATTACTAAGGCATTGCAGTTATATTCATATAACTTTTTCTCTTAATTTTGGGAAGAGAGCAATTGTAAATCTGCTTTGCATGTCTAATTAATATTGCGAGCGTTCCCTGGAGTGATAAAGATTTCTTTTACATTCTTAAGTAAGTGGTCCACAATACTTTAAACTTGTGTAGTAGTTGCAGAGATGAAAGTGGTAGCTGAATTTAGTCAGAGTTTTACAGAAGAGTAACTCATGGGTAGACTGTCTTGGTCTTTGAGATGTTTGGCATAACATCTGCAGGGAGGACAAGGGGGTTAAAATAACACAGGCAGTGTTGCAATTTTGGGATTCAAGCCCTGCTCCTTTTCAGTGCATGTCACAATGCTGCATAAATGTTCAAAAGGCACAGACATTTAGCTTAATATTAGTATGCTGCTTTCCTCATTTTGACAAAAGTTTTAAGAGTCTGCTGTCCCCTTGGTTTTAGCCACATAACATTTACCGTATTTTTTGGAGTATAAGATGCACCAGCCTAAACCTTTTTTGGTGAGGAAAACAAGAAAAGGAAATCTGCCTCTGCCTCTGAGCAATTTTGCCTCGTTACAGCAAACAGCCTGCTTTACTTTCATTTTCGTTTTCAGCATAGCTTGATTAGTACAAGTATAAAAAAAAATCTGCTCCAGCAATTTACCTCCTTGCAGCAAGCAGCAGAGGCCTGAGCAAAACAGCTGAGAGTCGGGAGGCAGATCCGATCAACTTGTGCTAATTAGGCTGTGCTGAAGCTGAAAGGAACTGTTTCTTCTTGCTGTTTGCTGCAATGAGGTAACTGTTGGGAAGCAGAGGCCAAAGGGTGGGGGCCAGCGGGTGGGCGGGGCTACATTCGGTATATAAAACGCACCTAAATTTACACCCCCTTTTAGGGGGGAAAAAGGTGTGTTTTATACTCCGAAAAATACGGGTAGTTGTTAATTGATGTGGTTTGACATTCTAAACATTTGGAGGCTACCAAGTTTATTCTTTGAATTTTTCAGTAAACTGGACATTGTAATCACAAGCACAATGCTAAATACACTTCTCAAACTTCGTATTTCTTTATAAAAATACCTTTTGAGCCAACAAAATTTGGTCATGGATTGGGTAATTCACCTTTAGAGAAACAAGTGTTTGTAACCAGCTATGCACAGCATAGTAGCCATTTTGTGAGTGTGCTTACTTCAGGCTCTAAAAATTCCATACCTCCCCACCTTCTAATTTCGTACCAATGTACTTAATTCTAAATCTCCCTGCATCTCTTTCTTCTCTTCCCATTGAAAGGACCCAAGTTGGTCTCTGCCTAAATAGTATTCCTTTAAGCTAATTAATGGGTGAGGCTGGAATTCATAGATTCCCCAGTCACAGGGTAGTTCAGCTCCGGAAACACAATTTTCACTTTAAAAAAAACAAAAACAAAAAACTAACTTATTGGCTTGCATAGATAAGTTTCCAGAAATGGAATGCACATTTAATTTTGCATATATTTCTTTTTTAATGATTTTAAATAATAGAAACAAAAAGAGCAGAACAGAAAGATAATAGTGGTAGTAAAACACATTCACTTCTTTTGGTTCTTCAGCTGATATGTTACTTAATTAAAATATGGCAAAAGTAACCTATGTAAGGAAGTAAGTAATTTAATTTAATTTAATTTAATTTAATTTATCGCATTTCTATGCCCCCCAACTCCCAAGGGACTCTGGGCGGCTTACAGCAAAAATAATGTGAACAATTAAATAAATAAAGTAAGTAAATAACCATCCCTCCATTGTAGAAGGCAACAATTCTGATTCCCAATTCTGGATTGTAAAAAGCAAGGATCTGTCATTATTCCTTGTTTAGTATTTATAACTATGTTTACATCTTTCTAAGGGTCTCAAGGAAGAGTTTTATCAATGAAGGGGTATTTCTTTTACAAGTGCTTGTTCCGGAGTAACTGATACCAATTCCCTGAGCATACAGAATCCGAATACAGCATACACTGTATCCAAACAAATGCATTCAGGCATTTTCTCTGCTGATTTGTGTTGGTGTGTATCATTCCTGATGACACAGCATGAACTTTAACAGTTCCACCGGGGTAGTCCCCTGCTTACAGAATGTTTCGTTTGTCCTTTCCATTGTGGTTTTTAAGACATGGAAAAATTCTCAGTTATTTCTTTTTAAATACAACTGTTTCCCAAAATAAGATGTACTTCTGAAATCCCATGGTTGGTTCATCAACATTGTATTTGGGGGCGGGGGGAATACACAATATTGCCATGCATTTGTAACTCCTTTGGGGAGAAAGCAGGATATGAATGAACAGGGCGGAAAAAATAAATGAATCCATTTCGTGCTTTCCCAGTTCTGTTTTTTTTCCCCCCTCTCACTGGAAAAGGTTCAACTTTTACCAAACAAATCTTTCACTAAAACAGATGCTCCAAATGACTTTCCTCTGTTGCTAACTTCTGGCTCATCCCAACCTCATGGACTGGCAACCTCTTCTCAACCCATTTCAATTCTAACTCTATTTCCTTTCAGTTTCTCTTCGTCAATTGCAGATCACAAATGCTTTCAGGAGTTAGCTACTGCTGACTGGGTGAAAGCGAAAGGCAGGTGGCAAGAGAGCAAAGAGGACAAGGAAGGGATATCAGCACAGAAAACGAAAGCGTAGTAGAAATATGCTGAGAAGAACATTCCACTCAATGGAGAGGTACACAGGAGAGAATTCCTCAATGTTTTTGTTGCTTACAAGGTACATGGGTTGGTTTAGGCCCTTGCCATGCAGTTGACATAATGTCTTTATCAGTGATGAGGAACCTTTTCAGCCCCAAGTGCCGAAAAGGGAGTGGACGCGCGTCTGGGCCGCAATCCAGAAGAGGAGCTGCCCAGGGGACATGCGCGCACCCAAAAATGAACTTCCAGTTTCAGCTACTGAGCATCTGGTTTCAACCAGCTATTCTTCCAGGTTTCTAGCGCATATGCGCATGCGACGATCAGCTAGCCAGTGCGCATACTCCCGCAGGAAAACAGGAGACCAGCTTGATCTGTCCCCGTCCCCACACACACACAAACACAGCCAGCCGAGGGTTAAGGAAACACTTTGGAACGCACCCAGGTCTTATCTCCCACTTGGCAGCGATAGACACACCGTCTGCCAAATGCCTTTATTTTCACAAACAGAAAGATAAGATACTAACGTACAAAAAAGTCCAAGCAGAAATAATATTCCTCCCAGCAGTTCCGGAGGAGGCTTTAGTGACTATCCAAGGTTTACTTTTGTTCGTCACAAGGATCCCTGACCACTACCCTCTATTATATAGTCTCTGGGGTGTGGTCCAATGACTCAGTTCTAATCCCTAGCACGCCTCCTAAGCTGCTGCAGTCGTTTATCACGCCTTCGGAGGCATGCGTCCAGGAATGATGTTTCATTGTCACTCTGAGACGAACCAGCTGTCTCCCTGCTGATCTCCTCTCCCTCGGCCGGCACCTGAGACAATGCTAGAGGGGAGGGGCCTGGAGAGGGAGGCCTGGCTGACTCCTCTTCCTCATGCTCGGAGCTTTCTTCCTCCGATGGGACAGGCTCAGAGGGCGGGGCCACAACACAGCTCTTCTAGTTTCCGGCACTGCTGCATGCAAAAAGACTAGCTGATTGTCACATGCACATGTGCGCCAGAAACCCGGAAGAAGTGAAAGAAAAGAGAGGGAAATGAAATGGATTGTATTAGTGGTATAGGCACAGATTTGTGTACATTAGTTGCAATAACTTTGTATGTATATATGTAAAATATTGTATTTTTAAAAATGAAAATAAACTTTGTTAAAAAAAAGAAAGAAAGAAACCCGGAAAAGGAACAGGCGATGCCACACATGCCAGGCGACATGTTTCTGTGTGCCATTTCAGGCACGCGTACCGTAGGTTCACCATCACCGGTCTATATACTGCAGCAAATACATCTACCAGTATAATCTTTATCCCTATGTGTATTTCAATCACTCTTTCAAGCAGCTTCTTGGACAAGTACTTTAAAAATTAAAATAGCAAAGCAATGCTTTAGTCTTGTAAATGTATTTTCAATAAAGAGGAAATGTATCCCTTACCATGGGTTGATAATGGTAGCCAGAAAGGTTTCCTAGCTAAGAAACATGATCAGATTTGGGAATCTAGGGGCAGTGCCTTCACCTCTAGAAGAAAAGGGTTTGCATTCCTTTTGATCCCCGTCTCCAATTTTCCTTTTTGCCTTTACTTCAGCTGCATATCTGCCAGTGAAATACAACAATAAGACATTTCTAAGAAGGTAACATTTCAGAAGAACAAGTAGAACAACTAGGGAATTGTAATAAATGAAAAAAGTTTAAAACTTTCCACTTAGCTGGCACTGAAACCTCAAGAAATAGAGAGATCACAAAAGATAATATTGCAGCAGAATTTTTGTGCTTGTGATTTACCCAGCTATCTTTAAATATTTGAGGAAAGATAGGCTAAATATATTTCTACACATTTGGGGTGGAGGGAGAAGAAGTATTATTATAGAACCAAGCTAGTACAGAGAATGATAAATTGTCCTAGTTACAGAAAATGGTCGTTGCTTACCTGAACGACCCTTTTATACTCGCTGTGAAGACACTCCTCAGACTGGGTAACGATCACTCTCATTTGCACTGCTGAGTGTCAATCAAATCCCTCTGGAGCTGGATCCACCTCACTTCCTGCTCCTTCCTCAGACTTTTCACGAAGACAACTTGGACCAATAGCAGTAGAATCGACAGTGAGAGACTCCACCAAGTAGACAGACAGGAAGCAGACAGCTACAGAGGGAGAAAAAGCAGACCTCCACCAAAGCCAGGCACAGCCAAGAAAAAGGGAGGGACGGAGTGTCTTCACAGCGAGTATAAAAGGGTCGTTCAGGTAAGCAACGACCATTTTCCTACTCGCTGTTCAGACACTCCTCAGACTGGGACATACCCAAGTTAGAGTAAAAAAGGGGGGGAACTAAGCCGTAGACTGGCCTTGGGGAGAGATTACAGCTTGTAATACCCTTCTGCCAAAGGCAGCATCTGCCGAAGCAAACTTATCCAGCCTATAGTGACTTACAAAGGATGAAAGGGATGACCATGTGGCCGCCCGGCAGATATCATCTACTGAAGCCTGGGTAGCCCAAGCCGCTGAGGTTGCGGCGCTACGGGTAGAATGGGGCAGTATCAGACCCGGGACGGGGGCCTCACTTAATTCATATGCCTTAGATATACAGGCCTTGAGCCACCTGCCCACTGTAGTCGAGGAGACCTTCTGACCCAGGGAAGAGGGAAGGAAGGACACCAACAGAGCCTCAGTCTTGCGAAAGGGGGCAGTCCTCTTAAGATATCTTCTCAATGCCCGTCGCACATCCAAAGTATGCCATCGCTTCTCAGCCGGATGACGCGGGTTCAGGCAGAAATTGGGCAAGACGAGTTCTTGGGCTCGATGAAAACGAGTGTTCACTTTGGGCACAAAGGCTGGGTCGAGGCGTAGAACAACCTGGTCAGGATAGAAAACACAGAGATCACTCCTCATGGATAAAGCGGCAATTTCGGATACTCTGCGTGCTGAAGTTACTGCCAACAAAAAAGCCATCTTGAAAGACAAGTAACGTAGGCTGGACGAAGCAATGGGTTCGAACGGTGGATTCGTTAAGGCCTGCAGCACCAAGATAAGGTCCCAAGTGGGGTAGCGATGGATCGGCGGCGGCCGCAGGTTTGAGACCCCTTGGAGAAAGGAACGAATCCTGGGGTCCTGAGCCAAAGGAACACGAGCCTCCCCTGACAGGACAGTGGCCAGGGCCGCCACCTGTCGGCGCAGAGTCGCAGGAGCCAGGCCCTTGGAAAACCCCGCATGTAGAAAACCTAGAATGTCCGGAACAGATGCAGATGTGGGGTCTACGTGATGATCTCCGCACCATCTGGTGAATGCATTCCATGAAGCGTTGTAAATACGAATTGTTGATGGTCTTCGAGATGCCTGAATAATGGAGATAACATCGTCAGACAGGTTGTCCTTGAAGAGCTTTATGCGCTCAAATGCCACACGGCTAATCGAAGCCATTCTGGTTCCGGATGACGGACGGCCCCTTGAGTTAGTGCTAACTTGTCGAGTGGAATCCTCCACGGTGGTTCGACCGATAAGTTCTTGAGGTCGGCGAACCACTCTCGACGAGGCCAATACGGCGCTACTAGTAGAAGGTTCGCCCGTTCTTGAATGACCTTCCGCACTACCCTGGAGATGACAGGAAGGGGAGGAAAGGCGTAAAGAAGGCCCCGGGGCCACTGACTTCGAAGAGCATCCAGCCCTTCTGCTGCTGGAGACGGGTAGTGGGAAAAGAATCTCGGCAATTGGGTGTTCTGAGCCATCGCGAAAAGGTCCACTAGGGGAAGGCCGAACCTCTTGGACAGGTCCTGGAACAGGCCGGGATCCAACCTCCACTCGGCGTGATCTATTTGGTCTCTGCTGAGCCAATCTGCTTCTTGATTGAGAGTCCCCGAAATGTGTTCCGCTTTTATCGACGAGAGGTGAAGTTCCGCCCACGACAGAAGACGCTCCGCCTCCTGCATTAGTGTCCATGAGCGGGTGCCCCCTTGTTTGTTGATATGGGCTTTGGTGGCCACATTGTCCGTCAGAATCAGAAGATCCTGGCGATATACAAGGCGTTTGAAGTGCATCAGGGCGAGACGGACCGCTCTGAGCTCGAGCCAATTTATATTGTGTTGCAGTTCCTTTGACGACCAGACACCTTGGGCTAACTGACGGTTGAGGTGCGCCCCCCAGCCTCGCAGACTCGCGTCCGTGGTCAACACCATCCGAGCTGGTTCCAAGAAGGGGGAGCCCTTGTCGAGGGCCGGAGACAGCCACCACCTCAGTGAAAGGCGCACAGGAGCTGGAACTGTTACCTTGAGAAGAGTCTCTGCTCGACCTTGTCTCTGGTAAGGGAGCAGAAACCATTGAAGGCGACGTAGATGGAAACGTGCCCACGGGACAATGTCTATGCATGAGATTAATTTCCCCAGAAGCTGGGAGAGTGTCAGTAAGGTCACAGTCCTGTGTAGTAAGACTTGAGACATCAGATTCCGTATGCTGACTCGTCTGTCTGGAGATAGGAAGACCACACACAGATTGGAATCTATTGTTGCCCCGAGGTGCAGAATGCGAGACGTGGGAACTAGATGGCTTTTGGCCAAATTCAAAGTGAACCCGTGGTCTTGAAGGGTCTGAAGTACTAGCTCCCGGTCGTGGGTCACCTGTTCTGGAGAGGACGACAGGATCAAAATGTCGTCGAGGTAGCATGCCAGACGAACAGGAACCTCTCTGAGCGACGCTGCTAACGCCGCCAGCAACTTTGTAAAGGTCCTCGGAGCGGACGAAAGGCCAAATGGCATAGCCCGGTATTGGAAGTGGTGGTCTCCAAACGCAAAACGGAGGTACTTTCTGTGGGAGTTGTGAATGGGTACGTGCAAGTACGCTTCCTTCAGATCTACAGATTGCATGAGATCCCCTCGTCGGATGCAGCCGAGCAGAGACTTGAGGGAATGCATTTTGAACCGACGGTACAAGATGTGATGATTGAGACGTCGAAGGTTCAGAATGCCTCTCCAATCGCCCAAACTCTTCGGGACCAGGAATAGCGTTGAATAAAAGCCGGTTTTGAGTTGGTCCGATGGAACTTGTTCTATGGCCTGAATCTGTAACAGATGATAAATTTCGAGCGACAGAAGGGAACGCTTCTCCGGCTGAAGTGGCCAAGGGCAGTGAACATAAAAGTCCTGTGGCATGGTGGTGAATTCCAAACGTAACCCTTCGGTGACAGTTTGGACAATCCAGGCATCCAAGGTGGTAGTTGGCCACAGGTGAGAGAATGCCTGGAGCCTGCCCCCGATGGGGACCAGGTGCGGTGAGTCACTTACCGCGCCTGGAAAAACGGCCCGCTGACTGCCTGAAGGGTCGCCTGAAGTTGGATTGTCGGCGACCGCGGTCACGAAAGGGCGCCCTGTCCGAAGCTGGCTGGTACTGAGACTGCGAAGATCTGTAGTAAGAGGCGCCACCAGCGCCTTGCTCCTGTCGAAAGGACTGTCGATTATAAGGTACATAGCGCCTATCCTGACGCCGGAAGGACGTGGGTAACACCTTCTTCTTATCCCTATTCTCGATCAGCACAGAGTCCAGGGAGGAGCCAAATAAGGCAGAGCTTTTGTAAGGGGCGGCAGTCAAATGCCACTTGGACTTGGCGTCAGCTCTCCAGTTACGGAGCCACAAGAGACGTCTTGAAGATACTGTCGAAGCTAAAGCCCGGGAAGCAAACTTAGCTGCGTCCAAGGACGCATCAGCTGAATATTCGGCAGCTGCGACCAGTTTGGCTAGATCCTGCTGTAATCGTGCATCTTCCGGGGGAAGTCTTTCCTTCAATTGGCGCAACCACACCAGCGATGCCCGATTAAAAAATGATGAGGAGGTTGCAGCACGAATAGCCCAAGCCGCAGCTTGGTGTGTTTTACAAAAGCCCATTTCGGCTCGCTTGTCCTCAAACTTGAGACCATCCCCTGCCTCACCTACCAGGATGGAAGACGATGTGAGACTCGCCACCGGATCATCAACTGTAGGTAACTGCAAGAGAGCGTCCAACACAGGAGCCGAGGCATAGAGTTTTCGATCAAATGAATTCGGCCCCGACAACGAGGCAGGGCGGTCCCAGGGCTTTTGTACAACCTGGCAGAAAAGATCCGGACAGGGAACAAAATCCTCATCAGGCTGAGGCAGATTGAACAAGTTATTATTGGGGCCTGATGGAGCAGAAGCAGAGGAACCTTGAAGAGGCGTGGAATCCATATTAGTGGCAGCTTTTGCTTTGCGCAGGAGAGAGCGAAACAAAGAAGGCTTAAATAGTCCCGGAAAGGCCGGCTTGTCCTGAATCTCCTCCTCATCCCCTGACATCTCAAAGTCATCTAGGAAATCTTCCTCCCGGGCTGATTCAGGCTCAAGACTACAAGCACCAGATAGCTGCTGATGTTGTGCAGCAGGGGGATGCACAGAACAGGCAGAAGTAGTAGGGCACGCTGGAGCGGGTAAGGCACCAGTGGCTTGCTGCAACCCCATTTGGAACATATGTGACATAGCGTGAGTAAAAAAGGACTGAAAATCCACAGACTGAAGGAAGCCCGGGCCCGTCTCAGGACGGAGGCCGGCTGCAGTGGGTGTAAAGGTAGCTTCAGGACCTGACCTGGAAGCTTGAGAAATATGACTTGAAAAACTAGAGGAGCGAGACCTAACACTAGGCCCTGGCTGATTAGTTGCAGAATTTTGGACCTCCTTAGACTTCTTCCCCCTGAGCTGTTTAGGGGAAGGTACTGGGGAGGGAGATGGACTTTTGTCCAGATCAGAGGAAAGAGCAAGTTCCTCCCTGTCACCCATGATTAATCACCCCAATGAATTAATTTATTTTCACCAATCAATTGTAAATAGACAAGAATTAATTCTATAGAAATAATTGAATATTAGCAAGCTAAATCCTAGTATATATAAATCTAAATGTTTTTTTAATATATATATATATATATATATATATATATATATATATATATATATATAAAATTATTTCTAAGCAAAACCGTGCTATCAGTAAAACAAGGTAAGCGCCCCCTCCTTTTTTTTTTTTTTAAGAAATATAAATTAATTTAAACAATATATACTTCCCTGTGTCTTTCAGAGAACCGTGCTGCAGACAGTTGCCAAGTGCAGGTACGATCAGGACAGCGTCCTCACCTGCTGCCAATCTAGCGACCCTGGAAACCAAAGCCCAGGTCGCTAAGGCCACGGAGAGAGCAAAACGGCGGCGAGGATCAGGGCTCAAAATGGCGGCCCGCGAGGCGACGTTTCAGAAGTCCTAAGCCAGGCGAAACACTGGCTTAGGACTTCTGCGGCCGGACTGAAGCTGCAGCTATAAGATAATCACTATTTCTTTTAAAAAAGGCTAATGAGTATGCCAGCCGGCAGGGACTCAAGCCGATAGACGTAATGGCCACAAAGGCAGTCCAAAACCTCGCAAAATGACTGGCAAAATGGCGGCAATGGCGGGAACAGCTGAATAGAATTAACCGCCAGCCAAGCCAAGCCGCTAGCGGCGGCCGGAGCCCCGAACCACCGATACGCGCTTTAAACTTCACCAAAGTGAAGGCAATCGAAGCGCAGCACTTTTAAACAGAAAACAAATGATATTGAGTCAATTCCCTTGAAATAAGACAAAAATAATAAAGAAATTTAAACTAGAGAACAGACACTCGATGCTATTGCAATGGCTGAGTGAAAAAGTCTGAGGAAGGAGCAGGAAGTGAGGTGGATCCAGCTCCAGAGGGATTTGATTGACACTCAGCAGTGCAAATGAGAGTGATCGTTACCCAGTCTGAGGAGTGTCTGAACAGCGAGTAGGAAAAAAGTGTGTTTTGGAATGTGGGCAGAATGATGTTAAGAATTGCAAGAGGAAGCAACTATTCCCTAACTATGGTACTGAACACTCAACATAGAGGCGGGTTAAGAATACTTCACCTTTTTCACTGGAACTGTGGGTTTGGCATTCCTGTAAGAAATTCATTTTCTTTGTCTTTCAGTGGCCTAGGGCAGGGGTGGGCAATTGTGGCTCTTTTACAACCTGTGGACTGCAACTCCCAGAATTCCTGAGACAGCCAAGCCAAGCTGTCTCAGGAATTCTGGAAGTTGAAGTCCATAGGTTGTAAAAGAGCCACAATTACCCACCCCTGGCCTAGGGGATGGGGGTTGTAATCCAGTATGTGGGGTCCATCATGTTACCTAATTTGGTAACAAAACGTCTGCAAGAAAACCACCGAAGTCAGAGAACACTAAGGACCCCACAGTTCAACCTTGAACTACAAATATTCTCTCCATTTGTACCCTTCCCCTTCCCCTTGCCTATTTTCTGCTTTGTTATTTCTTTTTTGTGTTACCCTCTCTGCCCTCCCAGTGTCTTTGCTTTGATCTTCTTGAGCTTGGTGGCATTTCTGCAAGTCACCATATTGCACTGTCTTCCAATCAGAGCAGCGACTGGCCTTATTAAACCTGTGCCCTCTTAAGTTTTGGATACAGTGTTTCCATCCTTTGCCATGAGTTATGCTTATTTATTTAGATAATTATACTTTATTGACATAAATGCCTGTCTGTTCGCGTAAATGCTCAAGGCAGCTTACAAGCATTGTTAAAGTTATAATGTAAAAACGTAACTGTAAAATCAATTCAATTAAAATAATAGCTTCAGATTACTACCATTCAAATATAATTAAAACAATGTTAAAGGCTTGGTGATAAGAGAAGTCTTCTCTCTGTTTTTTTCTTAAATCCTGGAAGAGAAGGCCAAAGGCATTTCTTAAGGGACACTGATGTTTCTAACCACTAATTTATTTATAATATTTGATTCCCCCCCCCAGCTTTATTTTGCACAAAGCAGTCAACAATAACCCTGTGGGGTAGGGTTTGCACGGTTACATCATGCCACAAGCCCCGCCTTTTCATACTTGTATTGCAACATCACATCAGACTGTATGAGCAGTGGAGGAAGTTGCGTAGCAACATTGCAATGCAAGTTTTGTCATCTGTTTTCCCCTGCAAATGCATTCCATAGCTGTAGAGCTACCCAGGAGAAGATCATCTGCTCTATACCACACAGCTAGGTTTCTGGTAACTTAGCTAATTTCAAAAGGTCTTTTCGTCAATCTAAGTAACCAGGGAGTTTAATAAGAGAAGAAACAGCCACTATGGTTGGGTGACACTGGTAAGAAGTTCAGAATATCTGGAAAGATGCAAGTTGAAATAAGATGTCCTACTATTTGAAGAGCTAAGCCTTACAGAGCCCAACACGTTTCACATTTCATGCTACTGAGTTGTCAGTTTTATAGCCATCCATTATATATACATCATGCAGGAAATAAACTGAAAGTATCTGATCCCAGGATGCTAGGATGAACCAACATTGGGAGGATTATGTATCTGAAATACTTTTCACAATGGTCATACAGACTACTTTTAAGATCAGCACAGTTCTTAACAACAATCCTTAAACTCTTACAAAACTACGGTAAGATCCAGCTGTGGGTTCTACTTACCTTTACTACCGGTTTGCAACGGGAGCGCGTGCACACACGTGCTTCTGCGCATGCATAGATTGTCAATTATGACATCTGGGCAGGTGGGCGGAGCCTCCCACCACTTTTACTACCGGTTCTAAAGGACCGGACAGAACCAGGAGCAACCCACCACTGGTAAGATCCAATAGGAAAAGGTGGACTACCTCAGTCACTTGAAGTTTGACCTGGATATGCTGGACTCTGCCAGCAAACCCAAGAATTGCACAGTTCTAAAGCCAAACATTTTCCTATCTACAATCCTCCAGGATTTATTAAAAATGTCTTCCTTTGCAGGGAGGCTCCAAAAATTATTGCAACTGAGTGACAAGATCTTGGATGTGACGAGTTGAATCAGGTTTCTTTCAGCTATTGATATAATGTCATGATCCCAAAGTGGATTGCTCTCTTTATACAAGCAAATAGGGTTGATTAGGATCACCACCACCTATGTTTATTTTACATATGGATTATAAACATAAAACATAAGACATGAGAAAAGTATTTCTTAAAGGGGAAAAAAAAGCAGATCCATTTTTTTCTACAACTGAAATAGCAGCTTAAAGAGCATTTGAAAGGCATCCCCTGTATTTGTCACTGAAGGGAAAAAATGTCAAGAGGAAATTAAACATTTGTTTAATCAAATGCAAGACAATAGGAAATAGCTGGGCACAGAAAGCTGGGAAGGTAAAGGTAAGTGGGAAGTAACTAGAATGCTTAGGATGATCCAAAAAGTGAATTCTTTATGATCATAAAACTAAAAAGGGATTGTGGAAAAATGGAAACTGAGAAAATGGAAACATTTAATGCAGTGGAAATAAAAGCTAAAGTTGAAAATGTCAAGCCAGTTTTTCACCAGTGTAGTGGAAAAAAATTACAAAAAAGGATGAGACTAAAACTATCAAAAATGTCCATATGTTAATTAATAATCCCTAATGTATGGATCAAAATTACTATTACAGAGCTTGACAAAGAACAAGAAAGGGGCAACTAAAATAAAGGTTAGGCCACTCCCCTGTAGTGAAAGACTTTCTGAAATTAAAACCATCAAGTGCCCAACATCCAGAGGCTTGTTTGTGAGCTGCTCAGATGCATCTGACTGATCTCTGTGTGCTGGGTCAGGTTGTAACACTGACTTACTGCAGCCTTCAGGCTAAGCATTCCTAACATTATACAACTGGGGTTTACCCTCAGAGATCAAAGGGAATTATTTTTTATTTTGATTTGACCAAGTCTTGCACTTTATTCCTAGATTTTATGTTAGCATTCATGCAGTAAACAACTGACCCCAGTTCTCCAACATCTCAAACTAACTATAAAAAGAGAAGGGGTATCAATAAAACTCCTTTATTATCTGCAAGTATGATAGAACATGACATCTCCTAGAATCAAACAAAACAAGAGGTCATGCCATTGGCACGATTGAACAGGGGCTTCTACAGTTTTGAAAGAAAAAAAAGTGAGAGAAAAGAGGCAAATGTTAATTATCTCATATTTTCCTTTCCTCCTCTTTTTTAACTCACCTTTGCTATCAGAGAATAAAATTTGGAGCAATAAATGACAGATGTATTGATCCTTTCATTGCCTTTTGTTTTAAACTCATCCAATTTCTATGCAATTGTTCACCTCCAAAAATCTACTTTTTAAATTATTAAATCAATTCGTCTTCTGTCCCACTTCCCTGCAAACAAATGCTACTGAATTACAAAACAGATGTGATGTAACCTGTCCTTATTAGTTCAACTTTGTTGCAGGGACCCTTTAGCAAGTGAATGGACAAAGACATGTCAATAGACATCCGCAATAAAGATATTTTTTTTCTTTTTAAAGCCTATTGCTAAATCATTTTGCCATCAATGCTACATATAACTTCAACCGATGCTCTTATCAGCAATCAGGGGAACAACAAAGAAGATCAGATTTAAGAAATAAGAAGTCAGATTTTGCCAAAGGCTTCAATTCACAATTCACATTCTGTACACATTCAATATAACAATGTAAGATATATATTCCACAGTATGCAGGAAACGTGTGTGTAAAATTATTTGAAGGAAAACACTGAAGTATATGCTGCAAGACTAATAATATCCAACTGGTAATTAAATTAGATTAAATTGTACTTATAAATCCACAACTGAAAGCGGATGTGACTCATTTGAATTAGATTGTTCACACTTTGCATGAAAGCTGTTCTCGGCAAAATTAGATTAAACGAACACGATAAACAGGTTTGCTTTCATTTTTTTTACTGGCAGCGGCTGGTAGTTGCAGGTTGTAACAGCAATAATTTGGTCTCTTTAATCTGGCTCTCTGCCCAAAGATTATATGGAACACAAGAATCCTAGGAAACTTTATTTTTTACTTTTATGCTTCTTTTTTTGTAAAAATAAAGGTTTATTTCAAATATCCGAATAAAAATAAATATTTTTAAATGAACTGATAGTCCGCTGCTATCAACAAGTGTCCTTGCTTCAATTCCCCTCTAAGGCTGCTTTGCAAAAGACTTGTTTTCCCTGCATGAAGTCCTAATTTCATGTGTAGAGAGGTATAGCACTGTGATATCCTGTAAACTCCCCACCTCCCGCTTTTTGCAATATGCTCCAGAACACGGGCTCTGAATAGAACAAGGGGATGACCTCTCCTTGCCCTACTGAGGAGTTAAAAGATATACTGTAGCAGGACTGTTCTTGCTTTATACCACAGAGATTGATACCGTGTTTCCCCGAAAATAAGACCCTGTCTTATATTTTTTTGAACCCCAAAATAAGCATTTTGCCTTATTTTTGAGGGAGGTCTTATTATTTTGGGGCATGTGGAGCAAGACGGGGGTCTTCTTGCCATCTTACCTGATTTCCACCTCTGTCTCTGTAACCCTAGCCAGAGGAAATGGCAGGAACCGGTTGCGCATGTACTTAAATATTTTTGGGGAGGGCCTATTTTTTTGGGGCGGGCTTATTTTTAGAGAGAGCTTATTTTATCACATGTGCTCAAAAGCCTGGTTGGGTTTATTATTTGGGGAGGTCTTATTTTCAGGGAAACAGGGTAGAACAGAAGGTGCTTTGGTAGCTGAGCAGGAGTCCCGAAAGCATATTCCAGTTCTCCAAAATTAGCTCCATCCTCCATCTATTTGGCTTCCTCCAGGAGCAACCAACTCAAATGTATCCATAACATTCTTTTTATGATTTTCTGTGATTTCTTATCTCTGCTCAAATACAAATCAAGGGCTGGGCTCAACAAGCAGATTGACAAGTTGAATAATATCTTGGTTTCCCCCAGAATTAGTCAGGGTTTCAGATGAAATGATTAGTAAATATTAATTAACAAAAACAAATATCAGTATGAATATAGTGCATACTTATTTTTCCATCACTGGTTAAAGATTGGGCATAAATGTATACCTAGGATGGCTTTCTGTGTATCTTTCTCAAATATATAATGTGAAAATGGCTTTTCTAGATCCAGTTACTATTCTCCTTTTACAGGAATTATGATACAAGTAACATCTATGTCAAGAATGTTCAAATGTTTTATTAGTCTCTGTTGAGTAAGACTGCATTCCTCACAATCTTTTAATGCATAAACTTGCATGATTTATGTACTTCCTGTATGCATCCAAGTGTGTTTTTTTTCAGCTGACTGACCATCACATGAGCCCAAATTCCTAAAAAGTTATGGGTGTCTTTCGTAAGAAACTCATTTCCGTTTCACAATTCCCTAATAAAACTCCTATCATTCTCTCACCAGACTGGAATCTTGGTTGACTAACATTAACATGAGCAAGATTTATATGACATCACTGCAGTGCAAGGCCCACAGATGTTTGTGCCATGTTATTCTCTAATATGTGTCAAGACTTTTTGTTAGGATTACCAGTACTCTATCCAATGCTGTTAAGGGATTCCACTTTCAGGATCTTCGGGTATATTTACTGTACTTCCATGAAGAAAGCAAGAAATGTAAGAAGTGATTAAGGAGGAATTATTGGCCTGTGCCTGTTCTTATCAATAAAGGCCAGAAGCCCAACCTTAATTATCAAAAAGAGGCAGATGATGGCACCTCTTATCACACTGAGGCTTCACAAATGAGGTGGCATGAAATCATAAACATTTAATTCTTAAGTGTCTCAGCCTGGCTAAAAAAAATGATTCTCAGACACGAGTGGGTTGAATTAAAATGCTTATTGCAAACAAGACTACAGCCTCAAACACAATAGATGATGGACCACTTGGTGGCCTTTGGTGGTTTGGAAATGTTTACATAATGGCTTTCTCTGCCTTGGGAACTGCTGGTTCCCACCTCATCAGCCTCAAACTTTAGAATCATTGCCTTATGCTACCACTGCCACCAGCTGCATTGGGAAGTCGCTTCTCCTTCTTCAGAAATCAGTGGGGTCAAATGTCCTATGAAGAAACACAGCAAGATTACTAGCTGCGGAAGTGATGTCATCTGGACCTCCAGGCAGGCAGCCCATTTCTATTACAACTGGCCACCCATACAAACCATAAAACATTTAAATTTTATCCCTGTATTACCTTGTTTCCCCTTTCCCTCCCCATTCCTTATTTTCCCTGTATCATCACTTTTCTATCTGCAAGCCTAAGGACAGGAGATGCTTTATTTTTATTATTCCCGAAAGTTGAAGAGCAGGATAAAAATGCCTTCATCAAATAAATGAAATAAAATATACAAGGAATACAAGAGAAAAGCTCATAGATCCACACATATTTATTCGACAATTACTTTAGTCTTTGGTTATAACTCAGGTTCAATGGACAACTTTTAGCAAAGTAAAACCTAATTCAAGTGGAATCAGTAGGACTGGGCAAGCAACCATATGCAGTATGTATTAGTTCCAAAATCAGCCTCACTGAATGCCTAAAAATTCTTAACACTGAGGCTGGGCTGCAGTTTAAAGCAGTGTTTCTCAACCTCATCAATTTTAAGATGTGTGGACTTTAACTTCCCAAATTCTCCAGCCAACATGTCCATGCCTCTTAAAAGATGTGGAGGTTGAGAAACACTGTTCTAAATCATCAACTGGCATGATTACTTTTAACCCTAACTGCACTTGTGACTGGTAAACCTCTGGAATTGTGGTAAAACAGGTATATAGAAATTCTATCCCAGTGATGGCAAACCTTTTCGGCACTGAGTGCCAAAAAAGGAGCGTGCACGCTTGTCTGGGCCACAACCCGGAAGAGGAGCTGCCCAAGGTGCATGCGCACCCCCGAAAATGAAGCTCCGATTTCCGGCGTGCATGCCAGCTAGTCTTCCAGGTTTCTGGCACACACACATGACGATCAGCTGGCCAGCTCTTCCAGTTTCCTGCACTGCCGCACTCAAAAAGGCTAGCTGATTGTCATATGTGCATGCGTGCCAGAAACCTGGAAGAGGAACAGGCGACACCGCACGTGCCAGGTGACATGGCTCTGTGTGCCACTTGGGGCACATGTGCCATAGGTTTGCCATCATGGTTCTATCCCATAGAATACAGACAAGCCATAGGGTTCCCTTTAGATCCCTTCTCAACAAAGCTGTGTCAACTTTTTGCCAGACAGAGAGAAGTTCTATTCAATAATCAACTGCAGGTACAGGTTCCTTACAAACTGCCTCATGCAGTGACTTATGAAGTTATGATGGTGCTAAAAAAATGTTGCTATCCATCCTCACACTTAAGACCATCGCAGCAGCCCACCGTTGTATAATCACAATTCATTTGCTTCGCAACCATTTGGATGCATTTATGACTGTCGCAGCCTCCTTATTACAGAACTGCTGCCCATATACTTCACAACTTGCTTGCAACAAGCTGAGTTAACACTGTGCAAAATGGAAAGCGGAAGTAGAATTGCAACTTACAACCATATGATTTTGTGTGCCAGTCCCAAGTGCGGTCACTAAGCAAGGAGTACCAGGAAGAGGTTTTTTTTGCTATTCTATGTGAAAACTTTTTTAAAACGTTCACTGGTTTAGTAAAAACCTTTAAAACCCCAAGGGTGGATAGAGGCCATTTTTAAGCGATATTCATCTCTCTCTATTAAAATCTCTGTATTAAAATCAAGTTTTTCAAAAAGCTGCTTTTGGTGCAAGTGGTAGTTTTAACTGCCCCCACCCCCACCCCTGTACTGTGGAAAAGCTGTTTCAGATTACTCAATGTCTTACTCATAACAATATACCTGAATTCTGAGATCAGTGGAGATTCTACTTGTGGATCTGCTGGAACATTAGCAAACAAAAGTAACAGGAACTCTTAAATTGTGGCTCCCTGCTTCTGAAATTTTGTTGTTCTCAATGTTCAACCTTCCCTAGATTTCCAAGTGAGCCCCAAAGCCTTACTTGTTCAGCTTGGCCTACAATTGATTTAGGACTGATAGTTTATACAGTGCTGTTGGGTTTCAATTGTTCTTCTTGATTTTTTTTTTTTTTTAGTTCTGTTGTCTGGCTTTGTGAGAGGTTTCTCTAAATGGAGGTTTCTAAATATCTAAAGAGAGATAGCTTGGTGTAACAGTTAAGGCATCAAGCTAGAAACTGGGAGACGGTAACTTCTACTCCTGCCTGAGGCTCTCTCTCAGCCCTAGGAAGAAGGCAATGGCAAAGCATTTCAGGAAAACTTTGCCAAGAAAACCATCCAAGCAGTCAACAGGAGTCAACACTAATCCCTGCCTATTATACATCAATAGAGCTATTGCCCATCTATCCTATGGTACGAATGTAGGATTCTTCCATTTTTCATACAGAACAACCATGCAAGTGACACAAAATAATCTTATTGGAACTTGAAATGGCACAGATATAATCTTACTGATTTTGAGGGTATTTTTTAATCTTTACAGTTTGCTACCAGAAAATCAATTCATATTGTAAATAATATTCTATATCAGTATAGGTCAGTGATGTCTAACCTTTTTGCTGTCGCGAGCCAAAAGCGGGGGGAGCATGTAGAGGTTATGCACACGCGTGCGCACACCCATAATTCAATGTCACCCCGCCCCCCAGATATGCGCACATGACCCCACCCCGCAATCTTCTCTCCTCCCCTCCGCAATCCCCTCCCCTCCCCTGGCACTAACGGCAAAAAGGTTACCGGTGGGCCCAGAAGGCCCTATTTTCAGCCTCTCCAGGCTACAGAGGCTTTCTTGGACCCTGGGGAGGGCAAAAACAGCTTCCCCTACCCTCCCAGCGGCCCTTCAGAGGCCGGAAACGGCCCGTTTCCCAACTTCTGGTAGGCCCGGAAGGCCTGAAAATCAGTTGGCCGGCACGCTGGAGCTGAGCTAGGGCAACGCTCAGGTGCCCACAGATATGGCTCCACGTGCCACCTGTGGCACGCATGCCATAAGTTCACCATCACGGGTATAGGCTATCACTACAGCTTTGTCAAATTTACAAAACAACCATGTAGCTCATATATGCATATATAACCTGAAAAATCTATTTACCTTATTACACTACAACAAACCCAAATACTGAGTATTATAACGCTATCATCATGCAGGTAGAAATGAATGTTGTTTCCATCGCATTTCGCCAACACAAACAGATTCAAAGTATAATCAGGTTCCAACAATTTAAACATTCAGTAAATATGCAGTAAAATTAGCATGGAGAGACTAGTTCACATGGTATATTATTCCCCTAAGTATAAATATCACTTAATAACTTGAGTTAATAAAACTATTACTTTAACCATAATTTTACCAGCCATCATAAATATTTGCCTTTTACTATAGCATATCAAAACATACCAAGGATCAATTTTAGTTCCAAAAGAGAACTAAACAATCATGACCGGATGTGTTTGGAGAATAGGAAGAGAGAAGCCAATTAGTCCTATTGTAGAGAAAAATCTTAAATTTTTATTTTTATCATGCCCTTTTCTGATGCCAACTAAACAAAGATCTAGTATAATCTAATATAATGGTCCCCCCATTCATTTTTGGACACTCTAGCCTCTAAGATATTCTTATCTTTGCCCAAATTGGCATTTATCAGTTTCCAGAATAATGCTGTGTCTTTTCAATTTATGGCAGTCAGGAGAGATTGCCAAGGAGTAATTTGCCTTCTTATGCTTTAGGAGGTTTATATTCCCTTTTCTTCATAAGCAGTTCCATTATTACCCATGGGGCACAACTAACTTTTGCTCCCCTTGCCAAATTCCTAACCATAGAACATGCTGTCCTACATTCCGTATCAAATCAGCAGCTATGTTGTTGCTAAGTTGAATTTAAGGTAGAGGGGCCCTGTCTTAGTTCTGGTTTTAAATGGTCAACTGTTTGTTGATAGTAGCTCAGGATAACTGGAGAAGTTGGATCAGCATTAATCATTTTTAAGTTGACTGTTTTGCTAAACGGTTTGAATGAAATACTGCAGTGATTTTTATCAGCTAAATTAACAGCCCATTTACCGTATTTTTCGGAGTACAAGATGCACCGGAGTATAAGATGCATCTACCTTTTTTGGTGAGGAAAAGAAGAAAAAGAAATCTCCCTCTGCCTCTGAGCAGTTTGGCCTCTGCAGCAAACAGCAAACAGCCTGCTTTACTTTCATTTTCATTTTCAGCATAGCTTGATTAGCACAAGGGGGGAAAAATATGCTCCAGAAATTTACCTCTTTGCAGCAAGCAGCAGAGCCCTGCCTAAAACAGCTGAGAGCAAATCAGCTAAGAGTCGGGAGGCCGATTCAATCAACTTGTGCTAATTAGGCTGTGCTGAAGCTGAAAGGAGCTGTTTTTCTTGCTGTTTGCTTGCAAGGAGGTAATTGCTGCGAGGCAGAGCCCAAAGGGTGTGGGCCAGTGGGTAGGCGGGGCTACATTCCGTATATAAGACGCACCTAAATTTTCACCCCCTTTTAGGGGGGGAAAGGTGCGTCTTATACTCCGAAAAATATGGTAATTCATTTTTGGCCTGAAAGTTATAGTGCAGGCAGGCATTTGATCATTGTGTATTTTCTATATTCTGGTATGTTCAAAGTATATTGGAATGTAATAGGCTGGTGATCACTACAGCCTTGTGGAATAACATCCTTTAAACCAAGGGTGTGAAACTCAAGGCCCGCGGGCCAGATGCGGCCCGTGGGGGGAGCTTAGATCTAGCCCGTGGGCTGCCCTGAAAACAGCGATGCATCGGCCTGTGGTGCCTCTGCTAGCGAAAATGGAGTTTGGGAGGGCCATGTGAGCGCTCGGGCCACCCCAAGCGTCACCGACACAAGTGATGTTGAGTTGACCACGCCCACCCTGGCCACACACACCCCCCCAGGTCAAACACAAACCTGATGCGGCCCTCAATGAAAATGAGTTTGACACCCTTGCTTTAAACAAAGACAGTCTTTTTGTCAGTGACTCAATGATTACAGCTAATTAAGGTAGTATAGTTTCATGAAACATGACTCCAAGCACAAGAAGATATAATTTTTATCGGTTTAGGAACAGACCCCAGGGCAAACAGTTCTCTGGAAAAGAAACAAAACAACATTGGAAGAAATTTTAGCAAATCCAAGGCAGGATCTGTTGTAGCTGTTTGGGAAGGGGAAGGGGGAGAGAGCACAAACTGTATTTCAGGGAAAGCAAGCAGAAACATAATTCATTCATTTGTATTTCCAAACATTCATTTCAGTAACTGGTAACAACTAGAAGGCTGGCACAGCATTTTATGGCTATAAATGGCAGATGCTGCAGGATGTACAACAGTTGGGCATGGAAATAATTTAGTCAGCTATTAATATGAAACCAATGTGTTTTAAAAGCCACCATCTGCTTCCAGAAAGAAAAAGGAGGGGGTGGAACAGCATTTCCTGAGGTAAGCAAGGAACTCTTAGCAAAGAATCCCTGGAATTTAGAAAGAAATTTGACTTTGTCCACCCTATATCTTTGTATACACAGCCTCTCTATCTGTATAAAAAGCATATATGGCACAAATGAACATAAAGCATTATTTATGGTAGGGAATAACAGAGCTGCATAATAAACAAGAAGGGGGAAGCATGATTTTGTTGCATTATAATAATTTGGCCTACTAGCTCTTAGCTGCAAAAATCCAGATGGCCATAAATGGCCACAAGCAAAAATCAACAATTCTATCTTTTTGTCACCATCTAGGGATTGTCTGGATTTTTGCAGCTCAACCATGTTCTGTCTATTAATACGGTACTGCAAAACATTCTATGCTTTGAAAAGAACATAAAAACTGCAGTAAAATCATGGTTAAGGGAAACAATAATGGATTTAAATAGTGAATTATAAATAAGAGCTACATAAGCAACTCTAATGCAATCTCTTCAGAGGTACTAAACTCCTGATCCCCATCCAGAGGAAGGAAGAAACAGGTGCATGTACAAGTGTCCCTTATCACTGTTTTTATGAAGTAGCAATAATAGCTAACTCTTGTTTCTATTGTTCTATCTTTCAAGCGTATCTTTCTTAAATTCTAACTTTTGAAAGCTACAAAATCCCTTTTACCTCCTAATAAGATTTTTCCTTGCTTTCTTCCAGCTGTAACTTTTACTTCAGTCCCCATTCTTTGCCTTTTTTTTCATCAAATGTCTCCAATCTTTACTTTTCTGATTGTACTGTACAGTAATTTGCAACAAGCTAAAATATCCAGGATGGGAGAAAAAAGTTATCAGAATGCTTCTGAATATCCCATCAAAAAAGACATAATAATTTAGTCTTCTTCAATGGGCAAAGCTGAGGACTGCAGACAGTGGAAGAGTTCAACTTGTGATCTGATATTTTCATTTTTCATTCCATTTCAGAAATATTTAGTGACAAAACAAACCCTGTAAGACCTTCAATTTTGCTGTGTCACCACAAAACTCCCTAAAGCAAGTGTCTATGGAGATTCTCAGTCATCCAGGTCATGGTTGTCTCAAAGGTGCTTTTTTTTCAAGAGGCAACTGAACTTTCTGGTTTTTCTTTGAAAACATTTTGCTTCTCATCCAAGAAGTTTCTTCAACTCTGACTGGATGGTCCTTCCATTTCCCACTATCCACTCAGAGCTGAAGAAGCTTCTTGGATGTGAAACATCTTCAAAGAAAAACCAGAAAGTCCAGTTGCCTCTTGAAAAAGCACCTTGGGTCCCTAAAACAAGCTTTGCACAATGATGTACAAACTATTTATTAAAATTCATTGCACAATGCAAGACTTATTATGAATTAGATCCTTTTTTGTAAGCTAGTACGTAATAATTTTCTATCCCATTGAATTATTGAGGGAATAAGAATAAAAGTAAGTTCCTTCCAGGACTTCACTGCTATCCAGGATGGATAAAAATCAATGATTTTTTTAAAAAAATAAAAAAAAATCAGATTTTTTTTGATTTAAATCGGATTTTTTTGATTTAAATCAGATTTTTTAAAATTTTTATCGAATTTATTTTAATAAAAAACTTTTGGGGTAAAAATCTATCATAAAATAGTTTTCTATTTAAGATACATAAATAATTTAGTTTATTCAGCATGAAATGGAGCTTAGTTATGTAGCATGAGGCTGTATATTATGCAACACTGGGACTATCGGTGAGTCAGCAGTGGGTTAAAGGGGTAGCAGAGATGACAGTTGCTCTTTAAAAATTATGATTTAAATCGAGTTGATTTAAATCAAGCCATTTTACTAGTGATTTAAATCATGATTTAAATTGTGATTTAAATCAACTCGATTTAAATCAAATCCACCCTGCTGCTATCTGCCAATCTTCTTCTCATATAGTTATAAAACTATTTTGAAAATTTTGAGAATAAAAGATAAATTCATAAAATAAATGCTTCTTTGGGGGCAAGTGGTGTACTGTAAGAGGGAAATGATACATCTGTTATAATAAAGATTTATGCAACAGGCATCAATCTCTGAGTCAGAAACTAACATCTGAAGTCAGAGAAATATTTTTAGAACGAAACCAAAACAACAACACTGTAAGAAAACATTGGTTTACTGTGTAAAATGCATAAGACAGAGCCTGGTGATTCTGAGTCAGGAAAGAGTTTTATATGTATTGACACAGAGGTTTGGAATTTCTCTTTTATACCTTTCAGTAAGTTCTACAGCAGGATTTAAGAAGAAAGCAAACAAGATTGCAATAAGATCCTACATTTTGTTTCTTAAAGTTAGGCCTACGGCTGCCAAAATGATATAGATCTTTTGATATTCACCATGTCTCCTTGTTTTCAATTTTTCTCCCGAGTCTCGTAATAAAATGGGTGGCATTCTACTAAACAAAATGGCAATCTGTAGCATAACCATTATTTCCAAAATTGTTGCAGGATATACTCCAGAAGTACTATTAGAAAGAGCTTAGCTATGTAGCATGAGGCTGTATATTCTGCAATATTTACATTTTTGGTAAACTCATTCAATGAATCCAAGCTCTGCAAGCTAAATAGGAAACCTTCATTTCTCAGTCTTAGTCTAACATGTTAACTTCTACAGCATCCCAGAGGACAGAAGACACCAAAGTTTCTCTCCAACTGGCTTTGTCCTAGCAGCTCCTGCCTGCCTGCACTTTAACAGGTCACCAGATCTTTTCTTCCTACTGAGACAGCACATTTTAATTAAAGATTTTTAATAATGATGATTCAGGGAGGCTAATTCTGGCTGCATAAGACCAAGCCTTAAGAATAAGAGCCTGAGTGGCGTAGGAGGCTAATGCCTCCTACTAAGGCAGCATTTAACATCCAGCTGCCTGCAATTACTACGAGTTCAATTCTCACCAGGCTCAAGGCCTTCTATCCTTTCTAAGGTAGGTAAATTGAGGACCCAGTCTGTGGGGGCAATAAACTGACTTTGTAAAAAATATACAAAAGTATGAAGGCTATTGCTTAACGCACTGTAAGCCGCCCTGAGTCTCCGGAGAAGGGCGGCATATAAATAAATAAATAAACAAACAAACAAACAAATAAATAAATGCATATAAAGCCAAAATTGAGAAGACAGCAAAGGACAGTCTCTATAAAGAAGCTGAAGGCACAGTGCACCACTAGTTAGCTGCTGCAAGAAGATTGCAAAAACTGATTACAGGTAGTCCTCAATTTACAACCACTATCGAGCCGAAAACTTATGTTGCTAAGTGAGAAATTTGTTAAGTGAGTTTTGCCCCATTTTACGACTTTTCTTGCCACATTTGTTAAGTGAATCACTGCAGTTGTTAAATTAGTAGCACGGTTCTTAAGTGAATCTGGCTTCCCCATTGACTTTGCTTGTCAGAAGATCGCAAAAGGTGATCACATGACCCCAGGACACTGCAACCATCATAAATATGAGTCAGTTGTCAAGCATCTGAATGTAAATCACATGACCACGGAGATGCAGAAACGGTCATAAGTGTGAAAAATGGTCATAAGTCACTTTTTTCAATGCTGTTGTAACGTCAAATGGTCACTAAGCGAAATGTTGTAAGTCGAGGACTACCTGTACAAACAATGGTGTAACAAAGTAGCAACAATAATGCATTGGACTATCTGCAAGAAATACCATTTGCCTAGAAGCAAGAACTGGTAGGACCACAAAATATACAATGTAATAGCTTATCAAGAAGTTAAAGTGCTCTGGGGACTTTAGAATTCAAATAGACAAGCACCTACCAAGACTTAACAACTGTTGACAAGAAAGACAAAATGTAGTGGATGTGGCATTACCTGGAAACAGAGAAAGACCTGGAGAAAATTTACAAACTACAAAGACCTGCAAACAGCAAAGACAGTACTAATAATTATAGGCATTTTAGGTACAATCCCAAAATACCTGGAGCTCTCTTGAACACCACTTGCACTGACAAAAGCATCATCAGTCAATTGCAAAAGACAGCTTTGCTAGGAATAGTTTACATCCTGCAATGTTACTTTTAACACCACCCAACAACATCTGCATAATTCAGGTCCTTGAGAAAAATTGACAAACATGTCAAATCCTGTCTAAAAATCTGGCTGTGTTGACTAATCATAGCAACAATGTTGTCTGTACATGTTTATTCTGACTTTGTCCCTTGCTTCCATCCCCTGTCCACTCATGTGCTTCTTTCTCAGAAGATGGTTTGGTCAGAGGTGTCACCTCAAGTCAGACGGTCAGCCTCAAAATGCTTCAACCTCAAAGTCTGGTCTTAATGATTATGTTACTTGTACTTGTAAGTCAACTCCTGTAGAAGCCAGAGGCTGTTAAGAAACCAACAGGAGAAACTTCTTGTCCATAAAGAAACTCAGGCTATACCTTGAGGGACCATCTTACCCCACTTGATTGTCCTGTCTTACTCGTGCCAGTGAGGAGACCTGCTGTGGATCCTGTCAGCCCTATTATTCCACTCACCGATGGGGTTACCCCCTATTACTCTCCTCTTTCTTGGTTACTAAGGGAGTTCCTGGAGACCCATTTCCCTTTTTTAGAGTAACTTTATTAATGATTATAGATTACAATAAAAACCACCAATTCATATTAAAAAAAGAAGGGGGGAAGAAAAAAGAAAAGTGCAGGAGAAAAAATAGAAAGAATCTTAGAAGAGAAATAAAAATATATAATAAAGGGGGGAAAGGAAATAAATTACGAAGTTACTTCACCCTTCTTGTAACAAGTATACACAATTTTAAGAAATTATCTTCTCTTAAAATGCAACAAATTATCTCCTCTTCTCATATCCCATCTCTTATCTAAATGTTACCAGAGACAACAACAAATAGTTTTTTTTTAAACTTAATCAAATAAACCAAGATTATTTTCCTTGTACTTCTAGCAATCTTGATCTTTAAATCCTTCTAATTAACTACTACTTGATTTATTTACATTTTTTCCTTTGCCACTTCTGACAAAATTCTTCCCCACTTCTAATCAGAGACAACTGCAGGATTGGATGCTTTTGGTAGAAATGATGAAAGCAGCATTGCATTGTCACAGTCTAAGTTTCATCTTTCACACACTCACACACACACACACTCACACACACACGGGATGTCACATCTGCTGTTTAAAAGGAGTGGTACTTGCATTGCAAATGGCATGTGATACCTTCTTCCTTAGCTTCTAAGTTATCCTTCTTCCTTTCTTTGGTATTGATCTGGTAAGTTCAGGAGCAGCAAATATAAAGAGAAAGATCTGAATGCATCGAAACTGGAAATGGTCTTAACATAATTGATTTACAGCATTTGTTTCACTGATACCTCTTTCCTACAGTAACGCAAGGTGGCATACACTCCTTTCTCTAATTTCCCTCCATCGCCACAACTCTGTGAGGAAGCACAGTTTGAAGGATAATGACTGGCCAAATATCACCAGGTAAACTTCCATGGCTGAGGGGAGACCTAATCCAACACCTTAACCCAGGGCTTTTGAAATAGAGTTGGATCCTGATTAAGCTTGTGAAGACAAAAAGGGAGCACTGTCTAAACACATCCTGGGTTTTGCTCCTCACTTTGGTCATTCAATTTGCAAGTTTGAGAACCTCTCTGATAGATATACCCTGTTTCCCCCAAAATAAGACATCCCCTGATAATGAGCCCAATCGGGCTTTTGAGCGCATGGCAATAAGGCCAAGCGCTTATTTCAGGGTTCAAAAAAATATAAGACAGGGTCTTATTTTCGGGGAAACACGGTATATATTAATATTTAATGATTAAAGTAAGTGTTCAAAGTATGCTTTAGCCACCATACCGCTATGGCTATCTAGAAATTATTTTTATAAAATAAATTTTACTCAAATTCAGAATTTTTTAAAAAACATCAGAATATCAATGGCTTCAGTGTTTATTTTTAATGCAAGCAGAGATATTTCCTGTTGATGTATTTTGTTGTGCCTCTTGGTCCACACTAAAAGAAAGATACCTGAAATTATTAACGATTTTGTGAATACATGGGTAGGTTACAATCCTTTGTTCAACTGTCATTCGTTTTCTTGATTTCATTTATTTATTAAATTATTAAATTTTCATGCTGCTCATCTGCCCTCTCGGTGGTTTTGAAATTACAACAGCGCTGGACGAATGGTAGCTGCATCCAGTCCTTGAAGTTATGGCCAATACAGCTCTCCCTCGGTCATATCATCAAAATTTAGGCATTTGGCAGCCTGCCCACATTTACAATCACAATGTATGATGCTTCAATTCCCTCATCTATCTCTCCCCAACTCTGTCCTTCTGACCACCTTTTCACTCCATCACACTTTCCACCCAGGAGTGAAATCCAGCAGGTTCTGGAGAACCGGTAGCAGAAATTTTGAGTAGTTTGGAGAACCAGCAAATTCCACCTCTGGCTGGCCCCAGAGTGGGGTGGGAATGAAGATTTTGCAATATCCTTCCCCTGGAATGGGGTGGGAATGGAGATTTTGCAGTATCCTTCACCTGGAGTGGGGTGGGAATGGAGATTTGCAGTATCCTTCACCTGGAGTGGGGTGGGAATGGAGATTTTGCAGTATTCTTTCCCTGGAGCGGGGTGGGAATGTAGATTTTGCAGTATCCTTCCCCTGGAATAGGGTGGGAATGGAGATTATGCAGTATCCTTCCCCTGCCACGCCCACCAAGCCACACCACCCCCCCACCAAGCCACGCCCACAGAACCAGTAGTAAAAAAAAATTGAATTTCACCACTGTTTCCACCCTGTGCTCTGTGGGCCACCACTACCCTGACTTTTGCAATCTTCCTCCTCACATGGCTGGCCCTTTGCACAATTTACACTCTACTGCCCCCTGCCACTCAAGCTGACAGGTGTTGCAGTGGCATCTCAAAAGGGCTAGCAGCTGCCTTGGCCTGGTGTACCCTGCCAATAGCAGGAGAAAAAAAAGACTTGCACAGGTCATCTGAGGCGATAGGTGTAGATGGTGACAAAGTGCAAGGCAGAGATAGGTGACTAGAGGATTAAAGTTGAGGCAAGCATGGCATGGTGGCAGAGCCTGTTCTGCCAAAGGGAGCTCACCAAGTCTAACTGGAGAGGAGACAGTAGGATAGAGCCAGCAGTTCATGAAGGGCAGGAGAAGCATGAAGTTGTTGCCTAATGGTGCTGCAGTCCTCCCCTAATGAAGGTAACCTGGATGAACTGAACTGTCACTAAGTGCTGCGGTTACGTGATATTTCACCTAATGATCACTTCACTTAGTGACCAAAATTTCAGTCTCAATTAGGGTTGTTACACGACAACTACCTGTAGCCCCAGCAGTCCTCAGCCTGTGGTCCACAACAATGCTGCAAGTGGACTATGAGACGCTAATATGTCAATAACATAATGGTGCAGGATTTTAATGTCTGTCTGTCTATCTATCTGTCTGTCTGTCCGTCCGTCCGTCCGTCCGTCCATCCATCCATCCTACCTTTATTATTTTTTACAAATAGCTTAAGGTGGCAAACATATTCATAACACACCTTCTTCCTCCTATTTTCCCCACAAGAACCCAGTCTGAGGTGAATTCGGCTGAGAGAGAGAGTGACTGTCTTTCATGGTTAAAGTGGGACTAAAATTCACAGTTTCCCGCTTTATAGTCTGGTGCCTTAACTATTAGACTAAACTGGCTCTCCAATTATAATTCATAGTTTATTTTATCTGATAAAAATCATTATGTAAAAAGGTTTAGACGGTCATGTTAACCTTTTGCAGCAAGAATCTTAAAAACTAACCAGTTCACTGTTGCCTAGGTTTTTGTGGATCACAGTCTATTTCTTCCAGACATTGGATCAAATGAATTGTAATCCTTGAATGGTTATATAATAAATAAGTGCCAAAAAAGCTCTTATTTTTTTACTTAAATACAATGTACACCGAATTTAAATAGTGGTGCTTTTTCACAACCTTAATCTGAACATGACATTCCACAGTATCAAACTCTGCAATCTGATCATAACAATCCAAACATATAATCTGCATCAAGAGAAAACCTGAGAATTGTTGCTGCAGCCATCAGAAAAAAGTCTTCAGCTTTTTTGTGCCGATTACTGAAACATTTAAACTAGCTTTTTACTACCACACCCATCGTAATAAAGATAACCATCAAAACTATGCAGAACAATTCTCTCCAACTGTCCCCTCAGAATGTCAGTTTTTGTCACTATAATTTACATGTTTATTTATTGCATTTATGTCCTGCAGCTTCCGCTATCTCACATGATAAAAGTAAAATTAAAACAACCAAGTAATATTAAAATATCTGTTAAATAGTTAAATTCACAAAACAAGCATACAACACAATTTTCCTGAAAGCAATGGAAGGGGGAGAATGGGGGAGGAGGAATAACACAAAAGTCAAATATAATAAAGAAAAAAATGGTCAAGCTTTCTTTCCCAGAACAACTTGTTGGATAATCATTAAAAATTAAATAATATTTACTCTACAAATGACTCTGACAGACAAGAGGTCATTGGAACATGAGCTTTTATTTGGGAGAGAAATATCAACAAGGAATTGAGTGTCACGTAAATGGACTCTGACTAATACAATAGGACTTTTAAAAAATCTTTCCCATTCCACCTTTCTCACTCACTCTAAAATGTTCTGGAGGGTTTCCTAGTATTCTAAAATGGAATCTGAGGATACAAGGACCTGCAGGCAGAGAAGGTATATATATATATCTTGCCAGCTCTGTCCTCCCTATCAGAAGAAGCCAAGTTGGATACCACCATTGTCACTCCTTGCTGGTTTATATATCCCTACAAGCCAGAATTTTCTGAAGGGTGTCTGATAAGGACAGGACATCCCACCCAATCTGTCTCAAATGACCAGAAGATGTTGAACAAATCAGGGAGCTTCTGATTATAGCATTTGTACCATGGAACAAATGGACTGCAATTCTTAGCTTGTGGTTCCTATAAAAACGGAAATCTAAGCCGCAGTTTGTTTCGCAGCTTAAAAGGTTTGGCTTAATATAACATTCTGGATTGGGATATAATGTAAAAGAACTGCAGTGAGAGATTCCTGGGTTCATTTAGCAATTCCCAGATTGTGGAGGAAAGGCAACATGCCTTAGCATATTTACTCTATGCCAGTAAGTCAGCATTCAAAAGGCTCAGCTTATTGTAAAACCTTATTATCCACCATTCCTTTTTTGCCTGCATAAGCAGACTGTTGTAAGACAGAAACAGATACAGTACTATTATTTTTCTGTTCAGCATACCTGGTTGTATATACATAGACTCAGAGCATAATGATTGTGATACAATGAGCCTACAGTTTCAGTGGACCTGAACAGTTTTTTGCGGATTGAAGCAGTTAAACATATCCTGGCAGATGCTAACCTATATTCAAAGTATTTTAAAAAGTTTATTTATTGATGAAATGTCCATGCTGCTTCCCTCTTGAAAGGCAATAACAGCGTACAAAGAGCAATGGTGAAAAAGCCAATGTAAACAATACAAAACTTCAATAAAACCTAAAAGATTATACTGTTTTATACTAACAATTACACATCTGGCACTAACAATTTTACATCAGTCCTGTCAAAAAGGCCTTGTGGAACAGCCACACTTTTTACAAGCTTCCAGAAACATGATGGGAGTAGGAGTTTGGAAGGGGGAGGGGGGCAAGCTTTTTCGAGAGGACGAGGGGCACTCCAGTAGATGGGAACCTTCAACAATCATCTTCCATTTGCTTAAATCGGGTGGCAGAGTCTATTTGGAACAGGCATTCTCATATCACCAGCACCTTGAATCGATTCGGAAACACCCAGGTAGCCAATGCACAACAGTGGCATTTCACAATAGTAGCAAGACTGTGTCTTAAGCATACAAGCTGTTGCATTTTGCACCGGCTGAAGTCTCCAGGTGGTTTTTCAAGAGCAGCCTCAGGTAAAGCAAATTACAGTCATCCATAAGGAAGATCATTAGAACACAACTGATCCATTTCTAAATAAGATCACACCTGGCATATCAGCTGAAGCTGGGCAAAGGCCCTCCTGACAATAGAGTATTTGTTTTTTGCTTGAGTCCAAGATGATCTTCAAATAGCAAGCCTATTTTCCATGGGGGAACATAACCCCATCAGAACTCCAAGGTGATATATTTGCAGAATCAAAGGACTTTTGAATGAATAAGGTTCCTATCACCCATCTCCTCCCACTTATGACTGCATGACTGTAACTTTGTTGCTTGTATTCTTACAATTTATATTATTTCCTAGTATGATTGGATTGCTTATTTGTACCCTTACTATCATTAAGTGTTGTACCTTATGATTCTTGACGAATGTATCTTTTCTTTTTATGTACACTGAGAGCATATGCACCAAAGACAAATTTCTTGTGTGTCCAATCACACTTGGCCAATAAAGAATTCTATTCTATTCTATTCTAACCACTTGGCCTTCCTTGCCTTGAGCCTAACCTTATTTATGTATATACAAGTACTACAACCTCCAGACTACAGGCTCTATATTGCATTATAGAGTTCCCAAGGGTCGGACCTGTCCCACCCAACAACCACTGTCTGGACTGATCTTCCCATGAAGTTATAGAATCACCATCACGCAGCACCTTCCAACTCCCCAATCCTCAGAGATTAGAAAGATTCACAAGAAAGACCAATGCAGTTTCAATCATGAGCCCAAGCCAGAAAGTTTCATGCCAGATATGTGGTAAAATAGCCATTGGATAGGTTCACATCACAAACAGAACCTAAGCTGGATATGCCCAGCCCATGTATTAGAAGAGATACATGAATAAAGCCAAAGACGAATCAGCATCTTGGATAATTGAGATGGTTACATTAATTCTGAAAAAAGCTTTATGGCTCTTAGCAAAATCCTGAACAGCATAAAATATACATGCAGAGATTTTCTGTCCAGACACTTATCAACAACTGACCTATCTGCCTTTGTTTACTGTCCTGAACAGCTGCCACTGGAATTGGCTGATTCCCATATGCAAACTACAAAATCAGAAAAAAAAAAATTCAAGGCATGACAAAACAGAGTCCTTAATCCATCCTTCACAAACGCTGAAAGACAAATTTCAGCTTGCCTGAGGACTAGCATGAGGTTCCTTATAAGCCACAAGGAAAGCAGGAAGTATGTCACATTCTGCCTGCCTCAGGACTTCTATCAAACTTAAGTACAGTTTCAAGAGTAGGGATCCAGCTTGACTCAGGCAATGAAGACAGAAGGTCCTTGTATAAGGCTGGAGAATGCAGTTCCTTCATCAGAATATAACCACAAGGACCCAGATAGGAATAAAAGTTGTAGGTTAAAGAATTAAATATCTACACTGACTAGATGCCTAATTTAAGCTTCTAATTTTATTTTATGTACGCTAACCAAATCCATCACTGGTCATCTTTAACGCATGTACAGGTAGTCCTCGACTTACAACAGTTCACTTAGTGACCATTTGAAGTTACCAATGGCACTGAAAAAAGACCATTTTTCACACTTATGACTGCTGTAGCATTTCCATGATCATATGATTTAAATTCGGATGCTTGGCAACTGGTTCATAGTTATGATGGTTGTAGTGTCCAGGGATCATGTTTGAAACCTTCTGACAAGTAAAGTCAATGGGGAAGCCAGATTCACTTAACAACCACATTACTAACTTAACAACTGCAGTGATTCATTGAACAAACGTGGCAAGAAAAGTCATAAAATGGGGCAAAACTCACTTTACAAATTTTTCCTTCTGCAACATAAATTTTGGGCTCAATTGTGGTCATAAGTTGAGGACTACCTGTACTGCATTAACGCAAATCTCTTTAATAACTACAATAATGTCTGTTTTAAAATGAATGTATTCCTACTTTTTAAGGATCTGACACCACAGATGACATTAAGGTTGAAGCTTTTGGAAGATGTCTGTTGCGAGATAGAAGCAAAAGAATCCTCTTTTTTTCCCCACTTTAGTTATGTTTAATAACTAAAAACTTTTCACAAATGGGACTTTTTTTGTATGTACTTGAAGGAAGCTAGTTCTAAGAGAACCCATCAGAAAGCTCACCAATTTTATATATTACTTCTGATCATTGGGCTTTTAGTTGTGCATTTTTTAAAAAAGTTGAATTCTGCCATGTGTCAAATACAGGCATTGTTCTGAAACGCTTGAGTTGAATAAATAGGCAGCAGCAAACCCCAAGTTCTGTTACCTTTTCACACTTTTGTATCAAAAACAGAAATAGACTCGGAATATTTAAGGATATCTTCCGGAGGCACTGAAGACTTTCTTTGACCTTATAGCTAGAGACTCAGAATAACAAATACCCAACCGTGACATAAATTGGAGACATTTGGAAAACCGAGAGAGGAGAACTTGTTCTTGCTCTATTCCAGTGTTTCTCAACCTTGGAAGCTTGAAGATGGGTGGACTTCAACTCCCAGAATCCCCCAGCCAGCGTTGCTGGCTGGGGAATTCTGGGAGTTGAAGTCCACCCATCTTCAAGCTACCAAGGTTGAGAAACACTGCTCTATTCTGTAGCCAAACCGCCGGCCTGCAACCGGGCAAAAAAAGCGCCTTTACTAAACTCCCTTGCGTCTTTAAACGAGCTTATTCCCCAACCGGGCCACCGCCACCGCGAACCGTTATGTCCCACGCCCAGAGACCAAACGGGCGACTCACCCGCGTTGTAGAAGCGGTCGAGCACCGACGTCTCCCCGAAGTCGAGCTTGCCGAAGTGCAGAGTTTGCAGGTCGGCGCCGACCGCTTCGCAGGCTTCCCTTAGGCTCTGCAGGGCCCCGCTCTCCGCCGCCTGCAGCAACCCCGGGCTCGCCTCGTTGATCACGTACGAGACTGTGGTCCTCCGGCTGCTACCGCCACCCGCGCCGCTTTTAACCCGATTTGTTGCGTCGGTGGCTGGACAGGAGGCGCTGCTTTCATCGTTCCAAAAAGTGCCGGCCGGCGGAGCGCCCGGGCCGGCCGAGAACCCGCGGCCCATATCCTCGCTTGCTGCGGCCGCTCTCCTGCCGAGCCCGTCTTCGTAAAGCAGCGGGCAACCCCCGCCGATCATGCTTGGCACGAAGAAGCTGATGATCTCCCCTTCGCTGCTCTCGCTCATGCCTTTGCTGTTTATTTTTATTTTGCACTCGGCGTCTCTCTCGGCCCACGATGGGGCTTTCACGCAGATGCTGCCATTGCGCTCCAGAGACCTGGTTATTTCTCCAAAGATCCTGCCTACTTGGGAATCGGGCGGGAGGGAAGAGAAGGGAGCCCTTGCTTCGGTCTCACGCTGCCGAGCCGAGGGTGGCAGCGGAGACAGCGCGACTTCCTCCGGCGTTTGCCAGCGCCACCATTGCGCACTCCTTTCCGGAGCTCATGAGCCTCGGTAAATGTGGCAGCCTTATGAAAGACGCGCGATCTCTCCTTTGCAAACTTGCCTCTTCTCGGCCAGGTTCGGCCCGGTTTGGAGAGTCTCTCCCCGACACGTTACGCGGCGGCCGCTTCCCCCGAGATCCTCGGCTGACGAAAAGAGAAGAAGAGCAAGACGCGGGCACTTGTTGCATTGCTACAACCCTGTGCAAGCCGCCGGCAGCCCGCCCAAAGGAAGCCCCGCCTTTCCGCCTCGGCCACGCCCCCTGCCCAATAGTAGCAGGAGCTGCTCATTCCTGCGCTTAGTAAATAGTGCGAAAGTTTTGGTTAAAGAGATGTTGCGGCAATGAAAGTGAAAAGCGCTTTACACTACTGTATTTGTATGGCGCCCTCTGCCGTTCCGCTCCTAACCTCTTGCGCGGATATTTCAATTTTGCTCAGTGGAGAGTCGCTTCAGCCCCTTTTTCATAAATCCTGTTACCTACAGTTAATGTCTTCTATGCATTAACCACTATGCATAGTGGTTAAAGGCCAAACACGGAGATTGGGAGCTCTAGTTCTGAATCCTGCCTTAGGCACAAAGCCAGCTGAGTGATCTTGGGCCAGGTACTCTTTCTCAGCCCCAGGAAGAAAGCAAGAGCGCATCACTTCCAAAAAAATGTTTGCCAAAGGAACTGTCTGGATTTGTCTACGACGTGATTACCAGGAAACAAGACTGACTGACTCAAAGACAAACACAGACCAGGTCCCAGTCTCGGTTCCTAGCATTTTCAGAAAGAGTTGGGAAAGTTCCCCACTGGAAAAGGTAGGGAAATACCCTGATTCTGAGCTTGATAGGCCAGGAGCTGACTTGGGAAATTCTAGGATTCGATGCAAAAGTAAAAATGTAACATGACTACAGAAGAAGGAAATTCTGAGGAAATTGAGGAAATTGATCCATACAAAGAAAGAAGGGGATTTCTTCTGGAGTTCAATCATGAAAATGCAAAAAAAGAGGACAGTGACCAGAGGAACTGTTCTAATAATTTTTTATTTTATTTTATTTTATTTTATTTTATTTTATTTTATTTTATTTTATTTTATTTTATTTTATTTTATTTTATTATTTTATTTTATTTTATTTTATTTTATTTTATTTTATTTTATTTTATTTTATTTTATTTTATTTTATTTTATTTTATTTTATTTTATTTTATTTTATTTTATTCAATTTGTATACTGCCCTTCTCCTAATAGACTCAGGGCAGTGCACAGCCAGAACTAAAACACATACCAATACAAAATTTAAAATTTTTAAAAGAATTATATGACTTTGGCCCAAAATTTAAAACATTCAAACTAAAACCCATTGACAATTTAAAAAGCTAAAAAAAAAAAGGGGGGGGGGTTTTCACGCCAGTCCTGCTTGATGGAAAAGAAAAGTTTTTAGGGCACAGCAAAAGGCCCAGAGATCCGATATCCTTCGTATCTTCGGGGGCAAATCGTTCCAGAGGGCAGGAGCTGCCACAGAGAAGACCCTCCCCCTGGGGGTCGCCAGCCGACATTGCCTGGCTGACAGCACCCTGAGGAGTCCCTCTCTGTGGGAGTGTACTGGTTGGTGGGAGGTTATCGGCGGCAGAAGGCGGTCCCGCAAATTCCCAGGTCCTATGCCATGGAGCGCTTTAAAGGTGGTCACCAACACCTTGAAGCGCACCCGGAAGACCACTGAAAGTCAATGCAGCTCACGCAGGAGAGGTGTCACATGGGAGCGCCCCCTCGCTCCCATAATCCCCCGCACGGCCGCATTCTGCACCAGTTGGAGCCTCCGGGTGCTCCTCAAGGGGAGCCCCATGTAGAGAGCATTACAGTAGTAACATTATAGTTGTGAAGGCCATATTCTGAATGCCTATTATATTCCTATGTGAATAATTGCTTCTTGGTAAGTAGAGTCTGTAGGTAAAATTTAAGGCAGCCTGGTTCCACAAAATGAGATGGGAACATAACAGAACAGGGATTGCTACCAGAAATTTAGTTGGGGATTTTTTTCCTCTTTAAATAGTAATAGCACTTATACCGCTTCACAATATTTTATAGCCCTCTAAGAGGTTTACAGAACTACCATATTTTCCCTAACAATCTGGGCCTTCATTTTACCAATCTTGGAAGGATGGAAAATTGAGTCAACCTTGAGCTGGTGAGAATCAAACTGTTGAACTGCTGGCAGTCAGCAATCAGCAGAAATAGCTTGCAGTACTGCATTCTAACCACTGCACCACCACAGGTGTAGAGCCACACACACAAAGGTTGAGGATGTATGTGGTAACTTTATTGTCTTAGATAGTGACATTATATAGTTTGTTACTTTCAAGTTAAAGTGTACTTGGCAGCATCTCATTGGCTACAGAACCTTCCAGGTAACTAGAGTCTTTGGTTAACCATTACTGCTGGCTTAAGCACTTCTAATATTTGGCTATAATTAAAATCTAACACACATCCCACTTCCTCTCCTCTTGTTCCTCTTGTTTACAGAATTAGGGTCTTATCTTCTAATATAATTTCCTGGTGCTTACGTGCAAGTAACCTTCCTTATCTGAGGTTTGCCATCCAAGACAGGAAAATCCTTGCACATATGCAGATTGCAGATTCCTACACACAGGTCTATCAGCAATAAGTATAATATATTAGTGGGTAAAGAAGCTGAGCTTTTCAGTTGGAGAGCTGACAGCCCAGGTTCGAGGCTCGAGCTTCGTGCAAGGGGTGAGATTCCGTTCCTTGCCCAGCTCCTGCCCACCTAACAGTTCAAAAGTATGCAAATGCAAGTAGAGTACCACTTTGGTGAGAAGGTAACAGCATTCTGTGCGTCTTTGTCATATAACCATGCTGGCCACATGACCATGGAAATTGTCTTCCGTCAATGCTGGCTTCCTCGCCCAAGAAACAGAGATGAGCACTGTGCCCTAGAGTCAGACACAACAGGGAAACCTTTACTTATATGAATTGTGGGTAAACATTGTGTACTTTAGGGACTAAGTACATCAGAAACTCACAGTGACCCTGTGGTAAGATGGGTGGCTATTAAACTTAATAAATAAATAAAAAATGGGAGAAAAAGTCAGTCTGATACTACCATTGGGAAGATTTCAGAATAGGATAGTCTGTAAGCACCTTGAAAACAATGCACAAATTACCAAAAATCAGCAAGTATTTTCCAAGAAGAAGATTTGCCAGATTAGCCTCTTGTTAGTTTTTAATTAGGAATGTATTTAATAGTTTGTGAGAACACTGAAGACGTGATACATCTTGATTTCAACAAAATATTTGATGAAGTGCCCAATGACATCCTCATTCCTAGCCCAATTAATGTTGTCATGAGAATTAAATATTTCTCCAACTGGTTTGAAAACCCTATCCAATGGAATGATCAATAGTTCTCCAATAATCTGAAGAGGTGTATGAAGTGTGATGCCGTAGAAATCAATTTTAAATTTTGTATTTGTCAACAATTTGTTCATTTTGTGATTTAGGTGAAGAGGTGGCAGTCTTATCAAATCCACAGATGACAAAAAAATAAAACCTGATCAGATAACCAATGCCCTAAAAATACAGGTGGAAATCAGAACATTGTTTGAATTTTAGTGTTCTAAAAAATTTTCACCTCTAGGTTATAAGTTGAAAGTAGCAGAATTACATTTTACACAGGTGAACACAACATCAAATGCAGTTATAGAAAGGATGGATTCCTGGCCATAATTCTTGTGAAAAGACTTTGGAATAGTAGTTAATTAGAAATGGAATAAGAGTCAGCAGGAGGCTATAGTTGCAAAACAACCCCCAAAAAATCACCCAATACTATTTTCGGTTGTATCAACAATAGCATATTTGGTGAAATCTAATTACTACAGGTAGTCTTTGACTTATGACTATTCGTTTAATAACCATTAAAACTTATGATGGTGCTGAAAGAAGTGACTTATGACTGATCCTCATACTCATGACCATCACAGCGTCATGTAATCAAAATTCAGGAGGTTGGCAAGTGGTATGTATTTTTGATGTCCCAGAGTCACATGATCAGCATTTGTGACCTTCTTGGGAGGGTTGCAACAAGCAAGTCAAAGGGAGAAGTCAGATTCACTTAACAATCAGAGTGATTAATTTCCAGTAATCCACTTAACAACTGCAGCAAAAAAAAAAAAAAAGTTGTAAAATCGGGCACACTCAATTAAGAATGCCATCACTTAGTTTCGGTCCTAATTGAAGTCATAGGTTGAAGATTACCTGAATGTTATTTAATACCTATTTGAGTATTGTTAGCAGATTCAGACAAAAAAGAACAACTCAAAGAAATGTGGATAATTAGGAAACTAAGTCCTATGAAAACAGGCAGGAGGAACTAGAAATGTTTAGATTTGGACCTGAAGATTGATGGAGGATAACAGCATTCCTCAAATACCCAAATGGCTATCATATAGGCAACAGATTTTGATATTCGTCTATCATTCTAGAGTGCAGGACATAGAATAAATAAAAAGATAATGGGTTAAGTTACAAGAAGGCATATTCTCATTCAATATTAGGATTTTTTTTAATTATTAAGACCTGTTCAACAGTGGAACCAATTACCTATAGAGACAATGGGTTGTATGTATTTAAGCTGAGGTAGGAGAGCCATCTGTCAAGGTTACTTTGTTTGGACTGTGGCACTAAGCAAAAGGTTAGCCTCTTCCAGCTGTATGATTCTATACAAATTCTGTTCATTTATAACTGGAATTGTCTGGCTGCTGTATATATAAACACATAAAATACCAAGACTGAAACTAATAACAATAAAGCATAAGACCAAGGCCAGCAATAAAGAGGGAAAATTAGTGCAAGTTTGTGAAAGTAGCCAATAAAAATGTTTATGTGGTATAAAAAGTTAAAAAGACACCTGATTCTAAAGAGGCCCTTCCAGTGGTGGGATTCAGCCAGTTCGCACCACTTCGGGAGAACCAGTCGTTAACTTTCTGAGCAGTTTGGCAAAGTGGTTGTTGGAAGAAATCATTAGGGCAGAGAACCGGTTGTTAAATTACTTGAATCCCACCACTGGGGCCTTCCATATATGCCCTCCCCTCTCATTGAAAGGACTTTTTCTTGTAATTTTATTGGGGGTGGGGGAGAATTTTAAATGATAAACTTTGGCTCTGTAGAAAAACATGGAGAAGAATTTGCTTCAGTCAATCAAATCTAAAATAATAGCCTTTAAAAGCTAAACCAGAAACTTAAAAACATGTTGGAAATAAGACAGTGAGTTCCAGCTGAAAAATTAGGTATAATACAGTCAGCGTAAATGACCCTTTCTTTAGACTCAGAATGGAAACGTGCCATTTAAAGACACTGACTCCAATGCCTAATCAGTGCAGCACTTTACAACCAACAGTAAGATGTTTTTAAAATAATTTGAGAATTATTATGGAAGCCAAAGGTCAGTACTGTACAGCACCTTTGGGTACATGGATACACATGAACTTTGTAGAGGGCATCTGCAGATATACAAATTTTATCCATATAAAATAGTTAAGAATCAAATGGGAAAAATAAAGGATACCAACTTCTCGTGAGATTTCATGCAAGAATGCCAACATTTTGCAAGAGGTGGTGAGAAGGGGTGGGCAGCTTGTGATAGTCAACTAGGGAGTCAACTAATTGCCATTATTTAAACATCCTATTTTAAACATGCCTATCATCATATCTAACCGGTGTATGGATTCAATGTTTAGATTCTGTTACTGAACCATGGACCCATTATGTGCTAGAAAAAAGGAGAATTTAATTTCCACTACCTCAATTTTTCAGTTATCTACAATTTTTTTTAAAACAAGGAACTTGATTGAGATCTTTCAGAAGAATGGCAGTAATACTTCTAGAGAAAAATGTCTTAGTAAAAAATGGTTTACTATTTCTTCCTACACTTCCCCTTTTCTCTGTCATGTCTTTTGGATTGCAAATCTGAAAGCAGGAACTGTTTGCGTGGATTTTGTAAATCACTGTAAAATTTTTAAAATTTGGCTGAAGAGTTGGGTATAAATCAATAAATTTATGCTTGGTGGAAAAATAATGCCTGGGGCAAAATGTAAGTGTTTACACATGAAAAGCTATACAAAGCTATCTTTTGAATCCACAACTACTACCTGATGACCACTCTGATCTAAAATTTTCCAAGAATGGAGGGTTCACATAACAAGCTATGTGCATGCATGGAATAATATATTCCACATTTTCTAGCCTTTAGAAACATCCTATTCTCAGTAAATTCAAGATGAAGCTGATTGATATATCAGATGTTGCTGTATGATAACTGTTCTGCCCCAGCTCCAGATTCCCAAGGATTGTGACACACACCAACGGTCCTTATCAAAGTTATAACATACCAAGAAAAAACAAAGTCCGGCAAAGGTTGGCAACCAGCCCAGAAAACACGATACGATAAAACACCCATTCTTCAAAAATGCTCTGCAATAATTACACGTTTCCAGCAAGAAATTACTAATTGCGTGCGACTTAAATAGGCTAAGAGAGTGGTCAATTATCCTCAAACCTTACTCTCGAGGAGACCTCCTCCTCCTGAGTAGCCACTCCTGCCTTTTGGCAGCCCTGTGTGCTCAAGCATTGAGCATTGACCACTTCGCTCTCTCCACTTGAAGAAGCCTCTGGAGGTTCTGAAGGCCCAGGCTGAGTCTCTGCCTTTGGCACAACATCCTCTTCAGCCTCCTCGCTGTCCGACGCGAGCGCCGGCTGCACAGGCTGCTGCCGCAACCCCACACCAGCCTCCTCATCGTCGGGATCAGCCACGATCAGCACAGGCTGCTGCCGGGCCACAACAGATACAGTTTTGCAACATGCAAAAATAAAGTACAGGTTGTCCTCAAATTACGACCACAATTGAGCCCAAAATTTCTGTTGCTACACAAGACATTTGTTAAGTGAATTTTGTCTCATTTTACAACCTTTCTTGCCACAGTTGTTAAGTGAAACTGCAGTGGTTAAGTTAGTAACACGGTGGTTAAGTCAATCTGGCTTCCCCATTGACTTTGTTTCTGGAAGGTCGCAAAAGGGGATCACATAACCCCAGGACACTGCACCGTCATAAATACAAGTCAGTTTCCAAACATCTAAATTTTGATCACAGGGATGCTGCAACAGTCATAAGTGTGAAAAACAATCTTAAATCACTTTTTTCAGTGCTGCCGTAACTTTGAACGGTCACTAAATGAACTGTTGTAAGTCAAGGACTACCTGTATCTGAACAGGACTACCATGGTATTTCTATCACAAGGAGTGCCTCGTCCTGCTTAGATATAATGGCTCTTGAGATTTAGAGCACTGCCTGGCCAGAGAGATGGGTATCTGTCAACCAAAGTAAGCCGGGTCATGAAAGAAACACAGTAAATAGTAGAACTCCACTCTATTGATATTGGCTATAATTACATCTTGTGTTTTCCATTCCTTCCCTCTTCTATGCAAAGGAGTCAATGCAGTGTAATTTTTGGTTTCTCTCTCCTGCTCTCTTGTTTTCCCAGGCTAAGCTCACGTTTTGCTAACAGCTGCTGCTTATTTTCTCCAAGATGATTTCTATGCTCCCTTGCACCATCATGTGTGCTACCTTGCCTCAAAAATGCTTGCTTTAGAATACACATATTTTTTTTCAAAGTGCATTTTTCATAATAAATTGAAGTTTCATTATAAGAGTTTGCTTTCACTTTTTTCTTCGCACAATGTAATCTCTGCCTTTTCCTGCAATAAAGCAAACATTGCCACTGGTGCCTCCTGAGATAAGATCCCTTGATATATCTTTAAATGATGTAATTGGAAACCTGAAAATAAAGATGAACAGCTCTGAAATCATAAGGATGGTTGCAAGAATAAACATATGTTGCGTTTTAAAACAATTAAAAACTGAAGCTTAGAATAACAAGTTTGCTTGATAGAAAAGTGAATTTCTTTGATCCTGGTGTCCAAGGATTATATATTTGTAATTTACATTAGTAAATGTACATTAGCAAAGGTCTAATTTGCCAATCTAACCTAAGAAAACATGCTAAACCATGGTTTAACCACAGCAGGTTTTAGCGGCCTGGTTCATACTAGGGATTAGCTACACTTCAGGTAAATAAAACATTACATAGTGGAATGAGCACTAAAATATATTTATTTTACAAAAAAAATAAGGTTTGTTTAGATGTCATAAGATTGCCCAATCTTGCAAAATTCTAATAGTTCTCCAAGATGTTGGCGTTCCCATTTGGATTTTTCACAAATTAAAAAAGTGGGAATTTGAAGAAACCATCAAAAAATGAAAGGAAGCCAGGCCTCATTATTAAAGGAATGCCCAAGTAACAATTAATTGCAAGGCTTGGGTAACTCCACTAGAGTCCATGTTCTTCCACAATTTAACTGTAGAGAAAATTGACAGATTACTGAAATCTGCTTGATTGATGGGGGAGATGTTGCCTTGTCCAAAATTTACTTAACTGTGTTTTGGGTGCTGCAGACCAAAGAAATGTAGTAGTTCTCTTCTAAGAGACCTCTATTCTACAAGTGATTGGGTGCAGCTGAAATGTCAGTCACTTTGCTGCCCAATGGCATCTGTTCCTGAGCTTCTCTATCTGGTGTCAAGACTTACATATAATTCAAGGTGCTGATGATCATGGTATACGGTATAACATTTTAGCAGTCAGGGATGTTAAACTGGCAGCCTGTGGGCCAGATACATCACATGCAGGCCATGCCCAACCCAGCTCCATGAAGGGAAAAACATTGCGATACATCACGTGACGCGGCAAGTTTGACACCCATGTTTTAGCTTATTTGAAGAACCACCTGTCTTGCATTGTGTCTACTCATCCTGTTTGTTCTAACAAGATCAACTTGCTTTGAGTCCCATCAATTGACCAATGTAAAGCCATGGGAACCAAGAAGCAAGCCTTGTCTGTCATTGCACCTATTCTTTGGAACAGTATTTCCATCAAGATCTTAATGGAATCTTCCCTTTTTTCACCTCTAAAAACTATTTTTCTCCAGGCATATATTTTGTGTGGGTGCCTTTTAGCTGGGGGAATAATGTTCAGATATGGTATGTTATTCCTCCAGATGATTGAATTTATATAATAAATGTGTTCATTTCACATACTGTTTCCTTTTTCACTAATAAAGCTAGCCACAGCCATTTTGGAATTGGGTAGGCAATAATTTCAGATAATAAGACTCACAGGGTTTCCAGCAGGCACTGGAGAGCTTTCCTGAAATCTGACAGAAATTTTCACTACTCAATCATTTCCAAAGGTTAATTCCTGAAATCTAAAAGATATTTTAGCTAGAGAGAGAAAACCATGATGCACTTTGGAATTAACAATAAATTTAAAACTCTTTATTACTCTTTTTTCCTGATGGTAAGAACACATATTATATTCTTGATTTACAGTATGTCAAGTGTTTCAATAAAGAATATCAAGTACAATCTATTATATATCACACACATTGACTTTTTCTAGCAGTTATTGTACATTTAATAAACCTGATCAAAATAAGCACTTAACAAATGTAACTTTTAAATTATGTAACTTCTCTGCAAAATCTTATTGTTTATTCTATTTATCTTTCAACTACCTACACAATAATTTCAGGCTTAAAGGTGACTTTCAGGCACCTTTATTATCTGTGCATAAAATTGTATGTGGTGTAAATATAGGCCTATCTTTTATTTAGAGTAGCATTTTTCATTCTTAACATCAGTGTTGCAAAATCTTTTAGCATATTTTGATCACTACTTTGTTGAGAAATTAGTAAGACTATGTGACTTATTCGATTTATATTACATAAAAGTTTACTCACATCAAAGGATTGTATAGCTTCTCACAAAGCATATAGTGAACTGAATTAATACAAGTGCATGCTAAGTTTGCACATGACATTAGCCAGATTCACTCAAATTACATGCTGAGCCACAAATTAGGCAGCCTCATTTTAGCCAATATCTTGGACAAACCAGACCATGTGTGCTTCCTTAGAAGTTCAATTGTATTAAAGTCAATAGTATTTTCTTAATCTGTTTAAAATGATTAATAGAAAAAAGATTTACTATTGTCAATTAGAGATATGATTCAGGTGGCTCTACTAATGAAGTGGATATACTCGTTCTTTCTGTGTATCTAGGGTTTGTATATTTTTATTTAATTTTAAACACTATATATATATATATATATATATATATATATATATATATATATATATATATATATATATATGGCTGTTTTAATATATGCATTGTTTTATTGTTATGTTGTCTGCCAGACAGAATCACCTTTGATGATATGGGTGGCTATGTAAATCTGATAAATTAATAAATAGCAGATTTGTTGACCTCCACCCTTTGTGAAATAAGTCTGTTACTCTAATAAAATGCTAATAAAGAGCTTCTTTATCTAAGAGCAGATGGAAATAAAGAAGAGTGGGACAATTGGATAGAGTTTCAGTCTATGCAATTTACCAGTGAGTCTATAAAAGAACAGGAAACTGATGTTGGTAGCTTTGGTGACAATTCTGTCGTTACACTTGGATGAAAATTTATTGATATATTTCTCTATTAAAATGAATATTCAATTACTATGCACACAGTATGCATGAATAGCAGTTAAAGTCTTAATTGTTTATAATCTATGATTGTAAATGCTCTGAACAGATGAAAGTGTAGTATCCCCAGGAAATTTCTACAACAATTAAAAGTGAATTAACTTTTTAAAAACTATAATCAAAACTGAAGGTTTGCAGAAAGAACAATGAATGACGTCCTTAAAATCGTATTGCAATATGCCTTGACATTATTACATATTTGTTTTAAAAAGCCAAAACAAATATTCATTTGTGGTTTTACCTGTTATTTTACCCTTGTAACCACACTATAACCCATCTTAATGAAAAGCAATATAAAAATTTGCAAAGTCTCAACGAATACAATGTTACACAACACACTTAAACAAGTCAGTTAAAGGCATGTTTTAACAGATTAACAGAGTTGGAAAGGACCTTATAGGTCATCTAGTCCACCCCCACCCCCGCTTGCCCAAGCAGGAGACCCTACACCATTTCTGACAGATGGCAGTCCAGTCTCTTCTTAAAAGCCTCCAATGGATGAAGCTCCCACAACTTCTGAAGGCAAGCTGTTCCATTGGTTGATTGTTCTCACTGCCAGAAAATTTAACCTTATTTCCATTTCGTAGTGGCCTCATGTGTACAACCTAACTCATCTTGGATAGTTTTAACCAGGGGTGAAATCCAGCAGGTTCTGGAGAACCGGTAGCAGAAATTTTGAGTAGTTTGGAGAACCAGCAAATACCACCTCTGGCTGGTCCCAGAGTGGGGTGGGAATGGAGATTTGGCAATATCCTTCTCCCAGGAGTGGAGAGGGAATGGGAATTTTGCAGTATCTTTCCCCTCGAGTGGGGTGGAAATGGAGATTTTGCTGTAACCTTCCCCTGCCATGCCCACTAAGCCACACCACGCCCACAGAACCAGTAGTAAAAAAAATTGAATTTCACCACTGGTTTTAACCAGTTATGGGGATGTGTGTCTGTGTGCGTTTCGCTTTTTTCTATTCCAATGAATCGATTCCAATGAAAGGCGAGCTGGAACCGGAAGCCCGACTTGCTAGAAGGCAATTCGGAAGAAAGGCTTGTCGCCCAAAACAAGCATGGCGGCGGCGGCGGCGACTGTTTCCCTCAACCCCGCCCATATACGAGGAGAGGAGGAGGAGGAGGAGCGGGTGGGCCTGGCGAAACGAGGAAGGGAGCGGGCGCTTTTAAAGCCGCCCGCGAGCAGCTCCCTCCCCGCGGCAGGGCAGACGAGCTCAGAGGCCATGAGCCGTATCGGCGGCGAAGCTCTAGGGAAGCTCCTGAAGGCGCAGGCCTTCCGCTTGCCCGGCCGCCATGGTTACGCAGTAGAGTTTTCGCCGTACCTGCCGGGGCGTTTGGCCTGCGCTACCTCGCAGTACTACGGGATTGCAGGTGAAACGGCGGCAGGTGGCGCGTGCGCAGTGGCAGCGGCGGCGGCAGCAGCAGCAGCAATAATAATTCTGCTGCCTTGATTCTTTGGGTGGTTGGAGAGAGAGAGACAGAGGAGGACAGGCAGGCTGCGTGGGGCAGACTCGTCCTGTAAACGGGCAGGGCTACCATAGGCTCCAATCTGCGTGCTTGTTTGAAGGGCTTCACCGAGATAAATTATGACCTGGTTTGGATAGTAGCCACCGCCCCATTTCTCGGCCATTCTTAGGTTTCCCAGGACTGACTTAACCAGTTTACAAATACTAGGATTTTTGCAGCTTAGGTTGCATTTAACCGACCTGCTAAAAAGTTTACCTGGAACAGAAATGCATACATGCTTTTGGTGGCCCAAAATTAACTGGGAGTCTTCAAGTATGATGTGCACACTTTAGGGCCCCCTCTTTTTCTTTTTTTTAATAAACTAGCTCAAGAGATCATGCAATACTAGGGAAGAAGGGTTTGGAAAGCCATAATTAAGTGCTGTACACAGTTCTCACCTGGGAAGAGAGTGCTGAGGCTTTCCTGGGTGAGTGCTGTCAGGTTACACCCAGTTGGAATGAAGAAAGTGCAAGACAAAATGTTCCCTTCTTTTAAAACGGAAATAACATGGTTAAAACAGCTTTTGACATCACGTTCAGTGGAAAAAAATCAGCTAAATCATGCATGCATCCTAAACAAATCCATGGTTCATTACAGTGTTGTGGCTGGTAATTTTTTTTTTTTTATGTCTGATGTGACTGAGGATTTGGTTAGCAACATAAATTTTGGGCTCAATTGTTGTCATAAATTGAGGACTACCTGTACGTCTCTCGGTAAATCTAGTAGTGAAAATGTTCTTTCCCTGCTAGCCTAATTATGTTTGGTAGTACAGGTAGGCCTCGACTTACGACCACAATTGAGCCCAACATTTCTCTAAGTGAGACACTTAAGTGAGTTTTGCCCCATTTGCAGCAGTTGTAAATCTGGAAAATGATCATAAGTCACTTTTGAATGCCGTTGTAACTCCGAATGGTCACTAAATGAATGGTTGTAAATCAAGAACTACCTGTATTGCACCTGGAAGTAAATCTTCAAAGATAACAAAAATGCTTTAGGAAAACAAAAATGCCTTAGGAAAGAGACATTCCCACACATATGATATCTGAATGGTGTGCTTGAGGAACAATCCAAAAAGTGGGCAATACAAGGATGAAAAGGGGAAAAAATCATTTTTATTGAATTAAAATTAAATAGCTAATATGTAGTTCCCTGTCATGTATTTAGTCATTTTCTCCCAGTTATGGTGACAACATTTGAATAAGTTCTGGGGACACACATGAAACATTTAGGTTTGCACGCAACTATCTTAGGTTGCATTTCCATTTTACATGGAATAAGTATACAATTAGCTATCCAGTACAGTTACACAAGTATATGATAGCCATTATATCTATATGTCACTCCTTTAGCCCGGTATCTTTCAGACCAGATACTGCAAGAATTCCAGACATGCTACTTTATTGTTGTGAGGTAAAAACCAGGATCTTGAAAGTCAGTCAGTTTCCCTCTGCCTTCTCTTTCACCAAACAGAATCAAAGCGAGCTTATTTTGAGTTTCTTTCTTTCTCATTATTTTCACATTTCCAGGACTAATTTGCTGTTTCTTTTCCCTTAACTGTTCGATCATTCCTTCCATAAGGTCATCTCTACATTATTTTAAACTATATTTGAAGTTAATTGTGACCATTATATTTTTGTACCCTAAAGTCAAAAATCTCTTCAAACGTTTATTTGAAAGTGCTTCCTACTTCCTTTTCCCCATCTCAAGCTTTCAAAATGGTTCTTGAAAAGTACAACTTTGAGGGCAGTAAAGGTAATACTGATTCTGTTTAACAATCCATGCTATAGAGATGTATTTTTATATTTAGTCTCTGGAGGCTTATTAACTGTAAAATTCATCAGAGTGTATGCTGTACATCTTTTGGAAAAAGAAGATGGCAAGAGCACATAATTTGTATATAACACCTTCAGTTAAAAAAATTAAACAGTAAGTGATGAAAAAGATCTCTCATACCCTAAAAAAGCACTGCCAGTCAGAGTAGCGATTTTATGTTAAGTAGATATAATTTGACAAGGCTGTAAGGTAGGCTTCAATGTTTCTGAAAGGGGTTCCCAAAGTCTAGCAGTTTTCAAGAATCTTACTCTAATTTAGTCTGTATTATACTGTAAACATGGGGTGTCAAACTGATGTCCTATGGGTAGGATGCGTCACATGCAGGTCATGCCCACCCCGGCTCCGAAAAGGCAAAAACCATCACGATATGTTGTGATACATCACTTGACATGATCGAGTTTGACACCTGTGCAGTAAACCATTGTTTTCAGTGTTGTTTTTATTGTCTTCAATTTTAGGTTGTGGAACTCTAGTAGTGTTAGAACAGAATGAAGCCGGACTTCATCTTTTCAGGAGGTATTTTGTTTTTTTCATAATAAAAATAATTATTGCATAATCTTGTGTTTTTGGAATTAGATATTCTGATGTAGTTTTATAAAACAAGGTAACTGTCAAATGCACTTATACTGCTAAATTCTAGTGTGTTGATTTAATAGAGGAGTAGTGAATAAAAAGGGGTTGAAAGAAGTATTGAAAATAGAACAGTTCAGAAAACTGAAGAGCGAAAAAGGAAATCGAACCACTTCCCCACTTTCCAAATGTGAAGATTCTTCTTTCATAAAAACATTACACATGAAACTTGCCTACACTGATTCCACAAAAAGGCAAAAATAAAATAAAATAAAAAAATCCTACAACATAAAATTCTACTAAAAAATAAAAGCTGTCAGCAATTACTTTAAAAAAATCTAGCTTCAATTCCCTGTATCTGTTATGGTTAATAGTGACAGGGATGTGTAAAACTAACTGCCCTCATAATCACCTTCTGCAAAACAATATGCATTCAGAAGATAGGAACTTGATTCTTCAGTAAACAAGGTGAATGCATATGTTATCAAGCAACACTTCTGAGTGGGTTGGGTTCTTAGCTTTGGTAATGTAGCTCCCTTTACTACGTTGTGCATGTGCCGAAATTGAGGTATAATGACAAAACTACTTAGATAACATTTAAGGCAGATGTTCCCTTCATTAAAATTATGAAGGAGATTTTCCATCAAGTAATATGTAAGTAAAATAGTTAATCACTGGTAGGACATTTCTAACTACAGATCCATAATTTGTTTGCCAACAACATACAGGCTACTTCTGGGCATAATTACAAACCAGATCTCTTTTAAATTTTTTTATTAAGGTTCATTGTAGCATAACAAACAAAGATTAAGAAAACGGAGGGAGTGTATGACTATAAAAAAGAGAAAAGGAGATATTGACTTCCAATTCTTTCCAACACAGTAAAATTCTAATATAGTTATGACCTCAACTTTTTACATTATCTATAATTATTACAAGCCAATTGTATAAATCTACAGATGAAATGTTGAATTTCATTTTTAAGCATAAAACCAGAAGCAATATCCCAATAGAAATAAGACCAAATAAAATCTCTTTGCTTAATAGAATAGAATAGAATTTTTTATTGGCCAAGTGTGATTGGGCACAAAAGGAATTTGTCTTGGTGCATATACTCTCAGTGTACATAAAAGAAAAGATATGTTTGTCAAGAATCATAAGGTACAACACTTAATGATAGTCACAGGGTACAAATAAGCAATCAAATCATTAGGAAACAGTCAATATAAATCGTAAGGATACAAGCAATAAAGCAAAAAACAAAAAGCAAATAAAATAAAATAATTTACATCACCATTTTAGCGAAATCTTTTTTCTTCCCCCCTCCCTCCCCCACCCCCATTCTGAGAAGTGATAAATATCTCTATTTATTAATATTTCTAAACTATCATCATTTATATTAACAAAATAAAACATATTTCAAATTAATTAATCTTTTATATTATTTTTAAAATTCTAAACATTTCTCTAAAAATTTCAAATTATAACTAAAATCAGTTCTAATGCATCTTTTTAAACTTCCTTTCAACATACAATATATACTTTTAAATTCACATTCAGTAATATTTTGCAAAATTTAGGAATTACTCAAGCATTATATATGAAAGAAAAAAGAATAACCCATTTTCAGTCCCATTTTATAAGCACAAAAGAATGCATTGAACTTTCTTTTAATTATCTGTGTCAAACCAATAGAAAATCCATCCTTACTTTAATTAGTTTATTAAACTTAAGTCACACCTTCCAGTTTGTTCTCATAAAATAAAATCTTTTTCTTCTTTGGAATATCTATTAAATAAATACGAACTTCTCTTTTTCTCAAGAGATTCTCCAGTATGATTTTTAAAACAAATATGTTGACATTGTCAGTTTCCATTTCATTTTTTAAGTGGAAATCCCAAATGTATTCTCTTAAGGATCATAGTTTTTACTTGCAATTTTTCTTGTTTCAGTTGCACTGGGGGACTTATAATTGTAATGGGCTTGTAATTAAATCATCTTCATAGTAGGCACTATTTCTGACAGATTTATATTCCAGTTAGGTTATTTTTATTGTCAAATACTTGTGCAGTAGTAGCTTCAGTGGTTTGATAACCTTTGATAACCTTGATGAATGTACTTTTTTCTTTTTCCTTTTATGTACACTGAGACCATATGCACCAAAGACAAATTCCTTTTGTGTCCAAACACACTTGGCCAATAAAGAATTCTGTTCTGTTCTGTTCTGTTCTGTTCTGTTCTGTTCTGTTCTGTTCTGTTCTGTTCTATTCTATTCTGCATTTGGTTGTATCTCTGAATTACTTATCTATCTTCCAATTACTTCAGTAATTTGTTTCTCTTGCTCCTCTTTCATGACATTTTTCGAACATTGTTGATCTATAAAGTGAATTGTTTTGTTTAAATACTCCTTCAAAATCATTTTTGCAATTTTTGACTGATTTTGGTGCCTTCTATGTCCTCTTATATAGTGCTTCATCATCTTCTGTTCTTCAGCTCCCTCTTGTGGTCAAAGAAAATATAATATTAATAAAATAAAATAAATAAAATATTTTTTAAAAAAGCTTTTTGTAGATGACCTGGTACCTCCTGGCCAATCAGTATCCATTAAAGTTGGAAGATTTCAGCCTCCCATAACAAACAATCCAAAAGTGCAAATTATAATTCCCAACATCAAATAATAGTTACAAATTCATGAAAATGAAGATATTAAACCACAACTTTTTCAATTTTTATGTTTCTCAATCAAAATAAGAAAGAAAAAAGTACTCAATGCTTTCTTATTTTAGCTTACCTTTGGCAGCCTTCCTTGTTGTTCAGTAATAATGATCTCCCAGAAATGGTGCAGATCTTCAAAAAGGTGAAGCAGACTGTAACTGAATTAGTAAAGATAATAAGCAAAATGTTTAAGAAGTGAAAGCCATGACTAATTGTTCATTCAAAAAATAAATTCCAAAACAATTACTTTTTTAACAATGAAGTGGTTACAACCAATTTCCCAGTTTATGGACGACTTATCTGACTACTTCCAAGTACTGGTTCAGAGTCTCTTTGCAAACTATCATTTTATGGAGGATTCATGGTGGTGATTTATGGAGAAGAGAGATATAAAACTTGGGAAAGTCAGTTCCCAACATATGTAAATTGGTCAGTTGGCCATCTTCATTGGAAGCCTTGCAAATCAAATCTACATCTATTTGAAAAGACATGATTTACTCCCTGTAGAAAAAAAGGATTCTGCAAAAATTTGAGAGGAATGAAGGAGTAATTATCGATCAAAAAATTGGTTTTAAAGGATTTGCGAAAAAGAACACATTTCTTTATGGCTTGAATAGACTATAAAAAAGCATTTGATTCTGCTTCACATAGCTGGATTGAGAAATATCTCAACATTTTTGAAGTTAGTACAACATTTAACAATATATGAATAATTCAATGAAGTTTTGTTGATCAAAGTTGATCACTAATAGAGAAGAATTAGAAGTTGATATTTAATGTGGAATTTTTTCAAAGTGACTCATTATCACATTTACTTCTTACATCAAGGGCCCCATTGACAATAGGCTTGAACAAGACAAACTCTGGATACGAATTTCATGAGAAGTTAGATCTGTTTATTTCTAGCAGACTTAACTTTTAAAATGCTGAATGTTAAAAGTGTGTCATCACCTGCCCCCCCCCCCCATTCATTGTTTAAACAAGAAGCTCAGGACTGAATATGTGAAGATTCCTGTCTTTTCATAATTTCTGTATAAAATGAGTTAAGCTGACTGAATGTAGTTCAGTGAAATGTTATGACTTGCTAAAAATTTCATTCCAGGTTCTCCCCAAGCCCACATCATTATATTTTTTGTATGAGATGTAAATGTTTGTTTTGAGATTGTGTGTTGGGGTGAATCTAGTCATTATATAAAATTTTGTGTCATTAAATAGTACCCAGTTATATTACATGATATATTCATTTTTGGTTTAGTTTTGACTGGAATGATGGTCTATTTGATGTGACGTGGAGTGAAAACAATGAACATGTGCTGGTCACGTCTGCTGGAGATGGATCTTTACAAATCTGGGATACAGAAAAACCTGCAGGTCCTTTGCAGGTCTATAAAGAACACACTCAAGAGGTATAATTAAATATTGTCACTTTTCTCTAGAACAAAATAGACTCTTCAAAAAGGAACCCTTTGTTGTTTAATCAATAAAACAATAGTTGAAGTTTAGAAATACCAGAACCTTCTCTTACTTCTATAAATTGTGATTGAATAATCTCTCTGATTTATCCTACTATTTCTTTTGTTTGTTTCTTCTGTTTATATTTTCTTTATTAACATGTTTTCAAAAAAAAAAGAATAAATATTATTGGAGAAAATTAATGACATTCTGAAAAACAAACAAGCAGAATTTCCTTTGAAAATTGCAATGTTCTGTCCAGCAGTATATTATCCTTACAAATCTTGCATCCCTCTTTGAATAGCAATTTTGTATCATTGAGATCAATGGAAATGATTTTTGAGTATTATGTAACATAATGATTCTGTTAGTTCTATTGTGGAAAAATGGAAAAGTTTTTTTAAAGTGTTACAGTAACTATAGAAACACTTCTATAGTCTTATCTGGAAATTACACTATTTTTTTCTTTTTCCAGGAAGATTGTGATATTTTTATATTGTATGAACTTCTGCCATATAAAATAAGTATTTTATTATTGGCTCTCCTATATATAACTTTTTGTACTCTGCAGAATTTGTAGGTTTATCACTTTGTAGAACTGCACTGATTCCCTCCCCTCCCCCTAAAAAAAAGATTAATAAGAGAAGTTAACATAAAAATATATTCATTGTCTTTGTAGCAAAGTTAGGATCTTAAAATAGCCAAAATTTGAAGCAATCCAAGTATATTTTCTCTGGAAGTCTGCAAAATGTTTTGAGACCAATTGTTCTAACTTCATAACTTTCATAATTCTAAGGGTAGACTACTATTGGTGAGATTTATTTATTTATTTATTTATTTGTTTGTTTGTTTGTTTGTTTGAATAGTTTGTTTCTACATTGGAGTATCTTTTGTCATTCTATGATAGAAGTAGGGCATTTCAAAGTCCAGTTGAATTAGCCTCAAGCACTTCACACATTTCTTGCCTTCTGTTTTCTTATTTTACAGGCTACACATTTTATTATGAAAAATTTCAAAGGCCTGTCTGTGGGACTTCCTCCACGTGGCAGCTTTTTGTTTCTACCAGCACTAAAGCTGTTGCTTTTTTCCCACTAAAGAATGAATCAGGCTTAACATCCTCAATTGATAAAGTAGTATTTTTATTTGAATATCGTTAGAATGCTCATTATAGCCTCAAGTCTTTAAAATCTGTTAGGCATTGTCACCCATAGCCTTTGAAGAAAGTCAGTGATTTGAGAACAAAAGCAATAGAAGTAGGAAACAGATTGGTTTGTGATTATCAAAGTTTTGGCTAGAGCAGTTAGCAGAGATTGATTTTAACCATTGTCCTTTGCTAGTGATTGCCTCAACTGATTCAGAGAGCTCTTTGTGGTAGCCTAACTTACCTTCCTCTAAGGAGTTATTGTCAGATGAGGCCACTGCGCCCTCCTCCATCAAGGAAAATGCAGAGTAGTAGGAAAGTGTGCAAGGAGTGAATAAGCATGAGCCAAGTGCATTAAATTTCCTGAAGGTCTTCATATGGCATGTACACTCTTCTTTAGAAAAAAAATATATGTTGAAGAAATCAGCCTAAAAGGGTAAGGAGGGTAGCAGTGATTGGGAAAAGAGGCTTTTGGTCAGGGTGATGAGTTTTTGGGTGAGCAGTTGGTTTTTGCCAGAGTTGACTAGAAGTTTCCCATCTTAGTGTTAAAAAACTCACTCACTCTCTCTCTCTCTCTCTCTCTCTCTCTCTCTCTCTCTCTCACACACACACACACACACACACACACAGAGAGAGAGAGAGAGAGAGAGAGAGAGAGAGAGGGAGGGAGCTTTGAGTCAATGTGATTCCTGACAATTGCCTGGAGAAGTCCCTTCAGGTCTCTTTTAAGGCTTTTTGCAAGTGGACTGAAAGAGAACGACTGGCCCAAAATCATCCTTCTGGTTTTAGTGTGTGATGGGGGACCAGAAGTCACAGTCTTCTGATTTCTAGACTGCAGGGCTGTACAAATTGTTTCAAAGGGCTGCTTCACAGATATAGTTGCAAAAGAAATTATTTGAATAATTAATGTATTTTTCCAGATATGAGTGGCTGCTTCGTAAGCTGCTTCCAGTTGTTGTGGCATGCCTGTACATGGGCAAAACACTTTATTTTGCAGGGGAAAAGGCAGGGAAGGAACTTCTCTGGGCATTTTGCCCACCTAATCAAAAGCAGGAGTTAGTTGATGCAGATAAACTTAAAATAAACAGTATAAGTATTTGAGGTGGTCCCTGTCCTACAGTGACCATGTTAAACAGGAGTCATATATTCTGCAAGAGTATTTTGTTGCAACTCATCATGGTTGGCTCTTATCAAGAGGAGGTTCACAAGCAGTGAGTGTCATCAGGCTTTTGCTATATTAGTATTTTGAGATATATGTTCAGTTATTGAAAATTAAATATTCTGACTCCTATACAGCAACATTAGAAGTTTTATTTTATAGTCGTAGTTTATTAATTGATTAGTCTTATGGCCGTATCTAAGAAAATAAAATTTTAAAAAAAGCAGAATCTAGTCCCAGGTTAAAAGAGTATTGTTTTGTTTTGGGCAGCCTAGTTAATTGATAAAATGGTCATTTAGTCTGACCATCCTTGGACAATAATCCGGCACATAGTGTTTCAGTATCAATCTTTGAACAATATATTTAAAAAGCTGTCACACCATACTAGAACTAATTGGATCCTGTTTGGAAGCTGCATTTATCTTTTAGTAAACTTAAAAACAGCCTTTGGGCTTGTGTAATTTTTCCATGCTACACCAATTGTAGATGAGTATCTGAACTGGGATATTTCCAGTGGTAACCTAGTTTTTATAATAGGGACTGTGGTTTTCTCCTGGAGATTATCTTCTTTGCACAGTGGATGGAGTACTAAGAAAATAGAAAAGAAATGTGCGAATCCAAGAATAGCTGGGTAGAAAATAAGAGTGAGCAGTGTTTGGATCAATGCTTTTAAAACTATAATTGAGGGAGTAGCAAGCAATAAAATGATTCCATTCTTCTGAGCAAAAAGAATTCTTGAAATATTATCGAAAACCACAGTTGACTGGGTCTTAATTTTCTATCTTAGGAAGAAAAAGTGAAGGTAAAGACTACAGCTATTATACACTGCAATAAATAAAAGGATGTACCAACCAGCCACATACACATTGCCTATACAGACACACAAACACACACATATCTATGTATGTATATACAAATATATTTTAGTATAAATGTACATGCATGCATAAACATTTTATGTCTCATCATATAGCTAACAAATTATTGTGTACCTTTATAAATTGTGGATTATTAATATGCATGTGTATTAAAAGAGAAGCGTTTCATTTTTGGTTATTGGTTTTCATTTTTTCAGTCTTGAACCTTGATCTATCTTCCTTTTACACAGTATATCCAGTATATTCTTTCAGTAGCAGAACAGGAAATATGCTCTATTTATGGCTTATCCAATGTGTGCTAGCAAGCTAAAGTGTATCTAATATTTACAGGTCTATAGTGTTGATTGGAGTCAAACCAGAGGAGATCAGTTAATAGTATCTGGATCATGGGATCAAACAGCAAAATTGGTATGTGTGTACTGCAGGTTACTTAAATTGCATATTGGTTTCACATTCTAAAATAATATTCTCAACATGAATTCTGTTCTTTTCTTTTACCGATGATGCCTTGCTTTATTTTGTTTAAATTAATATTAGTTTAAAATAAGACAATTAAAGTGAGAAATCTAATTGTTTTTATAATTACAAATTTCCTGAATTAATTTGATCAAGTGGGAAGAGTCATGGGTTGTATTTCTTTCCGTAACAAAACAGCAAATTGATGAAGACTTGCATATGTGATTGTCCTTTAAATTATTAATCCATAGTGGTTGATAGTTGAAAGTTCAGGCAGCTCTTGATTTATGACTACCGTATTTTCCGGCGTATAAGACGACTTTTTAACACATGAAAATCATCTCAAAAGTTGGGGGTCGTCTTATACGCCGGGTGTCGTTCTCCTGTAACCAGGCAGACCAGCCCAAAAGACTCTAAGGAGCCTTAATTAAGGCTCTGGCGATCGAAGCTCTGACGATCCCAGCTTTGCCTGCTAATCAGGCAACTCAGCTGGGATGCCAGAGCCATGTTAAAGGAAAAAACTTTTTTCCTTTTACGTGACTCTGCAAGCTCTGACGATCCCAGCTGAGTTGCCTGCTAATCAGGCAACTCAGCTGGGATCGCCAGAGCCCAGAGTCCTGTAAAAAGAAAAAAAGTTTTCCCCCTCCAGCTTGCTTACCTTAGCTGGTAATCGCAACGCTTGCCTTGCTTCGCTTGCCTGAATCCATTCCATCAGCAAGCCACTTTCTGCCTGCAATCATGCAGGCAGGAGTTGTGGACTTCAACTCCCAGAATTCCTCAGCCAGTAAAAATAAAGCTGGCTGAGGAATTCTGGGAGTTGAAGTCTACAAGTCTTAAAGTTGCCAAGGTTGGAGACCCCTGGTCTATTGGGTAAGTTTTTTTCCCCTTTGGGAGCTTTAAAAAAATAGTTAATTGGGGTTTTTTTAGTTGTTCTTTTTTAGACCTAGCCATTTAAAGTTTAGGAAGTTTTAAATTTAGTTTTCATATAAAAATAAAAATAAAATAATATTTGTGCAGCTTTCTGAGATGTGGTGTGTTTCTGTAGTGTTTCACTCTAACTACACAAACACACAAAATCTCACAAAGCTGTATGTGGAATTTTGTGTGTGTAAAGTGTGAAGGTTGATTTTTTTGGGCTTTTTGTGGCTGCGTGAGGTTCCTGCTTGTTGCAGGGGCCATTTTGGGTCTAGCACAGCTGCTTTTACATTGTGGATGAGCCAGTTGTGTTGTGTTGTGTTGTGTGTGTGTAAAGTGTGAAAGTTGTTTTTTGCGCTTTTTGTGGCTGTGTGAAGTTCCTGCTTGTTGCAGGGGCCATTTTGGGTCTAGCACAGCTGCTTTTACATTGTGGATGAGCCAGTTGTGTTGTGTTGTGTTGTGTGTGTGTAAAGTGTGAAAGTTGTTTTTTGCGCTTTTTGTGGCTGTGTGAAGTTCCTGCTTGTTGCAGGGGCCATTTTGGGTCTAGCACAGCTGCTTTTACATTGTGGATGAGCCAGTTGTGTTGTGTTGTGTTGTGTGTGTGTAATGTGTGAAAGTTGTTTTTTGCGCTTTTTGTGGCTGTGTGAGGTTCCTGCTTGTTGCAGGGGCCATTTTGGGTCTAGCACAGCTGCTTTTACATTGTGGATGAGCCAGTTGTGTTGTGTTGTGTTGTGTGTGTGTAAAGTGTGAAAGTTGTTTTTTGCGCTTTTTGTGGCTGTGTGAAGTTCCTGCTTGTTGCAGGGGCTATTTTGGGTCTAGTACAGCTGCTTTTACATTGTGGGTGAGTCAGTTGTGTTGTGTGTGGTGTAAAGTGTGAAAGTTGTTTTTTTGGGCTTTTTGTGGCTGTGTGAGGTTCCTGCTAGTTGCAGGGGCCATTTTGGGTCTAGCACAGGTGCTTTTACATTGTGGATGAGCCAGTTGTGTTGTGTTGTGTTGTGTGTGTGTAAAGTGTGAAAGTTGTTTTTTTGGGCTTTTTGTGGCTGTGTGAGGTTCCTGCTTGTTGCAGGGGCCATTTTGGGTCTAGCACAGCTGCTTTTACATTGTGGATGAGCCAGTTGTGTTGTGTTGTGTTGTGTGTGTGTAATGTGTGAAAGTTGTTTTTTTCACTTTTTGTGGCTGTGTGAGGTTCCTGCTTGTTGCAGGGGCCATTTTGGGTCTAGTACAGCTGCTTTTACATTGTGGTTGAGTCAGTTGTGTTGTGTTGTGTTGTGTGTGTGTAAAGTGTGAAAGTTGTTTTTTGCGCTTTTTGTGGCTGTGTGAAGTTCATGCTTGTTGCAGGGGCCATTTTGGGTCTAGTACAGCTGCTTTTACATTGTGGGTGAGTCAGTTGTGTTGTGTGTGTGTGTAAAGTGTGAAAGTTGTTTTTTTGGGCTTGTTGTGGCTGTGTGAGGTTCCTGCTAGTTGCAGGGGCCATTTTGGGTCTAGCACAGCTGCTTTTACATTGTGGATGAGCCAGTTGTGTTGTGTTGTGTTGTGTGTGTGTAAAGTGTGAAAGTTGTTTTTTTGGGCTTTTTGTGGCTGCGTGAGGTTCCTGCTTGTTGCAGGGGCCATTTTGGGTCTAGCACAGCTGCTTTTACATTGTGGATGAGCCAGTTGTGTTGTGTTGTGTTGTGTGTGTGTAAAGTGTGAAAGTTGTTTTTTTGGGCTTTTTGTGGCTGTGTGAGGTTCCTGCTAGTTGCAGGGGCTATTTTGGGTCTAGCACAGCTGCTTTTACATTGGGTTGAGGCAGTTGATGTTTTTTAATTTTAATTTGGTGTGTGTTGGAAGAGGGGTAGTCTTATATGGCGAGTATAGCCCAAACCCTATATTTTAACAGGAAAAGTTGGGGGTCGTCTTATACGCCAGTCGTCTTATACGCCGGAAAATACGGTAGTTGCTGAGTGACCAATCTAAGTTATAATGAGCCACGGTGGCACAGTAGTTATAGTGCAGTACTGCAGGCTACTTCTGCTGATTGCTGGCTGCCTGCAATTTGACAGTTCAAATCTCACTAGGCTCAGGGTTGACTCATCCTTCCAATGTGGGTAAAATGAGGACCCAAATTGTTGGGGGCAATATGCTGACTCTGTAAACCGCTTAGAGAGGGCTGTAAAGTACTATAAAGCAGTATATAAGTCTTTTTTTTTTTAAAAAAAAAGTTTTATTAAACATTTTCAACATTAAAAAACAAAACATAAATTTTCACTCATTACAGAATTTCCATATCGGTGTCAATATCATCCATAAGGTTCAAATTTACATAAGTTCTATTTCTATGGTTCACTATCCTATATTATACAGTCGTTTGAATTATAGTCGTATTTACACATAGATATGATACAATCCTACCATGTTTCCCTGAAAATAAGACCCTGTCTTATATTTTTTTGAACCCTGAAATAAGCGCTTGGCCTTATTGCCATGTGTTCAAAAGCCCGGTTGGGCTTATTATCAGGGAATGTCTTATTTTGGGGGAAACAGGGTATTATCATCAATATAGTTATATTATTATATATTATATAATATAATAGTTATATATTATATAGTTCTTATACAATAATTTTACTCCTGTTCTCTAGCCATGTATACCATCTACTCCAAACATGGTAGCACTCCGATTCTTCTCTCTCTTTCAATTCCATAGTCAACCTATCTATCTCTGCATATTCATATACCTTTCTTATTATCATTGCCTCTGAAGGAATATTCACAAGTTTGTGTGAAAACAATTCTGCTGCGGTTATATAAGTCCAAGTGCTATTGCTATTGCTATAATAGACTCTGATAGAGTCTATTAATTGCTTATGTTTTGTTTGCTTGTTTAAAACAATAAGGTCAGTTTGAAAATCACCAAAGTAGGAGCTATAGCCTGAAAGTAGGTGTACCAATAATCCTTTATTTGTTTACTTTTTTTCTAGTGGGATCCTGAAGTGGGACGGCCATTGCGCACATTCAGAGGCCACGAAGGTGTCATTTATAGCACCATATGGTCTCCACATGTCCCTGGCTGCTTTGCCTCTACCTCAGGTAAATGCTGCAATTTCTATTTATTTGTAGTAGCAGCACTCCAATTACATTTCATGGTTCTAAAATTCCGTCCAGCAGATGGTGGTGTAAATTTAAATAAATAGTGGAAGAAATGAAGAATGTGTAGCTATAATTAAAGAGCAGGCTCAGTTGTTATCTTTTAACTACAAATATCTGGCCCCTCTACATGGATCAGCAACTGCTTTAATCAAGTGAATCAATAGCAGTTTTTCATTTTGTCATTTCATCTCTGGCATTTTTTACTGCCTTGCCAACTTTTTTTCCCCTTCCTAGCTGATACAGCACTACAAGAAGTTATAAATTTCTGAATGGGTGTCTTTTATCCAATACTTTCATGTCTTTATAGACAGTGTTCAAGTCATTTCATTTCCTGAAAAACGTAGCTTAACCCGTCCTTTTGGGAGCATATTATCATAAGGATTATGCCTTTGAATTGTAAGGCACAAAGGTTATTTGAAACCTGTAGGTTTGTTTGTAGTGTTAGACCGCAGCTCCTGGAAGTATAAGAGCTGCAGATGAATTGGTCATACTGTGATTTGAACCATTTACCTAGCTATTTTAGTCACAAATAAACATTGTTTATGGTAGTGTAGTAGCAATAATACTGGATCCAGTGATAGCCATCCTAAAGGCTTTTCAGGTGTTTGGATTGCAGTAGTCCTAAATCACAGCATAATCACCAGGGATTTGGAAGATGTTATCCAGGTTACTGACCAGTTGTACACAAGTTGTGCTTTTGAGTGTAAGGGTTGGGTGCTAGTCGAGGATTGGGGACACCGAATTTCAAATTTATATTTTACTACAGTTAGTTCTCATTTAGTGACTGTTCACAGTTGTGATGGTGATGAAAACGTAACCTTGAGACCAGCCCTTCCATTTATAACCTTTGCAGGTCTGTAAAGCAAAGGAAAGCCGAACTCACATTTTCACTTAATGGCCATTTCAGCCAAACAACGGAGTTGCTGGGTCTTAATTGTGGTCATTAAATGAGGACTTCCTGTACAGTCAAATATTTCAATGGTTTTGGGTCACTCGCTATTTCTCAGGTTAAACTACTTTAGCAGGACTATTGTTTAGAAAAGAAAATGGTAGAAATGTTGCAATTTAAAAATGTAATGAATGTATGCAACAAATAAATTGAACTGCTGTGAAAGGTGTGTTAATCCCATTGCAAAAATGGTGGGGACTGGATTCAAATTTGATTAAGTGGCTCGTTCTAGCTAGGCTTGGTTAACAAAGCAAAATATAAAACCATCGTTTTACCTTGCTTTAATTTCCTATGATTAAAGCTAATTTCTAAACTAAAAAGAGAAAGAGCTTGCTCTCCTCTTGTGTAGAATTAAAAGAAAGGGGAGGAGTACAAAAGCCTGAGGCTGAAGTGCTGGGCCTCTGAACTGCCTTTATTTATTCCCAACTAATGAATTAATCATTGTCAGCATGTTTAATTTTATAATAATCAACAGAATCATGTTTCGGAAAGATTTCAGTGTGTATTATGAGTGTTTTGTTTTTACAATTCAGCAGGTTGCTGAATTGCAGCTTCTTTATCAGTGGAAGCAGTATAATAGCTCTGTCTCTTTGATTAGTAGCAGCATGATCATTTCTGTATTTTAAGAAGAGAGGTCAGTTGAGTGTTTCTTTCAAATGTAATGTACCATTTAACACTTTGGTAATGCATCTACTTTGAACATGATTTGTTTGGAACCGAGTCTCATTGCTTTGGATCTTTTTCCTTGTTTCTTTGAAGTGCAGGCAATGTGCATATTGTTCTACTTCACTAGGCGCTATTTAATTGGTTTCCCTGACACCTGGTGAAAGCCATATCATGTCCAAAATTGTTACGTGCAGTGTTAAAAAACATTCTATTTAACTGACCTTATCCTCCTGTATTAGTCCCAAAAGACAAGTCCTAATACAGCATCATTAGGAATTTGGAACAACTCTGGTACTTTACATATAGTGCAATTCTGTGCTCTTAAAAGAGATTGCTCATATTTGTTCTTAATAATTATTCACATTTGTTCTTAATAATATACAGATCATTTTTTTTATTTTGAGAGGAAGGTTGTATAGTAAAAGTCTCGGAAATTACAACTTTGGCAGAACACTCACAGCCTCAAACATCTTGTTGGTGAGCTTAGTTCTCTTTAGAATAGCTATCTGCTGCTTTTATCATGAGGATTTTGTATTGTTTATCATATTTTTTTTTATTTTTTTATTTATTTTTTTTAAATTTGATTTATATGCCGCCCTTCTCCGGAGACTCAGGGCGGCTTACAATGCGTTAAGCAATAGCCTTCATTCTTTTGTATATTTTATACAAAGTCAGCTTATTGCCCCCACAAACTGGGTCCTCATTTCACCTACCTTAGAAAGGATTTGTATTGTTCAACAAATTCAGCAAGTTACATTATTTTACTTTTAGATAACAAGCTGTTGTCTAGAAAAGTGTTACCTCCTGCTTGGTAACCTAGAGTCTTCCTATCAGTTTTAATTTTCAGCTTCCCAGATAACCCCATTTCTACATAATCCTCGTGCTCTGTGAATTTTTCACTTATCATCCATTTATGCTCTAAAAAAAAAAGTTGGCTGAGGTATCTGTTGTGTGTATGAGATATTATGTATGATGATTAGATTTTACATATATAAAATAGAAAAGTGAATGTTTGTGTGTTTATTAGATATGTATATACACATGTTGTTGTTGTTGTTAGTTGCGAAGTCGTGTCTGACCCATCGCAACCCCATGGGCAACATTCCTCCAGGCCTTCCTGTCCTCTGCCATCCTCTGGAGTCCATTTAAGTTCACGCCTACTGCTTTAGTGACTCCATCCAGCCACCTCGTTCTCTGACATCCCCTTCTTCTTTTGCCCTCAATCTTTCCCAGCATTAGGCTCTTCTCCAGACATGCATGAAATACATAACATGTGCATTGTTGGTATAGTAATAATGGTGAACAAATATCTATGTTACAGAAATTAGAATAAACTGACTATCTACACCAACATTAATAAGTAACTAGGGTTGATTTACCACAGGAGACAAAAATATGCTCAGATGTAAAAGAAAAACTAAATCAATGCTTTTTTTTGCCCGTATTAGTGGAATAGTCATGCTGCTGTACTATTTTTTTTTCTCGTTTGATAGCTTCTTTAAGAATAGAATATTTAACCAGGTGGATCTTTTTTTATTAATAGAAAATATTATCAGAAAAATAAAATTCAGTACATTGGCAAATCTCATAAGATTTAAAGACTTCTGCTGTTTTGTAACCTCGGTATTCCATGCCAGTACTTACTGCAGTTGTCATAGGTTTTTTTGGAACAAGAGTGTGTTCAGTTTGGCTGAGCTACAAAAGGCTTTTAGCTTTTGCTGTACCTTGCAGTACAGAATTACTGACTGAATTAATAGAGCAACTCAGCATTTTAACGAGTTTACTTTGAGAACATTTTACTTTGATAAATATAGTAGCAAATATTGTATCTTTTGAATTACAGGTAGTTCTCGACTTATGACCACAATTGAGCCCAAAATTTCCAGTGCTAAGTGAGGCAGTTGCTAAGTGAGTTGCACCTCATTTTACGACCTTTTTGCCAGAGTTGTTAAGTGAATCACTGCCGCAGTTAAGTCAAATCTGACTTCTCCCACTTGTCAGAAGCCGGGTGGGAAGGTTGGTGATCACATGACCCAGGGACAGTGCAGCCATCATAAATACATGCCAGTTGCCAAGCGCCTCAGTTTTGATCATGTGACCATGGCAATGCTTCAACAATCATAAATGTGAAATCCAGTCATAAGTCACTTTTTCAGCACTGTTGTAACTTTGAACAAATGGTTTTAAGTCAGTAATGCTGAGTCCTGGTAACTGACTGAACAAATTCCTACAGTTTTCTTGGCATATTTGTATCTTACTAGGGCTAAGAGAGAGAAACTTGCTCATGCCTAAGACAGGGCCAGAACACACAATCTCCTGTCTTCTAAACTGGTGCCTTTAACCACAAAACTCAGCTAGCTGTCATATAGTAATAAACTCTGGTTATAATGTTGCTCAGAAAGAAAATTCCCTAAAAGATTTGTAGATGTGCGGTAATGAGCTGTTTCAAAAGTGAATAATTATTTACCTGGTATTGTCTATCAGCTCAAGTTAATTTCTAGAATAAATAAATTGGACTAATCTAGAAGTGGATATAAAAGAGTGCTGATTAACATTGATTAGTGGGTATTGGAAAAGCACAATATGCTTTCTTTTGTCTTTGCACTATTTTTTAAAAAAGAAATGAGCGTTCTAGTCCAGAACTGAAATATCTGATAGGAACTGTATCTGGTCACTAATGTTGACAGTGGCTAGAATCCAGGGAGCTACTTAAGGCATGCCTAAGGGCTTCAGAATGTCAAGACAAATCTTTGTTTTTAAGTAAACATGTTATATTTAATAAATCTGTGTAAAAACTAAAACTAAAAAACAAACAAACCGCATCACTTTTAGGAAGGTTGTACCACATAGCATAGCTTCGTCATAAAGCCCTATGGGTCTTGAGATTCCAACCCACTCTTACATATTCTTAGCTTTAAGATAAGCTGAGATATAATGCAATCATATCTGCAGATGTTTTATTTTGCTGACAATTTATTCTACTTTGCTCATCACAGAGGCCAGATTGTAACTACCTTTGTATTTGTGAATTGGTTTGAATTGAATTTATATAGCCACCTATCTCATATATGTAACTCTGGGCAACTTATGAACAATTACAACAAACATTACCAATTTAACATTTAAAAATACATTTCTAAAAAGAGAATAATACAACAATTTAAAAAAAACAAGAAAAAACATAAAAGCGTATAAAACCATCATAAAAAATAATAAAATACATACCTGAGGTAATCACATCTAACTCTATATAATCAGCAGATCCCCATGTCCATTGGTAAAGCCATGTTTTCAGGGTTTTATGAAAGCCAGCAGGAGCGGAGGCAATCTAAACTCTAGGGCAGGGTCCCCAAACTTGGTAGCTTTAAGACTTGTGGACTTCAACTCCCAGAATTCTCCAGCCAGCTATGCTGGTTGGAGAATTCTGGGAGTTGAAGCCCACAAGTCTTAAAACTGCCATGTTTGAAGACCTCTGCTCTAGGAGATGATGTTCTAAAGGGCAGGTGCCATGACAGAAAGTTTCTTCTCTTTGGTCCTATCACAGGACATTTCTTAGCTGATGGGACTCAAGAGCATGTCTCTCTTGCCCCTGATGAAACAGGTAATGTAAGTGAGTTTCTTAAGTAACTCAATGCTATACTATTTGGGTCCCATTTATTTTATTCAGATGCTGTATAACACATTGTTCTCAGAACGTAAGCAGAGATTTTTAAAAAATGAATTACAATAAATGAAAAACAGTACAGACAGCAGTACTAATGTAAATTATGACAACACTTCAATTAGCACACCATAGCAAGTACATAAATGGTTTTCCAAAATGATAATATAAACTATATTTTAAACCAATAACCAAGTAATATAAACTGAATCAAAATATTACAAGCATTACAGTAGCTATTTCTTAACCAGTAGAAATCTCTTCTGATAGTTGAGATGTCAGTATGTGTCAAGCAAGCCTCAGGTACCAAATGGAGGAGAAGAAAAATTCAGGAACATTTCTTGAGATTTTTTCTTTTTTTGTGTCTGAACTTTGAATTGGTGTGTGTGTGTGTGTGTGTGTGTGTGTAAAATGCTGGTACCATTCTGTATTCTTGCTGCCATTATCTCTGCAACTGAAAATTATAAAATATTTTCAAAAGCAACTCTGTATATAATGCAGTTCAATAACTCCGTAGGAAACCTCTGCAGCATGAATCTCTAAAGCCAGATTATCTACATTCAGATAGGTTGTTAATAATGATATTTGTAAGTTTTCCTTCTGTTTTCATGCTCTCTCTCTTTCTCCACACTCATACATATGCATACAAGTGAGAAGGTGGTACCATCCCTTCAAGGTAGGCCAGGAAACAGACACCACAAGACATACTAGAATTTGACTTTATTGAGAGACTCTAACTGAATCTTGAAAGCCTGACAGGATTTCCCCTTTTCTCAAGAGAATCAATCTTGAGTTTCTTTCCCACGTTTTCTTGTTTACCTGGGCAAAGCCTAATTTTATTAGCAATTACCACAGTGCTTCTCTAGAGACGTCTCTGTGCTTCTCTAGAGGAAAGTCTGTTGGTGTAAATAAGATACATGTGAATAAATAGCAAACTCTAAAATATTGACAGCTTTAGATAATTTGTGAGATGCTTTCAGTTTCCTGCAGCATGCGCTTAATCAAATTGTCAGCAAAAGTGTGTAAAATCTAAAAGAAAGATTTAAAGTTAACATTTAAAGGGAAATGAATAAAATGTGATTGAGTATATAAGAACTTGCAGTTGTGCAAATTATAGCCATAAGCATGGAAGTGAAGGGGGGAAAAGATTACCGCAGAGAAAAATAATGGGCCTGCCTGAATGGCATTTCAATTAAGGTGTATTCAGCATTAAATATGTTCGAAAAGAGGAAAGCACTTTGCAGAGCTGTTAATACTGCATTCAATCATGTGTATTTCTATGGGTGCTTTCTCACTTGCTTCAGTTCTTGTTCGGAATTGGAAATCTTGATAAAGAACTGGAGTTGTTAAATCTGTATAAACCATTCTGTTATAATATCAGTACCAGTTTTTAAGCTAATAATAGCTAGGGATCAGCTCGGAAGGATGACTTTGCCTGATCATTGTCTCTCTGATAACAAAAGGCTAGTCATCTGGAAAATGTCATTAAAGAAATGATATAAACAACAAAACTGCCTGATAGCTTAAAGGGTTTAATTTGTACACAAGGACTCTTTCTGTTCTCTACCTGCACAACAAAATTGAATACTGTGTAAAGAAGATTAGAATGCATCCATGATTCATTGAGAACAAGGCATAATCAACATTGTTCAGATGATGCTTCATCAATCACTTACAGAGCTCACCTTTGCAATTGGCTTTCCCAGTTTGGTGTAAAAGCATTGCTTTATAAAATAAAAATACTGTACTTAAAATATCTTTCAGTTTTCTGTATGAAGTGATATACAAAGTAGATGCTTACTGTGAGAAATATTCTGGCTTTCTCTATATAGAGAAATATTCTCTCTGTAAAGGGAAGGTCCACTGTTCACAAAGATCTGTGAAAACTTGACTAACAGCAAACTATTACCTTTGCTTGTTAGAAATTTAAGCGTTGCCTTCATTCATATATATTAGAGTAAACTCAGATGGGATTAATTCCAGCATATTCCCACATTAGATAAAGAAATTGTCATATATCATTTAATCACATCACTCTTTTTTATTCAACAATACAGGTAGTCTTCAACTTAGAACCGTTCGTTTAGTGACCATTTGAAGTTACAATGGCACTGAAAAAAATGATTTACAAGCATTTTTCACACTTATGACCCTTACAGTATCCCCATTGTCATGTGATTTACATTCAAATGCTTAACAACTGATTCATATTTATGACGGTTGCAGTATCCCAGGGTCATGTGATCCCCTTTTGTGACCTTCTGACGAGCAAAGTCAATGGAGAAGCCAGATTAATTTAACAACTGTGTTATAATAGTTTAACAACTGCAGTGATTGGCTTAACAAATGTGGCAAAGAAATCGTAAAATGGAATAAAACTCACTTAACAAATTTCTCACTTACCAACATAAATTCAGAGTCAATTGTGGTCGTAAGTCGATGATTACCTGCAGTGGTGGGTTGCCCTCGATTTGCACCGGTTCTATAGAACCGGTAGTTAAACCAGTGGGAGGCTCCGCCCACCAACCCCGCTCCATTGCAAACCGTTAGTAAAGGTAAGTAGAACCCACCCCTGATTACCTATATTAAAATTGGTATGATGTTTTTCTAAAGATTTCCCACTATTGCTCTGGATCCTGATCTTGGATTTGCATATGAAAGAATAAACAGAAGGAGTTGCAAGCTATTTAGTTCTTGAGTAAATTAAATTCTTTTTCTATGTACAGTACTTAACATTTTATGTTTAAGAGTTTGACAGCAGTGTTAATGACCACAGTGCAATGTAGGAAAGTAATTAACAGTTGAGGTATCTGGAGTTGCAGATAATGTAAGATACTGTCTGTCTCAGAAGCAAACTAAAGACTTTAAATTGTTAGGGGAAAAAATACACTTCTGCAAGTATGGTTCTTATGTACTGCTTCTGATTTAATTGGGACACAATGAACTATGGTGTTATTTCAGGACAAGTATATCTCCTTTTGAAAACGCTAGGTGATTAGAGCGTTGATTTTTCATCATTGGCAATTAAATATGAGTAGAAAATGATCTTCTGTTTTTATATAAATGGACTATTAAATCCAAGAAAGTTTAGACATTTTTAATATACCTAATGGGCCAAAACTTGCAGTGTTGACAAAAAAAATGCTTAGGTTAGAACATATTGACTTTGCCAGCTTATTAGGAAAGTTAACATTATGTCGGTATTGCAGTTATGATAGCCAGATGCATTGACATGTTGATTTAAAACTGACTGGTCACATTTCCATTTATGACAATATATGTGATAGCATCCCCAGATATTAGAAATGATTGAAAAGTGACACAAATAATTGGGTAACTGCAGTAGCAAATTTAATTTGGGAAATTTTTGCTTGGCTTTATAATGACAATTAAGTATGGATGGATTTCAGACCTGTGGAGTCTATTTTCTTTTTTGTAGGACCCTGAGGTTAAGTAATCTTGAGACAGAGATTCAAGAGGCTGGATGTGCATAGTACACACTAAGAAATAGGAGATAGTTGTTACTCTATGTCTAGCATTAGACCAAAGCTCAGTAATCTTTTTTTTATTGTTAAAAAAGTTCCTCCTGGTGAAAAGTTTTTTCATTGGTATATTTTTGCATAATTAGAAACTTTAATATTGGATTCTGGTTTAATCTATTAAAGATTGGAGTTCTGCTAAGACTTAAGTATTTTAAATATTATTTAATTCTTGAACTAACTCTCGAACTATTGCCAAAGATTAGAGGTTATAAAAGGTTATGCTAGTGAATACACATCTTCCGTTACTGATTTCATCAATACATAATACACTCGAACTGTATTAAGATTAAATTATGATTGTTATGCTAAATGAACAAATAAATGCATATTTGATCCTCTATAGACTTGTACAGCTAGTCCTTGACTTACAACAGTTTGTATAGTCACCGTTTGAAGCTACAATGACACTGAAAAAAGTCACTTATAATCATTTTTCACGCTTGCAACCATTGTAGTATCCTGCAACGTCATGGGGTCATGAGATCCTCTTTTGCAACCTTCTGATGAGCCAAGTCAATAGGGAAGCCAGATTCACTTAACAACTGTGTCGCTAACTTAACAACTGAAGTGATTCATTTAACAACCATGGCAAGAAAAGTCATAAAGTGGAGCAGAACTCACTTAAAAAATGTCTCACTTAGTAACAGAAATGTTGGGCTCAATTTTGGTCATAAATTGAGGATTACCTGTATCATTAGATTTTCCAGTTTCTCATGTGGACCTTTGGGAAAATTATTTGCCCACCCCGGCCTATTTACTCCAACTAGGTATTTCCAAGCATATTTTTTATGGCAGATGTTAGCAGCTGTTTTGGTAGCTAGCTGATATGTTAGAGCTGATTTGATAGGTCTCTCTTTCCCTCAAATTGGGACAATAAAAAATCAATGTATAGAGAAAAGGTCAAAATCGCAAATGGAATCAACTGTTGCCCAGAAATTTCATAGAACAAGAAACCCTTAAGTTATCAATCAGCGGTTTACAGTAATTTATAACCACACTACTATATCTAGCATTTTCCTTTTGTTTGTTTTTTTAGCTGCCAATGCAAACAATGCCATATCAACATCATTCATATGAAAACAAATAATGTCATTAGAATTTTCTAGGCTTTCTGATAAAACCATCTTTTTCTGTTATTTTTATACAGTGGTCAGATCAATATATCTGTCCACTGAGGTCTTCCACTTGGTTTTGCCTGCCAATGAAAAGCTATTATTTTGCTCGGCATTGTTATATTTCCTGCTTGAGCAGGAGAAGACCTCCAAGGTCCCTTCCAAATCTATTAACCTGTTATATAGTATCCTGCCAGGACAGCTTCTGTAAACACTGGCAGAAGTTCTGATGCCTATGACTTCCTTCAACAAGCAAAACCAGAACAAAATCTTTTTTTCCCAGTAGGGGTTCCTAAAATATGTTCAGTATATATATTCCCTTAGTTGATGTTTATTCCCACACTGCATTAATAATATACTGGAAAAAGAATATTTCTTTGCCACTATTTGTAATTTGCTGTCCAATGTTCCTTCGTTCAGGTTTCCAGAAACACATTTTTCAAACACTCTTCCACTAAAGTATTAATCTTGTTTTTAAATACCTCAGTATTGTAGTAATAATTGCTTGAGTTTTTCTAGTTGCTTGAGTTTTCATTTGCTTGTTATTAGGTTCAGTACAGAATGATAAAATACAATATCAATAAATTTGTATCAATAAATTTGTATCAAACATTGCAGTTTGATATCATGGCTTAAAATGTACAGCTTCAGTAAAACCATCTATCAGAATTAATGAAGAGTTTTATAAGTACCTTCTACATTTTTAATAAATTATAATCTAGGCATAATACCAATGGAACGTGGTTCCAAAAAATACTAGACGAAGAAGCTCTCAACCACACTATAACTAATTTGGAGCAGAGAAGTAATTGTCAACTCTCAACACAGACATGAGCTACAAGCTTATTTTCCAAATAAGCTTTTTTCTTTTTCTTTTACGCTTCTGTGTAAGGGCTGGTGAGTTAAAATTAACCAATTAAACTGTTATTTTTCACAAGTATGTGGGGATGAGCACAAAGGAGAAGTAAAGATAGTTTAGGGGACATCTGGAACAATCCAAACAGCAACACAGAGAACAAACTAGATCAGAAGGCAGAGTGGAATTGAGTCATTCCACCAGCCAGCAGACTGCTGCATTATTCCAGATGGGAGCTGATCAGTGTACAAATCAGCTGCTTTGCCATCTCAGCTGTGAACCAGCAGGTTCTATTAAGTGCTCATTAAAAATGAAAGTAACAAATTTAAGTGGCTATATTGATAAAGAGCTTGAATAAAAGTCCCTCAGATTTAGATTCCTTCCTAGGTTTCAAGATGTCCATAACTGACAATTCTGCAAACAGAAGAGGGGATGGAAAGTTAGCAGTTGTTCATGTTTAATTTTTGATGGTGGAGATCCTTCCAGTCTGTGATGCTACCAAGGTACTTGGAATGAGATGCCCAGAATGGAAAAATAGGAGATCGGGAAAAAGTTATCAAACTGAGCCTGATCTAGTGATCACATCTTAAAGAACTGTAGATTATTGCTCCTTTCAAAGCTGGCAGCATTAATCCTTCCCCACAAAAAGTGTTAATTACTTCATGGATCCAGCTGTTCAGCTGTTTAGATACTTCTAAATGTTCAAAAATATCCAAAGTTATGCCACAAAATGGTGCCTGGTTTCACCAGCAAACTGGAACCCAATTTAGGGCAGATATGATTGAGTTCATCTGACAGGAAACCCTCAAATTCATTTTTTATGTTTGTAGGACTTTGGTCTGCTATCCCTACCTGAAAGGCTATGAGTAAATGTGAACAAGGCTACTGTGTAGGAATTAAAGATGCAATAAATGTAGAGAATAATTGCTGATTTGGTGTGCTTGTTGGTACTATTTAAGCTCTGACAAGTATTCGACGATATCCTCCTTTTTGCCACTACTGCTTTAGACACCTTTTCAGTCACTGTTTTTCACAGTTCCTTGACAAACAAGGAGCTGTGAGTCCAGAAGCACCCTGAAATTATGAAACTTATAACCTATATCAATAAAGCAGAGATTAGTATTTCTTGAGGAATCTGTTTCCTGGCCTGGCCTACCTTCAAAGTATGACATCAGTCTTGAAAATTTGATAACTGGCCATGGTTGAATTTCCTTGGCATGGGTTTTATTCAATTTATGGTTTATTTCACTTTCATTTTTTGTAGCATATTTTTCACAGACTTGTATACTGTATACCTGATACAATTATTTTCTAGCATAATATGTAAAGCTGTATAGTGATCCATAATCACAATAAAATCTCTTTAAACTTTCAACAAAAATAATTAAAAATATCAGCTTCCTAACATAGGTAATAGCACTTCTTCCTCTTTAAAATTTACATGTTAAACTTCTTCCTTTAGGATTCAGTGCTTTTTCATTTGTGAAGTGACCAGTTTGATGAACTAAACAGCCTTTGTAAATAAATGTGTTAATTATCTCTCCATCCTTTCTAAACAATTTATAAGTGGGAAACATTTATTAGTGTGTCTGTTTCAGGTGACCAAACTCTACGGATTTGGGATGCAAAATCACCAGGACTCCCAGTGATAATTCCTGCTCACCAAGCTGAGGTTTTAAGCTGTGATTGGTGCAAATATGATCAGGTACAATAAATGGAAATAGTGCATTTTTATACAGTGGAGAAGCTGCTTTTATTATTTTAGGATTTAGCATTGTTATTAGATTGCTTCAGATTATGATTATTCTCCATTTGCTATTGGTTTTAATAATACCAACAGCTTTATACCTACCTTTGTATTGTTGGGATCTTCCCTTAATTTATTGACAGTGTAGTAACCTTGAAATAAGCTGAGTTATCAGATAGCAGCTGGTTCAAAGTCACCCTGAAATTCCCGTTTTTAATGGAATGAACTGAAATAGGCTTGTTAATGTAACTTTGGATCTCTGGCATTCCAAAGTTTTTCTCATATTGAAATTTCTGTTCTTTAGGTTTACAACTTGAGAGCTGTTGGTATTCTTAGAATAAAACTCTTTTTGTGCATTCCCCCCCCCCCCCCCCCGGCCAGAACCTACTTGTAACAGGTGCTGTTGACTGCAATTTGAAAGGCTGGGACCTGAGAAATACCCGGAAACCTGTATTCAGTCTGCTTGGGCATACATATGCAATAAGAAGAGTGAAAGTAAGTTTTAGTATTTTTCTGATCATTACATTTCTAAATGGCTATGAAAACAGGCAGTCCACAAAACCCAGCAGAGTGTTTGATGAGCTCCACATTTGTGTTCCTCATTCAGCAGGCCCTGTCTCCTCCTCCTGTTGTGTGGGTTTTACATTATAAAATATTTACAGACCATTCTTTTACCAGATTGAATTCTAAGGGGGCATACAAAATGATAATGTCAATAAAGAAGATAAATACAAATTAATAATATCAGAAGTAATAAATGTTAAAATCAGGTAAAAGCTGAACAACAGGGTAGATTTTAAGAAATATAACAGTCGGTAGTATACTAAGATGATGATGGCAGTAAAATAGTCAAGAACAAGGTTAACTCCTGGCGACTTCCTAGACAAGTTTTCTTGGCAAGGGTTTTTGGAAATAATTTCCTATTGCCTGCTTCCTAGGTCTGAGAGAATGTTGCACAATGTCACTTAGCTGGCTTCAAGCCTAAGGGAGAAATAGAACTCACAGGCTCCTGGTTGAGCCCAAAGTTAAGTTGTTAAGTGAGTTTTGCCCTTTTTCCCCCATAATTGTTAAGTGAATCAATTAAATAACAGTGTCAAGTAACACAGTGTCAACTGTGTTACTACACAGTTGTTAAATTTGGCTTCCCCAATCACTTTGCTTGTCAGAAGGTCACAAAAGGTAATCACATGACCCAGGGACACTGCAACGGTCATAAATACATGCCGGTTGCCAGGCCTCTGAATTTTGATCCCATGACCATGGGAATGCTGCAATAGTCATAAATATGAAAAAAACCTGTACACTATATTTTGTTAGCAAGCTAGTTAAGTATTGTTTTGAAAGCAAATTACTAAGTGCTAGCTTGAAAATTGCTCACCATCAATCCTTCACCAGACTAAAACTAGGTATCAGGTTGCCTTGGACTTTATGTTCAGATTACCTGAGCTACAATAAACTGTAAAGTGTGAAAATATTATACATCCTACCCCTCTCCTAATCCAGGCCATTAATTGGTAAATGAAGGCTGTGTGAACTATCTTGATTTTAAATCATATTGAATGTTCTATTTCAACAGCTGTTTCAATTGTAAAGCAGACTTGACATTCAGAAAATATTCAGAATTTGAAACGTGGAATTTATTTCAGATTTCTGTTAGACATTCTTGCTGTTTCAGCATTTAAGGGGAAAAAATAAGAGATGTTTAGTACTATAAATCTTTCTGAATAAAATTGCTGTTTTTTATGAATGTGCTTGAAAAAAGATTGATTTAAAGTAAGTGTTGCTGGAATTAGCTACGAGGGTAGTAGAGTTTGGCTCTTGATCTCCATCTTTGCTGCAACTTTTGTTCAGCTTTCCAGTTCATGTCATCATATTAATCTATGATTAATAATCTACTCTTTGTAATGGGCAAAATTATAAGAACTTCTGTTGCCAGTTTTCATCCTTGAATCCAATTGATTAAGTTAAATTGAATCCAGATTAAGTTATCTTGGTAATTAAAAAGAATTCCTGCCTTGGTGTTAACAATAGAAGACATAATCTCTCATAAGTATTTGTCAAATGATAACATATTTTCATAGATATATATCACTGCTGCGATATGTTTTTAAAGTATTTTAAGCATTTCAATAGTTTGGATTTTTAGTTGCATTTTTTGTGATTTGACAATTTATGGTCAGTCTGTATCTTAGAGACACGTACCATAACCTCCTGTAAGGTATTTTATATTAAGTTGAAATTTTAATTATGGCAGAGATTATGGATGCAACACCAAATCAACTTTATGTTGATTTTTATACAAAATAATATTTTCATTTGGTTCCCTAATACTGTTATTTAACAAGAATTTTTCTTTCTAAATACTTTTCTCTCCCTCTCCTCCACCCCCACAAATATGTATTGCGATTTATTTTGTGATTCTCTTATTTCTTTTGCAGTTTTCACCATTTCATCCCACTATATTGGTTTCTTGTTCCTACGATTTCACTGTGAGGTACAGTAATTATTTTTTATTAAATTCACATAATCTGCCGTGTACTTTTTTAATGAAGCATACACTAATTTTTGCTAATAGTTTATGGAAACAGAATTTCTAGGGGAAGGTGCTACATTCTGCATCTGTGGCCTTGGAAAGTTTTGTGAGAAACAGTTTGATTCTGTTTGTTAACTAGAGATGAGAAAAAGATGGTTTCTTCCTTATTTGTATAGAAAAAAAATAGTCCTAGTGCTTTTTTTTTAAAATAGCCTTTTCTTCCAATTCTAGTACTGTTTAGTACGACTTAGAAAAGGTTATTTCTTTTCATCTCTTAATCAGCTCAATATTTTTTCTCTGTAACAAAGGTTTTGTAATTTTCATTTTCATTATCAATATCTACATAAATGCAATATTCTTGAATCTCTATCTTCTAAGACCACATGTCATATGCAGATGATGGAACTTTAAAGGGAATGTAGAAATAGAAATATTATTTGAAGTCAGTAAGCATACAGAGAATATGCAGTGGGTGGGCTGAATCTGTTCTCATATTACTAATGGACAGTGCTTCTAGAATCTAGATGGAGGCTTATAGCTGTTGGGTAGGATAAGTCAGTGACCATCTTTTTGTGTATTGGTACTTACAATTCACATAAAAACTACCTGGGTTTTTGAATAAAGGCTATAATGCAGTCTCATTTCTAGCTTTCTATAAACAAGAATTTATGTTTGTAGAGGCATTCTCAATTAGGTAGACTAATACTTGTGGATGCCAAAGTCACTGCAGAAACTTTTCTTGCCAAGTCCTCTTCTACCTTTGACCAATTAAGAAATCTTTTTAATTGAAAAAAAGGAAGTTGGACAGTTTATAAAGCAAAATATCAAGTCCAAGTAGGGGTGAAATTTACTTACCTTCCATACTGGTTCGCCAATGTGCGTTCACGTATGTCATCATCTACGCATCTGCAGAGGCTTAAAATGTCGCAAAAAAGCGATGTCATGACATCCGCGCGAGTGGGCGGAGCCTCCCGCAGCCGCCGCTAACAGTTCACCTGAGCCAGATAGAACCGGCTGGATTTCACCCCTGAGTCCAAGCATTATCTTTATTTACAAGAAAAATAAACAACAAATGCATCCTTAGAAAATAAAAATGGTGGGTGTCATAGCTTGATGTTTTGCTTGCAAATGTGTCCCAGCTAAGCTGGAGAAATAGAGAATAGCCAGTAAAAGAGGATACCCTTATTCACCAGAGCAGTAATTTTAGGAACAATCTTGCTTTTCCAACAGCAACTATATAATGCAAGTGCTACTATATGCTCTCAAGATTCCATATTGGTCTCATCACTATCATTCCTTTCCTGTAATTGTGTTCTAAACCTAAACTCAGCATCTTTTAACCTGGCACTCAAATTATATAAACCAGATTTTTTCTCATATCCAGTCAATATGATCATTGATCATGGCTACTAGAGGTAATAGGAACTATAATTCAATCCATCTGAAGATCACACAATTGGGTGGACACATGTTTGCTACTGAAACTGCCTCCAAATGAAGCCTCTGAAGAGAACTGCATTTATTATGCTATAGGTATATTGTTGTTATTGTGTTTAGGATTATACTTGCAAAATTGCTAACTAAAAATGTGTGTATTTTTCCATTTAAAATGCTCTTTATAACTTTTATAACTCTTTTTCTAATCAGTGTCTTGGAGTCAGTAAGATTATTTTTCACAAATGGAATATTTTTATAATAACATGGTGTCATTTGTTATTGTTAAATTGTTTTATGAACCTTGATCTGTTTCTTCTGGTTTTTGGAAGATAAGCTTTAGTAAAATCAACTAATTAGGTATTTCTGTAGGCTTTTTAAAAAATAAAACAGACCTGAGCTTTTCTCTGGCTAGAATACTATTATTGATAAGCTGTAGCAAATCAACACAATCAGTTTATAAAATACACGCATACATACATGCATGCATATATATTAGTCCGTTCTCTGCATTTCAAGATGCTTTTATCAGTTTCTTCATTTTCGTTAAAAACATTACTTAAGTAGAAGTGCTTCTATTTATTTTTTAAAAGCTACTTCTTATAAAGTTCCCCTTTATTCTGCTTTAATCAGACCCCATCTCAAGTATTGTGTCTGGTTCTGAACATAATATATTATGGATTCTGGAAAGTTTAGGAGACGGAGGGGAGATATTATACTTGAAATGATGTCACATGAAAGAAGGCCAAGATCTGTTCTCTGTCATTTGGAGTTCAGGACAATGAATAGATTAACGTTTCAGGAAGGCAGAGTGCAACTGAACATTTTGTAATAGTAAGAGTAGTTTGACGGTAGAGCCAGTTTCCCAATGATATGGTAGTCTCCCTTTTATTGGATGAGTTCCAACAGCAGCCAGACAGCCATCTGTTAGGGATGCTTTTGTATTCCTGCATTGAGCAGGGGATGAGTCAGTACCTAAATTATCCCTTCTTATTTTATTATTTATGTTTATACCTATTTAAAATATATATTGTTCAAAAGGAGATACTGGTAATGGTGGATAACTTATGTTTGTTTTGAAATCCAGAAAATGCTCTTGGAGTGCATGTTCATCATTAGAGTTAAGAAAGTAGAGAGTTCTTTTGAGAAATATTTATTTGTTCCAAATCATCATAAAGTACCCTCTAATTTATTGTGCAGGGCAGACCATTCTGCCAAGATGTTTTTTTAGAAGATATGTAACAACTTTCAAAAATTTTGTAAACCTATTTCTTAACTTTCCCATCTAAATACCCTAATCAGGTTGAAACTTGTTCTAAAGGTGACTTGGTTAGGCCTTAGTTTAGTTCTCTTTTAATAATCTGAACCAGAGGTGAAATTGCTACCGGTTCAGGGCGGTTCACCTGAACCAGTAGTGAAAATGCTACTGATTCGCCCGAACCGGTAGTAAAAAAAATGCTTTAAAAAGTAAAAAAAAAAAGTTCCGATGATCACGCAGCACAGCTGATCCTTGGAACTTTTAAAATGCTTTTTTTTTTTTACTACTGGTTTGGGTGAACCAGTAGCATTTTCACTACTGGTTCGGGAAATAGGTAGTAAAAAAATGCTTTAAAAAGTAAAAAAAAAAAGTTCCAACAATCAGCTGTGACAATCAGCTGTGCTACATGATCATTGGAACTTTTTTTTTACTTTTTAAAGCATTTTTTTACTACCTATTGCCCAAACCGGTATTTTTGTGTAAAATGTGATAGTTCGATTTTGAGCTCTCTATGATTCTGTGAGGTTCCTGCCTGTTGCAGGGGCCATTTTATGTGAAGTCCAGCTGCTTTTGCATTGTGTGCAAATCAGTTGTGTAGCTTTTGTGTTATTTTTGTGTAAAGTGTGATAGTTGGTTTTCCCGGTCACATGACCACCAAGCCACACCTACCCAGTCACATCATCACCAAGCCACACCCACAGAACCGGTAGGGAAAATTTTTGAATTTCACCATTGATCTGAACCAAACATTTACATTAACATGCTATAAAAAGCAGGTATATTGAAGTGACTTTGCCTAAAAGATTATTTACATTGATGGAGAATTTCTTGTTGTCATGATCCTGCATGACTGTTATGTATTTTTTCTCATGTAACTTGTTCTTCTGAATTATTTTTAAAAATGTGCATCCTATTAATTTGATATGCCTTATATAGAGACTTCCTGAGTTTTAAACATTTACTTTGCCTTTTCAGTTCAGTATTCTAGGAACAGTTTAGGGTAAATTATAACCATAAAAACAGGAAATAATAAAGCAATGTATAAGAATTCCAATAAATAATTTTGACAACTTATCAAATTAAAGTCATGATCAACATAACTAACCAAATAACTTATGTAACCTTAAAAGGTTTTACAACAAGAAGTCTCCCATTTTTGCTTTTAAAGACTGATGCCGAGACCCTGCTTGAAAAAGTAGTGCATCATGAGATTAAAAAATACTATGGAATGAACTGCTTCAGAAAATATCTGTTTTGATAGTGACAGTTCCTGAGTTATAGCTTACTGCAGTGGTTCTCAACCTTCCTAATGCCGCGACCCTTTAATATAGTTCCTCATGTTGTGGTGATATTAAGATAAAGAATGAATTGTTAAATTTTAAAGAATAAAAGAGAACAAATAGCAATAAATAGTAATAATTAGAAACACACATACAAACATACAACGTATTTTCTTTGAACAGAGTATTTGGCCGGTCCACAAATTTAAACAGTTGTAGGAGGTTAGCACCCACCCCTTTCCTAGAAGAATGAAATATTTTGGGAAATATTAAAAAGGCAGAATATTATATTTCCCTGTATGAGAAATGGAGAAGCATATTTTACAGACAAAGCAGCTCCCACCTTCCTGCCCCCCACCCTTTGTTAATGGGCCAGAGGCAGAAACTCAATCCTTTGTCAAAGGACATTTGCAACACAATAGCAACAGAAACTAACACAATGGGCCCCATCAAGCCATGTGATCCTGTCCACCATTAAACAATCTTTTCAAGCAGTCTCCATGTTTCCAGTGTCTTTTTCCCCACTTGGAGCAGAACCCAGAAGGATATTTCTTCCAACACAGTATTTAGTCATTTCAATTAAATTTACAATTTTTATATTTCCTTTTTACCATATTTATTCCTCATCTATTTTTTTTAAAAAACCAATATTACCCTTCATCCTCATCTCTAATCTTAATCAAATTCAATTTTTCCCTTCTATTCTATATTATACCCCTTCCCATTGTCATCTATTTTTATATCCATCCTCACATTGGTTAATTATATAATACAGTTGTTTAATACAAATTCAATATTTTAATATAAATCAATTAGTTATATAACTACCTTTTTTGTATATTAATCAATATGAACATGAATATTCCAATTATTTCCATGCAATCCAATTTCTTACAAATCAATTAATTATATTTACCAATAATAATAAACCAAATAATTTCCCCCCATATTCCTCCAAACCACAACTTAACCATTTCTGCTTTCAACACAATATGCAATTAACAGTATCTCAATTATTACAATTCCCTAGTTAAATAGAGCTTTTTTTCTTCTGTGTTTTAAAATCTTGAATCTCCTCTTTTGCCCTAAATTTCCCATTGTTTGCAGTTTGCACCTACATTTTTTGGTGAGGAAAAAGAAAAAGAAATCTCTCTGCCTCATTTTGTCACATTGCAGCCAAGACCCTGCTTACTTTCAATTTTGCTTTTTGAGCATAGCTAGGGGGGAAATCTGCTCCAGGAATTTACCTCTTTGCATCTAGCTAGCAACAGAGCCCTCCGCAAAACAGTTGAGAGTAGGGCGGCTCTTTGAAGCCCCGCGGCAAGAATTTAAAGTTTTTTTCCCCTCTAGCCATCAGCTGGGACTCCGGAGCAGCAATAGATTGGGAGTGGGCGGGGTAAGCGAACGGCAACCGGGCGATCCAGCAGAGGCAGAGGGTGAGTGAAGGCATGGGGAGGGGGGTGAGAGAGGGCTTTGGCGACCCCCGTGAAATGGCTGTTCGACCCCCAAAGGGGTCGCGACCCCCAGGTTGAGAACCGCTGGCTTACTGGAAGTTCTTGGTAGATATCCAGAGACCACCCAATCAAGAGCTTCAGACATGGCCTGGTCCAATTTATAGTTCAGATTCAAACAAAATTTTAACCAAAAAAATAGACTTCATTGGGAAAAAACCCCAAACATATGGTATTCTTTTTCTTAGCATAACAGGATGAAGTAAACCGTGTTTTATGAGATCATGCAATTTAACACATTCTACAGAAATTTTTGTAGAAAATTGGGTTACGTTAATTTTTTTTTTTTGTAAAGTTATTGGAAGCATAATGAAATTTGTAGCAATAGAAGCCTCACAGAAATTTTAAGACTACTTTGCTGCCTTTGTTAATTTAACTTGAATTGGTCTTCTATTGGTAATGCTTGTACTAAAAAAAGAAAGTAAGCAAAATGTGTGCTAAATAGGAGTTCTGAATTATTAGTAGTGCATCCTCCAAGCTCATTCATGTACTGTATTAATATTTACCTAAGCTCATGCTATTTAAATAAATAAGTAAATAAACACATTTCAGCTGCTTTAGAGTTGATCAACTGGATGACGGCATTATACAGATGTATTTGTAGAAGGACCTCAATTTGATACTGATTTAATGAAACAGCAATTTGAACTCCTGGAACACTTAGCTTTTCTCATTCATCCCTTAAGTGCATCAATAGAGAGATTTTGGTTAAGAGGAAAAATACTGCCAGTAACCTTTCTTTCTTTTTTCCCCCCTGTTCTGTGTGCCAAGTATCTGCGTATACAGTTAGATCTGCAGCTTTTCTCTTCCACTGTGCTGATCAAGCAGTATACTTTATATGAATTGCTTCATTTTATTTTTATTTTATTTTATTTATTTCTCACATAATCTGGCAGCACATACGAGCAGGCAGTGAGGCAGGCTGTCCCTGTCCATAATTGTTGTGATAAGGGTTGTAGAGTATGAGTAATCATTGCAGAGTTTGATCTAATCCTTTCGACCTGGAAGCACTTTGGTAGGACATTCGTGACATTCTGACACGAATGGAATAGTAATCTAGTGGTTAAGATTAGAAACCAGGAGACTGTGAGTTCTAGTCGCACCTCAGGCATGAAAAAGTGGCTGGGTGATTTTGGGCCTGTCACACTCTCAGCCTCACAGGGTTGTTAGTGTGGAGAAAATAGGAGAAGAAAGGAATATAATATATATGTGCTACCTTGAGTTATTTGTAAAAATAATAAATGCAAAATTAAAAACAATATGTGTTTGTGTGTTGTTGCATTTACAGAGGAATTTCCATTAGGTTATGTTGGGTTTATTCTCTATCAATAAATTTATTTATTTATTTATTTATTTGTTCAACTTGTATGCCGCCTTTCTCCGAAGACTCAAGGCGGCTTACAATGCATTTAAAAACCATATATAAAACATTAAAAGTTGAACCATTAAAAACAATTAAAACCCCATTCACACCATTCATGGCCGGATCTCGCCAAATCGCAACAGTGAGATCAACAGCCCCAGGCCTGCCGGAAGAGCCAGGTCTTCACCGCTTTTCGGAAGGCCAATAGGGTGCGGATGGTCTGGACCTCAGGAGTCCGGACCATCTAAGTTATATCTAAATACTACTTCATTAGTAATGTATTGTTACTATCGGTTATTATATTGTTATTGTATCGGTTTTCAGTTCAGTTGTATAGAATGTGAAGAATGTGTGTTTGCGTTTTATTTTTATAATTATAATGTACACTGAAGATGGCATTTAATTTCATTATACGAGGTGCAATGACAATAAAGTAAAGTAAGTAAATTATATTACTAAATAAATATAAATCACTGTTAATAATGATAACTGTATTTAAACTGTATATATAGATGTCTTTTTTTCTGGTGTTGGAAAAAAAATATCTTGATGATTCCTGTGTTTGTTCCAGTTATGATTTGGATGGATCCCAATGTGTTATATTTTAATTCCCAGATACTAAGTACTTTCTATTATCATTTTAAGGCTGACCCTGTGACTTTTTTAGTAGGTGCCACATAAATATGCAATGAAATACATACATCTTTACATTTATTGTTATATTTTGCTATTTGATACTAAAATTTGCATTGTAATCCTACAGGCCTGAAAGGCTAAATTTTATTATAACAATTTAAAATAACTTTATATCTTAGATGGGCGCCTTCTAAGTATCTAAGTTATTTTATACCGAGATCAGTGGTGGGTTCCTCCCAGTTCCACCTGGTTCCGCCAAGCCGGTAGCAGTGACAATATGATGTCACTGAACCAGTTCTGCGCCCCTGCCCGCGTTATTCTTACCTTTTATTTGGCCCCACTCCCAATCTATTGCTGCCTCCTGAGTCCCAGCTGATCGGCTAGAACAGCGGTTCTCAACCTGGGGGTTGCGACCCCTTTGGGGGTCGAACGGCCATTTCACAGGGGTCGCCAAAGCCCTCTCTCCCCCCCCACGCCTTCACTCACCTTCACTCCTCTGTTGGATCGCCGGCCGTTCGCTTACCCCGCCCACTCCCCATCTATTGCTGCCTCCGATGGCTAGAGGAAAAAAAACTGTTTAAATTCTTGCCGCGGGCCTTCAAAGGGCCGCCCTAGAGCCAGTGCTGCAGCCGAACCCTTTGTTAAATTGCTGGCTTGCCCCGCCCCTTCGCACCACTATTTATTGCCAATAAATAGTGGTGGGCGAGGGGCGGGGAGCCAGCAATTTAACAAAGGGTTCGGTGTTTTTTTTGTAATTTTATTGCCCCCCGGAGCTTCAGCAGAGGCTAATTAGCCCTTGCTAGGATCAGCTCCCGACCCCCAGCTGATTTGCTCTCAGCTGTTTTGCTCAGGGCTTTTTTGCTTGCTTGGAAAGAGTGCAGATTTTTTTCCTCTACCTAAACTGAAAAACGAAAGAGAAAGTAAAGCAGACTGTTGGCTTTGCACGTTGGAAAATTAGGCAGGCAGATTTCTTTTCTTTTTCCTCACCAAAAAAGGTAGGTGCAAACAACGGGAAATTTAGGGAGAAAGAGGAGATTTTAAAACACAAAAGAAAAAAAGCTTTATTTAACTAGGGAATTGTAATAATTGAGATACTATTAATTGTATATTGTGTTGAAAGCAGAAATGGTTAAGTTGTGGTTTGGAGGAATATATGGGGGAAATTATTTGGTTTATTATTATTGGTAAATATAATTAATGGATTTGTAAGAAATTGGATTGCATGGAAATAATTGGAATAATATACAAAAAAGGTAGTTATATAACTAATTGATTTATATTAAAATGTTGAATTCATATTAAACAACTGTAATATTACATAATTAACCAATGTGAGGATGGATATAAAAATAGATGACAATGGGAAGGGGTATAATATAGAATAGAAGGGAAAAATTGAATTTGATTAAGATTAGAGATGAGGATGAAGGGTAATATTGGTTTTTTACAAAAATAGATGAGGAATAAATATGGCAAAAAGGAAATATAGGAATTGTAAATTTAATTGAAATGACTAAACACTGTTTAAATTTATGAACCGGCCAAATACTCTGTTCAAAGAAAATACATTGTATGTTTGTATGTGTGTTTCTAATTATTGTTATTTATTCATATTTGTTCTCTTTTATTCTTTAAAGTTTAACAATTCATTCTTTATCTTAATATCTTTATATTTGTTTGGGGTTGCCTTTCTTCCCTTTCATCTTTTTTATTATACATCAATCTTTCTCCTCAAACCTACCACCTCTCTCTTTTCTTTCATTCTTACTTTCTCTTCCTCACCCTCTTCTTCTCCTCCCTACTTCCTCTTCTTTTCTCCTTCTCCTCCTCTCTTCCTCCCTCTCTTACCCTCACTCCTACTCTAATTTCCCTTCTCTTCCTTCATCCCTCTCTATTGCTGTATCCTTTTGTGCATATGGACTACTCAGAGGGCTGAAAAAGTTATTTCTGACTGGTCCTCGCACTTTTGACCAGTCTTCGAACTTACGACTGTCCTCACATTTTATGTTTTTGCCCCATCTTGTCACCATGGTGAAGAGAAGCAGTTATGAAATGAGTGACATGGTTGTTAAGAAAGCTGCAAGGGCATAAATGTGAGGATGGTCATAAGTGTGAGGACTGGTCAAAAGTGTGAGGCCCAGTCAGAAATGACTTTTTTCAGCCCTCTGGGTAGTCCTTTTGTGCATATGGACTACTCAGAGGGCTGAAAAAGTTATTTCTGACTGGTCCTCGCACTTTTGACCAGTCCTCGAACTTACGACTGTCCTCACATTTTACGTTTTTGCCCTATCTTGTCACCATGGTGAAGAGAAGCAGTTGTGAAATGAGTGACATGGTTGTTAAGAATGCTGCACGGGCATAAATGTGAGGATGGTCATAAGTGTGAGGACCAGTCAAAAGTGTCAGAAATGACTTTTTTCAGCCCTCTGAGTAGTCCCTATACACATAGCCATGGCCACCCGGTCACATGACCAGCTAGCCACACCCACCCAGTCACATGACCTCCAAACCACGCCCACAAAATAAGCCACGCCCACAGAACCGGTAGTAAAAAAATTTAGAACCCACCCCTGGTTGGGGGTCACCACAACATGAGGAACTGTATTAAAGGGTCACGGCATTAGGAAGGTTGAGAACCACTGGGCTAGAAGGAAAAAAACTCTTTAAACTCTTGCCCTGGGGCTTCAAAGGGCCGCCCTACAGCTGATCAGTGTTAAAAGGCAGTGTGGTGGTAGGCCGGTGCCTCCAAAAACAAATGAGTAGACCGGTGCCTGCAAAAATAAATGGGTAGACCAGTCCCACCAAAAACAAATGGGTAGACCGGTGCCTTCAAAAACAAATGAGTAGACTGGTACAGTTCTGCAAGCAGTTAAAAGCCTGGTAGACCAGTACCTCTGCTAAATCCTAAAGAATTGTCACATGACCATCAAGCCACACCCACAAAATAAGCCACACCCACAGAACCGGTAGTAAAAAAATTTAGAACCCACCCCTGATCCAGATGATCATCTTCTAAGAAAACACTGGCTTCTGGTGGGCTCTTGAATTAGGGAAGTTTTCAAGAAAGATTGCTGAGATTCTGTGATTCGCAATAGGGATTTTTCCTTTTATATATGGGCATAATAAGTCTCTGTGACTCATGTAAATGGAGCTCTAATTTATAACTACAGTAGGTGACTAAAAATGAGAAAGGATTTAGTTGTAGAGAGATCTCAAAAAAAGCAAAGGTTACACATACACCCTACATGAAAGGTTGCTTCATGGATCATTCTGCAGTATTGTTGAGTGACCACACACACAAAGGTTGAGAATATATGTGGTGTCTTTATTGTCTTACATAGTGATATTATATAGTTTGTTACTTTCAAGGTACAGGGTACTTGGCAGCATATCATTGGCTCACAGAATCTTCCAGGTAACTTAAATCATAGGTTAATCATTACTGCTTTGCTTAAGCACTTCTAATATTTAGCTATAATTAAAATCTAACACATATCCCACTTCCTCTCCTCCTGTTCCTCTTGTTTACAGAGTTAGGGTCTTTATCTTCTAATGTCATTTCCTGGCGCTTACGTGCAAGTAACCTTCCTTATCTGAGGTTTGCCATCCAAGATAGGAAAATCCCTGCACATATGCAGACTGCAGACTCCTCCACAGTATAAGCAGGCTGACACCCAAGAAATTATCCCAGTTCAAATATTGATTGGCTGAATGTTGAGGGATTGCAATTCCAGACTAAATCAAGAGGAATGTATGTTCAAATGCATCCAAACTTTGGAACCCATTACTCCTGTGTAATTGAAATTTCAAGGATCTTCACACCACTTGTATGTGGCCTGTTTGAGGTACAGTAACTTGATTCAAAAATTGTTGCCCGACAATGTAACATTTTGCCCAATTGAAGGTTACAAACAGATAAAGAGACAGGAGACTTTTAGTAGTATATAGGCTAGACAACCCGTGACTCGTTAGGTTGTTCCAGTGGTGAAATCCAAATTTTTTTTATTGCTGGTTCTATGGGTGTGGCTTGGTGGGCATGGCAGGGGAAGGATATTGCAAAATCTCCATTCCCACCCCACTCTGGGGTCAGCCAGAGGTGGCATTTGCAGGTTCTCCGAACTACTCAAAATTTCCACTACCAGTTCTATGAACTGCTCACAATTTCCACTACCCGTTCTCCAGAATCTGTCAGAACCTGCTGGATTTCACCCCTGAGTTGTTCCATATATATTTCCTTACCTAAACAGGGAAACAAAGCAGGGCAAAAAAGCCATGAGAGTGGGAGTGACTTCCAACTTCTTGCCAGCTTCCTCATTAACTTTCCTTATGAAAAGCTGGCAGGCAGTGTTGGAAATGACGATTGTGTGACAGTTATGGCAGTAAAGCAGCCACAATTTTGCCAAATTTCAATCCCACTGGAGTAATGAATCTTGTATTTTGGATGCATTCTTTAAGTTTTCCCTTTTGAGGTATGTTGATTAAAAATATTTTCGCCCTGTGATGCACCATTTTGCCAAATTGAAACAGCAAACAGCAGAAATAATAGGCAGATAGATGAAAAGAGAAGCTCTAAATACTGTATCTTTTTTTAAAGAAAAGTATTCTGCAGATAACTAATTATTTTGTTTCCTTTCTGTACCCTTTTCAATTCTGCATTTTATGAAATACGGTTACAAAAAATGTAATTTTGATACTATATTTCTTTAGTAACCCATAATGTTTAAATATATTCCTAGCTTTTAACTTAGTTTTCATTTTTCCAGTCAAATAAATTTTAATTTTCTGGTTTAAGAACTATTAAAGGAAATCAACTTAATAAGTAGATGCTTAGCTGAAGCATGTAAAAATCAAATGTACTTCTTTCAATGTGAAAACATAATGTATAACACAGAATTTGCCACTTCTTAATGGATTCTTCAACCACTACCTGCACTCTACTTAATAATAGCTTATGAGTAGTAATAAAGTTATATTTTTTCCAAAAGAGGAAAATCAAATTATCAGTCACTAAAATACTGTAGATTTAATATTTGAACATTATTTTCTAATGTCCATCTCTTCTCTTTGCTATGTCCCACCAATGTTTGGTGTTCTCTCTTTATTCTTTATTTCTGCTTCCAGTTCAGATCTTTTCTTTTGTCGATTCAGTCTGTGTTTAGAATTCATATAAATGAGTACCCCTCTCATATAGGCTTTGCTCGCATCTCACACAATTTCAACTGGGGTACCCTTATTCAAGTTCATTTCAAAAAATTCTTTCAACTGCTTCTTAAATTCTGTTATATTTTTTGATATCTAAACAAGTTTTCATTTAATCTCCATGATCGTCTCTCAATTTTACCCATCTCAATTTCTATCCATACTGGGCTATGGTCGGTCAAAGTTCTTGGAAAAATCTTTGTTCTTTTTGTCTTAACAAGTAGATCATCTGACAACAAAATAAAGTCAATCCTGGAGAAGGATCTATGTCTATCGGAAAAAAAAATATAGTCCAATTCTTTTGGGTTGTGTATTCTCCAAATATCTTTTAATTCCAAATCTTCTTTCATATCAAAAAAAGTCTGTGATAGTCTAATCCTAGATTTTGCCAAACTCTTTTTATCTAATTTAGAATCAATTACACCATTCCAGTCTCCCATAATTAAAATAGATCTATAGTCCCATTGCAGTATTTTAGTGTGTAGCATTTTATAGAAATGATCCTGTTGTTGGTTGGGAGCATAAATTCCAATCAAAAGAATTTGGCCATTTACTGTAAGCAATTCAATTGCTATAAACCTACCATCTTTATCTGCTTCTATAATTTTAGCTGTCAATCTTTTGTTTACATAAATAACCACACCATTCTTTTTTTGCAAAGTTGAAGCTATGAAATGTGTTCCTAATTTAGAATTTATCAAGTATTTTTGATCTTGAGTTCTAATATGAGTTTCTTGTAGACAAATTATATCATTATTAAATTGTCTCAAATACGCAAATAACTTCTTCCTTTTCTGTAATGAATTCAACCCATTCACATTCCAAGATAAGCACTTAATTGTCATCTTTATCTTTTTGAAGCGACGAGCAGAATAGCCGAAGACTCTCCGAAATCTTCGGTTTTGCTCCCCCCATGGCTTCAGACTCTTGTGTAGTACTCTTAGCTCCCTTTTTGTATTGTCTTTCCTGTTGTTGCTTTTCTTTAAGTTGCTTAGATTTTGCACGAGTTATACGCTGGTCTTTGACTTCAACCATCCGAGCCGGGTCCAAAATTGGAGAAGATTCTATCAGATGCTCCTCGAGAAAGCCTCCTACAGCACCCTGCATTTCCTCTGGCTCCAACTGCTTAGACTGTTCTTGCAACTCTTGCTGGAGTTGCTTCTTATCACTCTCCTTAATCTCCAGCACTGTAGACGTATGTGGAGATGGTGTTCTTTCTTTAAGAATAGTAGAATAAAAATGCTCCGCCTTCTCAACAGTATTCAAGCGATATCTTTCTCCATTATATTTCAAAATTATACCAGTTGGGGCATCCCACCGGAATGGTATCTCTTGTTTTTTCAGTTCATTTACTAGAAAGCCAAAATCTTTTCTAGCTTTCAGCATTTTAGGTGGCAGCTCTTTGTAAACTCCAATTTGAGCCCCCCCCCCACTTGCACAGAGGAGAGAAAAGATTTTTGCAGGATATCATTTCTTATTGCTCTGTCTGTAAAATATATCACCACATCTCTAAGCAATTGTCTTTGTCTGGCCACCCAAGAGTTCACTCTGTAAATTTTGTCTATTTTATAAAAAACCACATCAGGATTAATTTTTAATAACACTGCCAAAGCCTCAGCACAAATCTGTCTCAAATTCTGTCTGTCATCTTCTCTAATTCCTCGGAGCCTTATAGCGAATTCCATGGCCCTGAATTGCATCATTACAATTTCATTTTCAACTCTCTGCATTTTATCATTAACATCAGAAATTTTATAATCATTGTCCTTAATCTTAACATTGACTTCTGATTTGAATTCTTCCACTTTGGAGTCCACTTTAATAATAAATTCTGCAAGACCAGACGCCACATCCGATATTTTTTTAGTCACCTTGCCATAATCCTGTTTCACCATATCTTTGATTTCATTAATTTCCTGCATAATTTCCTGTTGAGATTTTTGAAGTTTGTCATCTATTTCCTGTTGAGATTTTTGAAATTTATCATCCAAAGCCTGAGAGATAAATTCTTTTAAATTTTCAAAATCAAAATCTTTTTTCTGAGTCTGTTGGGCAGAAGAAGGTTGTAATTCATGTTTGTTTGTGGGGGATCCCCCCCCTGCTGCCTTTCCTTCCTGCTTCTTTGAAGCCATCCTGCCACGTAAGTTAGTTTTTCTGAAAAGGGAAATCCTTTTTCCTTTTCCACCTCCACAAAGACTTCTAAAAAAGTCCCCCAGGTTTAATCAAATAGAAGCTAGACTGAAGCAGACTCAGATTTTAAAGAAAGAGTTTTTTCCTCTTCTCCTGTTCCTCTGTATTACAGGCACAGCAACTTTGTAACAGATCAAAGTAGCTTCACAGAATCACTTTCACTAGCTCGTTAACTCTGCTGCTGGGCGCCATTTTTTTTCAAGTCAGTTTCACTCGATCGTATTTTCGCTTAAATTAAAAAGTCACCAAAGCATTAATACTTGCGATTTCCAAGTTTGGGGGTTCAAGTTGATATTTCTACTGTTTGTTAAGGTTGGTTTCATTCAGTTAAAACATTTGCAGCAGCCGGCTTGTTCTGCAGGAAGCAGAATCGTCCCACGCCGTCCGGAGTCTGGCAAGTTGAAGGGGAGCCGCGCCTGTTTCCTCCCCAGCAGCGATTCTCTGGGGGCTCACAGGGGCTCAACCAGTGCCTTGCCTTCTCCCCTCCTACAGTCCTTCGGATTTTGGAGTTTTCAAGCCGCTCCACGATGTCGAAGCGGCTCTACAGACGGCGGGGCTGGTGGTCCTGAAGAAGAGACCGTCTTCGCCGGCGGCCAGCAAAGCAGAAGTCCCGGTGTTCTCTCTTGACCATGATGACCCTCTTGTCTTTTCGTCTGGCATAATTATGCCAAATTATTGTATGTATGTATGTATGTATGTATGTATGTATGTACTGTATGTACTGTATGTATGTATGTATGTATGTATGTATTTAACCACAAAGTTCTACTTTGAGAGTCTCACCTCAGAACAGTTTAGAGTCTTTCCAGCTTCTCTATTGAATTGTAAGAAGACAGGGATGGGCAAGAACTGTTATGGATGGCAGAAAGATCCAATTTGTCTTCTCATCTGCAACCATAGCAGCTCACTTTGTGATTTTCAGCCCAACCTACCTCACAGTATTGTTGTGAAGAAGTATAGGAGAATAGTGCACTATGTAGGTATGTGCCTTGAGTTCTTGAACAAAGATGGGAGCCAGTTTGGTCTAGTGGTTAAGGCACCAGGCTAGAATGCAGGAGACCACGAGTTCAGGTACTGCCTTAGTCATGAAAGCCATCTGAGAAACCTTGGGCCAGTCACTCTCTCTCAGCCCAATTCACCTCACAGGGTTGTTGTTGTGTGGGAAATATACGATGATGAAGATGTGTTGGATATGTTAGTTGCCTTGAGTTGTTTATAAAAATAATAAAGGCAGGATATAAACAAACTAAAAAATAAAATTTTGATATAGATATTTGTATGTGTATGTTTGAGTACTAGAGAAGGGACACATAAAAGAATAAGAAATTCCTTCATGAACCTTAAAAGTTGTTGCTTCTTTAAAAGCCACAGGATGAATTAATTCCTTGCTGCTCCATTGGGATGGGGGAAGATATTCCAGATTGGTTGGGAAACTGTTACAGAACATTGAAAATAAAAGATAATGTGGCTGAAGTAGCAGCCAGTAGCCATGAATCAGCCACACTTTCCCCAAATGTTATGCTCTTGGGAATCATGGGATCCAGATTTTGTACACATTCTAAAAGTTAGCCCATTTGAGATACCTAGATTCAAAAAATGTGATCTTAGGATGCACCATTTCTCCCAAGTAAAGATCATGAAACAGGAGTTTTAGCAGTATGCAGATATTGAATATAAACAGCAAACGGTCTTCCGTGTGAGAATTTTTAGCAAACTGTACTACAAAACATTCATAGCTAAATGAAAGGAGGCTGTTGACCTTCATTTGCTTCTCTTTGAAAATTAGCTTATTGGGAAACTATAAATTTCGTCTGCTCTCTAGTATTAGGAGTCTCTAAAGAGGGCTGTTGCCATAGCACATCCATTGTGTAGCCATCATTCTAGCCAGGTAATTTGCGGAAAATGTAATCAAGTTGGCTTAAACAAACTTAATTGTGTGGCCTCTAGTGTTTGCTGTACACCTGAGTTGCTCCTATGTCGAATTTTTTGTAGTTGGATGGTTTTTACTCCTTCTTGATAATCACTTCAGCGGCAAAACCTGCAGCACATGGATAGCATTACACATCACTCTTCGTAGTCATGACACCTATACAGGAAAGGATACAAAGGGACCCAAGGAGAGGTTGAAATGAGAGGGTAAAAAGAGTGGAAATATATTTATAGTGTATCTATTTGGGTAAAGTCAAGAGAAAGATGTTATCCCAACAGAAATAACTGAAAATTATATTGAATACAAACTAGTTTTTAAGTACTGCAGTAACGCCTTTTTGTATTGTATAAGTATTTCAAAACAAATACGTTTAAAAAGAATGTAATACAGGCAGTCCTCAATTTACGACCACAATTGAGCTCAAAATTTCTCTTGCTAAGTGAGTCATTTGTTAAGTGAGTTTTGCCCCATTTTATGACCTTGAAAGAGAGGAGAAACAGTGGGAAATATAGGGCAGAATAGGAAAGTGCAGAATTTTAAAATACAAAAGAAAGGAGGAAGAAGGGAAAACAAAAGGCAAAGAAGGAAAAGAGGGTGGAGGAGAAGAAAAATATTAAAAACATAAATGATTACACTGGGATTTAGAATGGAAATATAAGAAAGAGGGAAAAGGATGGGAAATAAAGGGCAAAGATGTTATGATTTTAAGATACAAAATATTAATAATGAAAAGATACAAAAAGGAAAAGAAAAGTAGAAACAAAGGGAAAACTAATAAATGTCACATGCTCAATAATATTGGAGGTTTATAGAATGATAAGTTTTAACAATATGAATAAACCAGTTGGGGGAAATTTCATATTTGGAATATCTTAAAACTATATATTTGAAACATAATTAAAAAGAGAAAAGAAGACAAATTAAGAATATTTTAAGAACTAATCGGATTGGGTAAAATGAGAAAGGATTAAGATGCGCTTTATAAATATATATCTGAATAAGGGGGAATATATCGTTAAGATGTTTTGAGAAATATATTTAATGATTGAAATTGAATGTAAAACTGAATGAAATTGAAATGATAAAAATGATTTAAATGTTATACTTGCAAGAAGTAAAGCAGAAAAAATATATTGGTAAAAGTAAAAAAGATAAAAGATTAGAAAAGTGTTTGAGTAAAGATTTGAAGGAAAAAAGAGAATAAGATGAAATATATTGTTAATAATTAAAAAGATAAGGGATCAGGGCTGCCTGAACTCCACAATGGAAAACATTAAATTGAAAATGAATACAGCAATAGAGAGAGATGAAGGAATTGGAAGGGAGGAGGAAGGAGAGAGAGGGATGGAAGAGTAGGGAGGAAGGAAGGGAAGGAAAAGTAGAGTAAGAGAGAAGGTAAGAGAGGAGGAGAAGGAGAAGGAGAAGGGAAGGGGAAGTAGAGAAGAGAAGAAGAAGGTGGGGAAAGAAAGTTGGAAGGAGAAGAGGGAGAGGCTAGGTTTGAAGAGAAAGATTGCTGTACGATTAAAAAAAAGATGAAGTGGAAGAAAGGCATCTCTGAACAAACAAATATAAATATATTAAGAAAAAGAATGAATTGTTTATAAAAGAAGACAAATATGTATAGATAATAAAGTTAGAATTTAGGGATAAATGAAGAAGGTGTTTATGTATGCAAGTATAGAAATACTGAGGTATATTCAAAAAAAGGAAAGGGGGGGAAAGACGATATTGACAAAAATTGTAATTGAGTAAAATGTATTTGAATTTGACTAATTGTATAAGATAAGAAACGACCAATACTCTGTTCAAAAAAAAAGAGAAAGATGTGGGTGAAGATGGGAGAGGAGAAAAGAAAAAAACCAATAAAACTTGTTCTTTTTAAAAAAAAAGAAGGAAAAAGAATATTGGGAAAGGTTGCTTTTTGAAATTTCAGTGATAAGGAATCAAATGTACATTACACTAAGTCGTAATGCGTTGGGTTGCTTTTTTGGCTTTGCAAGATCAATTAATTCCTCAAGGGATAAATCATGCTGTTATGTTCCTCCTGGTAGACTATCCCATCCCTTATATATTGTCAGCTGGCCAGTGTCTATGTACTGACAGATTGCTCTGCTGCTAAATTACTGAAATAATTCAACACCTTTGACAGAGTATGGGGAAGAGCCAAATTCAATGTTCTTATTTAATTCTTGACATCTCTAGAGTAGAGGAGGGGGAGAGTAAAAAGAGAACTTGAACTATGAAATGTTTTTACCTGAGAGATAAGCTCTCAGCAAGCATTAACTGTATCAGTGGACTGATGGTCTGACAATAAAAATGCCCCCCCCAAAGGAAAACACATATAAATTGTCATATGTAAATTGTTTACAGAATAAATAATCTTCACATTATTGTTTTGTAGATTGTCCCAATGGAAGTTAATTCTGCCAGCTTTTTTGACCAAAATTTCCATACTGAAGTGAAGGAAATGCTTTCTTAATGAATTTCTTAATGAAAGGCTCATTTATGCAGATGAAGCAAGAGATCTGTGGCAATAGGATTAATTATGTTTTTAAAGTAGATGGCTTTAGGTTTTAAAAGCATCTGGCAGTTTCAAGCATGCCATCAGTGGCCTTTCAATTACCATAATTGCATTCTTGTTTCCATCTATAGATTTTGGGATTTCTCCAAGCCTGACCCTCTGCTTGAAACTGTGGAGCATCATACGGAGTTTACTTGTGGACTAGATTTAAGTTTGCATGATTCGGGTCAGGTAAGAAAATAAGAAAACACATTTTTTTTTTAATGTGAATGTAAACCCAGTTGAAATATGGATTATGCATAGCGGCTCTTTTGAAATCTGAAAATTTATGTAAGAATATGGAAAAATAAAACAAAAAATCAACCATCAACAGATTCCTTCAGTTATCTGTCAGTCAGCATTCCATGCTGCCCTAAAGATTTTAACTAATTCAGCATTGATTGTATATCCTTGTAAAGACAACTGAGCTAAAAAAGTTGAATAATTGTGTCTTTCCTTTTTGATTGCTACTTTTTTGTCATTTTCTGAGTGCTGAACTATTTGTTTTTTTCCCCTTTATAGAGGAAGAATTTTACTTTTATTTAATTCCTCCCTTTCCTTTTCTTCAAGATCCAAAGGTCTTGTCATTCTTGTCATCCTTTATTAATTTCAGCTGATTCTAAATGTTGCTTTTTTGATACTATTTCTACAATCTAGACTACTGTATATAATCATTTTTAGTGATTTATGTCTCTTTCCAACTCCTCTACATGTCCTTTGTGACTTTCAGATTTTCACTAAGTCTTTCTCATTAGAATTGCTTCCAGTGATGTTTTTCATATAGTAAAACAAGTTACCAGATTTTGATACATAGACAAGATTTATGTCCCGATGCCTCCACAAAATAATAAATTAAATCTATTTTGTATCCCAAATAGTCTAGGTGATTAATTAAAATTATTATTTTCATCAACTTACATATTGATAGGTAAAAAAATGTTAGTTACAAATTTTGCATTGATTTATGTCATTTGCATGCATACTTAACAGAAGTGACAAAAATCATATACGTTAACACAAATAACATTAATTCAGATGTCACATAGGTGGTTGAATCAGACAAGCCTGACTCCAAATGGTTTGCTACATTGGGGTTTTGCAGTAATGTATCTTTTTTTTAAAAAAAATCTCATCTTTATTGGGGTCAATTCTCCATCAGCTTCTGTTATTAATGTATTTTACCTGTTGTTCTGATTTAATTAAATATGATTTCTTAAAATATAAGTAATATAAATGTCTATGGAGATTTTCAGTCATCCAGGTCACGATTATCCCAAAGGTACTTTTTTCAAGAGGCAACTGGACTTTCTGGTTTTTCTTTGAAGATGTTTCGCTTCTCATCCAAGAAGCTTTTTTAGCTCTGAGTGGATGGTGGGGAATGGAAGGATTTATATCCCTTGTAGACAGCTGGTCATTTGCAAGTGGGCCTTCATCAAATCTCAAAAAATAACTTACAGGAGCTCCTCCAAAGAGACAACAAAGAAAACAATAAACAAAGCAATATTGTCATTCCATACATTGCAGAAATATCAGAAAAGCTCAGGATGATCTTCAGTCAATACAACATAAGGCAGAAGCTTGTCCACCCAAAAAATAAAACACCCAGACACAAACTGAGCAATGTGGTATATGCAGTACAATGCAGTGAGCCATGTGCAGATCTATACATCGTGGAAACAAAACAACCACTTTATAAATGCATGGCACAACATAGGAGAACAAAGCCATCAGGACTAGATTCAGCAGTCCATCTGCATTTAAAAGGCAAAGGCCACTCTTTTGAAGACAGCAAAGTCCACATTTTGGAAAGAAAGTACCACTGGTTTGAAAGAGGGTTCAAAGAGGCCATCTATGTCAATTTGAACAGCCCTCTCTCAACAGAGGAGGACGGATACGACATCATCTATCTCCAGTCTATAACACAGTCCTTTCAACAGTTCCAAGAAGGCTCCACACCCATTTGCACTACTCAGGTGACCTTTTTTTTTTTTTAATAAAAAGTTTTTATTTTCTGATCAAACGAGTATACAATATAAACATTCATTCAAACTATCATCAAGAAAAAGAAAAAAAAATCAATCCTTGGTAAACTCAATCTTCAACCCCTCCTCACCACCCCCCACCCCCGACTTCCCAGAACAAAAACAGGGCATAGATTTCACCAAACATTTGCTATAATAAACTAGCTAACTGCAAGATTTAATAACTCCCAAAACCCCTTAACTCCCCTTTTATAATTTCATCAACCTCCCTTTTTATAAGCTCAAAATAGCGTATAATCCAATAACTCTAAGAGTTTTAAAACCTTTAACAAATATTAAACATTCAAACCTTAAAAATTCTCTTAATATATCAGTAAAGTATTCAATTAATTTGCAAAAACATTTTCCCCCTCTTACTTTTCTCAAAGTTCAGATATTTTGAAATCTCATAACAGAAAATAAACCTTAGGTATTCACTAATTAAATTTCTACATTTTTTAAATTTCTAAATTTCCCCCCTTCATTATTCCTCCCTCCAACTTTTAAAATTTTAAAGGATAATCATCAACATAATTAACCATTAATACATAAACTAAAAAACCAAAAAAGATTAATCTTACATTCAACCATTAATGCATCATATTTAAAAATCAATATTTAACTTCATACTTTTTCCCCCTCAGTAGTTATAACACCTAAAACATAATCATTTTTAACCATAAGTAGAACAACTGCAAAGCCAAAAGAAAAGGTTAATCTTCCATTCTTGCTTTCTTTTTATATTTTTCCAGTCTTTCTGCATCCCTCCTACTTCTATTTTGAGGAGGTTTTTCATTTTAATTTGAGGTTGATGTAACTTCAAAGATTGCCCCCTTTTTGAGAAAATTTCCTCTGATTTAGAGCCCCCAAATCGCCTCTTCTTGCTTATATAAATCAGTTCATTCCTTCGCCTGTAGGACCAAAGTTTGTCAAGAGTTTGTGAAAAAAAGTTCAGTCGTTTCTTTTCTATTAAATGTATAAATGCCACTGGCAAATCTCCTTCATCTTCTGAAACTTCGAAAGTCTGGTCATTTACTACTTTTTTCCAAACCAAGTCATAATTTTGAAAGATTCTATCAATTTTTCCAAAAAGAGCAGAGAATAAGCTCGAAAATTCTTGAGAAGATTCTTCCACCTTCTCTGCTGCAATCAGAATATCTCCTGAATTGTCATCATGCTCCGTACTTGTTTTTGTCTCCTCAGTCATTTCTGTTGTTATTCCTTTAAGAATTGCTATTTGATTACTTATAGCTGCAGTATGATTATTCATGGCTTCTTTTATAAATTCTGTAAATTCTGCATCAAAATCCTTATAACTCTGTAAATCAGACAACTGTTTCATTTCTGAGACCTCCAAATAGCTTCCAGCACTTTCAGGATCTCCTTTCTTAGAAGCCATTTTATTTTAAAAAGATTTTCTTTCTTCCCACAACCATAAAATCATAAAGTCAGAGCCATCCTTTTGAGCAGCTTTCAGCAATTTCTTTATAAATCACCAAACGAAATAATCTTTTCCCAAACAGCTCTTCAAAATCTATTCCAGCAACTTAAAACCAGTCTCTGAGCACGAGTCTATTAGCAAAAACTTTCCTTTCTAACTTTCACTTTTAAAATCGCAACAAAGAAACGCCATCTTTACTTCCAGCTCAGAAAATCCAATTAGAAACATTGTATCCCCGGAGTTAAGTATTATACTTGCAAAAAGCTTGTCCTCCTGCTTCTGTTCCGCCTGCTTTTTTGAAATCATTTAATCTTCTGTTTGACAGCAGAAATTGGACGCAACGCCTAGCTCTGTAAAAAAAAAAACAGAGTCCCCCCGGATCCGGAGCTTCAGTGGGCTGAACGGGGAGCTCTCGCCCTCCTAACCCCTGGAATTAATCCAGGGGTTTTCGGGGAGCTCTACCCTCACCCACCTGCTCTCCTCCCCTTCTTTTCCCGAAGGGGAGATTTTCAAGCCGTTTGACAGCTGATTAACGCTGTCAGAACGGCTCAACGGGATCGCGGGGGCGGCGGTCTAAAAAGACCGTCAATGGCGCTGCGGAGCCAACCCGGAAGTCACCCACTACTCAGGTGACCTTGATGACACAGATAAACCTCCAGGTGGCCTGTGACTAGCAATGACTCGCTAAAAATGACCAACTGTCTGCAAGGAGTATAAATCCCTCCATTCCCCACCATCCAGTCAAAGCTGAAGAAGCTTCTTGGATGAGATGTGAAATGTCTTCAAAGAAAAACCATATAAGTAATCTACTTAATTATGTTTTTTAAAAAATATCATTTAATATAAAGATCCTCCCTATATTACAGGATCACTTTCTCCCAGCATGTTTAGTTTTCTCATTTCCTCAATTAAGTCTTCCTTGTTAGTTATTCTGAAATCAAGTGTAGATGACCTTCTTTCCTTGTAGCATTCTTTGAAGAAAATTTTTTTGACAATGCAGATTAGGGACTTCTAGAAGGAGTATGTTTAGCAGAATCTGTATCCAAATTTACGTAACCTGACTCTACCCTCCCTCTAGAAAAACCCATTCCCACAAAAGCTTTTCCTAAGATCAGAGGTGTCTGCCAATTGACATAGGTCATGATCTGTTCCATGGGTGAAAGGACCCCCCTCCCAAGTGTTCAACTGCTTGTCTCCTTCCCTTTCATACTCTTGTGCCACAGCCTGTGCCATTCAGCAGCGTATTCTGGTCCTTCACCTTAAATTGGCAGAAAAATGAGCTTCTGTCATTCTCATTATGAAGCCATTTCTTTGACTTCATCCCACACTTATCTGC